>JARHVA010000473.1:2803750-4110000 GCA_037957365.1 Torreya grandis
ATTCAACAATAGTAGAATGCATAGCAGTTTCATAAGCAACCAAAGAAATTTTGTTGATCAGAAGGGAGGTCTCATCAACACATTTCATGGTTGACAACACATACACAATTCAAATGGCAAAGAATTTAGTCTTTCATGATTGAACTAAGCACATCAACAACAAATTTCATTTGATTCGGCATTATGTGAAAGATGGTAGTGTAAAATTGGTACATTGTCCTACTACAAAGCAACCGGTAGACATCTTGACAAAAGCATCGGGAAGAGAATAATTGGAAAAGTTCATAGGCATTCTTGGTCTCTCAATAACCCCTATAGATTAAGGAGGAATGTAATATTACTATAATATAGTAAAGTTAATCCTAGGAGTAATTGTGGGTGAGCTTTTGTCTTGTCGTGGTTGATAGATAGTCTACATAGAAAGGTGAAGAGTCTTTATAGAATATGAAATGAATAGTCACATGCTTGGCTGTATATCTTGTAATCTCTCATTCATTCACTAATGCAATAACTTTGGTTTGCACCAAATCTTGTTATTTTCTTTGTCATCCATTCCTGGCCTGACATATTAATGCTATTTTATTTCACTTTCACCTTTGTGAATATGCCTATTCTACCAATGCATGGAACACCATGAGAGAAATCAATCCTATAGACTCAACTTTTTTACTCTAGCTTCCAATTTATCTTTCACGGACTAAAAGACTTTTTAAAGCTTGTTTTGGGGCAGAAAGGTTGATTTGTTGTTTTTGTGCCAAAGAATCTTGGGGATCTCATTGGAGATGCCTTCAAGATAAGTAAGGAAAACTAGTAGACCTTGAGACTGATCCTCCATGCCTTGTCGCTTCTCATGACTGCTCGTCCTTTGGGCCCTAGCATTCTGCTTACCCTTGTATCCATTCCTCTTAAAAACTTTGGTCGAGTGCTCAATGTCTTGCTCTAAGTGTCCATCATCACAAATTCTAAAGGCCTTCGACACAAGCATCTTAAGAACCCCCATTTTTTGTGCTAGGTGATGATGAGGCAAAGCATGCAAATATAAATGTGTGTTCCCCCGTCTTGTAGACTTGATGTGCCAAAAATCCATCCGACTTCCTCGAGAGGGTATCCAAGAATGGTAAACTCCAACTTGTTTCTAGCTCCTTTGTAAATTTCATGTTTTCAAAAATGTTGTTGATGTGTGCATTGAACTCCTCAAGCTTCTCAATACCATTTGACCAACTTAGATTTGTCATCTACATACCTCTCCCACCACTTTGGTTTCAATGGGAAGGATTTTAGGGCCTTCTCAAAACTTTCCATGAAAATATTCGAAACCACTGGTGAATATGGGAACCCATCGCCATAACCTCAATCTGCTCATAAATGACACCCCTAAAAATGAAGAAAATAGACTTCAAACAAAGTTCCACCAATGATGTTTCCTCATCTGTGTAGGATGTCACTACCTCAACAACCTCCTTAATTGGCGCCTTGGTGAATAGTGACACCACATGAAAGCTCACCAAAATGTCTTCCTTCTCAACCTTCTTTTCCTTCACAAAATCAACAAAATGGGTTGAGTCTTTGACAAAATATGAGGATTTCCCTGGAAAGGCTCCAGTATTTTAAACAAAAATGTTGCGAGCTCATAAGTGGGAAAGTGTATGTTGTCAATAATCAATCTCAACAATATAAGCTTATTGTGAATCTGTGGGGCTCCATAAATTCTTAGGGTAATCTCCTTTTTGGGCAACAGCTTCTCTACATTATCTTCCAACGAGGAAGCTTTGATGCCTTTGCAACCTTCTTAATATTAAAAGAGACTAGATTAGATTCTATCTTTCTATAGTTGTCACTATTGATTAAATGATCCATCATTTTTGCATCATATTCTACCTTGTTCAAAACCACTATAGCATTGCCCTTATCCACCATAGTAAGCATTGTCTACAATTTTGTTTAACATCATTGGAGGTCTCCATTCTTCACTGGGGATGTTAGAACAAGGCGGCTTAGCATATCTTAATGTAACTACTCAATCTTTCTTTAGTTCTTTGGTCACATCTTGGGGGAGCAATCTTAACATATAATCAATCTATACCATAAAATCATCTCTCGGGATGCACTGAGGAGTAACCGCAAAACCTAATGCCTTTACTAGAATGTTGAAAATCGGCTTTTCTAGCACAATATGAGAGAGTTTGACAACAAGCTTTTCTTCCCATTCGTATATTTATTTGACACCTTTTAGTATTGTGTAAACTACATTACTGGATACTGCTGTATAGGGTCTTGGATACGATATGATACTGCAACAAGTATGGATATGGGTTCGATATGCAAGGGATATGGGTAGGATACGTCCTTCCCCCTACCAATACACCTAGATACGTCCCAAGATGTATCCACAGGGGGAAAAAATAAAAAAATATGCTTTTGTTGTTGGATATGTAGGGGATACGGGCAGGATACATCTTGCCTTATGGTTATACCTGGATACATCTCGGACATATCCAGGCGTATCAGCAGGGGGCAGGGTGGACATATCTGGGCGGTATCTGCAAGGGGCAGGATGTATCCTACTCATATCCCCTGCGTATCCAACAACTAAAACATATTTTTTTAATTTTTTTCAATTTTGCCTGATAAAAAGTGAAACAAGGACTTAAAAAAAACAATTAAAAACAAAATAAAGTATGAAAACCTCTCTGCAGTTTCTATGGCTGGTTGTGTTTTCAAAACATGATCGTCAGTCGATTCATTTGCATCTTCTTTATTAGGGCTGTATAAAACAGCTGTGGAGGTTGCCAAAGCAAGTCAGCAAGTCTTCCAGCTATTGGATCGTGTTTCAGGGTTGCCAAAATCAGGAAATAAATGTCTGTAACATGATCAAGATGAGGGAGAGGTTGAAATCTTTTTTTTTTTTTGCTTATCCTTTATGTCCCAAAAATATGGTTCTCCAAGAATCTTTTTTTGCAGTACATACGGTAAGATCATTTGCATTTTCTTTTGTCTTTATTTTTGTCCATACATTGAAACATTTGCACTATGTACTTGTTATAAGACTAATCTGAGTTCGACCATTGAATATTATGATATTTGGCATTGAATTATTAGTATGTTTTGTGTGGTTATTTAATTTATATTGTTTCCTCTATGCAAATTGTGGTTAATTTTGCTTATATGGCTATATTTTTTATATTTGTATTTTTTTTTAATATATTTTTGTACAGCTGTATCCAAAAATGTATTTAGCCCCCCAAAAAAATCCCCATATCTGATTCTCGTACCCGTATTCGTACTCGTATCTGTATCGGCTACTTAGTGTGTAAACAATGAATCTAGCTAACATATGACATGTCCCTTTTCTGTAATTGGAATTTGCCATTGTTGCTTGTATATATTGTTAATATTTAAAATTTACACATGCACATGCGCACACATGTGCACAGGCATAGGGACGCAGGTGCACACACAAAATTAACTAATTTTATAATTTTTGGAAAGTGTTGATTCTAATATAGGAAATGTTTGTAGTTTTCTTGGTTTAGGCAATTTAGCTCTTATAGGTCTTCACCTAATTTACATCTAGATTCTCATGCACATGTAGTATCAAACTGGTCTTCGTTGCTGATGTCCCAGACTATAGGAAGTTATTGTTCATTAAACCCTTACACTGCTGTAATTTGCGAATTGTAGTTCTTTGAATACCAATCTAATCAAACATTTGGTGAAGATAGTGGCTACTAAGATTGAAAATTTGTTTCTACTTGGGGATAGACAAATTTTTGTCTACTTAAAGAGGGAATGGGAAAGATGACTCATCCAAATGTTGTAATGCATGTGAAACAATATAGATGCCCAATGGGCACTATAATGCATGCAAACAGGTTGTGGACCTTCCTTTCTATCCCTTGGCATGTTGTAAATGATTGCCTTCAATTTTCCATGGATCATTTCATAGCTTGGAAGTAGTTGAGGCATGAAATGGAGAAAATAATTAAAAATGCTTAGATTCGATTTTCAGGTTGTAGATAAGGTAAACAATTTGAAGGAAGAGGAGGGCATTGTGCAACTATACAAAAGACAATTGAAGTAGATGTGGAAGGTTTAAGACCACCTAACTATTGAATCAAGGAAGCACAAATATAAAAAATAATTGAGTAGTCCCACATACATCTTATGGTGGTGCCTTAGAACAAGGTATTGAATCTAGAAATAGAGAATACAACAACCACATAGGAAATGTATTCCACTTCAAACAATGATGCACCCTCCATTACAACTCACGACTAGCCAAAACAGGATCTTTTGACTATGATGCATAGCAAGTCACAACTCCTAAAGGAAATGACAATTAGAATCTTTTACACCACATATGACCAGTTAGGAAGCCAAGAGTGTCTCTAATGCCTAAATTGGGACCCCATTTTCTCCTAACATTAGCCTAAAACAAGAGGCATGTGATAGTGTGCAGTCTCATGGCCCAAGACATGGGATAGAGCTCATACACATGCCCATGACTATAAGCCTAATTCTTTGTAATATCCCCAAACTCAGCCTCAATTAAATCGTTGAAGGGCATTCAGCCATTGACCATCCAATCGCTAAACACCAGCAACAACTCAGCTATCAACAAATCACTACCCATAAAGCAACCCAATGCCAACAAAAAATCGCTAATATGCAGTAAAGTCATTAAATTGAAGTCAGTAAGGGAAATCACAGCATTTGGAAATGGAGCGCAACAATTAACAAAGAATCCACAGGTCTGTAATCTACAATTTACAAAGAGAAATTGCCACAGCCAAGGAAGTCGCAGGTCTATAATGAGCGCTAAATACAACAACAATAATTAATTAAGTGGATAACCGGCCTTACTCTTTAATTAATAAATTGTTAACCGGCATTCATTAAGACAAAGGACGCCACCCTTGGGAATATACCTCTTGGGACAAGACATTTAGAAAAGTCATGTCTCTTCAATGGAAGGATTTGAAGATATAAAGAATTCATTGTGGGAATGGAAGAAGGCATTCAATTATGTATTCAATCATCTAACTTCGTATAAGCATCATGTTATGCAACTACTCTCAAGGACGAAAACCCTTGTGATTATAATAGCCCAAGGACGAAACCCCTTGTGGACTTATATTTTATTTAATTTATTATTTTGAATACAATATTTATATTTATAAAAAATATTATTTAAAGGAATTCTGTAAAATCCAAATAAATGTAAAACATTTTGATTTGGAATATTACAATGGTATCAAAGCTATTTTTTGTTGCCAGCATGTGAACGATGGGGTCACTACATAAGGAAATTATGGACTGTTATGAGTCATACAACGCCCTTTCAGCATATATTCGGAAAGAAATCTCCTTTCCAGACTTTTTGGATTTAAAAGAGTCATGGAATGGAAACAGGTAATATGAGGAAGATGAGTTTGTGATTCATAGTTATAGTAGTGTTGAATATGAAGAGAAATTCAATTTTCAAGAGGTCTCAGAAGAAAGGAAGATGACAAATGCTAAGACCGACTTCCCTATCCAGGAACAAACGAATGAAGCATTCAACGTTGAACTAAGAGAATGCTCGAACACGCTTATCCAAGAAGAAGTTGATATTTATGGAGACTCATCTATTGGGAAGAATGACATAAAAACTCTGGATATTAGAGATGAATACAAGTTATTTATTGAAATCACTAATGATGATGATGATATGCGCTGTCTGCGTCAGAGTGAAGATAAACTTCAATGTGTGCCAGAGAAAGGTCTTGAAGATTGTTCCCCGAACACAGATTCTAAGTTTGATAAACTAGTTGATTGTCTAATTAATGCTCATTGTCAACAAGATATCATTTGCTACAGTCTTAAAAATAAACAAGATGGAGAGCCAACCAAAATGATTGATAGAATATGGGAAAATCAGGAGTCGGAGTCACATAATACTTGAGCAGAAAATTTTATGGAGGAGGTTAATAAGAAGCTTAATCTTAGCGATGATTCTCAACTATCCACAACAAAGGATGAACGAGAAGTTGATTCCATGCCTGCTTCTTCACTAGGAGGAGCTCAAGTGGTATTGAAAGAGATAAAACATGATGATGGGCTATTAAAGGATGTTGATGAATGGCATGCCAAGGAGGCTGTGAACCTAACAACTGGACTAAAAGGTCCAAATTTGTTCATATTAAATATAAGGGTTGTGTATCCATACATCAAGCTATTAGAGGATGTAGGTCCTCAAGCATGGACTTTTAAGGAGCTTGAAGTTATCAATAATTCAAACTTCATATTTTTGGAGTTACAATATCGTGAGTCTCAACAGTTTGAACTGGGCTTTGCATTTAAAATGGTTAAACCTTTGTTAGTGTATAGGGAAGAAGACATTCTTCATGGGAAGTTTGTATTCAAAACATGGGACCCAAACTTGATATTAGAAAGTTTAAGTCTCTCAAAGCCACA
This sequence comes from Torreya grandis, assembly GCA_037957365.1. Taxonomy (NCBI): domain Eukaryota; kingdom Viridiplantae; phylum Streptophyta; class Pinopsida; order Cupressales; family Taxaceae; genus Torreya; species Torreya grandis. Next base: position 2,810,207 of record JARHVA010000473.1, read on the forward strand.
TGAACCATGGTTTGGTGCCCCTTACCTTGTTGAAGACATTCCGTTTCCTCTTTTAGAGGAAAGGAAAAGGCCTTTATTGAGAGACTCCACTCTACATCAGCCACTTAAACATAATTATATTTCGGAGCACTATTGTATAACAAACTTAATTGGCTTGAAGAATTTTGAACAAAACCTGAAAATTCCGAAATGTGTAGTAGATGATCATTTGATGAAAGTATGGCCTGAACATCAAGAGATTGCAATTTCATCAAGTGATTGTCCAGAGACAAATGTGAACAAAATAGATGAACATAACGGCAATTATACTATTGTTAAAGATGAAGACAAAGCTATTCAACCTATTCGTAACATTTTCCGAAATGGCGGGATTGGAACTGATGGATTGTTGCATACAATTGCGCCTATTGACGAGACCACAAACATTTTTGTTGGCCTTCTGATTTCCTTGGAAAATTGGATGAAGGGTTTCAAGAACTGGTTTACAAAACGGGTATTGGATTAATTGTGAAGTTGGCTATACCATGGCTACAGAAGGATTGTCGATTTGCTAGTCTCAATGAAGCTGAGTTATTTGTAAAAGACCCTACAGATATAATATTACTTCCACACCAAATCATCATCTATGTTGTTTATACATAGATGCTCAATTTGTATACTAAAGTACATTAATAAGTTGAATGTGCAGGTGCGTCTTTATGCATTTGTAATTTTTTATTACTCAGAACAAGAGACCAACTTGGATCAACGCAGGGCCACCGAAGAATCTATGTTTGCATTCCATGGAAATTCTATATGTACTTGGTATTCTATCATAAGGAATGGCTTAAAAGATTTGCGTAAGATAAAGTACATGTCTACTGGAAATGTTTGCATCCACCTCTCGATTGACAAGAGCTATTCATATTTTTTCTGCTACCCTTCGTTGTTGAGTGAAAAAAAGAAACCTAAAGATTATAGAGTGTTGGTTATTTGTAAGATCTCATGGAAAAAGTATGCAAAACCTCCTGACATTTTGGTGTTTCCCACTCAGATTATTGTCTTACGGTATTTGATCGCATTTGTGAGATTACCAATCAAAGATATGAGGGAAGGAGCATTAATTCTTGAAAACCTCAATTTATAATTGCTTGAGGACAAGCAATTCGAGGAAGGGAGATCTGTAATATCCCCAAACTCAACCTCAATTAAATCGCTGAAGGGTATTCAACCATTGACCATCCAATCACTAAACACCAGTAGCAACTCAGCTATCAGCAAATCGCTAGCCATCAAGCAACCCAATGCCAACAACAAATCGCTAATATGCAGTAAAGTCATTACATTGCAGTCAGTAAGGGAAATCGCAACATTTGGAAATGGAGCGCTACAATTAACAAAGAAACCACAGGTCTGTAATCTACAATTTACAAGGAGAAATTGCCACAACCAAGTAAGTCGCAGGTCTATAATGAGTGCTAAATACAGCAACAACAATAATTAATTAAGTGGATAACCAGCCTTACTCTTTAATTAATAAATTGCTAACCAACATTCATTAAGACAAAGGATGCCACCCTTGGGAATATACCTCTTGGGACAAGACATATGGAAAAGTCATGTCTCTTCAATGGATGGATTTGAAGATATAAATAATCCATTGTGGGAATGGAAGAAGGCATTCAATTATGTATTCAGTCTTCTAACTTCGTATAAGCATCATGTTATACAACCACTCTCAAGGACGAAAACCCTTGTGATTATAATAGCCCAAGGACGAAACCCCTTGTGGACTTATATTTTATTTAATTTATTATTTTGAATACAATATTTATATTTATAAAAAAATATTATTTAAAGGAATTCCGTAAAATCCAAATTAATGTAAAATATTTCGATTTGGAATATTACATTCTTGAGCATATCTGTGACTTTTTCTTCCAGTTCCAGCTAATGTTTAAGGAAGAAAATGCAGCATGAACTAGATTCAAATGAGGTTGGATCTGCTGACACTAGTAACTTTCAAATATTTGAAAGGGAAAAAGGTAAATAGATAATTTTGAATAAGATTTACTTAAGTTCTTGAATTTTTTACACCATAAATCCAAGAACCAAACTTGAGAACTAGAGCATGGAATTTTTTGCACCATTGATACAAGAGGCAACCTTAGTGTTAACCTATGTTTACCTTGTTGGAAAACAACAACGTAATTTGAATAGGTATCTTTATTACAAGAGGGGCACCACATTAGGACCTTTTGTGGAAGGTCGTTATTACATGTGCCACATAAGGGAGGCTATAGAGATTGGAAAGCAACAACGTAATTTGAATGGGGATGAGGGTTTGGAATTAAGTCACACTTGGAGGCCCATCTTTAACATGTTAAAAAAGAACCCATAACCTTAGGAGAGATGTTATATTCAAACTAGTGTGTTTCAATATTTAATGTTGTAACGGCTAGTTTATTTTTTGTCTTTCTCCTTTTGTGTAGCCCGTTAGGCATCACGTATATGACTAAAAGTATCTATATAAGGAGCTCTAACATATGGTTTTATGATTTACCTATATAAGGGGATCTAACATATGGTTTTCTTGATGATGGATCTCAAGGTGAGATCCAAAATGTCAATTCAAAAACCTTTAACACATTTTTTTCCAAAATATTTTCTTTAAGTATTATGGATTTTGAAATCATTGAATATTTAAAAGATATATGATTACAGCAATGATTAGTTGATTTAGAGCCTAGGGTGATCCAAGACAACACATTAAAATGGGGGATTCAATGTGCTATGAGTGGGGACCTAACGTATGGTTTTCATGGTGATGGATCTCACGGCAAGATCCAAAATGTCAATTTTAAAACCTTTACCACAATTGTTTCCAAAATATTATTTCTCAAATATTATGGATTCTGAAATCCTCGAATCTTTAAAAGTTATATGATTACAACAATGATTAGTTGATCTAGTGCCTAGGACGGTCCAAGACAACACACTCAAATGGGGGATTCAATGTGTTATGAGTGGAAGTAGTTTATATTGTTGCTTGTGAACAATAACTTGAGTACCATGACAAAGAGAACAAATACATGCTCTTGTCAAGGAAATTGCAAAACAACAATTGAGACTTAAAATAATAGGTTATATTAATTCATAAATCCACAAGTTCTATACAAAATCTGAAAGGTCGGATGTATAGCTCAATAATACAAAACGTAAGGTTTTCATGATGATGAATCTCACGGTGAGATCCAGAATGTCAATTTAAAAACCTTTAACACAATTGTTTCAAATTTTTTTCCTCAAATATTATGGATTCTGAAATCCTCGAATCTTTAAAAGATATATGATTACAACAATGATTAGTTGATCTAGAGCCTAGGAAGGTCCAAGGCAACACACTAAAATGGGGGATTCAATGTGTTATGAGTGGAAGTAGTTTATATTGTTGCTTGTGAACAATAACTTGAGTACCATGACAAAGAGAACAAATACATGCTCTTGTCAAGGATATTGCAAAACAATAGTTGAGCATTAAAATAATAGGTTATATTAATTCATAAATCCAGAGGTTCTATACAAATCCAAAAGGTCGGATGTATAGCTCAACAATACCAAACGTATGGTTTTCATGATGATGGATCTCACGGTGAGATCCAAGATGTCAATTTAAAAACCTTTAACACAATTGTTTCCAAATTTTTTTTACTCAAATATTATGGATTATGAAATCCTCGAATGTTTAAAAGATATATGATTACAACAATGATTAGTTGATCTAGAGCCTAGGATGGTCCAAGACAACACACTAAAATGGGGGATTCAATGTGTTATGAGTGGAAGTAGTTTATATTGTTGCTTGTGAACAATAACTTGAGTACCATGGCAAAGAGAACAAATACATGCTCTTGTCAAGGAAATTGCAAAACAACAGTTGAGAATTAAAATAATAGGTTATATTAATTCATAAATCCACAGGTTTTATACAAAATCCAAAAGGTCGGATCTATAGCTCAACAATACAAAACGTATGGTTTTCATGATGATGGATCTCATGGTGAGATCCAGAATGTCAATTTAAAAACCTTTAACACAATTGTTTCCATTTTTTTTTTCTCAAATATTATGGATTCTAAAATCCTTGAATCTTTAAAAGATATATGATTACAACAATGATTAGTTGATCTGGAGCCTAGGACGGTCCAAGACAACACACTAAAATTGGGGATTTAATGTGTTATGAGTGGAATTAGTTTATATTGTTGCTTGTGAACAATAACTCGAGTACCATGACAAAGAGAACAAATACATGCTCTTGTCAAGGAAATTGTAAAAACAATAGTTGAGCATTAAAATAATAGGTTATATTAATTCATAAATCTACAGGTTCTATACAAAATCCAAAAGGTCAGATGTATAGCTCAACAATATGAAACGTATGGTTTTCATGATGATGGATCTCACAGTGAGATCCAGAAGGTCAATTTAAAAACCTTTAACACAATTGTTTCCAATTTTTTTTTTCTCAAATATTATGGATTCTGATATCCTTGAATCTTTAAAAGATATATGATTACAACAATGATTAGTTGATCTAGAGTCTATGATGGTCCAAGACAACACACTAAAATGGGGGATTCAATGTGTTATGAATGGAAGTAGTTTATATTGTTGCTTGTGAAAACTAACTTGAGTACCATGACAAAGAGAACAAATACATGCTCTTGTCAAGGAAATTGCAAAACAACAATTGAGAATTAAAATAATAGGTTATATTAATTCATAAATACACAAGTTCTATACAAAATCTAAAAGGCCGGATGTATAGCTCAACAATACGAAACATATGGTTTTCGTGAGGATGGATCTCACGGTGAGATCCAAAATGTCAATTTAAAAACCTTTAACACAATTGTTTCCATTTTTTTTTCCCTCAAATATTATGGATTCTGAAATCCTCGACTCTTTAAAAGATATGATTACAACAATGATTAGTTGATCTAGAGCCTAGGACGGTCCAAGACAACACACTAAAATGGGGTATTCAATGTGTTATGAGTGGAAGTAGTTTATATTGTTGCTTGTGAACAATAACTTGAGTACCATGACAAAGAGAACAAATACATGCTCTTGTCAAGGAAATTGCAAAACAACAGTTGAGAATTAAAATAATAGGCCATATTAATTCATAAATCCACAGGTTCTATACAAAATCCAAAAGGTCGGATGTATTGCTCAACAATACCAAAAACTAACCATCACTAGAGGCATGCCCCCAATGAATAACTATATTACATATTTATACCAGTGTAGAAGAGGAAGATGAAGTGGGATGGTTACAAGATGAGCAAACATTCATCTTCAATTGTTTGGTCTTCCAAGATTTGTCTTTTTCCAGATTCAGCGTGGATCAAGTATCCAAGTCTCAGGATTGTTTACACCTAATGCAAGAAGGAAAGAGAATTATGTTGTGCAATATCATCTATGCATGAATAGTTGAGGATGTGATGGATCCAATGCTTGTTGGCACATATCATTTAGTAATACCATGGGTTGATGAACACCAATCATACTCCTAGATCTCCTTGGATCAGCTGCTCCTCCTTGAGAAGCAATTCCTCTATTGCATCAAGTTGAGAAAACAAGTGGGCAAAATGTTTTGCAACTTCTACTTTGTTGCACCATTTCTCCTGGTGGGGTATCTGGCCAAGTTTGATGACCTTGTAGAGTGTGATTGCGTGGTTACTTACATGTTTGAATTGTGTATATATGGCTTGATACGCTTTTATTGACATGTTGCAATTAGGATTTATCTTTGATGGCTAGAGTTTTGTTGCATTTGTTGTGTCCAACAAAGGTGGAAAGTCAGAACACGAGTTCTGCATTGAATATTAGAATAATTTATCAGCGGGTTGTTCAAAGGTAGGACAATAATAAAGACACATTCTTCATTATTAACCGTTGGATGTAGTGGTGATGAACCTCAATGTGCTTAGTCTTGGCATGGAAAACTGGTTTCTTCACCAATTTTAGTACACTCTGGTTGTCGCAAAAGATAGGTGTGGGTGTTGATGAATCAAGTTGAAGATCCTCCAATACGGATTGAATCCACATCAACTCACAACCTGCACTAACAATTGCTTTATGCATTGCTTCATTGGAAGACAATGCAATTGTACTTTGAAGCTTACTTTGCCATGAAAATACTCTTGAACCAAGAGTGAAAACATAAATTGTTGTAGATTTTCTAGAATCAACCAATCCTACCCAATCTGAATCAGTAGACCTTGTTAGCTCAAAATCAACAAATTGCTTATATAAAATGCCAAAGTCAAGAGTGCCTTTGATATTTATAAGAACCCATTTTGCAGCTTGCCAATGTTCTTCATGTGGTTTCGCCATGAAGCAAGAAAGATAACTCATTGCAAAACACAAATTTGATCTAGTAGTAGTAAGATAAATCAAACTCCCTCAATGAAACAATGTATCGACAATTAGTAGGTAGTTTGATTTATCTTACCACTACTAGACCATATTTGTGTTTTGCAGTGAGTTATCTTTCTCGCTTCATGGCTAAACCACATGAACATTGGCAAGTTGCAGAACGGGTTCTTAGATATGTCAAAGGTACTCTTAACTTCGACATTTTAAATAAGCAATCTATTGATTTTGAGCTAACAGGGTATACTGATTCAAATTGGGGAGGATCAGTTGATTTTAGAAAATCTATAACAAGGTATGTTTTCAATGTTGGTTCACAAGCATTTTCATGGTAGAGTAAGCTTTAAAGTACAATTGCATTGTCTTCTACTAAAGCAAATTATAAAATAGTTGTTAGTGCAGGTCGTGAATTGATGTGGATTCAATCTGTATTGGAGGATCTTCAACTTGATTCATCAACACCCACACCTATCTTCTGCGACAACCAAAGTATATTACAGTTGGTGAAGAATCTAGTTTTCCATGCCAGAACTAAGCACATTGAGGTTCATCACCACTACATTCGACAGTTAGTTAATAATGAAGACATGTCTTTATTATTGTCCTACCTCTAAACAACCAGCTAATATAATGACTAAACCTTTGTATAAAGACAAATTTGTAATATTTTGAGATAAGCTTGGAGTTGTTTTCGGTTCAGTCGTTTGTTAGAAAGGAACACTTGCCATTGTGCCAAAATTTTGACATGTTAACGCGCGATACAAATCCCAGATAAGTACCCACGGGAGGCTGTTAGTCCATGTCACGAGTCCCTGAGGGGGACGCTGGCGATTAGTCCAATAATCCCCCCTCAGCGTTACCCGAGGGGATTTGAACCCGTGACCACGACTCTGATACCAATTGTTAGAAGGGAACGCTTGCCATTGCACCAAAAGATTGACCTGTTAACGCCCAATACAAACGCTAGAGAAGTACCCACGAGAGGCTGCTAGTCCATGTCACAAATCCTTGAGGGGGACGTTGGCGATTAGTCCAACATCGTTAAGGGAGGGTATTAAAATAATTAACCTTATTGTTGTAAATAGTTTGTTTGTGTTTCAACAAACTATAGTTCTTTGGTTATTATTGTTACATGGGTCAAGCCTATTTGTAGCTTCCTGTCCATTTGTTGTTATACCTACCTTGTTTCTAGGAGTTGTTGGCTTTATATGTGAAGCCTCTCCAATAATGAATATTGCGGATTCTTGATTCTCATTGTACGTGAATTCTTTTAGTGAAAACTAGATGCAGACCAAGGTACATTGAAATATTCAGCTTAAATGCATTATCTCCAACTTTCGTAGTGATGGTATATGGGCCATATTGCAGGGGACTGATATTGTGATAAGGTCCTCTTAAGTCTTTCCTTTTGCAAATGGAGTCATACTTGGTCACCAACTTGGAATTGGCACGGTGTTGATGCTGGTCACGACGTTGCTTATACTTTGGTCTTTTTCAAGATTGTTTTGCACTTGCCGTTGAATCAGCTGAATGCATTGTATGAACTGCTTTGTCAACTTGCTTTCAGGATAAGGAAGTTTCAGCTATTGGCAACATAGGATAGGCTAGATCAATGGGTGCCAAAGGTTGGACCCCTAAATACACTTGAAAAAGGTTGTATTTTGTGAATTGTGAAGAGTTTTGATGAATAAAAGCTAGATTTTCATCCCAAGAGGGATGCTTCTTAGAATTGTACATTCTAAGGAGATGTACACTTATCCTATTCACCACTTCACTTTGTCCATCAGTTTGAGAATGGAATGCGATAGATTTAGTCCACTTAGTGTCCATTGTTGACCAATGTGCTTTACAAAAGTTACTCAGTATCAGGTTTATCTATTGAATTTGATGGTTTATGTTAGTCCAAAATGAATCTATACATATTGAAAGAACAATTGGGTTATAGCTTGAGCTAAGATAAACTTTTGACATGGCACAAGAACTGTTGTCTTGGAGAATCTATTAACTATTGAAAAAGAACAATTATGACCATGCTTAGTTGTGGGCATGCAATAAGAAATCTATGGAAACCAATTCCCTAGATCTAGTTGGTATTGACAAAGGAGAATACATTCTTTTCTTCTCATTGATCGGCTTGGTTGTGGCACATGTACAAGATTTGATGTAATTTGCAAAATTTGATCTGAGATGTGGCCAAAAAGAAATACTTCTTTAATTCCGCAATGTACTTTTTAACTTTGAAGTGTCATGCAACCTGATCCATGAGGATCTCCAAACAACGGCTCTAACAACACCACCAACCCTGTTCTCATTGCTTGCAATAACTGTGGTTCTTGTTCAATGGTCTGTAGTACATCTGCACAACCTCCAAAGGTTGGTGATACCTCCAAGATCATCATCTTGTCTCCAACAAATGTCGCACACACTCCTACAGTGATGCAATGCAATCTATGCAGATTGTACCTAGCGTCACCCATGTGTGCACCCATCCTTCTGTGGTACTTCCATCGGCATTAGCAAGGGTCGACACACCCCCAAGCCAATTTGCAAAGGATGACTGAAACTACTCATTGCCTGGCTGCCTAGGGCATTATACTTCAGTCGTCGGACAATATAGTCCTTGCCATCCCAGGTGGCACTCTTGAGGCTCTTGTTATGCTAGAGCATCTGTCAGCTTACTGTTCACCTATCAACAATGTCATGTAACTGTCGAAAGATGGAGGGTCACACATGGAAATGGTTCAAATTCCATAACAATTCTTCATGCCTTCTCGGCCTTGTAATATATGTATACACATCTACAGCTTTAGCTATAAATCAAAGTAGAAGATAGACAACCATACATCTTTCTTATGAGTATACTATGTACAAGATGCACAGATAAATAAAACATTTACTCTTCCAGTTCTATTAACTGTCTCTTTATTTTTTGCCTACGAATATAACACATCTATATTCTCATTTACGGTGTTGCCCACATCTATAGCTTTAGCTAGAAATCAAAGTAGAAGACAAACAACCATACATCTTTCTTAAGAATATACTAAGTACAAGATGCACAAATAAATAAAACATTTACTATTCCAGTTCTACTATCTGTCTCTGTATTTTTTGCCTACAAATATAACACATCTAAGTCCTCATTTAGGGTGTTGCCCACCAAGTCACCTCTTGGGCCCCAAATTAGTGGTATCAAAGTGGTACATCTTGTTCATGTATGTCCAATGAAAGTAGGTTAGAGAATTTGAAGCTCAACATTGAACCACAAGATGCATCGAGCTACTTTCATTTTAGGCAAGTTCAAATGGCAAAAGACTGATAAGATGTAATCCAAGAGATGATCAATAACATCTCGAAAGCAATTCGAGAGCAACATGATTTTTTATTCAACTAGTTTGTTGATTTCCTCGAACGGGTGGTTCCATCAACTTACAAATTAGGTAAATTTTTTAATGGTTGAATCCCCATTAAGTTTCAAGTAAATCTAGGCGTTCCTGATTTTGAGGGAAAAATTAATGCAAATGTAGTAGATAACTAGTTAGATCAGTTAGAGTGATATTTCTCTACGAGTGACTTTTCTAACGAAGAGAAAATCAAGGTTACACTTTTAAAAGTTTCTTCTCTATCAAGAGGTGGTGGCAAGCCCATTTGCTTTGGGAGTAGAGACGAAACAAAAGATGAATACGACCCAACATGGGATAAATTCCTATAAGCCTTCAAGGTGACTATTATCTTGAAAAATGTCTATGATGATCGCTCATTTAGTGGCAATGACTATGACAAGGACATGACCAATTAGTCCAGGTCTACAATGATGCCTTCCATGACCTATATGCAAGGCTAGGCTCATTTGAGTTAGAGCAGCATAGAGTCCTCAATTATCGTAGTGGTCTACGACCATCCATTCAATCCAAACTGAAGTTGGCTTAGGTTAAGACAATGGAGAAGCCCATCATTATGTGGCAACCATTGAGGAAGAGTTCAAGCTAAAGGGCAAGTGGGAAACAAATTTTGCGCCGAAGATTACACCTACTTCATACATGTCCAAACCGTCTAAGCCAAGTATTGTGTGCTAAATAGAACACCACCACTTCAATGCAAAGTGCCATGCTCAAAAGAGTTTGCTTATGCAGGCAGAAACTGAGGATTATGGAGTCAGACCCTCTGACAGAATCATCAACACAAATCCAAATGTATTTGTAGCCATTGCACAAGCAACATCAATAGTGCAAGATGCTTAAACAGAATGCCTATTCCATTTGCAAATGTGAGTGCAAGGGTAGACGTTGGAGTTTTTTATCAACGACAGTAGCATGAAGAACCTCGTCTCTAAAGGAACTACCAAGCGATTGAATTTTTTTGCTATTCTTCATCCGCAACCTTACAAATTGGAATGGTTCAGTTCATGCAACAACAATGGTAAACACATCACACTCAAATGTCACTTCACATATTCTATCCATCCTTTCAAAGAGGAGCTAATCTATGATGTAGTGCCAATTAATTTTTGTGATGTGATCCTTGTGCATCCCTACATGCATAGTCCAAGTGTATGTACAATGCCAATCCTCTTAAATGATTCCATGCTCTAATCATGCCATGCCAACTCCAAAGAATATTGTGCCATACAACTATGCATATTCATCATTCAGAACATCACCTCTTACTGATGCACAACCTTAACTGGCAAAGACAGATCTGATTATGAAAGTCATGTTTACACAATTGTTCTATGCTAGTGTACAAAGTCGTTAGAGTAGGTCATATCCCAAAACAAGCAAAATAGTTCACAAGGTATGAGTTAGAAGCTAAGTTCCCCACTTACTTTCTAGACTTAACGAAATCAAGACTATTTCTCGACAAGGAGGTGCAACTGATCTAGGAGGATCTCTAGACAGTGGTTCCAACATTGCAAAGCTTGTTGTCATAGCTTGCAGTAGCTTTGGTTATTGTTCAATGGTTTGCAGTACATTTGCACAACCTATGAAGGTTGGTGGTACCTCCAAGATCATCATCCCGTCTCCAACAAATGTTGCGCACACTCCTACAATGGTGTAGTGCATTCTATGCAAATTGGACCTGGCATCACCCATGTGTCCATTCAACCTTCTAGGGTACCTATCCTTGGCCTTGACAAGGCTTGCACACCTCCAAGCCAAACTGCAAAGGATAACTCAAATCGTACAGTTCCTAGTTTCTCCGAGTGTTACACTTCAAACGTCGGACAATATAGTCCCTACCCTATGCTAGGTGGCACTCTCGAGGCTTGAGTTATGCCCGTGCATTTGTCAGCATATTGTGCACATATCAACCACATCACGTAACCATCATAAGTCAATATAGAAATAATTCAACTTCCAAAATTGTTTTTCATTCCTTCTCGACCTTGTAATAAATATATACATATCTATAGCTTTAGTTAGCAATCATAGTAGAATATAGACAACCATCCATGTTCCTCAAGAGCATACAATGTAGGATGCATAGTTAAATAAAACATTTACTGTACTAGACATTCTCTTCATTTTCTCATATAGCTTCCACATACCAATATGACACATCTAAATCCTTATTTAGGGTGTTTTCCACCGGGTCACCTCTTGGGCCCTAGATACAACCTTGCTAAAATGAGCCTCCCACATCAACTTTAATTGCTAGTCTTCCTATGGTAGTGTTTTACTAAAAGTTGAACATTAGGGTATAATGACACTAAATGAATGGTATAACTAGGACACAAATGATTTTCAAGTACATACAGTCTAAAACAATAAGTCAAAATCCTAAACTAAGACAAGCAATAGCAATGAAATGAAAAAGGTTGGAATTGGACACCGTTGAACTGCAAATTTGAATGTGGACCTAGTTGTGCAGGTTTGTGTCAAATCTGACTATCAAATTCTTAAAGGATGGATTTGACACTTCACCTATTACGGCCAAAATTGTATTGCAAGATTTGGCAAGTCGCCAAATCTGTATGACTTTTAATTGCCAAATGCTTCTTCAATCACCAAATTTGTACCTGGCTGATTCTAGTTTTTTCTATTTAGATGCATTGTCAGATGTCATACAAGGTTATGTGATTTTTTTGTTGAATTGATGGGAAAAAATGATTAATTTATCCTCTCTGCCTTCTTGACCTAATTCAGCACAAATGGTCACCTCTCTAGGTATTATCCTACTTTCACTATGAACTAGGACAATTAGATAGTTTTCTATGGAGTATACCGTAAAATCAGTCTTTCTCCTGTCATCCCCAATTCAAGAGCCTCGTGCTCATTAAACTATCATTGAATAATCCATAGTAGAAAACCCTGTAGGCAACAATTACTCGCCAGCCCAAAATTTTGACCCGTACTTTGGACTCGCAACTTTATCACTACTTTAACAAAATATATAAATTCATAAAATAAACTGAAACACAAAAAAACGAAATGAACGTAGAGAAATGATTGTAGAGAACACATTACTCAGAGTCATAAGTATGTTTTATATTAGTTTTTGAACAATTAAAAGTACAATGTTTAATTAAATAACAAATACAAATAGTTTCAAAGACATTTACCGCATTTTTTAGAATTTGTTTGTATTTCTAAGACTAATAATTTATTTCTAGTGAACTCAATAGAGAAGGCTTTTCCCATTTGGGGGACAATTTATATGTTGACCTTTCCATTTCAGTGTTGTAATTTATTTCATGCGACAATGAATGGACCAAAAAAGAAAAGGGGGAAAATTAATGCAACGCAACTATCTTCCATGGTTCCAAACAGTTTAGAATAAGTCTACACCAGTTGTTTGCATGACACACGTCATTGGCAATTGCCAACGTTATACATAATGGATACGCGTTTGACTCTCAAACCATCAATCAAGAAGTATAATTATAATGTGCCACAATTGACATTTTTAAAAAAGGGAAAAAAAATGGTGTTGATTTATTCCATATTCATTGGAGTGAATCTCCATTGTTCCATACTTTCATAGAAAGCACTTTATTATCATGAAAAGTCATGTTTAGTAATGGCACTGTAATCCCATGCCCTAGCTTGAGTCAACATGCAGACATATGCGTGAAATGCATTTTTAATACTGGTTGTGAGGTTTGACCAAAACTCGCATTTTTTTCTGTGTGTTCAATTCGTCAGAAGCAACAGTCCCCTCACATTAAACGACAAGTGCAGGAAAAAATACAAAGAAGGCATACCAACAAAAATGAAGCAAAACTTGATGGAAAGGAAGCAAATATTGACGGACTTCAAACCCAAACTCAAATAAAACCCAGATGTAGATTGTATACAAAGAAAAATGCAGCTGACCTATTAATCAATCATAACTCGGAGAAGATAAATCCTACTTACACTTTTGATTGTTGATACATTAGATATTTGGGTTCATGACCAAGATGGATCCGCTAGACCTAACCAAGGGATCTTACCACAATAACATCACTAGAGAGGATTCCGAAGCCTTTAGTCAAGCAACAATATGCAATAACCCTAGCTAGGTCCTATGTTTTCATATTCACAAAGTAAATGCAAAACAAAGTAAAATCTAATCTAGTGCTCACCAAAGCTTGTGGCACAAAGTGGGGGTAATAAACATAAAAAATAAACATGCATAGGAGAATCTTAATTAAGCTATGTATAGATAAAACCCTAATGCATGGAGATAGCAATATATTCAAAATCCATTACTTATGCTACTTATATCTACTAAAATAGAGAAGTAAATTTAGAGATACTTACCTTGAAGACGAATCCATCGAGACTCAATTTCTCCCTTGGCCAAAGGTGCTTCGCAAGAGGTTGTTGTGGTTTGTAAGAATCACTAAGAAAGGCCTAAGCATCCAAGACTTTTTTACAAGACAAGTTTTTTTTCCAAATATAAACCCTAAGCAATAACTCCTCAAGTAGAATGGTCAAAGAGTAGATTGTAAAGAAGCGCAAATGCATAATTAACTCTTTTCTCTCTAAGAAATGGCGAAGTGAATGTGTATATATAATTGAATCTAACCTTAAACTTTTATGAAAATTAGCTGACAGGAACGGCCCAATTCGACTCTGTATCATTATTTGATAAAATCAAGTTAGGTCCCATTGACCTAGACTCGCAACGTGCTTTTAATAAATTAAATGCAGGGTCAGCCCAAGTCGACAGTATATTGTAAACTGTCAAAAAGGTTTTAGGCTTTAGATAGGGACTAAGCAAAACAGTGAATTTCTTGGAGTGTGCAAGAGAGGTGTCAAGGCATAGGAAGTACATAGGAGAAAATTGTGTAGATAGCAAGTGGTGGTATGGGGGACATCAATCCTGCGAAGCACCAATGGTCTGCCCACCTCTTTCCTGCACCCTTTAAGGCGTGTACCCAGAGAGATTGAGACTCGACAGAGTCCTGCAAGAGAGAAAACATCAGTAATTGATAAGGTTTGAAAATATTGTATATACATATGCCTCACTCGAAACTCATCACGTGTCACTTAGGTGTAACATAGGATGGTGCTTCAAGAAAAAAACATAGCAACACACGATGCTGAAGCTAAATAAATTGTAGTATTTTAAAGCATAAAATAGCTGAAAGTAAATGACTAAAAGGAAATAACTGAAAATAAAAGTAATGTGTGCGTACCTTGACTTTCCTTTATCGTTGGATGTTTGTCTACTGTATTTGTAGTTTTGATCGTGGAGGGCACAGAGACTACTTTGGACAAACCCAAGGATAGAAAACTAAAGAGTAAACACAAACAAATGTAGGAAAAGCAAGATAACCGACATGGTGTAGGCAAGATGTACTTGGAAATTTGGTAAGTTGAGGTGACAAATGCTAAGTTAGGACCAAATGACCAAGCCAAAATGTTAAGAGTAAATTGGGTAATCGAAAAGCCAAGGCTACTTAATGATTGAAAAACTCAAACAATTAAACCTTAAGTAAGAATGACAAACAAAACTAAGTCAAACCAAGGGTACAAGTAAAAAATGGTAATCAAACATCAATGTGAAAGCAGTAACGAACTTTTACTTAAACAAAGATGGACAAGCAATAACAAAACAACATTGATGAGTGAGCAGTAACAATCCTTAATTATCAATGGAAAAAGTGCATAAAAGGGAAAACAACATTGGTGAGTGAGAAGTAACAAGCCAACCTCTCTCAACAGTGGAAAAGTAACATAAATATAAAAACGGACACAGTAGTCCGAAAAAAAGAAATACAACAATGGAATTTTTTTCAAATGATCCAAGACAATTCTAGAAATGGAAAGCAATGGTGCAACAAAATGATCCATAGTCACTCAGGGATATTGTTTTGTTCTAATGATAGATAAAAGTGAAACAAAGTAGTGCTAACATGTTTTAAGAAGTGAAGAAGAGGGATATAGAAGTGGGAAAATAGATTTAGAATCGAATTTGCTTGTCAAGGGGGGAAATGAAATGGGTGGTGGGGAAATGAAGGAAAAAGCAAGGTAGAGGAACTCTATCGAAATCAAGACACTTAAACTAGGTTTGTCAAAACAAGAGGACTTTCGACATTAATGACTCTAAAGAACTTTTCCGAACCACACAAATCTTAGGTCACCAAATGAAGTAAGAATATTATCTCATGAAGGCTAAATGCATGAAAAGTAAAATGGACCTACCTTCCAACAACGTCTTCCCTGTTCCTCAGGACCCCTTACAGAGCCATCGGTCTACTACAAAGATTGGGTATTTGTGTGAAAAAGTAGGTAGCACCATAGATTATTTGGAATTCTCCTATCTCAATCTGCTAGCCTACTGCACCTCAATAGACCTCGGCTCTATCATGAGGCCAACTGTGGAGTTTGAGTTTCAATTGAAGATAGGAGATGTGCTATAAATCACGTTTTTGGGTGTAATTTTGACTTTTGAATTTGTATGTTGCCTTTTGATGATTGTTTTTTGTTTCAAATGATTTGGCTTTTAGCTTTTGATGGTTTTTTCTATTTCTCCTCCATACAGATTCGGAGAACCAAACATGGGTGCTAAAGATGACTATCATTTGAAAACATTAGACTTAGTTGCTAAGAAAGAGAACTTATAAAGCATGGTGTCTTAAGAGTTTTGTTAATTAAGGTAAAATAAAAGTGTTATCTTGACTTCGACTTTGTTTTATGCATAGTGGAATGAAAGAAAAGGAAATCAAGGGGAATGAACATGAAACAATTTGAATTACTTCAAATCACAATAATGTGATGAAGTGAAAATGGATACAATGACAAGGAAGTATGATTCCTCATCATAAGAATGTTGTAAGTGTAGGGAAACATGCTAACATAGTTTGTTGTGCAAGTTGTATCTACAAAAGAGACAAAAATCAAAGTTAAGAATATGGGATCACAAACTTAGAACCATTTCTTAACATTCAAAAAAAAAAAAACACTTGGTAGAAAAAAGGTGTTAAAATAAAATGGTGGTTTTATAAGGAGAGCCTAGTCTTATTCATGGTCTTACACAACAACTCACCAAAAAAAAAATCAAAAGAGTGAACAAAGCATGCGAAAACAAAGTGGTAGAAATGGTATTTGTGAGAAGGGTCTAGTCTTATCCATGGTCTTACATTGCAACTCACAAAAGAGAAATCCAAGAGGGTATAAAGTGTGGTAAATAACAAATCAAGAAAAATGAAAGAAATTCATGAGGAAGACCAGGTCCTATTCACGATTCTACAATGCAATTCATGAGAAGGAAACCAAAGGACCAAAAGAAGGAACTAAGGTTTGCGGAAAGAGAAAATTGTTGCAGAGGGTGAGACCCATGTAGAAATCCAGCAAAAAGTGTTAGTAGGAATAGCATATAGAAAGATGATAAGAAGGGAAAGATTTAAGCAAAATATTCTTCAAAAATTGCATATTGGTAGGTTCCTTGAAAACATGGACTTCATTAAGAATAAGAATATCTTTTACTAATTAAGGGCCCCACCATTTTTGGGCATATTTGCATTCCTTATCATGGGTATAGTCTAATTTAAGGGCTAGATCACCAACATTGAAAGTGCGGACTTTAACCTTTTTGTTATGTTGCTTGGCGATACAAACCTTGTATTGGTGATTATGTTGCAGAGCGGCTAGACGGTGCTCATCGAAAAGGTCAAGAGCATGAAGGTGAGCTTCACGTAATTCCTCGTCGGGAATGACACCGTGAAGAGATATGTGTGACGGAAACTCGACTTCTAATGGTAGGACAGACTCAGAACCGTAGACTAGCGAGAACGGTGTTGTCCCAGTGGTAGTACGAATGTTAGTATGATAGGCCCAAAGTGCAGGATATAAATGAAGATGCCAATCCATGTGGGTTTCATAGATGATTTTTTGAAGGATTTTATTGAGAATCTTATTTGTGGCCTCAACTTGGCCATTGCACTGTGGATGATAAGGTGTGAAAAATTTGTGGGATATTTTGAATTTAGCACATAACTACTTCACATCCTTGTTCTTGAAATCGCCGCCATTATCAGAAATGATAGTATGTGGAATTCCAAAACGACAAATGATTTGGTCAAGGATAAACCTGGAAATAGTAGTTCCTATGACATTGACAAGAGGCATGGTTTCTACCCATTTGATAAAATATTCAGTAGCCGTGATGATAAAAACATGCCCATCTTGTGATTTAGGTAGTTTGCCAATAAAATCTAATCCCCACATAGAAAATGGCCAAGGAGATTCCATAGTTTGGAGCTCGACTAGTGGTGATTGGATTAGATCATCATGAAGTTGGCAAGGACTACACTTTTTAGCGGAACTCGATAGCATCCTTTTCGAGAGTAGGCTAGAAGTAACCCATACATAGGCATTTGCGTGTTGCAGCGTGTCCGCTATAACGACCACCGCAAATGCCCCCATGTGCTTGTTCAAGGAGAGGAGGGACCTCTTCTTTCATTACATAGTGGAACAGGGTACCTTCAGCATTGTGGTAATAAAGGGTGTTATAGCGAAAGACATATTTGAAAGCTTGTTTACGAATTTTAGTATTTTCGTGAGAATTCATGTCTGGAGGATAAGTTTGACGTTCAAGGAATTGGTAAATGTCTTTATACCACAGGCTCTGTCGAATGGTGACAACCTCAATATGACAGATAAGTGAATCTCATGGTTGGATAGAAGACGAGGACTTTCTTATTTTGAATAAGAAATTGAGAATCAATGAGAACTTGATGTAGATGAAATAAGGATGTCGAAGAAGCAAGAGAATTAGCGAAAGAGTTCTGATCTCTTGGAATGGGCTCGATAGTAAAAGATGCAAACTCTTTGGCGAGGGTAGTGGCCATTTGATGATATGCAATTAAGTTTTTACATTTACATGGATAATTACCATTACTCTGATGACAGATGAGTTGGGAGTCACCCAAAGCATGTAGATATGCAATATCTAAGTCAAGTGTCACTCTCATGCCTAAGATTAATGTTTCATATTTTGCCATGTTATTAGTGACATTAAAGGTAAGCTAGAATGCCAAAGGGATTATTTTACCATGAGGTCTAGTTAGAATACAACCTGTCTCAGCTCCTTGGAGACACTTGGTGCCATTAAAATGTAGGGTCCAGGTGTCTTCATGCAAATCGACGTTGATTTCGAGAAGTTCTTCAATAACTACTTTGGATTTAGTAGTACTGGGAATGACATAGGAATCTTCTTGATTACTTGATTCTAAATCAATAGTGAAGTTATGAAAGTAATCTTTAAGAGAGACAGCCAAATTGAGAACTTCAATATAGAGAATGTTATCGTCGGGGAGGCTATCTTGAAGATGATTGGTAGCGGGTATGGGTGCCATTGCGAGTTTGTCGGCAATGACTTGCCCTTTGACAGATGTTTGCATTATAATACGAAGGTCAAATTCCATTAATAGAACCATCCACCTGCCAATTCTATTTCTAGGTAAAAAGGATTTGGAAAAAAAAAGTGATGAAGTGGGTCGGAATGAACTATGACGTAAGTTGTTTGATAGAGCATGTAGTGAAGCTTTTCAATGACGAAATAAATAATGAGGCAATCATGTTCTATGTTTGTATAACGTTTTTCATAATCGATGAGGCCTCGGCTAATATAGTAGATAGCATACTCTCTTTCAGTATCATCTTGTTGGACAAGCATTGCCCCAACTGATACGGGTGTAGAAGTGTACAAAATCAAAAGACGATCATTAGAAGGTGGACGAAGGGTAGGCAAATGGAGCAAGGATTCTTTCATGTTGTCAAATGTCTTCTGACAAGGATCAGTCCATTCTAAAGCATTACCTTTCTTAAGAAGGGAATTAACAAAATAAATGCAATAAGCCATTTCAAGGACGAATCGTTGGATTGCCCCAAGTTTGCCGAGGTAAGTACGAATGTCTGGAATGGATCGAGGAATAGGCATGTTGACTACAGAATTGATTTTAGCGGGATTGACATCAATACCGCGAAGAGAGACTATGAACCATAGCAATTTACCAGATGTAATGCTAAAAACACGTTTGTAGGGGTGGAGTCTAACTTTATATTTGATGAGTCAATCAAAGATGATGGCAAGATCAGAAAGATGAGTTTTACGACTTTTGGATTTGGCAATGAGATCATTCCCATAGGTTTCCACAATCTTATGGATAAGGTCATGAAAAATTTGGGTCATAGCCTGTTGATAGGGAGCTCCAACGTTATTAAGGCTGTAGGGCATTTTAACATAGCAATAGGTGCCCCATTCTACAATGAAAGTTGTCTTGTGTTGGTCTTTGGGGACGATATTAATTTGATTGTAGCCCAAAAAACCATCTGAGGGATAACATTTCGTATCTAGCAGTGGAATCTACAATGACATCTATTGAAGGTAATGGAAAGTTGTCCTTGGGACAAGCGGAGTTGAGATTGCAGAAGTTGATGCAGATGCGAGTGACCATGGTAATTTTTTTGCGAATGGGAACTATATTTGACACCCATTTGGAATAGTCCATAGGTTTGATGAACTTGGCATCTAATAGTCTGATAATTTCTTTAATAGTCTGATAATTTTTTTATGACATAGGGTGGAAACTTTGGGAGGAAATTTTTGCTATTTTTGCTGAACGGGTTTGGTGTCAGGGTATGTAATTATGTTGTGCACCACGATACTAGGATTGATGCCAGGCATGTCCTCATATGACCAAGCGAAAGTCTCACGATATTTATCGAAGAATAAACTAAAGTTATTATGTTTGGTTGGCATGAGTTCTTTAGAAACTATTATAGGTCAAGGACATGAGGGTGTGCCATATTCTATTTTTATAGTTTCCTCGATAAGCATAGCATTTCCGTCTTGAAAATGATATGGTGTGTTGGAAAGAGAGGAAATGGGATTGGTTTTGGGATCGATGCTAGCAATGAAGTTGTTAAAACGAGAGGCCTTTCGCTTAAAATTCTCAATTTTGTGGTGTTGCCGAGGAAGTTGAGGTTCCGTGGCATGGAGCAATTCAAGGATAGCTTCATCACTAGGTAATGTAAGTAGAGGTCCATAATATTCCACATCTACTTCAAGATCAATAATTTTGTTACCATGGCGATCGTATTCACGATGTATTTGGCATACATCTGTAGCCTTGACATCGAGAGTGATCTCGGGAGTAGGTGGAACGGTAGAGGAAAGTTGACTGGATTCATTTGGTTGGAAAATAGGCATATCTTTGGAATCATCGACAAGTAGAGGATCTAGTAAAGTAACTAGAGGTATAGAAGGTTCTGGAAGTTCCAAGGGTGTGAGAGGTAAGATTTGTTCAACCACCTAAGGAGTATCAAGAAGTGGAGAATTAATTGGGGGTATACGACCTTCAGGTTCTAACTCAATGTCCGTGGAAATGGTATGAACATTGCGGTTAAAAGCATGTATTTTAGCTAAGATTTTCTGATAATGTTGAACATACAAGTCTCTTGATTGAGCTTGGGCCATAATGTAGTTATCATCATAGGTGGGAGAGATAGTACATGCTTGTGTCTCAGAAGGAACTTCGGACGGTGAGACGTCGAGATCTCTAATTTTACAAGGTGACTTAGTTAAAGGGTCTTGAAATAGCTTAGCCACTCCATAGTCATTGCAAGGTGAAATCATTTTCAGTATAAGAAGCTTCATGTGCATTACATAGAGGAGGGAAATCGGTGATCGCATTGATAAGAGGGATGGTATGATCATCAGGTAACAAGGAGGAAGCCACTCCGAAATGTAAGGAGGTAGCTTGGTAGTATTTCATGTATTTTGCAAACCGTTTGGCTCATCATCAGAATCGGCAAGAGTGACATGTAAATCTAGATTCATATTGACGAATTCAGGTAAAGGTGCACTATTAATTTTTGGAATAGTGGGAATCCGATACTGGGATTTGGGATTGGGAAACTGAATACTCCATGGGTTACAATTGGCCTCATGCTTATATTGTTTGCCATTATAAATAAACTTGATACATTGGCTGCTAGAAGAGGCAATAGTCCTCATGTGGTGAGTCCATGGGCATCCTAAGAGTAGATTATAAAACAATGGTAAATCGGAGGACCATAAGCTTAGTACATATAGTTTCGGGTCCAATAGTAAGAGGGCGCCAAATACAACCAAGCGTCTTTTGATTGGTCTTGTCGAATCCAGAACAGGTTAAACAAGTTTGATTGAGATGATCTTTGTTATATCTGAGTTGTTGAATGAGCCAAAGAGATGTCACATTAATTCCTGACCCTTCGTCTACTAATACTTTGCAAATGAGGGTGGTATTAATGGCTTTTTTGATAAAGAGAGGTGGATCATCGGCTCAAAAGAGAATTTCATCATTGATCATGTCTTTTTCAAGGAACTCTATGGAAGTTTTGAAGGACAAATAGATTCAATGGTATGAACTGTTGTTGGTTGAGGCTCGTTGAGAAGGTGGTTCCTCTTCTAAGGAAGATGGTTCTTCGATTTCTTGGAGTTGCATTAGGAATTTACGATGATAGGGAGAGGTGCGAACTAACTCCATGAGAGGAATTTTGCAAGGCATAGAGTTGAGTTCCTCTAAGAAGTTCCAATGAGTTTTGGAAGAGGAAGAACCAGCATGAGGCTTGAAGGGTAAAATATGTTTAGGAGGAAGAGAAGTGGTTGGAGGTTCGGATTGAGGAGGTGGTTCTTCATTGGTTTTCGAAGATAAGTTAGTGGTAGTAGTATCTTTGAGAAGTTGCTCTTCTAATGATGGTTTCTTTGGTTTGGTGACGGGATCTTTGTGGGCTAGTTTGCGTCGATAATTGACCTTAGCCGCATTTACGTATTGGTATTTGGTATAGTATTGATTATAATCGACGTCAATTGCACAAATATCCTTGTTTGATTGTTGAGGGTTAGATGTAGAGAAAGATTTGGGATTGTTAGAGGAAGAAGCTTTGAAATCTTGTTTCTTTTGAGAAGCATTAACATAATCTTGATGACGGATTTTGATCATGGCCTCATGATTGAATGAATTGCCTAGCATAAAAGAAATGACAAATTTTGTAAGCCCTCGACATGTTTCGTGGAAATGACTGATATCGGCGTGAAACCAACAAAATTGATTAGGATCATACTATTTTGGGGGATTATTAGGATACGTAAATGGTTTAGAAGGCGTTAAAAGTTGTTTCCTTTGGTTGCACGGTTAATGGCGTATGGGAAGGTTGGGGATTTTCTGCTTTAGCTACTTCTGGTTTGGGTTGAGGAGGATTGTCGGTTATTGCATTAGTTGAATGTTGGAAAGATCCTTTGATGATTTTAGTGTTAGGTTCAAACTGTTTCATTAAGAAATCTTGATGCTTAGCTTGGTCAAGAGCATCATTTAAAGTTTGGGGATTGAAAGTTCGAACCTTGTATTGGAGTGAAGGTGTCAATGTCGTTATGAAAATTTTAAACAAGTTGTCATCAGTCATGTTGTGATCGACTTTGAGAGTCAAAGATTTCCATCGTTTGATAAAATCATGAGCTAATTCGGTTTTATATATATATATATATATATATATATATATATATATATATATGTATCTATATATATCTATATATATGTATGTATACATATATGTATGTATATATATATGTGTGTGTATGTATATGTATATATATATGTATGTATGTATATATATGTATATATGTATGTATGTATATATAGGAGATTGCTTAGCATTGATGAAATGACGAAGACAATTTTCGAGCAGATCATTATGTTGGAATTCTTTAACTAAAAGATTGACTAAATCCTCAAGTTGCCATATAAAATGTTGGGGAAGTTGGTTATACCATTCTAATACGTCACTAGTGAAGGTTTCAACTAAAAGTTTAGTTGTGGCAAAGGTATCAATTTGGATCCACTTTTTATAAAGATTACCGAATGCCTTAAAAGATGTAGGGTTTTTAGTCCCATCATATTTAATAGTTGGAGATATGTTACCAATATCAATGGATGCAATGAAAGGGCCTAAAGGCTCGTTTTGAATGTGTTGAAGCATCTTATTGTGCATGATAGGTTGAGAAATGACATTTTCCGCGACATCTCTAAGAGGTGGAGGGATAAAATTTTGATTATTTTGGGAAAGAAGAATGGGAGGTTGATTAGCCATGTTGACCAAATGATGTAGTTGTGCATCATTTGAGAGGTGTTAGAGCATGATGTTCATTTGTTGCACTATTTGTACAAGAATTTGAGTTGTATCAATTGATGGGTTGGTGTTGGTTGGAGGATTCCCCAAAATTGTATTAGGGGGAGGGTTGCTAGGTGGCGGATTTCCTGTGGAGGGATGTATCAATCACCTCCATATTATGGTGAGATGCTTGAAGATGGGAATTATCTTGATAAATATGAAAAGGATCTAAACTACCATTCTCATCTGTTGGAGTGATTTGAACCATGTTGCAATCGAAATATGAGGGAGGAGAAGAGGTGCTTCAAAAGTGAGGATCTTCTTGAGTAGTGAAGATAAAAAGAAAAGAACATCCCATGTAGCGTCTAAATAGATTTAGGTTGTCCAAAGAGAGTCTGATGGGGGATTTCATGATGCTTGAAGAAAGGATCTGAGGTCAGGAGGCAAGAAGAAAAAACAAAAGTAAGGAAAAACACAGAACAATATCGGCCAACAGGTACAGAGTCGATTGAGTCGACAGAGTCTGGGATCCATGCAACAGGATGCAAAAGATAGTCGAACGGATCGACTATGTTTTGCAAAGGATAAAACTGGAACAGGCTAAAAGGATACACAGTCATATGGGTCAACTGTGTACTGCAAATGAAGAAACTGAACAGTTGAAAAAGACACAGTCGGACAGGTCGACTGTGTACTTAATAAAGGGAAACTGAACAGGCTAATAAGATACATAGTTGTATTGGGCGATTGTGTATTGAAAGTAAGCAAGGTTGATAGTCTGTAAAAGATTGTATTAATAAGAATGACAGTGTTATGAAAACAGAGAAAAATTTTGCGAGATAATATCTAAGCAAACAAAATGAACCACACAAGCAATTGGATCAATGTGATTGATCCAATTGGAACACAGCACAAACCTTGCACTAATGGTGGCTAGTGCAAGTTTTGCAATACAAAATACAATGATCAAAGAGCAAGCAACAAACTTGAAAGTAAATGCTAATAATTGGTCATTCTTAAGTGTTGTTAAGTTATAATAAAGTTTGAAATTAATGTGATGGGAAGTTGGATGTAAGAAGGAACTAGAAAACAATCTATGGATAATTTCAAGAAGTTTAGGGTGAAAGGGGTTTGTATTGGCGATGGTAATGGCTTGGTATTGGGGTCTACCCTCTCACTTCACAATCCCTCAACGATAAGGGTGTCAAGTGCTTTGCCAATATATACCATCAACCACATGTTTATGCTTGGTTAGAAAACCAAGTCGACTTCTCCCTTGGTGATGAAATCCAAGTCGGTAGGCCTTGGGAAGACAAATGTTTAATGTTTTTTG
This sequence comes from Torreya grandis, assembly GCA_037957365.1. NCBI lineage: Eukaryota > Viridiplantae > Streptophyta > Pinopsida > Cupressales > Taxaceae > Torreya > Torreya grandis. The sequence continues at coordinate 2,835,548 of JARHVA010000473.1, forward strand.
TGTAAAGTGATTTAGAAGTGTGCACAAAAGAGAAAAACAATGTGACAATCGATAAATTAAAAAATCATCTAATTAATTTATGTTTGTTACTCTAAGCATGCAAGCAACTGAAATGAAAAATGAACTAATTATTAGAAAAAAAGGTTAATTATGTTGACTATAAGGAGTACAAAGTCAGTTTAGGTGACACTGTATGCAAACAATGCAGAACAAAGTCGACTGGGTCGCTATTGTTTTGTGGAAGCAAGATTCGGAAGAACATATTCGAATAGGTCGATTATGTCTTCTATATAGAAAACAGAGTACAAAATTGTGTCAAATTAGTCAACCTAGTTCGCTATAGGGTTGCAGTTTATAGACTGCAAACTTGTGAAAAATAGTACTGGAAATGAAAGATTGAAATGACAAAGGTAAAAATGAACCTTGGTGGGTTTGAAGATGCTTAGATTGCAAAAATTTTATGTTGTGATGCTCAAGTGTTGATTCAAATATTTTGTGAATAGAGTCAACTGGGTCGACGGAGTTTGCAAAACTTATGCTGAAAAAGAATTTATGAAGAAAGTTGACCGGCTCAACTATGTCTGCAAACCTATATGCTAAAAAGAATTGCACAAATAGAGTCAACTGGTTTGACTATGCATGCAACCCTCTAACTGAAGAAGACTATGTCAAGCTGATTGATCTAGTCACCTATATTTGGAGAAGACTTGCACAGAGAAAACATAGTCATTTTGAGGTGACTGTGTTAAACCTACGCACACACTGTTAGAATTATACTGACAAGTTCGATACAATACTGCAAAAATAGAAATATTTAATATGATGATAGAAATGAATGCGTAAAAGAAAACCTACAAGGATTTGATTCACATCGGGTTCACCAGAATGTATACAAAGGAAAATGCAACTGACTATTAATCAATCCTAAGTCGGAGAAGATAAATCCTACTTACACTACCGATTATTGATACATTAGATATTCGAGGTCATGACTAAGATGAATCCGCTAGACCTAACCAAGGGATATCTTACCGCAATAACATCACTAGAGAGGGTCCCAAAGCCTCTAGTCAGGTAACACTATGCAATAACCCTAGCTAGGTCTTATGTTTTCATATTAACAAAGTAAATGCAAAGCAAAGTAAAATCTAATCTCGTACTCACCAAAGCTTGTGGCACAAAGTGGGGGTAATAAACATAAAAAGTAAACATGCATAGGAGAATCCTAATTAAACTATGTATGGATAAAACTCTAATGCATGGAGAGAGTAATATATTCAAAAGTCATTACTTATGATACTTCTATCTACTAAAATAGAGGAGTAAAGTTAGAGATATTTACCTTGAAGATGAACTTGTTGAGACTCAATCTCTCTCTTGGCCAAAGGTGCTTCGCAAGAGGTTGTAGTTTGTAAGGATCACTAAGAAAAGCCTAAGCATCCAAGACTTTTTCACAAGACAAGATTTTTTTTTAAGTATAAACTCTAAGCAATAACTCCTCAAGTAGAATGGTCAAAGAGCAGATTGTAAAGAAGTGCAAAAGAATAATTAACTTTTTTCTCTCTAAGAAATGGCAAAATGAATGTGTATATATAGCTAAATCTAACCCTAAACCTTTTCGAAAGTTTAACCAACAGGATCGGCCCAATTCGACTCTATATCATTATTTGATAAAAGCAAGTTAGGTTCCGGTCTAGGTTGGCCAAGGCTGACCTGACCGAGAGTGTGTTGTAAATTGTCAAAAAGGGTTTTAGGCTTAGATAAGGGCTAAGCAAGGAGGTGAACTGCTTAGAGTGTGCAATAGAGGTGTCAAGGCTTAGGGAAGTACATGGGAGAAGATTGTGTAGTAAGCAAGTGGTGGTATGGGGGACAACAATCATGTGAAGCACCAATGGTCTGCCCACCCCTTTCTCAATGCTCTTTTTAAAGCGTGCACTCAAAGAGATTGAGACTCGATGGGGTCCTATAAGAAAGAAAGCATCAGTAATTAATAAGGTTTAAAAATATTCTGTGTATACACAGATAACCAAGCCAAAATCATGATTAAATGGAAGCAGATGTGTTTTTTTCACTTTTGTTATGTACATGACTTACTCGAGTCGGCGTTGAGTAGGGGCCCAAAACCTACGGTTAACAATGAGTAACCGCGGTTAGTTGTTAACCGTGGGTTTTGGGCCCCTACCCGCCTGTGGTTAAATGCAACCGTTTCAAGATTTTTTGCAGGGTTTTCGTGAGTACCCGCATTTTTTAATATAGAGGAATAATTTGTCTTTCAATATTTCATCACCATTTTGTGGTTTTGCTGAACACAACCCATTTTGCAAACACATTTTATACTTTAAATGAGCTATTTTGCTATAAAGCTCATATTTTATGCAATTTTAGGTTTGAGTAAGTAGCTTGCTCCACAAGCTACCTACCTAAGTTTAGTTTATCTAAACATGTTAGGTTGAAGCAAGTTACCACTTGGAATATTCTAGCTAATGGTGGTAGGTGAATACCATGCTTTTTGAAATACCATTGGAGGAATACCACTATGGTTTAGGGTTAGGATTCTATATATATAGGGGATCTATTCCACATTTTGTAATACTATTTTCATATCAATTCAAGAATGCGTATAATTTTCACATCTTTTGGAAAAATCTTTCCTCCATCTTTTGGATTTGCAAATTCAATCCACTTATTGGGTGTGCAGGTGCCCCTAAGGTTGAAAGTATGCTACAGGTGGTATCAAAGCTAGTTTATGATCTATAGGGAAAAAAGGAAACCTATATTATAGAGGCCATAAATTTTGACTTGAGAATCAAATTGAGTCAATTTTATTCGGAAAATAGACTCAAATGCATTTCCAAAAAGCAAAAAATCATCAATTTTGGAGTGGCACTAAGGGAGATATACTTGTTGCAATCTGTTTTTCTAAATCCTTCTAAAAATGCAATCAATTCTAGTATCATGACTTTAGACAAGCATTTCTTTTATGTAAGGTGTCCAATTGAGGTGTCCCCATCCTTAGTTCATTTAGTGTAGTCTATTTTCCTACAAACACACTACACAATATAACATTCTATTGCATAGTTCGCACAACCGGTTGGGGCGAGTATTCGCCAAGGGCCCATTTTGGGTAACCGGCAGTTATTCGACAAAGTTGGTCAAATAACAGACAAAGGCAAAAAATACTTAAATTTATCAAAAAAATATATATTTTTTAGAAATTATAGAAGAAAAATAGATTAAATTAATTTGTAAAACATAGGGAAAGTGTTTTCTATTAGATTTGAATACAAAGTACAAAATTGCATAATCATGCGATTACAACAAGGTCACAAACTACAATGATACTTATAGACTTATAGTTTTATACAAGAATCTACAAGACTACAAGTACAAATTACAATACTCTATAATTTTATATTCCCTGCTCTTTGGGAAACTAAGGGAGACTAAGAAACTCTAGTCCTCCCACTCAGTTGCCTTGACTCACTCTATCTAGAAGGTTGCACCTGCCCTTGTGGCTCCATCTCTGTCTCTGTTTCTGCCTCTGCTTCAAGGATGTCCTCCAATCCAATCTCTCGTCTTTCTGCTTCAGCTGCACCTTCCATAGCTTGCCTCTCGAAATCAGCAATCTCTTCCTCTATGAATATGGGGGCCTCCTCCTATGCAATCCAATCGCAGTAGGGATTGATCTCATCTAGATCGATAGGCTCCTATGATGCGTTCTCCAACTTCTTTGTGTGAAGTTGAAGGTTGTATTGCACAAAAACCAAGTCATTGAGGCATTGTTGACTCAAGTTGTTGCGCTTCTTCATGTGAATTGAGTCAAACAAACTTCAATTGCGCTCACATCCAGAAGCATTACAAGGTTGAAATAAAATCCAAAGGATTAGCCTTTGAATATTTGGGGTATTTTCACCCCAATCTTCCCACCACAGCCCTGAAAACAAAATATTCAAAACTTTGTAAAAATTAATAATTGTAAATATGTAACTGGTAAAGTACAAGTAAAGACTTTATTTTGTATTACCTAGTGACTGCGTGGCTCTCTCTCAGATAGCTAGTGTTGAAGAAAAGAGCCTCCCCCTTATCAGCTTGTAGTTCTACAACTCTACAATAATGAGGTCTCTCACTTCAACGTCAGGTGTCATACTTTCAATGCATGTTGAAAGCCTCTCCATAATCTCTTCACTAGCATCTGTGAAGCCATCAGAGTAAAAAAACTTGGGGTTAATGTAGTACCCCACTGCATAGATGGGTTGGTGGAGTTGATTGTTCCACCTCTGATCAATCAACTCTCAAATGGGATCAAATCTAACACGATCCATTCTATAATAATTTTGGACAGCTTCTTTGGCCCTATCCATGGCTTCATAAATATAACCCATTGGATTTTGCTCTCGATCTACTAATCGCAAAACCCTCACCAAAGGCTCGAACATCTACAAAGTTACAAACAAATTAAAGTTAGTGTTACAAACTTATAGATAAATTATAAAATAAATACTTTAAGTTTAAAAAATTGAAAATAAGGGTAACAACTTAAATTTAAATTGCAATTTCAAGTTACCTTGATGATTTTTGTAGCTCTCGTTTCAAAGGTCTCATTGAAAACTATCTTCCCAACCTTCACTCCATCAGCGTTCTTGAAATATGATGACTCCATCCATGCTTGAAACACAAACATTTATTTCAAAGGAGTCAACAAATTGCAAATACTTTGCAATGTAAGAAAGTTCATTGCAAATCTGGTAATTCCTGCTCAAACAAGCTCTTTTTATTTGGTGTGCTCTTTCATCAAGTTAAGAACCCAAGGGTGATTGTAGATATATTTTTTATTTCTCTAATTTCTTCAACAATTGGTTGCACCCAGTCAAGTTTGTCTACGTCCTTCAAAAAAAGGTCAAGGCAATGGGCCGCACAAGATGTCCAAAAGAGAGATGGGTGTCTCTCCCTAAGAAGTCTACCAGATGCCACATATGCTGTTGCATTGTCTGTGATAATTTGGACGATATTCTCGATGCCCATTTGTAAAACAACCTCTTCTAGCATCAAACTCAAAGTTTTTGCATATTTTATTTTACTAGATGTATGAATAAACTTTAAAAAAATCAGCTCACCATTTGAAGCCGTCAAAAAATTGATGAGGGTACGGTTTTTTCCATCCATCCATTCATCGGAAAGAATGGTGCATCTGAACTCACACCATAACTTCTTTTGATTTTCGACAATTAGCTTTGCAACTTCAGTTGCATTCTTGAGCAACTTCCCACTCAAGTCTTTTGGAGATGGTGCCTTGTACGATTTCCTTGCAACTGTCAATGCTATAACCAAATATTCCCAATACGGGCTCTTTGTCACGTTGAAGGGAAGGTTGTTGAAGTACCAAAAATTTGCACATGTTTTATCTACTTTTGCATGCCTCTGTTTGTTCCACCCTGTAGCTTGGAGTGCCGGTTGTGCCCTAGGTGTGTTTCTAGGCACAAAAAATGAGTGTAACTGAATCGAAGTCGATGAAGATGTGCCATAGCACCTGCGTGGACCACGAGTACAGCCCACAATTTCTGTCATTGCTGTGGCTTCTTCTTCTACTGATGTAGGAGAAATGGCCACTGTTAGGGTTGCTTGCATCCTTGCACTCTCTAGTTTATTTTCGTCTAGTGATGCAAGCTCCGCCATCATCTCTTGTTTTGTTTCTTCGGTGACATTTGGACAAGGTGCGATGTTGCGGCAAGGAATGCATGAAAAGTGGTACTTCATGCGATTAATGCCCCCCGACATCCTCTTCGAGCAAAAGTTGCAAATTGAAATCGTCTGGGACATTGCAACTCTCGTAGCATACCTCCAAGCACCGGTGCGAGCATTAGAGGGAGCCGATCAGCTACCAATGACTGAGTTTGACTCCGATACGCTAACAAATGCCATTGTTTACTAATGGATAACCTACCAAATGCAAACATATTGAAAACAATATTAAAAAATTAAAAAAAATAAAATATTTAATACAAATTAAAATACGATAATTAAATTATAATAATAGACTATTAAACGCAAACTAAAGTATATTTGGATTTAACAAACAAATTGAAAACTATTGTTTATGTTAAAAACAACAAATAAATTATAATTATTAATGATAAACAGAAACTAAGTCTAACTATAAGTCTATAATGCCAACGATTAAAAACAACATTTTAATTTAAAATTTAAAAAAAAACATAAATTGTAAATTACTAAATACTAAACACTAAGATTTAACGGAATGCATGAAATTTGAACAGAATGCATCAAATTTGAATAATAAAATTTATATATTTTTTATCAAACATGTTTATAATTAAATTATAATTCATTTACATGGTCGGAAATAAATTAAAGAAAAAAAATTTACTGACTTCGAAATTGCTTTGCTGAATTCTCCTTCAAATTCACCCTTGAATGCTCCAAATCTGTGAGTGTGACAATTTATAAGATAAAAATCCGTGTATTTGCAGCATTTTGCAGTGTTTTGCATCAAAACCACTTACAGGCAGCGTTCCGGACTGTTTTGCATTTTTTTTCCTGACAGGTTTGAGTGGCGGTTATTCACCATGGCAAACAACCGGCGAGTAACCGACCAACCGGTGGTTACTCGCTGGTTATGCTATCTACGTTCTATTGCATCTGTGTTTGTGTTCTAACTAAAACTCCTCTCTCCACTTTGGAAACTAGGAATTATCTGGGCAGCCTATAAAAAATATCTTAAGAGAAAATGTGCCATTCTCTTTGAAAATTAGGACGCCGATGTGTATTTGGAAGCAAAAGGATTTTTAAAATACTGTGAGCAGGGACATGATGAAAGTGCACAAAATTGCTATGGAAGAATCAACCATCAATGTGTGGCAGACTTCATCTGCACTCAAGGACAATGATTTTTGTCCCATAACACGTTCCTGTCCAGAACCAAGGAAGCTCCAAAAATATTTCAAGTGCTTGAAAGGGTTTCAGTTTTCAACCCCTTCAGCGCAGCATCAAAAGAAATCAGGCAGGGATTTCTTTCAAATGTCTTCCTAATACTAGTGTCTTGTAGACCAGTCTTTCAGTTGGAAAACTAGGATAATGGATGTAATCAATCCATCCTACAAACACGGTAGGATATTTTCTTTGAAGATATTTGACTGAAGAGTTGTGTCTAGTAATGAAAGGAGAATATGCTTTTCCTTGATACCATACATCTTATATTACATATATAAGACGAAAATTCACAAAGAAATATCATCTCATCAGAGGATCTCTTCAAAGTAACTCTACGAGAATGAGCATTTCCACTTTCACTCCTAGTTGCAATGCGTCACCTTCCTTTCTGAGGCATCTAGTCCATAGAAAATAGAAGGCCAAAAAGGGATTTTGCAATGACGGCTGCTAAAGAGTAAACATTATTTCCAAGTAGTTGTGCTGTTGAATCTATGATATAAATGTTTCCTATGGTAACAGAGCACAGTATGGGTATGGGTAAACAAATAATGGGAGGAAAATGTAAAAGACTATCTAATAGACCTGTGTTTACTAGAATTCTAATCCCAGATGTCTGAATCTGGCAAAAGTTTGGCATGCAAGCAGACTTGCCAGGAATCGGTGTAACTGGGCCTTGCTGAGTTTCAAGTCACTTGCATTACCAAGTCCATGTCTGGTGAATTAAGTATATAAATTTACGATGGCATTGGCCATGTTATGATATATATCTTACAAAAGAACATTATATAGATAGAATCTGTTGTGCTGGTTGATTGGATGAGATGGAGCATTCCCAGGAAAAAGACAATGGTTCAAACCCTGTGGGCTAGAACCCAAAAGTGTTTAAAAAGGGAGGAGTTTTACCTTCAATTTTTTTTTTAATGTCAACTGAGGTCTCATAGCTTCCTCAGGGTTATTAAAAGAGCATTTACACATTAAAAATAAATACAAAAATCCATAGATGCCATCATTAACTTTATGCTTGGGTTATTAGGAGTTTATTGGGTATCTATTATTTTTTGTACAAAAGTAAAGAAAGCAGATGAGATAAAAATAACTGGTGTTTTAATGGTGTGTTTACTTTTTTTTATCAAAGCCTAGGACTATGGTACTAATTCTGCACATGGGTTCAACAGAGGAGGAGGAGGTGGAGGTAATTCCTGGCATAATGCAGGCAAAGGATTGCAGAAGACCAACTCCATCTATGATTTCGTTGCTTGCAGCAAATATCTTGTGGAGGAGGGATATGTCCATAAAAAATTATTAGGAGCCATGGGCATCAGTGCAGGTGGACTTCTTGTAGCTGCGGCTGTCAATATGTGTCCAGGCTTATACCGGACTGTAATTCTTAAGGTTAAGTGTCTGAAAAATGATATTTGTGGGAAGAAAAAAATAATTAATGCTTTTACTGATCTCCAAAGACTAGTTAATACTTTCTCATGCCTCTTGGTTACATTTAACTATCGCTTGTCTTTATGTTTGATGCCGTGACTGACTTATATTAGCCTTTAGATAGCAATGGTATTAGAATCTTTATCTTAGTTTTCTTTTCGAGCACAATAAAATTTGACTAATAATTTGCTTGCAGGTTCCTTTTCTAGATGTATGTAACACATTATTGGATCCAAGCTTGCCGCTCACAATTTTGGATTATGAAGAATTTGGTGATCCAAGGAGCTTCGCTGGTTTTTCAACTATTCGAAGTTATTCCCCGTATGATAATATTCAGAAAGGGGTTTGTTACCCTGCCACGTTGGTGACAGCATCTTTTCATGATTCGAGGCATGTCTATATTTTATTATTGTTTAACAAAGCCTCAAATATAATCATTTGCAAATCTCATACTGTTTGTGATGACAAGATATCTGCTAACGCATATTTCTCTTTTTAAGCGAGCCTTATGTTTTTCTTTTGGTTTGGTACATTAGACATTTCAGTGTGACACTGAGACTTGATGCTTTGACATTCAGGGTTGGGTTTTGGGAAGCTGCCAAGTGGGTCGCTAAGGTGCGTGAATACACATTGCCAAATTATTCTCGGCATATTCTTCTGAAGACAAACATGAATGCTGCCCATTTTGGAGAGGGTGGTCGTTATGGAAATTGTAAGGAGACTGCCTTTGAATATGCGTTTTTGCTCAAAATGATGGGGACTTAGTTCCTTTCTTCTTGTTCGGGAATATGTCTTCTTGCTCACAGGTGATGTTCATCTACCTATTGATGAAGCCTGACATCTTCAAAATGCTTGGTAGTAGAATTGAACCTTGCAGAGCATTAAACAAAGGTTGATCCTACATTCCTCAATATGATTCTCCAAGGTAAATCTCAGCTTTGGAAGTGAATTTGGGAAGCCTTTGAGTGAAAAATGTTTATTTATAGATCAACATGGCTGGAAAGTTCTATCCCGAGTTCTCTGGAGTTCTAAGGACTCCTCAATATTGAAATGTTGTCGAGTTCAACAAATGGTTGTAACAACTAAGATAAATGCTTATGGTGGGAAAAGTGGTATAGATGCTTATTGCAAAAGGCAAAAGATTCACCAAGGAAATGATACGAGATTCTGGATGGTATGCTTCAAATTGTTTTAAAATTAATTGAATAGTGAATGATTGCAATTTTAACTATGTAGAATGGTACAGTAACTACTTGAAGTGAAAATCCTCAATTATCAGTATTCATCGCATAGGAAATTGCAGCAGTGACATCATGCACGGAACTGAGGCAGAAAGTTCTGTGCTTGGTTGGCAGGATGCTTATCTGTTTCGGATTCAAATTATGTCTTTCCCCCGGCTCTATTCTGACTTTTTATTCACTCATTTGCATGCATCTTGTTGCTCGGCCACATTCAATCTATCCCTTACCTTACCCCAGGTTGGTTAATGAATGATGATGACGGATAATGATTGACGGCCAGACATTCATTGCTGCAAATAAAGCAGGATGATCGAGCCTCAATCTGCCTCTGCACTCAGGTAAGGTTACTCCTTTCCTTCTCCAAGCTTGAGTTCTATCGGACTGGGAAGGATTACCTTAGGCCTGCTCCATAATCAGTTTACACAGATGAACTCCTCTCCCCAAAGGTAATCCATCCAGGTCCGATAGAACTGAGAGATAGAGCAATTGGGAAACCTAAAGTTCTTTATAGTAAAGCCATTCAGATGCTTGATAATCTTATGAACAAAGAACAGGGTAAATGCTCATTGTGTCCTTAGACATTGACAGCTTGGCATTTCATAGCAATGACAATTTTATTGGGTTTGAGTTCAATTAGAAAGTTTGTGCGTACAGATGGGTATGCTTTAACCATTCTTAATAGTTCTTTTATAAACAGTTTATCAGTATCTGGGATTAAGTGTTTGTTTCACATGCCATGTTGAGAAGTCGAAAACAGAAATCACAAATAGAAATTCAAAGCCATAAACTGGCAATCCTCTTACTAAGTTCATAAACATAGAACTGAGTTTATGATATGCATGGGCATGTGGGTTAGTAATGCAATATGGGGATAACTAGCAGGGACTTGATCAAACATGGTTAAAAAATGCATGAACGATAACATAAGGACATAGCTATGTATTCGACAAAGCCTTCAAACATCAAACATGTACTGAACAGTATCACAGGCCAAAATAGTATAAACTTATCATCAACATTGGATTGCTGCGGAACAAGAGCATAAAAAGACTATACTACTATGGACTTGGAGTATTACAGAAGCCATTAGTGGAAATATATGTGAAGGATAAAGTCAATTAACTTCACAGACTCCTAAATATTTTAATGTGTGTTGAATTGGATTATCATGCATTTTTAGATTTTTCTTGCCAAGTTTCTCTTGTCCAAATTATTTTAATTTTATTTTGTTATACAAATCAACATATGGGAACAAGTCTTTAGTCACATGATATGATTCTTAATGCTCAATATTTTGAATCAAAAGCATTAGACCGGATAAAATCATAAGCAAATGGCTTGGTGCAATTTAAATATTATCATTTTTTTTTGTTGAACAAGCCTTCTATTAATGAAACACTAAGTAAAAGGTTTTTCAAAATAAAAACACTACATGAAAGGTAGCATGCCACGTGGTAGACATGTCACAATTTTTTACCAAAATTGCATGATGACACCAAGACCGGATGGCATTCAACCAAAACACAATTATTATCTGATCATAACATTAAAAGCAATAAAAAAGTTTGGCTAAGCTATCAATGTGTATAATATCTAGCACATGCAAGCATGATCCCTATATTTAGAGTACCCTAAACCATCAACATCTCCAAACTTTATATGATTTCAATCCTGCAAAATATAAAACATAACATCACTGTTAACAATTGCCCATAATTGAGCAATTCTTGAATGCCACTATGCATAATCACTAGGAGAGCAACTTTTCAAGAAACTCGTTGAGGAAGAAAAGGTTTGAGAGGAGACAATTCAGATCCCATGCATCTTTGGCCTTTGAAAGACTTGTCTATGCTAGGCTAGACATTGGAACAAAAGTGCAATTGATGCTCTCCTAAGGTGAAACCTTGGTAGACTATGCACCAAGAAAGTTGATCTTTCTTTGACTCAAGAAACACTTGCCAAAGTATTTTTAAAAACAACCTACACATTTGAGACACGGAGGCGTGGATGTACACTATTGATAAGCCATGTTGGGAATGTATCTTTTGATGGACATATCACAATTTAATCTCCAAATTCTATACAAATAATTAGGAGCAGAAAGCCCAAGTTTGTGAAGGAGGTTATCCAACTCTAGGCCATGGACTCTATTGCAGCATCAAAAGCTTATAGCCAGTTTTAAGGGTGAAAGCATAAACCTAGTTCCCATTTTTAGCATTCAGGGCAATTAAATTCACAAATGTCTCCCTTGACATATTTGAGTGTATAGTCTAAAAATCAATAAAATAGACATATTTGAGCTTAGATATTTTATGTCATTGGGTTTGTGTATTTTTCTATATAATTAACTATGTATATTTTATTTTATTTTTCACTCCTAAGTTGTGGCCAAAGAGCGAGTCCTGAGTTCTTCAAGAGATGTAAGACACTAGAGCTAAAGTTTTGTCTCCATTCCACGTAAGACTGGGTTAACTCAATGCCCAAGCCTTGCAAATACTTTACATGATAAATGGGCCTTAAGGATGGCTAAAATAAATGGCCACCTGATATGATCATAAGCCTTTTCAAAGTTGATCTTTATTAAAACCATAGGTTGATTTGAAGCTTGAGCCCATACCATGACTTCACAAATGATAAGAAATTTATTGTGTATTGTTTGCAACTAAAACTTAGCGATCCAACTTGCAAAATTCTACAATCGGAGCACAAATGTTGTAGCAATGATCTTATAAAAACATTCAACAATGCAATAGTTCTCCAGTAACTCTTTATCAACAACTTTGAATAAAACCTGCCCGACTGATGCAAGAACATCCAAAGGCTATCTTGCATCACCAAAACACACTTGTTTCATGAAATAAAAGGTGGCTTACTTTGGCATTTGTTTATCAATCCGAAGGTTGTCAAGCTATGCTGCAGAACCTATGTTGCAGAACAAACATGTTTTGGAATGTAACAATTGCTATGGAATGATGTTGCTACTAAATCTATGCTACAGAACAACCACACAACAAAAGGCAAACAATTGTTACTGAAGGGCCTTGCAAACAACTGTTGTTGCTAAAAACAATGAATGGGATGAATTTTTCAAAATAGAGCCGGGAAAAAATGAGTTCAAGCTTCCTTCGTGGGTTCTTCAGAGATTTAAGAATCCATAATCATTTTCAAAAAAGGGGTTGGCTGCTAAGGAGTTATTTAGGGCTGAAATTCTACAATTTTAGTCCATTTTTTACCATTTGGAAGCATTGAATGGATGAGTTCAAGTGGTCGATGATTCTTTAAGGTTGTTTGGTGGCCCTTGGTATGATCAAAATGTGGGGGAATGCTTAAGACATGAACATTCAGCATTAACTCCATGATTAACTCTTGCAAACCTGTTTTTGAAAAGAATGGACAGTTTTCAGGGGTTGTGGGAACATGAAGAGCCATGGAAATGATTGGAAACTCCTTCCACCCTAGCAATGATGTTGGGATGCTAAAAATGCAGCCCAAACTAAAACAACAAAAGAAGAGAGCATTTATTTGGGGGAAATGAAGAAAAAACATGTTTACTTGATTGGGAGTTGTTTTTTAGTGAAGAGACAAAGAGGAAAACATGGAAGAGACATGAAAGAGTGGGAGATGAACGGAAAGCATCCCTTTGGAACCATATAACCTACAAAAAACCTAATATTTGTGGTTAGGGCAAACAAAAAGAAAGGTAAAAAGAGGTTTTTCTTTAGGGATTGGTTCGACATGAAGGTTGGAGATTTTAGGAGACTTTTAGAGGATGCCCAAGGAAACAAAAGAAAGGTCTCGGCATGGAAATGATGAATCCATCACCAATTTAAAGTTCAATGATTTTCGTACATGTGCATTTCTATTTTATACATATAGAAGTAATTTTGCTATAAAAGGGATACAAAGTTTGAATCGGTTCTGAGAAAAATAGAGGGCATATTCCGTCTACTTTTTTATATTTTATTGAAGAATTCACCTTTAGAAAAAATAAAAAATTGTTTTGCAAGAGATTAATGCCAAAAAATAAGGCTAATTGATTGTTAAAATGTTTTGAGATATGTTTTTTTACTGTACAAGTTTTGGAAGGATTGTGAAGGAGCATAATTGTTGTTTCTTTCCAATTATTGTGCATTAGAAATCTTCCAAAGTACTTGTAATATTTTTATGCAAATGATCTCTTGTGACTTGGTGTTTTAACGGGTTTAAAGAGTTCCATATTTAATTGTTTTTATGCTCAATGGGTTTTGGTTTTGACAAGAGGTGTATGGATTGTTTGTAAATTGCATTTGGTTTCTTGATCCCTAAAAATCAAAAGTTAAGGAAGACAAAGTTTAGCTTCACGTGAGTTTTTGTGTTGTAAACAATCTACTACGAAGTGTATCATGTGTGTTTGCAACAAGAGTTGTTGGATAGGCTACAAAGCCGGCCCATTACCTTGACTACATCACCTATTGTATCACAAAATGATTTGCAAAGGTTGCAAGGGAAGTCATCAATGATGGAGCTTTATAATTAGCCATGTGTGAATAGAAATGATGAATTACATCAAGAGACATTGACATATGGCCTATCACTTGTAATTTTTTAAGCTTACAATGAATCACATTGAGGCATACATGTAGAGCAGGTTCTCCTTTCAATGTAATTTCTTGCACTTGAAACACAAGTTTGGAATGATCTACAAAATCTTAAGGAATTAGGATTTTGAGTGATGGAATGGAAACCTAGGGCGACAGATGGAAAGCTTAGGGAAGCAAATGGAGAATCTGCAATAGAAGTCAGGGATTGTTAGGCCTTATGACAACAAAATGGCCAACAAAATATAGATTATCCAACAAGTATGTAGCATAAGCAAAGGAGCCCTCATAAGAAGGAAAGGGATGAATTCCCCCTTGAACCACTCTATGTTGACTACCAACAATTGGATATTTGTAAAAGGTTTGATGTAGAACAACACAAAGTAAACGGAACATCATGATATTATCTTAGAAGTTTGAAATGGAAAAATTCTTACTTTGATCTTGCAACTCTCGAGGAAGAGGAGTTCCCACTCATAAGAATAAGCAAATGCAAGAAACATAAAGCGTAATAGCTTGGTTTTTTCATGTTTTGGGGGCCTTTTAAGAAGGCTTGTGGTGGTGCTTTTTCTTTTCTTTTTTTAATTTTATAGTTGTACTTTTTTGGGGTTGTCTAAAACCTTGTCTCGTTTTTTCTCCTATGGATTTCATTGTCTTATCTTTCAATCCTTTTGTATAAAGGGTTTGGGCCCTTTCAAAAACCAACTTTACTCATTAAAAAAAAAAAAAAGAACTTGAGGAATCTTAAGAAGTCTATAAGTTTGATGTGAGTGTTTGTAATTATTTTTATGTGCTTTAACATATTTTTAGCACAGAGAGTGATGTAAGTAGGCCTCTTCTAGGTCTCTTTATATTAGGTCTTATGTGTCTCCTTGAGGTTTTGTAGGCTTCTTGTACCAATAACCTTATTAACTCAATTTTGGCTTACACTAACCCTCTTTATTGTTCTCAAAAGATTCTTACAATCTCATCAAAGTTGTCCCATACCTATAATTTGATCTTTGGTCTCTGATTCTTGAAATAAAATAATGCACACAGTCTTTAGCCTTGTAAAAAGAGCCACAAACTGAATTTCAATGATATTTTATCTTGTAGGATTCTTTTAGCTTTGAAATCAATTTGAACACATCACAAACAGTCTATTCTACCTTCCTAAAGAGTTTTAAGTCATTTGGTTTAGTCGTTGCAAGTTTGGGTTTTGCTAATAATTTCTTTACTAAGTGCTTCCAAACTTTGAAATCAACTTTTATAGGTCATAAACATCCTATTCAATATGCCTACAAATTTTCATCTTATTTGAATCATTCATTTTAAAGTTATGCACTTTTTAGTCTTCCTAAACCCTTATAAAACCATCATCTACAACCTTGTTGATTGTATTTTTTCAATATCTTCTTCTATAAACCTTCAAAAAACTTGAAACCAGTTTCAAAACCTCACAAACTCTTCAAAATTTTAGAATATTTGAAGGGTTCATTTTCAAGTTATGAAGGTTTTAGTGCTCCTAAATCTCTAGTTTTTATGTGTAGGCCGAGAGCTAATAAAAATGGATAATTTGAGTTTGATGAATTATTTTTCAAATATTTCTCTTGGAGGTGGTCTTCCCCACCATTATCTACCCTTCCATATAATTTGAGACTTTGAACAAATCTAAAAAATGAATAAAACAACATTTTATTGACTGTACCTACACTCTTCTTAACTGTAACAGATCTATGATATCTTACCAACCTTGCAACATGAACAATGATATTTCAAATTAATTAAAGATAATTTCAAAGCCAAAAGACATTCACTTACATGTTCAAAATTCTAAGAATGTATTCAAAATTATAAGAAAAGTTATCTTTATTCATTATCTCCAAAAACTGTTACATAAGACTCTGGTAGACTATTTCAACCTCTCCAAAAATGAACAACTTCAAACTTTATCCTTTGTTACTTTTCTTGGCTCCTCCTCTGATGGTTTGAACTTTATCTTTTTGTTACTGATACCTAAACTTGGTTTCTTCTTGTTTCATGTAACAATAATCTCTCAACAACTAATGACTTATCCTAAAACATACTTAATTTGGCCTTTCACCTATGTTGGATGCATCTAGATTGGTGTTAAGACAAGTTTATACCAAATAGAAAATTGATAGACACTTAGAACATGTGACTTGACCTTAAAGACCCCTTACATAAGGATCAAAACCTTTACAACATGCCCAAAACCTTCAAACTCTTAACAACAAATTCAAGTTTTTGAATTTCTTGTTTTGGCAGGAAACATAGAAACACCACCAAATTACTTAGAAATGACAAATGAAACCTTAAAAAGTCTTCTTATTGACCAAACATGACCTTTTAATTCTACCTAAGACTTACCAAACTAAACATTGATCTATCAAACCAAACTTTACATTAAAATTGATGGTGTTCCTGCATCAGAGAGATAGAAATATTTCTTCGGTAATCAACAATTTGAAGTGATTGACATAGTTGAGATTTGATTTGAGTCCCTCTAGTGATTTATGAGCTTCGCAACCTAATGTGATTCTTGGGAGTTATGGAATATAATTGCAAAGTTTTGTTGAGGAGTTGCAATCCCATCTTGGAAGTAATTGACATAGTTGAGATTTGATTTGAGTCCCTCTAATGATTTGTGAGCTTCACAACCTAATGTGATGCTTGGGAGTTATGGAATGCAATTGCAAAGTCTTGTTGAGGAGTTGAAATCCCATCTTGGATTTAAATGAGATTATATTTAAATATACATCCATTTTGATTTGGACATAAATTTCATTCCCTACAAGTGGGGCACCTCATCCTTTCATGATGAGGTGGTATACATTATGATAGAAATGTGTGCGAGGAATTTTCAATAATAATGAGCCCCAATAAATCTCAAGTTGAATAGGTTCATGGTCAGACAAAATGACTTCCTGGAAAACATGGATTGGGTTTTCCATGCATGCAATAAAAGGAAAAATATTTTCTTTATAAAAAGTGCTCTGTGAACCCCTTTGAGAAAACTCTTTTTTTTAAGGTGCAAGTTTGATTGTTTAGAATCATATACAGGTAATATATCAAAAAACTACATATTATTGAGTGAAATAGGAATAATATTTCATTGTCTTCATTGTTTACAAAGTGAAAGTTTATATAAATAATACTTGTTGGATTATTTATCTAAAGGTTTTGTTATGTTTTGTTTATTATTGGTTGACGGGTTGGTTATATCTGTGAGTTGGTTTTCTTTAACCAACTTCTTCTCTCGTAAGCTTTTTAAGCCTACTCTTGTACAAAAATAAATGATGCACATTTACATTGAATATATTTTGATTATTATTCCTCTGATACCTGGTGCCATCAATGGTATTAGAGCCACGACAAGCATTTTTTTGAGAAGAATCTGATAGGAGGAGAAAGCAATGCTAATGTTTTCAATTTGCATTCATCATCAGATAAAGAATGGCATAATAGTTTGAGTAGACACAATTAAAATCATTTGAAGATCCCAACAGATGTGCATAAAATTGAGAAGGTTGGACCCTCTGGTGGTAAACACTGCTAAGCATGTTGTTGTTGTAGACTGCAACCAACTTTAAGTGGTTATAGTGATTCTCTATTTCGGTATATAATACATGGATTTATGTGTTAGTTTTTGAATCCCGGCTGGAATACAGACCTGCACGGTCGCCTCCATTCTAATTGCATGCCATTGTGAAAGTGCCTGCATAATTCAAGGTAGAAGAGAGGCCATTGCATCCGTGTGCCTTCACCCCCAATCTCAAGAAGGGTTTTTATCTTATGTCAAGCAGTTGTCGAATACTGATAGCAGTTGATTGTGTCAACATCAATGCTTAATGCCTTGTGCTAGGGATCATTCTCTTTTCTACTGCCCTAGGCAGAGATAGGGTGCCAACAGCATTACCAATGTATCTGAAGTCTTCTAACACCAAAAAAAAGTTGTCTAACACCAAAAAAAAGGTGTAGTGCTGCAGAGCAAAGGAAAGGCATAGTGCGTAGTGAAATCACTAATATATATATATATATATATATATATATATATATATATATATATATATATATATATATATATATATATATATATATGTTGTGTATTGTTCTTTCAGACCCTAAAATTGGTGGGCCCGGCAAAGGACAAGGCGAAGTGAAAGGTTTTACCATATTAGTGTAATTTTTTATTTTATCCAAATATTCTATGTTAAGTAGAATTTGTTGCCTTTAAATGTTTGAATTTATAAAAGGCAAGATGTGTAGCATGCTTTTGTAAGTTCACTTGAAGCAAGAAGGGTCAAGGTTTGAAACTACATGTTTTTGGTCCAAATTTCCTTTGACTTAGATTTGTATAGGTTTGAAACTATATGTTTTGATCCAAATTTTCTTTGACTTAAATTTTTATAACCAAAGCATTAAAAGGGGTGTTATAGGAGATATATGGGTGTAAGGCATAATATTTTTGACAAGTCTTAGGATTTTTTTATAAATCAGAATCTATTCAGAGGTAAAGACCAAACCCCAATAGTATTCTTTGATTTTTTCTCTTTTATTGCATCATGGCAAAAATTATGAGTTTAATCTCAGAAAATGGTAAATTATCACCTAAAAATTATAAAGAATGGAGTAGAAACATAGAGAACACCCTAATTTTTAATGATTTATGGAAATCACAAAGAAATAAATCACACCACCAACTGAAGCTACGAAGTTGGTTGAGTACCAAAAACGTGATAACCGTGCACTCGCACTTTTGAAATCATCTTGCATTGAATAGGGTATCATTCATACTGAGGCAGTTAAAATTGGTGCATGGAAAGCATTAAAAGATTTGTATGGCAAACAACCTACATATAAGAAGATTGACCTTCTTATACAACTTTTGAACAATAAACTGACAGATAATGAAGACATCTTTGAATATCTTTCTTGCATGAAAACACTTAAACAAGAATATTGTACTACAGGAGGTAAAATTGATGATGACATGTTGATTTCCATCACATTGAATGGACTTAGTTCTACTTACACAAATTTTGTTGAAATGCTCCAGCTTAGTGATAAGCTTAATGGAGCCACATTTGACACCATCTGTGAGTTGTTGACTCAACATGAGAGATAATTAACAAAGAAGAAAAGTACATTGATTGAAGATGTTCATTATGTAAAGAACAGGTCCCAACATAGAGATTATCACCATATACAATGATAATTTCAAAAGCATTCTCTGAAACACTCCCAGCAACATTCTCCACATCATTCTCAACAGTCTCCACAACATTCACATCAACACTTTCCAAGGTCTTATAAACACAGACATCATCATAGGCATTTTTCTCACTCCTACAGTTCAAGTGATTTAGCTTCTTCTAGATCTTGTTGGTACCAAAAACAACCACAATGTTTTAAATGTGGTGGTATTGGACATCTTACAGATGTCTATCCTTCTCAACAACCCCACTCTCCACATAAAAATAAAGTTGAGGCCAATTTTGTGAATCATTCTAGCTGCATCAGGAGGCATCTGATATGATCGAGGTCTATGGTCCCAATGGACCTAACACCATATTTTGAGTGCTCAGTGATTCATCCATCTTGTGTGAGCTACTAGGCTCAAGACAAGGATTTGTTGTAGTAGTAGTAGTAGTAGTATTTTGGCTTGTGTTTTTTTTATTTTTAGTTTCATTTTTGGCTTTTCATACGTGATATTCATGTCATGGAGCAGACAAGATTTTTTTATTTTGTTTCTCTTGATACACAACTTCTCACCTCTTGCTTGATAGGGGAGAAGTTATTGTATCCGTTGGTCTTCAATCAGTCATCAGTGACAGTACAAGTTGACAGGAGTTGCTAGCACCTTCAGTGTTAGCAAAGGTCGTTAGCATTTGTTGGATATCAGGGAGATGTGCCATACACAGTATGGGTTCCTGTGTGGGACCTTATGTGGATCAATGTAGTTGGACATGGTTGATTGTGTTTCACTATAGTATGGTATGGTGATCACCAGGGATGAGCAGACTTTGATCATGTTCATCAATCATTTTTTACCACAACTCACAGGGGCGAGCTTCTTTATGGAGTGGCATAGTTTTTGGTCAGTGCTAGAGGTACAGTACACCACTTGTAGTTGTGACAGAGATCCTTGATGACTTCAGAGTCATTGTTCCAAATATTTCATCTTCTATACTCTTTTGGATAGAGGGGGGTTTGTTGGATTATTTATACAAAGGTTTTGTTATGTTTTGTTTATTGTTGGTTGACGGGTTGGTTATACCCATGAGTTGGTTTTCTTTAACCAACTTCTTCTCTCATAAGCTTTTAAAGCTTACTCTTGTACAAAAATAAATGATGTAGATTTACATTGAATATATTTTGATTATTATTCCTTCAATACTTGTGCGAGACTCAACAACAAAGCCACTCTGCCCACGTAATTATTTGTGTACAACTACACCTACTAAATATCTATAGTCACACATTTAAGATATTTTATATTATTAAACCCAAAATTATATTATAAAACATAATATAAGATATATTGGATCACAAACTTGGCATCGACCACATGAACCATAATATTGATGAATCAAAATGTTCAATTATGTTTAAGGTTGAAATGATAAATTTTATTTTTGCATATAAAACCAAGTTTTACAGTCTCTTGTAGACGAATACACTAGAAGAATCCCATCTTTTTCTTTTAGAATTTCTTTCATGTTTTGCAAAAAATAGTTTGGCCAATGGATGCATAAGCATTGATAAGGCTCAAAGAAACGCTATCAAAATTAAATATTACTAAATGACACCATTATTAGGTTGAAACTTGCAATAAACAACATCCAACAACACCGATTAGAGAAAAATAATAGTACTAGTGCCACCACAATAGTTGACATGAGATGTGAAAACCCTGTAAATGTCAGGGCATAACAATTGAGAGAGTCTTGCAACATAATTTTTAAGGCGCTGACCTCTTGCAAGCATAATATGTCAATGGCATTTGGATTTTACCATTTACTTTTGGGAGGTTTTTATCAGAATACATATTTCATGAATATTTTTGAGTTACAATTTTTTGAGGTTCATATCCTTCTCACTCTTGATTCCCTTAGTGCTACAAAACTAAATCTGGATGATAAAAAAATGTTGGTTTTGAGCAAAGAAACCACTCAAGTTAATAGAAAAAAACTTTGTAATGTCCTCCAAAGATTAGTCATCGTCCTTATTAGAAAGTGTTGGACTTTAAGATCTTCATATGGCAGTTTTTTGCAAAGAGCCAAAGCAATCCAATGACGTAAAGGCTAAGGAAATCACCTTGACATAAGTCTACAACAATTGTTATTTGTGGGTTTGAGGTGGGTAAAAAATAGCCTTTGGTGTGTCAACTTCAAGGACTTAAACTACATTCCTTTTTGTTAGTGTATAATGGTTTGCTTTAGGTAATCTTGACTTGTCTTTGGTTGTCATGACCACAACCATTAGGATTAGTGTATATTTAATACTAAAGATGGAATCAAATTTCCAATAATAGTTATACATATAAGGCTAAATTAGTAAAACACAACGTATATTTTACTAATCTGGTCTCACTCGGACATAAACACACATATAAGTATTATTGCAAATTTGATGCTAGCTTTAGTGTTAAAAATTTGTCATATTTTACTAATTTTATGTATTTGTATTTATGTGTGAGAGGGACTAGATAAGTAAAATATGCGTCATATTTTATTAATTTAATATGCATGAATCTTAGTAAGCTTAATATTTCATTTTGGCCAATGACTGGTGTTACATTAGAGGCATAAGAGGTTGCAACTTTAATAGGAGGTGATTGAGATGGAGTGGTTGTGGGATCGTAAGGTCTGGCCTGTCATGGGTTTGGATTCCCCCTTGGCTATGATCATGAAATGGGTTCCTATAGATTCCTAAATTAACCTTTTGAATGGGATGACTCTCAGTTTCAAGGTAATTCACAGGTGCTAATTGCATGAACATTTCAATAAACAGTTTCCTTTGATCCTAAAGGATTCTTTGGATGAACTCATTTTATTATCTACAAGTGAAAATAGCATGGTCATAGACTTTGTGAAAAAGATAGTACTTTTTATGATCATAAAGATAGTATTTCTTATGATCATACTCCATAGGACCCTTACTTTTATTTTTATTTTGAGTTCGATTTTGTATATGATTATTTTTTATAAATGAGGGAATAAATCTTGAGGTTGGGATTGATTTCAAGTCGGTATGGTGATGTGTAGAATTAATATTATTTGCATTATCATTGTTATTTATTTTTATTGTTAGAAGCATTATTTTTTATCTTAGATTAAGCTGATTAGTAATGCCACGAAAGATAAAATTGTAATATCTTTATTAATAAACCTAAATCATAAATACTATTACCTCAAAAATAATCCAAACTAATAAAATGTGGAGACCCAAATTAGCAAGTGGATAGCTTAAAAACACTATACTCATCCTTATAATATTTATAAGAGAGAGGAGAGGAAAGAGATATTTAAATAGCATTAATAAGCCAAATATGTTAATAAGTTCATTATTACCTTGGAGAGGAAGGAGATCTTTAAATAGATTTAATAAGCCAAATGTGTTACGTAATAAGTCCATTATTACCTTGGCCAAACTTTATAAATATAAGCCTAGTTTTCCTACCCCATGAGGTGAGGGGAATTATATGTTAAGTATTATAGGGATTACATATGAAGTGTAACTCCAAGGCTCCCTTCAAAAGGGACAAAGACACTTCACATATTTCCTTATTATATGAATTAAAGATTCATATGGGAGTAATAAACACATAAACATAGACTAACATTAGGATCATAAATGAACCAAAATAAAGAGCATTCCTTACACTCCCCCTTAAAATTTAGGAGTTACAAAAAATTTAAAATGAGGAAAGGAGGTGCCATTACTCAATAATCCCCTTGATGACAACTTCTTTGAATCCCAATATAATACAACTTTCTTTACATAATAGCTTAGTGAAACTATTAGTCATATGTTATTGAATAAGATAAAAAGAAAGAAAATTTTGATCGTATTTAAGGATTTCCCACTTGGCGTGATTTTGAATCTCAATGTGATTTTTCTATTGAGCACACACCACACTACTTGGAGACACCAATCCCCAATGCCAAGCACCAACTTAGCTCTATACACTGATCTCTTTGAATTGAATCACCAACTTCACTGCCAAACACCAACTTAGCAAAAGACACTGATCTTTCTATTTTGAGACATCAATCTCACTTAAACAATTTCCACCTTCTCACTGTCGCTTTTTCAACAAATGATTGCACAATCAATTTTCGCTCTTCTCCCTCTTCTCTCTCTTCTTCCTCTTCTTCTCCTTGTATATAATAGAAAAAATTATTTCTTGTTATTTTTCTCCAATATCCTTTCACCTTATATAGCCTTCAAAGGCTTTTGCCAATGGGGGCATCCCATCCAAGAGGCACCTCTTCACCAAAATATGTGACCCTTGACATTTTTCTTGACATTTCCGTTGACATTTCCATCATCCATCGACATTTCCATAGCAATTCCTTTGACATCAATGACAATTATTCCAACAATCTCCCCCTTTGTCATTGATGGTGATCCCCATGAATTAGTATATGAACTTCCCCTTGTTGTGGTTCTCCTCTTTTGTTTCCCCTGTCTTCAATTCTCCCCCTTTGACATCAATGGAAAAGGAATGTTCAAAACAATCACAATGTATTTCACCAAAATATCTATGGGGTTGAATAATGAAATGATTAACTCCCCCTTAACTCATGTTCCTTATGACAGATTTAGTTACTGACTGAAGAATGGATCATTCCCAATTCTTGTCTTAGAAACTCAAAAGGTTATTTTGGGAGAGGCTTTGTGAAAATGTCTGCAATTTGCTCCTTTGTAGAGACATACTCTAATTTTACCTTTTGAATAACACCTTGATCTCTTAGAAAATGATACTTGATGAGAATATCCTTAGTTATTGAATGCATAATTGGATTCTTGGAGATGTTTATTGCACTTGTATTGTCATAGAAAATAGAAATTGGATTGACATACTCAATTATAAAATGACTCAAGGTTTGTTTCATGCAAAGGACCTGTGTACAACATGATGTTGCCTATGTACTCAGCGTCAGTTGTGGACAAGGAAACTGAGGGTTGTTTCTTACTCAACCATGACACAAGACTCTTTTTAAGAAAGAATGCACCTCCACTTCTGATCTTTCTATCATCAATGTTTTCTGTCCAATCTGCATCAATATAAGCTGTTAAAGTAAAGTCCTTTCCCCTTGGGTACCACAGACCAAGATCCATAGTGCCTTTGAGATACCTGAATATCCTTTTGACTGCCTATAAGTGTGTTTCTTTAAGTGTTGCCTGAAATACAGCCATTAGACCTACTGTTTGCATGATATTTGGTCTTGATGCAATAATATACAATAGACTTCCAATCATTGATCTATACAAGGTTTGATTGAATTATATTGACTCATCATCTTTGCTTAACTTACACCCTATTACCATTGGAGCACTTACTGATTTACAATCATCCTCATTGAATTTATTCAACATTTCCTTAATGTATTTGGTCTGAGAGATGAAGATTCCTTTACTTGACTAAGTAATTTGCAACCCAAAGAAAAATGATAACTCTCCTAACATAGACATTTCAAATTCTTGTTACATTACCCGTGGAAATTATTGAGACATCTTCTCATTGTCTTTGCCAAAAATAATGTCATCAATATACACAACCACAATTAACAAGTTCTCACCTTTAGTCTTGATGTATAAGTTACTGCCATCCACTCCTCTCTTGAAACCTTGATTAAGCAATTATCAGTCAATCCTAACATACCAAGATTTAGGGGTTTGCTTTAGTCCATACAATGTTTTTTTCAGCCTACACACATAGACCTTATTCCCTAATAGAGAGAAATTTTCAGGTTGCTCTATGTAAACCTCTTCTTCAAGATTCTCATTG
This sequence comes from Torreya grandis, assembly GCA_037957365.1. Classification (NCBI taxonomy): domain Eukaryota; kingdom Viridiplantae; phylum Streptophyta; class Pinopsida; order Cupressales; family Taxaceae; genus Torreya; species Torreya grandis. The sequence goes on from JARHVA010000473.1 coordinate 2,860,765, forward strand.
AGAAATGTAGACTTCACATCCATTTGATAGACCTTAAAATTCTTAAATCCAACCTATTCTAACAATAGTCTTATGGATTCTAATCTTGCCACAGGTGCAAAAGTCTTCTCAAAGTCAACACCTTTTACTTGAGCATAGCCTTTATAGACTAGTCTTGCCTTGTTCCTTATTACCTTGCCATATTCATTCAGTTTGTTCCTAAAAACACATTTAGTTCTAATTACATTCTTGTCCTTTGGCCTAGGAAAAAGTTCCCAAGTTTCATTCTTCTCTATTTGGTTCAATTCTTCTTCCATGGCATTGATCCAATGCTTATCATTGTTGGCTTCTGAAAATCTCTTCGGTTCTATCTTAGACAATAGAGATAAGTTTACATTTTCTGATGTATTCATTAACCTTCTCCTAGTTTGCACTCCAGCATCAATATCATCGATGATTTGATTTTCTGCATGATTTTTTTCAATGAATCTGGATGGTGCCCTTTCTTATTCTTCTTGAGTTTCTTCTACTACTTATTCTTTCTTGAAGTCTGATTCTTCTAAATGAATTTAGTTGGTACACTCACTTTTTTAGGCTTAGTTTCATCCATTCTAACACTAACACTCTCTACAATTGTGTGCATCCTTTTATTATAGCATCTATAGGCTTTACTCTTTGAGGAATAACTAAAAAAAATACCTTAATCAGCTCTTGAGTTGAACTTTCCCAAGTCTTAATTATCTCTTTTGATGTAGCATTTGCTTCCAAACACTTTGAAGTATTTGATCGAAGCTGGGCTACCCTTCCACAACTCATAGTGTGTTTTACTATTGTTTACCCTAATTTGTCCTTTGTTCAAGATGTAAACTGTGGTGTTGTTACCTCTCTCTAATATCTATCTGAAATCTTGGATTCGTTTAGCATTGTTCTTGTCATTTCTTGCACAATTCGATTCTTTCTCTCTACAACTCCATTTTGTTGTGGGGTTCTAACGGTTGAGAAATGTCTCTTTATTCCATGTTCTTCACATAATTCATTGAATTCATTTGAGAGGAACTCACCCCCTTGATCTAACCTTAGGCATTTGATCTTTAAATCCATTTCATTTTCAACCAAAGCTTTAAAACCTTTAAACTTTTTGAACACCTTAGATTTCTCTTTTAGAAAGGCAACCCATGTCATTCTAGAATAATCATCAATAAACAACATAAAATAACTCTCACCTTGTATGATTTGCATTCTTGTGGGTCCACACAGATATGTATGGATTAATTACAATGGCTTGTTTATTGAGCATTATTTTGATCTAAAACTCGCTCATGTTTGCTTCCCATGTTGACATTACTTACAAATAGCGTTTGAAGGTTTTGTGATTTTCAACATGTCTCTTACGGAATTCTTAGTGTTGATTTTCACTAAATTGTCAAAATCCATATGGCCCATTATTTTATTCCATAGCCAACTTTCATCAACTTGACTCATGTAGCATTCCTCTCCTTTTGCTTCACTGAGTATGTACAAATTATTTGATATTTGGTTTGTGTCTGCAACTAATTTTCCTGTGTCTGCTCTCCTGATCTCATAGCCTTGAGCATAAAAAATGAGCATGTGTCCGTAATCACACATTTGGCTGACACTCAATAGGTTATGCTTCAACCCTTCAACATATAAAACATTTTCAATTTTTATCTTTCCATTATCAAGGCTAAGGGTACCTTTTTTGGCAATCCTAGTCGTAGCATGTTAGAGGTACAATCACTGAGAGGGGGGTGAATCAATGAGCCTAGATAATTCTATTTCAATTCCAACCTTTCAAACTCTTAGTCAATTACCACAAGCATTTATGAATCATACACATCATTCATAGCAATGAACAAGAGAGACAATGCAAGATTAAGCACATAACACATGACATATGTGGGAAACCCTCTTGGGGGAGAAAACCCACTAGAACCTGCAATTAGACTATTGTCCTATACTAAAAAGAACTAATTTACACTGACTATAACTTTTAAGGAAATACCATCCCTTATTTAGTGAGATTACAATCCCACAAGGTGATACAACACTTGTCTAGCTGAGTTGCAACAACAACTAAACCTTTAACAAGTTTGAACTTTCAAGGAGGCTACAACCCCCTAGATGTTGAGCTGCCACAACAACACCTATGAGCACATCCACCTTTGAATTGATGTCTTCAACACCTGATGATGGACCTCTGATTATCACTCTTCACCTTCTCTCACACTTAATCTGCAAGAGTACTATTCTACTAATAGAATTATGAATTATAGGTCATACAAATAATCCTCAATTTGTTCTACTCTTCAAATCATCTACTGGGCACTCTACCTCTCCTTCGCTCCATAACTCTCACATGCACACCCCTCAAGCAAGTCTCTCACACATCTAGAAACCAACACATTTGGTTTCACCATTTATAGAGCTATCATGATTATCAAGATCACAATCTTTCTTATCAGACAAAACACATGCCTTCACCTTTAAAAAATATTACATGGGTCACACTTAAGCACAACTCTCTTTTAAATAGGCTTAAGTCACCTTTTAGGTCCTATGGAGACCCATTTACCTCTTTGACACCTCTCCAAGCAAACTAAGAACACAAAAACACTTTCCAACACATGGACCCATGCCACATGATCTAGAGGTCCCCCTTACGTGCCAACATACATCATAGCACCCTTCTGCTAACCATCAATTAGCTCAAACACTCTTTTGTAGACACAATCATTATGATCAAACACACAATTTCTAAACCTTTGTTCAAACTGGATATGATTGGTCAATCCTTCATAATGCACATAGATGGTCCTCATGGAGTCTACAACACTCCCCAATAGCCAATTCATCAAGAGATATCAAAAAAATAAAAAAAATCATGAACATCCTTCTCGGGTCACTTGCAGAACATAGTCAAACACATAGTAAATGTTGGAGATCAATATCTTATAATATTGACTCAATGTGCACCATCGATCTCTGTAGATCAACCATGTCTTTATATTATAGTGCTCACCATTTGATCTTGCTCAGAACCCCCGTGATCATGAAACTTGTCACCCTCACATGCCTTCTAAGCACTTTTACGATTAACCATTGAGCACTTGTCCTCATCTTGTTGGTCCCTGAGACTTTGGAACAAGCATGCTCCATTGATCCTTTTGTAAGGAGCTTGATCTTTACCTTTGTTAACCAACGAACACTTTGACCTCTTTAACTTGGTGTACACCATAGACCTTCACTGTATGATTTCTTGCAAGCCATTAGATTTCCATCTGGTCTTGATCTTTAACATCGTGAAAAATAGACTAAGTATGGGGACATTTGCAATCTGTCTGTAAGGTCAACTTTGCACCTTCATATATTTTGCTTCACTCAAGTGCAACTTCTAAAAATTAGTCTATATGATCTCCTCACATATTAAAATTCAACCATATAAAAATATACTCCTATAACCCTCACACGTGTGAGATATAATGACATTAAAATGCCTCCTCAATTTTATTTGTTCACAGAGCCAACTATGTCAAGAACTGTTTAGAAAGACCAACTTTACACATGCATAACTTTTGTCATGCTTCAGTGCTTGACCTAAAAGTTGGCACAAATAAACTAGGCACAAAATTTAACAAACCCATATGATCACCTTCTCCTGAAACATCCATACATGCAATATATGACACCATCAAAATGCCTACTCAACTTTTTTTACAACATTGCAAATTTGGCTATGGGAAAACACTGTCAAAATACCTGAGAGCCCAACTTTGCACTTGTATATATTTTATCATGCTTCATTGCTAGACTTGAGACTTTGCACATAGAAACTAGGGGCTAATTTGATCACAACCATATGACCAACTCCCCTTGACTCATCCACACATGGTAATTATGATGTCATCAGACTACCTACTCAAATTTTCTACTATTGGACCCAAAAAGCCTAGATGAGAACAATGATGAACTAGGTGAATTTCACTCATGCACACAAGATCTCCAATCATCCTTGACCATTGATAGGACCCCTTTCACATTATTAATACTTTAGACTCATCTCTAATCATCTCAAACCATGCCAAAATTGAAGATCAACCAAGCATCCTTCAAGCATACTAGGACAAGCACATTGCACACTTTGTCATTATCACTTAGTCTATCAAAGCACTTCATCCACTCACTTGGACACTTCCATGACATCATTGAAAACTCTCCAATAATTTCCCCATTTTTCATTAATGTCAACAACCATCATATATCAATATGCAGCTCACCTTCCTTCTCTCTCTTCAAGCACTCTCAAAATAGGAACTTTCTCCCCCTTTGACACAATGACAAAGTGGGCATAAATTGATCATAAGGACCTAAAAATACCATCAATAGGAAAGGAACATCTTATAAATATGATACAAACTACCCCTTACCTTGAGCCTACATTTTCTTTGCCTTGACAACTTCTTCTTGCCACAAGCCAACATTCTTCTTTAACCAGGCACTGCAACCAATGAAGACAGAACATACAAAATATTGACATTTGATGGAACACACCAAGAAAATTTTGAGAGGGACTACCCCAAATATCTCTAATCCATTGCATCACTTGATCATCTTCAGATCTCCATACATCATGAAGAACCACCATACAAACTTACTAGACTTCTCTCTCAAACCACCTCAAGGACCACCAATAGAACTTCATGCAACTCATCAAATAAGACACATGCTCTCAACCAACCTAAAAAAATTTCTTAAAACACTCATGCCTTGCTCTTTTGGAGAAACTAAGCAAAAACATCACATCTTCACACTAGGCATGTCTAGTCTCCTTGTATCCCTACCAGGAACTTGAAAAGCCCACAACTTTTAGAAGACACACCATCAAGACCTAAAAAATCATATATAGAGCACTCTCATATGCCCCCTTAACACACCAATTTTCAACACCTAGCTCAACATCTGCAACATACTTCTTTCACAAACCAACTTGTCAATTAGGTCTCTATCTTGACAAAAATATGAATAATTTGAAAACCACAAACCTTAAAATCTCTGTGAATCTTGATTTTACAACCCATTTTTTCCATTCAATATATTAAGAAGCCTCAAACCTCAACTCATAAGGCAAACCACTTTTCTATCATAGCCCAAAACACTAGAATCTCAAAACAAGCAAAGTCAACAAACCTCTTTCTAGTAAACACACACCTCTAAAACTTCTTGCATACTTGGAGACACCCATTACACACTTATGTACCAAAATTTGAGTCTTCATACCTTTGGTAACATTGACTTCTTATAACCCATTTTAGTCATGCTTGCCCTTAAGCATAAATTGGGAAACTTGAGAGCAAAAAAAAATTATTAATTTAATTTCATTTTACCTTCAGACCACAAAACCATCTGAAGCATGCTACAATAAGGTCAACGTACCTTTCTATGCAAAAATATCATATTGAAAAATCACAAATCCTCTTTTGCCACTTGAAAAACCTTCAATCTAACTCTGCAGACTAACCATATACAACTATGACATCACACTAACATCACCATAGCATATCTTCCACTTGGGCAAACCTTCTCCAACTAAGAACACTCATCTCTATCCTTCTAGGACCATCTAAAGAATACCATATCAATACTTGCTTCTCCACTAAAAGGAGTCTCTTAAGAAGCATAGACAAAGACATCATCTACACCACAATGTTCTAAAACAAAGTGAAGCTAGGAGCAGCCCACATCTCCTCAGTAACCACTAGAATCCTCTTACAACTATAATATTTCTTGATTTTGTTCTTCTTCTTCTCATCTAAACTATGACAATTGGTTCCTTTTCTAAATCACTATCCTTGTCTTTTATGATTGGATTAACAATACATGGAGACAACATAGATTCATGATATATCTTTTCATCTATAGAATCTTCCTTGTAGCTTTGAACCTCATCACTAGGCACTATCAATTGATGTTCTTTGAATGAAACTTGCTCAACAATAGTAGGATGTTCACTTGGATCCATACATACTCATGACTAGCTTCAACCAACACCTTGGTCTTCTCTTTGATCTTGGTCTCTTCACTCACAACATGAGCAGATAATGAGAGCCCTTGGCACTCTTCAATTTTTGAAGCATTATCTACCATAGCAAACAGATTACTTGGACCTACAGTCTCACCATGATTCAAACTTACCACCTTTGGCTTCTATGAGTTGACTTGCCTTCTTCTTTACACTCTAGGAGCCTGATTAAACTTATTTTGACTTGATGACTTTTGCTTGAAAAACCTAACAATGTGGCCAACCTTCTCACAATTGTAGCAAACAACACTCCTTGATGGAAACACAGTTTGTCTTACCTTGTTTGGATAGAAACTTGCAAGGTGTCCTATGTCATGACAAATGAAACAACCTCCTCTTTTTTGAGACCACTCACCTTGTTTAACCTTAAGTGGACAATGGTTTGCAAAGTGTCCCATGTCAAGATAGTTGAAGCACTTAACTTTGTTCACAACTTTTAACTGATGACCCCCATCATAGTTTCATGCAAACTCATTTCTAACAGGTCTCTTGCATTCTCTATCTCTATGCCCAAATTGATTACATGTATAATAATAACCATTGAAAATTGCATACCTCATGGAATTTGGTTGTCTAATCTAATTTGTCTTTATTCTGCCAGCACCTTCATTCCTTATCTAATGATTTGTCTTCAAAGTATGATTGTCCTTGTTCATATTACACTTCATCTTGTCTAGAGTTATAATCTTTGATTCTTCTTTGTATCCAAGACCAGTTCTATTACTATCATACTTTTGGCCACTCAAAATATTATCGAGATCACCTGACCTCTTTTCAAATCTCACAAATGACTTTACCTTACTAGATGTCTTCTCTAACTTAGATTTCAATGAATCATTTTCAATTACATACCTTGAACATTCATCATCTTTATCTTTCAAGCTTAAAGATAGACTTTCCAACTTAAAATTAAGAAACATGACAACACCTTCATGCTCTCTAGAGTCTTCAACCAATCTTGTCTCAAACACATTGAATTTCTCCTCATAGTTCTTGAGTTTAGGTTTCATCTTCTTATTGATCTTCTTCTCGATCTTCAATTCTTCAAGAGCATTTGTCAATGTAGTCTCATAGTCCATCTCATCTTCACCACCATCTGAATCACTCCAAGTAGACTCATTTTGATGTGAGAAATTACCTTCCTCAACCATCTTCATCTTCAATAGTACCAACATCTTCATGATCATACTCTAAATCATCGACTTCACTCTCATCTGATGAATTACAATCTTCTTTGGTGTAAAGACTCTTCTTGTCCTTGAAGTAATTCTTTTTGTCAAACCCTCTGAATCCTTTCTTCATCTTATCATACCTATATGTCTTCTTATCTTCATCTTGGTCTTCATCATGCTTATGAGGGCACTTTCTAGCAAAATGTCTTACATTTCCACAATTGAAGCATTTGAAGGGTAGTTTACCCTTATACTTGCCTGAACCTGTTTTCAATTTCCTTGTAAACAAAGAAATTAGTTTATCCTCATCAATATCAAAAATGTCATCCTCTTTGGCTTTATTACCTTGGAACTTCTTCTTAGGCTTCATCTCTTTCTTGAATGTTGCTTCCTTCTTTTGTGGTATATCATCATTCTTCCTCATCTCATAAGCAGTAAGGATGCCATGCAATTCATCCAACTTCAGTTGAGTAAGATCATGACTTTCTTCTATAGCAGATACTTTAGGATCAAACTTGAGAGAGAGGGACCTTAATACCTTTTGAACTAAAATATCCTCTTCAAGGTTCTCTCTAAGACCTTTGATGATGTTCACAGTCTCATCAACTCTCTGTATAAAATATGCCACAAAATCTTCTTCCTTCATCTTGAGACTTTCAAATTACCTTCTATGAGTCTACAACTTAGCAAGCTTGACCTTTGAATCTTCTTCATAAATGATCTACATTTTGTCCCATATCTCTGTAGCATATTTACAATGGATTACCTTGGTGAACTCAATCTCTATAAGACCACAAGTGATGGCATTCATTACCTTAGAATTATTCACAAACAGCTTCTTGTCTACAACACTAGATGGAGGAGTAGTAGGATCAACATAACCATCCACAACAGATTGCCATACATCAAACCCTAGGGACATAATGTATGTCCTCATCCCAAAAATCATAATTGGATCCATTGAACATCAATGCTTGCTTAGTAGAGAAACCTCCTTGAAGATTACCCATATTGTACCTTGGATCACCTTCAAGCTGTCAAGCCTTTACCAAAGGACCTACTCTGATACCAATTGTTAGAGGCACAATCACTAAGAGGGGGGTAAATAAGTGATTCTATATAATTCAACTTCAATTCCAAACCTTTCAAACTCTTAGTCAATTACTTGAAACATTCATGAAGCATACGCATCATTCATAACAATAAACAAGAGAGACAATGCAAGATTAAGCACATAACACATGACATATGTGAAAAACCCTCTTGGGGAAGAAAACCCACTAAAACTTGCAATTAGAATACTATCCTATAATAACAAGAATTAATTTAGACTAGTTATAACTGATCATATAAATACCATCCTTTATTTAGTGAGACTACAATCCCATAAGGTGCTACAATACATGTCTAGTTGAGTTGCAACAAAAACTATACCTTTAACAAGTTCCACCTTGTAAGGAGGCTACAACCCCCTATAAGTTGAGCTTCCATAACAACACCTATGAACACATCCACCTTTGCATTAATGTCTTCAACCCCTGATGATGGACCTCTAATTATCACTCTTCACCTTTGTTCACACTCAATTTGCAAGAGCACTATTTTGCCAATAGAATTATGACCTATAGGTCATACAAATAGTCCTCAATTTGTTTTGCTCTTCAACTCATCTACTATGCACTCTACCTCTCCTTCACTCCATAACTCTCACATGCACACCCCTCAAGCAAGTCTCTCACACAACTAGAAACCAACACATTTGGTTTCACCATTTATAGAGCTATCATGATTATCAAGATCACAATCTTTCCTATCAACCACAACACATGCATTCGCCCTTAAGACATATTACATGGGTCACACTTAAGTACAACTCTCTTTTAAATAGGCCTAAGTCACCTTTTAGGTCCTATGGAGACCCATTTACCTCTTTGACAATTCTCTAAGCAAACTAAGAACATAAGAACACTTTCCAACACATGGACCCATGTCACATGATCTATAGGTCGCCCTTAAGTGCCAACATCCATCATAGCACCCTTCTGCTAACCATCAATTAGCTCAAACACTCTTCTATACACAGTCATTATGAGCAAACACATAGTCAATTTCTAAACCTTTGTACAAATTAGATATGATTGGTCAATCCTTCAGAATGTACATAGATGGTCTTCATGGAGTTTAAAACACTCCCCAATATATAATTCATCCAGAGATATCGAAATAACAACAAAATAAGCTCAAACATCCTTCTTAGGTCACTTGTAAAACACAATCAAACACAATAAACTTTGGAGCTCAATATCTTTGACTGTATAAACTTTCAGATCTTCAAATCTATATTTTTAGATGTACCTTGGAGTCCTCTACAAATTTTCTTATTACACCATGAGCAAATTCTACATTAACCAAAATTTATTGCCTAAAAATCATACACTTGTCATTCCCTTTGTTAAATTCAAATATTTGAATTCAAACGGTCAAAGTTAAACCTCAAACACCTTATCCTCATCTCGTGTCCTCACTAATTTAGATCAATCATATACTGTTGATCTTATTGTATAAAACCTAACCTTTAACTCATAGTGCACTACTGCCAAACATTAAACCTTGAACAATTGACCTCATCTTGTGCAATCTTGCAATAGTGACTCACGTGCACCATCGATCTCTATATATTAGCCAAGTCTTCATCTTATAGTGTTCACCATTTGATCTTGCTTAGAACACCCATGATTATGACACTTGGCACCCTTGCATTCCTTCTGAGCACTTTTATCATTAACCATCAATCACTTGTCCTCATCTTGTTGTTTCTTGAGACCTTGGAATAAACATGCTTTGTTGATCCTTTTACAAGGAGCTCAATCTTTACCCTCATTAACCAATGGACACTTTGACCTCTTTGACTTGATGTACACCATAGATATTCACGATACAATCACCCATGAGCCATTAGATCTCCATATGGTCCTGATCTTTAACATCATGTAAAATAGACTAAGTATGGGGACCTTTGCAATTTGTCTGTAAGGTCAAATTTTCACCTTCATATATTTTTCTTCACTCAAGCACAAGTTCTAAAAATTAGACATATGATCTCCTCACATAGGAGAATCCAACCATATAATAATCTGCTCCTAGAACCCTCACATGTGTGAGATATAATGACATTAGAATGCCTCCTCAAATTTATCTATTCATAGAGCCAAATATGTCAAGAACTATCTGGAAAAACTAACTTTGCACATGAATAGCTTTTGTCGCACCTCAACACTTGACCTAAAACTTAGTGAAAATCAACTAGGCAAAAAATTGAACAAACCCATATGATCACCTTCTCCTTAAATGTCCACATGTGTGAGATATGTCACCATTAAAATGCCTACTTAGCTTTTCTTTCCATATTACAAATTTGGATATGGAAAAACACTGTCAAAATGCATGAAATCCCAACTTTGCACTTGCATATCTTTTCTCGTGTTTCATCAATAGACTTGAGACTTTACACATAGAAACTAGGGACTAATGTGATCACAAATATATGACCAAATCCCCCTGATTTAGCCACACATGGTAATTATAATGTCATTGAACTACCTATTCAAATTTTCTACCATTGGACCCAAAAAGTCTAGATGAGAACAATAATTAACCAGGTGAATTCCAGTCATGTACACAATCTCTCCAATCATCCTTGACCACAAATAGGACCCCTTTCACATGCTCAATACTTTAGACTCATCCATAATCATCTCAAACCATGCCAAAACTGAAGATCAACCAAGCATCCTTCAAGCATACTAGGACAAACACATTGCACACTTTGTCATTGTCACTTAGACTATCAAGGCACTTCATCCACTCACTTGGAAACTTCCATGAAATCACCATGACATCATTTACAACTCTCCAACATAGCATTATCCCCAAAATTTATTGTACCTTCACTCATTTTCTTCAAAGTGAGAAAAAAATTTTATCACCTGTCATGTGGCTTGAACACCCACTGTCAATATACCACTACTGCCCTTCATCTTGTGCATGAACGTTGTTTGAACAAGCATTTATTTTTATTTTTTTAATTTAATTCCTTTTGCTTCTCTCTCCAAATTTTTATAGATTCATTTTTCTTTGTAATCGAGGTATTCACCTTCTTGTTCTATTTAGGGGTTTCTATGAAAACACTCCAACAAAATCATGTTATATGTCCATAGTTACAATTATAACATATAGTATTATTTTAATTGTAATTCAATAGTGTGGAAAAAAATCTATAGTTTCTATTAGAAACTCTATAAGTACCTTTTCCATATTTCCATGCATATTCATTTCTTGCATTGCATTACACTCTATTGCTCTATGACTAAATTGATTGCAAGAATGTCAATAACCATACAAGTAGCTTGTGTACCTTATCACATTGTTCTTCCTTGACATAAATGATCTTCTAAGATCTCTAAGAGGGATGGTCTTACCTTTGTTTTCTCTATGAGGAGGATTGGCATGCTCTGTCTTCTTTTTGCTTTCTATAGTCACAAACCTCTTAAGTGCATCTACATAGCTCTTTGGCTTCTCTATATTTACTTTCTTTGATGATTATGTAGATTTTGAAATTTACCTTTTTTCAGTGTTCTTTTGGTTCCCATCATAGCCAATGCCATACTTAATGAATGGTGACCTTTGACTATTTAGTATGTTACTCAACACTCTGGCACTCTTCTCAAATTTTGATATGTTCTTCAACTCATTTGTTATCTTCTCCAATTCTAATTTCAAGGTAATTATTTTATATTCTTGCATTTTGCACTCATCCTCTTTTGTTTTCAATTTGGCTCTTATTTCCTCCTCGATTCTTTTCATTTCCTGTAGTTGAGTTTTTGAACCACTGATAACCTTGTCTAATTCTTCAACATTCTGTGTCATATTTATTTTCAATGCAATATCTTCCTCTTCATATTTTTGAATTTGTACTCTTTTTTTCAAATTCTTTTTCTTTAGCATTTTTATCTCTCCCAATGCACAAATCAACTCTTATTCAAGCTCTACCACTCCATCATTTTCGTCATCATGCTCTTCTTCTAAAGTGTCTGTACTTACAGAGGCTTCAGTTTTTGTTTCTATTGCCATGAATAGGGTTTCCTCCCTATCATTATCTGATATTTCTTCATTGCTCTCCTTGTTTGAGCTACTATCCTTTTTGGAATAAAGGCTTTTCTTGTACTTATTGAAATTTTTCTTATACCCACTTTATTTGAAGTTTTTCTTGAAGTGAGGCTTACTTTCCTTCTTTTTCCTTTCATCATTATTATTTTCTTCATCTTCACTATCATCCTTATAAGGACACTTGGCAGTAAAATGTCATATCTTACCACAATTAACGTATTTAAAGGGTAACTTACCTTTGTATTTTTCAGACCCCTTTTTAAACTTTCTGACAAACATATCCTCCTTTTCATCTAGTTCATTATTGGTTTCATTTCTTAATTTAATTTATTTGTTTGTTGACTTTTTTGAGGCTTTGAAGGTTGTCTCCCTTTTAGATGGCTTTTGTTTTTCGATCCTCAGCTCATATGCCATGAGAATTCCACATAACTCATCCATTGTTAATTTTTTTAGATCCTTTATTTCTTTGATCACAAAAATCTTTGCATCGAATCTAAAAGGTAGAGACCTTATTACCTTTTGGATGACTACAGTTTCTTCGAATCTTTCACCAAGGCCTTTGATAATGTTAACACTTTCATCTACATGAAGTATATAGGCCAAAATGTTTTCATCCTCCCTCATCTTCAAGCTTTTGAATTGTCTTCTATGAGTTTGAAGCTTGGCCATATTTACTTTGTTATCTCCCTCATAGATGGTCTTAAGTTTATCCCAAATCTCCCTAGTTGAGTCGCATTGCATTACTTTTACAAACTCAGATTCTGATAAACCTCATAGAATATCATTCATGTATTTTGCATTATTTTCACTAGCCTTATTTCTTGTTGTATCTGTTGGTGGAGTCTATGGCACTATGTATCCATCCAAAACTACTCGCCAAATGTCAAAGCTAAGGGCCATTAAATATGTCATCTTTATACTCTAAAATGTGTAATTTGTCCCATTGAATAATGGAGCCTTGTTGGTGGAAAAACCTTCCTGAACCTGATGACTAGCCATGTGTGCTTCTGGGATCTACCTTCTAGTGGTTAAATTGGTCCTGAAGGAACCAGACTCTGATACCAACTATTGAGCACACACCACACTACTTGGAGACACCAATCCCTAATGCCAAGCACCAACTTAGCTATAGACACCAATCTCTTTAAATTGAAGCACCAACTTCACTGCCAAACCAACTTAGTGAAAGCCAGTGGTCTTTTTGTTCTATGGCACCGATCTCACTTAAACAATTTCCACCTTCTCATTGTTGTTTTGTCAAAAAATGATGGCATAATCAAGTTTTGCTCTTCTCCCTCTTCTCTCTCTTCTTCCTCTTCTTATTGTTGTATATAATAGAAAGAATTATTTCTTGTTATTTTTCTCCAACATCCTTTCATTTTATATAGCCTCCAAAGGCTTTTCCCAATGGGGGTGTCCCATCCAAGAGGTACCTCTTCACCAAAAGATGTGACCATTGACATTTTCGTCAATATTTTCATTAACATTTCCATCGTCCGTCAACAATTCCATCAACATTTCTATTGTCCTTTCCATCATAATTCATTTGACATCAATGACAATTATTCCAACATTTTTCTTGCCAAAAAAACTATATTCTTTGCTAAGGGAATGACACTTTTGTTGTCACAAAATATTTGAATCAAAGAAATTTTAGAATGCCCCAAATCTGAAACAAGTGTTCTAAGCCAAAGGGCTTCCTTGGCCACATAATTTCATTCTCTATATTCAGTATTAGTGGAATAAAATGCTACAGTTCATTTCTTCTTACTAGTCCATGAAACTGTGTCAGATCCTAATGAAAAATAGTAACCATATGTAGATGTATGATCATTTGGATCACTAATCTTATCAAAGTGAGTTAAAAATGATTGATAACAAAACATTAAGATAATGAAGAATTGTTTTAGCATCTTTAAAAAACTAGTTTGGGCTTTAGACAAAAAATAAACCAAACTAACAAAATAAATGTAATGATGAGTGTGAGTTACATAATTCAAACTTCCAACTAATTCTCTATATAAAGTAGGATCCACATGTTCAACAATCATATCATTAATCAATTTGACACCAAGTTCACAAAGAGCAGCAACATGATTGAAATCAAGAATATTAAATTTAACTAAAAAATTATATGCATAATTGAATTGACTAATTGAAATGTTATTTTTTTCTTTCCGAACTTACATTCCTAAAAAATAATGCAAAACCCATAAATATGTCATTTCAAAGGTTTTTTTAAAGCATTCTTAATGTAAGAAACCAATGAAGTATTACTACTAATAAGTATCAAATCATTAACATATGATATGATAATTATCCCACTTGTATTATTGATAAAAAAGATTAAGATCATTACAAGAAGTAAAACTTGTTCTTAAAAAGTTATGGATTTTGATATACCAGTTTGTAGGTGATTATTTCAAACCATAAATAACTTTATTTTATTTCTAGATAAGATGTTCATTTCCTTCTTAATTAAAATAGGAGGTTGAGACATTAATTTCTTCATGAAAATCACTATTAAAAAAATGTTTTATAACATCAATTTGATAAACATGTCAATTTATTTGAGCAATTAAAATTAAAATAAATTTAATTGTAGCCATTTTAATTATAGGAGCAAAAGTTTCCATAATTGCTTCAACTTAAGAAAAACATCATCTACTATTGTACATTTAATATTGTTTACTTGATTATTAGAATTAAACTTAGTTTTGAACAACTATTTGCAGTTAACCAAATTTAGACCTTTAAGAAAAGGGACTAAGTCTCAAGTTTGATTAGATATTAATGAATTGTATCCATTAAGGATAAAAATTTCCTAATGAAAGTGACTCTTAAATTATTTAAGAGTTTAATGGTCAGTGATAATCACAAGTTTAGACATTAAAATACAGTTACAAAATTGTGTCCTAATTCTACAAGAATCATTAAGATCTACATCAACTTTAGATTTTTCACAGTGTTTCTTGCCTAGTTACGAATAGGGTTAAATGGGGCAATAAATATAAAATAGAGTAGAGAAAAACAAGATTATCAACATTATTATGCACGCAACTTATTTTTTTATCACTTGAATCAAAAGAAAAAGAAATAAATGATATTAATAGAATATGAAGTATTATAACAATCCACCATTTTATTTTTAGCAATTTTAACATCTTTTTTATTTTTATTTTTTTGATGAATCATTGTTTTACACAGTGATCTTAAGCTAAGAGTCAAGGACATGATCCCGGTCTCATCCCTTTTCATGTGTTGGGTTTTGATAGCAATAAGAATTGATCCCTGGTGAGCTCTTTGTGAGCCAAACAACTTCACCAATTGAACCAACAACCATTTTACATCTCTTTTAATCTTGACTTTATTTGTTTGAGAATAATACACTCTAAGCTTTATATTTCTCATCATAACCAATGAAAATATGAGGGTTTTATTTAGAATTTAGTGCCTTACTTTTTTTAAGGAATACAAAGAAATGCTTCATAATTAAAGACACACAAATGATTTAAATTAGTTTTTATACTACTACAAACTTCTTCGGGAGTAATGTTTTAGAAAAAATTAATGGAAGTCATATTAATAAAATAATCAACACAATGCAGAGATGCAGTCCAAAACTTATATTATTATGCATATTTTCATTATTCAACATACTCCCAACCATTTCAGTGATAGTCTTATGTTTATATTCTGCAACACTATTTTGTTATAGGGTATAAACTATAATGTTTTCATGTTTAATACCATGTTATTTATGTTAAAATATATATAATTGACATGTTCAATATGTTATTTATATATAAAATATGTAGGTTACATCCATATTATTTTTCAACAAAGACATGATATTTAATAAAAGTGTCTAAAACGATTTTAAATTTCAAGAAATGAATCAAAACTTCTATAGTAAAATCATCTGTAAAAGTGAGAATATATTTAGTGCTACTAATAATAATTTTCATTACAACTAAAAAATGAAAATATTTTTTATGGATTTTATCAACGTTTCATCTAAATGTAATCAAAATCAGTAGTAGGAATTTCAATCTAACCATGCAACATATTTAATTTATTAATAAGTGCAATGCTTTGGTAATTTATCTAACCCAACTTTTCATGTTATAAGTTAATATAAATAGAATCAACTAAAGCATGACTATAATTGGAAGAAAAATAATGTAAATTCAAGTAAATCATATTTATCTTAAAATATTGTAGCAACAAATTTAAAATTTTGCTTGTTTGATTTAATATAACAATTATTTTCTAAAATCTTAATTTGCCAAAGCAAAGAACACTAATACAGGTCTTTATCAACCTTTACTAGTTCCAAATAGACCTTGAGACTCCATTAGTATGGATTTTTTAATGAGCCTACCAAGAACTCAAAAAAGGCATGACTCCATTTTTGTAGTAGGGAATAGATTTTCAAAGATGGCTCATTTTATACAGGCAGATGTAGGATAATGGAGGACAAAAGGGAGGTATAAAATGATACTTTTTTTTTGAAAATTATAGGAGCTAAATTGGAGAGAATGTTAGAAACACTTGGACAAATAATTTGAAAATGACGTAAGAATATGAATTATGTCATTTTGATTGTAGTTTCTAAATGTATAATTTTTTCAATACCCAAATGAGAAAAGTGTATGAAATAGATTCATTTATGACAATAACTTGACCCTTTTTTGTGAAAAGATAAGGAGACTGCATGTGTACAGACACATTTTTTTTGAGTAAATGAATGAATTGATGTATGAAATTTCATATGTGCATAGATGAAATTTTGAAGATCGATCATGATATTTTTTATTAATTTTTTAATAAATCTATTTTTTAAAATAATTTTACAAGTCAAGGCAACTGGAAAATAGAAACTACAAGTGTATAAACACAACTTTTTAACATTGACTTCATAAAAATCATTTTTTTAAAATCATAGCCAGTGATGTGTAGATTGGTTAGGTATAAGTTTTATAAAAATTTGATTAACGATCAAAAATTTATAAAAGTATTTGTAACATATGTATATAATCCATAATGAGGTATGTTGTGTAGAAAATAAGTAATAATTATAAAAAATAATTTAATATTATATATATATATATATATATATATATATATATTTATTTAAAAACTATGCTTTCCCCTCTACAAACTCATATTTTTTTTTAAATAATAAAATATGTCTGATCAGATGTGTTGACAAAGGCAAAAAAGACTCACAAATTTTTTAAAAATCAAGTGGGCTATTCAATGGCTAGTTTCAAGCTAGGTTCGGACCCCCCAAGCCTGTACCTAAAGCAATTTTGAAGGGAAAATGTAGAAAGAAAGATTTAAATGTTGATAGGGTGTACACCCTTTTCAAGATCAAAAAACACATTTATTATTTTTACCTGTTTTAATTTGTGCACCAAAATAGGTATGCGTGCTTTGTGAAAAGGTGTACACCCTTTATTATTCATGAGTTTATCTTGTTTGCCAATGAATTTCGCTCATTCATATTGCATTTTAAAAACTTCAAAATGGTTTTTTATGCTAGAAATCTGTAAATTTTTCATTTATTTTGTCTTATATATTACTATAATTTCATCAATCTATACTCTAGATGTGGATTTATTTGTATAAATATAAATAATGGGTTCGGGTCATAATCACAAAAGATCAATTAAAGAGCTAACAAATGAGGAAATTGAAGTCAATGGAGAAAAATAAATAAAAACACAAGCAAATAGGAGAACATCCATAAGAGCTTCTGAGCAAGATGAAGGTACTTTCTCCACACCAAGTAATATTTCAAATGAAATTAACATGCCTAATTTCATGGAATTTACTTTAAATATGTCTTCAAATAAGATAAGAGAACACAATCAATCATTGTTGAATGATGAAATTCAAAATATAGAACATGTAACTAATGAATTTGTATTGAGTAATGAAACATATGAATAAACACAATTTAATGAAACATCCATCCATGGTGATAATCAACATCAAATAATGACCCTAATTCATGTCTCTCCTAATGAAGAAGAATTCAACTCACCTGTAGGGTCAAATATAGATAGTCAACCCTCTATTATCCCTAGTATGGTTAAAGTGGTAACACCACCTAATTTAATACAAAATATAACTCCTACACCCACTGCTCCAAAGATAATGATATGAACACCAAGGTATTTGGTTAAAATAGATAAAAAAATAATAAAACTTATGGAAGATAAAATATCAAAAAGATCAGTTCAACATCATGCTCAATGTGTATGGAACTATGCATTTGAGAATAAAATCTATACAAAATGATGTCAACTAGTTGTTCAATTAATGAAAATACAATGTGATGCATAATTTAGGGTTAAGAACATCCAACATGGAGGGAAGAAATACTACAATAGTAAATAATTTATTTAATGCATTTAAGACAATAGACAATAAAAGTTAGAAAAAATATAGTAATGTGACAAGATAAGTAATAATGGAATCCATAGTAAGTCAACATCTAAAGCTCTAATTCTTAGTGAAACAAGTAAATCCTTGAACTTGAATTAAAAAATCTAATAAATATCGTAAAAATAAGAACAAGGCTTGATGATCCTTCACTCACAGATTGTTAGGCACTTAGTGGTAGACTCCCATAAAAAGTTAAGGTATTAGTTGAAGGAATAAGACATTTGATTGAATTTTTTTAATATGACAACACAATGGTTTCATCTAATGTAAAAGATGTTAAAAGAAGAAAAGATTCAAAAAACAATGAACCACATGCAAAACATTTCTAAGACATGACCCAAATAGAATTTTATAAAAAATTTATTGAAAAATTTAATAGCCAATTGATAGTTAGCCAAAGGTCATTTGAGATGTGTAATCCTTTCTCTATTAAAATTAACCACACATGTACCACATGTTGTTGTAGGGTACATGTTGAATTTTCTCTACATTTTGATATTTTTCATCATATATGTTGTACTTTACATACTGACGAGATTATGCAGGAATGTATGGTGTCTTCCCCACCTAAGACATCAAGACAATTAATCAAAAGTCTTTTCTATCAAAAACCCAAGGGACAACTTTTTTTGCCAAATAATGTTTAGATAGAACATATAATAGTTGTTATGGTTTGTCAAATTTGACATGTTGTATACATGAAGAAATTACACATGAATCTGGAAAGCAACTAGTTGATTATAAGAAGTATAAATCTATAAAGTATGTGTTAAAAAATGGAAAAGAGTAATCAAGATGTGAGTTGGTTACGACCAAAGTTTTTATATCTTATTTTATGTTTGAATTCAAGAAGAATATTATCTATCAATATGCAAGATACACACACAAATCAAAATGGTTAGATAATAAATTCAAGCTATGCAAGGATAACTTCGTAGTTAGCACCATTGTTTTGTTTATGGATTTTGCTGAGAACTACACACTATAACAACATAATGAGGTTCAATCCCGATACTATAATTCAATTCAAGTTAAAAATTTTGTTCATATTATATTAAGGCATGCACTTGATAGCATAGATGACGATAAAATGATTTGGAGGGAGTACCACTTTTATATGAGTGACAACAGATTATATTCTCTAGAGTTTGTCCATGATTGTTTTGAGATATTTTATATAAATATGAATTCAAGAGAAATCATGTTCGATACACATTATATTTGGTCAGACAAGTATTTAGGTCAGTTTAAGAATTCTTTAATTTTTTAGTGGTTGAGTAGAATGCATAAGAAGAATTATGTTCAACATATTTGGAGCTTCTTTGAGGCTAGGCATGGAAAAGGGAAACATGATGGTGCAGGTGCATGTGTAAAAAGAGCCATTAAAAAAGAGCATGGAAAACACAAAGATGGTGCTAATTTGATTGATGTTTTAAGTATTGTGACTTGGTGTAATGATTTTTTTTGTCATGGATCAGATAAGTATTCTCATGTACGAAGATTCTTTTGATTGATAGAAGAATAATAAGGTAATGTATGAAGATTGTAGTAAAATATTTAGATTGAGTGTTTTCCACTCTATTCAAAGCTCAAATTCAAGTTCATGGACTATCTATACTAGGAATATGATATGTTTTTGTTTCACATGTATGGAATTTATTATAATGAGTGTGAGTCAAAATAATGGGTTGATGAATGGTATGGTAGACCCATATCACTTGTAGAGAGTAACCATTCACTCCAACAATTGATGGATCCTGAAATGACATCTTCAGTTAACTTTGACCACATCTCAGATTTTGTGCAACTAGGTACAATTTGTTCCTAATTTAAATGTACAACCTTAGTTATAATAGTGATATCTTTATTTTTTCCTGTACGTGCTTATAATTATAATTTAAATACATGGCATGTTTTTGCATTCATTGTAGCACCTGAGGATAATGATGAGGGAATAGACTACTACTTATGTCATTGTGTAGAGGCCAAAAAATTAACCACAAATGTCATGGATGGAGACTAATTTATCCCATTTGATCCAAAGTGGTTACAGGAACCTGGCTTTGTAAGTACCATCATAAAAAAATAAAACAATTGTTATTTAAGGGCTTTGAAACACATAGAGTGGTGCTTTATTATTCAAATTTGCTCATCGTTACAAATATTTAAATGATCAAATATCATGAAAAGCCTCACAATAAAAGTTTGTGGAAAGTGTGCGAATCTAACCATGAAGTGATTCTTGAAACACTTGCAAATAGAGTTAATTTCGAAGGTATGTTGGATTGAAATGGTAAGTTTAGTATATGAAAAATTTATCTTGCATTTCAAATTAATATAGTTAACTTATTTGATTTAATGTATTTTATCATTATGTGTTTATTTTTGTTTGAATTTTTTACTAACGATTTTAATGTAGGTTAATGGCACCAGATGAGCTTCCACCTTCATGTGGTTGGTGTCATGATTAGAGAATATTATCTTATTGAAACAAGGAGAAGCCAAAAAACAATTCATATTAATGTTATCTACCTCAAACAAATAGGTTTTCACCTTCTCTTTGTTTTTCCTTTCAAGAAAACAAGAAAGCAGTCTTATTTGGGCCTTAATTATGGTCTACAAACCTAATATTTTGAGTCTTGTATTGTAGGCCTAATTTAGCCTTCATACTTGATATGACCCTATATAATTAAAAAATAGTTTGAAATACCTTTCTAATGTGTAGTATAGTGATCATACTACATTAATCAACCTTCATACAATGTTTGAAGCCAGAGAAAAAGGCTAAACAATAAATTCTTATCTTTTTTAGGTCTCTCGTTAGACACCTACATAAAACACAAACACACTCAATTATTTATTGTCCCATAAGACATATTTTCACTTATTAACAATTGGATTAGCTCTTAAATACCTGTTAAAAACCCATCTAGATGTGTTGGCAAAGACAATTCATCGATTGGGCTAACAAGTCAGAATATATACCCCCACTGATTAAATTTTGGCCCGTTCTAAGATAATTGGATACAAGAGAAAAATCATTGTCATGTCTCACTCACGTTTATTTAAAGAGAATAATATTGGGTTTTCTTAGAGGACTTATCAATGCAAGTGTGGGAGATGATGACTCATCTCTAGCCCTCATGGTTCTCTTGCAACACAAGACGGAAGTGTTAACCATTTTTGACCCTTAGGTCAAAAAACTCAACCCCTATAGGTTGAAACTTGAGTTGTAATGTATTAATAGATTTTTTATTAGTCCTTTTGTTTCCTTAATAGTCTTCAAAAGGTCTTGTTAGCAAAAGTTAAGGTTTATTTGACAATATTAAGGAAATGTCTTATATTGCCCTTGGGATGGTCCAGTCATGTCATGGTATAATGAGGATTGGTCAAAAGGTGTCATAGGTCCTTAGTTTGATATTTAAGTCCTCTTTAGCTTTAATCACCTTTTATAAACATTTATCATGTGTTTGTAAAGTTTAAGGTTTATTTGTGAACTTTAAGGTAAGAGAAATTGAAGAAAAAGGTGTTTTTGGTTAACTTCCATGTATGCCAAAGCTAATCAAAGTGAATGATCTATACAAATAGATTTTTAAAATATTTTGAAGGAGTTTTATAACTACCATGTACATCAAATATGTTAGATCACTTCAGTTTTACAGGAAATAACTCCAAATAGGTAGTTTTAAGTCACTTGTACAGACATGAGAGCTCATCTTCAGGTGAAAATATTTTCAAGAGTGTATTCTCAACTCCTATAGGTTAAATGCACATTTTTTTTCAGGTATATGTCTCAATAGTTCAAAAATTGCTTCATTCCCTTCATTGCTCTCTTCACAAACTCACAAAGGTAGTTTTCATGTGCATGGTATGGCCAAGAGAATGAAATTTGGAGGCTAAGATCTTGGGAAATGTTAGTGGTCCTAAGCACCTTCAAGTTTGTGGCATTGTTTTGTATATCCATCCCTTCTCTTTTATGAACAATCACTAAGACTCTAAGGTGGTCTAAAGCTACCTACAAACCCCACATGCTCATTTTTCTCCTTGGAATGATAGTTTCAATCAATTTGAATGCATAATATCAATTGAAGGAGATGTTTAGGGTATATGCATACATTTCATGTGATTTTATAATCCACACTTGGCATGTGTGAGTCCAATTTAACAAGAAAACTCTTCTCAAGCACATTTAACAAGGTGGCTATCATGGTTTCTTGTTTGTTTCAAGGTATTCAATAGTATAAATAATGGAATGAGGATATATCACCATGTTTTCACTATTTTTAATGAAATTTAAAGTCCATCAATTTCTCCATTATCTACTCCAACATCGCCTTTTCTAAGTAACATGCAATAGACTTGGTTTTGGATTGTGTGTGTAACTCCAAATATAAAGTTGATTGAAGGGCATGAATGTTGCATAATAAATGTTGTATGAAGATATTTATTCCATAATAAAGGTAATAATATACTAGAGAAACATGCTCAAGGTTGAAAAGATCAAGTTTTTGCATCATAGGAAGGCTAAGAACATGAGAAAAATAAACCTGCATATCTGCAGACCTGCAGGTCCCTTTTTTACATGAGTTGATATGATTATTGCTTAAAGAGATGAATTTAAAGAGACTTGGGGATGTGTGATAGGTGTATAAAAATCAAAATGAGGCATTATTTATAAAATTATTAGTTCATTTCACACTCCAAGTGGACAGTGAGGTTGAATATAAACTGTGTACTTAGAGATGATTATGTGAGTTTCAAGACTTTGTTTCAAGTAGTTTGAATTTGTTGAAATGTTGGTAAATAATTAAATACTTATCATAATTTCATGTCACATGTCACCATGGAAAATATTAAGGAAAATCAAACATAGTCAAATGAAGACCTAAACTGTATACACATAAACCAACCTATTCACTTATAGGCATAGAAAGAGGAGACACATGTTTAGTCAAAATGAAGATGTAAGATTATTAAAAAGTTTAAAGAGGGTCAAAGAGGATAAAAAAGTTCCTAATATTTTTAAAAATTTCTTTGCAATCTTCAGTGATTTTTTTTGAGTTCTAAACTCCAAACATAGTCAAAACCCCAAAATGACCACTTATAGGTTGGTCTGAGTAGCTCATGCGGTTTTCAATCCTAAGAAAATAAGTAATGTAGAATAGTGGGGTGTAGATTATATATAGATATTAAATTCCAAAAGGTCATTTTGGGTCAAAATTAAACCTAAAATAATGATCAAATGAAGTGATCCAAATAGACTTACTTCAACTCTGCTATCATAGTCAATATTCACCTACATGCCTGCCTAGAGAGGGAGGTGTCTATTTGGTTTGAGAGAGGAGAATATTGTGGAAATAAAAAAGCCATATTGGAATGATATTAGAATTATATAATGACTCCATAAATCTTTAGAGTCAACAAAATAGTGGCAAAGTTGATAGGCCTTTTAGGCCTATTAAACTCAAAACCAAACACACATACCTATGTGTAAGGTTATGATGAAAGATTATTTGATGGAAGGAGATATGAGAACATGAAGACCCTGATAAATTGATAGGGACTTAAAAAAACCATTCAAATAAGGTTTAAAATCCTATAACAACCAAGAAAAGAGGCAGACATAATAATTAGGGTCACTTTGACATGTTTGGCTGTAAACCCTCAAAACATGAAGTATGGAGTTTCAAAGTTTATGGAGGGATAATAGCCATTGGGATGATTTAAAAATATGGAATAAATGTGATACAAGAATAAATAGGTAAATTTCATATTATACCAAGCTTCAAGTCACCACTTTTAGGTCTAATTCTCTCTTCTAGCCTCATAAAATGCATACTCAACCACCCGAGAGACATCAACTTTTGCTTAGATATATCAT
Organism: Torreya grandis; assembly: GCA_037957365.1. NCBI lineage: Eukaryota > Viridiplantae > Streptophyta > Pinopsida > Cupressales > Taxaceae > Torreya > Torreya grandis. The sequence continues at coordinate 2,885,516 of JARHVA010000473.1, forward strand.
GAGAAGATGCATGGTGGAAAGAGATATTATGAGGAGATACAAGGGTATATTCACTATAATTTTGGGGTATTAACTCTTCCATATAGGGCATGCACTTTATGAATCATTGTTAAGATGATAAGGCATATTAAATCCTCCCAAACCCCTTATAGTGACCTGATGGTGGAAATAAACCTTCAAATGATTTAACATGTATTGGTTTGACCTTGTAATGAATTTCATGACATTATCAGGTCTCATGAGCATATTTTCAAGTAATGGTTGGCATGTGGGAAGGTACATGTGTATAAAATAGGCCTAAAAACTTGCCTGTAGGATCTTTTGTGAAGAACTGGGGTATGAAATGGTTTTAAAAATAGGTATAAAGGCCTATGAGACATGGAAAGAGGTTTCAAAATCATTCAAACTCCTTCTCAGGTCCTTCAAGGTTATATATAAGCTCTGCAAGTCACTAAGTTGGCCAAGAAGGTCAGAAATACATCATTTGCTAGTCAAAAGGCCTATTTACAAGCCTATGAAGTACAAGAGGGGAGATCTTTTCAAATATATGGAGTTTTATTAAGATGTTTCAGACCTTGAAAAACTATTTCCAAGCACTATAACCTAGAAAATTCTTGGCAAAATACTCCAGCTGTCTCTTAAGCATGCATAAGCACCTAGACTAGGGTTTTGGCCATTTCATGGTTTACCCATTCGTATAGGGTTTCAGGAGTTTAAAATAAGCATGGAGTATGTTCATGGGATGGTTAAATTGAATTAAAAACTTTCCCTAATTTTTACATGTGTGGGAGTCTATTTGATCAAAAACTCAGTTTTTAGGCCTAAGGGCCTAATTGAGGCCTAATTAGAGAGAGGGATCAATAAAAAATGTTCACATCCACTTGATTTAGGGTCATAAAATTTATCATTAAGATATAAGGGGATATTGGGTACTCAAAACTACTCTCACTTTTCCAATACTATCTATACATTGTCCTACATAAGGAGCTTTGCATGATTTCAAGGTTACAAGGAATTGAGGCCAAATGAGGGATTTAGGTGAAAGATAAGTCTTGGAGAGAGTTTGAGGCATCCAAATGAGTTTTTTTAGGTCTGATGTGATATATATATTCCATTCATGGATAATAATTGTAATTATGAAGGCAAAATCAAGAATTGACACTTGCAAGTAAGGATAAGCATATTAAGGCCAAGTTGAGTTCAAGACACCTAATAGGTGTAATCATCATTGAAATATTAGTTTTAGGAGTTTAATAATAATATGAAAGGTGTCAATAGTAGATAAATATCATTTCAACATGACTTGATAATCAATGAGGACACGTGTCATCTCACAAGCCAAGATAAAGAGCAATTTTGGGGAAGAAGACAAGGTGTTAAACAAGGTTTGAAACTCCTATGCCACTTAGAAGAGAAAAGAATATTAAAGAGATCAAAAATTGTTCTTGGAGACGTGATGGATCTATATAAAATGCTTTTCTTGATTGTTCACTTGTCACCTCTCTCTCTTATGCTCTTCTCTCTTTTTCTCTCTCATTTCTCTATAAATTGAGTCTTAATAGGCTATGTATGTATCCTCCATGTAGGTATGACAAATCCATGTCCATTTTCAAGCCTTTGATAAATAATAAACCTCTAGTTTTAGCTCCTCCTTTGATTGGTTTTAGTATGTGTGTGAGAATAGTTGATCTTATCAAGTGATTAACTTAGCTTCCTTGAGATGTTGTCCTTTTATAGCACTCATATTTAGTTTGAAAGCCTTTTTTTAGGTATTGTGAAGTGTCCAAGTGAGGTGTGAAGGTTGAGTGATTTTCATATTCAGTATTATCATTATATGACCTCTTGATTAGTCCTCCTATCCCAAACATCTTTCACTACCTCCATAATGAAGTACTGATGTAGAAAGGCAGATTAAGAATAGTGTTTGTTTTAATTTAGTCTCATGGTTAATGTGTACATGCATGTAGTTATTAGTGGTCAATGTATTTTGGTGCATCACTTTTATTAGAGTAAGTCTCTCTCTCATTTTCTAATAATTTGGTAGATTAGTGAATGAGCCTAAGTGATACATCAAGGGGAACTAACTATATAACCTAAAGATTTAATCTAATATTAGGCCACACATAACCTAGGATTATCTCCATGTTATCCCAAATTTGGAAGGATTGAACTATCTTCCAAGGGTGAAAATTTGGGATACAAAAGGAAGTTGGATCATTTTGCACACTCAGGGATGAGGAGATTTTCTTAAAGGATACGTCTGATTAATTGCAACTTTTGCTCTCAAGCCTCGATGAAGACCAAACAATAATCATTTTGACCTTAAACCATCCATATAGATGTGTCAAATATGGTTCATCAATTGGGCTGATGAGTCAGAATATATGCCCCCAATTACTAATTTTTGGTTTGTTCTGAGAGAATTAGTTGCAAGATAAAACTTGTTACCACATCTCACTCATGTTGAGTTAGAGAGAATCCTACTATGATTGCTTAGAGGACTCATCTGTACAAGTGTGGGAGCTAACAGTACATCTAGCCCTCACAGTTCTTCCATAATGTGTGATAGATGTTGGATCAGTTTACACACTTAAGGACGAGGAGATTATCTTAAGGGATGCATCTGATCAACTACAAATTTTGCTCCCTAGGCCCAATAGAGACTGAACAATGGTTATTCTAGCCTTAAAATTCCCATCAAGACATGTTGGTGAATATAGTTCATTTATTGGGATAAAAATTCAAAATATATGCTCCCCATTGACCAAACTTTGGCCCTTTAAGAGAGAATTGGCTACAAGAGAAAACTCATTGTCACATCTCGCTTACATCAAGTTAGAGAGAATCCTCTTAGGGTTGCTTATAGGAATCATCCATACAAAAATGGGAGTTGATGGCTCATCTCTAACCCTCAAAGTTTTCTTTCAGTATGTGACAAAAGTTGTCTTAGTTTACACATTCAAGGACACTAAGATTCTTTAAAGGGATGTGTCCAATCAACTGCAAATTTCACTCTATGGGCCCAATGGAGATTGGACAATGGTTGTTCTAGCCTTAAAATTACCATATGAATTTGTCAATAAAGATGGTTCATTGATTTGGATAATGAATAAAAATATATGCTCCTAATGAATAAATTTTGGCCCTTTAAGAAATATTTGGTTGCACACTAAAACTTGTTGTCATGTCTCACTCACATTGAGTTAAAGAGAATCATCTTTGGATTTAAAACTCGTTGCTGCATCTCACTCACATAGAGTTAGGGAGAATCATCTTGGGATTTCTTAGAGGACTTATCCATGCTAGTGTAGGAGATGATGATTCATCTATAGCCCTCATGATTCTATTGAAAAACATGGAAAATTTTGGCTCAATTTTCACACTTAGGGACACTAAGATTCTATTAAGGGATGCATCTGATCAACTAAAAATTTCACTCCTGAGTCATGATAGAGATATAATAATGGTATTTATAGCCTTAAAATTCCCATCCAAACATGTTAGTGAAGATGGTTCATTAATTGGGCTAATGTGTCAAAATATATGCCCCTTACTAACCAACTTTTGGTTCATTTTGATAGAATTAGCTACGAGAGAAAACTCAATGCCATGTCTTGCTCACATAGAGTTAGAGAGAATATTCTTGGGGTTACTTACATAACTTGTCCTTTCACATTTAGGATATGATGACTCATCTCTATCATTCATGGTTCTCCTACAATGTGCGATAGAATTTGGCCTAGTTTTCACACTCAAGGATGAGGATATTCTCTTAAGGGATGAATTTGGTCAACTATAAATTTTGATCTTAAGGCCCAACTAAGGCCAAACAACAATCATTATAGCATTAAAATTATTATCCATACATGCTTGTGCAAATGGATCACTTATTGGGCTATTGAGTTAGAATATACGGCCCCACTGACCAACTTTTGGGTGTTTAAGAGAGATTTGGATACGAGAGAAAACTCATTGCCATGTCTCACTCATGTTAATTTAAAGAGAGTACTCTTGGGGTTTCTTAGAGTAATCATTAATGAAAGTGTGGGAGTTGATGACTCATTTTTATCCCTCACAGTTCTCCTATAATACATAATGGAAGTTCACTCAGTTTATACAATTAGAGACACTAAGATTCTTTTAAGGGATACATCTGATCAACTATAATGTTCACTCCTAAGACTTGATGAAGATTGAATAATGATTGTTCCTAGATTTAAAATGCCCATTTGGATGTGTCAGAGAAGATAATTTGTTGATTACGCTAATGAGTCAAACTTTATGCCCCATTGACCAATTTTTATCCCTTCAAGAGAGATTTAGTTGTGAGAGAAAACTCGTTATCACATCTAGCTTGCATTACATTAGAGAAAATTCTCTTAGAGTTTCTTATAGGACTCATTAATGTAAGTATGAGAGTTGACAACTCATCTCTATCCCTCATAGTTCTTCTATAATGTGTAACAAAAGTTTGCTCAGTTTGCACACTCAAGGATGCTAAGAATCTTATAAGGGATGAATCCAATCAACTACAAATTTCACTCTTAGGGCTTGATAAAGACCAAATAATAGCCATTCTAGCCTTAAAATGCCCATATAAACATGCCGATGAAGATGATTCATCGATTAGGTTAACAAGTCAAAATATATGCCCCCCACTGACCAACTTTTATCCCTTTGAGATAGATTTGGCTATGAGAGAAAACTCATTAACGCATCTCACTTACATTGAGTTAGAAAGAATCCTCTTAGGCTTTCTTATATGACTCATCTATCTAAGTACGAGAGCTGACAACTCATCTCTAATCCTCATGGTTCTCATATAACATGTGATGGAAGTTCACTCAGTTTGCACACTTAGGGATGCTGAGATTCTCTTAAGGGATGCATCTGATCAACTGTAACTTTCACTCCTAGGGCTTGACAAAGTCCAAAAAATGGTCGTTCTAGCCTTAAAACACCCATTTGGATGTGTTGATGAATATGATTCATCAATTGGGCTAATGAGTTAAAATATACACCCCATTGACTAACTGTTGGCCCTTTAAGAGAGATTTGGCTATGAGAGAAAACTCATTGCCACATCTTAATCATGTCAAGTTGAAGAGAATCTTCTTGGGGTTTCATAAAGGACTCATCTATGCAAGTTCAAGATCTGATGGTTCATATCTATCCCTCATGGTTCTCCTGCAATGTGCGATGGAAGTTTAATAAGTTTACACACTTAAGGACACTAAGATTCTCTTAAGGGATGCGTCTAAATAAGTGCCACTCTTAGGGCCCCACAAAGATTAGATAATGACCATTTTAGCCTTAAAACACCCATCTAGACATGTTGGCATAGATAATTTATTGATTAGGCTAATGAGACAAAAAATATACCCCATTGACCAATTTTTGTCCCTTTAAGAGAGATTTGGCTGTGAGAGAAAACTTGATGTCACATCTTGCTTATGTTAAGTTATAGATATTCCTCCTGAGGTTTCTTAAAGAAATTATCAATGAAAGTGTAAGATCTAATAGATCATCTCTAGCCCTTATAATTATTCTACAATTCATGATAGAAGTTTTCTTAATTTGCACTCTTAGAGATGCTAATATTCTCTTAAGGGATTAATCTGATCAACTAAAATGTTCACTTTCAGGGCCTAATGAAAACTAAAAAATGGTCATTCTATCCTTAAAATTACCATTTAGACATGTTATCAAAGATAATTTGTCTATTGGGATAATGAGTTAGAATATATGCCCCTCACTGACCAATTTTTGGCCCTTTAAGAGAGATTTGGATACAAGAGAAAACTCATTGCCATGTCTCGATCACATCAAGTTAAAGAGAATCCTCCTAGGGTTTCTTAGATGACTCATCCTTACAAGTGTAGGAGCAAACATATCATCTCTATCCCTCACTTTTCTCCTAAAATGTATGACAAAAGTTCACTCATTTTGCACACTTAGGGACATTACAATTCTCTTAAGGGATGCATCTGATCAACTACAACATTTGTTCTTAGGGACCGAGGGAGACCAAACAATGGATATTCTAGCCTTAAAATTCTCATCTAGATGTGTTAGTAAATATGGTTTGTTGATTGGGATAATGAGTCAGAATATATGCCCCCCATTGACTAAATTTTGGCCCTTTAAGAGAGATTTGGCTATGAGAGAAAACTCATTGCCGTATCTCACTCATGTCAAGTTATAGAGAACATTATTAGGGTTTATTATAGGAATCATCCATGAAAGTGTAGGAGATGATGGATCATCTCTAGCCCTCACAGTTATTTTTCAATGTGTGATGGCAGTTTGCTTTGTTTACACACTTAAGGATGCTAAGATTTTCTTAAGGAATGCATCTAATCAACTACAATGTTCATTCTCAAGGCCCAATAGAGACTATATAATGGTCATTCTATCCTTAAAACACACATCCAAATGTGTTAGTACATATAATTCATTGATTGGGCTAATAATTCAGAATATATGCCCCCACTAACCAATTTTTGTGCCTTTAAGAGATATTTAGCTACGAGAAAAAACTCATTCTCGCATCTTGCTCAGATAAAGTTAGAGAGAATCCTCTTAGGATTTCTTAGAGGGATAATATATGAAAGTGTATGTGCTTACATTGTATCTATCTATCATGGTTCTTCTAATATGTGTGACATAAGTTCACTTATTTTGCATACTCAAGGACGCTAAAATTCTCTTAAGGGATGCATCTGATCAATTGTAACATTCACTCCTGAGGATTGATGGAGATTGAACAATGGTCATTCTAGATTTAAAACACCCATTCAAATGTATCGATGAATATGGTTCATAAATTGGGATAAAAATTTAGAATATACAACCCCACTGACCAACTTTTGGCCCTCTAAGAGAGATTTGGATATGAGATAACATGCATTACCATGTCTTGCTCGCATTGAGTTATAGAAAATCATCCTAGGGTTTTTTAGAGGACTCATCCATGCAAGTGTAGGAGATGATGATTCATATCTATCCCTTATAGTTATCTTTTAATGTAAGATGGAAGTTTGCTTAGTTTTCACACTCAAGGATTTTAAGATTATCTTAAGGGATGCATCCGATCAACTATAACATTCACTCTTAGGGAATGACAAAGATCAAATAATGACTGTTCTAACCTTAAAACACTAATATAGAGTTTTTGATGTAGATGGTTCATCAATTGGGATAAAAAATCATAATATACACCCATGAATAACTAAATTTTGGCCTTTTAAGAGAGATTTGGTTGCAAAAGAAAACTCATTGTCATATCTCGCTCACATTGAGTTAGAGAGAATCCTCCTAGGGTTTATTAGAGGACTCATCCATGCAAGTGTAAGAGTTGATGACTTGTCTCTATCCCTCACAGTTATCCTAAAACATGTGACCAAAGTTTGCTTAGTTTTCATACTTAGGGATGCTAAGATTTTATTAAGGGATGTGTTTAATTAACTACAAAATTAGCTCTCGGGGCATGATGGAGACTAGATAGTGGTTGTTCTAACCTTAAAATACCCATCTAGATGTTCCCACACATACAATAAATAGATTGGGATAATGAGTGATGTATCACACCTAGCATGTTCAATCTACCTTTAGCTTATAACTCCAACAAAAGTCCATTACAAGGTTTCTTACAGGATTTTACATAAATTGGCAAATACTGACCTCACAATATTTTAAAAATATTTTGAATGAACTCATATAATATTTATAAGTTTATACCAATTGATGGATAAGTTAATATGTCAATTTACTCAACTTGTTCAATAACTACTCTTTAACAATGTCAACTTTCTTTAGAATTTTACTTAAATCACGTAGTCTTTCAAGAATCTCACTTCAATTTGATCACACATGAAATTTCAAAGATTTAATGACACCATATACAACTTGAAAAAAGGTTTCAAATAATTTACAAGCATCTTATTTCATTCAATTTAGAGCTTGGATTGATAAGGCTAATGAAGGATTCAAGGGATACAAATCTCTTCTTGAGTTTCCATGAGATAATCATAAAATTAAAATTTTAGATCACTTGGAGAAGTTCCATATAGCTTGAATGAACTAAACTAATTCATATTTGTCTTAGAAGACCAAATTCATCAAAACTACCCTTTTGTTACTAGTAGGCCTAGTAAGGCCTAATAGACCTTGAATGAAGAATTTCATAGCAAATTGAACCAAGTGTTGGTTATTGGATCTAAGAACATCAATTCCACTTAATACAACTCAAAATAATTTAACTTTAATCTTGAAATGATTCTCAACTCATAATTCCTTAAAATTTGTCTTAAGAGACTAAGAGGCCTAGAAGGAGGATTTAAAAGAAACATGATATAAATTTATCTTTTGATCTGTGTTGAATGAATCAAACTTAAATCTCAATTTTTCTGGCCCTAGGAGGTTTCTAACCCACTCAAGAAGTCAAATCAGGGCTAAAACTAGGCTTTTTGGCCTAATATCAAACTATATTTCACTTATTTCTCATTCCACATTTATCCAATCAAGATGAAAAATTTACACCATATATTTATCATGTAAATATAATAGATGTAAAATTTTTAGATTTTTTTGATGGTTAAAACTCATTTTATGGTGATAACCCTAAATTAGGGTTTGGAAGGTTTCTAGATAGGCTGAGAGCAATAATAATTTATCTCAAAGAATTATAGAAGGTTTCAAGACCCAAAATATAGTATGGAGGTCTGTGCCAACACCCTTAAAATTCCCCAAGTCCAAAATTTATAATTTAAACCTTATCAATTCAAGATAGACAAAAAACTCAGACTGTATTTATGCAAAATAAGGGTTTAAGGGGGTTGAGAGGAAAATTGAGCCTATTTCCTTCTAATAACATCAAAGACACTTGAAACTTAATTGAAATAAAGATTTAAGGATGTAAAATACACTATTCAATGATAAAATACCACTTTTCCCATACCATTCAATAAGAAAATCATAAAATACAATCTTTTTTTACCCAAAAACACAGTCTTCCTTCAATATTATTATCCAATCTCCCCAATCATCACCGCAAGAAAATTATCCTTTGAATTTATCCTCATTATTGGCTATTTTTAGTATCCTTTCTTCTTGGTTCGACCTCATCTCATCCTAACAATATAATTTTCTTAGACTTTTCTTCCAAATGTTCCTCAAGGCTTATCAACTTGCCTATTTTGCTCCTCCTATGTTGGGATTCCTTATAAAGGATGATGAAGTGGAAATTTACATTTACATAGGTGTAAAACATGTTTAAAATATATTAAATGGTCTCCTAGAACCTTCACATGAGGTTAGTGCCCTTTCTAATTGCAAGGTAAAGATTATTGATGACTATTAAGTGAAAGCCACTAGAAGAGTGAGTCATTGTGAGAAGTTATGAGATAAGTCTTGAAGTTGACAATATCCTCTTAAATAAGAAATTGGTATTTTTTATATAGGAGATAATCTCATTGATGTTGTAAATACCAATAGGGTTAAAAAGATCAAACATCCTAAGAAGATTAGAATACAACTTGAGATCAACCTAAATGGAATAGAACTATTGATGTTGTAGAGATGAAAAACCGAAGCATGTAGGAGTTGATGTAGACGTAGATAACAAGTAGTTGTGAATAAGACCCCCTTTAAGGATCCTACTAAATGATTAATATAACAATAATTGTCCATTAAGAATGTGATGAGATTGATTAGGTGACATGAACAAGTAAAAGTGTGAGTAAGTAGGAGTATAATCTTAGACATCATCACATAAGGATTAAAGTGTAGATGATTACTATCAATCTCTCAAGGTTTGTGCCCTTAGGAATGGTCACAAGCCCTTTACAACATAATTTGAATTTTCAAACATAGTATTTTGGAGGGAAACTATTTACAATGATAAATTAAACTTTTCCAAGATAAATGAAGCATTCCAAGGCTTTTTATTGTCATCTAAAGCCTCCTAAACCTAACAACTATGAACAAGTACAAATTATAATATTTACATCCCTAAAATTAATCACAAGTCCACTTACATCACAAGTCCAAATTGATATATAATGAAATGTAAATAAAATAAGTAAATAGTAAATATCACATGTAAATGTAAAATATACATAATGATGAAGCACCTAACTTAGAGCAAAATGTGTATTTTTTTAAAGCCCCATATAAAGTAATAATGATCACTAACCAATAATATGTGTAAAAATTAAATGATTAAAATATAAATTATGCATAGGTAAAGGAAGATTATTTGTCGAATAGTATATGTGTATATGCAAAGTTCTATGTCATAATTCAACATAAAAAATAGGAGATATATCAAGAAGAAATGTAGACTATAACATGTACATATACAAAATGCACCATATAGGCATACAATGTGGGGCATATCATCATAAAAGATCAATTGTGCCTACAAATATACCCCTAACAAAATAACTAACTCTCTTGCTCCTCATTGCCTCCAAATAAATTGTGCTTTGTTGCCATAGATATAGAGCCAGGGGTGTTAGATGCCTCAATACGAGGAGAGACTCTCCTCTCAGCATACAAGTCATCAAATATTTGATCCACAACTTCTAAAAATTTTCATGTCTACAAAAAATATGAAATATAAAATTTAAAGCATTAAAATTATATATAGAAAATGATAAATTTTTCAAGAACAAATTTTTTCAAAATGATTCTAGATTCACTGTATTCCATATAAATGGTTGTTTAGGGCTGTGAAATTGCATATGCACCCATGATGGAGAATATTATGGAGCATACATATATAATTAGATCCATATGTGCAAAAATTTATGTAAATATGATATGGAATATCATTGCCTATAGCTAAAAAACAATTTTACGATGTGTTCTCACTAGTTTCCATCCATGAATCATGACCTCTTGTGGAGATAGTGGATCCTCAGATGTAACTCCATTATCAGACAAACCTTCTTGTCATCCATGAGGGGTGCCCATAACATCCCTCATCATCTATAAAACTAATAAAGGGATAATGTGTGAATCCAATTAGCATGATAAAAAATCTGACTATAATATATATCTTGAAACATAGTTGTTTGTTCAAGGGACAATAAATATACAAGAATAAATATATAATTTGAAAGTTTTTAGACCTAAGTATAGGGTACACTAGTGCCAATTTCGACCTCTAAAATATAGTCAAGGCCTAATGAGCTAACCAAAATATTTCTAATCATCTATACAAACAACAAATAAAAATTTCAATCAAATAAATTAGTCAATTACATAAACACGTACTAAAAAATAAACTTAATATTATTTTACAAACATAAACAAACTATAATTAAAATTAAACATGTATCAAATATAGATGGTAAAGTAGCTCTTCCATAATAGGTTGACACACCCTGAGAGGAGTTGGTGAAAGTACTAAAACTAACATAGTGTCTAGCATACTGTAATATCCCTTCAGATACCAAAACAAAAGCACTGAATTGCTCATCTGTATTTTTGCAAAATATCTTCAAATAGATAAATATATCACAGTATAATCTCTTATTTATTTGCTCATATGCTTACAACAGAGGACCTCTGTCAGGTATACAATGAATATTGAAAATACGGCCTTAATAGCCTGAGTATTCCGCAAAATTGGGAAATAAATCTAGAACTGGTATGTCTCGGCCTGCTGTGTAAAAAACACAGTGGCCGACGTCGGTTATACTGCCGTCATCGGTCGACTGGAGTCGTTAACCTGCCGACGTCGGTGATATGTCGACCGATGTCGATCTCTGTAGGTCTCTGCCCGCCGATGTCTGTGTCTGATCTTTCTATTGATGCGTATGGATTTTCACGAATCTGTACAGACTTCGTACGACCATCGATATAACACACCCTGTATGCTTGATCCTGATTTGTAGAACTATGGGCTAATACAAAAGATCTATATCTGGATAATTCTTGAATCAAAACCCAAAATAAATAAATTCCTGTAACCCTTGTGATAGCTTCTGTGTGAAGTTATCTCTCAAACTTGTAAACACCTGTGATAACTTTTGTATGAAGTTATCTCTCAATTTGGCAATAGATCGACTAATCTCTCACAACCTCTGAATCACACACAATGAAAAGTTGACGTTCTTCAATGCAAATGGAATCTTGGAACCCTTGGCTCAGTCTTCACAGAAGAATTTCTTAACAAGAATCAATATCAATAATCAATCATAATCCAAACTCTCTCCCATGAGAAACCCTTATACCCTCCAAAGGTGTGCTTGCTAAAATTAGATTTCCTTAAATTAGACTTAGGGCTTCTTAAATTAGAACCAGGGTCTTAAAATTAGACCAATTCTTAAATTAGAATTAGGGTCTTAAAATTAGACCAAATAATTAATAATTAATAATTAATTAAAATTAGACCAAATAATTAATATTTGATTAAATCAATCAAATATTAATATCTCCCTTAATTCATGTCTGAAAGAGCCCGAATGAAAACCAACTGGACAAATTTTGCTAAACAAAGCCAAGCCAATTTCTATCAAGACCCTCTAACCATCCTATCAGCCTACAAGGGTCGCACAATAGGCTAACCATGAACTCAGAACATGTCAACTAAAAAAGGGACATGACAATCCACCCCTCCTGAAATTACTTGCCCTCAAGCAATCGTTGAATGATAAACCAATCAATCCACCTGGATCCCAAATGTAGTCATGATCTCCCCTACTGTCAATCAATGCAAACTCCATGCCTTGTCCATCCCAACTCTCATCTAATGGCGTCACATCATCCCTAGTACTAAGATAAGCACCCCAACATCCAATCCATAAATGAAAATCAACAGGCAACTCAAGTAAACTCCTTACCTGAATAATATCTAGATCTGGATCGTGAAGGCTAGAAATAGTCATATCATCATCTACATGTGACCCGACTGTAACAAAAAGCTGAGTCCCTACTACATGTGATAACTCTAGAACTGAACTCACCTCAAGACAAAGCTCATCCTCATATCTCACCTATGTTGGCGCTAATGTGCATTCGACAGAGCACTCTATCATGTCATGTCGTATAGGCATCTCCATTCGATGAAAAAACATATGTTTGAAACTGCTGCCCCGTATTGCCTTAAGAATATGTGTCTTCCCATCAACATCAAAGTGGACCTCCATGTCCTTGAGACGAAGAGTAACTTCCTCAAATGAATGAATCCACTTCATACCCAAGACTAAGTCTATATCCCCCATGTTCACCACATAATAATCAGCCTTGAACTCATAGTTGTTCAAGCGCAATGGGAGGTCTCTAATCATACGCTCACACCTAAGAGTGTGACCATCGGCTACCTTAACTCTAATGCCCTCAAAATATTTAGTAGTGAGTCCACGCTTTTCCACAAATCTAGCATCTATAAAATTATGTGTGGCTCCTGTATCAAGAAGGGTGATGACCTTCTGTCCTGCCAAAACTCCTCGAAGTCTAAATGACTCATCTGACTGAATGCTAGATAGGCGTGCCTCCTGTATATGAAGCTCTAAATCTGCCTCTACCTTAGGCTCTAAAGCCTCTGCCTCCTCTGAACTATCCTACTGTTTGAAATCTTGTGATTCTGCATCCTCATAATACGCCCACATCACATGATTTGCTTTGCCCTTAGGCCTCAAAGGGCAATCGTGATGGATATCATACGAACCTTTGTAGTAGAAGCAAAGCTTCTTCCTGCGTAGATCATTAAGAGCCTCTCTATCCAATGGTGGTGCTGCTGGGTTGGCCTTTGAATCATTTTTAACACCTGATTTATCTATTTTAAAATCTAATCCCTCTCTATCTCCATTGGAGCACTTATGGTCCCTGGATGAAGAAGTACCTTTGGAGTTAAATTTACTAGATGGGGCTGCCATCTCCATGCTATGTGCCTTATTCATAGCTACCTGTAATGAAGGAGGATCAAAACCTTTGATCCAACCTCTCAATGGTTCTGTCAATCCCTCCATGAAGAGTACTACAAGTCGCCTCTCTAAAATGTCAGGAACCATAACTGATAACTTTTGGAAGTCACCAATGTAAGACTCTAGACTACCACTTTGGCACAACTGTGCCAACTCTTAGAAATAGGACTCTGGATCCCTCCTATCAAAATGCTCTACCAGCCTATCCACAAACTCCTGATAAGATGTGATCCGATCATGATGGAGTGTCACCATCCCGTGGTGCCACCAATCATGAGCTACTCCCTCAAGATGTAGTGTCGCATATCTGATAGCATCTTCCTCAGCCATCGAACGCAATGTGAGAAAGGTGTCTAACTTACTAATCCATGCCTATGCTGTAACCTTGCCACTACCATCAAACATCGCGAGTGTGAGCCTACTCGTAGCATGCTTAAGATCATTATTCTGGTGTCTAGGTCTCCTGTCTTGTCTAACCAATCTATAGTGCTCTCTCCTCAGATTAACAAAATGATCAAAGGACGTCCTCTCTTGAACATGAGGAGGTAATAAGTCCCACTCATCATTTGTAGCCATGTAAACATCTGCAAATGAGGAATCTCCTGCCTCCTCCTCTACTAGAACTTATGGTTCCTCTTGAACAAACATAGGACGTGTAGATCTATCTGCTGTTCTGGAGTGGGCCTGCTGGGGTCTCTGATTAATCGTAGCACTCCTATTATCTCCTTGTTCCCCATTCTATCTATCAGGTGCATTTATCCTCCTTATCATAGTAGTAAGTGCCTGTAGTGCTTGTGTCATCTCACGGTAGGTTTCTCTGGTACCTGGATCATCATTATGTCGGTGACCCTTGGGTGGGCTACCCTCACATCTGTCACTCATGATAAACGGATGCTGTTCTAACAACTGGGTACCTTTAAGCAAGGCTCTACTGCGTGTGTTATACCTATGTGGTCCCAACTCTTGTGGCTGCATAAGACTGTCAAACCCTCAGGATGGCAGGATTTAGCTCTGATACCACTGTAATATCCCTTTGGATACCAAAACAAAAGCACTGAATTACTTATCTATATTTTTTCAAAATATCTTCAAATAGATAAATAAATCACAGTATAATCTCTTATTTATTTGCTCATATGCTTACAATAGAGGACCTCTGTCAGGTATACAATGAATATTGAAAATATGGCCTTAATAACCTGAGTATTCTGTAAAACTGGGAAATAAATCTGGAACTGGTATGTCTCGGCCTGCTGTGTAAAAAACACAG
Source organism: Torreya grandis (assembly GCA_037957365.1). Classification (NCBI taxonomy): domain Eukaryota; kingdom Viridiplantae; phylum Streptophyta; class Pinopsida; order Cupressales; family Taxaceae; genus Torreya; species Torreya grandis. The sequence goes on from JARHVA010000473.1 coordinate 2,900,720, forward strand.
TCGCCGACGTTGGTTATACTGTCATTGTCGATCGACTAGAGTCGTTAACCTGTTGACGTCGGTGATATGTCGACCGATGTTGGTCTCTGTAGGTCTCTACCCACCGATGTCGGTGTCTAATCTTTCTGTTGATGCGTATGGATTTTCATGAATCTGTACAGACTTCGTACGGCTGCCGATATAGCACACCCTGTATGCTTGATCCTGATCTGTAGAACTATGGGCTAATACAAAAGATCTATATCTGGATAATTCTTGAATCAAAACCCAAAATAAAGAAATACCTGTAACCCTTGTGATAGCTTTTGTGTGAAGTTATCTCTCAAACTTGTAAACACCTGTGATAACTTCTGTATGAAGTTATCTCTCAATTTGGCAATAGATTGGCTGATCTCTCACAACCTCTGAATCACACACAATGAAGAGTTGACGTTCTTCAATGTAAATAGAATCCTGGAACCCTTGGCTCAGTCTTCACAGAAGAATTTCTTAACAAGAATCAATATCAATAATCAATCATAATCCAAAATCTCTCCCATGAGAAACCCTTATACCCTCCAAAGGTGTGCTTGCTAAAATTAGATTTCCTTAAATTAGATTTAGGGCTTCTTAAATTAGAACTAGGGTCTTAAAATTAGACTAATTCTTAAATTAGAATTAGGGTCTTAAAATTAGACCAAATAATTAATAATTAATAATTAATTAAAATTAGACCAAATAATTAATATTTGATTAAATCAATCAAATATTAATATCTCCCTTAATTCATGTCCGAAAGAGCCCGAACGAAAACCAACTAGAAAAATTTTGCTAAACAAAGCCAAGCCAATTTCCATCAAGACCCTCTAACCATCCTATCAGCCTACGAGGGTCGCATAATAGGCTAACCATGAACTCAGAACATGTCAACTAAAAAAGGGACATGACACATACTACAGTCATGTGCTATTGAAGCATTTATAGGTGATGTATGCTCTAGCATGCTAGTCTCTTCAAGCCCTGAAGTAACTACAAAAGGAATACACTTAGGCATCTTGGTGTAAGGTACTAAAGGAAATGTAGATGGAATATAATGAGAAGTAATAGTGTCCTGAGATGTTGAAGAAACTATATATGACATAAACTATTAGGTAATAGTACATTGCACAAAGGTAGGTCTAGTCTCCACAAATGCAATCTGTGTATGTCGCAATTGAATAAGAGATCTCATAAACTTCCTTCCACATGATGTGAAGTGATGCACAAGAATTTTAGCATTATTAGGAGGAGAGACACTAACACTAATACCAATACCACCAAAACCACTACCACCAATACCACTACCACCAACACCACTAGTACCACTACTAATAGCACCAAACTACTACTAGATGTCTCAAAACCTATAGGTTGAGTAGAAGTCTTCAATGCATGCATACCATGGTCAATCATAACCTATGCCAGACTCGTAACCACTTTAAGGGCATCTATCTATACAATACGATGCAAAATTTTAGGGATAGAAGCATGTGTTATCATCATTTCCCTGAACTCATTTAGGATGGTTTTGATCTCGCTTGGCACCAAGTCCATCAAATGAAGACCCACCTCCACTAACTTAGGAGGCCTTCATGTTAAAATAATTTGGAATGTATAGAAACATAAGCTCACAATAGAGTTTTCTCAAAAATTATAACAAAACCTCATTATTGTTGCATAGATGCTCATCAAACACCATCCAACACCTATCTCAAAAATTATTTTTTATCCCCTCATGAACACACCAATCAATATTAATATGTTTGTAATTCATTGGTGGTGATTGGTTGGTTCCAAGCTTAACAAATAAAGCACACACATCTTATTTTGTTATTTTTTTCTTAAAATCTTCATATGAAAATTTATCAGAATAAAATTGTTTCAGGACCTCTCTTCGATGAAATATTCCATCAAGTTACGAAGTTACATTTTCCACTTCATTAAAATAGTCTTTAGTGTATTGGCAAGTGAATTGCGTAAACTATCAGCTAAGGAGTGATGCAAACCACTGATAATTATTTGTAATTATTGACATTTTGCATTATATTTTTCATACAATTCAACTTCTTATGCAAAATCAAATTATTCAAGATGTTATTCTATATTTTCTTCATGCAATGGGTATATCATTCAATTGTGTATCTAGAATTATAGAAATACAAGGTTTTTTTAGGCAATGAAAGAGAATCTAATACAAATCTAGTTTAAAAACCCTATGTGCATAAATAAATATAAATAAAATGGAAAAATTAAAATTTAAAAATAAACATACCTGAGATAGAAACCAAAATACCGAATCCCGTTGGTAGGATGCAAATCTGAAGCATGAATGTGTACTATGAGGAAATGGAGAGAAGGGAAATGCAAAAAATTCCTCTAAACCTACAAAAAGTGTCGTGGGTTTTAGCAAACACAGGCTTGAATGAAAAAAAGGTGTATGCCCTTATAGTTTTGCAAATTACCCTTTGCAAAGGTCAAAGTGTGTATGCCCTTTGTAAAAGGTGTATACCCTTTAGACTTGGGCACAAGCCAAAGCCTTAAAAATTTAGAAAAAAGGGTGTACACCCTTTTACAAAGCAGGTATGCCCTTTGCAAAAAAAAATTTCCAAGTTGGGGGATGTCACCTTTTTTGTCCCCCAACTTTGTGCATCGACCCATACCATGAAAAATAACTAATGATGTTATTCATGTGGCTAACTTTTTTTTCAAAGAGGTGGTTACATTACATGGTATTTCAATGAGTATATCTCATATAGAAACACTAGTTTTGTGGGGCACTTCTAGAGGACCCAATGGAAGAAGTTGGGAGAAAAGATGAACATTAGTTTAGGCTATCACCCTTAGATTGATGGACAAATTAAGGTGGTTAATAGAAGTTTGGGTAATTTGCCGAGGTGTTTAACAAGAGATAGTCCAAAATAGTGGGATTAGTTTTACCACAAGCAGAATTTGTCTATAATGACTCATCCAATAGAATCACAAGAATGAGTCCATTTCAAGTTTTATATGGTATGCACCCAAGAAGAGTCTTTGAGTTAAGAGATCTTATTAAGATGGAGAAAAGAAGTGCTAAGGGAGAAGAGTTTGGTATTGATATGTAAGAGGTGCATGAAAAAGTTAAGAAGCAATTGGAGTTGAGTGTGGAAAAATACAAGCAATATGTAGATCTTAGGAGGAGAGAAGTCATTTTTTAGGTTAGGGACATGGTATTAGCTCATTTGAGGAAAAAAAGGTTTCCAAAAGGTGAGTATAATAAACTAAAAATGAAGAAGATTAGCCCTTGCAAGGTTAATAGAAAGTTATCCAATAATGCTTATGAAATAGAGTTTCCTAGTGGTGTGAGAATCTCTCCCATTTTTAATTTTGAAGACTTGTATCCATTAAAAAAATGAGATGATAGTGGCCAACCAAATAGAAATGAAGAAACAATAGTCCAAGAATGGGGAAATCAGTTGCCACAAGCCAAGAAAGAGGAACTTGAATACATCTTGGATAAAAAAGTTAGCAAAAGAACTAGAGGCAACGAGTATTACCAATACTTGGTGAAGTGGAAACATCATCCCATAGAGGATCCCACTTAGATGACTAAATCAGACATCATCAATCATGGAGGTACTCTTGAAGACCTCATGAATAAGAGTTCACGAGTCAAATTCTCTGTTCCTAGAGAGTTCACCTAGGAAGAATTTTGCATTCAATTTTATGTCTTAGTGCATGTTAGAAGGTCTGATATAGTGAATTACATTTGTTATAGGTATTAAGTTAGCATAAGATTTGAATTTGTGCTCATTTTTTAATTTCTCACCCAATTTGAATTTGAATTTCCTAGACTAAGAAATCTTGTCTTTTGATCAATTTTGGCTTTGTTAATCACGTCTTTGAGTTTTGTCATGAATTTTGAAGACTTAACACTTTGTTAAGAGTCATTATAAGGTTTGTGCATCATGTTAGTGATGTTTGCAAGCAATCTTTAAGGAATTCATAACCAACTCTGCCCCCTTTCACATGCTAATTAGGGGTTAAGCGAGTTAGTTCATCAAACTATGGTTGTTATGTGTGAGTCAGGTAGTTATAGATTTAAATACCATTAAAAAAAGTTTGTTGAAACATTGGAAAGGTTACTTACTCATATAAGAGATAATATATTGTGACTGAGAAGACAGGTCTGTGTTCAAGAACACTTTGTTCAAGAATAGGGGTTTTAGAGTTCAATTTGATGAATGTCGATAAAGTACAAGCTTAGTTTGATGTTTTTTATTGGTGGAGCAATATTATATGATTCTTTATCATTTTCAAGTGATATATATTCCATTTTAGGTGTGGAGTAAGAAGACTCTCAAAACTCACCTTAGACAGTTCTGAATAGAATCATTCTATGTATAACCAACTTGGAAATTTCTATTTCTGAGACATTTTATATTTTTTAAAGCATTTATATCAATTCATGTGGTTGAATTTAGATCATAAAAACCTTACAATGGTGGTTATATCCCTTGAAATAATAAATTATGTTTGAAAACCTTAATTTCACTCTCTTGGGGGCTTGTAAAACATTGTCTAGGGTTTATGAGAAAATTTGGGTTTGTGCTCTCTAATAACCTACTCAAAGGCCAAAATTGTACTTGTAGCTTATACTCATTTTTATTCAACCAATTCAAGAGGTTTCATTTATTCTTGTCACGTGTCAAGTGTTTTACATCAAAAACTCAATGAGACTAGTTATGAAGACCTAATTGAAACCAAATTGCAAAAAGGTCTTGTGAAATTGATAAACTTCCCTTGAGAGTTTAACCCTAGAAGTTTATGTGGAGCTGTAAGGGATTAATAGGTAGTCAAAATGTGTTTAAATTGTTTGTAAACCTTATAATTTGTTCAAACTTACAAGCTTTGTACATAAGAAGGGCTAATATGCATACCCAAAACTATGAAAAAAAATATTGTAGAAAATTTAGTGCAATTTTTTTTTACCGATTGATATTATTTAATATATCGACAATATTTTTGGAAATAAGCATGTAGATTTTATTTGTCCATTGAAATTTCATATTACAACACACTCGAGGAAATATTTAATCCATCAGGGGATACAATGCCCTCTAAGTTTTATGTTTTAACTTAAAAGAGCTCAACCTTTGAATAAATAAAATGTTATTTAACTATGCTCGCAACTTTGCACTTTGTTTTATCTACATCCATATGGCTCTATCCTTACGTGTGCATTGTTATATAATTATTTTGTTATTCCCATAAGTATATAGTGTTTTTTTTGGGTGTGTTTGATTTAGTAGTTTGACATAAATGATTAAAAATATTACATAGATAATATTTCAAATTTTAACTTTTTAGTTGATTTTTTTTTTTTTTAAAAATTTTAAAAGTATTTTGTAATTTTTTTAAAGTAGTTTTATTTAAGGGAATAATGATTTCATCATTGTTTGAATTTAAATTTATTTTTATCAAATTTTATTTATAAAAATTTTATATATATATATATATATATATATATATATATATATCTTTATTTTTAAGTATTTGGTATAAATAGTAGAGGATAAAGATAAATAATCAGACATCTTTGCATCTACAAAAATCAAAATAGTGGCATGTCGAAATTAAGAAGGTCTTAGGTTTAAATAGAATGATAATGTTAATTGAAATTTATGTTCACATTGAAAATTACATAACTACTCCTATTATGAGTGAATTAAAAAAGATAAATTTAAGATGAACTTTCAAATTTAACATATGTTGATTATAGAATTATGAATGATTTTTTACTAAAGTTCATTATTTAAAATTAATATTATGAAAAAAAGTTTATCTAGATTTTTTCAATAATTCATTATAAATATATGCTCTCAACCTACTATTCTTATTTTAACAATTCTATTGAATTTTTATTTTTTAATACTTTATTGCAACAATAACATAACTAAATTTAATTTGGTACTCTAAAGAAAATGAAAATATATTTTTTGGTTTAAACATGTAAACAAAAATGGTCAAAATAGAATCATCTTAAGTCCAACAATAAAACTCCTATTGATAACAAAGAAAATTATTCAAATTCTAAAAAAACAATAATTTGTATTCATTGTTATAAGGAATTTCATGTTATTTCTCATTGCTTACAGAAATAAAAAGACATTAAAAATAGTAAGAAATGTACAAATACTAATGCTAATGCTAGTAACAAGATAACAAAACAATGAAAGCCTAATATTAATAATGATTTTAGTTGTGTTTTGTGTTCTTCTTTTCATGCTTAATTGATTGTTGATTATGATAATACTCAACATACAACTTCCAATGTTGATTTATTTATTTTTTTAGAAGTAAATACAAAATTTTCTTATGTGTTTCAAATCATGCTTCATTCAATACAATAACAAATAGTATTCTTTGGCGAATTATATGATGTTTTGCTTATCCCTGATTTAAAGTTAAATATACTTTATGTTTCTTAATTATGTAAGTATAAAGTATCTTTATAAAAAAATTCTTACATCTATTTGCATTTTAGGCCAATAATAATGACTACTTAACTGAGCCAAAGTCTTGTCAAGGCCAAAATGACCTGCTAAACTCCTACATTGTTTTTCCTTGATCAAATTATTTCTCATGAAACTCTTTGGCACAAAAAGTTGAACTCCCTCAAAAAACAAACCATCATGTAACATATATTGCATACAAGGCTCTCTATTCCTAGTAATTGGGTGCTCACAAGCCTCATATGCTTCTTGAAAGTCTAGATCAGTTTCATACAACTCTTTGAGTGCCTTTATTCCTCCACTCTCAATATGAATTTATCTTATGAGCAAATTCTTTTTGCTTAAATCAACTGCTACTTGTTAGTTTGACCCTTTTTGTTCTCGATGACAAAATTAAAGTTTTACAAATACTCCACCCACTTCATATGTCTTTGACTGAGCTTGGGATGACTAGTTATGAACTAAAGTGCATGATTATATATGAATATGACAAACTCTTTTGGCATTAGATAATGCCTCCACTTCCTTAAGGCTTGAACCATAGCATAAAACTCTAAATCATAAGCATAATACCTCTTATTTACCTCATTAACTTCTCACTAAAGTATGTTATAAGGCTACCTTCTTGAATTAGAATAGCTCTAATGGCTACCCCACTTTCATCACACTCAACTTGAAAAACTTTATTGAAATCAAAAAGTGTTAACATAGGTTACTCTGTAATTATTTTCTTCAAAAATTGAAAATTATTCGCATCAAGATCAATCCATATAAATTTATTTTTATTCCCTCTTATGGTGTCAATGATGGGTGCACAAATCCCATTATAAATTTTTATAAACTTCGTATAAAATCTTGCTAAGCCTTGGAAGCTTCTCACCTCATAAACTATCATGGGAGTTGGCGAATCAATGATGGGTTTCACCTTATTTTTTTTCCATCTTCAAAACACCTTGGGAAATCACAAATCCAAGATACATTAGCTCTACCTTCATAAAAAATTACTTCGTAAGGTTAATCAATAACCTCTTCTCTTTTAACTTTGACATCACCATTATTAGGTGATGAAGATGCTCTTCCTTGCTTGGGCTATAAATCAATATATCATCTAAATATACAGTGACAAATTTACCAATGAAAGATTTTAAGGCTTCATTCATTAGTCTCATGAATGTACTTGGGGTATTAGTGAGACCAAATAGCATAACAAACCATTCATACAACCCTTCATTAGTCCTAAAAGTAGTCTTTCATTCATCTCCTTCCCTTATTCTTATCTAATGATAACCACTCTTGATATCAATCTTAAAGAAATAATTAGAACCATTCAAATAGTGCATTAAATCTATACCTTATTGTTATCTTGTTGATTGATCTAGATACAATGCACATTCTCCAATATCCTTCCTTATTTGGTATTAGTATAATTGTTACTACACATGGGTTGAGGCTCTCTTTGATTAGTCATTTATCTAATAGGTCTTGTATTTGTTTCTTAATATCTGCACTCTCTTGAGGGGTCATCTTGGAAGCAACTTTGTTGGGCAAACTTGCACCTGATACAAAGTCAATATGGTGACTAATACTCCTAATAGGTGGCAATTCATGGGGCAGTTCACCCACCACAATATCAACAAATTCTTCTAACATATTTTATATATTTTGAGGTAGTTCATTCAAATTTGTAGCTGTTATAATAGTCTTTGGTCTAACTACCATTCCAAAAATTAGCTCTTCTTCTTTCATAAAATTCAAGAAATCTTTCTGACTCACCATCATAACACTTCAACTAGTCCCTTGTCTCTTTCTTTCTTATTTTAGAGGCAAAAATGTGACTTATGCCATCCTTCTCCAATGTGTTAACATTATTCCTTCCATCATGATTAGTCTTTCTATCATATTACCAAGTCTTCCCTAATAACACATGGCACACATCTATTGGTATTATGTCACATAGAACCTTGTATTTATATCCTCCAATCTTAAAATCTACCTAACATTATTCATTCATAAGAACTTGTTGGTATTTTTAAAGCCATGAGACCTTATAGAAGGTTGGATGTGGCATTCTCTTTAAAACAATCTTTTCTACCATATCTACTGACACTAAATTATGAATACTACTTGAATCAATCATCAAATTATAGCACTTACCTTAGGATTTATAAGTTATATTGAATAGTATCTTTCTTTGGGAAGTCTCTTTCTCCTTGGGTGGTTTCATCAACACCCTTCTTATTAGTAAAGACTCACCAACTTCTAGTTCTTCTATGTCAGATGGAGAACCCACACTTTCTTCCTCTACTTGGACTACTTGAGTTTTACTTTCAGCCCTAGCATTGCTACCTTAAGATTCTTTTGGATACTCCAAAAACCTTTGACCTATAAATTTATTGTATTTAAAATATTTACCAATGAATCCAATAAATCCTCTTCCTTTTTGTGTGTATTCTCATCTAAAATAAGGTCTCATTCCTTTAAATCCATCCCTTGAGTAGATGATTATTTTTTAGAAGTATTTGATTTTGAATTTAACCTTTGAGATATACCTCTTGCTCCTTGTTTGAGATATACCTCTTGATTTTACTAAGTTTTCCTTATATTTAGTTTATTCTCTGCCTTCAAATCATATTAGTATCATTCCTCAAGTGTCCTTGGGCTAACCAAGCTAAGTTCATCTTAAAGATTATACCTTAATCCATTAAGATACCTATAAATCTTCTCCACATCCTCTTCTACATGTCATGATCTGATTGTCAACTTGTAGAACTCCTCAGTATACTCCTTAATACCCATCTATTTTTTTTTTCAATTTTTTCAATTTCTTGAAAAGATTTGTCTGATAGTCATTAGGTATAAATTTGGCCTTCAATTTTACTAGGATCCTATCCCAAGATTTGATATTGGATTTGTCCTTATTTATGCTTTCATCTTGTATGTAATCATACCAAATAGATACATGCCTCTTTAATTTTGTGCAAGTAAATTTAACCTTGTTTTCTTCTAGTACATTATCATAGTCAAAATATTTATCTAACTTTGTAATCCAATCAATAAGTTCCTCTCCATCTAGACTACCTAGATAGGTAGGAAGCTCTATATTTGGTTTAGATCTTTGTTTCATCACCACTTTTAGTAGTTGATCAATTTTTTCTTCCTCATGCTCTTCATCTTATTATTCATCCTTTAAAGCTTGTGGTTCTTCTTCTCTGTCACTTGTGTCCCTTGTTATAACTCCTCTAATCTAATTGGCCTTTACTACTATAAACCTTGCATCCAAACTTACTCTCAAATTTCTCAACTCCTCCAAAGATTGCATCTTCCATCTAAATACCTCATCTTCCATTGTTACATCTTGATTCTCTGCTAAGCAAACTTACTTGATTATCTATAGATATTTATAGTTGATAATTTGATTTGATTACTATTTTATTAGGCTACAAGTTGTATGTTGTTATGGGACAATTGTATGTTGTTTTGATTTTATGATGACACTTCTATGAATTAGATGTAGTGTATATTATTTACATTGTGGTCATGTTTATTTGTTATTTTAAGAGTATTTTATGATACGTGTGTGTGCGTGTGTGTGTGTGTGTGTGTGTGTGTGTGTGTGTGTGTGTGTGTGTGTGTGATAATTTATGGACTAACTACCTACTTCTCATGAGTTTGATGCATGAGAGAATCATCCCTCTGAGCATAACAGAGAAATAGATTCATCATAGAGGGTCATGTAGATGGAGTTGATGGGGGATGATAGAGGAATGGTTAGAACCCTACACACCACATTATATAATATATATTAGATGCATGGTTTGAATTGCTACCATTAGTGCATTTCTTATGTTGTTACATTAGATAATGGTTAATACATGATTAGTTGTGTGTGTTAGCTCATATTTATGCTTAAATTTATTAATTTTATGTGAATATGTTTATGTCATGCTAAGTATTCATGACTATTAATGTTTTCAAAAACATAAATTTGTGTGACTAGTGTTTAGTACTACCGTATGTAGACTAACAAACATATCTTAGTAATGTTGAAAACATAATCTATTTATCTTAATGATATTTATAAATATCATTATAGGGCTTAACACCTTAATATAGATAAATAACAGCGTGATATAAATTTTTATCATTATCAGTACGGTGTTATAAATTATTAATTATGTTATAATTAGCTTTTGAATTTGAAAATATATATAGGAAAATAGGAAAATCCTCATAAAGGAAATAAAATAATGGCATGAAATTATAAATAGAATAAAACAATGATTTTCAGTTGGCTTAAGGCGAATTAGGAAAAGAAAGTAGATAAAAACAAAAAGAATTAGGAAGAAAGAGTAGTAAGCTTTAAATAAAATAAAACGAAGAGAGGGGTGCAGCTAAGAAGAGAGAACGAAGAGAAGGGAAGTACCACATGGATGAGAAGAAGGAAGCAAGAGGGGGAAAGAAGGAACTTTGTCAGATCATGCCTTTTCTAGGTAGGAGGTGTTATTAAAATTTTGTGAGCTTGAAATGTAAGTCAGATATATGTATGTATGTATGAACAAATAACAATTAATATTCAACCCATGAGAATATAAAACCTTAGTATGTATAATAATTATATTGGTAGGTTGTCTGAGTAATATTAAAATATAATAAAGTATAAAATTGTATATGTCGATCAGATATGCCTTAACTATCTGATACAAGCAAATCTATATAGTGCAAAGATCTTTACTATTACAGTGATCTATGTATTTATGCAATGAACAGAGAAAATATTTATTTATATTAAGATGATGAATTCTCAAATAAATCTGGGAATATATATTAGATGAATATATATCTAATTTATTATTTGTATCTCAGACTTATTTATATTTATATATATTCAGTGAATTAGGAATTATTTGTTATATTATCTTATAAGGAAGTGGATGCTTTTTCAGATTTATAAATGCTAGTTGAATAATGATGTGTTATATAGTAAACTCAGTGACTTATATATACAAATTTGTAAGTACATGTATATTGACAGGGAGTTTGAGTTAATTTAGCAAACTAATTATGTGGACAATGATTTAGACATAGTGATTTACCTTGAACTATATGGTATACAATCTTGGTTTCTATTATTTAATTAAGGCCTTACTTTACATTATCATTGTACTTACTATTATGGGTTCTATTACATAAACATAGTAGATTGTTGTTATTTATTAATATATCGTTGTTGTTTCTAATATCATTGTTTATATTTTATTACATAAACATAGTAAATCATTCTTTTTTATTAATATGTCATTGTTGTTTCTAATATTATTACTTATATTCTATTTCATAAACATAGTATAAACACAAGGCACAATATTTTAGATCCTGTGTATTTTGTAATGCTAAAGCGTAGGATTATATACAATGATTTATGTATAAGATATACAATGAATATATAGCAATTTTATAATGAACAAAATATTTTGGTATACAATGATACCCTGATTTATTAAACATGTCTACAACATAGCGATCCTTGCACATAGTAATGTTTTTGAAGACTGTTAAAATTTAGGACTAGTTAATTCTTTGATAACACATTCTTAAGTCGCTATGGTCTGATGTTTATTTTAAAAGTGGGGAATTCAATATATATTATGGTTTAAGATAGCGATTTTCAGGGTGAGTTGAGTGTGGTGAATAGTAACATATTATATATATAGTACTTATAAACTTATTGACATTATATTTGATCGGATAACTATATCTAACATATCATCTTTATATGAATTGGATATAGATAGCACTATCAGATAATGTGTTCTATACTCTTTCACAAATTATTGACTATGTATGAATTATAAATAACATGATTTATACTCTTTATGAGTTTAGATGATAATGATAATGCTTAAAAATTCATCTTAGATAGCGTTGATGGAAATGGATATACATATGAATCAGATAATCGGATAACTATAAGTAATATGATTAACGTCCTGATTCTCATATTATTACATCTGAGCATTAGTACATAAATTTATTTTAATATGAGAATCAGAGAGGTGATTGTGGAAATTATAAATGATAAACAAATTATCGGTTACAATTTATCACTTATTAATTTCCTTGATTTAATTAGTATGTGGTTACTAGTGGATGAGGGCTTCACCTCCATAAAGTATTCTAATTCATTTAATAAGGGTTTTGGGGAAAGTAGAAAACCCTATATAGGAATTCACATATTTTTCATGAAAGGTTGAATAGTTGTTAGAAGCACATAAGTTTTCTTTTAGAAAAAAATGAAGAATATTGTTAGTATGGCAGAACTATAGTTGTGTATCAAAACATATGTATTATATAATATATGTTATGCAAAGAGCATAAATATATGAAATGTGTCTATATGATAACATAGATACTTTTATGCATATATAGCCTATATATATGCATTTGGATGTATGCCTATTAGTATGGATTATGACTAGTATATCATCATGGTTTTAGTGGTTTGTATATATGATGTAACTTTAGTATATCATATAGAATCAATTTGTATATTATTGAATACTTTTATGCAAACTATGATACAAAATTCTTTGTTGTCTTGAGAACTTGTGTATAGAGTTATATACATTTTGAATATATCAGGATAAAAATTTATTTAGTTAGGGATAAAAATTATGAAAGAGTATTACATTGTTGAATCACTTAACTTATGAAGATCATCAATATATTTTGTTAATGAGAAAGTTATAATGATTATTGAAATCATATGAAGTTCTTGATTAAGAAATATAAATGAACATTGTTATAGTATTGATACATATAATGATGTACAAGTACTCATATATAGGAAACATATCAATATATGGACTTAAGTATTCATGTAAAAATACAATGTATATAGGTATAGTGAGGCATATGCCTATTGTAAACACCAAAAATCTACAAACCATGATTTTGAATATCAAACCCCTAGATCATCCTAGGACCCCCTTGGGTCAAATCTAACCCTCCAACCCCTAACCAAACCTAACTCGCAGTCAGTTTGACCAAACTAGATTAACCTAACCTTTTACCTATTTTTACCCTTCACCCTTGATCATTGATATTCAGATTGACCACGAACGGTCACCTTGACCATCGATGATCAGGGTCCACCTTCTTAACCACCAACATGCAAGCCCATCCACCTTGATTTTCTAATTATAACTTGTCTAAATCCGGTTATGAGCCATTGCATGAGCAAGTTATAATTAGGAAGCCCAATTCACATCTTGTTGTAACTCTCTTACCTTGACTATAAGAAAAGAGGAGCAAGAACGTGAAATCTATCTATAATTTTTATCAAGAGTTTGTGCATCCAAAATTCTCATTTTGTAGGTCAATCATCATCAGCAATCGAGTGAACTAGATACTACATCAAAGGGCCAAATTGCCACTATAGTTCCACTAAAGCACCAAGTACCATTACTCTGTCGCATGTCAAACTCCACCAATGAGTCAACCACCTCAACCAACCACCCGATCAGCTTTTTAAAAGATAAGTACTTGATTTCCAATACTTAACTACTTTATTTGCTTTTCACACTTATCCCAGCATCAACCCATCTCTCAAAATCTCAATTTATGATCTCATTAATTATCCATTTATCAACCTAGATTTACACATAGTAACTGTCAATGGTTTTCTCAACCACTGGCAGTTTATCTAATTGTTGACAATCACCTTTACCACCGATGATCACCTTAACTACCAATGGTTAGCCCAATCATCGATGGTCATTATGACAATAAATTTGAGAAAGCTATTTCCACCTATCTACCCCCAACTAAACCTAATATTTTATATCCCTACTTGTTCACAAACCCTTGCCTGATTTTTTGAAGCAGACCTTAATCACTGAGTACGAGCATTAATTAGCTTATTGTTATTTTAATTATTTCTAGTCTATTTCTTAGTAAGTATTTCTTGTGTTCAAATTCAATAAATTTTTATTAATGATACAAGTACCTTCTATTCTATTCATAAACTTAATTTTTAAAAACATGTGGATTGACAGCCCTCGAGGAAGCTCTTGCTTCCAGGATCTAGCTATTGCTAGGCAATCCACTCAACTATCTATATAACAAACAAATTTATTTTAGTGTTTTCTTATCTATAAGTCATCCTCCCAAGCCAAAGAAGAGTTCTTCATAATCTTTTGATTCAACACATGCACAATCAAACAAGTTTTTCAACCATACCCATACCTAGTTTCTTCTTTTCTCTTTCTAAAATAATAAGCAAAAATTCACTGAAACATTTTGGCTTGCCTAGTGGGACCAAAAACCAACCTTCAACCAAGAAAGTGGATGTCATATCTCCTTCTACCGATGAGACATCCACTAGTTCTTCTATACTTTCAAGCCAAATCCCCACCATGGACCCCTTAGAATTGACATTCCAACACTTTTTACTAGGGGAATATGATCTTCTATCCCTTGATGCTTTCCTTACTCCTCATGAGTATGGGCAACTTACTAACCACCCAAGATATGACCCCAATGTCAAAATTATTATTCTTTTTAGACCTTCCCACTGTCTAACACATTTTATCTATGGGGGACTTTATAAACCCCTTGGTACTTCTACCACATCTCTTTCACCCCGACCATTCACTATAGGTTTCTCTTACCTAGATAAATTGAGCTTTGCCAAGACATACCTCCATCAGTGTGCTTGTAAAGGCTTTGGTCTTGGGTGGTGAGATCATGGCCCACATGAGTTGGTCACCATTAAAACCAAAAAGCCTCATGAAAAACATGGCCTCAGTTTAATCCTACCCAACAAGAAGCAACCCAAACCACTTACCACCACCATTGTTGAGGAAGATTCCCCTTCCTCACCAATCTCTCCTCCATCCACATGTGAAGATGATGATATCATCTCACCTAAAAAAAATTTATCAATATGATTAGTCCTAAACCCTTAACTTATCAAAAAGAAGGGGCCACCATAACCATCCCTTTGACCCATCTTGAGATGATAGGAGAAGACTCTCCTACCATTAACATTCTTTAGTGCTAGGATGATGATTTTATTTTCACCTATCTTGGTTCCTTGAATTCTTCAATCTACAAATCCCTTCCTCTTAATACTTTGACCATGTTAAACAAATCCACCACAGATATCAACTTAGGCACTCCAAACAACCCTTGCATTGTCAAACTTGGCCAATTGCTAAATTTTGAGGAATTATAGGACTTCCCCTCTTTCCTCCAAGACTTCAGCATAGCCTTTGCTTGGTCTTATAATGATATGCCTAGAAATGACCCCACCATTACCACCCATAACATAGTCACTCACCATAACCCCACACTCATCAAGTAAAAGCTTTAGTGCATGTACCCTTGCATAGCACTTCTTATCAAAGAAGAGCTTTAACATCTTCTATTTGCCAACTTCATTCAACCCATTAACTACGCCCAATAGGTCTTAAACATCATGCATGTCACTAAAGCTACAAGGGGACTATGCATTTATGTGGACTTTCATGACCTCAACCTTACTTGCCCTAAAGATGACTTTCCCCTACCAAGCATCGACTAGTTAGTTGATCTTATAGTCAACCACAAGATGTTATGTCTTATGGATGGATTTTTAGGATCCAATCAGATCTTAATTACTCCTAAAGATTAGCACAAGACCACCTTTACCACCCCATGGGGAACCTTTTACTATAGATTCATGCCTTTTGGGTTTAATAATGCTAGTACAACCTACCAACATGCCATGACATATATATTCCATGACCTTATCCATAAGATTGTCGAGGACTATGTGGATGACCTTCTCAAAAAATCCAAACTGTAAAAAGATCATTTAGCCATTCTCAATATCATCTTTGAATGGCTTATCCATTACCATGTCTACCTAAACCCTAAGAAAAGTATTTTTGGGGTCTTATCAAGAGATCTTCTTAGTTTGATTATCTCCCTTCATAGAATTAAAGTTGATCTCACCAAGATCAAAGCTATTCTTGACATGCTTCCTCTAGTCAACCTTAAGCAACTTTGTAACTTACAAGGGAAGCTTCAATCCATTCCTCACTTTATCTCCCAAATTTTAGACTGACGCTAACCTTTCCACCACTTTCTGAAGAAGGATGTCTCTTTTAAGTGGAATAGTGACTACTAACATGCATTTGATTCACTCAAAAGGTACCTTTTGTCTCCACCTATCCTTACCGCTCCCAAGGATGACCAATATTTTTACCTTTATATCTCTGCCACTGACCATTCCTTAGGGGCAATGATTTCTCATCGAGACCACCAACATAGAGGTCAAACCATCTACTACATCAGTCATACACTTGTAGAGTATGAAACTCAATATACTTATACTGAGAAACTTTGCTTGGTCATAGTCTTCATGGCTACCAAACTTTGTCACTACCTTTTTAACCATAAAACCTATGTCATAACCAACACCAACCCACTCAAGTACATGCACTCCAAGCCATACCAAAACCATTGTATGGCCAAATGGCTCATGTTCTTAGTAGAGTTTTACCTTGAGTTCTTTTAGCAAAATTTAATTAAAGGGCAAGTCATTGCCAACTAATTAGCTGAAGCACTTTTATCAGACAACCAACCTCTTACTCTTAATTTCCCTGATGAGTCCATCATGACCCTCTCTTAGGTGAACTTCACCTATCAAGTCACCATGTTCTTTGATGGATCAAAATGTCAACATGCTGAGGGAGCGGGTATCATCCTCATCCCCTTTGATGGTGAACATCTTCCTTTGTCCTTCAAGCTTGATTTTGAATGTACCAATAATATGGCTGAGTATAAAGCCCTAGTGATAGGTCTTCAGACTACCTTAGCCCTAGGAGTCAAAATAATCAATATCTTTAGTGACTCCTAATTTGTGGTCAATCAAATCAATAGCTCTTACCAGTGTAAGAATGATGTTTTATAACAGTACAAGCAACTAGTTGATGAACTCTTAGCATCATTTGAACAATACCACATCTAATCAACCCCATGATCTACTAACAAGTTCATCAACACCATGGCTTCCCTTGCCTCTCAAATACTATTTTCACCTTCTAACTCTAACCTATTTGTCATTATCCATTGACTCACCTAGCCTTACTATGTCAAACAAGATTCTCCCACCATTTTTAATGTGTAAAACACCCAACCCGACCTTTGGTATCAATAAACCTTAGACTATCTCAACCTTTCCATAATTCCTTCTAGCCTTTCTAGGAATGCTCAAAGAGAATTAATCTAGATCACCTCTCATTATACCATTATGGGAGGAATTCTTTATAAACACAGTTTTGATGGTCTTCTCTTCTATTGCCTATGTAGTCATGAAGCCTCTCATGCTATCAAGGAAATGTATGATGGTATCTACGGGGGACACTTTAGTGAAATAATTATATCTAAATGTATCCTTCACCTCAGTTATTACTTACCTACTCTTAACCAAGACTATTATGATTACATGAAAAAGGTGTGTTAAATGCCAGCAACATGCCATTTTGCATCATGCACTTAGTCATAGTCTTCAATTTTCCGTCAATTTTTGGCCCTTTTCATAATTGGGTATATACCTCATTGGTGAAATTAATCCCCATTCCTCATAGTGGCACCATTCTATCATCACTGTGATTGAATATTTTACTAAGTGGGTAGAGGTTATTCCTCCAGTCTTGACCAAAGTGAAAAAGATTGTCAAATTTATCAACCTTCACATCCTCTGTCACTTCGGTGTTCCTCATAAGACTATCACCGATAATGGTAAATATTTTAAGAACAAGAAAGTCCAAGGTTTATGTGATGCATTCACCATTAAGCTAAGCTTCTCCTTGCCCTATTACCCTTAATAAAATAGATAAGTCGAGGCCTCTAACAAAACTCTTAATAACATGCTAACTAAAATGGTCAATGCATCTGATCAAGATTGGGATTTCCACATCCCCTTTGCCTTCTGGGTATATCGTACTAGCATTAGGAACCCTACAGGTGTTACCCCTTTCTCTCTTGTGTTTGGAGTAGAGGCTATCTTGCCTCTTGAATTCCAAATCCCATCTCTTCACATATCTTTACAATATCTCATCTCCAATGATGATTATCATTAGCATCATTTAGCTCATCTTGAGATACTTGATTAGCGTCATTTAGCTACCCTTACCTATCTCCACTTCTATCAGGAGTGCATCAAGCGCACCTATAAAAAACACCTTAAGGTGTGAGACTTCAACATTAGAGACCTCATCTTGAATAAAAATAAACATGTCACCAATATGGAGAAAAGAAAGCAGGGCAAGTTTACTTTCAATTGGCTTGGACCTTATATCATAACTCACAAGTATGGATCAGGAGCTTACCGATTGTCTTCTCTCGAAGGCCACCGAGAACCTGATCCCCTCAATGCTTCACATCTACATTCATTCTTTTGTTAAGAAGGAATAAGATCACCTTTTGTTTAACTTAAGCTCCTCCCTTGCTTTCAACCACATTCATATCCATATTTTAGGGGAAATCAATTAAAACTAAGTCATGTGATTATCTATAACTTTTATAGGCTTATATTTAACAATGGGTACCATGGCTCTACCCATGGCATGGTTCTCATGGTACTTTCCACCCCTTCATAGGATGGATCCCCATGATCATTCTCATATATACCTCTTTAAACCTAATCAACCTTCTTGTGCTTTTAGTTTTGCTTTCATAAAGGTGAACCCTTAAGCTTATATAAGCAATTCTATGTCAAACAAAATCAAACAAGTAAAAAGTAAAATCCACACAAATAGCAATAATGGGTCACTCTTAGCATTCATTGACTATTCCCTTGAAGGACAGCTACATAAGCATATCTAAAATTATACAAATATAAGATAGGCTTCTCCCTTGAAGGATGGTTGAGTAAAGCATTTATCAAAAGCATAGTAATTTCTTGGAAGCTTCTCTCATCGATCAACTTCTCATATACCATAACAAAGAAAAAGACCCATTACCATAATCTCAACAAAATCTAACTAATCTTAAAAGCTACAATCAGATCTCTAGCATCATAATAAGGTGGAAAACACAATTGGCTTTCACAAGTAGACTTCTCACATTGATCAGTCTACATAATTCGGCATAGACTTATTTATACTAACTCTTTGGACACTTATACAAGAGGTATGTTAATCTCACAATAAGGTTCCATTTTCACCCATCTCCCCTTTACTCACTATAAGCAAGGGATTTTTTACCTTACTTAACATTATGTGGCCAAAACACCTTTTTAACCAACTAATGAACCCTAATGCGAAGCATTCAAAGAGCTTATGTTCATTAAGCCACTCTAGCTTTAATTCTATTATTTAATTCCTTTTCAAATAAGAAGCATCGTGCCCTCTTCTTATCCTATCATAACTAGTTGATATTTTTGTTAAGATGTTTGTCTCTTGATCATATTCTTTGATCTCCCATTTAGTGTTGTTAGTTACCTTACCTTATGTGCTTTACCTTAAGAAAGATAACAACAACCATAATCATAATAGGCATATCCATAAGCAATATCATAATCATAATCACAACCATAACAAGCATAATAAAACCATAACATCCATGAGCATTAAAGCAATCAACCATTTTCCACATGTTTTGAATTTAAATAATGAAATCCAAATACTCAATAAGATTTAGCATTTCGTAAACAACCAGGAAGCATAACCATATATCAAAACCATCTCATGCCTAGCTAATTATATGTGAGTGTTGAACATTCATAACATAAGCATAATCCATAAGCAATATAAACATCATAAGCATTAAACATCAACATAACCCATAAAACCATGAACATGATCATAAACAAAGAACACACACACACATATATATGCCTAGTTAAGCATATGTGAGTGTCAAACATTCGTAACATAAGCATAATCCATAAGTAATATAAACATCACATCATAAGCATTAAACATCAACACAAACCATAAAACCATGAACATGAGAATAAATAAAGAACACACACACACATATCATGAGTCAAATAGCATAATTTGTACAAGCATCAAATAGACATATTTGTCTCAAAATGTACATCTCACTGCATCAGCTCATAGGCTAGAATCAAAAAGATATACAAACATAAATATCATAAGTCTATCATGTCTATGCCCTAAGTGCACCACCATACCCTAGAGATCCACTAGATCCTAGTGCCTACCCACCTTCTATACCTATCAATCCCCTGCATGTACCTATTTGTCTAACCACATATGCTACCCACTGACCTAGTGTCACTACACTGACATTGCCTGACAAGCTAGCCCTATACTCACCCCATCGAGGATCCTGTGAATACTATGTCAAAATAATGGCCTCATAGTACCTTGTCTCCTCCACTATATCTAGGTATCATTCCATGGAGATCATGCCTAGTGGCCTTATTTGTGTTGCAACTACTCCTCTCTACCTCAGAGAGTTCCTCTCCTATGTAACCAAGACAAGCGAAGACCACACCTAGTCCCTATCACATGTGAGAATAGCAACCTAACCCTATAAGGTATAAACTTGACCCTATAAGGTGGCCACCTACCCTCATAGTACCTGTACCTACCCTTGTGTAGTGGCCATTGTCACTCATGCATGTCCATCAGGGTCAGCCCCTATGCCTATACTCTCTGGGCCCCTTTTCTAACTAGATCCATGACTATCAACCTCACACCTCAATCATCCCCACCAACATCTATATATAATGACTAATACTATGCCATGTACCCATCTACAAAGTTGATGTCATCTACCTTAGGCCTAGCTAGCAACTTCTTGTAATCTAACAAAGTAGGCACTAGATGTAGCTCCGGTAATAAGATCTCTAAATCCTCTCACATGTACTTGGGGAATGGACAAGAATGCCTTGTAATAGGCTAAAATTCCTCCTCACCCTCTCAAATGGGATGAGCTTCACATCCCCAACCTACCTATTGAATATCCATCTATAGCTCTAAAGGGAGAGTGTTTGCCTCCTATAGCCATGCCATACTAAAAACTAGACATAAGGCCTTCAACTGATGTCCCCTATCACTAATGCACCCAATGCACCCCTGAACCACTCCACATCATGTACACCACCTCCTTCACCTGAAGTAGAAAATTACCCCTCCATCATATGAAACCAATAGGGAACTCTATCTATATGAACCCTACCCATGATAATCCCACTAGTCTCAGCACCTACATGTGCTCATAGGCCTAGCAATGTAAAACTAGGCTGACACTGATGCCATACCTCTTATGGGCTCTAAACCCCAAAAAATCCCTATATATATACAAACAAAATAGGTACCCAACTAAATATAGTTTGACCCAATAATAGCTCGACCAGCACCCCCAATAGCAAGTATGGGAACCTCTCGTTGCTCGAGTCAAGAAGCACAAAGCATGAAATGATAATCATAAGCATGGTCATGAGTCTCCTCTCACCTGAAGCCCTATAATACAAATCACTATACCTGAACCCCCTAGCATGCCATCTGACCTAATCACTATCATCCTTGTACAAAAGCTCCAATGGCTCCTCTCATTCCTTATGCTCTATATGGTAGATCGGATCACCTCAAAGAGGAAGTCAAGTGATCCTATGAACATCCTCTAGTAAGATAGTTATCTCATCAATCAGTAATAGGAAGGTGTTCATAATGGGAACACATCTCTCGATGAGCACTATAACTATGGATTCATCTTGAGGCACATGCTGATAATGCCTCATGGCTCCCAACCCAATCTCTTCCATGTGGGCCTAGTTGGTTGGGGTCATCCCCTGTTAGATCTCTATGAAGATACATGACATTTAGTTATGCATCTATATATGCTCCCTAGCCTACACCAATTCATAAACATAGCTTAGTCACCTACACCATTATCATCTACCTTACCCTTTCAAAAATGGACCTATTTCCTTATCCATCCTACCTATCTACCCAATACTCACTAAATTTTCCATCTAAACCTACAATGCTAGCCTACACCTAACAAGCAAACATTCACTTTGCCTTGACATTTTTTAAACACTTATCCAAAACCCTTTCCTAGTTGATTGATGATGGTCATGGTAACCATCAACGGTCAGACATCCATGTTTTCAAGGATGTCGACTATCGACGGTTAGACCCAACTGTCGATGATCACTATGGGTGTTTTGAAGCCAAAACACCCAAACCTTATTCTACCCTAAATACTATGAAAATATCAAATCAAACAACAAATTTACTAACTTAAATCCCTACCCAACCCAAGCTAACTACCCAACCTACCAATTATTGATTGTATCCATAACTTTACTTAAAACCCACCAAAAACCCTACCTAAGGCATAACCCAACCAACTAACCAACCACCCTTAACTAATGCATTTATAAATTCAAACTAATCTATTAAATTCAAGACAACTCCTACCTCATTTCATGACCTCTGTTGAGGAATCAATTGAAAACCCATCTGTCCTCATCCATGCCTGTGTACTCTCTACATCCTGATTGGTCACCTCAATCCACCTCAGCAAACTCTTAACCACTAATAATCAACCACCATTAGCAATCACTTTTACCATAAAACACCAAAAACTAGAGCTCAAAGTCAAACCGTAGCAAAAGTAAAAATGAGTGAAATGTGATTCAAATTCACTTTTACCCCATAGACTTTTAAGGTTTCCACCCTAACCATCAATGATTAGGGTGATCGTCGATAGTTTCCCTTGGGGAACTTGACTATTGATGGTCAAATGACTTAAATTTTTTGCTCTTATCTTGAAAAACCTTCCTTTAGCATAACCAACCAATTTTAGCCACCCTTGGAGACTACAGTCTCCACCCACCCCCACCACCTCATCACCTCACCGTTGGTCCATTTTAGCCCATCTAACACATATTTTGTGACACTTTTTATCTGGTCTTTTGACTACAATGACAACATTGCCATGTTAACCCTTTTTGAACTCATGCCACCTCACACTTGCCTGATCTACTTGTGTCTTTTTGGGAGCACTTCCTACCTCAGATACACATGACACTTGACCAGTTTGTGTTTTCATCAAGAGCACTACCTACCTTGAATACCCACTAAAACATAGACATCACTTTGGAGACTTTCTAGCGTACCCAACCACCATGCCTAAGTGCAGTCACACAGTCCACTTGTCTATTGCCCTCCTAGCACTGACCTTTATTTATATCAACTATGGTAACCTAGTCTTTACATAATCTTAGCTATCATACCTTTTATTCCACTTTGCATGCCTATTTGCACTTTAATGTCCAACCTACCATCTACCTTCATAACGTCTACCTTTGTCACCACTTTCATCTACCATATCAAACCCACACCCAGTTTAGTTTTACTTCATTGACTCCTAGTTTGAGGGGAAACACCTCCTCCCATACTCAGGGTAATTACCAAACCTTCAGCTAGTAATTTGTTTTTGTTTTGTAGCTTGTTGATTAAAAGTTGCATAACAAAAAGGGGTAAAATGTAGACATAAAAAATTCACACACCACAATTCTGAATGTTGAAACACTCCTAGACCACCTTAGGACCCCACTGGGACCAATCTAACCCTCCAAACCCTAACTAAACCTAACCCACAGTCAGTTTGACCAAACTAGCTTAACCTAACTTTTTACCTATTTTTACCTTTCACCCTCGATCGTCGACAATCAAGTTGATCATCGACGGTCACCTTGACCACTGATGGTCAGGGTCCACCTCCTTAACCAGCAACATGTAAGCCCATCCACCTTTATTTTCTAAAAATCACTCATCTAAATCTAGTTATGAGCCATTACATAAGCAAGTTGAAATTAAGAAGCCCAATTCATGTCTTATTACAACTCTTTTGCCATGCCTATAAAAAGAGAGGAGCAGGAAGGTAAAATATATCTATAATTATTATCAAGAGTTTATGTATCTAAAATTCTTTATTTATAAGTCAATCATTATCTGTAATATAATGAACCAACTACTTCATCAGAGGGCCAACTTATAGCCAAATCTCTATTGAAGCATTAAGTATCATTACTCTATTAGATCACATCAGACTCCACCAATGACTCAACTGCTTCAACCAACCACTTGATCAACTTTATATAAGTACTTGATTGACAATATTTAATTACTTTATTTTTTTTCACTCAACCCATCTCCTAGAATCTCATTTTGTGATCCCATCAATCAGCTATTTGTCAACCCAGATCTACACACAGTAACCATCGACAATTGTCTCAACCACCAACAGTCTGTCTAACTGTCGATGGTCACCTTGATCGCCAATGGTCACCTTAACCATCGAAAGTCAACCCAACTACCGAAGGTCAGTATGGTAACAAATTTTAGCAAGTTATTTCTACCTATCTACCCCCAATCAAACCTAACTTTTTATGTCTCTGATTGTTCACAAACCCCTATGTAATTTTTTGATGTAGACCCTAATCACTTAGCACTAGTATTAATTAGTTTATTGTTATTTTAATCATTTATAGTCTATTTCTTAGCAAGTATTTCTTATGTTCAAATTTAGTACCTTTTGATTACTTATGCTAGTACATTATATTTTTTTTATAAACTTAATTGTTTAAAAATGTGTGGATTGACAGCCCCTGAGGAAGCTCTTGCTTCTGGGATCTAGTTATTGCTAGGAAATCCACTCAACTATCTGTCTAACAAAAAAATTTGTTTTAGTAATTTATTATATGTAGGTCATCCTCCCAAGTCAAAAGATATTTCTTCGCAATCTTTTGATTCAATGCGAACATAATCAAATAGGTTTTTCAACCATACCCATACTTAGTTTCTTCTTTTCCTTTTTTGAAATAATAAGTAAAAATTTATTGAAACACCTTCTATATTTTAATAGATTGTTAAAACAAATCATAGGGTACTGAAAGATAAAAAACTACAATTATAGGAATAATAACCTCCTAAAAATATAATAAGAGGTTTAAACGAATGAACATGTTTTCCAAAAGATTTGTGATTTTTTTATCATGTTTAGCTATTGAAATTTACTAGTACGTACATAAGTGATGGACTATGTTATTATTGCTTGACATAGAATATAATATGTATTTACATCTACTTTCAAAAATTATATTAAGCAATATAAATACGGATGATACCCGATTGGTATAAGCTACACTTGTTTAATTATTATTATGTGAAAAATAACATTATGAAGATTCATTCATACATTTGATGGACTAAATGTATGCATTTTAATTATTCTTGTGTTTAGCATATTTTGTGACTGCTAATAGGAAGTAATCTATATGAATATATTAGTTATACTTATATTAATCAATTATCACATTATTAGTACTGAGTAAGTAGTGAGATGGACTACACTAGCTTACTAGCATCGCATTGTTAGATGAAGGCAATCTGTTCAAGTGGTGTGTATGAATTTGACTGAACTTAGAGATCAATAAATATTAAATTTTTTAGATAAAGTAATGTTATTTAGACATTACCATTTAATTTTTATGATTTACATAGTTTTGTGATATCATGTTAGAATGGATTTTCTTATGTTACACTTCATGTTCTTAGAAATCATATAGCACATGAGTACTAGCTTGTCTCTCTAGATTCCTACACCGTCACTATCTACTCACTCATGAAGGGAGGGCCATTCTCTAATGGGGTTTGTATGGGGGATTTATGGTTTGTGGTTGGTGTGGAAAAGTTCTTAGATGATGCTCTCCCTCTCCATAGTAGTACTTCTTTGAAGACAAAACTTGAGATTTTCATAGATACTGGAGTTTGGGGAACTCATGTTTTGTGGAGATTTATATCTTGTACATTATATTGTATTTATTATTATTAAGACATTATTCTAATCATATGTGATTATTATTTGCTATACCATGACAGTAGTGGTTACATGTTTGTACTAACTATGGTTGGAAATCTGTAATTACTTTTTATATTTAGTTATGTTATGTTTCATCTGATGATAGTGATCAGTGATGGATAGATGTCACATGCTTAGTTTTTAGTTGGCTTATTTTATCTGGATCACTAATTAGATTCTCATGGTGTAATCTAATGAAATAATGCATTAATAAAAAAAATCATGTTTTTATAAGTCAAACCCAATGGGGTTGTTATATGTGGTATCAAAGTTGTGGCTCAAACTCTAAGACTGAGTGAGTCCACTAGCATTTTCATATCCTTCTATTTATTAGGAAATGGAATGGTATAAATTAGAGTATCTAGAGAGGGTCCTTTAAATTTTAATGATAATAACCCTCAACTTGATCCTAACTATTTTGTTATTGAGTAAACATCAAAGTGAGATCAGACTCTCATAGCCATGAATGGAAATAGGGATCAATTTTAGCCCTAGAGCAGGAAGTTCATGGCCACATAGAGGAAGAATACTAGGATGAACCTGAAGAGCATCCTGTTGAGCATGAAAACCCTCAAGATGCAATAGCATAGGTAGTATTGTATCTATTAAGTGAAGTGTATTTTGGGCTTGTAGTGCCTCAATGTAAAATCATGCTACAGTTGTGAGATTTAGTAGATCCTCATGTATGGCTTGGTAACTATTTTAGGTAATATACATCTATGATTCTTAGAATTATGTTTACCTATGTGGATAAAATGTTGTGTGGTACATTGAGTGTGTACATTTAGGAGCACTTGTACCCTCCTATAATTGTTAAAGGGTTGGTTTATCAAGTGTCTTGATGGTGATGGTTGTATACAGTGTTTGAGTAGGAGAGTGCATAGCATAGTTCATAAGTCATGAATAAGATATTACTACAATATTATTTTTGATCACTTAGATCGAACACCTTGAAAATGATTACATTCTTAATTGGTAGTCAAGTCACCTCTGCCACTTGTGTTTAGTATAGTGGGTATTCAAAAAGCATGGGATGATTCTCACTTAAGAAGAATATGTGAATTTTAGATAGATTTTAGTGTCATATGTACATTACTCCTAGGGGTGGGAATCCTAAAAGACCACTTATGTATTGGCACCACCTAGTGTGGTGAGAATTCTTCTTGTAGTGGAGTGTAGTTATATTTATCAAGGATTCTTATGTGTTAGGAGACTTCTCATGGATTAGCACCCCATATATTAATGAGGATTGGGAAGAGGTGTCATATCTCATAGTCATAATAGAGGTGATTTGTTACTCTCTCAACCTTCTTTGACATCATTATAAGCCCACTGAGTGGATTCATATTTTCATGATGTTGATTAAGTTTTCCCTTAATTAGAAGCTTGTTTTTGAAATGTTATTTTGATAATATTCCCTAGAGTTCATGGAATAGTGTCTCCTACTTCTTGTTGAAATATAAGTTTTAGGAATGGAATGGATTGATGCATATATGTGGTTAATATTTTCTTTCTAGTTGTGGAAACAGATTTTGATACTACACTTACAAGTTTGGTGAGTGTGTAGTGATTTTGGAAACTTGGGTTGCAATAATTTATTCATACGATGTGAGGGCATTTAAGAGTTTATTTTTTAAGAGGTTAATTCACTAATTTCCACTTGTGGCTTTTTAGAGTCACACTTTCTAGTGCTACTTTATCTAAACTAGTGAACTTTGACCATGTGGAGTGGTGAACCTTGAATTTATAACTGTCCTGGATTGAGATTTATGAGTTGATTATAATCATCATGTTATGATTCATCTTATATTAGATTGGTATTATTATCATCTTGCTTAAAACATGTTTTGACGAGTCATATATGTACCTTTCACCTATAGCAAGTATGGAATAAGATGTGTGGAACATCTTGTTAGTCTAAGGGGTTGAGATAAGCTTATAACTTGTGTAATTATCCAAGCAAGTAGGGAGGCATTGTCTCATTTGTTCCCTTTATAAGGTTGTAAGGATGGTGTGATCCTTTACCTTTGTTTGCAATTTTTAACATTATTTCCTCTTAACTATGAATATAACAAAGATGAGTTAAGCTGTGAAATTTGATACTAGTTATGTTTGGATAATGGTAACTAGATGTAATTATGGAATGATTGTATGATTTTTCTTGTGATGGATATTGATACATCTTAAATTATTTAGTGTATATCATTGTACTCTAGGATCTCTTAATATAAATTTGTGATTAATTGAGACATGTGCACATTTTAGGAGATTATTAGGTTGTGGAGACCTAAGGGATGAGTGGTGAATTAAGAATGTGAGCACTAAGAGATGGGAGTGGATCCTAGTTAGTCTCACATTGATTCAATATTTACTAAGTTTTGATTTGACAAGGGGAGCTTATCGAATCCAAGATTTAGAAAGTGAAAATTGTCAAATTCAGTCATATGGTCATACGCATTTATACTGAGGAATGTTTATTCTTTAATTTTGTATACATTTAAAATGTATTATTTCTAGTTCCTTATCATTGTCATACTTGTCAGGATCTACATGGAGTAGCAATAGTATTGATATGTCATACTTATTAGGAGATATGTAGAGTAACAAGGGTATTGACTTATACACATCATTTTTGTCAGGTTCTCTAAACACTTTTCTCTAGAATAATAAAAACACTCTCTAGGTTAGAGAGATGAGTAGATGGGTCAGGTGGTTTTGTGGAACTCCCCCTAGCCATTTGTTTTTGGCTTTTGTGACAATTTTATGTACTTGTGGTTAAATATTAAATTCAAAAAGTCAAAAAAATTATCACTTAGATGTGTGGGACCCTTCAAGGTGTTAGAAGTGGTCAATCCTACAATGTTTTGGCATGCATTGCTACCATTCCTAGCTCTATTGCATAATGTCTTCCATGTTTTTTATGCTAAAAAGTACATATATAAGCCTTCACATATATTAGATTGCAATGTTTGATAGGTTATGGACCTTGGGGTGGTCATGATAGAACTAATCAAAATAATTGACACTCACAAACTTTATTTTCATAATAAAAAGATGTCACAGTGCAAGGTCTTGTGGGACCAATACTTAGAGGATAATACTACTTGGGAGGAATATGATGAGTTCTACAATCAATTTTCACATTCATTTGTTTGATTTGATACTTCATACTTTGTTATTTTTCTGTTGAATAATGTTTTTTAATTCAAAACTAATACTTGAATAAGTGTCATCGAGATGATGACTAGCTTTAAGGGGGAAAGATGTTACATCCCAATTTTTTGCTAAGCAAACTTACTTGATTATCCATAAATATTTATAGTTGGTATTTTGATTTGATTAATATTTGATTAAGCTATAATTCATATGTTGTTATGGGACAGTTGTATGTTGCTTTGATTTCATGATGACACTGTTATAAGTTAGTTGTAGTGTATATTATTTACATTATGATCATGTTGATTTGTTATTTCATGAGTATTTTAATATATATATATATATATATATATATGATTATCCATAAATATTTATAGTTGGTATTTTGATTTGATTAATATTTGATTAAGCTATAATTCATATGTTGTTATGGGACAGTTGTATGTTGTTTTGATTTCATGATGACACTATTATAAGTTAGTTGTAGTGTATATTATTTACATTATGATCATGTTGATTTGTTATTTCATGAGTATATATATATATATATATATATATATATATATATATCAAGATGTATGGACTAACTACCTTCTTGTCTTGATTTTGATACAAGAGAGACTCATTCTTCTAAGCATAATGGAGGGATAGCATCATTGGAGAGGGTGACATACATGGAGTTGGTAGGGGATGATAGAGGAATGACTAGAACTCTGCACATATCACATTAAATAATATTTATTAGATGCATGGTTTGAATTATTATTGTTAGTGTATTTTTTATATTGTTGCATTTAGATAATGGTTAATGAATAATTAGTTGTGTGTCTTAGCTCATATATATGCTTAGATGAATTAATCTTATGTGATTATATTTATGTCATGCTAATGTGTTCATGACTATTAATGTTTTCAAAAATGTAAATTTGGGTGATTAGTATTTCTTACTACCATACGTAGACTAACCAATGTATCTTAGTAATGTTGAAAACATAAGCTAATTATCTTAATGATATTCAAAAATATGATTATAGGGCTTAACGCCTTAATATAGATAAATAATGACTTAATATAAATAGTTATCATTATCAGAATGGTGTTATAATTATTAATTATGTTATAATTAGCTTTTGAATTTAATATATATATATATAAATAGAAAAAACCTCGTAAAATAAATAAAGTAATGGTATGAAATTATAAATAAAATAAAACAATGATATTCAGTTGGCTTAAGGCAAATTAGGAAAAAAAAGTAGATGAAAAGAAAAAGAAAAATCATGAAAAAAAAGAGTAGTAAGCTTTAAATGAAAGAAAGAAGAGAGAGGGGAGTGGCTAAAAAGACGGGAAGAAGAGAAGGGCAATGCCACATGGAAGAGAAGAAGGAAGTAAGAGGGTGAAATGAGTAACTTTGTCCAAATCGTGCCTTTCCCAAATAGGTGGTGCTATTAAAATTTTGTGTGCTTGAAATTTAAGTCATATATATTAATTGTTGTGTGTGTGTGTGTACACACACACACACATATATATAACAATTAATATCAGACCCATGAGAATATAAAATCTGAGTATTTACACTAATTATATTGACAAGTAGTCTAATTAATATTAAAACAAAATAAAGTATAAAATTGTATATACTAATCAAATATGCCTTAGCTATCTGATACAAGAAACTCTATCTAACGCAATGATCTTTACTATTACAACGATCTGATGTATTTATGCAGTGAACTAAGAATATATTTATTTATATTAAGATGATGAATTCGTAGTTAAATCTGAGAATATATATCAAATGAATATATATCTAATTTATTATTTGTATCTCAGACTTTTTATACTTATATATATTCAGCGAATTAGAAATTATTTGTTATATTCTCTTATAAGGAAGAGGATGCTTTTTTAGATTTATAAATGTTAGTTGAATAATAATGTGTTATATAGCAAATGATTTACATATACAAATATGTAAGTACCTATATATTGACAAGTAATATGAGTTAATTTAGTGAACTGATTATATGGACAACGATTTATACACAACTATTTACCATGAACTATATGGTATACAATCCTAGTTTCTATTATTTAATTAAGGCCTTACTTTACATTATCATTGTACTTACTATTTTGGATTCTATTACATAAGCATAGTAAATCGTTATTATTTATTAATATATCGATGTTGTTTGTAATATTATTATTTATATTCTTTTACATAAACATAGTAAATCACTGCTATTTATTAATATATCACTGTTGTTTCTAATGTTATTATTTATATTTTATTTCATAAACATAGTATAAACATAAGGTGCAATATTTTAGGACCGATGTATTTTGTAAAGCTGAAGCGTGGGATTGTAAACAATGATTTATGTATAAGATATACAATTTATATATAAAAAATTTACAATGAACAAAATATTGTGGTATACAGTGATACCTTGATTTATTAAGCATGTCTACATCATAGCGATCCTTGCACACAGTAATTCATTTGGAGACTATCAAAGTTTAAGACTTATTAATTATTGATAATACATTCTTAAGTCATTATGGTCTGATATTATTTTAAAAGTGGGGAATTCAATATATTATGGTTTAAGATAGCGATCTATGGGGTGAGCTGAGCATGGTGAATAGTGACATATTATATATATAGTGTTTACAAACTTATTGATATTAGATTTAATCGGATAACTATATCTAATATATCATCTTTATATGAATTGGATATAGATAGTGCTATCGGATAACATGTTCTATACTCTTTCATGAATTATTGACTGTGTATGAATTATAACTAGCATAAATATCATTCATCTTAGATATTATGAATTATAACTAACATGGTTTATACTCTTTTTTAGTTTAGATGATAATGATAATGCTTACAAATTCATCTTAGATAACACTGATGGATATGGATATACATATGAATCAGATAATTGGATAACAATAAGTAATATGATTAACATCTGGATTCTCATATTATTACATTTGAGTCTTGGTACATAAATATGTTTTAATATCAAAATCAGAGAGTTAATTGTGAATTTTATAAATGATATACAAATTATTGGTTATTATTTATCAGTTATTAATTTCCTTGATTTAATTAGTATATGGTTACTAGTGGATGAGGGCTTCACCTCCATAAAGT
This sequence comes from Torreya grandis, assembly GCA_037957365.1. Lineage (NCBI taxonomy): Eukaryota > Viridiplantae > Streptophyta > Pinopsida > Cupressales > Taxaceae > Torreya > Torreya grandis. The sequence continues at coordinate 2,933,453 of JARHVA010000473.1, forward strand.
ATTCTAATTCATTTAACAAGGGTTTTGGGGAAAGTATAAAACCCTATATATAACTTGACATCTTTTTCATGAAAGGTTGAATAGTTATTAGAATCACATAAGTTTTCTTTTACAAAAAAATGAAGAATATTGTTAGTATGGCAGAATAATAGTTGTGTATCAAAACATATGTATTATATGGTATATGTTATGCAAAGAGCCTAAATATATGAAATGTGTTGATATGAGAACATAGGTACTTTTATAAATATATAGCCTATATATGCATTGGGATGTGTGCATATTAGTATGGATTTTGACTAGTTTATCGTCACAATTTTAGTGGTTTGTATATTTGATGAAACTTTAGTGTATCATATAAGAGCAATTTATATATTATTGAATACTTCTATACAAAATATTATGTTGTCTTAAGAACTTGTGTACGGAGTTATATACATTTTGAATATATCATGATGAAAATATATTCAATTAGAGACAAAAACTATGAAAGAGTATTACATTATCGAATCCCTTAAACTTTGAAGATCGTCAATCTATTTTGTTAACAAGATAGTTATAATGATTGTTGAAATCATATAGAGTTATTGATTAAGAAATATAAATGAACATTGTTATAGTATCGATACATATTATGATGTACAAGTACTCATATACAGAAAACATATCAATATATGGACATAAATATTCATGTAAAATTACAATGTATACAGATATATTGGGTCATATGCCTATATCTATAGTTTAATGCATTGTTAAAATAAATCATAGGGTTCCGAGGGATAGGAAACTATAAATATAGGAATAATAGCCTCTTAAAAATATAACAAGAGGTTTAAATGAATGAACATGTTTTCCAAAAGATTTTTTATTTTCTTTATCATGGTTAGCTGTTGAAATTGACTAGTACATGCATAAATGATGGATTGTGTTATTATTACTTGACAAAGAATATACTATGTATTTAAATCTACTTACAGAAATGAAATTATACAATTTAAACATGGATTATACCTAATTGGTATAAATTTTACTCATTTAATTAGTATTTATGTGAAAAATAACATTATGGAGATTCATTCATATGTTTGATGAACTAAATGTATGCATTTTGATTATTCTTATGTTTAGCATGTTTGGTGACTACTAGTAGGAAGTAATCTATATGAATCTATTGGTTATACTTATATTAACCAAATCTCACATTGATAGTATTGATTAAGCAGTGAGATAGACTTCACCAGCTTAGTAGCATCACATTGCCAAATGAAAGTAATTTAATCAAGTGGTGTGTATGAATTTGACTGATCATAGAGATTAATAACTATTGAAAACTTTGGCCAAAGTAATGTTAATTATACATTATTATTTCATGTGTATTATTTACATGTTTATGTGATATCATGTTAAACTGTATTTATTTATGGTACACTACATGTTCTAAGAAATCATACAACACATAGGTACTAGCTTGTCTCTCTCGATTCCTGCACCATCACTATCTACTCATTTATGAAGGGAGGGCCATTCCCTGATGGAGGATTATGTGGGGGATCAATGGCCTATGGTTGGTATGGAAAAGTGCTTGAATGATGTTTTTCCTCCCCACAATAGTACTTATTTGGAGATGACACTCGAGATTACCATAGATACTGGAGTTTGAGGAATTCATGCTCTGTTAAAAAAATTTATCTTGTACATTATATTATATTTATTATTATTGAGACATTATTTTTATGAGATGTAATTATTATTTTTTATGCCATGACAACAATGGTTGTATGTTTGTATCAGCCATGGATACAAATTTGTAATTATTTTCTATATTCAATTATGTTGTGTTTCATTTGATGATAGTGATCAGTGACAGATAGATGTCACATGCGTATTTTTCACTTAGATTATTTTATCTGGATCATTGATTAGATTTTCATGGTGTAATATAATGAAATAATATGTTGATTAAAAAATAAATAAAATTTTATCACATTTTTCTAAGCTAAACCCAGTGGGGTTGTTACATCCACCTCCTTATGTGTTCCTTCAAAATGGTATTTTGAATTCTCAATCCAACTAACCAACAAACAATAAATTTTTTCTTGACCTCAAAGAGTGTCACCTTCCTTCGGTCCTCCTTCAAGTATACAATCTACTATAATACCAATTTAATGTAGAGGGAGAGAGTTTATACTTCAAAATTTACGTTTCTTATTTTAGGCTTAGTCTCCTAGTAGCCCTTCTTAGGTACAAAGCTTGTAGGTTTAAAAAAACTATAGGATTTAAAAAAAACATAAACACATTTTTTAGTACCCATTAAGCCCTTACATCTTCAAACACACTTTTAGGTTTGAACTCTCCAAGTAAGTCTATCAATTTCACAATACCTTTGTGCAATTAGGTCTCAGTTACCTTTATGCAATTAGGTCTCAATCAGGTCTCCATAACTAGTTTGAATGATTTTTTGATGTAAAACACTTCACACATGTCAATATTCAATGAAACTTATTGAATAAGATTAAGAACAATGAGTAGAAACTACATGCATAATTTGGGCCTTTGAGGAGGTTATTGGAGTGCACAAACTCAAATTTTCTCATAAACCCTAGGTAGGGTTTTACACAAACCTAAAAGAGTGAATTTAAGGTTTTCAAACACAATTTATTATTTTAAGGTCTGTATGATGTAGATTCAACTGCATGAATTGATAGAAATATTTTAAATAATATAAAATGTCTCAAAAATAGAAATTACCAGGTTAACTGTACATAAAATGAATGTATTTCAAACTATCTAAGATGAGTTTTGAGAGTCTTCTTACTCCACACACAAAATGGAATATATATAACTTGAAAATTATCAAGAAATACATAAGATTTATCCACTAATATAAAACATCAAACCAAACTTGTACTTTATTGGCATTTATCAAATTGAACATTAAAACCCCTGATCTTTAACACAGATCAATCTTCTCAGTTACAATATATACTCTTCCTGCATGAGGAAGTAACCTTTCAAATGGTTCAAAAAACTTGTTTTAATGGTCTTTAAATCCATAACTACTTGACTTACATATAACAATGATAGTTTGATGATCTAACTCGCTTAACCCTTGATTAGCATGTGAAAGGGGGTAGAGTTGGTTATGAATTCTTTAAATATTGATTGAAAACATCACTAACATAATTTACTAACCTTATAAGGACTCTTAATAAAGTTCTAAGTCCTCTAATTTCATTACAAGACTCAAATACATGATTAACAAAGCCAAAATTGGTCAAAAGACAATATTTCATAGTCTAAGAAATTCAAATTCAAATTGGGCAGGAAAATATAAAATGAGCCTAAATTCAAATTTTATGCTAACCTAAGACCTATAACTAATGAAATTAACTATATTATACCTCTTAACATTCACTAAGACACAAAATTGAATTCAAAAGTCTTCTTAGGTGATGTTCCTGCATCAAATGACTCGTAAATTAACTTGGTTTGCTTCACTCAAATGCCTTAATAATGTATTTTAAAACATTTGAGAGAGCCAAGTGGAGAGATGAAACATGCCATTAACATTAACAACAAAATATATAAGTTAAAATGGGTGTACTTATCACCCTTACGTGACGTATGGGAATAAAAACTAATAATTACACCTAAATTTTCAATGTTTACATCGATAGAGACAAGGCAATATCCAAAGAAAATTGGTGTGAGGAACATAGTGAAGTGTCGTAACACAAATTCAAGAAAGGAAGAATAAAGTAGTGAGAAACAACATCATGTAACAAATAACATAATTTTTTTTAATAAAGATACATTTTAATGAATGAGGTAGTGACAATCGAAATGGTGAGCACATGATTAATTCTTCCAACATGTTTTATATCTCGTGAGGTAGTTCATTCAACTTGGTAGTTGTTATAACAGTCCTTGGTCTGATTACCACTCCAAAACCTAGTTTTTCTTATTTCATAGCATTCAAAAACTCTTTCTCACTCACCATTATAACACTTGAACCAATCCATTGTCTATTTCCTTCTTTTAGAGGAAACAATGTGTGACTTATGCCATCCTTCTCCAAGGTGTAAACATTCTTTATTCCATCATGAGAAGTCTTTCTATCAATTGACAAGGCCTCCTTAAGAGCACATGGCACACATCCATTAGAATTATGTCACATATAACCTTGTCTTTATATCTTCCAATCTGAAAATTTACCTAACATTTTTCATTCACAAGAATTTATTGCCCTTTCTGAAGCTATGAGACCTTATAGGGGTTTAGATGTGACATTCTATTTAAAACAAGATTTTTTTCCATCTCTACTGACACTAAATTATTGATACTGCCTAAATCAATCACCTATTTGTAGCACTTACCTTGATATTTTTAAGTTGTATTAGATAGTGTATTTCTTTGGGTAGACTTATTCTCCTTGGGTGGTTTTATCAACACCCACCTTATCAATAAAGACTCACTAACTTATGGTTCTTCTATGTGAAATGGAAACCCACACTTACTTCCTCTACTTGGAATAATTAATTTTTACTTTCAATCCTAGAGTTGTTACCTTAAGGTTCTTCTAGACACTCCCAAAACCTATGACTATAAATTTGTTGCATTTAAAACATTTACCAATGAATCCAATAAATCCTCTTCCTCTTTATGTCTATCCTCCTCTAAATTATGGTCTCCTTCCTCTAAATACACCTCTTGAGTAAATAATTGGTCTTGAGAGGTATTTGGTTCTAAATTTAACCTTTGAGATGTACCTCTTCCTCCTTTTTAGCCTCTACCTCTATCACTTATACCCCTATCCCTATTTTGATGAGTGTGCCTTCAATTTAGTTTATACTCTACCTTCAAAGCATATTGGTAACAATCCTCAAGTTTCCTTGGGCTAATTAAGTTGAGTTCATCCTAAAGATTATATCTTAATTCATTAAGATAGTTATAAATCTTCTCAACATCCTCTTCTACATGTCTTGATCTGATTGTCAACTTGTATAACTCCTCGATATACTCATTAACGCCCATCTCTTTTTACTTAAAACTTTATAATTTCTTGAAAAGATTTGTATGATAGTCATTATGTAGAAATTTGGCCTTTAATTTTACTTCTATCCTATCCCAAGATTTGATTTTGGATTTGCCCTTGTTTCTCCTTTCATCTTGTATGTAATCCCACCAAAGGACTGCATGCCTCTTTGATTTTGTGCAAGCAAATTTAACCTTATTTTCTTTATGTACATTCTCATAGTCAAAATATTTATCTAAATTTAGAATCCAATCAATAATTTCCTCTCCATCTAGAGTGCCTGCATAGGTAGGAAGCTCTATCTTTAGTTTAGATCCTTGTACCATCACCACTTTTTATAGTCTATCAATTCCTTCTTCCTCATGCTCTTCATCTTCTTTTTATCCTCTGGAGCTTGTGGCTCTTCTTCTCTTTCACTTGTGTCCCCTATTATAATTCCTCTTATCATATTGGTCTCTACTATTGTAAACCTTGCATCCAAACTTAATCTCAAATTTCTCAACTCTTCCAAGATTGCATCTCCCATCTACATACCTCCTCTTCCACCTCCTCGTGCAATCCTTCTAAATGGTATTTTGGATTCTCAATAAAACTAACCAACAAACAATCAATTTTTCCTTGACCTTAAAGAGTTTCACCTTCCTTAAATCCTCTTTCAAGTATACAATCTACTCTAATACCAATTTGATGTAGAGGGAGAGAGTTTGTACTTCAAAATTTAAGTTTCTTGTTTTAAGCCTAGTCTTCTAGTAGCCCTTCTTAGGTACAAATATTATAGGTTTGAACAAAATATAGGGTTTTAAAATAATATAAACACATTTTTTTAGTTCCCATTAAGTCTTTACAACTTTGAACAAACTTTTAGGTTTGAACTCTACAAGGAAGTCTATCACTTTCATAAGAACTTTATGCAATTAGGTCTCAATTAGGTCTCCATAACTAATATGACTGAGTTTTTGATGTAAAACACTTCACACATGTCAAGATTCAATGAAAAATCTTGAATAAGTTGAAGAATAATGAGTAGAATCTACAGGCATAATTTGGGCCTTTGAGGAGGTTACTGGAGTGCACAAACCCATATTTTCACATATACCCTAGACAAAGTTTTACACAGGCCCGAGAGAGTGAAATTAAGGTTTTCAAAAATAATTTATTGTTTCAAGGAATATAACCACCACTTTAAGGATTATATGATCTATATTAAAATGCATGATTTGATAGAAATTATTTAAGTAATATAAAATGTCTCAGAAATAGAAATTACCAGGGTGGTTATACATAAAATGATTGTATTCAGAACTATCTAAGATGAGTTTTGAGAATCTTCTTAATCCACACCTAAAATGGAATATATATCACTTGAAAATGATCAAGAATCATATAATATTGATCCACCAATATAAAACATCAAACCAAACTTCTACTTTATTGGCATTCATCAAATTAAACTCTAAAACCCTTGTTCTTAAACATAAACCAGTCTTCTCAGTTATAATATATACTCTTCTTGCGAGAGGAGGTAACCTTTACAATGGTTCAATAAAATTGTGTTAATGGTCTTTACAGCCATACTACCTGGTTCACGCATAACAACCATAGTTTGATGAACTAACTCACTTAACCCTTGATTAACATGTGAAAGGCGGTAGAGTTGGTTATGAATTCTTAAAACATTACTTGAAAACATCACTAACATGATGCACCAACATTATAAGGACTCTTAAAAATTTGACAAGTTCTCAAACTTCATGACAAGACTAAAAGACATGATTAACAAAGCCAAAATTAATCAAAAGACAGGATTTCCTAGTCTAAGAAATTCAAACAAATTGGACAGGAAAATACAAAATGAGCCCAAACACAAATTTTATGATAACCTAAGACCTCTAAATAATTTAATCCACTATATTAGACCTCTTAACATTCACTAAGACATGAAATTGAATGCAAAAATCTTCCTAGGTGATGTTCTTGCATCAGATGACTGATAAATTGATTTGGCTTGCTTCGTTCAAATGCCTTAATAATGTAGAGAGACAAGTGGCAAGATGAAGCATGCCATTAACATTAATGATAAAATATATAAGTTAAAAGGGGTGGACTTCTTACACTTACGTGATGTATATGAATATAAAATAACAATTGCACCTAAATTTGCAATGTTTACATCAATAGAGGCAAGGCAATAACCAAGGAAAATTGGTGTGAAGAATAGAGTAGAGTGTAGTAACACAAATTCAAGAAAGGAAGAGTAAAATAGTGATAAACAACATCATGCAACAAATAACATAAAATTTAATGAATAAAGATACATTTTAATGAATTAGGTAGTGACAATCAAAATGGTGAACACATGATTAAAACATATCCACATAAAGGACAATAGAAATATATATAAGGTTAAAAAAAAATTATATTCGCATAGATCACATATATGGGGAACTGTAGAAAAGGGAAGTATATGTATATATAAGTACATACATAATTTATTCCAATTTATTTATATATCAAGTATATTGGTGTTTCTTTCTTGGTCTCCTCTTCTTGTGGTTCTTCTATCCCTTAACTCAAGATTATTTATACAATTGAACTCTTATTTTTTATGTTTGTCCCTTTTTCTCTTGAAAATGTCTTATTTGAAATGTTATTTTCTTGTAGTCTTATTAATTTATTATGGTTACTGATGAACATATATATATATATATTCATATAGTTACCATTCTAGATCACCAATTTGAAATCTTTTTTTTTGGTTGCAGTTCTATTAATCTATTATGATTACTAACGGATTTTATATATGATTACTAATCTAGGACACCAATTTTCTAGATTTTTGTTGGGGTGGTTATTTATACTACAATATATGTTAGTGTGGGTGGTTTGTTGAAGTTTAATACAATATTTATAATGATATTATTTGGTATTTTTGAATCAACAATTATTTTTCTTTATTTTTTTAATATTTTGATTGTTATAATGAAACTTTAATCATTGAAATATGAAATTGGTTATTGCAAGTTGTAGAATTAGTATTTGATATCAAAAAAAAACAAGCCATTTCTAATTTTTAATGAATAGATTTTTGCCACAAGATTGAAAGTAATTATTATATATCTATCCTCTTCTATATTTTTATATATAAGATTCTAAATATGTAAATTGTGTCTTATTATTATATTAATATAACTAAAAAATTAAAAATTTGATAAATAAAATATGAAACATATCTATAAAAATTATCAATGTAAAGATAACAATATCCTTTTTATTCTCAACCAACATGGTCAAAACAACAATTCCAAATCATATACTTCCAGTTACTAAAATCAATTTTATTAAAAAATCTTCAAAAATCAATTTCATTAACTTGCAAATGTAAAAAGACACAACACAAAACCTTGATGTCAAATTCAGTGAACCCTCATTATTTATTTATTCTTCAAGATGCTCTAGTTACTCCTCTCCCAAAGCTACCATTGGATCTCAGTAGATTAAACAACCCATATTTTTTTTAGAGTCAAAAATATTAACGCTAAAGAAACCTAAAAAATATGTTACTGATACAAAACTCTCTACAAAGTAATATCCTATGTGCCATCAATGCAAATTAATGCTCAAATAGTTAATGGCAATATATATACGGATATACCAATATCAAATCCAGAGTTTATACACTATACAAATAATGACTAGTCATCTTTGGGATTGTGAGGGGAAAAAAAGTTAAATCTCAAACTTTAATCCCGAAAAGGTTGTGTCGAGTTAAACTTTGATTATTCATAGAAGGGAAAAATAGGGTAGGAGGGTGTTGTCCATGGATTGTTAAGATTTTTATACCATCTCTTTTTGTTTGAAGATTCACCAGATTTTGGTATTTGAAACCCCAATAATAATTGGGTACATGGATGATTTGGGACCTTTCCTTTTGGTCCATTTTAGTAGTTAGGATCACTATGAATTTGTATATTTATAGAGATGTACATAGAAAAAGTAAAAATGTTGATAAAATGACAAATTTATTATAAAAATAACGAGAGTCGTCCCTGAGTACTTGTCGATGGTTTTCTTTGCTTTTATCCTTATTCTTGTTAGTTTATTTTTATGTCATTGGCTATAAACTATAACGTGTATATTATTCCCATATAAGTCATTTTAAAATTTAAAATAGAAAGAAGAATTATTTTTTAGATAATAATGTTATCCAAAATATTTATAAATTCATCAAAGACAGTGAAAATTATTCAATATATCCATTTGTATGAAAATAAGAACACAAAAATATTATCTAGTGTCCATGTGTTTTGGATGGGATGGTTAAAGGCATATTTTAGTTGTCTATATCTATTTTCTTCAAAATTAATAAAGAGAAACTGATCCTCCAAGTGTTTCAAGAATGCATAAAGAATCTTGAACGGATGCCATAGTGATTGTGCAACAATCTGTGATTACAAAAGTAACTATAGTTCCTGATGTTTGTTCTGTCAAAATAAAAACTTATTACTATTAGGTTGGTTAGAACTAAAATTAATAAAAATAAAATAAGATAATACAAATTCCAATTTCCATGTGAAATTCCCTAGCTTTGTATAGCTTTACCCTAAAATTATTTATCTATTTTGACAAATATTGCAACCATAGCCCTTGGTAATGCTACCAACTAGTCATCCCTATTCAGGTTTGTTGGAATGGCACTCAAAATATCTTTCAATAGATTTTGCTTTGAATATACAGATGTGGTTGATTCATTGTGGCCATTAAAAATTTGAAATAGCATGGCATGAAATTATTGTAACATTATTCTTGTTCACAATTCATGTAAGCAAAACCAAAAAACTTTTGAAGGAAAATGAAAAATGCATATTCCAATTGATTTTGTGGCTTATGCTAAATTATAAAGAACTGATCAAAGGTAATTGCAAACTCCAGCCAGCTTATAGTCCTATATGTGTGTTTGACAGTTCAAGTGTAATATAACAATCTTCATATACAAGAGAGACTATACAGTAAACTAAATAGGACATATAAATTAAAAAAGGGGGAAAATATTTATTCCAATTTAATGTGTGCTCTCTTATTGTTTAATTTAGTATGAGAGAGAAAATTAAGAAAATATTTGCGATGAAAAAAGATAGAGAGCATACTGCAAAGATGACAAACATGGAGGTTGGGTTGCCTAGAATTTTGTGAGAGTGCAATTTGATAAGGGTGAAGTCCTTTCCTTTTTTACTCTGCCCTACCTATCCATAGGGAATGTTAAGCCTTGATCTCTCTATCTTCTCATTGTTGTTCAAACTTGTAGCCAATTTAGAATAAAAAATCACATTTTCATGAAAACCTGTAGCCAATTTGGAATTAAAAAATCAATAACACTAAATAATATTTAGTAACAGTTGACAAGGGAGTCAACATATTTACCAAATAAGTAATATAATGATATTGGCATATTATATTATAAATTAGGAAAATACATGCTATAATAGAGTGCTCTGAATGGGATGTAATCACCACAGAGGCATCATAACAAGTTACATGATTTATTACTTTTGTACTATATAAGTGTAATATACTTGAAGGTAATATATTTACAAACACCATTAAAACCTTACCTGGAAATAGCGATAGCAACCCAAATAATAGTGGTGGAAACCATGCAGGTAACAACCATCCAAGAGACAACTGTAGGTGGGAGCATTAATGTTGGTAGAAAATACATAATGTGCAAGCTCAGGTGGGCAGTAAGCAAACAACACAAGAATGAAATAAAAGATTGAAATAGAAATTGGTCCGAGCATAAACATAAAACACATAATTTGCATATATTAAATGATTCTAAAATCTCTTTTACAAACTAATTTAAACTCCTTTAATAACCAGCTATAAATGTATATTAAACTCTTAAAAAAAACTGCTCTTTTGACTTTTTCTTTCCTTTTTATTATGTTGATCTGCTTGTGGTGTGATTGTTGTCAGTGAAATGTTTTCTTACTCTATTTACTAATGTTTTTCTACTTCTATTTTGCATCCTTTGTCCTCCATAGTCTGATGTTGGATTCCCCTTCTTTGTTACTCTATCTTCTCCAAACTATTGCCTTTATTTCTCTACAGACTAATGTTGCTCTATTTTTTTGCTCATAATAATCAAAAAATTTAGTTGTTATTGTGCTAAAAACCTATTGCACACATTCTTCTACCCATATTAATGTTCTCATATTTTGTTTTCATTCTATTTGTTTCTTTTTCTTTTGTCTCTATCTAACAACTCATCTACCTCCCTTTTTACCACCAAACTCCAAACAGTTGTCTAAAAATTCAAATTTCAAACTGTGCATTTAATTGTTTGGTGGTTGCATTTATTGAGTGGAATGGGGTAGGTGTAGGTTAAGGGAAAGAATATTTTATTTTAAAACTTCCCATTATTCCTTATCTTCCTACTATGGTTTGCAAGTCTTTTTTCAGCATTCAAAACTTCCTTATAACTTTTCTTTACCTACCCAAATGCTTCTAAATCTCTTTTATTCAAGTCTAGAGCCTCATTACTGAAGTCCATAACTCTAATGATGAGATTCATATCTAGATTGGTAGAGTCCGTAGTTGTGCTATGGACTCGATTAGAAAAGCTTGTAGTTGGATTAGCAAAGTTTATAGCTATGCTATAGACTCGACTGGCATAATTTGTAGCTACCTTGTGGGAGTCCATAACTGCTCTATTAGAGTTTGTAGCTCTTTTGTTGTAGTTTGTAGCTTGTTTGTATAAGTCCAAATCTATGTTGTTAGAGTCCATAGATGGCTTGTAGGAGTCTAGAACTGACCTATAAGAGTCTAGAGTTGGACTATAAGAATCTGGAGCTAAACTGTAAGAGTTTGGAGTTAAATTGTAGGAGTCTAGAGCTGGACTGTATGAGTTTGGAGCTAACATAAAACTTTGTAGGCCTAATATTTTTGCATTAATGACTCCTAACCTTCCTCTTAACTGAATGAAAGTGTTTTTAGATAATGGCTTAGTAAAAATATTAGCTAGATTGATCTGACTTGCAAAATTTAAGCTCAATCACATGATCTTCAACTAATTCTTGAAAGAAGTAATACCTGTTGGGGGATCAATCCAACAATAGATTACAATTATGACAGCAATAAACGCGGAATTAAACCAGATTGACAAGTAATTAGAATGATAATAGCAAGAACAAGAGATACAAGAAAACACCCTGAAAACTTGTATTAACAAAACTCTTTACAAAGGAATACAATTGAAAAAAGCTTCTTTCTTCCACACCTCTCCTAGGTGTATAGATCTCTCACTAGATCTCTATTCCTCAAGAGCTCTCTCTCTCAAGAACAATCAACTCCAACAAGCCTGGATTGATTCAATTCTATACTGTTCTTCTCATACAATGAATTACAATAATTCACCCAACTACAATAATTCACTACTAACTACTACCAAGCTAAGAAGATCTAATTCTACATATAGAATTAGGAGACTTGAGCATGTACAACCAACAAGCAGTTAATCCACTTGAACAAGGGCTCTAAAAATAGTAATGCCAATAATAGAGACGCGAGCTTGAGACTTCAACTCAAACTTATCATGCAAACACTCGCTTCTGTCCACGAAAATAGCTTTCTGGACACGCAGGTAACCGATGTCGGTTCCTGCTGCTTGTCTGTGACCGCCGTCGGCCAACCTTCTACCGACGTCGGTGCCTCTGCAATTGCCTGTGACCGACGTCGGTCGCTCCTGACCGACGCCAGTGTCTGTGTAGACCCGAACCTGATAAACTATGCTCCTTGGTGAAGTTTTTAGCTCCACACCCTAACAATCTCCCACTTGGAGATAAACAGTTGCACCAGTACCTGTACAGCAACAACTTCTGGCTCCTCCATCTTCAACTCAATCATGAAGAACAACAGAAGTTGAATGAAGATTCAACTTCTCTTTTGTAACCGGCTTGGTTAACATATCAGCAGGATTCCTATCTATATGGATCTTCTCCAGCTTCAACTCACCATCTTCCAATACCTGTCGTATGAAGTGATACCTTAGCTGTATGTACTTTGTTCTTGAATGAAAGGCTGAATTCTTGGCCAAATGGATTGCACTCTGACTGTCACTATACAATCTGCAACTCTCATGCTCCCTACCAAGCTCATCCATGAACCGTGTCATCCATAACATCTCCTTGCTAGCTTCTGTGGCTGCAATATACTCTGCTTCTGTAGTTGACAAGGCAACAACTTTCTGCAACTTAGATATCCAGCTAACTGTCGTTCCACCTACAGTAAAAACATAACCTGTAGTGCTCCTCCTGCCATCCAAATCACCTGCCATATCTGAATCTACATAGCCATATAGAGAAGTATCTAAACCTCCATAGCACAAGTGCCTACTACTGGTTCCTCTCAGATATCTAAGGATCCACTGAACTGCTTTCCAATGTTCCTTACCTGGATTGGCCATATACTTACTTACCACTCCCACTGCTTGGGCAATATCCGGTCTAGTACACACCATTGCATACATCAAACTCCCTACTGCGGAAGAATATGGAACCTTACTCATGTACTCTACCTCTTCATATGAATTAGGACATTGTTCTTTACTCAACTTAAAATGTCTAGCCAAAGGTGTACTTACCGGTTTAGCATCCTGCATATTGAACCGTTTCAACACCTTGTTCACATAATCTTCTTGAGACAATATCAACCTGTGATTTTTCTTGTCTCTTTTAATGCTCATGCCAAGGATTTTCTTTGCTGCTCCCAAATCTTTCATAGCAAACGTTTGAGCTAATTTCACTTTAAGCTCTGAGATATCCTGCATGTGAGATCCTGCAACTAGCATGTCATCTACATACAACAATAGAATAATATATCTACCATTATCAAATCTCTTGAAATACACGCAATGGTCAGATTGACACCTACTGTAGCCATGCTCAGTCATAAACCTGTCAAATTTTATATACCATTGCCTAGGAGCTTGCTTGAGGCCATACAAGCTTTTCTTCAATCTGCACACAAACTTCTCCTTACCCTTGACCTCGAATCCTTCTGGCTGTTCCATATAAATTTTCTCATCTAAATCTCCATGAAGAAACGTTGTCTTAACATCTAGCTGCTCAAAATGCAAATCCTCAAAAGCAACTAAAGACAATACAACCCTTATAGAAGTCATTTTAACAACAGGAGAAAAAATCTCACCAAAGTCGATACCTGGCTTTTGTGCAAATCCTTTTACCACCAATTTGGCCTTATATCTCATCTGTCCATTCTCACCTTCCTTCAGCCTGTAGGTCCATCTATTCTTAAGTGTTCTCTTACTAGCTGGCAATTCAACCAAATCCCATGTTTGGTTCTCTCTTAAGGACTCCAACTCTTCAACCATGCCACACACCCACTCACTCTTGGACTCCACCTGTATTGCTTCTTCAAAACTCTTTGGTTCTCCACCATCAGTTAGCAATAAATAATATAAAGAAGGAGAATATCTAATTGGAGGCTTACTCACCCTTTTTGACCTCCTGATGGGTGTCTGAGACTCATCTACAACACGCTGTCCACCCAAATTCTCTGATAGTGACCGACCTCGGTCACCTGCAGACCTGTTACTGGCCGACATCGGTTCTTCCTGACCGACCTCGGTACCTGTATGGCTGACGTCGGTCTCTGTATGGCCGACGCCGGTTCTGTTCTGCCGACGCCGGTACCTAACCTGCCGACGTCGGTCTCTGTGTTTTCCTGCAAGTGATTATTTCTTTTTCCCGCGAGCTCATCTTGGACTTTTATCTCATCCAATTCACCATTGCTCTGCTCAGATTGATTCAGCTTCCTTAGCTGATCACAATACATCACTCTTTCATTGAAAACAACATCACGGCTCCTGATTACCTTGTTAGTTTCTAGATTCCACAATCTGTAACCAAAATCATTTGAGCCATAGCCAATAAACGTGTATCTCATAGACTTAGCATCAAGCTTCTTTCTATTTTCCTTATCTATATGCACAAAGGCTTCACAAACAAAAACTTTGAGATATGAGAGATCAACCTTTTTACTTGTCCATGCCTCTTCTGGAATACCACCATCCAGCGCTGTAGAGGGTCCTCTGTTAATCAGGTATACTGCAGTGTCAACAGCTTGTGCCCAAAACTATAAGGGCAAACCGGCATGCAATCTCATACATCTTGCACGCTCCATTATTGTCCTGTTCATCTTTTTAGCAATACCATTCTACTGAGGTGTCCTTGGAATCATCCTTTGCCTACTGATTCCATGCATGTAACAATAATCTCTGAACTTATGACTGCAGAACTCACCACCATTGTCTGATCTCAGGCACTTTAATCTTTTACCTGTTTCATTTTCAACCATAGCTTTCCAAATTTTAAAAGTATCAAATACATCAGATTTTCTCCTAATACAATAGATCCATACCTTCCTTGTAGCATCATCTATGAAAGATACATAGTACTGTGATCCTCCAATGGAAGCAACCTGAGCCGGTCCCCACACATCTGTGTGAACAAGCTCCAACTTGTGCCTCTTCTTAATAGACCCAGTTTTGAGAAAACTAACCCTTTTCTATTTTCCAAATACACAGTGCTCACAAAACTCTAGATCTATGCCTTTTAAATCTGAAAGCATACCTTTGGACTTAAGAATTGACATCCCCTTCTCACTCATGTGGCCAAGCCTTGAGTGCCACAATTTAGTGTCCACATCTGAAGTAGATAATACAGAAGGAGATTTGTTAGTAACACAATTACACAAATAGAGAGTACCTTCTCTCTTACCTCTGGCCATAATAAGTGCCCCCTTGGTCACCTTTCAAGATTCTGTTGTGAGAGTTACTGTACAACCCTCATCCCCTAACTTTCCTACAAAAAACAGATTTCTCTTCAGGCTAGGAACATGCATCACATCTCTCAACACCCATGTGTTGCTATTCTGCATCTTCAGCTGCACTTTACCTTTGCCAATTATTTTACAGGGCTCATCATCCCCTAGATACACTATTCCAAAATCTCCATGGATATAGTCAAGGAAATATTCCCTGTTAGGAGTAGCGTGAAAAGATGCACCAGAATCTAATACCCAAGATTCTATATTATTATGCAGAGAGAAAATTAAAGCATCTTGTGCAATACCTGCAATCTTGGCTTCTTCCTTTCTTTCGTGCTGGTTGTCCTCCTTAGGTTTTGACCAACAATCTCTGCTTCTGTGCCCCATCTTTCCACAATTCCAGCATTGTGGCTTCCTGCCATTTCTGGATTTAGATCTGCCTTTTCCCTTTGACTTGGATCTTGCTCTACCTTTCTTGCTCTTCTCTTTTTGCCTTCCCCTGCTCTCAAAACTTAAAGCATTTCCAGATGCCTCTTATGTGCTTTTTCTACGTATTTCCTCATTCAAGATAACACTAACAACATCCTCTACTTTCAAAATATTTGATGCAGATGCAGTATTACTTACTGCCATTACTAAGCCATGCCAGCTTTCAGGCAAAGAACATAATATTAAAAGAGCTTTTATCTCATCATCAAACACTATATTTACTGAACTTAATTGATTCACAATACCATTGAAATCATTCAGATGAGTAGAAACAGATCCACCTTCATTCATATGCAAATTAAATAACTGCTTCATAAGATATACCTTATTGGAAGCTGAGGGTTTTTCATACAAATTTGCTAACGTAGTCATCAACTCTACCGTGGACTTTGCCTGTGATAAATTAGATATCAAAGTGGATGCTAGACTTAGTCTTATAGACCCCAGAGCCTTTCTGTCAAGAACTTCCCATTCTTCATCCTCCATGTCTTTGGGCTTCTTCGCAATACCTCCTAACGGTAAGTAGAGATCTTTCTGATACAGATAATCCTCTATCTGCATTCTCCAGTGTTGGTAATTTTTGCCATTGAACTTTTCCATTTTCAATTTACTTTCATTTGCCATTGCTTCTTCCACTCAAACAGAAATCCCTGTGAGAACCTGTAATCAATACACACTACACAGATCTGAACCACCTGTTAGTGAACCTGAACTTTGATATCAATTATCAAGCTCTGAACCTGTAACCAAGGCTCTGATACCACTTGTTGGGAGATCAATCCAATAATAGATTACAATTATGACAGTAATAAATGCGGAATTAAACTAGATTGACAAGTAATTAGAATGATAATAGCAAGAACAAGAGATACAAGAAAACACCCTGAAAACTTGTATTAACAAAACTCTTTACAAAGGAATACAATTGAAGAAAGCTTCTTTCTTCCACACCTCTCCTAGGTGTATAGATCTCTCACTAGATCTCTATTCCTCAAGAGCTCTCTCTCTCAAGAACAATCAACTCCAACAAGCCTGGATTGATTCAATTCTATACTGTTCTTCTCATACAATGAATTACAATAATTCACCCAACTACAATATTCACTACTAACTACTACCAAGCTAAGAAGATCTAATTCTACATATAGAATTAGGAGACTTGAGCATGTACAACCAACAAGCAGTTAAGCCACTTGAACAAGGGCTCTAAAAATAGTAATGCCAATAATAGAGACGTGAGCTTGAGACTTCAACTCAAACTTATCATGCAAACACTCGCTTCTGTCCATGGAAATAGCTTTCTGGACACGCAGGTAACCGACGTCGGTTCCTGCTGCTTGTCTATGACCACCGTCGGCCGACCTTCTACCGACGTCGGTGCCTTTGCAACTGCCTGTGACCGACGTCGGTCGCTTCTGACTGATGCGGGTGTCTGTGTAGACTCGAACCTGATAAACTATGCTCCTTGGTGAAGTTTTTAGCTCCACACCCTAACAATACCTGATTGCAATGTGCTTACTCCTACCATGAAAGATGGGGTTATTTGATAATTCAATGGAGGATATATTATCACCAAATATTCTAGAATCTCTTTGATATTCCTCACACAAATATGAAAGTATCCTTCTCAACCATACAACTTAGCATGATGTTGCATTAGCTTCTATGTACTCCACTTCAACTATAGAAAGTGAAACTATAGGTAATTTCTTTGAAGCCCAAGATATGACTCCTAATCAAAGATGAAATACATACCTCAAAGTGCTCTTTCGGTCATCAAGGCTACCGACCCAACCACTATTTGTGTAGCTTACTAGCTAAAACTTATCTGTTGTTGTATATAGAATTCCATAATCTCTTGTTCCAGTCATGTACCTCATTATCCTCTTATCCACTTGCCAATGTGTCTCCTTTGACATCTCCATGAATCTATATATGAGGTTGACTGCATACATGATGTTCAACGTAGTTACATTTAAATACATAAGGCTTCTCACTAAGCTCTTATACCATGTGGGGTCTACATTGCTAATGTACTCATCTTTACACAACTTAAGACTTATCTCAACTGGTGTGGATACTAGCTTGATGTACAACATCTTAAACCTCTCCAATATCTCTTTTGCATACTTATATTGGCATATTAATATGCCTTCATCCATTTTCTTGACTTTTATCCCAAGAAAGTACTTAAAGAAGACTAAATCAGTCATTTTGAATTCATTCTTCATGGCTATTTTGAATTTTTCTATTGATTGATTTACATTTTCAATGAACATTAGATCATCCATATACAAAATAACAATCAAAATACCTTCTTTTCATGCTTTGATGTAGAGTGTGAGCTCACTTCTGCTTTTGATAAAGTTGTTGCTCAAAAAGTAAGAGTTTATACACCTATACCATGTTCTTGGGGCTTACTTGAGCCCATACAATGCCTTTTTCATCCTATATACCTTGTTCTCATGCCTGAGAATCTCATATCCATGTGGCTATCCCATATAAACCTCTTCTTCTAGCACTCCATTCACGAAGGCTGACTTGACATCCATTTGATGCACCTTCAACTTGTGTTGAGCAACAATAGCTATGATTGTCCTCACCATTTCTAGCCTTATTAAGAGTGAAAATGTCTCATTATAATCATGTTTGGGCCTTTGCTTCTATCCCTTCACCACTAGTCTTGCCTTATGCCTCTCTATCTTTCCTTTAGGAGTGGTGTTTGTCTTGTACACCCACTTGAGTCCTATGATCTCCTTTCCTTTTAGAAGGTCAACTAACTCCTAAGTTTGATTTCTCTCTATTGTGTGCATTTCTTCATCCATTGCCTCACATCACTTATTATCCTTAATTTATTATTTAAATTAGATAAGATTAGCTAATAAAAAGAGATCATAATTCATAGTTTCATCTTTGTTTTGCTCATACCTTGACTGCTCATAGACTTCTTGCAAGCTTCTTATCCTTGCTAGTCGTTAACTTGAGTTTGAGGAGGATGATGTTGACTCATGAACAACTCCTTGACCTCCTTGATGGTTGTTTCCACTAGATAAATCAGCCCTTTGTTAAATAGGGGTCCAACTTGGTGCATGAGTGAATCTACTACCTGCTAGTTCATATTCAATAAAGGGTTTACTAGCCCTTATTTACACATGTTCTTCTTCTTGTCTCTCTTCCCAAGCTTCATGCTCAATGAATTATACATCCTGACTAATTGTGATTTATTTGGTGATGGGATTTTACAATCGATAAGACTTTTATTGGTCACTATATCCTATTGTTGTCCCCAAAAATAGAATTCTCATTTTTGGGACAACATATGAACTAATTTGGCCCTGCAAGACAAAAATTCTCTCTCCTCTTTTCAAAAATTACTCTGAGCATTCAAGTTCTTCATTTTTCAAGGCTTTTTCTTAAATCTATAGACTCTATAGGTTTAAAACTATGAACTCTGCAAATATGCTTCTACAGACTCAACGTGCTTGAAATTAGCAGGTTCAACAGGTTCAAAGGCTTTTTCAAGTGAGTTCAATTAAAAGAATAAGTTTCCAACACTTAGGCAATTTCAAGGTTGGTTCAATGACTTGGTTCAATCAAAAATGTCCATTGGCAAGCTTCTAAGCAACCATTGAACTTTGAACCAAAAAGGTTCAAGGGTTCAATGGGTTCAAGGTTCAACGTCGTCGACAAGAGTTGAGCGCATTTGTTAAGTTCAAAGTTTAACCACTTCAAAGTTCCATGGCTTCAAAACACTTAGCAAAAAATGATGCATTGAACCATTGAACCGTTAAACCTTGAACCATTTTGGTTCAAAGGTTCAACGAGTTCAATGACCAATTGGTTCAATGTGTTTGGTTCAGAAGATCAAAAAAGACCTATCCAAATGAAGAGATTGAATCGTTGAACCAAAGTTGGTTTAATTAGTAGGTTTAAGAGGCTACCCCAAAGCCAAAGAGCCAAGTGCCCTTGCAGAGGGCAAGCAACATTAGTTCAAAGGTCGAAGAGAAGACAAAAAAGATTAAATTCCTTCACATTTGTTCAAAGGTCGATAGGGAACATTTCCTTTGGACTTTGTATCCAAAGGAAATTATTAAGTGAAAGAGCCGTTAGAATTCTTTCAAAAGTATTTTCTATGAGAAAATGATTAAGACAAAGCCTAAAGGAATTCCTTCAAACTTTTGTCCGAAGGAAATAAGCCCGACCATAGGAATGCTCGAAAGGAAAAAGCCCGAGAGCGGAGCACTCCAAGTGTCATCATTCATGTGATTGCTAGATTACATAGAACATGCCAATGTCCCTTGAAAAGCTCAACAAAAGCACAACAAGTGTCAACATTCGTTGTCTCTCCCTTTTGTTTTGTAAGAACTGTGGTGGGCCCCAAGTGAGTTGCTAAAGTCAAGTGGAGCATGACAAGTGGCATTGTCTGTGTGAATCCGAATGAGTCCCAAACATTTCTATATTTTTTCTAAGGCAGAGTGGAAGCTGCCATGTGTCATCATCCGCAGGACTCTCAAATGTTTCTAAAGCCTCTATAAGTTAAGCAAAACATGCCACATGTCACTTGCTGAGATCAGCAGAAAGCAGCGAAATCTTGAGCACGGGCTCGAATGCATTAAAAGGCCAAAATGCCAAAGGGAAGAACCATTGATGGAAGAGCGTAAAGAGCCAGCAAAGATGAGGATATATCTATGAGAGCTCAAATGCCAGGAAAAGACAAAACTAGAAAGGGAAAAGATAGCCTGAGGGCTCAAATCGTAGCAAAAAGAGGGAAAGGCCAAAATGTCTTCAAGGGAGTTATTTCTAGTAGGTGAAACAGTGGATCAAGCAGACTCCTGAGCATGCCAAATCAAGGACGCGACCTATTTTTCTTCCATGAAGTAAAGGCAAAGGGACAGTTGTGTAGACACCAAGAAAAGGACCAGACAACCCATGCTTAGGAGACATTTGAGATGATTCAGAATGCCAAAGTCAAGGCTGATGACCTATTCTAGCATGGCCCTTACACAGATATTTAAGGCATTTAATTCAGCATGGGCCTTTTTCATGAAAATAAGTGCCCAAGTCTTTCTTGGTGTGCTATATATTGTAATCTCTCATTTTATGCAAAGGAGATCTTTTTGATCACACAAGTAAAACTCTACCCAAATTGAAAGGCGAATATTGAGACTTTGAGCTTAGATTGTTGTTCATATTATTTTATCTGAATGAGAAAGCAAGTTGCTTACAGACTTTTTGCTATTATAGCTTGTGCCATTTTAGGAGAATATTCTTATGTCTGTCTTCTAGACACATTTTTCTTTATTTAATCTAACAAGCAAAATTAGTGGAAGTGATAAGGAAGATGTCCTAAAGTCAGTTACTTTCATATTGTGTTGTTATAGTTGTCTTTAGTGTGTGGTTATTTTTGGTTTCTATGTTGAGGATTTTGGGATGACTTTGTGCCCTCACTATCCTTTGTATCTCACTCTTTGGGCAGTTGAGGTGGAGAATTTGTGTTCCATTTCATCCTATTGGTTCCTATCCTTTGTTACCAGGTCTTTATCACTCCCTAAAGGAACTCTTGTTGTTTCCTACAATAACACTTCTAAAAGAAGAGAAGTGGTTTCAGTGTTTTCACCAAGATTTTCTCCTTTGTTTATGAACATCATCTCTAAAATAAGAGAGATGGATACCCCTGTGTGTTATTTTCAGCTTATATATATAGTATATAGTGCCTTTATACCTATAGGGAACATCCCCTTTATGAGCGAAGAGATTTGTCCCCTTTGGATGTGGTAAACCTACAACTTTGGATGACCAATCTCCCTATGCTATGGTTGAAGAGACCTATTTTGCTCACCAGTTAACTGGTTGAAAAAATATTCACCCAACAGTTTTTGGTGACTCTACTGGGGACATAGTAATTTTATGCAATTTGGAACCTCAAGTTTAAAATTGAAACATCACCTGTGTCTTACCCATTATCCATTTATAGCCTTATCCATTCATGTTATATAATTTGGTCTGTAAACTAGATTCGCTAGAGAAGAACAACAGTTTGAAGTCTCAAGCTTCAATTTGAAGCAGATCCTGCTCTTTTCCATTTCTGTTCTATAATCTAGCAACTCCATGTTATACTAGAAGCCAAAAATCTCAAGGTATTGTTGACCCTACTTTTGAGTTGGTGCAGCAGAGTAATTTTGATTCGTTTCCTCCACAACCTCACCTTAAACGAACTAGGAGTCTTCCTCCTACCCCTACTAGGTCACCAACACAAGGTAGAGCTTCTTTTTCTACTGCTAGCAGAGCTTTTCCTATCTGTACTCCATCCAGATTTGTAATCCCACTTCTACATAATCAAATCATGGCTCAAGGCCCCTGTGGTAACTCTTTTGGTCCACTAAATTTGACCCCACCTCTACATGAGCTTCCATGCAATTCAAGGAAGAATTTCCTAAAAAAATTTGGTGATGGAAAAGTTCACCCTAATGAACATATTGTTGCCTTTAGCATAGCCTATGGTGTAATAGGTGTGGAGTATGAAGACATAGCAGTCAGGCTATTCATAGAGACACTTCAAGGCGCTGCTGTAGATTGCTTCTACCATCTATAAGCTCGATCAGTGACTGATTGGGACACTCTTAAAGACAAATTTGAAGCCAAGTTCAAACTTGTAGAAGATGTGCATGCCTTGCTGGCCCAGCTCACATAGATGAAGAAGGAGCCCCATGAACCTATGAGGGACTTCATTATGAGGTTCGACAAGCTAAGGCATAGGATTCCCATGATCATCTAGCTGACACATTAGAATCTCAAGTGTTTCTTCATCAACTCACAACTACCTGAAGTGAGTTTTTTACTGAGATGGGCTAGACACATAGACCTTGCTGCTACTCAAGACTTGGCTACTGAGGTAGAAGATGAACTTATCTTGGCTGGAAAGATAAGGAGAGACCCAAATAAAGGTAAACCCTCTTCATCTTTTGAATACTCACCTACAGCCACCACTGACCCAATGGTGCAAAAGCTAGCAAATGAACTGCTAGCCTTGAAAAGACAAATGGCCAAAATTATGTATGCTCCTCCTAATTAGGATATGCCAAGGATGACATTTTAGAATCAGGCATACCAAGGCAATGCTACTAGGAATCAAGGGCAGCCAAACCATCTTTCTCCCCCATAGAGGAACCTTGCCCTTGAAGCACCTCCAACCAAGTCAGCAGTTGGATATCTGGAAATTGAGCATGATTTCTCTTTCCAACCTGAGTTTGATCAAGAAAATGACGTTGATCTCTTCATGGAGGATCAAGAAGAATCAGTTGGCAACTCCCACATTAGTTTCCTAAATTACCAAGATGAACCCAAAAGTAAAGGTGAAGTAGTCGAGGGATCATATGCTATGTTTCCCTAGTCTAAGAACCAGTCAGCCCAACAAGATAATAAAGAGAAGACAGAGGAGCAACCTCAACTAGCAATTATAATTTCTAAGCATGGAACCACTCTGCCTTTCCAGCCAAAGGACTCGGTGATTGCCAGAAAGGTAAGTGCCTCAAATATCCCTATGCCTTCTACTTTAAATTTGCAGGCTAGTCCTCCCCCTCAAAAAAACCAAAAGGATAAACTCCCATCCTCTCTTCCTAGTCCATTTCAGTCATTTGATAAAATTGACCATGTCAAGAAAACCAAAATTCAAATGACTAAATTTGAATTCCTACAAGCCAACCCTGAGCAGTTGGACAAGTTGGTGGAGTGTGTGAATAATATAGGCATCCCTGCAAGATAAGAGATTAGAAAGGTGACTCATGATCCCCCAAAGAACATGCCCATCCCAAACAAACTTTTCATTACTCCTTCTGCTACCCTCAAGAAAATAGAGCCTTTCTATGTTTCCATGTTGATAAATGGTCACAAGCTGAGCAACTTCATCATTGATTATGGAGCTTCAAACAATGTCATGCCTACCAAAGTGGCTGAATCCCTTGGCCTCACACTAACCAAGATGTTTCGTAGATGCTTCTCCATGGAGAACAAGCAAGTACCTTTACTAGGACAAATTAAGGATGCCTAAATTGTGTTTGTAGTGTTCCCAGACAAAAGAATCAAGATGACTGTCTTGGTAGCCGACATCCTAGCATCATATGGCATATTTTTTGGGAGGAATTTTTATAGGGATGTTGGTGGTGAATTGAGCATGGATTTATCAGAGGTGAGGATTCCAGTCAAAGGTCTCATGAAGAGGCTGCTCCCTGAGAAGGAAGTGAAATACGTGGTTACCCAGACCTCAGCACCTGAAGCTCAAATTTTGTTTGAGTCTTCAGGCATGGGTAATTACTTTCTATCCATGGATGAAGTTCATGAGGCCTCTGATGAAGCTCCTACATGTGACAACCTGGAAATGCATTCAACTGGAACAATAGGAGAATTGGTGGAGTGCAATAGCGATGTGGAAGGATCTTCTATCTCTAATGAAGAAAAATCTAATAGAAATCAGTTTTTGATGAGGTTTGGATCTGAGAATTTGATGGCAGCAATTCCTCTATCGGTGATGGAACCAGGATGGTGTTGATTCTCCTCAAGGGGATATTCTTCCTCCACACGAGTTGCAATTCAACAACACCAACAACACTTTCGAGTATGAATCTCTGTTACTCAGGTTGAAAGTTGCTCAAGACAAAGGTGTCAAACTCCTTCACACCAAAGGAGATGTCAAGACGGTGGTTTGCAGGTGTTTGATGTTGGCAATCAAATCATGCGCTGGAATAAACCAGGAGAATAGCAAGCTATGGTAGTGGGCCATACTACTGTGCGCCAAAGTCAAGAAGAGGAACTCTTCACTGAGAGAGCAAATATTTATGGTTTTCAGGTCAGAGACCACGTCTTACCATGGCGTAAAAAGAGAGAACCAAAAGGAGTGTGCAAGAAGTGTGAATCCTAGTGGAGAGTTCCATTTTCTCATCATTGATTTTGGGGACAAAATGGTTTCATGTTGGTTTATCAAGATGAAACGCCATCTTCATTGTCTCACAATGGGCAGCGTCTGAATCACTTCAATTCTTGAAGTATCAGATAAGTTCACCTGTATATATGTATATTTGTATAGTCTTTAGTTCTATCTTGTGCTTTTCATTTTTCATTTTTGGAGCCTTTCTTTTTGGGTAGCATGACTTCATAGCCCAATGGCATACTTCAAGGCACTGGAGATTCTAGTTTCTACTCCCCTCAGCTATTTCAAGTTTTCAACTGAAGGAATTTCCCTAATTGGAGCCAACTGTTGTCTCCAAAAATAGACTTCTCATTTTTGGGCCAACATATAACTATTTTGGCCCTGCAAGACCAAAATTCTCTCTCCTCTTTTCAAAAATTGCTCTGAGCATTCAATTTTTTCATTTTTCAAGGATTTTTATTAATTCTACAGACTCTACAAGTTTAAAACTATGAACTCTGTAGATATGCTTCTATAGACTCAATGTGCTTGAAATTAGCAGGTTCAACAGGTTCAAAGGCTTTTACAGGTGAGTTCAATCAAAGAACAAGTTTCCAACACTTAGGCGATTTCAAGGTTGGTTCAATGACTTAGTTCAATATAAAATGTCCATTGGCAAGCTTCTAAGCAATCATTGAACCATTAAACCATTGAACCTTGAACCAAAAAGGTTCAAAGGTTCAATGGGTTTGAGGTTCAATGTCATCAGCAAGAGTTGAGCGCATTTGTCAAGTTCAAAGTTTAACCACTTCAAAGTTCCATGGCTTCAAAACACTTAGCAAAAAATGATGCATTGAACCATTGAACCTTGAACCATTTTGGTTCAAATGTTCAATGGGTTCAACGACCAATTGGTTCCATTTGGTTCAAAAGATCAAAAAAGACTTAGCCAAATGAAGAGATTGAACCATTGAACCAAAGTTGCTTCAATTAGTTAGTTCAATCAGCAGGTTCAAGAGGTTGCCCCAAAGCCAAAGAGATGAATGCCCTTGCAGAGGGCAGACAACATTAGTTCAAGGGTCGAAGAGAAGTCAGAAAAGATAGAATTCTTTTGAATTTGTTCAAAGGCTGACAGGGAACATTTCCTTTGGACTTTTTGTCCGAAGGAAATTATTAAGTGAAAGAGCCATTAGAATTCTTTCGAAAGTATTTTCCATGGGAAAATGACTAAGGCAAATCCTGAAGGAATTCCTTCAGACTTTTCTTTGAAGGAAACAAGCCCGACCATAGGAATGCCCAAAAGGAAAAAGCCCGAGACCAGAGCGCTCCAAGTGTCATCGTCCGTATGATTGCTAGATTACACAAAACATGCCACATGTCCCTTACAAAGCTCGATGAAAGCACAAGTGTCAACATCCATTGTCTCTCCCTTTTGTTTCGTAAGGACTGTGGTGGGCCCCGAGTGAGTTGCTAAGGTCAAGTGGAGTGTGACCAATGGCATCGTCTGTGTGAATCTGAATGAGTCCTAAATGTTTCTATATTTTTTTAAGGCAGAGCGGAAGCTGCCATGCATCATCATTTGCAGGACTCTCAAAGGTTTCTAAAGCCTCTATAAGTTAAGTGAAACATGCCACATGTCACTTGCTGAGATCAGTGAAAAGTGGCCAAAGCTTGAGCACAGGCTCGAATACATTCAAAGGCCAAAACACCAAAGGGAAGAACCCCTGATGGAAGAGCGTAAAGAGCCAATAAAGCTGAGGATATAGCCCTGAGAGCTCAAATGCTAGGAAAAGACAAAACCAGAAAGGGAAAAGATAGCCTGAGGGCTCAAATCATAGCAAAAAGAGGAAAAGGCCAAAATGTCTTCAAGGGAGTTATTTCTAGTAGGTGAAATAGTCGATCAAGCAGACTTCTAAGCACACTAAATCAAGGACGCATCCTATTTTTCTTCCATGAAGTAAAGGCAAAGGGATAGTTGTTTCAGGCACCAAGAAAAGGACCAGACAACCCATGCTTAGGAGGAGACATTTGAGATGATTCAGAATGCCAAAGTCAAGGCTGATGACCTATTCTAGCATGGCCCTTACATAGATATTTAAGGCATTCAATTCAGCAAGGGCCTTTTTCATGAAAACAAGCACCCAAGTCTTTCTTGGAGTGTTATATATTGTAATCTCTCAGTTTATGCAAAGGAGATCTTTTTGATCATAGAAGCAAAACTCTACCCAAATTGAAAGGTGAATAATGAGACTTTGAGCTCAGATTATTGTTCATATTATTTTATCTGAATGAGAAAGCAAGTTACTTGTAGACTTTGTGTTGTTTTAGCTTGTGCCATTTTAGGAGATTGTTCTTATGTCTATCTACTAGATGCATTCTTGTTTATTTAATCTAACAAGCAGAAATAGTGGAAGTGATAAGGAAGATGTCCTAAAGTCAGTTACTTTCAGACTTTGTGTTGTTATAGTTGTCTTCATTGTGTGTTTATTTTTTGTTTCTGTGTTGAGGATTCTAAGATGACTTTGTGCCCCCATTATCCTTTATATCTCACTCTTTGGGTAGTTAAGGTGGAGACTTTGTGTTCCATTTCATCCTATTGGTTCCTATCCTTTGTTACCAGGTCTTTGTCACTCCCTAAAAGAACTCGTGTTGTTTCCTGCAAGAACACTTCTTAAAGAAGAGAAGTGCCTTCAGTGTTTTCTCCAAGATTTTCTTCTTTGTTTATGAACATCATCTCTGAAAGAAGAGAGATGGATGGTGTATTCTAACCATATGTGTTATTTTTAGCTTATATATATAGTATATAGTGCCTTTATACCTATAGGGAACCTCCCTTTGATGAGAGGAGAGATTTGTCCCCTTTGGATGTGGTAAACCTGAAACTTTGGATGACCAATATCCCTATGTTGTGGTTGAAGAGACCTATTTTTCTAACCAGTTAGCTGGTTGACAAAATATTCAACCAACACCTATGAAAATGCACTTCTCACTATTGTCATTCCATTTTGTCCTTCTTTACTTAGACACATGTGCATATGCAACACATCTGAACACTCTATGGTGTACAACACTTGGCTTTTGGTTGCTCTATGCTTCTTATGGGATCATATCCCTAATACTCTTTATTGGATAAATATTAAATAATTATACAATTGTTTCTATAGCCTCAGCCCAAAAATCATTAGGCAAACCTTTTGTTTTTAACATGCTCCTTGTCATCTCTTGGATAGTCCTATTCTTCCTCTCGGCCACACCATTTTGTTATGATGTATACCTAAATGTAAATTATTTATTGATGCCATGATCCTTGATAAAACTCATAAAATCATTAGAGATATACTCTCCCCCTCTATCCATCCTCAAAATCTTGATGTAGTGGCCACTTAGCTTCTCCACCATGGCCTTGAATTATTTGAAGGTCTCAAATGCATCTGATTTGTTCTTCAAGAAATACACCCATATCTTCTAACTAAAATAATCTATGAATATCATGAAGTAAACATTATTGCATAGGGAGGGGATCTTCATTGGACCACACAAGTCTAAATGGATCAGCTCGAAAAGAGCTCTAGATCTTCATGTTTTACCCACGGGAAATGCACTCCTATGTTGCTTCCCTAAGATGCATCCTTCACAAACTTTATTTGGTTGTTATATAAGGGGAAACCCTCTCACCATTTGCTTCTTGTGAAGAATTTTTAATCCACCAAAGCTCAAATGCCCATATCTAAGGTGCTAAATACTAGACTCATCTACTATCATTGTTTTGAATGTTGTTGCAAGCTCACTTTACATTCTCAAAAAAAAACATTCAATTGTTTGTCATCTTAACTACTACAATCTGACTATTGTAGCCACTCACATCAAAGATAATGCATTCTCCATTCTCAAATCTAAACTTGTATCCCTTTTAGACAAGTTTCCCAATGATAATAACGCTATGCTTTAACTCAAGCACATAGTATACATCTTGAATTTACCTTTGTTAACCTTACGTAGTGCTAATAGAAATGATTCCTTTCCCCATGATGGGAACCTTCTAATTATTTTCCATCTTTACCTCTGATTTTATTATCTCATCAATGTGGTTTAACATCTCTTTTTTCCCACTCATGTGGTTGCTACAACAACTATCCAAGTACCATGTTTATTTACCACTTTGCTCTGCAATGTTGCATGTTATAAACAAACTTCCACCTTTCTCATTCATGTTAGGTTCAGTCTCTTGTGTTTTTGTTTGGTTATTTTAGTTAATACCTTCTCTGGGACTAAATTTCATCCCAACGGGATAGCATGTTGGCCCTATCACATGAGTATTCAATCTCACACACTCATCTGAAGCACATAGTGAAATACCAATTCTTGAAGGCTTTGTATGATAGTGATAAATGTTTATTCATCTCTCTTTATGCAATTCCAAACAA
Source organism: Torreya grandis (assembly GCA_037957365.1). NCBI lineage: Eukaryota > Viridiplantae > Streptophyta > Pinopsida > Cupressales > Taxaceae > Torreya > Torreya grandis. The sequence continues at coordinate 2,963,151 of JARHVA010000473.1, forward strand.
GAATTATTTAAGAACACAAATATACTATTATAATCCTTCTAGTTCCAAATGCAACTATTACTATTACTACATGTATCACCATCATTATCTAACATTAGTGTCTTAGAAAAGAAAAGATACCAATAACAAGACTAAGAAATAAATCGTATTCAAGTCTATCACTTAGTGTATTTCATCATTCAAGACACAATTCGGCAAACCCTGATATCTCACATTAGATGCTTAATGAATCAAAAGGGAAAAGGTTCATCATCTATTCTCCAAAAGATCATCCTCACAAAAGATTTTAATAGGGGTATTTATACTTGTTTTGCCCTGACCAAGTGTTGCAATCATTTAAATGGTTTGAGCGAATGGCACATGGACTCTCAACAAACTGAGATTTGTGGTACTTACAATAAGTTATTCTTGAGGATCCATGTCCCTATGCCCCTAGATCCTTGCTCTATGTTATATATTGGTGGAAATGTGTTCCATTCTTTACAGGCTAGGGAAAAACCTCTGATTAATAAGGTCAAAGTGTCCCATATGAATCATTTTTCTAACTACTCTCACTTCCCATGCACTCGCCTAGTCTTCTACTTTTGCTCTGAGTCCAATGTTCTTCAATTCTCTGTGACTTTTTTCTTTGACTGGGTCCTCTTGAGCTGGTCCCTTCTATGCAATTATCATTTTATGTTACTGCCCTCTTGTGACTAATAGGTTTTGTGCCATGGTGCCTCCCACACCATGTTCCTTTTACATCATGCAAGTTCCATTCCAAAATAGGATAATACTTAATCAAAATTTTGGGGCCAATTTTACCCCACACTATACCCTTAGTCCATCCTAGACTAAGTTGCGCTAGCATATTCCAAAAATTTAGACCCCTTCTGCTCAAGTTCCTTTTTAAAACTATCCCAATGGGATAATGCATTGAGGACATTCATAGTTTTTCTTTCAATGGCCTCTATCGATGCTTATAACTCCTCAAGTTGGGTCAGAGTCTTGTTGGTCTTTTTCACCTGTTCATCCAGGGTTATGCTAACATCCTTTTGGATGTCTTCTAGTGTGGAAACCTCCTTATCAACCTATCTTCGAAGGGATACAAAACATGTATTTTATTGTTGATGATGGTTATTAATAGCATCCTTCATCATTTCTATGTCTCTAAATGCTTTCACATGCTTGATGCGGTCATTTATTAGGAGCATAACAATAACTGACTACTACCTTAGGACCTCTTCAACTTGGAGCCAAACCTCCAAAAATTTATTAGGGCATGTTGGGTATACAAAAATGCCATTCTAAATGGGGATAACTTACCCAAATCTCTCTATGGCATGCATGTAGATGTTAATGGCTATGGTGAATTGTTCAACAATTTCTATTCCCTCATCTCTTGGCACGGGTCACTCCTTGCATTTCTTGAGTAGTAGTTCAACCAGGGTCTCTAACTTTCCAATGGCATCCATGTCCAAAGGTACACCATCTTCAATGGCTGCATCTTCCTTCAATTTATTTTCCAAAGGGTTAAAACCCTTACTTTTGCCTTTGTGGCCTCTTGGATCTTTTGTTTCATTGAGGCCACTTCCTTGGTGAGCACTTGCTTCTCTGTAAGTAATATATTATACATGTTTATAACTTGGGCATGTTTTCTCTTTGTTGTGCATGCATTAGAGTCTAAAAAAATTTTGTAACACATTATTTCCATGCCAAGTTTCAAAAATATAGCACTTGTTATTAAGGGAGAGAGTTTTTGTGGATCAACCCTCATTAATTCTAGCAACACTGGAGTATCTGTGTCTAAAGAGATGTTATCTAGCAGAAGCTCAAAATCATGCTCCTCATTGTACATATTCAGTAGAAAGGATACTTAATTCTTGGTTTTATGAGTCACTTCCTTGGGATGGAATTACATCCAAAGATAAGAGTCTTTTATCCTCTACGTCGAACTGGAAATGTTTATGCATAGTGGTCACCATTCTTTCATCTTCTTGCTCTATGGACTCGATCAATGCCTTTACCTTAATGGGATCTCATTCAAGTTCAATATCCTCATGGCCACTAATATCCATCTCACTATCTTCATCCCTATCCTCATTATACCATATTACAACATCAAATAAGGAATTACTGGATGCAACCTTCTCCTGGACCAGAGAGGGAGTTCTCTCAAAATAGGATCCTAAGCTATAAATCTACACTTGAGGAGACTCTTGTTGGGGTGCTTGTCTTGGAGGTTGTTTTGGGGTAGCTCATGTGGTAGTGGTAATAGGAGGGGATGGTGGTGGGGTTGGAGAAGGTGGAGGTCGAGGTCGAGGTGGAGAAGGTGGGGGAGAAAGGGGAGTAGGTTGTGGGGATGATGGATAGGCAATAGATGAGTGAGGAGGTGTAGAGTGAGAAAGGGATGGGGAAGTGTGAAGAGGAGATGGATATGGGTGTGGTAGTGAAGGTTAAGGGTGAAGTGAAGGTGAAGGAGGCATGGAATGATGGGAAGAAATGGGTCTGAAAAGTCATGCCTCTCCCATCTTTTACCTCTTTTGGGAGCCCTGATGCCCACTTGAACTTGTGCCACCTTCACTCGCTTCTTCTTCAACTACGATGCTTGGGGGAGTTTTTCTTTAGGGTATCCATCCTATGGGTTCTTATGAAGGTGAAGCATATAGAATAACCTATGAGGTTGATCTTTGATCAAGGTTTGCTTGACTTGTATGTCAATCAAGTCCATCTCTAACCTGTTCATATAACCCTTCTTACTTGGATATACATAAAGTTTCTAGAGGGTGTGGAACTCTACATCAATCCTATCTACCTATAAAATGATAGGTTTTACATCATATATCTGATTGATAAAATCTATAAAGTACCATGCAGAGAAGGCATAGGGTAGCTTGAGCCATACTGAAATCTCTCTCAATGCATTCATGGGAATACACACAATGGAGAAATGTTTCTTTAAAGTGAAATGTGCCTAATTTTCAATCGAGATGGGCAAGTCCTCCTAAGTGCACCACTCATTTATGAATGCCACCTTCATCCCATAAAACCAATACCTCATCTTTGTCTTGTATGAGGGGGTGATATGCTCGGGGCAAGTAAATGCCTTGTAGTACTTGATAGGGGACTTGTGAGTCAGAGGGTACACCCTCTTCAATGTACCCAAGCTATAATTTAACACTCTAATCTCATCCAAGACTAGCAAAAGGAGGACTACTTCCCAAGGGAACTTGTACTTGGACATACAATGAGCCCTCTCCATATCTTCCATTATTTTGTGGATAAAGTATAGGGCCTAGTTGTACTTCAGTTCTTGTGAGACTTGGTGAGCAATATATAGGTGTGTTATATCCACCTCATTCTAATGATCAATCCCTCTAATCTGGGTGGAAATGATCCACACTATGACTCAGAGAACAAGATCTTGGAGGTTCTTGACATGCATTTCATGCCCTTACTTTTGATACATTAGCATCATGGTGGTTTTTTGTATCTCTTCCATGTCAACCAAGTCATCGATCACACTCAACCCCAATCACTGTAGTCTCATGACTTTACTAATTCTCTCAAGGGTGATCTTCATGTTGCACCTAATGAAGTGGATATAGTCCTCATGGATGTGTGAGAGGAGGAATTGTATAGCCTTCATACATTTACCAAAATAAGGCAACTCTAAGATTTGAAAAAGTCTTGTGGTGTCTAGCTATTTTTTAATGGTTAAATCATAGACCACTTGATTTTTTATGTTGGTAGTCTTGACCTGGTAGTTATTTTGGATTTTGACATCATTTCCCAGTTAGTGGTGGTTGTAATCAAAGATGGTTATTGTTAATACTTTAGAGACCCAGTTATCCATGCACACAACCAAATCTAGGTATTGCATCTCTTCTATCAAGAGAGATGGAGGTGAAGATGTTGGGGCCTTCTGAACCACTAATGACTGCACCTACTTTCCTTTCTTCACCATCTTTTTCCCTTTTACTTCCATGTATTCTCCCTCTTCTTCTTCTATGCTTTGTACTTGTTCTTTAGGGCACTGCTTTGGAGTCTCTTCTCTAATGGGAAACAAGTCTCCTCTACTCACCTCTTCTTCTTTTGAGATAGTTGGTAACTTTCCAAGTATCTTGGAATTTTTCTTAGGATGCATTACCCCAAGGTTAATGCATGACAGTCTCACATTCCCATATGAATATGTGGTTGGAAATCGATTAATTCAAATTTTTGAGCATAAAAACTTCATCAATGGCAGCCCTATAACTTGTAACATCAAATATTACCACTTCTTTCCACCAATTTGGACTTAGAATATCTTTTTTCGACTGGGTAACAACCTACGTGTCTAATCAAGGATATAAAAACTCTACTCTACTCAAGATTTTATTGGTTTGGCTCTGGTGTGGTCACTTGCTCTTTGACTCTGGTTCATCATCCACTCTTGGCTCTTAGTAATTTGAAAATTAATGCAATGTAAATCGTAAAATGAATTTAACTTACCTATTTATAAGCTTCAGGGGGGGTAGGGGTTATCCTCATTAATTCTTCTCTTTTCCCCATCACTTCATAGCATAAATGCATATCTTTTTATGGCCATCATATTTCAAACATTGCTTTATGTAATTAATGTCTTAATGGTTTTTTTCTATCACACCTTTGGCATGCTTTTTGTCATAACTAACCTCATTGCATTAATGGCATGTCCTTTCTCATGCCTTTTATTGGAAGTGGGTGACAGTTGTATCCCACCCTTTCGATGTGGTGGAAGACAACTGACCCATTTTAAATTTCTAACATATGGTAAGAACCTTACCCCTTAGTGCCTTAAATGACTCCCATGCCATTAATAACTTTCATGCCTTCATGACTTACGTGCCCATATATCCCACGCACCCAGCTTTTTATTTTTAACTTTTCATGTGACTTCTTACCCCACACTAATATGGTCTGTGGTCCTCCATGAAAACAACATAAAAACAAAATGGAAATAAATAAAAAGGGGTGCATGCAATAAAGGCAGTGCTTATATTGAAAGTAGTAAATCCTAATCTAATGGCATATGCCTTATTTATTGCAAAAGTTTAAGTTATTCTGATGCAAAATACGATTGAAGCCGACTTTTATTATAGTGCCCTAGGAGGAATTGACCATCCATTATCTGTAATCGACATGCCTTAGTCAGTCAAATGTTATGTATGATAAATAGGCCATCCTAGTGTATGCAAAGCTTTTTAGAGTGGTGTGTGAACATAGAGTTATACAACAATACCTTCATGCCTAGAGAAAAAGTTTTGTTCTTGATATGGCAATGATGTCATGCCTTCTACTTGCATTTCTCTACATCTTGGCTCCAATGAGTGAGGAACTAGGTCTCATCTATATGCATTAAACTAACCAAGCACACTCTCAAGGATGCCTCATCATCTAATTATCCTATGCATGTGATACAGAGAGATGGCATCAAGAATTCCTTTGGCATCACTACTTCTTTGCCATACACCAAATTGAATGGTGTGTTTTTGTTTAGGTGCTTGAAGGTATTTTGGTAGGCCCAAAGTACTATAGACACCCTATCATCCCAATCAGTGTAGCCAACATTGCATATTTTCATTAAAGTGATACCTAGGATCTTATTGAAAGCTTCAGTAGTTCCATTGGCTTGTGGGTGGTATGGTATTGTTTTGTGGTGCATGATCATGAACTCAGCAAGCAAGATGCAAATGGTTTCATTCAAAAAGTGGGTTCCTCAATCACTAGTGAAACTCATGGGACACCCAAATTATGTTATAACATTCTCCTAGATAAACCACATAGTAGTAGATATGGTACAATCCTTTGTCAGTATTGTTTCAGCCTAGTGGGTAAGGTAGTTAGTTACTATAATGATGTATTGAGAACACATTCGTCACCCTGTTGGAGTGATGGGCCCCACAAAATCAATAGCCCATTCATCAAAAGTCTTTAAAGAGGTCTTGGGTTATAAGGGCATAACATATCTTCTATTTGGTTTACCTATGCAGTAGCATATGTCACATTACCTAACATATACATTAGCATCTTGGAATAGAGTTGGCCACCAAAGCCCAGCTAGCAGAACATTGCACACTATAGCCTCTCCAACATAATGTCCATCTGCAATACCTTCATGAACTTCATGAAGTACCTCTAAGTGCTCAGGTTGCATTACACAATAATGAAGCACCTCATCACCATCTATTTTTTAAATATCACCAACTACGAGCTGAAAAGGTGCAGTGTAAATTATAAGTTGCTTTTTTCTATGAAGTGAGAGACTCAGGGGAAAAGCTAGTGTTAAAAATTGATGCAATATCTTCCAGTTCTTTAGGTGCCCACACAACTCAAAAGATTTGTAAATTAAGATCATCCTCTATAACTACGGGGGTTCTTCATTCTCAATCTGAGACAGATGGTCAAGTCCATAGTTAGCATTTTCAAGTTTCACCATTAAGGAAATTAGAATTCTTGGAACAACATGATCTAGTGGTAAATCCTTCCATGCATCATTAGTTTATTAACTAGCTACTTTAAATCCTCGTGATCTCTATAGAAAATGAATTGAGTGCCTAAAAGGTATTTTTAGAACTTTTACAAGGCGCAAACCATTGACAAGGCTTTGCATTCTATGGTGGTATAGTTTCATTTAGCCAGTGTGATATTTCTACTCATAAATTAAATGGGGTGATCTAGGTGACCATCAATTGGTTGTGTAAAGATTACACCAACATCTATACCATATGCATCCACATGGACATGAAATGGATTTGTCTAATCAGGGAATTGTAGAATAAGAGAAGTGACCAACTTTTCCTTGAGTGCTTCAAAATCTTCCCTATAAGAACTAGTCCATACGAACTGCTCATTTTGCTTTAAAAGTTCTTCCAGGGGCATAACAATCTTGGCATAACTATGAATGAGCTTTCTGTCATAACTTGTGTGCCCTAGGAAGGCATGTACTTTATGTTGATACTAGGGCACTGGTAGGTAAAGAATCATATATACCTTCATTAGGTCCATTAGGAGTCCTTCTTTACAAATAATATGCCTTATGAGCTTTTGTTTTCCTAAGCAAATCTCTTCTCATCATTCTTCAACAAGAACTGGAGTAGTTACAGGAACTAGATGTGCTAAAGGCTTAGTGAATAAGTGTAAAGGTTCCTTAAGTTCCTGATGGATATTCCATAAGTGGTCTTCCACAAGACTTGGGTCTTTGAGAATAGCTTCACACATCATATGGAGACTGAGGCGTAAGTCCATCCTTGGTGAGGAATAAGAGAGTGTTGATGTCATGTTTTCCTTTAGTAACTACCAAAACTTGGTTCCCATGTGTTTCTCTTCATGAATGTACTAGGCTCGTACCTATGTTTGTAATGTCCCATAGAATGCATGCACCTATAGGTACTCTAGTAAGTATGTTTCCTAATTTCTCTATATTCTCTCACAACCTTCAATGTAAGGTTCAGGATCTTGCATGCCCTATATCTAATTAATCCTTTGAACTTGTTATCATAATAAAATATATGGTGTAGAGTAGAACATACTTGATCCCAATAAAGAGGGCACTCTTTATGGATATGCCACCACCTTGCAGTGGTACCATTAAAAAGGTGATCTAATGACCTCATCTAGTCATTTTTGGTGTTATAAAACTCTTTAAGATGATGTTCAAAGTCACGTACCTCCATTTGTCCTTAGAATCATGGGGCTTCATCAAGTCTTTCCAGTAGTGGTCCTATCAGTGGCCCTCTCATTGCAAAACCCATGAGGAAAACAAACTTGTGACATTTATGGAGTGGATATGGGGGGCTCACACGACTGTTGATGGTGCTACATACTCTCCCAATGAGATCATAGCCACCATGTACTCAATAATTACAAGCATTGCTTGTAGTGTCAAAAATAGACTAGGTATTTGTCCATCAAAGAACACCATTTGGGGTTGGATCATGTTGCTTATCATTCTGGGCAGTGACATTGTATAAGCGATTGAAGTCTTTTTCAACATTAATGAATTCTATATAAGGGGGTCCTTGTGCTTCATATAGTGGTATTACAACATGTTGATCAGTGTTTTCAAAACTAATGTAGCACTTTTTAAAGCTCAAGTCTACATTGTTTTCATAACACTAGGGTCTTCCCAATAGGGTTGGGTAATCATCAGCTTTAGCTAACTCCAGAACCTCAAAATCTACTTTTAATGGTACTCCAAATATGTCAACTATGGCGTTCTTGAGGACCCCAATAGGGTGAGCACGAGTCTTATTTTCCATGAATAAGACATGAGGTGAAGGTTATAGCACTGGACTAGACATTTTTCACCAAGCATCATTGGTGAGGACATTAAGTTATGCACCAGTATCTACTAAAATGTCCTTGATTACCCATCCATCAATGATAGCATTAACTAATATTTCTCTATCTCCCTGGGGAGTAGATGAACTAGGAGTGGTAGATGTCAGGCATGATTTAAACAACAGTCTTCACTTTATTGAATGATGTGAGGGTGAACTCCATTTGGTAGTCGAGCTTGACTCTTAAGCCAAGCATTGAGTTGTGAGACAATATCCACATCCAACATCCACATACATAGTTCTTGGAAGTCATCACATGTTATAGGTTGGAGTTCAACTTCCCTTTGCACAATAACACGTTGTATTAAATCTTTGTCTTTGAGAAACTAAATCTTGCCCTAAAGTTCTCATATGAGTACCATCGTATCTGGAGGATACCCTTTTGTTGATAAACATCAAGGTAATTTTTAGCTCATGGTTCTTCCCATTATACCTTCTCGATCAGATTCGCTATTGATTGGGTTTGTCCACTATGGGTGGTAATGATTACTTATTGAACTATAAGGAAGATTGGGTGTGCAGGCCATTATGGTTTATCAATTTGAATCATACCAATGCCCTTTTCATTTCGTTTCTTGGTGATAGTTGCATATAGATTAGGACACTCTTCCAATTGATGGTCCTTTTTGTAAAATAAACATGTCAAGTACTCTGGGCAATCCCTTTGATAGTGGTCTAGAGATCAACATTTATAAAAGGTTCTAGGTGGGAATCAACCACCTCCTCATCCTTGTCCTCTCCCTTATCCATAGTAGCCACATTATCTTGAGTATTAGCGACTGAGGTTTTGCACAAGACACGTGCCCGAGCTTCATGGATATCACTGATCAATCGATAGTCATTAGTGTCATGAGTGTAAGCATCACAAATTTTACAATACTCAGACACTTTAGTGTGCATAGCCTAATGTAAAAGAGGACAAGAGTAAACATCATGCTCCTCATGTCAGATTTCACAAGTTTGTGTAAGTACCATATGGATGTTCTTATCTAAGTAGTTGCCCTTTATATGTCCTTCAATTTTTTAGTTAGTACACCAGACACCACTATGTGTTTCAAGTACAATGTTGGCTATTAAATTTTCTAGTTATGATGCCATTGAGGCTATTTGGGACTCCATAAAGGGAATAATACTAGTGTCAATACTTCCAACCACTTTAGCATGGAAAGCATCTTCTAAGGCCTCGTGTGGGATAATAAAGGTCTGTTGTGATATGGTTCATCAGAAGGTAGTAACAATCTTCCCACAAACCATTGTGCATGTTGGGAAATGTTAATTTCAAAGGATAGTTTAAATAACAAGGTTTTAAACCTTGCATCATACTCATGTATGCTCTCTATAAGTCCTTATTTTATATCTTTCAATACTGCTCAAATTCAAGAATGTGAAACTCCTGAAGGAAGGTTGTTTTGAGATGATCAAAATTGACCACCACTTATTGAGGGTCAAACTTATGGTACCACTTATGTGCACACTCTAAGAGTGTAGTTCTTAACTATGTGGCATTACATTAGAAAGATGTGATACCTCACACCCTCAAAATCAGTTCACACTTGTGGACATGCTCAACTACATTCTCCACCCCTCGATATTCAGGTAAGTGTAATGTCATCTCATAAAACACCATAGTCAATTGAGGTGTTTGGGTAGGTGGCTGTTATAAACCTCCAGTCCCAGTTCCTTGAGGTGGCAATCCAATTCCTCTTCTGCCACCACCTAGTATTCAAGTGCTTCTAGTAGCGGTACTCATGATATGAGGAGTGATAACTAATTAGTTAACTGAGGTTGGGCCTGTATTTTGTCCTTAAAGGCCAGGTCCACTAGGCATCCCAAGTTTTGCCAAAGAATTCCCTTTAAGAGGGAAAGATCGTGTTAAATTTAAATGAGCCTCAACTGACTTAGTTTCAATATTCCTTACCAATTTAGCTTCTGACTTCAAACTATTTGTATCTAAATTTTGAATGTGTACTCCATTTGAATCAAAGGCATGAGCATGTACAATGTTGGGAGAGCTAGATTGGTTCAAACTTGGTTCCTCAATTCCTTTTACTAGCTTATTTCTCCTGCATAAGATAGAAGTGGCATAGAATGCAGGTTGAGAGTGATGGGATCCTCATGTTTTTCCACTTCCCTACAGCTCTTAGCAGCACTATGTGAGTCCTTCTAGTCTTTCCCTACACCACTAACTCCCATTATTCTTTGTTGAGATTCATCGTACTTTCATTTCCATAGTGCATGCTGGTAGGCTACTATTATGAAACCACAATCTTCAATCCGCCTCTACTCTCCCCTTCCAAATGTGCGGCTCATGTACAAATGGATTTAGCTATCCATTGGTATGGTTTTCAGTCCAAGGTCAACAATTAATTTCTTAATTTTGAAAGTAAAAAGTGTTAGATAGTGACCCTGTAGCTCTCAAAGGAATTGAAATTTGGATTCTTCAAGACATGAATAGGTGGTCACAATGTACTCTAATATGTAGCTATTCTGAACTCCTCTCCAGCAAAAATTGACTACTCATTTCCTTGGGACTCTAAGTAATACTAAAGCTCTTTGTCGTTATGTTATCCAAGACTACCTCCTTCTAATATTCCTTGATCATCCTTGAGCATATGCTAGCATCCAAGCATGTAAGAGAACTAGGAGCTCTGAAAATAAGGTTTCATATAAGGGACTATAGAGATTTTGCTCCACCCACCATCATGTAGAGATTCTTGGTATAAGATATAAAACTGCAAACTTATCTTCAACATTGATAACCCATTCTTCTATATTTTCCAGTGTAATGCACTCAAACATTTTCCCATGTATGTGCTTCAAGTCCCAATAATGGAAGCAAAATGTTCGATTATTTTAGTTAATTCATGCTCTAGTGCTGAAGTTCATCCCAATGGGCTAGGGTGCTAGCCCTATCATGTGAGAGTTTAGTATCATCCGCTCACTTGAAGCATGCAACGAAAGGTTGGTTCTCGAAGGTTTTGTAGCACAGTGATAAATGTTTGTTTATCTATCTTTATGCAATTTTAAACAAGAATTATTAAATAACACAAATATACTACTATGATCCTTCTAGTTCTAGATCCAACTATTACTATTATTATTACTAAATGGATCACCATCATTATCTAACATTAGTGACTTAGAAAAGAAAAGATGCCAATAACAAGACTAAGAAATAAATCATACCCAAGTCTAACACTTAGTATATTTCATCATTCAAGACATAATTTGGCAAAACCTGATATCTCACATTAGATGCTTAATGAATCAAAAGGTCAAAGCTTCATCATCTATTCTCCAAAAGATCATCCTCGCAACAAAATTTAATGGGGGAATTTGTACTTGTTTTTCCCTGACCAAGTGTTACAATCATTTAAATGGTTTGGGTGAATGGTGGACAAACTCTCAACAAACTAAAAGTCATGGCACTTATAATAAGTTCTTCATAAGGACCCATGTCCTTGTGCCCCTATACCCTCACTCTATGCTATATATTGGTGGCTATATATTCCATTCCTTATGAGCTAGTGCAAAACCTCCGATCAATAAGGTCAAAGTGTCCCATATGAATCATTCTTCTAATTGCTCCCATTTCCCACATGTTCCCCTAGTATTTTTCTTTCATTCTAAGTCTAATGTTCTCGGGTTCTTTGTGACTTGTTCTTCTTTGATTGGGTCTTCTCATATTGGTCCCTTCTACACCATTATCCTTTCACGTCATTGTCTATTTACACCTAATAGGTTTTTCACCATGGTCCTTCCACATTGTGTTAGTTTTATGCAAAAATAGGACAATACTTAGTCAAAATTATAGGGCCAATAGTTTTGGAGAAACTTGAGTTATGCTTATTCATATCATACTCTTTTCTACACTCACTAGCATAGTGTCTATACCTCTTTCCATAATAGCATTGGATGTTAGACTTATCATACCTTTGTGGAGATCCTCCTCTAGAATTGTTGTTGCTCCTTCTTCCTCCTCTTCCATGTGACTCTTAATGGCTATGCCTTCCACCTTCTTGACTATTGCAAGTTCTTCCTCTTCCTCTATTATTTGATCCTCTCCCCCTTCCTTTCACATTCACATTGGTCTTGAATTCTTGCTGATAGGAAGAGGTGGTTAACCTATTCAACCTTTTATCATGTGTTTGCAAGGAACCCATTAGCTCATCCATCATCATTTACCTCAAATCCTTAAACTCTTATATTGCAACCACTATAGGGTCAAACCTGATTGGAAGGCTCCTCAACACCTTCTCTATGATCCTATGATCTTCAATGCTATCACCACATGTATTCATTTGATTGACAATATTCATTATCCTTGTGAAGAAGACATTGATAGACTCATTCTACTTAATTTCTAGGGTCTCAAAGTCCCATACTTGTTTGAAATGGATAGTTGTTGTTATCCTAGAAGAGATTGAATCAGCTAATGCCATTTTTATGTAGTCGAGTGCTTTAGCATCCTTCATCCTATTTTCCTTCAATACATTCCTTTGTGCTTGGGTTAATGCACTAAAAGTTTCTAGGTCTGCAACCTCTTTATATCCACCTTCAACCAACTCTCATAGCTCTTGAGATTTGAATGTATTCTTCATTTTGATACTCCACACATCATAGTTCTTTCCATCAAATATAGGGGGATGCTGCCAAACCAAAACTATCTATTGCCATGTCTAAATGGGCTTACAATCTAAGGGCTCTGATACCAGTTGTTGGCATCAAATACATAATGTACAGGCTTAGTTAGGTAGGAAGCAAATAGCTCAGCAATAAAATAAAAGACTGAATTAGGGGATGGACAGAGCATAAACATAAAACACAAAATTTGCATATATTAAATGATTCTAAAACCTCTTTTATAAACTAATTTAAACTCCCTTAATAACCATCTACAACTTTATATTAAAATCTTACAAAAAAATTCTCTTTTGACTTTCTATTTCTTTTCTACTATGTTGATCTACCTATGGTCTAACTACTATTAACAAAACATCCACTTACTCTATTTACTAATGATCTTCTTCTTTTATTTTCCCTCCTTTATCCTCCACAATTTTTTGATGGGTTCTCCTTCTCTGTTACTCTATCTTCTCCAATATTTTGCGTTTATTTTTTTATAGACTATTGTTGTTTTATTTTTTATGCCTATACTAATCTGCTTCTTTAACTACTGCTATGCTAAATATTTGTTGCACATATTCTTCTACCCGTATTAACATTCCTCTATTTTATTTATTCCTTTTTCTTTTGTCTCTATTTTATAACTCACCTACCTTCCTTTTTGTCACCTAACTCCAAACAGTTGTCTGAAAATTCAAATTTCAAACTGTGCATTTAATTTGTTTGGTGGTTGTAGTTATTGAGTAGAGTGTGCAGGGACAGGTGAAGGGAAAGAATATTTTATTTTAACAAAAAATGAATTGCAAGTGGCACAAGCAACACAACGCATGGTGTCACACGCAATGACTCATTGAAATTGGATACTACATGATTCGTTGAAGGCAATTAGGTCTATTCAGGAAATGAAACTATAGTAGTATGTTGCCAAAGGGTATTAACAAATTTGTAGATATACTCTACCAAAAAAGTTTAATAATTTTGCATTTATAATCTCTAAACTTTAAAAAATATATTTTTATAACAAATGGAGAATATTTTTGTACCATATACTATTAAGTGGAAAAATAATAAAATATTTTTACCACCACAAAAGATAAATAAATTATAAATTTCAAATGCATAGCCTATTTTAATTGGGTATAAAGGGTGCATTGATCAAATTAAATGCTTGAATAAAAAATAATAGTACATGCCTTTTGGTAGGTACCAATAATAAATTCCATACTTGTAAAAGTATAGCCCTTGTATAAACCCAAAAAAAACTTACAATTGTCCACCAATTAAGTAAATATCTATAATGAATATAAAAAAGGTGCACAAAATACAATCGACATTGCACACCTCTTTCAAGCACAAAAAGAAATTTCAAAAGTTGGTAATATAAAAAACAATCTACCCAAATCATCATGTCACGTGTTTTCATGTCATCATGTTATTCCCTTGTGGTTTAACTTCAAAACTTTGTTGGTTTATGTGGACTTTCTACTCCCTATTTGAAATAGAAAAGTAAGTGTTTTAAGTTAAATTCATGAGTATAATTTTTTAAGGGGAGAAAATAAAGGAGATGATTTAGTATTTGTGTACCCTAATTTTGCATCTACTTGGTATCTAAACAATGTCACATCAACATTTAAAAATTATATCGATGGATAGCTTGAAGAGTATACTACTTAATTCTATATTTTCAAGGTGTGATATGTCAGTACAATGTTAGCACAATGATTATTATGCAAGGTGTCATTAAAATGGTATACACATAAATATGATCAATACATGTGCATTGAGTATCTTATACTTATATAACTGATATATCATTATGTTATTAGCTATTGTACATTACTAATTGGTCAAAGTTGTATAATTACATATAAATTGTACACCTATTTTTAGCTCTTTTACAATAACCATTGGCTCTTTTTTAACATGTAGTCGATATTTTGGTCTCATGTACCATCTCAGATTTTAAACCTTGATCAACTATTGGTATCTCTCCCTTATATAAGAAATTTCTTTCTACTCAACAATTAGAGCAACTATCTTATATAAAATGAAAATGATTATTTTGTACTTGGGTAAGTGCAGGAATATGGTGGATAAAAAGGGGCCTACCCATGGACATGTTTTTCCTAAAAATTAAAAAATCTCAACGTCCATAAATTATTAGAGATGACTACACTCAAAATTTGAAAATGGTATAAGAATATGAACTATAGCATTTCGAGTCTAGTTTCCAAAATACTTTTTTTTAATCATTAAGTATAAGTAGGTCAAACATTTAAAATTTGAATGGGAACTCATTTAAATATATATATACTAGATAGTCATCCGTACAATGCAACCTTTTTATAGCAAAATTTAATATTTTTTAAAATCCTTTTATAAAAATTTAGATAAAATCATTTATTTTGTGACCTATATTTTATTATTATTTTTATATATATATATATATATATATATATATATATATATATATATATATACATACAACCTAATTCTATACGCATTAAAAAAAATTAATTTTCATTGTTTTAAGTAGTTATAGAAGTCGTACGACCATCTATCCATTTATTGTCAGTTTTGGAGATCTATTTGTTGGATATATATATATATATATATGTACATACATATATACATATGTATGTATATATATACATATATATATATATATACATACATACATATGTATGTATATATATACATACATATATACATATGTATATATACATACATATGCATATATATATATATATATATATGTATATGTATCTATATGTATTTATATATATATATGTATATATATATATATATATATATATATGTATATGTGTGTGTATAACCAACAAATAGATCTCCAAAACTGACAAAAAATGGATAGATGGCCGTACGACTTCTATAACTACTTAAAAAAATGAAAATTAATTTTTTTTTAATGTGTATAGAATTAGGTCAAGTTTGTGACCACCTTTTTTTTCACATTTGGATCAATGAAAACAAAAATACTTAAACATATATAGGCATATATATTTGCAGCATACAGTAGCTTAAAAAATCCATAGTTAAATTTAACATAGATAGAAACCTTAAAATAAAATAAATAAATAAACATGTATTTAGAAAGAGGAGAGCGTGCTCATCATCGTAATAATAATTCTATGGATTGGCTCATTGAAATTCAGTGTATTTGGTGATGGAGGTTGAATCTTATAATTTTCAATAAAAGATATCAGATTCAACTGTGTTGATAGGTCTAAGCCTTTGGCTCAAGAATTCAATCCTTTTCCAAGCCAAAAGACTTAGTTTTTAAATTAAAACATAGCACATCACATATGTGTTATGTTGATATTGCACTCAAAACCAAGAAAGATCTATTTATATGTATTTATGTGTATGTTTATATATACTCACATTTATATTTTTATATTTTGATTTTAAAGTGCAGTGTGTCAATATATACACTACTACAAAAAGGACATAATTGATACAATGATGAAATTTTGGTGCGTTTGAACTCGTGAACATAATTTTGACTATATAAAATATGATTTATGATTCAACCAGGTCCAATTTCATTAAAAATGATGAAAGAGTCAATTATTCCAATGGTAGAGGTAATTAGCCCCAATTAGGACTCCTTGCATGTAAGTGCGATTATATGATGTGATTTGGGGCTAAATTAGCTTATATTTTCTAAAATATGTAGCAAATAAGTGAATTGATGCAATCAATGATGCAATTTAAGTGAAATTGAGCCCCATGAACCTAATTTTGACTATAAAGGATTTAATTTGGGGCTCCTAACCCTAATATTATAAAAAATAAACCAAATAGTACATTGATTCAATTCGAAAGCAATTAGGGGTAATTTGAGCCCCTTCAACCTGATTATGACTATAAAATGTGATTTGAGCCTTAATCAGCTCCAATTTCATTAGAGAAGGAAGTAAAGAATCATTTAGTTCAATGTCTGATACAATTTTGACATGTAGAAGATGTGGTTTGAGGCTCTATAAACTCCAATATCATCCTGTAATGAATGAAATTATCAATTGGTTTAATTATCAAGGCAATTAGGGTCAATATGAGCTCCTTAAACCTAATTGTGACTATACACTGTGATTTGAGGCTAAATTAGTTTTGATTTCATCATAGATTGAGCTAATTAATCAAAAGGTGTAATTAATGACTTGATTATGGAAATATTGAGTCACATTCAAACATAGTTTGAGTTGTATATGATGTGATTTTGAGTGAAATTTACCCTAATTTCATCATATAATGAACCAAACAGTTGATTCATTCAATCAAGGAGGCAATTGAGGCCAATTTGATCCCCTTAAACCTAATTACAAGAGTAAGATGTGATTTAAGGATAAATTATATTTGATTCTATCATGAATTGAACCATTTACTCAATTAGTGTAATTACATGTATGATTTGGGCCAAATTGAGCCCCTTATACCTAAATTATGGATTAGGGTTTAGGGTTATAATTAGTTGATGCAATTTGGATGAAATTGAACCCCATGAACCTAATTTTGACTATATAAGATGTAATTTAGGGGTCAATTGACCCTAATATCATAACCAAAAAAAATAGCCCATCAATTAAATCCTGAAGGAAATTCGGGCCAATTTGAACCCTTTTAACCTAACTACAAGAGGAAGATGTGATTTGGGGCTAAATTAGTCATGAAATTGTCTAATTAGTTATCTGGTGTAATTAAAGACATGATGTGGGCCAAATTAAACCCAATTAACCTAAATTATGACTCAATCAAATGTATAGGATGCAACATATGGCTTAATCAATGCTTTGATTTATCACAATAAAAATACAAAGGTAATTGGAGCCAATGTGAACTCGTTGAACCTAAATTCAAATATAGGATATCATTTGAGGCCAAAAATTAGCTCATATTTCTTTACATATCAATCCAAATAGTTAATTATTGCAATCAATAATGAAAGTTGGATGAAATTCAACCCTATAAACCTTGTTTTGACTATATAAGATATAATTTAGAGGTCAATCAACCCCACTATCATAATACCCTAAACCTAATAGTCCACCTATTCAATCATGAAGGAAATTGGGGTTAATTCGATCCCCTTCAACTTAACTACAAGAGCATGATGTGATTTGGGGATAATTAGCTCTGATTATGCCATGAACTGATCAAATTAGTCAATTAGTGTAAATAGAGACATGATTTGGATGTTATTGAGCCTTGGGAACTTAAATTATGGCTTAGGGTTTTAGGTTTTGGATTACAATTAGTTGATGTAATTTGGATGAAATTGAACACTATGAACCTAATTTTGACTATATAGGATTATTTTAGGGGTAAATTGACTCTGATATCATTAAAAAATAAATCAAATAGTCCACTAATTCAATTCTAAAGGAAATTGGGGCCAATTTGAGCCCCTTCAACCTAATTAGATAAGACAAGGACATGATTTGGGGATAAATTAGTCATGAATTGATCCAATTAGATAATTTATGTAATCAGAGACATGATTTGGGGCTAAATTAATCATAAATTGATCTAATTAGTCAATTGAAGCGATTAGAGACGTGATTTGGGCCAAATTGAGAGCTGTAAACCTAAATTATGGCTCAATCGATTGTATAAGATGCAACATATGATTAAATCAACTTTATAATTATATCATAAATGTAAATATAGAGGTAACTATATATGATTGCATGACATAGTAATATTGCAAACTATGGATTGCATAAGATACTCATATAACATAATAATATAAAATAGGATTGCATCACATAATATAATCATAAAAATATGATATATGACTATATATAATGGTTATAATGTGTACTTGTTATTGGCATAATAGATTTAAAAAAATCTATGTCCAATGTTTATTTTTAGGGTATTTTGAGAATTCTGGCCCCACTAACATTCTTTGCATCATTTTGTAGTTTGTACAATGACAAAAGGAATTTAATTATTCTTTGGGACCCCACCATAAAAAAAAATCAAAATTTTATTTGTTTAGTCATGGGTGAGGTTTCTCATTCACAGAAGAGGAAGCAATTAAAACACAAAAAACTAGAGCAATTACAAGAGTTGAGAGAAAAAGAAAAGATATGAATTCAAACATTTCACTCAAAACAAGGTACAAAACTATCCATAATGAAGCAAATGTCAAAGATAATGATGAAATTGACAATAGTGAATTGAATAATGATGATAAATGTTTACCTAACAATCCAAATTATGTTGTAATTCCACATTTAAAGTATACAATTTTTTATTTAGTTGATGAATCTATGCGCAATGAACTACCCACTAATAATGAAGAAAATTTCATGAAAACACATAATCATGAAAATAATAATGAAAAAAATGCCATGGAAACACTAAACAATGAAATCAATACTGAAGAAACTAGTAGTGAACATAACAATTTTGAAACACCCTCTCAACAAATTCCACCAGTAACAACACCTCCAAGGATTGTGCATAGAAAATGCAAGTACTTAATTGAAGTTGATGAAAATATTTTGAAAACCAATGCATAAAAAATGTCTAACCACCATTCAATAAGATTAGATGAAAATTTTTGGGATAATTACCTTTAAAATTTAGATTTCGATAGTAAAAAATGTCAATTGTTTGTTTCTTTGATGAAATTGATTAATATGAGACTTAAAATGTACACCCTAGGACTAAGAGCATCTAACATAAATGGTGAAAACAAAAAAAATGTTAAAAATCTACATGATGCATATCATATTGTAGGCACAACATCATGTAACAAAGATTGTAATGTTTTCCATTGTATAATTACAACTTGTGTGGCAAGTGGTCAAACATAGAAAAATGCTTGATTTAAAAAACTAGATGGTCATTGAACATAAATAGAAAAACATTAATGAAAGTGATTAAAATACATCAAAGACTTAATGATGCCAATACTAATGATATCTGGGAATTCTCTGGTACACTTCTAAAAAAGGACAAGGCTATAGCCAATACTCTCAAAGATTTACTTAAATAATTTTGGAAGCACAATACATGAGTTTTACCTGATATAAGAGATGTAGTGAAAAGAAGAGTTGATTCTCACAACTGTGAATCACATCTAAAATATTTCTTTGATATGACCCAAACACAATTATACTCTAATTTTATATAAAAGCATCCACAAATTTCTATTAGTCTGATATTTTGAGATGGCTAAATATTTTTATGTAAATCTAAATCACACACGCACCACTTGTTGTTGCAAGCAACATGTTGAATTTTCAATGCACTATGATGTTTTCACCATATACATTATTCTTTGCATACCGACAATAATTTTTAAGAGTATGACTTAGAAGCTTTGCCAAAACTAGTTAAGGAATTTATTCCAATCATTTTTTGTGAAAGACTAGATTGACATTTATTTTATAACAAAGCATGTTTAGATGGAAATTGCAGCATTTGTGGTGGATTTCCAAAATTATATCCATGAGGAGAGTATAAGTTCAATTAGACAATAATTGGTTAGTTTGAGAAAATACAGATATGTGACTTGTCAATTAAAATATGGCAAACAATCTAAAAGGTACGAGCTTGATACAAAATAGATACTTGTTTAGAATTTATGGTCAAATTTAGGGAATAAATTGTTTCTGAGTACGCAAGACACACACATAAGATTAGATAGTTAGATGAACATTTCAAGGCAAGGAAAGACACATTCCCCCTTGGTTCTATTATTTTAGTAATCCACTTTACTAAAAATTACACATTCAAATGATGAATGGAAGTTTAGTCACAATATTATAAATCAATATAGGTTGTCATGTATGTGAATATAGCATTCATGCATGCACTTAATAGTATAGAGCAAGATAAAAAATATCAAGGGATTACCATTTCTATGGCATTGATGACCAATCCCATTATAGAAAGTATGTGAAAGGTTATTTTGAGATTATGGAAATTTTAATGAGAGGAACATTGATTTCAATCAACATTACAATTGGTCAAACAATTGCATGTCTCTATTCAATAATGCACGAATGTTTTACTAGTTGAGTTTCACTAAGGCTAGCCAGGGAAAGGGTATCATGATGATGTTGGATCATGTGTAAAAAGATTCATTATAAGAGAGGAGTTAAATTTTGAAGATGGTGTTGTTTTGACTAATGTAACAACCATTATTGAGTGGTGTAACGACAAAATGGGCCATGATACTTTAAGAAAATTCTATTATTTATAAATATTTTTAGTTGATAGAGAAAGAACACTTGGAAAAGTATGAGGATTATATGATTGTAATGGGATCAGGTGAGCTCCACTCTTTTCATAGCTCAAATGTAGGTTATTAGACTATTCATACAAAACACTTGGCATGTTTTTATTCTGCATGCATGGACTCTATTTGTAATGAGTGTGAGTTACAAGAGTGGGTGGATGAATGGAATTTCACACCTCTAATTCCAATTAACTCATATCAAGTTCCACCAGCATTACATCTAATGGATATGACATCGTCACATGACTTTGATAATGTATATGATCTAGTGTAACCAGATAGAAGATTAATCATTAAGTATTATTTCTTCTCATTATTTGTTTGACAATGTCATTAAAAAATATTTTTTGTGATACAAGGCATTTTTTTGAATTTATTGCTGAAGAGGAGAATGAAAAAGGAACATATTACTACTTATGTTGACATGTAGAGGAAAAAATTTGACTTCCCCAATCATAGATGGAGAAACATTGACTATCTCACTAGGTTTGTGATAGTTACTGGAACTTGGCTTCGATGATAACCTATCAAAAATTTATATGTATGGTTATTTAAAGACATTGAAACATGTGGGAAGATACTACAATATTTAAATTTGGTTATTGCAATTAATATTCAATTGGTCAAATATCATGAGAGGCCATTAAATAAGAATCTATGGAAAGTTCATGAGTCAGATCATGAAGCTATTTTTTATACTATCAAGATTAGAGTAGATCCTAATGGTTCATTAGATTGAAATTACAAGGTATGTTGAGTTCTCAAATGTAGATTTATTTAGTTTTACCAAATTTTATAGATTTTATACGTAGTACATATAAATTTCATTTTTAATTACTTACTAACATTTTTTTTGTAGGTTAGTGGTGCCAATTAAGCTTTCACCTTCATGTAGTTGACACTATTAGTAAAAAAATCATATTCTTAAAGCTAAGAGAAGCTTAACATAAGTATTTAATTATTAAATAAATGATGTTTTTGAGGTCACAATGGGTGGTGGGTATATCGATCATGTATTATGGGAGGAAAACAACTTGCTTTTAAATGTTATCCACCACTCTAAACATGTTGGAAGTGTCAGTTTCGAGCCATGAAGCACCATAGGTGGATATCTTGAACTGCCCCTTCAACTTTGAAAACATTTGTTGTAAGTGTTTCCACCCTCCTGAATAATAGTGAAAACACACATCCATGTGTATTTAGAGTTCATGGTCATGAGAGCACATATCATTTGTCTATCTAGACATGTTTAAAGAGATGGACTTACACCTAGAGGTCCTGAAGGCAAAAATGTCAGTTGGAGGATAAAAACTTGTCTCTTCACTAAAAAAAGTTACAATTCAGGACCTATTATTGCAACGTGTGCCATGGATCCATCTCCAAGGTTACATTGACGTGCTCCAAATTGAAATTCAATGGCTTTGACATGCATGTGAGGGTTCTTTCAATTCATCTAAATGAATTACAATTTTCTGAAGTTAGGCCAAAACCAATAATTTTCTTATATTGAGAAGGGCATTCCTATGGCTAGAATGGGTAGTGGGTATCTTAAATGGGCATGATGGGAGCCAATAACCTGGTCTTAGACATTATACACCACCTCATACATGTTTTTAGATCCATTTTTGAGCCACAAAGCACTAGAGGCAAAGATATTGAACTATCGCTTACACTTTCACAACATTTATTATCAGTGTTTCCATGCTCCTAAACAATAGTGAAAATAAATATTCAGGTGGATTTCAGGGTTGTGGTCATCGTACCACATGTCATTTGCTTATCTATACATGTTTAAAGTGATGGAATTTCACTTGGGCCCCCTAGAGGCATAAATGTCAGTTGGAGGACAATAACTTCTCTTCACTATAAAAACAATATATTTTAAGACCTGTTATTGAAACATGTGCCACACATTCATTTCCAAGGTTACATATATGTGCTCTAGGATGTGCTTATAGGGATTATACATACATGTGAGGGTTATTTAATTTATTTGAATGACTTATGGTTTCTATTTTATGCATGTCTGAAGTTAGACACAAAAACTATGATTTTATTGTATTGGGAAGGGCATTCTTGAGGCTAGAATGGGTAGTGGGTCTCTCAACCAAGTGTGATGGGAGGCCAAAAAATTGGTCCTATATGTTATCTATAGATAAAATTTGAGCTCTATATGGATTTATATATGTAAATTCAAGCCCAAACATCAAACTAGCTAATTAATATCTAGATCTATTAGAACCTAATGCAAATGGATGAACAAACTATTCAAAATAACATTATAATTCTAAAGCTAAATGCTCCAAACCATAATCAAATGGATACAAAATGAAAAGTATTGGGATGGGAATTACCTTAGAATCAATAATTTGACATTATGATGGCATGATGATAGATTCTTAATGAAGGATGCAATGATTATTTCAACATGATGACTTTATGAATTTCCAAGATTGCTAATTGGACATGAACATGGCATTATAATTCAAGTTGGCTCCAATGGAGCAGAGGAGTGGTTTAAATAGAAAGAGGAGGGAAAGATCAATGATGGATATTCAAACTTGGATGTAGGAGTTCAAGGGATGAAAATTATTCAATGAATTTAAAATTCCTTGAAAGCCTCTAGATTTAGAGGCTTCTAGAGAGGAACGGTTAGAATAGAGAGGATTCTAGAATCCTCCAATTTTAGAATACTTTTAGGGATTAATAAGGCTTAGGGATAATTTACATAGGGATTAGATAGATTATTATGGATTAGGGGTGTGGGAGAGCCTAGGCATATTCTAGTAGGTGGGCCATTGAAAGTTTAAAATTCTAAAATAATAGACAAGTGGGATTAGGATAGGATAAATAAATGATTATGGAGATTAACGATGATAATGTAAGCGAGTGAATTTAGGTGCATACATTTTTCCCCTCTTTGAAAGGGTATTACAAATAGAGCAAAGTCAAAGGAGTAACGGTCTTTCAAATAAAAACCATGTCATGGATGACTGTTAGTAGATGATGTTAGGGGATAACCATGTCATAGATGAATGTTAGCAGATGATGTTAGGGGATATTATGCCCCCTCAAGGGGACATACAAGGAAGAATGAGATGAATGGCCACTCAAAAGAAGAAGTGAGGCATGAGATGAGATGGATAGATAAGGGGATGGGATGGTAGATGTGAGATAATTTAAGAAGATAAATTCAACTTGAGAAGTGAGCTACAAATTGATGATGCCCCTGATAAAGACACATGCAGAAGAAGTAGAGATGATGGGTGTCACAGTTTTTGACACATTCCAAGGGGGAATTAATCGTAACATGATGATGATTAGATTAAAAGGATGCAAGATTTAGACATAACCCAAGTAATGGTGCATGTAAGAGAGTTGTTGGCTAGGATAAGATTGATTTGATAAGATTAATGATGGGTGTAGCTCAAGGCTGAATTAATCAATATCATGTAGGTGATGATAGAGAAGAATTAATATGATTGAGTGACCAACAGTTAGGGGAAAAGAATTTGACTGCATCAAATCAAATCAATGATCCCTAATGTGATTAATGATGATGCCCCTAGTAAGAACACATACAAGGGAGTGATAGAGGAGATAGTGGTCGAGCTATCCTTGGGCACTGAAAAGTGGCCAAGTGTTGCCTACATAGTTTGAAAAAGACCTCAGGTTGATGTAGTTCTAACTCAGGGATAAACAATAAGTGATAGAGGAGATGATAATGATGATGGTGAGGATTAATGATTAAAAGATGATGTTAGTGATTATAGGATATGACTTAGATGATGAGATGAGAATTAACAATTAGATGTTAGCCGAATGGGTTGCAAAGATTGGATTAGTGATGAGAATAAGGATGATTAGATGATTAGATAGATGATGAGGTGTATGTGATCAAGTCATCACAAATGTTATAAATACCATCATAGTCTAATCAATCCAATAAATATGTCACTTAGTAGTATGCCCCATGATATAAGTGTGATGAAGAGGACATGATGTCAGAGTGCATGGGCAAATAGTGAACTCTGCATCCTCAAGGGTAGTTATAAGCATTATTATAGCAAACTTTGTGACCTCATAGCATCCCCATTCATTACTTAATAGACAAAAAGAGACAAAGACAATCAAATGTTTACAACAACAAAAATAAGTAACACACACACGTATCTACATGTAGTGTCGCAATGTCTTGTCTAATATGGGATGAATGATTGGGTGATGAGTGGGATTGGGATTTGATTATGGACTGAGAATAGACATGGATTAGGGGTAGACCAATGATGATGATGATGATGATGATGATGATGATGATGATGATGATGATGATGATGATTGACTGGTGATATGGATAAAGGTATGGACTTGGATGAGAAATTAGGATTAGGATAAGGACATGGATGTGAAGATGACCAAGGATTACCGAAAGATAAAACCTTACAAGAGTCCAATCTAGAAAAATATTAGGATATGATGGGATCAAATACCTTTCATACTAGTAAAATAGTGATTGGATGGGTGCTAGGTATGGAGAAGCATTGATATCGAGGTGGTGGGATCATATACCTTTTCATACTAGTAAAAAGGGATTGGATGGGTGTTAGATATGAAGAGGAAATGATAGAAAAGTGATGGGTGCTAGACTAAATTCTTTGACAAGGTTGTGTATGTCAATAATACCTTCATCAAAAAAGTTGAGGATGAAGATATGGATGGGTGATCACTAGGAGTGGGTTCCAAGATGGAATAGGAGATGGATATTACATGGTTATTTGGGATGGTGATAAAGATAATGGGATTTATGGGATGGCTATTGGATATGCATGGATGTGACTAGGGGTTAGGCATAAGACAAGACATCATGGACTTTTCTGACTTTTTCTAATTTTATGATTTTTAGGGTTTTTGACATATTTTAATTTTTAGGGTTTTTTGGAGTACATATTTACACTATACAAATGGGGTTACTAGCAAAGGGAATACCAAGCCTAGAAACTAGGATTAGGATGAGGATGGATGGAATAATGACTGGATGACAAAATGATGGGGGTGATGTAGAAAAGAGGAGAACTAAGGAAGAAGGGACTCAAGAGTGCCAGTGACTACATCATGAAGGAGCTAGATGTTCAGTTGCCTAAGTGTCCATTGGAGGATATGCCAAGATGAGTGTAAAAAAATTCTCAAGACAACTTCCACTTCCTTATGAAGGTTAAGATAGGAAGGAATGGGAGATAGGATGCATGATATGATGGTACATAAGGGGTAGTAAAAATGGACCAAGGGATAAAATATACCGACAAGGTTGATAAGGGATGAGACGAGTATGGATGGATGGATAGATGTTGCTCCTAAGCTCTGAGGTACAATGCAGATAATAGATTATTCTACCATGATGTTGGAAAATGATTTTCATCATGGTACTTGCCTAATGTTCTAGAAGACTGGTTTTCACCATTGGATGAATGATTTTTTTTTAAATTTAATGGACATCTCAATTTATTGGATACAAGTAAGAGATGTAGGAATGTTGATACTAGCTAAATCCTTAACAACGAGCAGTTATGGAGATGTGTTAAGTTGTGATCATGCTACTCAATGTATTAGGCCCTGTGTGACCTTTGTTGATGCTTGACAGAGACCCCTCCAGATATTTATACTAGGTGTCTTCCTCACCCTTTGAAGAGACAATAATGCTTAAAGAGGTGATGTGAACTATGGATTGAATTAAATCATGATGTTGGTGGGGGTGTATTAGATATGAATGAATGGTATGACTTGATGAGAGTGTTGAAGCGTGATAGGATGGTGTGATGGGTGGTAGAGGATTAGGACTAGCAGTTTCACACATCATTAGAGATGTTGGACATTCCTCATTTGATTGGTGTGATGTGATAAAAGACTTTAAGAGATCCAAAACACTTTCAATTTATGGTTCTTTGATATGATTATGTGAAGTATTATCGACCATTTAGATACTTCTTTTAACATTATTTTGATTTTGAGACTCGATTGGACTTTGACTGCACCCTAGTGCTTGATTTTGGGATTCACCAAAGGAGATTGATTTTTGACTTTGATAATAACCTAGTTCATAAGATTTACTAGGCAAAGACTTTTTTTAATTAGGCTAATGATTTGACTTTTATTGACTTTGACTTATGGGATTAAAGAGGATTTGATCATGATTTATCTCTTCTAGAATATGGTATTGGACCTTTGTTTTTATGGCACACGTTGCATTGCTCAAAGAAGGGTCCAACAATGTATGTTCCTATTCGTCCTTATGGAGGGAGGTGATTAAATGATCATTGATGGTAATAAAGGTATCTATGGTGGATTAAGGTGGTGATGGTATGATGAGGTCAATGAGTGGTGATGGGGTACCATGTTCTTCATAGGGGTTCTTAGGAGACCCAGTTTCAACATCAGAGAAAATCTCCTCAAGATCGGTAAAAGAATCATGAATACTCGTTATAGTAGATGCATCCAAAATAAGATAAGATTCACTTTGACAATATTCAATATATAAAGCTTACAAGAACTTTATCATGACATCATCATCTTGATTTCGATCCAAAGGTATGCCTGGTGATGCATTGGAGGTATCCAGATTAGAGGGATCCTAAAAAAGATAGGCATTATCAATATCTGTTGTGATATCAATGAGGGATGTTGTTTCAGATGAGGAATCTGATTTGGATACTGGTGTTGAACATGATCCTAATGTAGATAATACTTATAATATTGACTTTGGTGTACAAGATAAAATGTTGATAGTAAAAGAATGATTGCCTGTGATTGACCTCTCAACAAGGGGTATCTAATGTGATGGGTGAGAGGGGGATGGTGGAGGACTGATGGGTTTGACAAAGATAGGCCCATGGAAGGGATTATGCAATATAGGAGGACTAGGCTCATGGAGAAGAGACTCATCTTTGATGGGGGACCATAGAGGATGGGTGTCATCTCCTGACCTTAGCTTAGAAGGGGAAGGGCTTGATCATGATCGAGAATGGATTCTTGGCATTCCTCTTCTTGTTTACCTAGGGATATAGACTCATTTGGTTCTTCCTCGATGGCTATGACACCAAGGTCAATGAGGTTTTAGACATAATTTTAGAAATTATGGCATTGATTATATGGCTTGCCCTTAGGTTCGGTGATATGCACAATATTGATTACTTTATACCTAAATGGTTTAGGCTTAATGGAATCAAGATGTCTTATGGTGGATAGAACATAATGTTTGTGATGATTAGTTGTTTGAAAAGGGCTTCCAAGGATATAGAAAGGGTAGTATAAGGACCCTTTTCACTTTGTGACTTAGACATGGAAGCTTTAGGCTTGAGATCAAATGATGGGTGGCATGACTGGGTGGATGGAATAGTAGTAGATGAGGTGGCCAAGATTGGACTCCCTTTGCTAGTATGGGAATGGGCAGTCGATGGTTT
The DNA here is from genome assembly GCA_037957365.1 of Torreya grandis. Lineage (NCBI taxonomy): Eukaryota > Viridiplantae > Streptophyta > Pinopsida > Cupressales > Taxaceae > Torreya > Torreya grandis. The sequence continues at coordinate 2,991,851 of JARHVA010000473.1, forward strand.
ATGACTAGCAGATGTAGGATTGGTAAAAGATTCACATGAAGGGGCTTGGATGGGAGGTGTAATGAATTTAAGGGGATCAATACCTTCAGGAAGTAGGACACCCATCAAAATAAGCCATAGGAGGATCTCATCCTTGTTACTAGCTATGTATTAGTCTACGAAAGTGGGATCTAACTCCATGGGGGATGAATGATAAGAGATGGGTGATGGGATAGAGGCTAAGGTTTAAGTATGGTTCCTTGAACAAAGTGGGTTCAATGATCAAGGTAGTATGATAGGTGATGATGATGATGAGGTGGACTAAATGTGATTAGGATGATATAGTAATAAGGTCAAATTTAAGACAGATAGTTTAATAGGTGCTAACATCACATCAATAATGCCTAATTGTCAAGCTAGCAAAAGGATTGAGGATTTGATGGTTGCTTAGATTCAAACTAGAAAGAGGACGATATGATGCATGCTAGTTATGAGTAGGCAAAGATGATAGAGACTAGATTGATGATGGGTTTGCTAGATTGAAATTTGACAAAGTGATAATATGCTAGCAAAATATTGGCTAGAGATCTTACCAATGGGATGAGTGATAGTGATGATAAGATGATGTGGATAAGAATAGTAGCTCATAACCCTAAACCAATTTTGCTCAAGATAGGATGGGATATGATTTATGTGATGAAAGTGATTAGGATAAGGAGTAATAAGTATAATGATAGTTGATGATGGTGTGAGGAAGGGATAATGATGAGATGGGGGTGAGGATGATAATGAGTAATGTAACTGAGATGGGCATAGTTTAGACCCTAAAAATTCAACTAAGATAAGATGAGGATGAGATTAGACTAGATGGGTGATGAGGACAAGATCAAGACAAAGGGTTGATGATGGACTTAGGATAAGATGTGGAGGATGAAATAAGGTGTGATTAGGACATGTAGGTGATGGGGGTGTGATTAATGACAGATGGGTCTAGGAGAGGATGTGACTAGAATGATGTATAAGAGAACAAAGATATGTGCAAGAGGGTAAGATAAGGATATACAAGATGATGACTAGGATATGTGAGTGATGAGGTAATGATGAAGGGGATGAGGACAAGATGGGAGATAGGATAGGCTAAATGCAATAAGAGGATGATGAGATATAAACAAAATGACATGTGTAAAAGGTAAGGATAAAAAAGGTGGTCTTGGGACAAGGTGTGGAGGACTAGAGGTGATTAGGATATGTGAATAATTGAGTATGATCAATGATGAGTGGAGATGACTAGACTAGGATGGGACAAAGATGAGATGGGAGATAAGACAATGCAAGGATATACAAGATGGTATGTACAAGAGGATGATGATAAAATGATGAGGCAAGTATATACAAGATGATGGATTATGCAAAGACCTAAATAGGTGTGTATAGGTTTGGGTGAAGGCTGACTCAGATCACAAACAACACAAGTTTACCACGACACACACTTAAACAAGCAAATGACAAAACCTATGATTAGTAAACTCAAGGGTGTGTAATCTGATGCTTGCACCATATAATGGCTTTGTGGGTGAGGCTGTAAGTCAGTAACCCATTATAGAATTGATCAAACCCTCTCGACTTTTTTTGCACATGATGGCTACGTAGGATCTAATCCTAACTCTGACAGTGAGGTGCTTATTATGACTGAAGGATCCTATGCTAGTTTTACACAAAGCTCTTTAGGTACATCTCCTATATACGTAAGGGTATAATGGGGCCCAAGTATATATAAGATGTTGTCTAACTGACTTGTATCTTGGAGATTAATTGCCACTCACTCCATATAACTCTTTATGAGGAGTTTTTCTTTGGTTCTTAACGATAACTCTCCTAATTTTTTGACTCCATTAGAACACAAAGTTTGGACTAGTACATGGTGGTGAAAACCATGGTCACTAGCCCCTTAGAAAATAAAAAAGGATGGAGGGTTTATAGTTAGTTTTTGATCCCCCAAGAATCATCACAAGGATGTAAGGGGGAGAGAATACACCAACCATATCCCTTAGGTTACAAATAGTTATACAATAGATTAATTGACTGATTAAGATTATGTGTGATGTATTTACAAGATGAAACACGAGAATAAACAATTTCAAAACAAGATGAGGAAAATGATATATAAAAGATGAGATAGATGATTAAAATGATTTTTAAAGTGCTAAAATGAAGCTAAAATCAAATGATTATTAGTTTTAAGTGGCACTTTTAAAGAGGTAACCTACAAGACAAATGGTTAATGGTTTGATGATTTAAAATCTTGAGGGGAAACTTGTAAGGCATAATGTTGTTATGCCTTATAAAATAAGGTATTAGATACAAAAAAATAGTCTCTAAGTTCACCCATACAAGAACCAAGATGTTAGTCCAATACGTTTTAAGAAAATCACCCTAGAAAATCATGATTTTGGCTCTATAATTCCTTTGGGGTGAGCAGGGGTCTGGGGGTAGTAGCCCCCAACAGGGTCAAGGGGAAGCACCCCTTATAGGTTCTAGGGGAAAATCTCCTTCTGAGGTCCAGAAGATGAGGTTGAGAGGTGGATCCCTTGATGCCAAAGGCAAATTGGGCTTTGCGAGAGGCCTGGAATGACTCAAAAATCACAAAAATGACTCTAAAATGCACTCAAAAAGATTGAATCGAAGGATAAAAAAATAGTGAAAAATCACAACTACAAGGTGCAAAATCATAACCAAAAACTAAAAAATCTCTAGTCTAAGACAAAATCATAGATCATGAGTTGCGATCTTGCATAAGTTAGTAAATCGTGGTGGTTAAATTGCAAAACCGTAATAGTTAGACAAAATCATGACTTGACAGGGTAAAGTCACTATTAGCTATAAAATGAGAGTTTTAATTTTTTAATAAACTACAAAACCTTCAAATTTTGACCCTTTGATATAAATAGATGATTATGCAGGTGATAGATTATCTAAACTCCCAAAAACATCTTATTTATAGAAGATTTAATGACAGATAAGAGACTAATTATGATATATGAAAATCTTACAAACAAACACTTAGATTTTTAACAGAATGTCCACAAAATTTCGATTAACCATAAAATGAGCAAATTAGATATCTACCCTGTATAATGCAGAGATGACTACTAATAGAAAAAATGATTACAAAATGGCAAAATTACTAGTATAAATGCAAAACTATGAATGCAGAGAATAAAGTCACGATTCTCTAGATTTTGTAATTTGAGGTTTTGTAAATGATGGAAAAAGGTAAAGGGGTGTGTGTTTGAATTATCTTTGGATGTTCTCCATACTTATTACTCTTTCCTGGTGATCATATCAATCACACAAATAAACTGTAAAGATAGACAATTTGGTTATAACAAGGGGTTAGCAAAATTTCCTCTTAAGACCCCTAAAGATATAAACACAATACAATAGATGAATTAAGGATCAAATGATTATTGGTCCCCTATAAAATAGAAAACACCCAAATTTAAGCACATAGGTTAGATATCAATGGTCAGTAGTTAGGGATTTATCCAAAAATCATAATATCATAACTCTCGTTTACGATATCATAGTTCACAAGGCAAAAGCATAATTATTGAATTTATGATTTTGTGGTGACTTTATGCTCTTGTCGAAAACCTAATAAAATGCAAGTCAATAGGTAAAAACCATAACTACCTATACAAAGTCATGATTCTTGAAGCCGTAGTTTTGTTTAAAAGATAAAACCCATCACAGTTAGGGTAAACTGTTAGCAGTTAGGTCTGATGGTTAGCACAAACTCATGACTTACAGGACAATATTGTGACTACACAATCATGATTAATAATTCAATGTCTTTGATTACCTTTATGCATGGAAATTTTCAAAAATAAGACCTACAAGCTAGCAAAAACAACCCTTACAAGTAAAATGATTAGTTTGGGAGGGATGGTCCCACCATGGTTGCCAAAATATAGATGAAATTTGAGCTCTATATGGATTTAACTATGTAAATTCAAGTCCAAACATCAAACTACCTAATTAAGATCTAGAGCCATTAGAACCTAATGCAAATGGATGAACAAACTATTCAAAATGGCATTACAATTCTAAAGATAAATGTTCCAAACCATGATTAAATGGATACAAAATGAAAAGGATTGGGATGAGAATTACCTTAGACTCAACAATTTGACATTATGATGGCATGATGATAGATTGTTGATGAAGGACGCAAGGATTATTTTGGCATGAATAATCTATGAATTTTTAATATTGTTAATTGGACATGGATATGGCATGAGAATTAAAGTTGGCTCTAATGGAGGAGAGGAGTGGTTTATATAGAAAGAGGATGGAAAGATCAATGGTGGAGATTCAAACTTGGAAGGAGGAGATCAATCGATGAGGATTATCCAAGGAATTTAAAATTCGTTGGAAGCCTCTAGATTTAGAGGCTTCTAGAGAGGAGGGGTTAGAATAAAAAGGATTCTAAAATCCTCCAATTCTAGAATCCTCTTAGGGATTAATGAAGCTTAGGGATGGATTAGATAGGGATTAGGTAGATGATCAAGGACTAGGGGTGTAGGACAGCTTAGGCATAGGCTAGTAGGTGGGCCATTGGGAATTTAAAATTCCTGAATAATAGATAAGTGGGATTAAGATAGGATAAATAAATGATTAGGGAGATTAATGATGAAGTGGTTAGGACTAAGGATAGTAAATGAAGGATATTGAGGGGGAACATTGGATAAATAATTAGGAAGGGGATGAATTAGTGGGATTAAGGGGAATAAATTAGATAAGTAGAATCAGTGTTGACTAATAGGAATATTAGTGATGATAATGTAAGTGAGAAAATTTATGTGCATACATTATCTACCACCCTAGACATGTTGTTAGAGCCAGTTTCAAACCATAAAGCATCAGAGGTAGAGATATCAAACTGCCCCTTCAACTTTGACAACATGTGTTGTCAATGTTTCCACGCTTCTGTACAGTAGTGAAAACATGCATCTGGTGGATTTTGAGGTCATGGTCATAGGACAACATTTCATTTTCCTATCCAGACATGTTCAAACTAATGTAATTTCACCTAGAGGTCCTGGTGGTGGAAATGTCAGTTGAAAGATAAAAAATTGTCTCTTCACTACAAAAAAGTTACATTTTAGGACCAGTTTTTGTAGTGTGTACCACATATTTATCTCTAAGGTTTCATAGATGTTATTTGGGGGTAAATTAGAGGGCTTAAAAACATATGTGAAGGTTCTTTCATTTTATCCAAATGACTTACAATTTCCATTTTATGCATGTCTAAAGTTAAGAAAAAAACTTTAATTGTCTTGTATTAGGAAGGGCATTCTTGAGGCTGAAATGGGTAGTGGGTATCTTGAATGGGTGTGATGGGAGTTAAACAACCTAGTCCTAGACAATATCCACCACCCTAGTCATGTTGACAGTGCTAGTTTCCAGTCATAAAACATTGGAACTGGAAATATCAAACTATCGTAATTGTAAAAACATATATCACCCTATAGCCATACGTAAAGACATTTGATTTGCTCATTTTTCACATCATAGGGAAGTGATTCCCTCTTTAAAAACATACTCATCCTAAGATTATAATAATATTGAATTTTTCGTGTTCTTTCCTTATAATGGGGATGTTTTTCTAAACAAACCTTGTTAAGATTTTTTAATAGTGCAAGTGTGTGTGTGTGTGTGTGTGTGTGTGTGTGTGTGTGTGTGTGTGTGTGTGTGTGTGTGTGTGTGTGTGTGTGTGTGTGTGTGTGTGTGTGTGTGTGTGTGTTGAGCATATATATGATGAGAAGAGAATAAATGTCCAAGTTGAGTGAAGTATAGGGGAGAGAGAAAAAAATTGAGAAAGTGAAACAAAAACCACCAAAATATTCCAAGGCCTCATAAGAATTACAAACTTTCACTACCTTAGATGAAATAAACGTCTATAAAAGAAGGGCAACAACCCTATGCAGAAGGAGATAGCACATCATCACTCCATGATTAATTAACCCCATTTTCATTAGAAGGTAACGATGAATTTCATTCTTTAAGGGCGAATAAAAATCAACTATACAATATATTTGAGAGCATAAGTTAGAGTAACCAATTTCATCAAAAAGGTATCATTTTAAACATTTTCATGTTAACATATGATGAGAAGAGAAGAAATGGACAAGCTGAATGCAGTGGAGAGGGAGAGAACAAAGTTAAGGAAGATAAAAAAAAAGATGTGACCAACAAAATATTCCAAGGCCTTAGGAGACATGAAATTTACAATTGTGCACTAATTCAAAGGGCCACAAAAGTGTCTCTAAAAGAAGGGGGAAACAACTCTATGAAGAAGGAGATATAACAACATCACTTCATGATCAAGTGACCTCATTTGCATGATAAGGTAAGGAGGAATTTCACTCTTCAATGGTGAATTTGTGTGCAACTGTATCTATCAATACTTATCAAGGTAATTACAACTATATAGGGAAAAAAATCCCTTTTCACATTATTTTGATAGATATCTACACCCTGTTCTAAAGTGTTCCTAATTTACTAAACACTGGGTGTTACAATCCTTCATGTAATATAATAAAATAATAGTGTAGATACTTAAAACAATACTGAAAATGAATAGAAATAAAACTATATTACATTAAAAAATATTGCAATACAATATCGTGAGGGAGTAACTTCCTTTGAGCAAACTCAATATAATATAATTCGTGGATGCTAGTCTAGACTCTTATTTATACTAATTTTATCATAGCTAAGTACTACTTCCCATGTATGTAACATTATTACAATTAACTGAAGGGATGACATACAAAGCATATGCATTTATAGATTTTAATAAAGACAACATTTATAAATAAAGAGTTGGGATGAAGGGGTCCTAACATGTCTTCCCTTTCAAAAAAATTACCCTCAAAGTTAAAGATGAGGAAATTATTGTTCAAGTTGAAAGAGGGGTTTCTACATTGCATCATATGGGTGCATTATATTCCACTTGACTAGAACCTTGATGATGGTTTGATTAGGAAGCTGATGGGAGCACATGTCTAGAATAACTTTAGGTTCAAAGATGAGAGAGCCTTTTGCATTGCACTTAGGAAGTACTATCTGAACTATGGCATTATGGCCAAGAACTCTCTTCAAACATGAGTCATGAAAAGCTATATGGACATGTGAAGAGGGTGGAAGTTCTATCTTGTATGCAAGATGACCAATTTGTTGAAGAACCTTATAAGGTCCATAGAACTTGGAAGCAAGTTCCTGGTGTCCCTTTCACTTGAGATAGGACTATTTATAAGGTTATAGTAGGAATAAACCATATATATAGGTTGGAAGGTACATTTAAAATGATGTTGATTTTCTTGTTGCTTCATGCAATTTTGTGTCATGTTTAGATTGTCCTTAAAAAGGAAAATAATGTTGTCCCAGGTGCTAAGGGTAGTGTCCACTACTGGCATATGACAACTACCGAGACGATAAGTAGAAGATATAGTGGCTTCTTACCATAGACAACTTCATAAAGAGTCATCACGGTGGTTGTGTGATAGGTGTGTTGTACCACCATTTTGTAAGTGGTAACCATTTTAACCATTGTTGTTGTTGATCAAAGGTAAAACAAAGAAGATATGATTCTCATAATTTATTGGCAATTTTCATCTGGCCATCTGTCTGTGGGTGGTAACTCAAACTCATTTTTAGATGGGTACCTCTGTGTTTGAAAATTACATGTCAGAATTGACTTGAAATTAGATAAAATATAAGTTGAGATTCTATGAAGGCATAATATTTGATAAAGTAATGTTTATGTGATGGTAAAAGCAGTGTAAGGAAGGGCAAGGCACATAAATGAACATATTTAGATAGGATATCTACCAACACTAGAATGACTAACTTTCCACTGTATTTTGTTAATCCTTCTCTAACATCCATGGATATGTTTATTCAAATGCATTTTGGAATGGTTGGGGGTTAGAGTAAGCCAAACACTGCATTATTCCTCCCTTCTGATGTTGACATACTTCACATTCATCAAAAAATGTCTTAATATTTGTATTGATTCTTGGTCAAAATAAACTTCAATGAACACATTCATATATTTTTAAAAAAACTTATGACTTACAAAAGGTGAGGATGCGACTTTTTCAAAATTTTGTATTGGAACCTAGATTCAAAAATCAAGACAATGCGGTTTTTGTATAGTAAGGATTGGCCATCCCAAGTATAATTAGGTTTGGAAGCTGGGTCCACTGATAACAACTTTGCATTACTTAACGTTACGTTATTTCAATAATGTTAATGGATATGGACACAATATATAATATATTCATGTAATAGAGCTTACTTTAGTTTATCTTTATAATCAGTTTATCAATAGTTTTTTTTATAACGAGTTGATAACATTTAATATTAATAATCCAACATGGCCCACTTTTAACTTATGCTTAGAAGTAATCTTTGATAGTTTTTTCTTCTTTCAAGTTGATAATATTTTAGAATAATGACTCAAATACCCAAAATCTATTAGCATTTATCTTTTAAACATCCTTTGTTACTTAAGATTTAAGCGACCCTTTCATGCTTGGACTAGTTTTTATGACACTTAATCATTACGCATGTGTAATTTCATTTTAAGCTTTATACTATGAGAATGAGTTGATCTTCATTAACAACTTTTTTTTTATGTCAAAACATTGGTGCATTAGTGTATATAGGACAAGGAAGAGAACAAAGATTTGAAATAAATATTTCAAAAAAAGGTCAAGAGTATCAAAGGAAATGAAGATCAAATCAAAGGGAAATTCTAAAGGCGTAACAAACATTATCTTTGTCTTTAGCTTGAGTATCATGATTTGGGAAAGGATTGGTAAATATTTTTAAGAATTGGTTTGGTTTTGCACTATATACATTCAAATTTTTGTTGTGACCATCTATCTGAATGCGATTTTTATTAACAAGGTCTTAGATCTTATGTTTCATTTTTATGCATGTGTTTGAAGGATGTTTGGGGAATCTATGATCATCATAGTATGTATTAGTTTCATACTTCTTAGGCAATGGCTTTGATGTATCAAACTCTCTAATAGGAGTTATAGTAGTCCTGTTTCATTTAAGAAATTATTTAAGTACGTTTTTAGGGTTTTTAGTCAATTGTGTAAATTTTATTTGTTCTATTTGCTAGGATAATGCTTGTTTATTAGGTAGTTGGTCTACCACATTAACTATTTTTTGCCTCATTCTTAAGTTAAAAGGTATTGTCATTAGTCTTATCTTTACATGTTGTTTTACATTGAAAATTGAATCCACTAGAGACAAGGGCATTATTACCATATTTAAGTAGTGTACTTGTGATAGTCATGCATGGTGGTGACAAGTAGAATCTTGCTCCATGTGACACCTACAAGAAAACACATGTAGATTAATGTCCTCTCATGATTTTTAAAAAAAACAATTATAACCATATAAAAAGATTAAAATTGAAAATATAGGGAAAAAATACACCTGATGGTATATGAACCAAGATGCCACTTATTGAACTTGATTTTAGAAAATAGTCGAACATACCCCAAGGAGAGACAACTACTAAAAAAGTGAGCTAAGAAGTGTAAATGCCACAATTTTCATTGGAGAAGGTGGTGATAGAAGTTGAGTGATGTAATAATCTGAACCACATTGCCTAAGCATCAAAATAACCATTTTGTGGAACCACACCACCAGCATGTCTTAAATGTGGATAACCTCAATGCATTTTTGTCTTATTCAAAGGTTTTAAGGTTTTAAATATGTAAATATTGGGATCATATAAATTATGAAGGTTTTAACCTTTACTGCACTCCACTATTCCATGCATTCATGGGATTAATCTCACTAGGTTAATTTTAGTGGGAAATAAACATAAAAGATGATTGGATAAATCTAGGGATTTTTTTTTATGCAACCAATATTTTATTTCAACATTGATCGGGGCTGTAATTTATAGGCATGCAAATACACAAACCAAAGTCCATTAATCCTATTCTTCTCCTCTATTTCTATGTTGAATGAAGAATCTCTGTTAGGACCCCTTCATCCTAATGTTTTTGGTGTGTATTAAGTATTATTAATAAAAGCTTGGATGCATATGCTTTGTAAGTCATCCCATTTTCTATTTGTTATTGGAAGTAGTAGTTGTCTTTGGTAGATTACTTTAAACAAAGAGTTTGTGTAAGTGGAAGGATCATCTATTAATTTTTTTTTGTATTGAGTTGTGCTCAAAGGAGTTTCCCCCTCGAAATGGCCCACTATACATTATAGTGTGCTTGTGTTATTTCAATACAATATTTATATCTTCTTTCAGTTGATCTATAAAATATGTGGATATTCCTATAGACACTAAATTTGAATTATATAACACCTTGGTCTTATACACTTAGAAAATACCTATCATGGTTATACCCTTCATCTCTAAGAACTTCCCACTGATGAAAGACTCGTGTCTACTATCTCTTTGTACCAAATTTCTTATCTTTTAGTTTGATCATATGTTATTTTGATGACTAGGCCTTTTATGATATGCAAAATGATATAAACTTGATAATTATCCTTCACTGCCAATTTTGGACATCTACCTATTTTCTAGCTTCTTGAACACTTATGTCTCAGACAGATGTTATGTCAATGCAAGTGTCCCTTTTCCAACTAAGCGTCTAATGCCCAAAATTCATCCAATTTACAAATGTAATTTGTCTTTATGGTAGGCCTAAGTTCTTTAGTGTGAGATATTTTCCCAATGGATTAATAGATATACAAAATCAATCCTCATTCATTCCTCATTTAGCAAATTCATGCCTCTCACATACATAGTAACAAAGGAACTATCAATCGAACATTTAAGTGAGCAAAGTTGCCCTATTCATTCCTATTTCTATATCAATCATATGATCAGTCTATCTACAGGTTTGAAGTACTAAAGGAACAACCCATAAGCCATGTTTTCTAAGTTACAAGCTAGGACATTATATGTCCTTATTTATCACATATTGCACCCTTATACACACACAAGCCAACACATAGGGGATAACTATATAAGTTGAGCCCCTATTAAGATTATTAGCTAACCAGGGTTTGATCATTTGATGAAGAGATATAACCTATGCACATGATCTATAGACATCATAAAAAAGGTGACAAAAACCTAGAAGGCTCCAATTGGTCACACCCAGATCCATTCAATATTTTGTACACGACACTTGTGTCATAATCAGACACCTGTGTCAATATAACTATCTAGATCCATTGCAAGCATATAAGGCCACATAATGTAAAATTATAAGATTTGATGATTGTTATACGATCCTGATCTAGTCCACTTCAAGCATGCTTTAGCCTATATTTGCAAGCGCATAGTAAACTAGCTAAGTACTCTTATTTCTAATTTATCGCAATAACAATCTATAGTTTCACTTTCTATTTTTGGCATACCTTAATACTTAAATTTAGAATGTTATTTATCTAAGTTTATAAATTAATTGGCTTGTTATAGATCTATTTATCACCCTTGTGTTTAATCGTTTCTATATTCTTAACCCTATTTACCCTTTTATAATAAATTTAGGGTTAAATAATTCCACTCCAAGTTTCACCAAAACATACCCTTTCAATATAATGTGTTTCTCTCAAGTTTTATGTAATATAAAAACACCCAAAATGTTGTTTTAGGATCTATTCTATCTCTTATGACTGACATTTGTAGCATTCAAAAGAATATGCAACACTTCAAATTAAATATCCACATGCTACATCCATTGTATGTACTAAGAAGAAGTTTTTAACCTTTAAAAACAAGTCTTAAGATCTCTTAGATGTTTGTTGAATTAGCCTAGTTGTAACGAATGTAAACATGCAAGTAAAGGAAACAAACACACCAATAACAAAGAGAGATAATATAAAATGATTATTGTATTCACCTCCACTATGTTTTGTAATTTACAATATTTTGCCTTCTCAAGATTACAAAAAAAATCAACTTCATGGGCTCCTAAACTCCTAATGATATCTACAATTTTTAGTGGAAAACACGCCTCTCAAGGAAAAAAAACTACTTAACTCAACTATCTTAATATGTGGTCTTCCCCATATTACCTACAACTAAGCAACAATGAGAAAATAAGAACAAAGCGTCAAACATGTGAATAAGTAATGTGAATCCAACTTCCATCCATCTCAATACGCTTGTTGTTTTTGATCTTTATTGATGTACTTTATCTTACCAAAACCCATATCTATAGTCACTCAACCTCAAAGCCTGCCAAGAAAGTTAATTGAACCACTAAAGGGAAGGATAAACATTTGCAATTATTTAGCTTCACGTGGCAATAGACTAGTATAAGTGGCTCCCAAATGCTATAGGTGACACTAAACTATTTCTTGTAAAAAGTCCACTAACTTCTAAAGGCCATAACTTTTGCATATGAACTCAAAATTACATGTTTTTTTTTAACTTGCCTAATTTCTCAAGAAGAACTCAAATATGTACTAAAAAATTATTTTTGATGTCAACCATATGATATTTTGTCTTGTATAACATAAACTAGCACTTTTTAGGACTTGACATATTGTAAATTACTCATATTTAATAGTCAATTTTCTTATCAACTAAATTAGATGATGTACATGACCAAATATATGTTTATTAGCATCATGCATAATTGTTATATTTATGTTGATAGTTAATATATGTACAATCATGATCCTAACATATGGTATCCAAACACTTTCAAGGGTTATGTTTCACAACTTCAACAATTTAGGGCTTTTACGACTATCCACCACATGCTTTCACCTCACCCAATCAAGATCTAAGTTATTAAAAAGTGGTAATAAAAGTGGCGACACTAAGAGTCTTTCCCCAAACTTGCCAATTTTTCTAACAAGTAGTTTTTTTATTTTTCAATTTAAAAATGCATAAAAAATTATCTTTATTATCTAATCTAGCTCATTGTTATAGATGAAGTGGGGGATGTCCCCCCAATACCCTAACATTAAATAGTGTGGTATATCGATTTTATCTTCAATGTACATTTTAGTATATAGGAAGCACCTAGGGTTTTTCTTTCTCTATAGGTAGCCTTTGATCATTTGTATTATATGATGCACCAATAAGCGGTTAGCCCTAAGAAGTTAGTAACATTGAACCTCAAAGATGGCATAGTGGGCTACGATATGGTTTAATCTTTTGTAGTTTTTTCTGAAATATTGGGTCAACACTATTTACTAATGGAATAAGTATATTTGTGAGGTCATAAACCAACCACACCTTATAGTAATCTTCCTTGTCATAAAATTAAAACACTTGGAATCACAAATTTAAAGTGGATTATTTATGGAAATATAGTTTTACTACAATCATAAAGGTTCAAACTATTTTGGTATCCTACAAAAATGACATAAGTCAGAAAGGGTCAATATATTCTGACCAACTATCTAGACATGGTGCAATAAGCACATCAATTATTACCCAAATTAATGGAAAAAAGAGTTTGGATTTTTTTTTCCTAAATTTGGGGTACCTACAATCATGTCATCAAAACAATCATTTTCATATATAACTCCAATATGTTTTTTTCTAGAAAACCCTAAAACCCCCATATGGTGGTACTAACTCGATTAAGGGACACCAAGACATAAATTTTTGACATTTTAATAGAAATATATGCCATACGGGATGACCTACAATCCTAATTCACCAACGTCAATGCCCAACAAACAATCATGATGGACACTCTCCATGAACTAAGTGGTCATGATTCACATATTGGTTTGAACAACAATTCTGAACACAACACTAATTCTAAGAGAATGCCACATGGTCCCAAATTGGATTTTAGTAAAATTAATGATAAATATCTTGTTAGTTAGATTTACAAGGTAGTTTAATAAAAAAAATTACATGACGCCCCTTTATGGGACTGGATACCTATAACCTCCTTCAACCTAGATAAAGAAGTTGTCTAGTGGTTTCACTAGTATGAAGAAACTAATGATATTCCACCATGGTCAACTTTTTACGAATTCCTATTAGTTTACTTTGGCCCAAGTGCATATGAGAGTTTCATGAGAGCCCTAACCGAATTATGGTAGATGGCTTTATTCAAAAATATCGTATAAAGTTTAAAAAACTTGCCCACAAAATAGATGGGTTAATAGACTACTTCTTCAAAATTTGTTTCATTAGTGGCCTAAAATATGATATTAATGCCAAGGTAAAAATGTTAAAACCTTAGGATATGATGACAACCATTAGATTATCTAAGTTGGCTAAATAAAATTTCACATTCCATGTCACCGCGACAAATAACAATCCCAAACTTGAGAACTAAACCCATCAAATGCCTAATAGAGGCTAAGATGTAGGCCCAAAGGGAAAAATGATTATATTTAAATTGTGATGATAAATTCACATTAAGCCACTGATGTGTGGAGTGAAAACTATACCTACTTGACGTAGAGTCACCTCTAAAGTATAATGAATGGAAAGATGCATTAGAATCCCCAAAAGAAGAAAACTAAAGTCAACATGATATCAGGGAGGACGCGTACTAAAGATATATGTGCACACATTTGTTGGTGTCATCACTCCTCAAATAACGAAAATTAATAGGTTATTTAAAAACATCCCCTCGCAATCTTCGTTGGTTTAGGCATGACACATAACTTCATTAATCCATAACTAGGCAAAGAAGTTAATTATTATGTGTATCTATGCTCAAGTTTTGAAGTTATGATAGCTAATGGTAGGACCTTGCCTTGTAATGGAAATTGTTGTATTGCATAAATTTTAGTGAGGTATTATAATTTGAAATCAAACATGTTTGTTCTACCTCTAGAAGGTCACAATGTAGTTTTGGGAGCATTGTGGCTTTGGACACTAGGACCTATCCTATGGTAATTTATAAACCTTAGATGCAATTCACTGACAAGGGTCAACAACACACCTTAAAGAGACTAACTTTAAGATAAACAAAGTGTTATTAGCTCTAATTGGATGGAAAAATTGATCATCAAGGGATCTCACAAAATTTTAGCCTAGCTTTGCACTATCCAACTTTATGAATCATCCGATCCCAACCACTTCTCATAATTATAAGAATAATTATCTAAGCATATACTTATATTTAAAGAACCTAAAGGGTTATCTCTAGTTGGCAGAAAATCATGCCATTCATCTTGTTCTAGAAAGTTCATCTCCACACATTCGTTCATGTCGGTATCAATTTCTAAACAATAAATAAATGGTGCAAGAATTATTGAAAGCATGAGTCATTATATAAAACATTAGATCTTACTCTTCCTGTGTATAATTAGTATGTAAAAAATATGGGTCTTAACACCTTTGTATTGATATTTGAGCACCGAATCAACTCACAATCAATAAGAAGATTCCCATTACAGTGGTTGATGAGCTATAGGATGAATTGCATGGAGTTTGCTTCTTCTTGAAGCTTGACTCAAGGTTCAACTATCATCAGATCCATGTCAAGGAAGAATATATTCCTAAGATAGCCTTCCACACTCATGATGGTCCTTATAAGTTCCTCATCATTCCCTTTAGCCTCTCTAATGATTTATCAATATTTATGGCTTTATGAACAAGATATTCCAACCATTTATCTAGAAATCCATCCTAACATTCTTTCATGACATTCTTGATTATAGCCACACCTAGGAAGAACATGTGAAACAAACCTTCCAACTCTTTTTTGAGAACTATGTGTAAAATAGTTAAAATACACCTTTAACCAAAACTAAATTGAGTATTTAAGACACGTCGTCTCTAAATAAGGAGTTAAAGTAGATCATATAAAATGAGCCTTTAAAAATTTGATCTAAACCCAAAACACTCAAGAGCCTTCGCATATTCTTGTCCCTCACTGGATATTATAGAAAGTTCATCTAGGACCATGGGAAAATTACAGATCCATTAATGATCATGTTGAAAAATATGCCTTTCAGTGGTCAGAGGTGGTAGAAATGACCTTAAAATGTCTCAAGTAGGAAATGTGTACCACCTTAGTTCTGTATATGCATGACTTATTTAATCCCTTTGTCATCAATGTTAATTATTCAGATAATGGAATTGGAGTTGTTTTAATACATAAAGGTCAACCCTTAATAGACACTAACAAGGAACTTGCAAGTAAAAAGTTCACCCACTCCACATATGAGTAAAAAATGATATCATCCTTCATGTTGTCATTAATTGGTGCCCATACTTGGTTGGGAGATACTTTTACATCAAAATTGAAATTGAAATTGTTGGGCAAAGAGTATTCGTTCGAGCAACATAAGTGGGTAACCAAATTGATGGGATATGACTATGAAATTACCTACAAGAAAAGTAAGGATAATGTTATCGTAGATGTGTTGTCTTTTCAGTATGAAGAATGAGTAACTTTGTGTGCATTATCCTTCCCCATTTTAGAGTGGGTGTATAAGATACAATAAGAATAGTCTTATGATGCCTAAATTCAACAACTCATCCAATAAGTGACCACTAATCCTTCTTCTCAACTGAATTACTCTTAGGATGGTAATATTTGTAGCATAGAGGTCATATAGTACTAGTGCCCAAATCAACACTTTGAGAGAAAACTATACTAAAACTAGATGCCTCCTCATTATCTAGCCACTAAATTTTTTCAAAAACATATTAAAGGGTCTATTTATTTTTTTGTGGGAGGGCATTAAACATGGCATAAAATATTTTGTGGCATATCTTGAAACTTGATAGTGAAACAAAGAGAAAATAGGCTCAACCTCGAGCATGCTCCAACCATTACCTATTCTATCGGTGTATGGTCTACCATTTCCATGGACTTCATCAACAAACTACCAAAGTTAGGAGGGAAATTAATGACTATGGTGGTGCTGGATCACATCTCCAAGTATGCCCAATTTTATGCCCTTACCCATCCTTTTACCACCTCCATCATTACCCAAACATTTCTTGATCATATCTTCCACCTCTATGGGATACGTGCTTCAATTATTTATGATCGTGATTCCACTTTTACTAGTCACTTTTTGAAGGAAGATTTCCACTGTTATGGCACCCAAATTAAAACGAGCTTGGCATATCATTCACAAAAAGATGGTCAACCAAAAATTATAAATAGTCAAACAAAAATTGTCAACAAATTTTTGGAGACCTATCTACACTACTTTGCTTTTGATCAATAGACTCACTAGGTCAAATAGTTACAACTTGCTAAATGGTGGTCCTTATAAAGTGTTATATAAGATTGTCCCATTGCATACACATTGAAGCTTCCTTTCTTCTCCAATATCCATCATGTTTTTCATGTTTCACGCTTGAATAAGTCCATTAGTGAACATGTTCAAGTCCAAACTGCACTCCTTGAGTTTGACACTAGAGGCTCTATTCTATTGGAACATGAGCTTATCCTAGGCAAACACTCACACTAGTTTTGTAAGCCTGCTATCAGATAGTTTGTAGTACAATAGTGTAACATGCAACTAGAAGACATAATATGTGAAGCCTTATTCTGGTTATAATAATAGTGTATTAATCTCAATCTTCAAAGATGAGTTTTTTTAAGGGGGAGGGTATGTTAGGACCCCTTCATCGTTACTCTTTTAGTGTATACTGGGTGTTATTAATAAAATACTAGATGTATATACTTTGTAAGTCATCCCATTTTCAATTTTTAATTATCCCACGTGTATGAATATCAATAGTTGTCTTGAGTAGATTAATTTAAATATAGACCTTGCGTAAGAGGAAAGATCATCTATTGAAAAAAGTGTATTAAATTATTCTCAATAGAGATTGCCCCCTCGAAGAGGCCTATAATAATTTGTAGTGTACTTATGTTATTTCAATACAATATTTCTATTTTATTTTAGTTTAGTGCATATTTTTTATTTTTATGTTGTTAGATTAATTTATGTGCAAGCAAGGTCTTAACAGTCTCTCTATGATTGGGTTATGCTCTCAACCAATGGATTTTCTATCTCTATCATAGGAGCCTCATTATGAATCTTATTATGTCAACAATAATTGTGATTTAATGTTTGTTATGAATTTTTGAGCACTTTATGAAGGGTTTATGGTACCACGATGCCCTTGTGATCTATTTGTGTACAAATATTAATCATTTACCTCTTGCAAATCAATTATAGAATGTTTAATTTAAACTTTTAGTAGTCATTTTTTGCATTTTTCCTTTGAACGGGTGGAGGATATATCTAATCTGGCACACTACATTTATTTTCTTTTGTTTTTTAGTTTTTTTTTATTTATTTCTTTTCACCCCTAACATGTTTAGATTAGCTTCAAAGTAAGAGGAGCTAACCTCTCAATCCCAGAGGTTATTTCAACGTCACGTCCCATGCATTTAGACTACCCAACTATTATGCTCACACCATAAGTGCAATATGTGGTATAGTTATGGGCATCAACATTATTTGTATATAATTTAATGTTTTAATAAAAAGTCATTATAAATATTAAAAATAAAATATATAAATATAAAATAAAGACATATATTGAAATCTCAACTACTATAGACACTTAAAAAATCGTCCCTTGGTTTTTATTTCTCATTATTTTATAAGTTTGATGCACATTTGTCTATGCATATGTGATTGGTGTAAATTTGGAACCATTACACTGTTTTGACAACTTTCAATGCCTTGCAAACCCATTTTGAAAATCCTTGTGCAAATTCCACCTTTAACTTGTGATTTATGTGTGTTGTGTCAAGATTGTTTCTATGGTCCTAATTATGTTACATGTGCCTCCCTTTAAGTTGGACAAGGCCATTTGACCCTTTTTCCTTTTCCATTTCTTATAGTTGGAGGTCGATATGTGCACCAATTTTACCAAATTATTAATTTAGTCATGTATAAATATATAAATGAGGTAACTCATTTGATCATCCATCCCATACTTATCATAATGAACACATATCATTTACAACATTGAATATTTTGTTCAATATTTTATGTTATTGATGTGTTTATTTAATTTTTAGTGTGTGCCAAATTAGAAGGGATAACTAACTTGTGATATCAACTAACCCTATTATGTAGAAGCCCAAACCAACCCTTATCAATTTTAGATTGGCAAGATCAAGTAATTTCATGAAGACATATTTTACAATGCACAATTGGGACTAAAGGCAACGATAAGTGAGTGAAGGTGAAAACAACTAGCATGATTATGTAGGTCTTGTTAGGATCGTATAATTTCACCAAAGTCCTTCGTACAATCCTGACAGTTTTCAAGATCATCCATATGGTCTTGAAAATATCTTAGTTTTAATCCAAATTTAGATTAACATAGATGGAAAATGTCTCTAATTAGGTTTAAGTTAGGAAAAAAATCTATAAGTAATTCATACCTTCATTCATTTAAACAACACCACCTAAACAACCTAAGAGCCTCTTATATCTATATCTTATAATTTACTTTGTTGGTTATAATTTTATATATTATAGATGCTTGATTAGATGTACGCATGATTATGTTGAGAGACAATCTACAATAGAATTTGGGGAGTGGTGGTGATTTGTTATGTAGTGAGTGAATTCAATTTTAATTTCAATCTTAAATTTGTCTATCACTTATAAAATTTCTATTTAAAAAAATTTTGATCGACGTTATTATACCATATTAACTTTTACTAAAAATATAATTTTATGAAAGAATACTATTAAAAGTTAAAACCTAATTGAAATAATTGTATTGTATTAACTTAGATTAAAAATGTAATTTTATGGGTGGTGATGAGTCCCATAAATGTCATGTTATTGTGTCCATCTATTGTGTTCATCCTGCTTGTTTACCATGCTTTTGAAACACTTTTTCCATAAAATTCCTTACTTCCATGAGCCATATAGCATTATATTTTCAAACTCTTTAAATAGTTGAAATTATGTACTGAAATTAAATATATGATGGTTGTATATTACTTTAGGATGCTTTTTCTATGTATGTGTTTTGAAGAAATAGGTCTATAGCACAAAGCATCCTGCAACAAAAAGGAATCTCAATACATAGACCATCTTGTAACCACTGAGTGACCAAAGCTGTGGATAAATATATTTTGATTCTCTTCTAACCGACTCATAGGAACGACTCTAACCTACATGGAGCTCAATAAGGAAGTATTTGAAGAATGAAACAACCCTGTTTGTCCTGCAACAAAGTCACAAGATTCACATGAAGAATGTCTTTAGCGAAAAGAACCAATTTTCGTTGTTCCAATTCGAATGTATCTTAGAATATAATGTATATATTGTTTTGAATTAAAAAAATATCCTCTACGATATATATAGACATATAAATAGAGTTGAGATAGATAGAAAATACTATTTACTGAATCGAGATTGTCAGAAGTACGTTGTGTTAAGCAATTATGATTGTAACTTCATGCAATAATTCATTGTTGCACTTTTGATTAATATGAGTTAGCAATTTTGAGTTTAATATAGTGTTGTAAAAGGAAGGGTTGAAGCTAAAGTTGGAAGGGCCCCCTTTGGAAGGCTGCAACAACAATCCAACCCATCTAGTTAGTTAAGCATGTTATTTGATTTCCTTAAGCATTATGTGTTTCATTTTTAAATTATGTGAGTTACATTCTTATTTAAGATTTATTTTAGAAAGATTTAAATGTATAAGAATTTATTTTATTGTACTTTATTTATGTTTCATTTCAAGCATTTCATTTATTGCACTTCAACATCTTAGATATAATTAGCAGAATGTCAAGTTAGAGATTGAGTGTGCACATATAGTGGCATCATCCTATCAAGTCTACATCCTTGGATTGAAATTTAAATGAGGTAAAAGGTACAAATCCATGGTTACTCCCCTTATTCATTTTGATCAAGAGAAGTATATCCGATTGTGAATCAGTTGTTGGTCATTTTTGGCACTGTTATCGGGGAAAGGTGTCACACACTTGTAATATTTAATCTTGATAGCAATTGTTTTTGGATGTTCATTATTTTTCTGAAGTTTCTTAATTTTTTAGATTAATTATTTCCTACTGTCATATTCTAAAATTTCCCTTTTTACAATTAGGATAGTGCAAATTTTCAAAAAGACCCATATTACTAAACCTGTGCAGGTAGGGTGGGCCAATAGTGTATTTTTTAAAAGGTGGACGTATACAAAGTGAAGGGGACTATATAGGAATATTTTTGTCTAAATAATTGAACATTGTTGCAAGATCCAAAATACATCCTATAGTAACTGAAGAACATGAAAGAATTTCTAAAAATCACTCACAGTTGTCAATAAAAGAGGTTGAGAAAGAAGAATTTTTAGCTAGACTAGTAACATAATATGGAGATCTTGATGAGGTTCATACCCCTGGGAGAGACCCACATGTACCACCTTTGAGAATTCCCACCTTATCACCTCATACTCAGGAATATGAAGTTTGATTCCCTCTGTCACCCAAATTTCTTACAAATGAGTCATTTAAAGCTATTCTTTCCCCTAGAAGAAACATCAGGCCAATATAATCTTATAATTTAGATAGACTCTTTGCTGAGACACTAGTTGAATCTTCTGAAACCTCCACACCATCCCCATTGTATAGGAAGCCATACATTATTGAGGAAAAATATAAAGTCTCTATCTTCTATACCCTAGGAAATCAAAGAATTGATAGGAATTTTGAGCGTTGGGTAGTAACAACCTCCCATCTACCAAAACAAATAATATTCATGGGGGATCACTAGGAAGAAAACAATACCAAGGAGTCTGCTAATTTTGAATTTCCTATCCTTACTCCTAATGGAAATTCACCCATGAAAATATCCCTCACACTGCCCTCCCTACCTTTAGAGGAAAAGCATCTGAGGATCCAGATACATTTCTTTTTGAGTTCAACATCTTATGTCATAACTATGATTACAATCAAGATGCTTAGAAACTCAAACTATTTCTAGCAACACTCAAAGATGCAACACTTAGATGGTTCATGGGACTTGGAAAGGATGCCATTTCTACTTGGGAAGAAATGAAGGACAAGTTTCTAATGAAATATCAAGATTATTATAGGGGCAGAAACTACAAAAAAGATGACATTTTTTGAATGATGCAAGTCGATGACGAGTCACTAAAGTAGTATATGGAAAGATTTTTGTTTATCTTGCAAAAATCCAAATAGACCATAATGGATAAGGAATCAATCAAAATGATATTCTTGAAAAGAATTACAGGTGATTATTTGGAGGCACTAGATCTAATGTCTAGTGGTGATGTTTCTACACTACCATTTGATGAACTAATAGTTCTATGTACGAACTCCTCCAAATCAACCTTGAACAAAAGTAGAGGCAAAACCCTTCCTATAGCATCTGCTGCAAGACTATCTAAAGGTGAAGTTAGCAACTTGCTCTAGGATATGAAGTAGGACATCATCATTCACCTAGCTACTCAACTTGATACATTACATACATGAAGAAAGTAAGAAGAAATTGAGAAAGCCTTAGCCATCTATTGTCTTGAATGCAGAAAGAAGAAGGTGGATTGCACATGCCATTCCATGAAGGCTCAGGTAGCTAGTATCATCGACAAAAATACTGAGACAGTAGATTTACATGCCATAGGAGAAGATGAGAACCAAGTGTTTTTTATGCCTCAACGGAAATCGTGGGTATAAAGACCAGGTATGCCATCAAATGCTATGTTTGTAAATTCTCAATTCTTAAATAGTCCTCAATATAGTTCTTGGATGAATATAACCAATCTAAATTGGTCCCAAACAAATTTATATCTACCCACAAATCAGTTATGGATGCAATAAAATGGACAATAACCTCAAAAGCAACAATTCCAAAACTAGCAATGGTTTTATCCCCTTTAATCCATGGCAACAACAATGGAGATGAAATCAAGGCTTTTCCCAATAAATACAATAATAAACCATAATGTCAAACACTCAGCAACTTGTTTGAACCACTCAATTACCTACCCAACCCATCCCCAATCCTACCAATAAGTCAATTCAATTGACATAATCTACTAAAATAATGCAATATCCAACATACACCTTGGTTATTAATCAAGTTCAAATTTTCTTAAGTTATGTTCTTACACAACTCACCTCACCCATAATCATATAACACTTTGAAATTGCTCCACTCCATACTAATCCATAGCCACCCATAGCTAATGCTGAGCCAAGTCCATCAAAAAATAAAAAAGAAATTGATAATCCTCCTTTTTCAGAGAGATTGAGCATATCATGTCCTGAACAAGAACCTGAATTTGATATCCTAGGACAACTCAAGAATGTGTCTATCAAAATCCCACTCTTTCAAGTAATAAAGGATGTTCCTATCTAAAATAAAGTTGTTCGAGAGCTATGTTTGAAAAAATCGAGAAGAAAGAAGAAGGATCCTAAAACAATCTAGGTCATTGGCCAATTACCAAATATTATGTTGGGAAACATAGTTCCCCCAAAATATTTTGATCCAAGAAGT
Organism: Torreya grandis; assembly: GCA_037957365.1. NCBI lineage: Eukaryota > Viridiplantae > Streptophyta > Pinopsida > Cupressales > Taxaceae > Torreya > Torreya grandis. Next base: position 3,015,353 of record JARHVA010000473.1, read on the forward strand.
CTTGTAGTTAATGTTAGCATCCATGACTAGCCTATTTCCAATACTTTAATTAACTTAGGTGCAACCATTAATGTGATGACCATGGAGACCTTGCAACAACTAAAGCTTACCACTCTCCGTCCAACACCTACCATCCTCCAGATGGTTGGCATATCAACTACTAAGCCTCAAGGAATTGTTGAGGACCTTATTATCACTGTGGATTCTTGGCAATATCTAATAGACTTTATTGTCTTATGGTCAAAGATAAATTTGGGGGGTTATCCTCTCATCCTTAGTCACCCATGGTTGGCTACATCTAATGCCTTTATTGGCTACAGGTTAGGGAAAATGTTGATTTCTAACAAAAATGACACCAAGAAATTGGTACTATATCCACCAGTTCAACCTTCCTCAAAGGATGGACCAATATCTTGGATTGATGACCTTGAAGAAGCTGTCTCATTGCAGGCTCTCTATATAATTGATTAGAGTCTAGATCACCTATCGATAGGATCCTGTAGTCACCAGCTCGTTGGACTATACACCATGCCCTCTTCAGAATACCTTGCCTGAAAATTATTTTACTAAAATTGTAAGAGATATTTGGGTATTCCATCAATAACTTCCCCATCAATGCAGTTATGATCTTTTAATCACTAATGTAGAGACCATGCTTTCTTTAATAAAGCAAGAAGAAATCCCACCAAACAAACCTCTCAACATTAACACTTATTTAACACCCCAACAAGAAAGTTAGTTACTTACAATGTTGAGAAAGCACACAACAACATTTGCCTAAGATTATCATGACATGAGAGGAATGCCCCCATATTTATTACACGCATCATATTTACATTAAAGAAGAATGCAAACCTATTCGCCAACCCTAAATATGAATGAATCATGTAGTCAAAGACATGTCAAAATTGAGTTACAAAAACTTTTGGATGTAGGATTTGTTTATCCTATCTCAGACACTCAGTGGGTCTCTCCCCTGGTCATTATCCCTAAGAAAGGAGGCAAATGGCATATTTGTGTTGACTACAGAGAGTTGAATGCTACTACCAAGAAGGATCACTTTCCCATTACATTTATTGATCAAGTATTGGATACATTAACATCAAAGAAGTACTTTTCTTTTTTAGATGGCTATAGTGGTTATAATCAAATACGAATTTCTCCACAAGACCAAGACAAAACCAATTTTACTTGCCCTTGAAGAACCTTTGCCTATGCCATCTTGCCATTTGGTCTTTGCAATGCCCAAACTACTTTTTAATAGGTTATGTTGAGCATATTTTATGATCTCTCCCATGACTGTATTGAAATATACATAGATGATTTCATTGTCAATGGATAGACATTTGAAGAAATGTTGACTAACTCAAAGAAAGTTCTTCAATGCTACCAAGACCATCAATTATCTCTAAGCAATGAAAAGTGTTACATGCTTATCACTGAAGGGATTGTGTTAGGACATCACATATCCCCTACTGGAATTCAAGGTAACCCAACAAAGATAAGTATAATCAAGGATCTACCCTCACCAAAGAAGCAGAAGGATGTTAGAAGTTTTCTAGGACATGCTAGTTATTATAGATGATTCAACAAAGATTTTAGTAAAATTGTAACCCCATTATTTGGATTGCTTACTAAAGATGTTGAATTTACATGGACTAATGATTGTCAAACTGCCTTTCAACAACTTAAAGACCTATTCATAACAACTCCTATTCTGAGAGGACCTAACTAGAAGAAGCCTTTTCACATTCATATAGATGCATCTGACACCACTTTAGGAGTTATCTTTGGCCAAAAAGATGGATCTTTGAGTTATGCAATTTACTTCATCAACAAGAAATTTTAAGGAGCTACACTAAACTACACTATAATGTAGAAGGAATTTCTCATCATCATCTATGCCATCAACAAATTTCAACACTACATAACAAGTTACCAAATATTCATCCACATCGATCATGAAACAATAAGGTATTTAATGAACAAACTTGTTGTAAAAAGAAAAATAATTCATTGGTTATTTTTGTTACAGGAATTTGATATTATCATTGTGGACAAACCTAGTAAAGATAATGTAGTAGCAGATTTTCTATCTCGACTACAAAATGATGAGCATAGTCCTATTGTTGATTATTCTTTTCTTGATGAACATTTATTTGTTATAACAATGCAATCTCTTTGGTTCACAAATATTGCTAACTATCTCATTGCATGATCACTACCACAACATTTCTCACTTAGGGATAAATAAAACCAAATATAAAAGAACAAAAATTATTCTTGGATTACAGGATATCTCTTTATCACTGGACTAGATTCAATTATGAGAAGATGTATCTGAGACAAACATACTACCATAAAAGTACTCACTATTGGATATTATTGGCCTTCTTTACATAAGGATGCCATGATGTACACCCATAGATGTGATCAATTCCAGTGTATAGGAAATCCCACCTGCTTTGATGAAATGACATTATAGCCAAACTGGTTCTGGAACCCTTTGACAAATGGGGACTAGATTTTGTAGGTCCCATTGATCCTAAATCCAACAATAAAGAATACATACTAGTGTGCACTGATTATGTCATAAAATGGGTACAGGTCAAAGCCCTCACCCATGCCCGAGATGAGAAGCTAGCTGAGTTCTTCAATGAAGAAATCTTCACCTATTATGGAGTTTCAAGAGAAATGGTCACAGACTAAGGCCTATAATTCACATCAGACCTCACAACTACCTTGGTAAAAGAATATGAAATCAGACACAATAAATCTACCCCCTACCATCCTCAGTCAAATGGTTAGGTGGAAGTGACAAACTGTGAATTAGAAAATATCCTCACGAAGACTACCAACTTGCATTAAAAAGATTGGTTAACTCATCTTCTAGAAGTAGTTTGGGCTTATAATCACCTAGATAACCACAATTGGTTTGACTCCATATGAATTAGTTTTTGGTAAAAATCTTATTCTGCCCATTGAGTTTCAACATAAGACATTAAGAACAACACTTAATTTGGGCTTAGATCTTTCTCAATTTCAACAAGATAGGATAATGCAACTGAATGCACTTGATGAATTAGGAAAGGAAACATTTATTCACAATGAAATATTACAAAGACAACATATAAGATGGCATGACAGGAACATCAAAACTAAGAATTTCCAACCAAGAGATTGGGCACTCCTTTTTGACTCTAAATAAAAGGATCATAAAGGAAATATGCAATCTAGATGGCTTGGGCGCTATGAGATTGAATGAGTTTTTTACAATGGAGTTGTAAAGATCATGACCATTGACTCTGTTCAGTTTTAACTGCTTGTTAATGGCCATAGGCTCAAGCTGTACAAAAAAATATTTTTCAAGGAAATTCTCATTTACTAACTTCTTGAAGAACAATACCCATCTCTTCTTCATGAAGCAAATCCAACTGTTTATACAACCAAAGGGTATTTTTGTCAATCCTTCTCTAATATTTTCCAAGAGTAATAAAGCTTCCTACAGCCAAGAATAAGTCATTTCCAATGGCCTGGTTCAGGCTGTATAAAATCTTACCCTCTAAATTCTTGTAATTTCAGTTGAGTTTGGACCATAAAATCTAAAAAAAAAATCATAAAATTTATCAATAAAAACCTTTGGGCATTGTTGATGGATGATGTCTCAAAAAACTAGGTCACTGGCTAATCGACATTCATTAAAAAAAGAGAGAGAAAAGACACTACTGCAATAAAAATGTTTTTTTTTCCCTTGCTTTTGCTTGCAAATTCATTTTCTTGGAGTATAAATACATTTTTCTTCTCGCTACAGGATGAAAAACTTGTTGCTATAGGTGAAAAGCTTGTTGTTGTAGGATAAAACTTGCAGTTATAGCATAAAAGTTATTTCTACAGGACACATATCTTGCTACAGGATGTCTTCCTACATTCCATACTACATCAAGCATTTTCTCCCACTCAAATGCTAGCATATGCCATGATTGCCACTTCACAACATCATTTGCATATTTATGAAAGGTATTTCTATAGGTGATATGGTAATTATTTTATATTTATTTCAGATCATACATTTTAATTGTTTCTAAAGATGATGAGACTTAATGCTATCAATGCACCACCATATCCTCTCCTTATCACACCCACTTATCGTTTCTATAATTGTTGATGTGACCATTGACACAACTACTACTGTTACCCCTTAATCTTCTTATGAGTGTTTTGTGCACGTCAACCTTCACCCCTCGAGGATAAGTGACATATTAAGTTGGGAGGAGATTTATCATTAATTCAAAAGGATTATTTCATCTCTCAACATATAAGTCACAAATCATTCCACCATTACCCAAAATCCTTTATGCAAATACCTAAACCTATAACTCACGTAATATGAGAGGCGATTTGTTGAAACATGAACCATTGGATATTACTCCCTTGACCAACAACATAGAAAGTTTGGATTTGTTTTAGCATATAGGATGGGTGTAGTATTTTCAAAAAATACAGTCCATAGATGAAGGAATTTGGTTGTACATTGCATAATAGTTTGGCCACGGTAAAAAGGATGGAAGTAAAGCTGATGGAAACAACCATCAGTAGAGTAACATGACTACCTAGAATAGGGGAGGAATGACAAGACAAATATGATGTTGAGGCTAAGAGATGAAGATTTAGCAGAGTAAATGAATGACTGGAAACCTCAAAGTAGGGCACCATAAGGTTTTCTCTACTAGGAAGATGGGCTAAGGCTGTTGAGTTTACCTCCAGATATTTCATCTACGAAGGAAGGTATTCGATGCTACATGGTATACACTTCGATTTACTAAATCATTTGTGGCATAGAGTGGAGATAAACATTCTCAACTTTTTGCTTCATATGATCACCAAGATGTCAAAGGCTTTTCAAAAAGGTAATTCTAAAGCTCTCTCCCACCATTATCTCATTCAATTACTTGTTAAAGATTGTTTGCAAAGAACTAGACCCAACATCAGTTGGGAAGAATTTCTCCAAATACCAATAAATGAATAGAGTGATATAAAAGGAAATGAACTATAATAAGAATTGGAAGTTGAGGACTAAAAATTAGAATAAACCCTCCCTACAGAACCATAAGAACCTATAGCAAAAAACTTTCTTGCAGCCACACAAGAACCTATGAAAGAAGGTATTCCTACAGTAACATAAGAACCTGTAGCAAGGTCTGAGAGAAAGAAAAAGAATAAACTCATTCTTCACCCTGATTTAGATGAGTCTGAGGAGGAATTCCCATCTTCTTCTAAGAAAACCAAAGTGACCCCCACTCCTCATAGATCTCATAGATTAAAAAGAAAAATGAGAACTAAGCTTTCTTCCATTATTAAAATAAATGAAGAATTTAGGGAAGAAAGGACTACTAGTAAAAATAAATCTATTAAGACTGAAACAAACAGGGAAGAATGTTCTCTAGTATTTCATCAAGAAGAAGTAGAACAATTTGAGCATAGTTTTGTAGAATTCTATGAGAAACCAATGGAGTAGAGTTTTGAAGAAATAAAAGAAGGAGAAGAATAAGTTGAGCATAATCTTGAAGAAATGCATGAGGATGAAGAACAAGTGGAACATAGTTTTGAAGAATTGTACGAGGAACTAGTACAGGAAGGAGTAGAACCAGAGTTGTATGAGGAACCCATGCAAGAAAAAGTTGGACAATTGGAGCAACCTGCTGTAGTGCATGTGGAATTTTTACTCTTGAGCAAGCCTTGTAAGAAATTGAGAAATTAAGAAAGCAACTGCAAGATCAATCTGCTGGAGGTCTGGATGTACTTGTTGTAACAACTTGTCAACTACATCCCTCAGCCAAGGATCACCCTATAGCCAACATTCCACAAACTTCTATAGAGGTCAATCAACAAGAGGAACCTAAAGCTACCCTTGAAGTCAGATATCACTCATGTTTTGCAATATCTTCTAAATTGTTGAATTGGATGAATAATCAATTTGAATCTTTGAAGGAACCGAGGAAAGAAAATAGAAAATTGAAAGAGGAAAATAAGTTGAAGAAAGAGAGCATCACCAAACCGAAATATAAAGTTGAGGACATGGATGGTATAACACAAGAACTCCTTGATTGCAAGCCTCTTGCAAAAGTTTATTTAGTTTATCTTAAAGAACAATGGCACGAGTTTAGATTTATGAGAATTTATTGTGATATGCCCCATGAAGTTATTGATCCCCTTTCATTCTTTTCTATTTATAAAGTAAGTTCATAGGAAGAACAAGCACAATTGTGTGAGTTCTACCTGCATAATTATGTTATTTCGTATGATAGAGAATGAAATCCCAGTCTATATGTTGGAGATGTCCAATTTCAAACATTTTCATCATATTTGTTAAATAAACAAAAAAGAGGGAGAGAAATAGCATAATATCATACAAAAGAAGATGAAAGCTAGTTACTTATCAGAGGTGAATCAATGGCACCTGATGTTGTCGTAGCTGAATGGGACAATATCATGTTCAAGAAAGAAGTTAGAACTCGATTTGGACAGAAATTTGATGAGGTTCAAGACTTTTGTTTTGGGTTGAGAAATTTTGTTGGTCCTTCAGCCAAAGAGTCTTGTATCAAACACTGGAATGAGCTCACTACTACATAGAAGAAGAGGGAGCCCTATTCGCCTTTTTATTTAAATGCAACATTGAATAGGACTACACAATACATTCTTCTTGCAAGTGACATGGGATCGAAATTACTAAACTTGAAGTTCCAACCACCCCTATTCTAGTATCTTGTACCAGATTAGTAGGATAAAATCCTAATGGATGAGGCTTGAGAAGCCAAAAGCTGGCAAATATTTGAGCAAAGGTGGGGTTTTTACGCTCACCTTACCAAGGGTGTTGTAGAACCCATGAATTTTAGAGTTCTTTGTGCACTTTAAATGAACAAGTATGGTGCTTGAGGTCGAGCAAAGGCTAAAGTTGGGGGGTGTGATGAGCCCCATAAATGTCATGTTATTATGTCCTTCTATCGTGCTCATCCTGCTTGTTTACCATGTTTTTGAAACACTTTTCCATATAATTCCCTACTTCCATGAACCATATAGCATTATGTTTTCAAACTCTTTTAAATAGTTGAAATTGTGTATTGAAATTAAATATATAGTGGTTATTTACTACTTTAGGATGATTTTTCTATGTATGTGTTTTGAAGAAATAGGTATATAACATGGAACATCATGCAGTAAAAAGGAATCTCATTACATAGACCACCCTGTAGCCACTGCGTGACTAAAGCTGTGGATGAGGAGATTTTGATTATCTTCTAATTGACTCATAGGAATGACTCTAACCTCCATGGAGCTCAATAAATAAATGATTTAAGAATGAAATAGCCCTGTTTGACCTAAAGCAAAGTCATGAGATTCACATGAAGAATGCCTTTCGCAAAAAGAACCAATTTTGGTTATTCCAATTCGAATGTATATTAGAATTATATATATATATATATATATATATATATATATATATATATATATATATATATATATATATATATATATATTATTTTTCATAAAAAAATCTCCTCTACAGTATATAAATTCGTAGCAGTAGAGTTGAGATAGATAGAAAATAATATTTATTAAATAGAGATTGCCAGAAATACATTGTGTTAAGCAATTATGATTGTAACTTCATGCAACAATTCATTGCTACACTTTTGATTAATATGAGTGAGCGGTTCTGAGTTCAATATAATTTTGTAAGAGGAAGGGTTGAAGCTGAAGTTGGAAGGAGGAAAGGCCCCCTTTGGAAGGCTGCAACAACAATCCAACCCATCTAATTAGTTAAGCATTTTATTTGATTTCCTTAAGCATTGCGTGTTTCATTTATGAATTGTGTGAGTTACATTCTTGTTAAATATTTATTTTAAGAAGCTTCCCATGCATAAGCATTTATTTTACTGTACTTTGTTTATGTTTCATTTCAAGCATTTCATTTACTACACTTTAACATCTTAGATATAATTAGTAGAATGTCAAATTAGAGATTGAGTGTGCACATATAGTGGCATCATCCTATCATGTCTACGTCCCTGTGTTGACATTGAAATAAGGTAGAAGGTACAAATTTATGGTTACTCTCCTTGTTCATTTTGATCAAGAGAAGTATATCCGATTGTGAATCAGTTGTTGGTTAGGTGGACACCAAGAATTTAAACGTATTTTTTCAATTTCAACCCACCTTCCACTATCGCACATTAATTTTCTCTTCTTTGGAACATTAAGATTATAAAGTCCATTTCCATATCAAATTCCATTTCCATTTGCTCTATGTAACACTAGGTCCAACTAATAAATTTATTTTTTGTCTGTATTGGAGTGTCAATTACGTTGTAGCAACTCCATGGGTAATATTTTTTGTAAATTTAATTATCTATAATTGAAATGAAAAATAGAGTTGTGTTTCAGTTTGTAAGATAATTTTGATCACCATGATTCATGATTTATGTATAATTATTTGTAATTAATTACAATCAAAATATTTTGTAGATGCAATGTGAAATTTTGAGCACATCAAACTATTAAAGCATATATGTATATCCCTTAACGTTACTAAATTTTATTATGATTTGTATGGGAAATGTTGAATAACAAAACTTTTTAGACCCATTTGTACTAGACCTATCATATAATAAAAATCTAAAACTTAAATATTCACTGATTGAAGTGTATTATGTATGAATATGAAATGAACAAAAATTTATTGCTATAAATGATAGACAAATGATGTATACACGATTTCTAGATGTAAATGTATGTACAAGAGAAAATGTGTACACATGACAAAATTTAAATCAAAACAAGTAATTTAATTAAAAAAAAACAATTTAAATATTATATTAGTTAATCTTATTTTTATTTCATATATTTATTTCCTATTTTAAATTAATAATTAACAAGTATACATGTCTTAAATAAATTGAAATGTCCCTTTTAGAGCATAATTAGAACCAAAAGAATTTCCCAACAAACCCTAACATGAACACATGCACTTCTGATTTTCTAATTCAAACCCTAAGCAAATAAAATTTGGAAATTTTGTAGAAGCCAATTTTAGGGCACAAAAGCAATATTTCACTGACCAAAATACTTGCCAAAATTTATAAATATTATAGCTGCATATAGGACCCTCAAATCTAGTTTTTTTGAATTAAATATATGGTAGAAAAATTGCAATAAAATACTAGTTGCAATTATGATTGAATAAACTCCTTAAACCCTTAACAAATCAATCCCAACAATGAATTCAATGCTCCTAAAAAGTTCACTACTTTAGGAAATGTATCTTAAGGGCTCACTGCCCTCACAAAAACCTCCAAAGTGGTTCACTGCCCTAGAAAAGGGCCTCCTATAGTTGCTTCCCACTCACAAACCCTTATAATCCATTGTGTTCCCCACAAAAACTGCCCTAAAAGTCTAAAAATGTCAATTTCTTCTCAATGTAACCCTTGAAATAGAGTTACCCTGTGGAATGTTAAGGGTTTCCATCCTTACTTCAACTTTTTAATGAAGGGTTTCATCTCCAATGGATGTAAGTCAAGTAAAACATGCTTAAGTTCATGATTTCAATTGATAAGAATGACATGATCCTTTAAAATGAACTACCTTCCCCTTTTTATATCCTTTTCCTCTGATATACTTTCTAAATTAAGGATCAGCTTATATCAAATTAGAGAAGTTTTTTTCTTTATTATAACTTCATTTAGAAATATGTTGTCGATAAGTTACTTTTTAACAAATTAAACAAAGAACTAAGTCCCTTGTATTCCCTTTTAGCCCCTAGGAGGTCAACTAGGGCCAAATATCTCCTTAGCGAGCTAGCCTTGAAAACGGGATATCACAATCCTCCCTTCCCAAATTTGCTTTCCCTCAAGCAAATGCAAGCTCTTATGCCTAAGTACCCTCATGCCAAAGTGCAAAAATATGTTGTAATGCTCCAATAATATAGATCATGTATTTGTCAAATGAAAGAGATCTTATCAAAACAAGCTCATATATCTGTTGTCCTTCTCCCTAATGATGTTATTTGGTAGCCCATGAAGTTTAAAATTTTTCTTGAAGCAAAGATCAACCATTGCCTTAAACCTACCCTCTTTGCTTGTACCCTTTAGGACAACAATAACAAGTTTTTCTTTACAAACTCACTTGTAATAAATGCCTTATAAACAGCTGCAATTAATGTCCAGGAGTAAAGAATGGATGAATAACTAGTAGCTTGACAACCTAATACATATTTCAATGTGGCAACCTCACTATCATGTCCCCTTTTCAAGGATAGCTCACTAAGGAGATCTTTGGCCCTATTTGACTTGTCAGGGGTTAAAAGGGAATACAAAGAAAATTTGGTTATTTGTTCAAGTTGTTAAAAAGTAACTTGTTGGCAACTTCTTTCTAATTGAAGTTATAATAAAGAAAAGGACTTCTCTAATTTGATGTAAGTCAGTCCTTAATTTAGAAAGCATATTGGAGGGAAATGATGTAAAAATGGGGAGGAGTTTCATTTTGAAGGATCATGTCATTCTTATCAATTTAAATCACAACCTTAAGCACATTTTGCTTAACTTGCATCCAGTAGATATGAAACCCTTCATTGAAAGGTTGAAGTAAGGACGAAAACTCTTACCATTCAATGGGGTAACTCTATTTTAACGGTTACATTGAGAAAAAATTAACAGTTTTAGACTTCTAGGGTCATTTTTATAGGGAGCACAGTGGATTGGAAGGGTTTTTTAGTGGGACACAGTTGTTGGAGCCCCTTTTCTAGGGCAACAAACCACTTTGGAGGATTTTGTGAGCGTAGTGAACCCCTAGGATATTTTTCCTAAGGCAACAAACCTCTTGGGAGCATTGAATTGGTTGTTAGGACTAAGATATTAAGGGTTTTAAGAGTTTGTTCAATCATAATTGTGATTGGTATTTTGTTGCAATTTTTTTATCATACATTTAATTAAAAAAATAGATTTGAGTGTTTTATATGCAATTGTAATATTTATAATTTTTGACAAATATTTTGGTGAATGAAATATTATTTTTGTGACCTAAAATTGGCTTCTACAGAATTTTTGAATTTTATTTGCTTGGGGTTTGAATCAGAAAATCAAAATTGCGTGTGTTCATGTTAGGGTTTGTTGGGAAACCCCTTTGGTTCTAATTCTACTGTAAAAGGGACACTTCATAAATTTATGTAAAAGATGTCAAAAGATATCATTTTTGAGGCACCTATATGATTTTAAATTTGAGAAATAAACGGAACGGACACCTATAAGATTTCAAATTTGAGAAATAAATAGAATGAACACCTTAAGAATGATATCTCTTGATGCCTTTTATATAGATTTATATATCTACATAAGTACACATGCTATATATATTTATTTGATATTATTTTAGAGGTTTTTATAACATAAAAAAATTTATTTAAAATTTTAATATATGAAATTTAAAGTTTATATAACAACTCACTTTATTTTCCAACAAGGGTCACCTAGTGTCTAGTCCTTGCCTTTGTAGTAAATAGTTTGTTGCATTTCATTTTTATTTCATCGAAATCAAAGTGTTAGCATGAGATAGATTAAAGCATTTTTTTAAAAGTGACTATTAAAAAATACAAAAAATAGTTTCATTTGTTTAGAAAAATAGAACAATAAACTATAGTAAAATAGGTCCAATTTATATAGGTCATTGATTTTTGTGTATACATTGTTTATAGAAGAAAAATAAAGTGTAAATCTAAGAGGCAAGTCTTGTAGTAGTAAGATATATAACTAATTACTATTGATAAAGGAAAATGTATTGAAGTTTAGGCCAAACTTTAAAAAGTCATTAGCATTTGTATATACATTGGTAATAGAAGAAAAACATAGTATGGTTTTGAAATGCAAGTCCTCTATGGGCAATATTGATAGTTGTTTATTAATTATTTCTTTGTCTTGTTTGTGTACGTGAAAGAGGCATGTATATTTGTAAGATAAGACATCAAGCAAAAAATAGTTAGAAGTGTGTGAATTGAAATATGGAAGAATAAAGGTTTAGGAGTAGATTAGATACCTTAGTTATTGTTCATTATATCAGTGTGTAAAATGACTTTTTATTTGTTAAGAGTAAGTTTTACTTGTAGTGAAAATCCTTGGAGCAGGTAAATAGTGCTAGATTTTCCTACCACATAGTCATCATGTCAATTTTTTATCAATGTAGGGAGGACTATCTTCAATGGTAGCCTTGAAAGATGACACTGTATATTAGTATTCTTCATAGTTTTTAGATTGCAAGTGAGACGATGTTAATACACACATGAAATTTTTTCATGACATTAACGACAAGTAAAATTTGTGGATTGCACAAGTTACAAGGATCCAATTGTGAAACTACACTTGTTGCAAGTTAATTGAAATGACTTTGAATATATATTGGCAATTGTCAATGTTCCTTGCCCCTGTGAAAGTTAAGATTAAAGGTGTTAAAATTTAATATCTAGAAATTAATTTTATGTTATATACATGGAATCAAGAATTGACAATAACCAAATGCATATAAAAATTAATATCCTACAAGTAACAAATCAATTGATGTTCCATATGCACATCAATAGTTGGTGTTGACAATGCATTGTCTTTCCAGTAGAAAATGCATATTACGAGTTATCGTGTGGTGTTATAGTATTTATGAATTTTTATATTACTTTCTAATATTAATATTAAAGTCATTTAATATAGATTTGGAAGGTTTAAGAGCTACGGATGGAGTTTTGCACAGTTGTGGTGTGAGTTAGGGCCAGCGTGCCCTAGCTTGCAGTGCCTGTCGTCTAAACGTGGCGGCTGGCTATTTTGTGTGCATGGGGGGAGGGGGGGGTTTCTGTGTTTGTAGGGGTCTGGAGGGGGTTAGACAGGGGTCTGATCTCCTCCTGTCTATGGCTGGGCATTTTTTAGGGTGCTACTTGGAGCGTGGGTTTCTTGGATGGGGGGTGCGTGGCGGCTGGGGCATTTGGGTCGACTGCCTTGCCTCTCTCCCTCTTCTGATTGGTGCTTGAGCTTGTATAGTCATGGAGAATCAGGGTCTTGCTTCTTCCCTAGATTTGGAGATGGTGGATCTATCCTCTTTGATGCATGCTAGTAACAAGGATCAGACTGAGTTTCCTCCTTCTGAAGAAGGTACCTCAAAAGGGTCATTTTGAATTAGAAAAGTACATGGATGTTTGGAGAGATTGGAAGATAGACCAGTTTTGGTTATTCAACCTGAGCAAGTTTCAAAGGATGTTGATTACTGGTGCAAGCATGCTCTCATTTACAAATTTTTGGGCCTTCGTCTTTCTCTTCCAGTGTTGGAATCTTGGGCATGTCGGGTTTGGAACCTGAAAGGAGATATGGAGATTCTTTTAGTGGCAAATAACTATTTCCTAGTTATTTTTCAAGTATGTCAGACAGGAATAGGGCTTTTGAAGGTGGCCCTTATTTATTTAACCAGGTTGGGCTCTTCATCAAGCCTTGACATATGGGCTTTAACTTTGCTGAAGATATCCCTTTGCAGGTCCTTGTGTGGGTTCGTTTGCTGAGGCTTCTATTAGAATTTTGGAGGGAAGATATCCTCCACTCAATCTCTTTGCTTCTTGGGAAACCTGTTGGATTGGCTTCACAGACTCAAGAACGTAAGGTAATTTCTTTTGCTCGTATTTGTGTTGAAGTTGATTTGAATAATCCTTTACCCAACTCTATGGAAATTTGCATGGGTTCTTCAACCTGGATCCAACAGCTAGATTATGAAACCCTTCCTTTCAGATGCAGAATTTGCCATGAATATGGTCATCTATACCGCAGTTGTCCTAGACTAAATTCTTCCCCCTTGTCTGCCTCTAGACCTCCTAGGATAGACAAGGGGAAAGCTCTGGTGTTTGATGGCCCTGTTGATAAGGAGGGTTTTATCCTAGTTAAATCTCGTAATAAAGGCAAAGGCAAGAAGAGATCCTAGAGTGATAAATAGAATGATGGCACATTTAATAGGTTTAAGGTTCTGAATAATGTAGTCCAAGAGGATGGTATCCCAGTTGAGCTTTCTTCTGGGGTTAAGGGTCAGGTAGAGATTCAGGAGGTGGAAGCAACGAAGGAGGAGATAATTTTATCGTCAGGGGATCAACAGGTTTGTCAGTCAACTTTGGACTTGCCTTCTCAAGTTCAGAATATTGGTGGCATCCAAGAGTCATAGATTTTGGTGGGTACTACTGGGTTGGCTCCTTGCCCCCAAGTAACGAAGGGATTTGAGGATCCTGTGAGGGGTGCTAAGGCTCCTCCTGCCTTAGGCTTGCAATAAAAATCCTTTAAAAAGGGGCCTCTAGATAAACAATCAAGGAGCAGAAGGAAGACTGATCAAGAGAAGGTTAAGATTATGGGTGATACTTTGGTTGAGTTTGGGTCTGTGAAACCCATTGATTCCCACTTATCCCACCCCCTAAATGATTGTTTTATCATGGAATGTAAGGGGGTTGAACAACATCCCTAAATAAAAGGCAGTTCGCAGATTAATTGAGTCTCAGACTCCGGATGTGGTCTTTATGTAGGAAACCAAGATTATAGTGGATGGTTTGAATAATTGTGCTTTGTGTATCTGGCCCCAAGTCTACTAGCAGGGGGTGGGGGCATTGGGCAGTTCTGGGGGGGTGGCTTGCTTTTGGAACCCGAGGAAAGTCTCCCCCTTATGGTGGGTTTCTAGTTGGTCATCCATCTCTATGGTTGCCTCCAATTTTGAAACTGGTGAAATATGTCTTTTCTCCAATATTTATGCTCCTACTGATCTTTTAGGTAAGACACATCTCTGGGATCATATCAATTTTGTCCATTCTCTGGACCCGTTTCTCTCATGGATTTTGGCTGGTGACTTTAATGCTATTATTAGTATGGATGAAAAATGAGGAGGGGTAGCCAAGCTTGATCCTTCTTCTCTTTTGCTCAGAGATAATATTGGTTTCCTTAACCTTGTTGATGTGAAGCCAAGCAATGGAGTTTTTACTTGGAATAATAGGAGGTGTGGTGATGAGGCTATCTCAGAACGGCTCGATAGATTTTTGGTTTCCTGTTATTGGATGAGTAGCAGGTGGACTACCAGTTCTGAAATCTTGGATTGGAGGGGATCTGATCACTGGCCTATCAAACTCTATGTTTCCTCTTATGAGGTCACTAAAAATCCTTCTTTCAAATTTTAATTGATGTGGTTATGGGATCAATCTCTTTGAGATCTTGTGATGCATTGGTGGTATGAAGGGCTTCTTGCCCATGGGAGGCCCATGTATACTTTCAGTAAATGGCTTCAACATGTGAAGTATAGGCTTAAGAGGTAGAATAAACAATATTTTGGGAACTTGCAGGTTCAAAAGCTTGTTGCTCAGTCCAAGCTGGATAGTGTCACTCATCAGATATGTGACCATGGGCTATCCTTTGACCTTTTGAATGCTGAGTCCTTTGCCATTAGGGGCTTAAAAGAGTGGGAGCTTCAAGAGGAGATTTTTTGGAAGCAAAAATCTTGGATTGATTGGCTTCAGGAGGGGGACAAGAACACGACTTTTTTTCATAACTCGATTAAGGCATGCAGGCAGGGGAACTCCATTTCCAATCTTGTCTTGAGTGATGGGACTCAACTCTCATCCTAGGTGAAATTTCCAGGGAAGCTGTCAACTATTTTTCTAACCTTTTTACTAGGGAGGATATTGCTGCTAGATCTGAGGAGAGGGCTATTTTGGATTGTATTCCCTACTTGGTCTCGGATGAGATGAACGGGCCTCTTTTGTGTCCAATCTTGTTCCCTGAATTAGAGAAAGTTATGTTTAGTATGAAAAAAGGTAAAGCTCCTAGACAGATGGGTTTTCGATTGAGTTCTTCCAGGAATTTTGGGAAATAATAAAGTCTGATCTCCTTGAGGTGGTTCAGGAATCTCTTAGGAACAAACAAATGCTTAAGTCTTTAAATTCTATTTTTCTGGCTCTCATACCTAAGAAGGAGGGGGCTAATCAAATGGATCATTTTAGGCCTATTGCTTTATGCAATGTTGTCTACAAGATCATCTCTAAGTTGATTGCTGAGAGACTCAAACCTCTCCTTGGTGCTTTGATTTCTGCTGAGTAGAGAGGTTTTGTGGAAGGGAGACAAATATTGGATGGTGTTGTAATTGCTATGGAGATTATTCACTCTATGGCTTCCTCTAAGGAGAAGGTGATGTTCTTTAAGCTTGACATGGTTAAAGCTTATGATCGGGTGAGCTGGGAGTTCCTTCAGAATATCATCTTGACCTTTGGCTTTAAAGAGGAATGGGTGAGTTGGGTCCTCAGTTATGTGACCTCGTCCTCCTTCTTTGTTCTCATCAATGGGGAATCTTCAGATTGGTTTAGTGCTTCTTGGGGACTTCGGCAAGGGGACCCTCTGTCCCCTTATCTTTTCATTATCATGGCAGAGGGTCTTGGTAGATTTATTAAATCTCAGGTGCAGCAGGGTCTTATTCACGACTAGAGTTGGAACAATGATCTCCCTCCTTGTTCTCATCTTCAATTTGTGGATGATACTGGACTGATGGGCTTGGCCAGAATTAGTGAGGCAGTGAATTTCAGGAGAACTTTAGACATCTACTTGGAAGCTTCTGGTCACAGTATTAATGATGATAAATCTTCCATTTATTTCTTCAATACTCCTCGACTCATCCAAAATAGGATTGCCAAGATTCTTAGATTCTAAATTGGCACTCTTCCCCTGATGTACCTGGGGATTCCTTTGGCTCAGGGACCTCAGCATAGAGATTATTGGTAGGGGATTTTGGATAAGTTCCAGAGTAAGGTTAGTCATTGGACTTATAGATGGCTATCTTTTGTGGGTAGAGTGATCCTCCTAAAAGCTGTGGTGCAGTCTCTCCCTATTTATAGGTGTTGTGTGCAGATTCATCCTGCCTCCTTTGTGAGGGATTTTGATGCTCTTTCCTGGTAATTCCTTTGGTCGAGTAACCTCCTTTCCTCAAAGTGGAGTTTAGTCAAGTGGGAGTCTATCTGTAGGCCGAAGCATGCTGATGCCTTGGCATTATTTTTGTGGCTCTTGTGGTTACAGCTTTGGCAGCTAAGCTATACTGGAGATGGTGCAACAACCAAGATCAAGATTGGCCCAAGATTCTTGCTTTCAAATATGTTCCTGGGGTTGAGAGCTAGGACGTGTCACGAATTGCTTTGTTGGGCAAAGGTTCTTGCATTTGGAATACTCTTAAGAAGGGAGCTCAGCTTGTTCAGAAGTGGCTCTTCTAGATATGTAATAAGGGCTCTGATGCTCTTTTTTAGCTAGATTCTTAGGATGGTCACCCTCCCATTCTCTCTAGTCTCCCTCAGCTTCTGCCTCTTTACCAAGTGTTCTCTGATGCTGGTTGGATTAAGGTGGAACATTTTAAAATAGTTAAGCGCATTGGTCAACTAGAGGTGTTTTGCTCGAAGGATCTACAGGAGTGGCTTGTGGGTGGGTCTGATGAGGATCGTGCTGCTTTGTGTAAGGTCTTGGAGGGCAGGCTTTGTAGCTCTCTGAATGAGAGGGACAAGTTGGCTTGGAGTCCTAGCCCAAAAGGTAATTATACTGTTGCTCAAGGTTATGCTATGCTTGATAGGAATTTACATGTTCTTGTTGATGTGCCCTGATGGAAGAAGGTTTAGAACAATTTTTATTGGCCCAAGTGTAACTTCTTTTTATGGTCAGTTGCCCAGAGGAAATGTCTCACTTGGGAGAATCTTCACAAACGAGGGTTTCAGGGACCGTCCATTTGTTTTCTTTGTTTGTGTAGTGAAGAATGTTCTTCCCACTTGCTCTTTCAATGCCCTTTTTCTTGTGAGATTTGGCACAGATGGTGGGAGGCTTGGCATCATGGTTGCATTCATGCTTCCTCTCTTATTGAGTTTTGGGAGAGCCTGGGTAGGCCTCTTGTGAAGATGCCTTTTCTCCAGGTGGCTTGGAGCATTGGGCCTGTTTTCGTTCTTTGGAACCTTTGGCTGGAACAAAACTGCAGAGTTTTGTGTGACTCCAGATTAGATAGTGGTCAACTGTAGACGAAGATTATCAGTAGACTTCAGGAGACTATTTCTGCTAAATGTGATTGTTTGAAAGTATTGATCCTGGGGATGTTGCGGTTGTGCAGGATCTGAGCCTGGGTGTTAATAGTAGGGGTTGCACTGCTGACATTATGCCCCGTCGTGTCAAGAAATAGGTCTGTCATGGTGGGAAGTGGGCGCCTCCTCCAGATGGGGTACTGAAGATTAATACTGATGGATCTTCTCGTGGAAATCCTGGGCATGTAGGTATTGGGGGTATTGGTAGAAGTAAAGATGGGGATGTTGTTTTTTGCTTCTCTGTCTACGAAGGGCATTACTCTAATAACCTGATGGAGGCCCTTGCTATTAAGAATGCTATTGAGCGGGGTTGAGTGGGGTTGTTCTCTTGGTTGGAGGAGGATTATCTATGAGTCTGACTCTTAGATTGTTGTGGATATGTTGAACAACCAGAGATTGGATGGTGTTAGTTGGCATTTAGCTTTGATGGTTAGACAAATTTTAAGTGTTTGCAGCTCCTTGGAATATGTCTCTTTCTGTCATATCCCTAGAGAATGGAATAACATGGCTGACTGCTTGGCGAAGTGGGCCTCGGAGAAAGGGGATGGTTGGGATATCAGTGATAGGAATGAGTTACCTTCTAATTATCTGGGGATTTTGGAGAGAGTTTTATTGGAAGACAAAACTATGTAGTGTTGTTGCTTAGTTTGTTGGCGGTTCTCCTTTTTATTGAGCTTGTGGCTCTTGCCTTGTATCTCATTTTGGATTGAATAATTTTTTTTCCCCTTTAAAAAAAATAAAAAATCACTCAATATAAATGTATTTTGTATTTTCCCTACATCTACCAATGCATCGTATCATAAACAAGGATTAGTCCAACAACTTGATGGATGCACCGCATAAGCTAGCTTTACCTGCTAATCATCAGGTAGTAAAAGTGGTAGCCTATACTCTAGGTGTGGTAGCCTCTATTTTGGGTGATCATCATACATTTTCATGTGATCCAATAATAGCCAATATTAATGGTTAACAAGGTACATTAACAAATCTTCATTTGGCCATAGTTTTCCACATAATTAGGGAGTGAGTAACTTGCAACAAGGAGTACCATGTCAAGATTTTCACAATTGTAAGATTTTAATTTAAAGCAACAACAAAGGAGTTGGAATGAAGATCTAGGGCAAAACGATAATTTTCAAGCGGTGTCTTCTTAAGTATTGGGTGATTCAGACACACCTTCTGAAAGTGATTCCTACCATCAGAGCTTGAGTTCAGGGCAATATGTGCTTCAAGGTGCATATTCAATAGAAAACACATGTTTTTAAAGTGGTCTCGCAGTTAATCCATAGGGTAGTTAGAGTGCACTCATGTAATCAACTGTAGCAGAGTCTCCTGGTGACGACAAATATGATGATTGGAGTGGCATGAATTTGCAAAAAATTGAGAGAACTTATGGTGATTCTCCTCAATTTCATCCTAATGTAAAAAAATTGAACAAATGTAGTGAATAAAATGATCAAGTGCATAACTCTATGAATGGAAGATCTTTTAGTCTTTTCAATGATGAAAGTGTCCATAGCGCTCAAGCTTTGCCACAAATCATTGTAAGGAAGAGGTCACCTTGGATCAAAATTGGAGGGCATCCAACATAGTAATCAAATTAAGTTACAATCAAGACCTTCATCCAAGTTGATTCAAAAACCGGTGGTACAAGCTAGTAGATGGCAAGATCAGAATCTCTATCAACATATTGGTAAAAGTAGTAGTAGTCCTCATTCTTATTATAGTTTTGAGAACATGCAAGGAAACTCCTAGGTAACCTACAATATAAAATAATTTCCGTCTGAGGGCAGGTTGGCCTCACATCACATAAATTTTAATGGAAGCCAGTAGAATAATTCATTGTACAACCAGGGCAACTTTAAAACTGATTCTCATAAACTGTTCAACATCGCGTCGAGGAATCATAGTGGGTGGAACAAAAATGAAACACATGAGACTAAACAAAATAATTTATTTCCAAATGCCAAGAAAAGATATTGAGAAAAGGAAAATGAGAATATAGAAAGGGAGTGGTTGGGTAGTTGTAAGGAGAAAGGGGAGCGCTGAATATATCAAATAATGCATGAAGGAAATAAAGACATAAGTGTGTCATTCCAAACCCAAGAACCAAAACTTAATGTATATTAAAATGGGCAACCTCTGTAGCAAGAAGATTTTAGCACCAATGTTTTTTCTAAAAATGTCAACGAGGATAATTGGAGAATAGTGTAGGTAGGTGCCGACAAACACCAGAAAGCAAGTACTAGTGAAATAGTTCTAACAATGCCACTTTGGATACTTACGCTGAAAACATAGCCATTAGAAGTGCTCCAATCTATTGTTAGAACAATAGTTCACAAGGTTGGAATTGATTTCCCAATAGCTTCAACAATCCGTAGAGAAACAATTGACAAAAAATAGTCACAATATAGTCAAAATGACTTTATAACTGCTGGCCAGATAGCAGGTAAGGGTGATGCTAATCCACAAATTGCAAATAATGGAAGTGACTATGCCATAAACAACACTGACAAGAAAGATCATTTGCAATATTTAAATAAAACCAATCATCGAGAATTTAGCAGTGTTAACCCTCACACTTAATTGATTTCATTTAATATTTTGATGTGCTGTCAATATTAATTAATATTGATGATGTCGTGAAAACATATTCTTAAATAACATCTTAAAAATATTCCATTATTTATATACTATATTTTATGCTAAATTTTATATTTTAAAAAAAAATATATTTTAAATTATTTCATCAATTAAATAAAAAATACCTAATTAAAAAATAAATCCAACAATTCCCTACCTTAGCAAGAGTAATAACATTTAAAAGACAAATAAATTCTTAAACAGTTCCCTCCGCTATAAATATAAATTCACTTGTTCAAACTCAACTGAAAGGTTCAATCAAACTAAAACCCTACGCGGCCACCAGAGTAGCGCTAAATAAAGTTGCAGTATGCTTGTACGAGCCATGAGTAGTTTCATTGGCAAATATTCCCAATCTGTGCAACCGGCGGCAAGGCAGTATTGCGGCCTCTCTACGCGCTCTCTGGTGCACACAAGCACCAGAAATGTCGCCTTTTCACCCATGCACCGCAACACTTCCTCTATTAATGCAGCAGCTACACCTCGTCTCTTCTGTGCGATTTCCCTCCCTCACAAAATCAAGGTTGAAAATCCCATCGTAGAAATGGACGGTAATAAACATTCTACTCCTAAAAACTGCAGTACATTTAATTGTTTTCATTTGTGTGAAATATTTTACTCCTAAAAATTCGCGGCTCTATGGCAGGCGATGAAATGACGAGGGTTATATGGCACATGATCAAAGATAAGGTCAGCTTCCTCTCCCTCATAACATGGATTATTATTTAATTTGCCTGCTCCTCCTTTCTTAGTAAGCAAAATCTGTCTACTACCAATTATCTTGACACATTTTGTATTTTTTTGAATCGTTATCCTTGGACAACAATGTTATTGGCTAATGATGTTAACAACAATGGGTATGAATTAAATAGCAATTTACATCTCACATTGGCTATGCTGTAAGAACATGCTCAAACATCGTGTGAAAAGGAAATAAACTTCACCAGCACATGATTGAAGGGTACTTTCCATGGGAGCAAGCCACATACTTGTTGTGAATTGCTCTAACATGTTCCATTCTATGAGATGCAAAAACAATATATGTTGAACACAAAATAACTGTATAACATAGTTTTTAAAATCGAAGTTTCAGATCATGCTTCGTGACCCATCTTCAAGATAAATGACGAATGTGGGTTACATGTAAGAGATCCTTATATATATAACTCTTTGCAAGCACACGAAAGCAGGAAGACCCTATTAAAAAAATTAATATTTTAATTTCTTTGCAAGCAACAAGAGGGCAGGAAAACCCTATTACAAAAAAAGATATAATATTTTCTCTGTCGATCCAGGGCTCTCTTCTAAGTTTTGTGTATAATAGGTATCTAATAATGGCTTAAGTCCAAATCATCATCCCGTTTCAAATTTTTAGGAAGTTTTATATTTTCAACTGACTCCCTAAGCCACCCCTTCATGTAGTGGTGCTCCTTTGTGATGAATTTTTCATCTTCTATATGAAAGCGATGAAAGTTTGAATGTGAACGTTCCTCTCATGACATTTGCTTGGATGATGCAAAAATCATGCAGAAAGAGGGCACTGCATGAGGAGGCAGTTTAGGGTGGTGGTGGAATATTTCTATAGTGGATTACTGTTTGTACAAAATCATATACCCTCAGAGTTGGGCTGGATCAGAAATTAAAATATTGTCTGAACGAGCATTTAGACCATAACCAAGGACTGTATACAAACCTAAAACCAAAACTAATTTACAACAGAGTCAAAGTCTTACTTCAAGAATTAAAACTAAAACAAGTAGAAAACCATATATTTACTTATAACTGCTCGGTATAAAAAAGCAAAAATATCAACAAAATCTGGCACATCACATTTCATCAAGGGTGGAATGTTGATTAGCAGACTCCTCAGTATTATGTAATTACCCCAAATGGGACAATTCGACCAAAATCAAAGTTGTCTGCCAAACCCTAGAAATCTGATAAATAACCTTGAAAATTCCGGCAAACCCTAACTGGAAAACTGCTCCAAAAATACACAAAAATATTGCAAACCCCTGGGAACAATTTGTCAATCCAATAAGCAAGATATTGAACCGGTGGAATGGCAAATCGTCACTCAGCCCTAGGCACTAACTTTGAAGGAAATGAATAATAATTTGCAGCTGTTATTTCATTCCAATCCCACCATACAAAGCATGTGAAAATTGTCAAAAATAATTCCAGAAATGAGAGGCAACAAGAAATACCTTTGTGGCCAAATATAATGTCACACAACCATAATATTATAAAATAATATTCTCAAATTAATTCCAATTTTTCTGAATAATATTAAGGCCCAAAATATCTCTAAATACTTTCTTGACAAGTCTCCCTTATGCAGAAATTACATTAAAAATAATATAGTATTTTGTCATCAATATGCCTCACAAAGCTGCCCAAACCCTATGACAAATATCCAAGTATAAGTCAAATAATATTTAGAATTATTCTTGACCACAATGTTTCCAACCATAGTCACCCAGCTACAATAATTGGCAATAAAATCCCCAAAACCTTAGAAGAGGGTTTCCCTTTTGTAGCGCAGCCCTTAACGGGGTCTTCTACCCTAGTGGCCAAGTCACCACCCTTCACAAGCTCATAAAACTTGTTAATGGCCTCCACAAGCAAGCCACCAAACCCTAATGCCCAAAACTACTTGTCAAGGCAAGTCGCCACCCTAGAAGAGGGTACAAATCAGCAAATAACAATTCTGAAGTGCAAATACAACCCTTGAATAGAGCTGCCCTATGAAGAATTATGGAGGTTTTCGTCTCCAAACTCCTTGTGCACTTGAAGGGTTTCATCCTCAAGTCACTTGTTTAAGCTTGACATACTTGAGCATATATTTCAATATTCAAAATCCACCTGCCTTCCAATAGAACCTTCCATTTTCTCTTATATCCGACACCCCAAAAGTGGTTCAAATAAGGAGGGAAACTCTCCCTTTCAAATATTAAAAGAGCATGTCTTATAATTCCCCTTTAAGGCTTGGGCACCCGTGACCCTCAAAAAGGCCCTAACTTAAGTGGAAATTAGAACAACAAAGTACTTTTCATAATTCAAGTGCAAATTAGAATTTATAAATTAACTTTTCAATAATTGCTTTTCAAGTGGGCCCCCAATGTTCCCATTCCTTTTTTTTTTTTTTGCTTTAGCCTTTTGGGAACAACTTAAAGCTAAGGACCCCATGTGTGCTAATGTCAAAAAGGGGGGCATTACATATTACCTGCATTCAGTGCAGCTGAATTTGGGGCAATAGAAGTATCAAGAGTCGCAGGTCTCTGCTGATCAGCACTGGCCAAGACAACATCTTCAACAACAAGAACATGGCTGGCATCCTCTATCTTCTTCCCTCCGTCTGGATCCTTGCATATTTCAGCAAACCAATATTATATTCATCGTCTACAAATTCATAATTCTGCCATATTTGTTCTGACATTCTGGTATCTCCCTCCTCAATATGACACCCGCCACCTTGTTGGACTGAATTAGATCTGGAAACAAGAGGTGCTAAATTCTTTTCATCATCAAGGACTTTAGAAATCAAATTCCTCTTGCCTGGTTTGAATTTGAGTCTAAAAGATTTAAAATCCTTTTCACCCAGCAAAGTTTTACATATCACTTCTCATCAGAACTTAAAAGCCTCTTTATCCAATAATTGTGATACATCACATTCCACTCTTTGAGTCTTTCTCCCTCCTCCTTACCATCACTAGAGACAATGTCTTCTTCGCTACTATTTCTGTCCTTGCTCAAATTTCATGCATTATATATCAAGATTTATCCGGAATTCACCCAAGATCTTCAACAATTGAGCCCCATAAATCTGCTTCTGCCATGGTTACAACATAAGAATCAGATCCCAATTCACAGCTGTCCAGCTGAAATTTCAGTCCTTTGATCATCTCCTTCGAGCCATCATAGTCTTGTTGGCCACTAACACTTGGAAATTCTGTAAGGGAGCAATTCTATAATGTTATGAGTGCTGCGAGAATCAATGAGGGCCACTATCGTTCTTCCATTTACTTTGGTCTTTACTCTCAAGCTATGATATTGTCTTATTCCCATCATAGATGCAAGGGATAGAGTTGGAATTTGCTGTTTTTGTTTGTTCCTCTATTTATGTTGCCTCTTTATAATCACTTTAGGTCATCTCCTCTTGATCTTCATCTGCTAACTCAATCATGCAAGTCCTTAGGGAAGTCTTGCATTTGTGCTCTTTGGAGCAGACTGTTTGACAACTAAATTACAAATCCCCTTTGAGCATAATTTAGCAACTAAGAAGCCGGGTACTTGTGTGCAGAGGGGCCAATAATGGTACGTGCCTGATTCTTCCTCAGGTCTTTCCTAGGTATGTACTTGGTGATTCCCGACCCTACAGGGACATACCCAGGTAGGACCCGAGGAGTACCCATAGTCCTAAAGTGGGAAAAATGCCTTTTTTAATAATGTTTTTTTGTTTTAACCTTTAAAAAAGTCCACTTGGATTTTAAAAAACACTTAAAAAGTATGGGAAAAGTATAAACAATACACTCATTCATTTTGTCAAAAGCAAACAACGACACCACACTTATCTCGCATTGCATACCTACCTCTTATTGCACGTTTTCCCCTTCACCTTCATTTTGTCAATTGCTTAGTGTTGAAATTCCATGCTTTTGCTAATCCTATACCATTGCAAGCATTCATTTGGTGCCAACTGCCTATTTTGATTTTTGAGTATACATTTGCACTATGTACTTATTCTAGGTTTGATCATTGACTACTAGTCTTTTAATATATTAGGATTTATATCACAACATTTATCATTGAACTATCAATAGTGTTTTCAATTGTTTTGTGGCTATTTAACTTATTTTGTTAAATCTATGTATATTATGTAGTTGTAGTATCCCCAATGGGATCAAAATACTTAAATTTGGATTTTTCCAAAATCCTTTTATTGGAATCTATATCATTGATATTTTCACCAATTTTTTATGAACTTATAAAAATAAATCAAATACAATAAATTTTTGATTTCAAATACTAAATTCTTGATTTGTATCTTGTACAAATATTTCGAATAAGAGTAGTCAAATAATCAAAGTGAAGCACAAGTGTAACTCCTGAATGAAGTTACCACAATAGGTATCAAGGGTTTTCGTCCTCAAGTCTAATTACAAATGACGGGTTTCGTCCTCAAATGCATTATTGGAGCTGCTGTCCAAATATGAATATTTATTGAATAAAATCTGATCATGCTTTTTCTCCACGAACTGCCCATCATAAATACCCTTCAAGTGGCTTTTCCCAAATGGTGTGGTTTTCCAAGGAGTGGCGTCCCTTGAAACCTCACATGGGCCAACTTGCTTTGGGTGTTGTTCCTTCATTGTGGTGCCCCATTCATGAGGTATGACTTCATCCTTTGCACTTTATTTATTTTTAAAAAGGGACATTACAGTGCTCTCTTCCCAAAATTGCTTGTCCTCAAGCAATTGTAAGTCGGGATGCTCTAAAATGGTCGCTCCTTCCTAGGTGGCATCCTCATTAGGTAAATCTTCTAACAGATCAAATATTCTTTGATGCTTTTGTTTCTTAACCTCTTTTATAATTTCAAAACTGCAACGATCTTCCAAGCTGCAAGAGGGCCATTGTAGGAAACATGATTTTTTTTGTGCATTCTCTATAATAGTATTCCTTTTAAAATATGTTCTAGCTATGACATCAGTAGAAACAAGAAACCCATCCCTATGTAAGAGTTGTGGCATATTTCCCATATAAGCAGTCAAATCAGAGACCTGAATATAAAATTGAAAAAATTCATGATCTTTCTCCTGCAGACAAGCCAACAAGCCTAAGCAATCAATCTCAGTTTCAGTTTCAATCTGAGTCCTCCTAACAAGAACAACCTTTGAAAAACTTGAGTCAATCATTTTTGATAATTTCTAAACACCTTCCCAGCAAGGCTTATTAGGGACGTGATACTTTTTAATCCCTGAAGAATGAAGCCTTTTTCCATTCCGTGATTCGCTCAATTCCATAAATTCTGAAAAAGAGATTTCTTTTCGAATCTCTGCTGAAAGGGTTTTGTACAAATCGAAACCGACTATGATATCCTTGTATAGTGACCCCATGGTTCGCAGGCTAGAAAGGAAACAACTCTGATATCACTGTAATATCCCCAATGGGATCGAAATACTTAAATTTGAATTTTTCCTAATTCCTAGTTACTGGAAACTATATCATTGATATTTTCACCAATATTTTATGAACTTATAAAAATAAATCAAAAATAGTAAATTTTTGATTTCAGATACCGAATTCTTGATTTCTATCTTATACAAATATTTCGAATAAGAACATATAAATAGTCAAAGTGAAGCACTAGTGTAACTCCTAAATGAAGTTACCACAATAGGTGTCAAGGGTTTTCATCCTCGAGTCTAATTATAAATGAGGGGTTTCGTCCTCGAATGCATTATTGGAGCTACTTCCTAAATATGAATATTTATTGAATAAAATATGATCATGCTCTTTCTCCACGAACTGTCCATCATAAATACCCTTCAAGTGGCTTTTCCCAAATGGTGTGACTTCCCAAGGAGTGGCGTCCCTTGAAACCTCACATGGGCCGACTTGCTTTGGGTGTTGTTCCTTCATTGTGGTGCCTTATTCATAAGGGACGACTTCATCCTTTGCACTTTGTTTATTTTTAAAAAGGGACATTACAGTCGTCCCTTTCCAAAATTGCTTGTCCTCAAGCAATTGTAAGTTGGGATGCTCTAAAATGGTCGCTCCTTCCTATGTGGCATCCTCATTAGGTAAATCTTTTAATGGATCAAGAATTCTTCGATGCTTTTGTTTCTTAACCTCTTTCATAATTTCAAAATTGCAACGATTTTCAAGCTGCAAGAGGGCCATTGTAGGAAACACGATTCTTTTTGTGCATTCTCTATAATAGTATTCCTTTTAGAATATGTTGCAGCTATGACATCAGTTGAAACAAGAAATCCATCCCTATGTAAGAGTTGTTGTGGCATGTTTCCAATATAAGTAGTCAAATCAGAGATTTGAATATAAAATTGAAAAAAATCGTGATCCTTCTCCTGTTGACAAGCCAACAAGCCTAAGCAATCGATCTCAGTTTCAGTTTCAATCCGAGTCCTCCTAACAAGGACAACCTTTGAAACACTTGAGTTAGTCATATTTGATAATTTCTGAACAACAACTTCCGCTTATCCGCTTATCTAGGACGTGATACTTTTTAATCCTTGAAGAATGAAGCCTTTTTCCATTATGTGATTCACTCAATTCCATAAAGTCTGAAAAAGAGATTTCTTTTCGAATCTCTGTTGAAAGGGTTTTGTATGAATCGAAACCGATTATGATATCCTTGTATAGTGACCCCATGGTTTTGCAGGTTGGCAAGAAAACAACTCTGATACCACTGTAATATCCCCAATGGGGTTGAAATACTTAAATTTGGATTTTTCCTAAATCCTATTTACTAGAAACTACATCATTGATATTTTCACCAATTTTTTATGAACTTATAAAAATAAATCAAATATAGTAAATTTCTGATTTCAAATACTGAATTCTTGATTTCTATCTTATACAAGTATTTCGAATAAGAACATTCAAATAATCAAAGTGAAGCAGAAGTGTAACTCTTGAATGAAGTTACTACAATAGGTGTCAAGGGTTTTCGTCCTTGAGTCTAATTACAAATGAGGGGTTTCATCCTCAAATGCATTATTGGAGCTACTTCCTAAATATGAATAATTATTGAATAAGATCTGATCATGCTCTTTCTCCACGAACTGTCCATCATAAATACCCTTCAAGTGGCTTTTCCCAAATAGTGTGACTTCCCAAGGAATGTTGTCCCTTGAAACTTCACATGGGCCGACTTGTTTTGGTTGTTGTTCCTTCATTGTGGTGCCCATTCATAAGAGATGACTTCATCCTTTGCACTTTCAGTGTTTTTAAAATGAGACATTACAGAAGTTAATTTTGCTTATTTGGCTATATTTGTAATTTTTTTATATATTCTTTAATTTTTTTTACGGCCCTTATTCGGTGGAAAAAACAATCGGCATACCTGAACTACGTACCCCTACATGTACCCATATTAGGATCAGCTACTTAGATTAGCAATGGTAGAAGGGTCTACTGCTCTTCCTTTGGACTGTTCAACAGTAGAACAAAAAGATAAGACGAGTTTGTTTTTTGTAGCCTGGTTCTCCTTTTTCTATTGGATTAGTTTTAGAGGGCAGTATTGATATAAGACAACTTTCAACAGCGTCAAAATATGCTTCTATTAGTTGGATGACAAACTCAAGAGCAGTTGGCCTCGATGTCTTGACATATCTTCTGATGGACACTTACTATCCATCAATGTACATGAAAACCACATGCTTGGGAGAAATATTCTCCACTAGCAAGCTGAAATGGTGAAATACACTCTAATAATAGGTCAATATGCCTTTCCATTTCATCTTTTTTAGAGCTAACTAGACTTTTGGGTATAAGTCTTTGTACTGATGATAGAAAGAAGACACAAACTTGTTCCAGGTGGTTAGTTCTGGTTTGCTGTTCCCTTTTCGCAACCACCTGACCATTGTTGCTAAATTATTTGCCAACAATCACATGCTGGTCCTTCAACTTGCAAATTGGTGAACTGAGTTTTTATTATAATCCTCCATATGGTTTAGCCAAAGAAGGGGTCAACTTGCCTATCCAATCCCTTGGCTTAGTAGTTTTGCTACAAACATCAAACTTAGGAATACAAATTTTCTCCATTAGCCTTTGATTTGTGTACTTCCTTCCTTGATTCGCGTGATTGCTTGATTAATGACGTTGTCACCTCTTCTATTATGGTTTCCCACAAAAGGGTTTTGCATATGATCACGACATCCAACCTCCCTTCTCTAATTACAGGGTCTTTGCTAATCATCTTCTTCTCTAATCCCACTTCCTTGTTCTATTTTTTTCATCATCATTGTTTACAAAGGCTGGGATTTTTCACTCCTATATGTTATTTAAATTCTCCAAAGAAGTTCTTAAGTTTTTTTCCACCGATAATACAATCTTTGATTTCAAGTCATCTTCTGCACAAATAGTTGAGTATGAAGCAATGGTTGATGTCTCCCTTTTCTAATTGAAGGGTTGTTGCTGAACATCTTCACCACTCTCATTACCTAGTATCTTTCTGCGCATTACCAGTTTTTGCAAGGCTTGGCTTATTCATTCCATAGTGTTATTTAAATTCTCGCATGGGAGTTCTTAGGACTTATACTGATAATACAATTTCTGATTTCAATGCATCTTCTCCATGAGGAGGTTATTATGAAGCGAGGCTGATGTATACCCACAATGCCATTAAATTGACTCTGATATAACTATTATGATCTGGTTGTCATGGGTTGGATTTATTGTAAAACCAAGTTACCAAATATGACCTAGGGTTAGCCGTATTGCTTATCCTTTGTTTTCAATATGGATAAAAATATGCTGCTTGGGATTTGTGGGTGTAGTGAAATATTTCCAACTACAAGATCAGCTTTGCCAAAATTCTTAGATTCATTCAGAAGGGATCTCTTCCATGAGATTTACATTACCAATTGGTATGTGTTTATGTTTTTCTTTGTCAAATTCGGGGCAATCAAAAACATCATGCCTGGGCCACAAATATTAAACATCTTTATGCCTGGCATTTGATGCCAACATAATCGAGTTGTATTTCACCATTGATGTCATTTTAGACATTGAATATGGCCAAATCGCTGTTGTTGATCATTATACTATAGTTGTGCTTAGGGTTGTTTTGAGGAGTGGCACAAGTCTTGTTTGTTACATTTGTTGTTGTGGTTTGCAGAGTCCATGCGGCTTGGGAGCCAAAAAATTGAATGACATGGACATTGATGACCTTTAGAGATCTAGCATATGGAACAAATGTCTGATTTCCCTGTTGAGGACAAGGTTGTTTGAGGCGACAACTGATAGAAGCATGATTCCATGTCCGATGATTGAGGTTAAAACTATATGGAGTCTTTTCTTTTGTGCCTTGAGAGTTCTTATTTGCACGAGCGTTAATGTGTTGTACTATGATGGAATTTTGCGGGCTTGATGGTTGTGGAACAACAACAAAAGGGAGCACGACACATGAGGCATTTATGCAACAACTGACTCAGAGGCAAAGTCCTTCATTTTCCAGTGTATTTGAAGGGTATTCATTCTACGAGTGATTATGTTTGCAAAGGCAACTAAAAATCGCATCTTGGACTGAGGGTTTTTGTGCAACATGGCGAAGAAGGTTTATAATGCTCCCCATGTACGAGATGATATTAGTGACTTCAGCCTCCAATTTATGCTAGTGTGTAGACTGCTTTGTGGAGAGCCTGTCATAATGATCCATGCATATGGTGACAAATTCAAAGTTGCTCTTATAATATTTCCATTGCTAGTGAACAAACTGGAAGCTGACATTAAATGTCATGTCACGCTCAAGAAGTTTCATTCAACACCTGCTTGATGTGTTACAACTTCCCAAACATGCCGTTGGATGTCTCTTTCCACTTGAACTCATTCGTGAACAACTTATTGAGAATTTTGTAGCCCCTCATAAATGATTGGTGTTTTTTCGACGCACAATCACCATTTGAGATTTTTGTCACGAAGTGATGACTAAGAATGGAAAGCTTTTGTGCATAATTAGTGTTGTAGTGAAATTTTGTCATCAAAAATTTACTACCTATTTGAGTCAACTTCCATCAATTTTAATTGTTTCTACTTTCCGTGATGCTCCTCTTGAATCTACAACCCAATGGACAAGACAACGCTATAGGCAAATCCACACGGAACAAATTTTGAACACGATGTTTGTGGGCCCAAGCTGGAAATTAAATGACTTAATTAAATTGTTGATTCTTTTAGAATCAATTCATTTTATTTAAACTCCTAAAAGAATGTCAAAAAGAGTGCCAAGAAAGAGCACCAAGGAAGAGCTATGTAAATGAAGTCATTGATTAAATTAATTTTGTATAGAATTAATTATTTTTATGCTAAGTCACAATTCCATTTAATTTTGTCAATTGCCTGGATAATAAAATCAAATATGGACAAACTCTATTTAGAAGCTCTAGGTTGAGTTAGTGCAAATGATTACCTTTCAACTTTCTTTGTGCGTGGAAAACTTATACAAAAGAGAGAATCCGGATTTTAGAGTGGGTTCTTTCTTTCAGCACTTGGGGAAGGGTTGGCTACAACTTTATGTATGCTCTAGGCTTTTCCGGATTTGATTAATGGAATAGAAGCAAAAGGGTGAGATCATTCTTTGACTTTGTGGGTTTTTAATGCTCTTTGTCAATGAAATTTGTATTGCTGTTCGTAGATAGAGAAGCCATTAAAATTTTGGGCACTTTTCATGGTCACGTGCAACTCATGGTGTTTCCAAACTGTGTCGAAATCCTCTTGGATGGGCTTTGTCTCAAGTTTACCCATTCTAATTTTTTAGGATACTTTGTGCTATATGATTTTTTAGATTTGATTAATGAAATAGGAGCAAACAAGCGAGACCATTCTTTGACTTTTTGGGTTTTTAATGTTTTTTTTTTAATGAAATTTGTATTGCTGTTTGTAGATAGAGAAACCATTAAAATTTTGCACTTCTCATGGTCGTGTGCATCTCACGGTGTTTCCAAACTTTGTGTTGAAAGCCTTGTGGATGGGCTTTGTACCAAGTGTACCCAATCTGATTTTTTAGGAGACTTTGTACTTCTAGGGAAGTCTTTTGTTCCCATTACATCTGTTGCTCCTTCCATTTTTAGGTGAAAAGAAGAATTTTCATCCATTTCATCTAAATCCAAGTTATCCATGTGGTCTTCAGTGTTTATTTTATGTCGGGTTTCTCATCTTCACCTTCATCCTCCATTTTTCTTTCATTTTTAGTGTTCTCTATTTCCCATTTTTGTTTATTTTGTGCTTTTCAATTAGAAATACACAAACATTCCAAAAATCCCATTTACTTTGAGGGAGCTGCCCCTCTCAAACACAAAGGAAAATCATTGCTCCAATGGTGATTTATCCAATGTTGCAAAATTGTGTCGCTACTTGTTGGTTGAGTCAATAAAACAAAGAAAAACACGAGCGACAAAATTTTGCCGAATTTTTTTTGGCAACTCTACTGGGGATCGAATGGTGCATTTGATTTCTAAAATATGAAGGGAATCTTCCCCTTCTAAATGGAGATTGATGACTCTATTGAAATGAAACGTGGGAACAATGGGATTTAGTCTAGTGTTTGATATTTTGAGCTTTGATATTGCTGCTCAAGGTCTGATTTATGGTCACAAACATTGATAGCATGAAGAGATTCTGGCTGAAACAAAAATATGCTCACCTCAGAAAGATTTGGTGGCAAAAAGAAGAAAACAAGGAAAAATTCATAAAGGAGCCCAAACCAATGGCTGATAGGATTCTTATAAGTGATGATGTGTAGGCAAATGAATTCCTCTTTGTACCTTCCTGTAAAGAAAATCTGGATGTTGATGATCCCCAAAAAAGTGCAGTTTTTAAAGGATTTGCTTTCTTCTATGGAGGCATGCAAATCAAGAAAAAAGAAGCATGTCCACTTCAAAACTTGCACAAGGTGGAGCAAATGTGTTGGCATGAAAATGATGGTTTGACTTCCACTATGGTGAACACTCCCATTGTTAAATCAACTTCCTTCATTTAGTGCTTCAACAAAGATCTTGACATGTCAGCCCAAGAAAGAGAAGTCGTGGAGAAATTTGTTGGAAAGCCACTTTCAGCGTCCTTCCAAGAACATGAGATGAATCACGAAAATAACAAGCTTCACACCAGTGAAGAAGAGATACATGGTGACGTTGAGCACAAGCACACATAATTTTTTAAAGAAGAGCCAAGTAGCAATCAACAAGAAAAAGTTTCTGGTAATTTTCAGCATCATGGAGTTTTGAGCCCAAGCCCACTTTTGGAGATATATAAAGAAGATTTGGTTCAATCATTCACAATAGAAGAGCCGCGGGAGCAGCCACAAAACAAGGATTTTGGAGGTATGAGTTATGTTTTTTGCATTCCAAATACCTATTTGAAACATACTCCTTGCATTCATGAGAAAAATGTTTGTCATACGTCCTTTTATGACTGCAAGTAATCTTTGCTTTCCGGATATCCATGGTCAAGTAGGTGAATCCATATTTGTCTTCTTGCTCATGCCCCATGTTTTCCTTGTGGATGCAAGGAAAACAATGTTGCAGTTGTTGTGCATTAATTTGCAAGAGCTGTCCTCATCCTACCAAAAATTGTTCCGCAAAGGCTTATATTTTGTCTAGCTCGTGAATGGCCATGTTTAGTTCTATCGTTTCTCCTTTTCTCTTGTAGACAGTTTGCTTTTGTTTTCAATTTTGGATTGTGTCTTCCGTTCCCCCCCGCCGTCCCGCATCCCCCCCCGCCGCCCACCTTTTTTTGTGTGTGTTTGTTTGTTTTTCAATAATTGCAACAACATCATGGTTTTTTCCCAGTCCACGTGTTGGTCTCTTGTGCCTGCAAGGTGTTTGGATGATTGTGTTTATGTTGGAGATCTTACTGTCTTGGTGAAATTGTGGAAAGGATATTGCATATTCACTTGCCGGAGGCAAACTAGTTGAAGTAGGTTCTTTTGAAGAAAAGAAGTTAAGAAGCATGGTCAATACTTGCTCTGGAGTTGTATACCTGGTATGCTTGTGTTCCTTCTTTCCATAGTCTTTATGAGTGTTCTTATTCATAAGACAAATTGGATGAAGGGATAGTAAATATGCTAACAATAGGAGATATTTTGAGATGGGTCTCGTGTACATTTGTACAATTCATGGTTGCATGGCAATTTGCAGCACCTTTCATTGGAGTCCGATAGGTTGAAGACCCACATGCCTGCAACTCTGGGTAATTGTTCTTCACTTGAGCTGACTACTAGGAGAATGAAGTTGTGGAGATTACTTCTAGAGTACAGCTGTTTAGATCATCTTATAGGACAAGTATGTGCCCACTATATTCCATCACTTTATGCAAGGATTCACTTTGTGGTGAGATGCATCCGACAAAGAAGATAAGAGGCAGATATGTGAGAAACAGGACCACTGCAGGTATGGAAAATTGGAGCAGATAGAGTGCTGTCATGGAGTGCAAGATTAGACATCTTTCAATGCCAGTTCTCAACAAGTTTTGGCTGGAATAGGAACGAACGGCGATACTTATTTCAATACATTCGCTTTGGTTTCCTGTGGGAAAAAACCTCCCCATGAGTAGGGCACTTGTTGTGGGGTTCTTAAAGGTTTAACAAGTATCTGTGGGGCAATACTTACACAATATTATGCTATCTTGTTTTCACTGGATTAAGCATCCTTTATGTTCATGGTTGCAATTTGGCCTTCCATGGTTGCCATTGCTTTGATGTTTATTTTAAGGCCTGTTGGAGGTTGTACGGAATCCAATCCTTAAGACAGTCTTAGTTTCATTTTTGTATATGGTATTTGTCTGTTATTGGCAGCATATTTATAAGGAGTGATGATTGTGCAAGATTTTGTGGAGTTTGGAAAGACAGTCAGTTCGATATTTAAAGTCGTCTTGCTCCTAGTCTTGATTTCACTTTTGGCTTTGCCCCTGATTTCTCCCTGCATGAGTAACTATTTTTATACAGATCTTGATCCGACTCTTAAACAAAATAGTTTGGAAGCTCCACTGTTGGATAATAGTAGGAGTGCAGAATCTAATGGACCTGAACAATCCAAGCATGGTCAATGATATTAGAGCTAGGATTTGAATGCAAACTAGAAAAGAAAGCATACTCAATAGAAAGGATTGACGATTCTGAGAATGCGACAGAGTTTGATGTGCTAGCAAAGGAGAAATCTAGTAGGCCAATAGAAATAGAGACATTTGTAATGAAGGATGATGATGGAGATAACTTGGTTGCATCTGAAAGTTCGAAGGAAATGTGTCGGTGCAAAGGAGAAAAAACTAGGCAGTTTCCATGAAAAGCACATATCTGATGGGTCCATTATAAAAAATGTATGTATCTTGACAAATTCAATCCAAGATAAAGGGCAACTTAGTGTTACTAAGGAAAGTGAAAGTGAAAGCAAGACAACTCCTTAACGAACTGATCATAATGTCAGTATTGGGCAAGAATATATATCTGGGAAGAGGGAGAGAGACACCATGGGGAGTTGGTCAAATGATCTGGAACTTCCAAAACACAAAACTAAAGTAACGGCTGATAGTTGTAGTGAAATTGCCTTTGAACAAAAATGTTCCACAAAGAAACCTTGAGAGTTGCGTAGGTCTCTGCGAATTGAGGTGAAATCTTCCCTAAAACAAGAAGAGCACAGTGTCAAGGACATCAGAAAGGAGTCCGTGCGGGTGAAATCTCCTCCAAAGCCAGATTTTTGTGCAAGGAATGAAGGTGAAGACAGTCAGATGTTGGGTAGGGGACATCCAGTTTAAAAACGATAATCAGTCTAGTGCAGTAGAAGATGGCTAACATTTGGAAATAAGAATGTTATGTGGTAATGCTGAGGATCGTAAGGAGAATTTAAATTTCAAGTCTTTGGAACAAGATGAGCCCATGTTAAGGCTAGAAAGAAGTTGAAGTGGGACTGGATCAGTTCTTGGAAAGCTATCATATTTGACAACCCTTGAAACTCTTCAATCTGTTGTGCAGGTTTTGCCAGATCAAATTTTTTTGGACACCATAATTCATTGGCTTCAATTGAATATTTAAAGCTCTTGCAAGTATTGGAACTTGAATATTGAAGAGGGGAGCAGGCCAACAGTCCAGGCCAAACTTTATTGAGGTATTTTGTCAAATGGTTTACGTCCTCTGCACCTGCCAAATGCATTTTCTGAAAATCTTTACACCTGCCAAATGTATTTGCTTAAATGCTTCCACAACCTCTTCAACAAATCCTTTTGGTGCATATCCTGTAGTCATTGCATTCCATGAGACTGCATTTCAGGGAGGCATTTTGTCAAACACTTCATGTTCCTTCTACAAGCTTCCATATTTTGCATGTGTCTACAACGCAGGTGTAGTGGATGAGGGATATTAGTACTTCAATTCCATGATTGGATACCATCACATTGAATCCAGAGCAGATCACTATACCTGCATGGTTGACCTTCTTAGCTGAGCAGGGCGTTTGGATGAAGCAATAGACTTCATTGACAGAATACCAGCAAAACTCAATGCTATTGTATGGAGTTGTTTGCTTGGCGCCTGTAGAATACATAATAATCTAAATATAACAGAATGGGCAGCAAAACATCTTTTTGAATTGAACCTCACAGATCTTGCACCTTATTTGCTTCTTTCAAATATTTATGCCACAGCTGGCAGGTGGAAGCTTGGAAAAATGCTGATGTTAAGCTGGAAACAAGCCCAAAGAATTAAATATAGTGTTGTTTCAGTCTAAGTTTGCCTACAATAATACAATGAGCTTGTCTACAAGTCTGACCTTATTTCAAATTGTTTAAGGGAAGGCTTCCAGGAGTATAGTCATACAATTAGAAGTAGCAACATGAGCCGTTTTCCATTTCTATGCAGATGAATTGTGTCATCCTTTGCATAATACCTACAAGAAAGATTCAACATACTGCAGATCATGTAGATGTTTGTTTATTCTTAGTTCTATGGCTGATAAGTTGCAGCCTGTAAGCTATTATGGTTCAGTTTATGATGCACCTCATTCATCAAACGATTGAAAATATGCATACGATATATGCAAAGTCAGAGAAATTGTCTTGGAAGATGAAGGCAACAGGGACTTTCTGCAAGCAAATAGGTGGACTTTTCAAGGCACTGATCTAGTGTGGTAGTGCGTGTTCATTTCCCATATGATTAGGATAGGTGAACTGGTTGCCAGTTAGCCACATCGAGACGTGCGAGTGTGTGCTACACACTATCTATTGGGATCCATAGGGTGGATAAGGCACTCATCGCAAAAAAATTTGAAGTTCTCTTGCACTTTGCCACGGAATGTGGTCCCATAGTCAAAGCTAGCTTTATGGTGAAATTTTGTCATTAAAATTTTATTATCCATTTGAGTCAATTTCTGTCGATTTTAATCATATTACTTTCCATGATGCTCTACTTGACTCTACAACCCAATGGACAAGACAATGCCACGAGGAAATCCGCATGGAACACATTTTGAAAATGACATTCGTGGGCCCAAGCTAGAAATTAAATGATTAAATTATTAATTCTCGAGAGTTAATTAAATTTTTTTAAAGTTATAAAATAACGTCAAAAAGAGTGCCAAGAAAGAGCTATGTATTTGGAGTCTTTGATTAAATTAATTCTTTTTATTAAATGAAAAGTCACAATTGCATTTAATTTTGTAAAATCCCCAGAATATAAAATCAAATATGGGCAAACTCTAGTTAGAAGCTTTAGGTTGAGTTAGTGTAAAGGAGGGCTTTTCAATTTATGTTGTGGGTGGAAAACATTTACAAAAGAGATAATTGGGATTATGAAATGGTTTCTTTTTTCTTTCAGTGTTTGGGGAAGGGTTGGCTGCAACTTTGTGCATGTTATGTGCTTTTCCGGATTTGATTAATGGAATAGAAGCAATCAAGTGAGATCATTCTTTGGTTTTGTGGGTTTTTAATGCTCTTTGTTTATGGAATTTGTATTGCTATTTGTAGAAAGAGAAGCCATTAAAATTCTGCACTTTTCATGGTTGTGTGCAATTCACGGTGTTTCAAACTTTGTGTTAAAAATCTTGTGGATGGGCGTTGTATCGAGTGTACCCAATCTGATTTTTGAGGAGACTTTGTGCTTCTAGGCAAGCCTTTTGTTCCCATTACATTTGTTGCTCCTACTTCTGTTTTCAGGTGAGAGGAAGAATTTCCATCCATTTCATCTAAATTTGAGTTAACTAGGTGATTTTTAGTGTTTATTCCATCGCGGGCTTCTTATCTTTACCTCCATCCTCCATTTTTCTTCTATTTTCAGCTTTCACCATTTTTATATTTTGTTTCCTTTTTGTGCTTTCTGGGTAAAAGCACATAAAAACACAAAAAACCCATATCCTACAAGGGAGTTGCCCCTCTCAAATGCAGAGGGAACTCATCGCTCCAATGGTGATTTAGCCAATGTTGCAAAATTGTGGTGCTGCCCATTGGACGAGTCAATAAAATAAAGAAAAATACAAGCTACATGAATTTTTGCCAACAATTAATTATATCAACTTTCCAAGGCAAGGGTATGCAAATTTCCATTTGATGTACCATGATACTGCAGAAATGGAATAATTTCTAGGGGCTGGGGTAAGTGCAGTCATGATAGAAGGGGCTGTGTTGGGTAGGTTGATTGGAGAAGGAATATTTGCTTAAGCCATGTTTTTGCATGCGGGTTGAGATAGGCATGATCAAATCTTTGGACTTAGACTGATTTAGAGGTTTGAACTTGATGGTGTGGTTGCACTTTCTCTTGGTTGCTTAGGTTGGAAAAGTGATTGCACAAATCGGATTCCAAATTTCAGTCGTGCGATCCCCCAATATTTTGCGCTTGCTTTGGGTTTCCAAATTCATAGGCTAATGCACAATGTAAAGGCGATTAAGGCTTCAAACCTAGGCCTTGGCTAATCTCGGGTTTCAGAAGCATAGATCGTGCTACCTTTTTGATTGTGGACCTAGGATTTGGCTAACCTATGTCGCCTGAAAGAGAAAATGAAGTGTATGACAAAACTGAGCTGGAAAATAGACAAACAAAGACAAAACACAATAGGCTGAAAAATGTGGTATGCACCATTGTACTAGAGAGACTGTGAACTTTGGCAACAAAAATAGTTCTTGCGGCACACTCTACACAAGCAAATATTTAAGCAAAATATGCATCAACAAATACATTAATAAAATGCAAGGAAAGATATACTAAAGCATAAAGACAATCATGTAGTGTATAACACGAGATGGAAGTTATATACAAAATTGCAGAATGCTCGACTCTTACCAAGGGCAACGGTGCACCTTTGAAGCATATTTTATAATAAGTTCTAAGCATGTTTAGTGCACAATCGATGCCAATGAAATACAAGTTATACTTTGATGCATGCTAACGGTTAACTACATTTCAAAGTGGACTTGCTAACTTTACAAAATACTATGAAAAGCAAGGTTACATACAACAAATAGGTTATTAATAACTATGTCCTTAATGGCCTACTGACACAAACATATAGAGTTGTTGAAGATCAATTTTGAAGTTTAAAAATGCTGAGAGAGCATTTTTCAAAGGCTGTAAAAGGGATGCTGAAATCGTAGCTGATGGTGCAAACTAGAAGTATAGAAGCATTCCGGATGTCAGGATTTCATTTCCCTGTTGTTTCTCGTCAGAGAAACAAAGGTACAGAAGTTTTTAAGATGCATTTTTTTTCCTGAGCGTGCAAAAGGAATGAACAAAGATATAAAATCATTTTAAAAATAATTAAGTTTGTGTCAAACCCTGGATGGAAATATTTGAACTATGTCACTGAGCATGTTGCTAGCCAAGTCGAACTCTACAATGCTTGAAATTGTGTGAATTGTATAGATGAGGAATACAAAAACTATTTAGAAGAAATCTGGTCTGAAAATAATATATTAGCGATTAATAGATTTAGTATCACAAATTTTGTAGACAACAAACATCAGTTTGTGAGAACTCTACTAGATAATGTAAGATCATTGTTTTTGATCAAGGAGGATCTTCCAAAAGTGGTTCTAGCGATATCATCAATCCATTCTCGTAGCTTGTGGTAAATGCA
This sequence comes from Torreya grandis, assembly GCA_037957365.1. Taxonomy (NCBI): domain Eukaryota; kingdom Viridiplantae; phylum Streptophyta; class Pinopsida; order Cupressales; family Taxaceae; genus Torreya; species Torreya grandis. The sequence continues at coordinate 3,055,931 of JARHVA010000473.1, forward strand.
GTTTTTGGTTAACAGTCTGCGGTACCCCACAACAATCTGCAATGGTTAGCGGTACCTTTAAGATCAATAATTTGTCTCCAAAGATGCTATAATGCAATTCGTGCAGATTGGACATGGTGCCATCCATGCTTGCACCAAATCTTATGTGGTTTCCACTAGTGGCTTCCTCAGGGTCCTCCTACACACCTCCATGCCACGTCACTAAGGCCAACTCACATTGCACAATACTGCTAGGTGGTGACATGTCTCCACTCAAATAGGAGTGGAGCTCGTAAGTTTCAAGGGCTTTGCCGATGCGTGGTTAAGGGGCAATTGCACTGTGCCAATTTTTTTGAGCATTAAACTTCTGATGCTGATCAACTCAATTGTCGAAAGGCGAAGAGTCACATCTAGAAGCTCAACTGTTTCAACTTTCGTAGCGGTTTTTTCTGCCTTTGTGGCTTTGTAATATATGTATACACATTTGTAGCTTCAGATAAAGATTAAAATAGAAGATAAGCAACCATACATCTTTCTCAAGGGTATGCTATGTACAAAACGTACAAATTAAATAAATCTTTTTATTCCAGTTCTTATCTCTCTTTCGATTCTTTGCATATTATCTCATATAGCTTTTGCACATGCATACAACACATCTAGATTCTCATTTAGTATTCTATTCCCCAGGTCTCATAGGATCCAAATAAGTGGAATTAGAGTAGTTCATCTTGTTTGTGCATGTCCTATTGAATGAGGTGAGAGTATTTGAAGCTCGATGCCAAACCACAAGACCCATTAGACACTTGCCTTGTCGTTTCAAGAAAGTTTAAATGGCAAGAGACAACCACCCACAAGATGCAATCCAAGGGATGTTCAATGATGGAATTGCAAAAGCACTTCGAGAGCAAAAGACATTTCTATTCAACTAGTTCGTGTTGGAACATGAAATCAGTTTTATTATTCAGCCAACATTATAAAATGGTTTTGTACTATATGCACCTTTGTACTACATGCACTTTTGTAGTGGAGGAAAGTGGGATGGCCACTTACCTCTTAGTGGAGGATAGTGGGGTGCCCACTTAATATTAAATAAATTTGTTCTCCTTCTATAAAAGGAACTCATTTGTTAGGAGTTTTATAAAGAGGATTAGCATTACATTTAGTGCAAGAGGAAAGCAAATGCAGTTTTGTAGTTGGAGCTAGAGAGTGTTCAGCCATTGTTGTAACAACAAATTAATTCCTGAATAATCAAATACTAAGAGGGACCTTTGCCATGTGGTTTTTCTTGTTACAGTGCTAGGTTTTCCATGTTAAATCTGTGTGCGCTATTCTATGTTGTTTATTTCTTGTTTGTTGCTCACTATTTTATATTTATGCACTATCTATTTTTCTAACAGTTGGTATCAGAGCTTGGTTAGCTTGGTTTAGTGCAAAAAGTTTTTGTGAGAAGTGAAGAATGTCAGGAAGCACGGTTACCATATTTTTGGTTGTGAAATTTGATGTTTCTAATTTCGCTCTATGGAAGCTGAAGGTTCAAGCCTTGTTGGTGAAGGACAAATGTGCTTTAACTCTCAAAGGGGTTGTGTTAAGACCTGCAGCCATGGGTTAGATGGATTGGGACGAGAAGGATGCCATTGCAAGGGCTACAATCCAGTTATCTCTGGCTGATTTGGTTTTGTTCAATGTTGCAAAGGAGAAAACGACACATGACTTGTGGAATAAGCTCGAAAAGCTGTATGAGACCAAGTCATTAGCAAACAAGATTTGTTACGTCGGTAGCTGTATAACCTGAGGATGCGTGACAATTCATCAGTCGTAGATCATCTCAACGATTTCAACACATTGATTAGCAAGTTGGCTTCAGTAGAGGTGAAAATTGAAGAAGAGGACAAGGTGACTATTTTATTGTGCTCTTTCCCTGAATCTTAGGATCAACTAGTTATGGTGCTTAGTAACTCAACACCGCAAGGGAAACTAGCCTTTGTAGATGTAGTGGCCGTAGCAATGTTTGAAGAATCAAGGTGGAAGACATCTCAAGTTTCTTCCAATGAAACTCTTGTTGCAAGGGGTAGAACTGTGTAAAGAGGGAAGACTGAGCGTGGACAGACCAAATCAAAATCCAAGGGGCGGAAAAGAGTCAAATGTTGGAACTGTGGAAAATCAGGGCATGCCAAAAAGGATTACAGTGTTGAAGGTGAACAAGGAAAATCCTAGCTTGCAGCGATCCGAGGCAAATACAACAAAAGATGGAGCACTGTTGGAAAACAAAGAAGTGTTGTCAGCTAAGCTGAGAGGTTCGTTGCATCATGTTTGGCTTATTGATTCCAGAGCATCTTTTCACATGACTCCTCACAGGGACTGGTTTTCTTCTTACTGGTCATGTGATGGTGGTGTGGTTCACATGGGAAATGACAACCCATGTAAAGCTATCAGTGAAGAAGTCAGAATCAAAATATTTGATGGGGCAATGAGGACTGTTCAGCATGTTAGACATGTACCAAGCTTGAAGAAAAATATGCTGTCACTTGGAGTGTTGAATGAGCATGGTTATCGATTCAGTGGGGAAAAGAGCTCTCTCAAGGTAGCAAAGGGAGCGTTGGTGGTGCTCAAGGGAGAAAAGGCTGGCAATATCTATAGGTTGGTTGGAGAAACTTGTACTGGAGAGGCTGCAGTGGTATCGGATGAGGCAATGGAGTCATTGTCAACTTGACGTCAAGGACTAGGCCACATAAGCAAGTGTGGTCTCAAGGTGCTACTGGATAGAAATCTTCTCCTAGGTATAAACTCACTAGATCTGAAATTTTGTGAGCATTGTTTGTATGGAAAATAGAATATATTGCATTTTTCTAGATGCACAACCAAAAGCAAAGAATCTTACAATTAATTCATTCCAATGTTTGACAAGCTCTTGTTGCATCTTTAAGGGGTTCATCATGTTTTGTTGCATTTATAGATGACTACTCTCATAAGGAGTGGATATATCTTCTCAAAAAGAAATCTGATGTATTTTCTTGTTTTAAGAAGATTAAAGCTCTGGTAGAGAACCATAAGGGTAAGACAATAAAATGTCTTAGAATGGACAACGGAGGAGATTATTGTTCAAATGAGTTTAATTAGTTTTGTAGTGAGCATGGCATAACAAGGTAGTTGACAGTTGCTAGAACACCACAACAAAATGGTGTTGTTGAATGCATGAATAGTACAATCATGGAACGTGCTAGATGTATGCTGAGTACTGCTGGTTTGGAGCAAAAATTTTGGGGCTAGGCTGTTTCTACAATGTATTTCTTGATTAATAGATCACCCACTATAGCTCTAGATCTTAAAATCCCTAAAGAACTATGGACGGGTAAACCTATTGATTATTTTCTGTGTATTGGTTCTGATGCTTATGTTCATATTTCTAAAGAGAAAAGGAATAAGTTGGATGTAAAGTCCACAAAATGCATTTTTCTTGGCTATGCAGATGGTACAAAGGGGTAAAAGGTGTGCGATGCTGCTGCTCACAAGCTGGTTATTAGCTGAGATGTACATTTTAATGAAAAATCAGTGCAAAGAAGTAAAGAACAACAAAGTACAACTGTTGTTCCAGTAGAGGTGGAAAAGCATGATGTTGATATGGAGGTGTAGGATGAAAATCAGCAACTTGTTCATGAAAATCAGCACCTTGTTCATGAAAATCAGTAGGATAACATTCAAAATCAGGATGAACAACAACCAGATGAGCCACAAGGTGATACATCACACTTTGTGAGGAGATCCACTATAGTGACTAGACCACCGAAAAGGTATTCTCGTAGTTGTAATTCAGCCTATGCATTAGTTATTGATGTTGGTGGGCCTAGCTCATTTCAGGAGGCATGTGAAGTTGAAGATGCAAGCAAATGGAGGAGGAGATGGAAGCTCTACATAAAAATAAGACGTGGGAGCTCGTGCCATTGCCTACGAGGCGAAAAGCTATAGAGAACAAGTGGGTCTTCAAACTGAAAAGAGACATTAATGATAATGTGGAGTGGTATAAAGCTCGGTTGGTGGCCAAGGGGTATGCACAGAGATCTGGTATTGATTTTGATGAAATATTTTCCCTTGTTATACGATTGAGTATAGTTAGAGTTGTTTTAGCTTTTGTTGCTAGTCTAGATTTGAAGCTAGAACAATTAGATGTTAAAACAACCTTCTTGCACCGTGATCTTTATGAGAAGGTTTATATGCAACAACCAAAAGGTTTTGAGGAAAGAGACAAGAAGAATCATGTTTGCAAGTTGAACAAATCATCGTATGGTTTGAAATAGGTGCCAAGGTGTTGGTACAAGCGATTTGATTCCTTCATGATGAACTTGGGTTTTAGACATCGTTACAAGGCTCGGCCGAATCTCGGCCAAATCCGGAACGATCTGTATTTTTGCGGTCGTTCGAATTAATCTGTTAGATTCGACGCATTTTTATGATTAAAAAATAAAAACTTATAAAAAAACCCTAAGAAACAGTCCCATAACCCTAAAAAGTGCACCGTCAAGCGTTCACAAACCCTAAAAAAGATGGCGGAAGCTATTTATATGCAACGAGCATGAATGTTTCATACAAAGCAAAGGTTGAAACTTGAAAGCACTCAGCAACAAAGGTTGAAGGTTGAAAGTGACGAAGGTTGAGTGATAGCAGCAAAGAAAGAGTCAAGATGCTGCTCCCAGTTTTGCGACAAACTCCCAGTCGTGACCACTCGAGTAGAGGAGTCGTGTTGAGTACTTGTTGAGAGGAAGATGTGTCGAGGACGTGTAGAGAGGACGCAAAGAGAGCGCTGAGTGCCGACACCAATCACCGGCGAGGGTAGCGCAAAGGCAACGACAAGTAGGTGTTTGAATTTTTTTTTAATTAAAATTTAAGTTAACAATTTTAATTATTGAATATTTATTTAAAATTTAGGTTTGATAATAATAATTTTATTTAATATTAATAGATTTTCAATATTTTGTTTTATATATTTTTTATTTTTAAATCTGTTAATAATTATATTTATTAATATTTAGGTTAATAATTTAATTTATTTAATATTTATTTTTTGTTTTTTTAATTGATTTTAAATATTTTATTTCGTATTTTTGTTATTTTTATTATTACGTAAATTTATTACTTCATATTTATTTTTATATTTAATACCGTTTATTTTGTATTAATATTTTTTATTTATAATTTTTAAAATATAAATGTAAATATCATTTTTATTTTATAATATTAATTTTAAATATTGTTAATTTAAGTTTTATTATATATCTTTAATATAAATATTATTTATATTTTATAATGTTAATTTTAAATTTTTTTATTTTTTTAAATTTAAATTTTATTATATATTTTTATAATAAATTTAAATTATATTTAAGTTTATTTTTTATAAATTATAATTATAATAAATATATTTATTTTTTATATTTTTTAAAATTTAAATTTTTTTATATAATATTTAAATTTTACATTTAGTTTTTATAAATTATAATTATAATAAATATTTTTACTTTTTTATATTTTTTAAAATTTATATTTTATTATATAATATTTATATTTATGTTTTATAAATTATAATTATTATAAATATTTTTTTATTTTTATCTTTTCGAATTGAAAATTTATCATATAATGTTTACATGTATATTTTATAAATTTTAATTATAATTATTTTTTTATTTTTTTAAATTTAAATTTTATTATATAGGTCATTTATAATTTATTTTATTTTATTTATATTAAATAGGTCATTTGTATTTTCTTGTGTATATTATTAATTTCAAATATTTTTAATTTTTGTTTTAAATTTAAGTTTATTATTTTATTATATATCTTTAATATAAATATTATTTATATTTTATAATGTTAATTTTAAATTTTTTTATTTTTTCAAATTTAAATTTTATTATATATTTTTATAATAAATTTAAATTATATTTAAGTTTTTTTAATAAATTATAATTATAATAAAAATATTTATTTTTTATATTTTTTAAAATATAAATTTTATTATATAATATTTACAATTTACATTTATCTTTTATAAATTATAATTATGATAAATATTTTTACTTTTTTATATTTCTTAAAATTTAAATTTTATTATATAATATTTACATGTATATTTTATAAATTTTAATTATAATTATTTTTTATTTTTTTAAATTTAAATTTTATTATATAGGTCATTTATATTTTATTTTATTTATATTATATAGGTCATTTATATATTTTTTGTATATTATTATTTTTATTTATATTATTTTATTTTCATTTATTATATAGATCATTTATGATTTAGGTAATTTAAATTTTATTTTATTCTATTTATATTTTCTATCATACATTTAAAATTAAATTTAATAGTATTATCAATTATGATTTGTTTTAAATTTTTATTATTTTTATAGTTCTATAATTGTATTGTATATACGACTACGTCTTTTAGTTAAATTTAAAAATATATTTTTACAATTTTTTAAATTTGTATTAATTATTTTTAAAAACTTTTGCAGGGCAAACTATCATCATGGCAAGTACTCCGCTTGAGAAGAAATATATTATTCAGCGAGATGCAAATCCCAGAAACTTGAAATGCACTCTTTGTGATTCAAATATCACAGACTCTAACAAGGGTTCGAAACCATTATCTTGGAGGTCCAAATGTGAATATTTGTCCAGTAGCAGCGGATAACCCCATATATGCACATGTTCTCAGTCAAGTCCGAAACAAATATGAATTGAAGGCAATTGCATTAGTGTCTGAATCTTCAAAGAGGGCTAAAGTTCAACGCAGTTTGACACAGTTTGGCTCATTTTCTAGTTCAACGCATTCCCCAACATTTGTCAAAGCTAGTGAAAGTGAACATCAAATGTTTCACTCACAGCGTTCTTTGAAAGCCATGTGGAAGCCGCAGAAAAAAAATGAGGTAAGATAGATTGGTGGCCAGGTTTTTTTATGCAAATGCCATCCCCTTCAATGTTGTTCGAAATCCACATACGAAAGCAATGGTAGAGGGCATCACCAATTTTGGGGAAGGTTACACAGTGCCATCCTCTAAAACCCTGATAACTATTCTACTGTAAGAGGAGGTAACATCAATATCTAGTGAACTAGATAAAATGAAAAAGCTTTGAAAAAAGTCAGGGTGCACTGTAATAAGTGATGGATGGTCTGACACAAAGCGAAGGCCCTTTCTTAATATATTGACTCAATGTCTTAAAGGGTCTATGTTTATCAAATCAATTGATGCAAGCAATGATGTGAAGACTGCAGATTTCATTTTCAAATGCATTGAATCTGCAATTTTGGACATTGGAGAAGAATATGTTGTCCAAGTTATTACAGATAATGTAGCGAATTGTAAAGCAGCAGGGGAACTTCTTATGGATATGTTTTCTCATTTGTTTTGGACTGCATGTGCAGCTCATGTTTTGGATCTTTTGCTTGAAGATTTTGCAAAGTTGGAGTGGGTAAATAGTGTTGTCAGAGAAGGGAAACAAATTTTTAAATTTATACTTAATCATCGTTTGACCATGAGCTTGTATTGCTCATATGCAAAGCGTGAACTTCTTTATCTGGTTGAAACAAGATTTGCATCTAATTTCATCACTTTGCAAAGGGAGGTGGAGGAGAGGACAACATTGAGAAGAGTTGTGATTAGTGAAGATTGGGTACAATCTAAGCTTTCTAAAAAAAGCGTTGCAAAGGACATTGAGAAAATTATTTTGAGCAGTTCATTTTGGGAGGGCACTGAGAAGACCCTTAAGGTGTTTGAGCCACTTGGCCACTTGTTGAGATTGGTTGACGGCATGAAACCTTGTATTAGTTTTGTGTATGAAGGCAGTGAGCAATCAACAGAACAAATTAAAAAAACACTGGCAGATGAGGATGATGAAGTTCAGCATATATGGGACATTGTGGACATTCGATGGAACATGTTACATCGACTTATACATGCTGCAGGTTGCTATTTAAATCCTAAGTTGGTAGAGGTGGATTATGATTCAAATGAGAAGGTAAAAAATGGTGTATTGGCAACAATAAACAGGTTGGTTCAAGATGAAAATGAAAAGCCTAAGGCGAGAAGGCAGCTGACTACATTCAAGAACCAAGAAGACATGTTTTCCCTCAAGGAAGCACGAGAAGACATTGGTAGTATGGATCCCCATTTATGGTGGCAAACATATGGTTCTTCTACTCCAGAGTTACAAAAACTTGCCGTGCGTGTCCATAGCCAGTGTGCCAGTTCTTTTGCATGCGAAAGAAATTGAAGCATGCATGATTTGATCCATACTAACAAGAGAAACCGACTAGGAGCCAAAAAGCTTTTTGATCTTGTGTTTGTGCACATCAATTTAAGATTGCTTGAGCACAATCTTACAAAAGAAGATGATAATCTTCATCTTGGAGAACCATCCTTTGAAGGAGTTGAGGAAAATATTGATAGTGTTGATGATCTTGATAGAGGATTTGCTGATGGTGTTAATGCTAGTTTTGATTTTGAAGCAGGTTTTAATGTTGCAAATGTTTGAAACTTTTAAGTCTTTTGTCAATTTTGAGCTTAGGCTCTAAACTATGGACATGGATATTTTACTGTCTTTTAATGTAATTCAAGTTTGAAACTCATGCATTTCTCAATTTTGCAAATGTTAAATTAATGTTCATTCTTTAGTAGACTAAAATGTTTTGCATATATATATATATATATATATTACTTTTTTTCTTTGAACTGGATTTTTTTTCGAACCTTTTGAAGAATTCCGGATTTTTCATTTTTTTCCCTGCCCGAACCTTTGCGGATTTCCAAACCTTGTGACTATGGTTTTAACAAATGTGAGGCAGATCATTGTACCTATTTTCAGAGGTATGGAGATGGCAGTTTCATTATTTTGTTTTTGTATGTTGATGATACGTTGGTAGCAGGTCCCAACATGCAAAAGATCATCAAATTAGAAGCTCAACTTGCTAGGGAGTTTGAGGTGAAGGACCTAGAAGGTGCAAATTAGATTCTTGGGATGAGGGTACACAGAGACAAAAAGAACATGAAGCTATGGTTGTCACATAAAACTTATGTGGAAAAGGTTCTGCAACACTAAAATATGCAGAGTGCACAACCAATTAGTATCCCATTCCTTGTTCATATTAAATTGTCTTCAGAGCAATGCCCTAGCATCTAAGGGGAGAGGACACAGATGTCTCATGTATCGTACTCATCAGCAGTCGGTAGTCTTATGTTTGCCATGGTGTGCACTAGACCAGACATTGCAAAAGCAGTGGGAGTAGTCAGTCGTTACATGGCGAACCTAGGTTGTTAGCATTGGATGACTGTGAAGTGGATTCTCAGGCATTTGAGGGGCACTTATGATGTTGCTATCTGTTATAGTGGGAGCAGTTCTCAGGTTGATGGAAGTGTGGATGCAGATTTTGGTGGAGATAGAGATGGGAGAAGGTCCACTATAGGTTATGCTTTCTCCTTAGCAGGGAGTGCAGTTAACTGGATTTCAAAGTTGCAGTCAGTGGTGGCATTGTCTACCACTGGAGCAAAATTTATGGTAGTGACACAGTTTTGTAAGGAGGGGATTTGGCTTCATAGACTCTTGGGTGAATTGCAGGTAAAGTAGGATAACATGCTGTTACATTGTGACAGCCAGAGTGCTTTGCACTTAGCACGAAAACCAACATATCATGCCAAAACAAAGCATACTGATGTACAATATCATTTTGTATGGGATGTGGTGGAAGGACCGATTTCTTTGGCCAAGATTCACATAGATATTAATCCAGTAGATATGTTGATGAAGCCCATTGGTAGAGTTCATTTGGTGCAGAACTTCTCTAGGCTTGCACATTACTTGATGATAGGCAACTTGGGCATTGGTCTTTTAGTAAGAGGAGTTATTCACAGGTTTAAATCTAACTTCAAGTGAGAGATTGTTGGAATATGAAGTCAGTGTTATTATGCAACCAACATGATAAAATGGTTTTGTACTACATGCACTTTTGTAGTGGAGGATAAGGGGGTGGAACCTATTATTCTTCTATAAAAGGAACTCATGTGTTACGAGTTTTGTAGAGAGGATAAGCATTACATTTAGTGCAAGAGGAAAGCAAATGCAGTTTTGTAGTTGGAGCTGGAGAGTCTTCAGCCATTGCTGTAACAACAAATTAATTCCTGAATAATCAAATACTAAGAGTTACCTTTGCCATGTGTTATTTCCTGGTACATTGCCAGGGTTTCCACGTTAAATTTGAGTGTGCTATTCTATGCTATTTATTTCTTGTTTGCTGGTCACTGTTTTATATTTCTGCATTGTCTATTTTTCTAACAGTTTGTTGAAGTCCTTGATCAGGTGGTTCCATCGTCTCTTAAATCAGGTAAAGCCTTTTGTGGTCGAGTCCCCCTAGAGTTCAAGTAAACCTAGACATTCCTATGTTTGAGGGAAAAATAAATGCATATGTAGTAGATAACTAGTTAGATCAGTTAAGTTCACTTTTCTTTATGAATGACTTTTTTGATGAAGAGAAAATAAATATTGCACTTTTGAAAGTTTCTTCATCTATTAAGAAGTGGTGGCAAGCTCATTCTTTGTGGGAGAAAGACCAAATAGAAGATGAGTTTGAGCGAGTTTGGAATAAAATCCTTCAAGCCTTCAAGGATGAATGGTATCGCAAAGATGTCCATAATGAGTGCTAACTCTGTGGCAACAACTGAAGCAAGAACATGACCAGTTTGTCCAAGCCTACACTAATGCCCTCCATGACCTATATGCAAAATTGGGCTCATTCAAGTTGGAGCAACATAGAGTTTTAAAGTACCACAATTGCCTCTGACCATTCATTCAGTGGAAATTGAAGTTGGCCAAGGTTAAGATGATGGGAGAAGCCTATCACTCTGCGGCAACCATTTAGGAAGAGTTTAAGATGAAAAGCAAGTAGGACACACTGTCTACACCAAGGAAATTGCCTTCTTTAGACAAAAAGCCGCAACAATCTAAGAAAGGTAAATGGTGAGACAAAAACGAAAGTAGCAGCTAGTCAAACTAAGATTGTCATGCTTAAAAGATTTTTTTACATTGACAGAATCAAAGGATTATGAAGTCAAGACCTCTAGTGGAATCAGATTGAGATCCAAATGTTGTAACAACCATTGCACAAGTTACACCAATAGCATAAGATGCTAAAGTAGAACACCTATTCCATTCACAGATGTGGGTGCAAGGGCAACCACTGAATTTTTTGATTGATGGTGGTAGCATGAAGAATCTCATCTTTGAAGCAACCATCAAGTGACTGAATTTGCTAACTGTGCTTCATCCGCAACCTTACAAATTGGGATGGTTCTGTTCTTGCAACAACATAGGTATACGTGTCACTCCAATGCTGCATCTCATATGCTATCTATCATTTGAAAAAAAAGTTAGCTTGTGATGTAGTGCCAATTGATGTTTGTGATGTACTCGTTGGGCATTCATACATGCATAGTCTCCATTTCTGGCATCCATACACACATAGTTGCCATTTTGGGCATCCATACATGCATAGTCGCCAATGTGTGTATAACACCAATCCTTGGAGTGTAGTTGTATTAGTGGGCAATAAGAGATCGGATTCTTGAAGTGATTCCACGCTCTAATCATGATGCACCATTTTCTATAAAGATTGTGCCATATAGCTATGCATATCTAACATTTAGAACATCCCTTGTTGTCGAAACATGGCATCAACTTTCAAAGACAGATCAAATTCTGGAAATTATGTATACACAAAACTATTCTATGTCTATGTATAGAGTTGTCAGAATAGGTTAGCTCCTAAAATAGGAAAAATGGTTCACCTGTGTTCAACTTCAAGCTAGGGTTCCACACTTGCTTCTTGGACTTAATGCAATTGGGATTATTGCTTTTCAAGGTGGGGCGATTGATCTAGGAGGACCTTCCAAAAGCGGTTCTAGCAATACTGCCAAGCCCAATTTCACAGTTTGTGGTAATTGCAGCTCTTGATCAATGGTCTATGGTACCCTATAACAAACTCAAAAGGTTCATGGTACCTCCATGGTCATCTCCAACTAGTGTCGCACACACTCCTATAATGGCGCAGTGCAAATCTGTGCAAAATTTGGCATGTTGCTATCCATGCTTGCACCAAATCTTATGCAGTTTCCACCAGGGACTTGCTTAGGGTCTTACAGACCTTTATGCCAAGCCGTTAAGGCCAACTCACATTGCATGGGACCGCCAAGTGCCAACATGCCTCCATTCAAATAGGAGTGGAGCTTTTAAGTTTCAAAGGATTTGTTTGAGGGGAAGTTGCCTTGTGACCATTTTTTTGAGTGTGTAAAACTTGTGATGTTGATCAACTCAATTGTTAGAAGGCAAAGAGTCACATTTGCAAGCTCCAGTGTTTCAACTTCCATGATGGTTCTTTCTGGGTTTGCGACTTTGTAATATATGTATATTGTATACACATTTGTAGCTTTAGATAGCAATTAGAGTAGAATATATACAACCATACATCTTTCTCAAGAGTTTGCCATGTACAAAATGCACAAATTAAATAAAACTTTTTGTTCCAATTCCATTCTCTCTCTGTTTTGATTCTTTGCATATTATCTCATATAGCTTCCACACACACATACAACACATCTAGAGTCTCATTTAGGGTGTTGACCCCCATACTTCCTAGGACCTGGGTTATTTTTTCTTAAGAACTTTGTAGGTTTGCACATAAAAGATGTTTCAACATGTCTTTGGAAGAGAAGATTTTTTAAATTGATCAAAATTACCTACATAAACAATAAACTAAATAGGGTAGTTTGTAAATGGAGGGCACCATAATAGAAAATTTTAATAATAAGAATTTTCATACCGGGGAATTCATGGTACAACTTCAGTTGATTCATAAAAGTATATGAGCAGTAGTTGATGGGATTGATAAGGCACACACAAAACCAAAAATTTTTATAGAAGGGAAACATAGATATTAGACATGATAAAGCAAAGTCTATTATTGAACCTGGCATATTAGACTTGAAATTACATTTTTTTGACTTAATAAAAATTTGAAAAGTAATCTGGGGTGGCTTGAAACAATTGTTTGGATCGCTAGCACAAAATGTGAAAATTTCGTTGAAAAAACAATTATTCAAATTCAAAATGGCTAGTCATACAACAATGAATAATTACATTAATCAAATAAGGTCTCAATAAAACAACTACCATAATTGTTAGTAAATGTTGAAGTTGATAATGTTATATTGTATTCACAGTCAGTAAGTTTCCTTTACAATCATTGGAAGTTATGTTTTCCACAATGAGTGAATGAAGGTGAAGTACAAGAAGATGCCTTTTTTGGCAAAGTTATTAATAAGAAAGGTAAAGGATAGGTTATCAAGGAAGAAGTATTACATTGCTATCACCGTGATGAACCAGAAATATAGCTTGGAATTGTAGGATTAGAGTAATCAATATTTTAAAAGGCAATGCAAGAGAATAAAAACAAGGACGAATTAATATTGCAATTGATAATGAAGATGGTAAAACTGATGAGGTGAGAGATGATAAATTTAGTGATAACAAATCTGATCATCATTCACTTTGACTAGTTCTGGGTATGTAAGATGATCTCTAGATTGGGGGAGCAGTGGAGAAGTTCTTTCTAAATGATTTTGTGGATTATGGCAGAATTATACCTCTACAAGCATAATGTCAGCTTGATGGAGCACTTATGGCTTTTGATATATTGGATACAAACAAGCAAAATTGTTTTTAAAAAAAATTAAATGAATATAAAAACATGTATCCAGGTCATCTTCCTACATAACTGATCAGCATCACAGCTGTTTATCTATGTGTCTTGGTGGATGATGGTGCACCAACCCGTTGTCTTCATGTTATCTTGGAAACTCGTGCTTTGTCATGTTTTGATATTTTTTAATTAATGATCCAAATTAGATCGTGAACCGTTAGCAAAATAAACTAAGCTACTATTCTCAAGATGACTAAGAATGTAACTTGATACACTTTCTAACACTTTTTTTTCTACAAGTTTATATCATATTCGTGTTGGTCAGTGTTTTGACATGGATGCGAGTTTGAGGTTTTGTTGGAGACTCTCCCATTTTAGGCCTTCTTTAAGAGATGACCAGTGTACGGGTTACCTTAGCCTTTCAGAGACACACTTAATTTTCAAAGTTAATAATTAAATCAACCCTATGGCTAGTGTTACTCTATCCTATATATTTACAATTAAACAAGGGTATTTAAAAAAAATTAGAAAAATGATATTCACTCCTTTATATTAACAATCTAAATTCTCCCATATTCACAATAAGTCAATGGTTCCAGATTCCGTTTTTAGAAGAAAAGCTAATGATCATACAAAATATGCTTCACTTTAAGATTTTAGATAATTCCTGAAAAATAAACCAACTTTTTATAAAAATAGCAAAGGCTTAAAATTATAAAAGTTAGTGCTGTCTTAAGTTGTAGATATTGCTTAGCTAGACAACATAGGCCTAAATAACTCCACAATTTCTACAAATTTGGAAAATTTTATTCATTATCAATCAAATAAAAAAGTTCGAATGATTATGAGTCAAAATAATCAAATTCGTTAGCAATTATTCACTCATTCAACCATTGAAAATAGCATAATTCAAATTCAATAGAAACTAATGAGATAAATCATCACTATAAACTTAAAAAACAAAAAATCATACTAAATATGAAAATCAAAATACCATTTTGAAACACCAACCTTGTTTTCTTCTTTCTACTTCTTTCACCAAAGTTCATACAACAACATGGAAAAAGAAATGAAAAATCTCAAAGAGAATTTGCAAAACCAAAATTGTTTGCAAAACAAATTGTCATAGCATAAAGTAATGAAAAATCCGATTCTTCAACTACAATTAACCAAGGCCTTAAATAACCAAAGTTTCTCAATCGTATTCTATTACAACTTCTCAACCACCAATTGTCACCTGGGTATTCAAGACATTAAAATCTAGCAACTATAACTTAAGATTCCTTGGGCACTAATTTTGCAACCGACAGACTAGTGCATCCTTAGAAACATTCTTCAATATATGCAATATCCACCAGCCAGTGCTTGCCAAGTCTCCTATCATTTTCGAGAAGGTCCATTTTAATCTCCAATATTATTAATGCAACATATCCTATTAGCATGTGTGCACATTCTACCTTTTGTATGGGAGAAGTAATATCGCCTTCTATCAGATTAGGTTGGACTCTTTGCCAGCTGGTGACCTCTACTTTTAAGAGTGTTGAGAGCCTTGTTGACCATGCCTTTGAATACTTATTTGGAAATCCATTTGCTTTCTTTATCCTGCAAAGTAAGAATAAAAAACAAAGAAAATAGATCCCTAGTTTTATTAGCAAAGGATTCCAGTGTAACAATCATTGCCTTGGATATTTCCCATATTAAAACCAAACCTTTTGAATGGCAGTTCACAAAATTTAAAATCATCTTTAATTCAAATTTGGTGAACTCCACTGGATTATTTCCCATCTGGGCATTTTCAATGGAATCGATCTTCCTTTCACCTCCAACAACTTGATCCTATTCCCTTTTAATTTACTTTGCATCATTTTTACTTGGGACAATTGCTATTGCAAACTTAGAAAGATTGAAAAATAACTCAACCAGTGTACATTCAGTTTCAGAAAACACATTTCAAATAGCTCTTTTGATGACAATCAGGTCTTTTGAGCTGCCTTTGGCCTATTTCAATTCCTTTTGTAATTTTGCAATCTTCTTTTTGTATTTTGCAGTCTTTTATACCTATATCAACAGTTATAGCATTGAAAGTCTTCATCATGGAGAGGGTGGTAAGCTTCTTTATTTTTGACAAGTTTTCCAAAATCTGAGTTTGTATAGCCATTATTTCTTCTTCTCCTCTTTTTCTTTTACATCCAGTAACTAACTTGATCTTATTATCTTCATACTTTAGTTCTACCTTGGTTCTTCTGTAACAACCATATCAAGCCATATGAATGGCCTTCTTATCCAACGGACTAGGGATTGAATTACTAACACTAAATTATAATGTATAACATATACAATCAATCAAATATGAAGCCATATGGAAATTCTTTCCCTCTTTGCCTTCTTTAAAGACTTGAGAAGATAAAATGAATTCAACTCACCCCAAATTGCAGGGTTTCCTTCCTTTAATAGATTGTGGAGTAATGGCACCCAAGCAATGGCAACATGGTTTGACCTGCTCCTCCCAAACAACCTATTCAATACGACCATAGCCTATTGATAGGAACTTTGAAAAGACAGACCGCATATGACATATTCTGCTGGTTTCCTCATGAACTTGGATTTTCACTCCACTTTCTCAGTACATCGTATATTTTATGCTTCACCTGCCAAGAACTTGGAATTGGTTTTGGGATTTAAACATTTGTCTGATGGCAAACCCCATGATATCTACAACTATTCTTCCACTTGGGGAGTATATCCTCCTGTCTTTCACTTCACAGTAATGGCAAACGTCTCTAATTAATTTTTTGTATGGAAAGACCCTTGGTTTTGCTGTTGTCCTATGTAAATATGGGCTTTTGATTTTCCATGTGGATTCTTGCTCTTCATCCACATCATCTAGGTTCTTGCAATTTTTGAAGAAATGTTACAAGTCATTATATTTTGTTCTGTTGCACATTTCCAACATGAACACCATGTCTCTTAACTCTCTCCTAGTAATGGTAGGAGTTTTGTTTGTTGACATTCTTGAAACATGGAATTCAATGCACCAATCCAGAGACCTCTGCATTAATTAGCTTCCACTTTGACTTCAATGCCATCTCTTTGTGTAGATCAAAGTGTTAAGCAGAGTGAATAATATTTGATTTAAAACACAACCCAAGTTTTTGTTTTAAATGCGCATTAAATCAGACCACCTCATCAATTGAAAACAATTAAATGTGGGCCACTCCACTTTAATTACCTTTCTTTTCGTCCTAGTAACTGGCAATCAACCAAGGAAAACAATATATGCAAAGCATTAAATCGTTGAGAATAGAGCTTTATCAGGCATGCATTGCATTCTCACAATTAAACAGAAAGGAAATGAAAAATCAATTTAGCAATCAGATGGTTCTTGTAGGTCTTGAGTTCACGGGATAAGAACACGTGCTAGTCATCCAGTCATCACATGAGACTTTATTTGTTTGTTATAAACATGAAGGCTTATCTTGGGTGGCCGTGAGGCGGGAGGTTGCCACTTAGATTCCTACCATTTCATGGAGAATAGAGGAAACAACACTCAAAGCCTTTTGAACATACACTACAATCCGGATGCAGTGAGATAGAATAAAGATATGGAACAAATCAAGGGTCTTTAAACTATTAATTAATTAAAACCTGATAAATAAAACCAAAACTCAAGACTAAGTAGATAAAATTAAAATCTGAGACATATTTAGATTTATATGCAATAAACCCCCTTTCTACAACACTTAGAAAAGGGAAAATGGGAGCCTTTTAAAATAATGAAGCTCAAAGTTTTTGGATGAAATAATCTTTGGTGTTTGTCTAAAGATGGGCTCACAATTTATCCTCACATTTTAAATCCTGGGATGGTCCCTTTCATTTTGAGAGCTCAAAATTGCTGGCCCTAAGTTCTGTTTGAAAGAACTTAGGTGCATTGGTGACAACAATTCGAAGCTGAAAAAAAATTAGAAAATTAAATAACATAACGTGTTTTTCAAAAATTAAATTACATAGTTCGTTTTTCAAAAATTAAAATATGTAGTGTTTTTTTTAAAGTGGTGTTTTGCATGAAGACAAGAAACATGTGGAGTAATGGCTTCAGACGGTGTCTCTTACTCTTCTGAGTTTTTATAGCTTCTGATTCAAGCTTCTTATGATGTCAACATATATATATACACACACTCTTAGGGGTGTCATTATAAAAAACGAAATTGTTTCTTAGCAGTTCTTATAATGACACTCTTAGGGGTGTCATTATATATATATATATATATATATACACACACACACTCTTAGGGGTGTCATTATAAAAAACAAAATTGTTTCTTAGCAGTTCTTTCTTTTTGGTTGAATGTCTTAGTAGTTGGAGTGTGATAGGGAAGTGGAATTGAACAAGTTATAGAGCTTGTACGAGTGTTTTGGCATGTTACCATTGTAAAGAGTGTCCATGAAGTCCTGGAACAAGTGGTATACTTGTAACATCAGAAAGAGATAGTGGCAAGAGGGGGAAATCCCTCATTGTCCCAAATATTTCCCACATTGTGTTTCTCCAAGGTAAACGTTGTCTTGTGCAGTTTTGTTCTTGTTGTTTTGCAGCAGTTCCTCTTTCATTTCATGTTCATTTATTTTCTTTCAGTGTACAACATTTAACAATTCAATTCTAAGCACATTTGAGATTGTTTCTTTAAATTTATAAGATAACAATATCAGAGTAGTATGGATGACCTATAAAATGAGGTTTGGTGCAAACCAAAATTATTGCAAATTGCATTAAAAAATGAATAAGAGATTACATTATTAAATAGCAAAGCTTATGACTATTCATTTTATATTCCATGATAATTCTTCACCTTCCTACTTAAACTTTGTAGTTATCACTATGAGACAAAAACTCTCCTACAATTACTCCTAGGATTTACAATATTATATTACAATAATATTACATCCTCCTCTCAATTTGAAGAGGTTATTGTGAGACCAAGCATGCCTCTGAACTTTTCAAAAATTTCTCATCCTAGCGCTTTCGTCAGGATGTCTGTTGGATGCCATGTAGTAGGAAAATGTAGCAATTTTACATTGCCATATTTTGCATAATGCTAAATCAAATGTATTTAGTGTTGATATATTTGGTTCGATCGTAAAAGACTGGATTCTTTTCCATTTGAATTGTAGATGTGTTGTCAATCATGAGAGGGTTCACAAACCCTGTTGTTCTTGCATATTGGAAAGAACCCTTCTGAGCCACAAAATATCTCTAGTTGCCTATAAAGCTGCCATGTATTTAGCTTCAGCTGAAGAAATTGCTGATACTAATTGCTTCTTTGACTTCCAGTTGACAACTGATGCTCTCAGATTCATTAGAAAATTTGAAGTAGATTTTTCATATTCAAAATTACTAACGTAGTCAGAATCTGAGGATCTAACCAATTTGAAGTCCCCCATTGTGAAGTATTTGAGCCCAAAATTTTGTGTTCCTTTGAGATATCGAATGGCTGTTTTTATTGTTACCCAATGACTCTCTTTAGGTTGTTGTATGAATCAAGAAAGAACACCAATGATGAAAGAAATATTTGGTCTAGTTGTGGTCACATAGATCAGACTTCCAATAAGTTGTGTATATTTATTAGCATGTACTAAATATGTGGTATCTTCTTATATCCATTTCAGATTTTGTTCTATGGGCATATTGAGAGGTTTACAATCCATCATTCTGAACTTGCATAGAATTTTATTAATATACTTCTATTGAATGATGAAGATATACTTTGGTTTTTGAATTACTTCAATACCCAAATGGTATTGAAGATAACACAAATCTGTCATTTTAAAGCTTTTTATCAACTTCGATTTGAATTTTGCAATGTATTTCTCAGCGTTTTTTGTGATGAGCATATCATCAACATACGCCATTAGAAATACAACCATTTTGACAAAAAGAGTTGTATCTTCAAACTCAAAACGTTTGAAGTTCATGTTAACGAGGTTCTCAACGAGTTTGTTGTACCACGTTCTTGGGGCTTGTTTCAAACAATACAATGAGTTTTTTTTTTTTGCACACTCTGTGCTCTTGGCCATTTACTATAAAACGTTTGCGTTGAGTCATGTACACTATCTCTTTGAGATCACTATTCAGAAATGCAACTTTGACATCCATTTGGTGAACTTTCCATCTGTTGTGAGCTGACAGAGCCAACATGGTTCAAATGGGAGTCCATTTTGCTGTTGGTGCAAAGGTTTTGTTTTAGTCAATTCCTTCTTTTTGGGCAAATCTCATTGCGACAAATCTTGCTTTGTGCTTGTCAATTGAGCTATTTGCTTTTAACTTGTTGTGAAAGACCCACTTGCAACCAATATGTTTACGGTGTATTGGAGGATCACCCATTTTCCAAGTTACATTTTTGACCAACACATTATACTCACTTCTCATGACATTTTTCCATGCATCAAGCTTTTAAGCTTATTTGAAGGAAATGGGTTCAATGTCAAAATTAACATTGACTTCTTTTGGAGGGTCTTTCAAGGTAGGCTTTTCTATCTTATCTTGAAGTTCATCTACAAATTTTTCTGATTGCTGTGCTGTTGTGTGTGCGCTTCTTGTCCCTGCTTTCCCAACCTCATCAGGTTTGACATCTTTCAATGTCTGTTTGGCCCATCTTGGAATTTTTTTTTGTGCAGCTTGCAGAATCATTGGTGACTTGGTTTCTGGAATTGAAGCTCCTTCATTTTTTGACATCGAACCATCCTCTAAAGAAGTTTCACTTTTTTTTGCAGGGGGAGTGTCGTTTTAAGTTACAAGTGTCAATAGAGATTCAAGTGTTTTCCAATTACAGGTCCCCTTTTGCTGTTTGGAACCTCCATATCAACCTCTTTGAAAACATCAAATGTGGCATATTTCTCTAGGCGATTAAGTTGTTGATTGATGCTTGCTTGCCCAGAAGTGTAGGGTTACCCCTTTGAAGAACAACATTGCCTGAACCATGTTCATGACAATTCGGTTCATCTACTCAATTACTCCTTTTAGTTGAGGAGCATAAGGGATTGTGAGATAATGCTTGATTCATTTTTGCTTGAGATAGGTTTTAAACACCTTTGAAGTGACTGAGTGCCCCAATGAGGGAATGGGCTTTATTTTCAACCACAGTTTAAAACTTTTCAAAGGTTTCGAAGGCTTTTGATTTCTTCTTCAGAATATATATCCAAGGCATCATGCTGTGGTGATCCATGAACAACATGAAAACTTGTGTCCACAAGCGGAAAGAATTGGAAGAGAACACAAATCAAAGTGAACCAAATGCAACTTCCTATCGGCTTTCTATTATGAATTTTGAAATGGTTCACTTTTATGTTTCGCCAATATGCAGGCTTCACACCATTTTCAGGCAGAGTCGGCAAGCCTACAACACCATTTTTTTGTATTGTGAGGATGTTGTCATAGTGTGTGTGCCCAAATCTGACATGTTGGAGAAGACTTGTTGGCATTCTTTTTTCTGTGAAATGAGCAAATTTTTTTGGCACTGAGTGCTCTCCCCTGAGTTTTAGCAATTTGCTTTTTTCATATCTAGTCAAAATAACTGTGCTATCACATTTTCTTGTGACTTTCACCTCTCCATCATCAAGCATAATGGAGTAGTCTTGTTGAATTAGTACAAGAGACAAGAAGTTTCTTTTCAATTGAGGAACGTATAACACATTATAGAGAATGAAGTTTGGAAGTCCTGTGACTTGAGTCGGATTGAACCTTTGCCTTGAGGTCGCAGACTTGTTTTATCTGCCAAATACATTGGACCACAACTTTTTTCATGAAACTCGTCAAAGAAGTCCTTTCGGAAAGTCATATGTTGTGTGGCACCAATGTCTAGAACCCAAGCAATATACTTGGTTGAACTCTTCGAGGCATAATTTGTTTCGTGATAGATGGAAAAAACACATTCACAAGAGAACTAAGTTGAATCTGGTTTTGACCTTTTTTTTTTTGCTTTCTATTTTCTGTTTTCTATAGGCTTCAATTTTCTCCCATGATGTCTTGCATTCATGGGTCTCATGACTTCGTTTTCTATCATAACGTTTGCAATACAAGTGTTGTTTGTCATTCTGCTTTTCTTGATGTTGGCTATTGTTTTTACCGGATTTGCCGCCTCAACCTTTGTTCTTCCCTTTGCCTCTATCATTTCTTGCATTCTTGGAGGAATTGCCTTTTTGATTTGCCTAACAAATGTTTTGTCTAGTGGACTCTATTTTTCTTCCAAAGGCTTTTTCTCTTTCTGCCATTTTCTCAACCAATTGATCATATGTGAAGGTCTTCAACAAATTGCTTGCTTGCAATGGCTCCAAGTAGGTTGAGTATGTAGGAAGAAGAACCTTTATGAAGACGATCATATAAACATCAATTTTTATACTAGTTGCATCAACATCATGCTCGATTGCATGGATTTTAGCATATATTGTATAACCGGCGAGTGATTGCCGGTTGGTCGGTTACTCGCCAGGAAAACCACCAAGGGAATAACCGCCACTCAAAACCACTAAATTTGAAAAACCCCAATCTTTTTTACAAAGGAAAATAATACAAATAAAATAAACATTTAAGTATAAGTTTACATTTAGATATGGACGTCTAGTTTCTTATATTTTAAGTTATATTTTATTTATATACTTTTAGGATGTTTGAGAGTGGTTTCAGAACTCTAGGAGCTATAATGCAAATTCTAGGTTTTGGAGGATCTTATCATATTTTAGACTTAGTCAGATTTTAGGGTTTCACGGTTTTAGACTTGGCCATATTTTAGGCTTTCAAAATTTCAAGAAGACATTGTAGGAGCAATGAATGCTGCATGAAGGGATGTAGGTATGATAGAATAGTATGAGAACATCTCTCGCAAAGTGCCACAAGTTGACCCGACCCCATTCCCTGTGCATAGATTAAAACTGATACAATGATACTTATACAAGAATTTACAAGTACAAATTACTAGATTCTATATTTTTCTCTTCCCTGCTCTCTGAAAAACTATGGGAGACTGAAAAAGTCTAGTAATCTATCAACAAGGAATGGGGTGGGATCGACTTGTGGCACTTTGCAAGAGATGTTCTCATACTATTCTATCATACCTACATCTCTTCATGCAGCTTTCATCCCTATTATGATATCTCCTAGAAATTTTGAAACCCTGAAATACGTCCAAGTCTGAAACCCTAAAACCTTGAAATCTAACTAAGTCTGAAATATGATAGGATCCTCCAAAACCTAGAATTTGCATTATAGCTCCTAGAGGACTGAAACCACTCTCAAACATCCTGAAAGTATATAAATAAAATATAACTTAAAGTATAAGTTTACATTTCGTCCCTATCTAAATGTAAACTTATACTTAAATATTATTTTTATTTATATATTGTCTGCTTCGGCTGAATTTCAAGTATTTTTTGCCTTTGTCGGTTATTTGACTGAACGGGTCGAATAACCACCGGTTACCCATTTTGGCCCTTTGGTGAGTACTCGCCCCAACCGGTTATGCCAACTATGGATTTTAGAAGCCACACTCATGACATCTTCATTCTTCAACTCAAGATTGAATAGTTTCAATTGTAACTATATGAACTCAAATTTTGAGTGAGAATCATATAGGGCCTTCAATTTGTTGAAAGCTTCCCAAGGAGTGCTGCATCCTTGATTGTAGCGAAACATCTTTGCATCAACTGAGGCCCTCGTCAAGGCCAATGCTTTAGAATTCTTTTGCTTCCATGGTGGTATCTACTTTGTTTCTTTCGATTCGACGTATTGATCATCCTCATCACAAATGTTGAACCACAAGTCATTGAAGATAAGTATGTTCTCCAACTGTCTAGACTATTATAACTAGTTAATTTTCCCGATCAGGGTTGTGCCAACAATGGTTTTGGTAGAATGCATGTTTGCTGTATCAGGAGATGAAATGGTTCCTTATCGCTTTAAAAAGGTCTTCTTTTCTCTTTACCACTTGACTGATATATCAAACATCTCTATATGCTCGCCTTTACTATAAACCTGTCAGTATGTGGAAGAAGCTTGTCCTTTTTATATGCTTGTCAATACGTGAAAAATATGTTAAAGCACGTGAAAGCATAATGGTACATGGTACCTAGGCAGTACGTGAAAATGATCTGCTCTATCTACGACACTCATTTAACAAGAAGATATTGTACGTGGGCGTGATAATCCTTTATACTCAGATTGCTCTTGCTCATTTTTTTGATCTACCTCTAGGGATATTCGCAAATGGGTACTGGAAGGAATGAAAAATGATTTTTTTTCTTATTTCTCTCTGGCGGTTTATAAGGAGTGTCTTAAATGACGTTGTTGCAACTATGTTAGATTAAAAGTGCAGTAGTTTGATTGCGATGACTTGACTCGTAAACGTGAACCAAAGGCACAATTGATACGGAATGCTGCGATTTTGTTTTGCACAATTTGACTTGTTTTTCATATTTTGCTTAATTTCGGAAAAAAAAAAAAAATTCTGGTTTGCAAATTGACTTATTTTGGTTTTGTATAAGTCAAAATTAAAAAAAATGTTTATTATGCCCTTGTGGGAATGTTCCACATTCTATGATTATGCTTATATTTGAGAAAGTAAAAGCATAAAATTAAAAAAAATGACTTATCTCAGCCTTTGAAGTCTCTCTTCTTGCTTGGGTGCCATGTGGGAGATGAAACTCTTTGTATTGGTCTTGGTGTGATCTCCTCCAGGTAGGTTTGAAGTCAAAGAAAGCAACTAGTCAGCAAAGAACATTCTTTGATGCTATCATGCAACCCGTGAAGCTTTTAATACACCAAATAATGCATTGATATTGCTGTTTGTAGGTGGGACACAGTTCAACAAGACAAAAGATTGCCAACACCAGTCAAAACACAGCCAAAACAGCAGAATAAGATGCCTCAAAAGAGCTCTACGCTGTCAAACAGGGAATAAACAGCTGATTTTTGAGTACATATAGCCAAAAAGAATGATAAGACCATCACATAGCAAGTGTTACGCAGTCCAAGACAGCTGATAGTCCTTTTGGCATGGTTCCAAAAATAGCTAGTTGGTCCAAGATGCCTTTGTTGGTTGAACTTTTATGGAAAACAATCGTGCTACAAATATTTTAGCCCATTTTTTGAGAATCTTCTACGTCTGATGCGAATTAATTAATTGTGGAGATTTTGCTCGTAATCTACGTAGTTCAAATGACCTACCTTCAGAATGAAAGCGCATAAATAGTTCCTCAAAATTCATCTCTATTGTGCCCAAGGTTGTGAGCCATTGGACTCCCAAAACAATGTCTACCCCACACATGGCAATGACAAACATAGGGGAATGTAGCTTGTGTTGAGTAAAGGTTAATATGGAGAAGGGGGGTGAACCAGTTTTATATATTCTTTTCTTTTCTAAAACTTAATCACTTATTCCAATTAAGATATTCAAAGCAATCAAATCACAACACAAGATAACACAATGCAAAGTGACACCAGATATACATGGAAACCCTTTTGGTAGAAAACCACGGAGAAATCTTTCTCAATATAAATATTCGTAGTCACCAACTTACTGGAGCACCAACCACAAATACAATTTTGTAGGCACCAACCTACTGGAGCACCAACCCTTTTCACCGAGCACCAACTCAGCAAGAGCCACCAATCTCTTTAAAACGAAGGCACCGACCTTCTCACAAGAATCACTCTTCTATCTCTGATTTGTTGCTAACACAACGGATGATAGAGCATTGCTTTATCTCGTTTTGATTCGATTTACACTTGAGTGTTTTCATTGCTATGCTCTGCCTTATACTTGCTGGTTTTTCTTTTCAATATTCTCACAAAATTCCCCTTTCAAATATTTCTGCTCTTCTTTTATTTTTTTCACTTTCGAACTTACTAATTCACCACTTGTTATGCACTTATTTAAAGCCACAAATTAAGGTTGTGACTCTTCAAACGAAAAGGTCCATCGAACAATCACAACTCCTCCAAATCAGGTCAGCCAAGGTTGGGGACCATTTTAGCCTTAAAACTACCTTGAAACCTTCGCCATTATTATCTCTTTAAGCCCATTAGACAATCAATTTATCTTCGATTCCACGCAAAGATATGACCGTTATTTGCACGATTAATTGCCTCAATCAAATTAAATATTCTTTATTTAATTTAATTCTTGTATCGAAATACTTTGCCATCAATTAGATTCACGATTACTCTTTGACATCAATGACAATATTTCCAACAATCTCCCCATTTGTCATTGATGGCAACCATGCACTGAATCTGCTCCCCTTGCTGTACTGTTTCTTCTATCAGAGATTTTTTTTCTGTAGCACCCCCTTTTTGTGACTCCCTCTTTTCGCACTTCTCCCCCTTTGACATCAATGGCAAAGGGACTACCCAGGAGTCAGATAATGCAATGCTTAGCTCCCCCTTAATTAATACTTCCCTTTAGTGGCAGGAAGCAAAAGAGATTACTCCCAACTTCTCACGAAGGTATTCAAATGTGTCCTTTGGAAGTGGCTTGGTAAAAATGTCCACTGTTTGCTTTGTGGTGGCAATATATTTCAATTTTACCAGTTGTTCTACAACTTGCTTTCTCAAGAAATGGTATTTGATTGGAATGTGCTTTGTTTTGAAATGCATCAATGGATTTTTTGAGATGCTGACAACACTGGTATTGTTGCAGTATATTGAAATTGGATGATCATATTCTACCTTGATGTCTTTAAGGGTCTACTTCATCCAAAGAATTTGAGTGCAACACAATATTGCCGCTATGTAGTCTGCTGTTGTTGTGGATAAGGAAACTAAATTTTGCTTCTTACTTAGCCAAGACACTAGGCTATCTCCAAGGAAAAATGCTCCCCTGCTTGTGCTTTTTTTGTCATCTAGGCATCCTACCCAGTTTGAGTTTGTATATGCTACCAATGTGAAATCCTTCCTTGTAGGATACCACAATCCATAATTTAGGGTCCCTTTTAGATATCTGAATATCTGCTTTACCGTTTGCACGTGTTTCTTTAGGAGTTGCATGATAGCGTGCTATCATGCCCAGTGCTTGCATGATATTCGGTCTGGATGTCGTTATGTACAAAAGACTGTCAATCATTGATCTGTAGAGTGACTGATCTGCATTGGGCGATTCATCATCCTTATTCAACTTGTTTCCTGTAGCCATAGGAGTGCCAACTGGTGCACAGTTTTCCATTCCAAATTTCTTTAGCGTACTTGGTTTGGGAGATGAATATTCCTTTATTGGACTCAGATATTTTTAATCCAAGAAAGAATGATAGCTCACCAAGCATGGACATCTCAAATTCTTTTTGCATGTCTTCGGCGAATCCTTTGGACAACTTCTCATTATCTCCTCCAAAGATTATATCATCAACATAAACTACAACAATTAACTGATGCTCACCTTCTGTTTTAATGTACAAATTGTTGTCGACAAATACTCTCTTTGTTATTTTTCGACCAAATGAATCATTATGATGACAAAGTTAATAAATATAAACCCCTTCTCTTTTCTTGTTCTTCCATGTTCAAAATCTAGTTGTTCTTATTCCATTGCGATCATTTTTAGTTTTTGAGTATCCAGTGTGGTTAGTAACCTTCACAGCCCAGGCGCAACGACACAATAATTAGGGTCACGCTCTACCACTTAGCTAATAGCCTAGTAGGGCTCCCCTCCCTAGTAGGGAGGGCCCTCCCAAAAGCAATAGAAAGCATCTTGCTCGCTTGCCTCTTATTTACAACATGTTGGCACCTTGCACGTTTTTTATTCTTTGGGGGGTGCAATTGGGGAGTGCACCCTTTTTTTTTCTTTGTTAAGACATTAACATCATTTTCATCTAATTTAAATTTATTTGTTTGATTGAAATTGAGAGTTTCCTACTTCATACAACTCAATTCACTATTATTCTTTAGTCCTTTACCCAAACTTACAAAATAGAAGAGAGTTCATTGGGAATAGGTTCAGGTTAACCGGAAGAACAGATAGGGTCAATGACATGAGTTTCAAACTTCACTTTCGATAAATGAAAAAAGTTTTGAGTTTAGATCAGATAGATAGATAGGGCTATCTATATGGCTTCCATATCTATATCTATATAGGGCAATCCCCATTAAACTCCCATATATATATAGAGGGGCTAAGATCTATAGGGAGGCCCCCTCTAACTCTATCTAGCTCCCCATATATATAGAGAGGGGGTGCCAGGCCCTTGGATAGACCCCACACTAGCTCCAAGACGTTGATTTCTAACTAGAAAAGTAAATGCTTGAGCTTGAGAGGCCTCTGGACCAGTAGGCCCATAGAATTCACTGGGATAAGATGTATTGTTAAACCAAACAAAACAACAAGCAGTGAAACCAAAGATAGAAAGAGCTGCGAAAATGGCGGATGTCATAATCCATAGAACCAATCATGTCGTTTAAGTTGCACATTGCTTTCTACCACATTGTTTTAGACGAATTCTTATCATAAGGTAGATATCTGATCTGTTATAAAATAGATATGTAATTATGAATAGTCATTAACTTAATTTCCACAATATTTATATTGACATAAATTCATTATTCGAGCTAATGCTAGGTATTGAACTCTTCTTTAGCTGTGTACATTACTTCGACAATAATGGTTTCAATGCTCTTTTGTCATGCAAATTTCTCAATATTTTTTTCTACCTTTTCTCTGACAAAATGGGGGGTTTTATTTAATTCTAGTCGACTTTTAGGATTCCAAATTAGGCCTATATCTTGATGGAAGAACAGGAGATATTTTTGAACAACCTATTACAATAGGAATAGCTTATATATCGAAATTGTGTCATCAAGTTGATGACAAAATTCATGCACGTTCTAGTGGACCTTATACAATGGTTACACAACCTCTGAAAGGAAAATCCAAACAAGGAGGGCAACGAGTAGGAAAAATGGAAGTTTGGGCTCTAGAAGGTTTTGGTGTCGCTTGTATTTTACACGAGATGCTCATTTTAAAATCTGATCATATGGATGCTCATGAAAAAGTATTTGGTGCCATTCTCACTGGAGAGCCAATGCCTAAACCTAGCACTCCTACAAAATATTTTCGATTAGTTAGTCGATAACTACGATCTTTAGCTCTAAAATTGATGAATCCTTGGTCTTGTAGATACTTGTCAAGTCTTGAATACGAAGCTCTGGAGGCTTGCTTCAATCCATACAAGGCTTTCTTCAATTTGCATACATATTTGCTATCTTTTGATAGAAGGAATCCTTCTGGCTGTTCGATGTACACTTCCTCTTCTAATTTACCATTCGGAACAACAGATTTTACATCCATTTGATATACCTTGAAGTTATTGAAAATAGCATAGGGAAGAAACGTTTTGATTGCCTCTAATCTTGCCACAGGAGCGAAGGTTTCTTCAAAGTCAATACCTTTGATTTGAGCATATCCTTTGCATACCAATCGAGCCTTGCTTCTCGTCACTTGACCATTCTCATTTAGTTTGTTCCTGTATACCCATTTGGTGTCGATCACATCTTGATCCTTTGGTTTGGGTACCAGCTCCCATGTCTCATTCTTATCAATTTGGTTTAGCTCTTCCATTGCTTTTACCCAATGTTTATCATGGCTCGCTTTTGAAAAATTCTTAGGCTGTATTTTAGATAACAAAGAAAAATTTGCTTGTTCAGAATTTCTTACAATCTTTCTGGTTTGTACTTCAGCGTCTATATTGCCAATGATTTGGCTTTCGGCATGGTTTTTTTGAATGAAACGAGATGGTGTTTTGGTGTCTTGCCGTTCATCTTCATCCATCTTCTCTACTTCAACATCTTGTTCTTCAATGATATCAGGTTCGTCTAATGGATCACTTGCCTTCTGAGTTCCAATTTCATCTACTTTGACACTGGCACTTTATACAATAGTTTGCGTTCTCTTGTAGCATTTATAGGCCTTGCTTTTGGTGGAATATCCCAGAAAACTTCCTTTATCGGCTCTTGAGTCAAATTTCTCCAAATCATCTTCGGTCCTCTTAATAAAACACTTACTTCCAAATACTTTGAAATATTTGATAAAAGTTGGTCTTCCCATCCATAACTCATATGGGGTCTTGTCATTGTTGACTCTGATCTGCCCTCTATTTAGGATATATACAACTGTGTGGACAGCTTCTCTCCAATGTTTGTCTAATATTTTGGATTCATTTAGCATTGTCCTAGCCATTTCTTGGACAATCCTGTTCTTTTGTTCTACTACCCCATTGTGTTGTGGAGTTCTTACAGTTGAGTATTGTTTTTTTATCACACGGTCTTTACAATATTCAATGAATTCATTTGACATGAACTCACCTCCTTTATCTAACCTTAAGCATTTGGCCCTTAAACCGGTTTCATTTTCAATTAATGCTTTAAATGCTTTGAATTTACTAAAGGCCTCAGACTCTTCTTTCAGAAATGCAACCCATGTCATTCTAGTATAATCATCAATTAGCAGCATAAAATACCTCTCACCTTGTATATTTTGCGTTTTGGTGGGTCCACATAGATCTGTATGAATAAGCTCTAATTTCTTCGTGGTGGAATATCTCTTTGTTTTGAATCTTGTCCTGGTTTGCTTCCCATGCTGACATTGCTTACAAAGTGTGCTTGATGGCTTTGTTATCTTTGGAATGTCCTTTACAACTTGCTTCTTGCTAATATTCACAAGGTTATCAAAATTTATTTGGCCCATTCTTCTGTGCCATAGCCAACTTTCTTTAACTTGACTCAGACAACACTTTCTCTTTTGACTTTGTAAGTATGTATAAATTGTTTGTTCCCCTGTGAACATCTGCAATTAGCTCTCCTGTGTCTCTTTTTCTGATCTCGCAATCTTCAACAAATAACTTGAGTTTTTGTCCTTGATCACACATTTGGCTCACACTTAGAAGATTATGCTTTAACCCTTCCACATATAACGCATTCTCTGTTTTGGTTCTTCCATTATCAAGATTGTAGTGTTGTCTTTGAACTTCACCGTGCCTTCGTTGACCCTTTTTAACAAGATAAATTTGCTTTTATCTCTAGTCACGTGTCTTGCATATCCACTATCAATGAACCATTGTTGTCCTTCATCTCTAGCATGGAATGCTGTTTGAACGATCATGGATTCTTCTTGTTTCTTCTTCAGGTTTTTGTTGTTTCCATTTTCTTAATCATTGGAGCCTTGAACTTCTGATCTTGTCTTACAGATTCAAAAACACTTCTACAATAGCGTGCTATATGTCCATAGTTGTTGCACTTGTAATAGATAGCTTCTTCATCAAAGTTTGATAGGGGAGCAAACGAATTGTAGCTTCTATTCAAAGCTCCATAGGTTCCTTTGTTTCTGCTCTTGACTTCAATATCTTGGCTCTTTTTCTACAATCTAATTTCTTATGACCAAAATGATTGCAATAATAACAATATCCATCAAAATAATAACCAAACCTGGTTTTGTTAGCATATCTTGGAGCAAGTGGTCTCCTGAAGTTTTGTTCTCCTTTGCTTTCTTTGTTGATAGAGCTGGTTTTGTATTCTAGCATTCTTCCTTTTTGGTCTCCTTTTTCACAGGTTCCTTAAGAGTTTCAGCATAGCTCTTAGCTTTCTCTTTTTTCTTTCTCATACCCAATGCCTGACTTGTTAGATGGTGATCTTTGACTCTCCAGAATCTTACTCAAAACTTGGGTGCTTTTCTCAAATTTTAAGTCACTTGCTATTTTAGTATTCGCCTTTTTCTAGATCCCTTTTTAAAGCAGTAATCTCAGATTCATACCTTTCACAGTCTTCTCCTTTCTTCTTTAGCTGATCTGTTAGTTCTTCAATTTTCTTTGCCTCTTGGATTTGGACTTTTAGATCAGCAATTATTTTCTTTGATTCCTCAAGACCTTGTGATATTCTGGCTTCTGAGTCTTGACTCTCTTTTTCATATTTATGAATTAGAAGCTTTTGTTTCATGTTCTTTTTCTTAAGATTTTTTCTCTCCTAAGGCATAGATAAGCTCTTCTTCGAGATTTACATCGCCTTTGTCTTCTTCCTTCGAGTTTTTTCTGCTTGTGGAAGCATTGTCTTCTATGGTCATGAACAATGTTTCCTCATTGTAAGAATCACTGGCTCCGCTTTCCTTGGATGAGCTATAGTTCCTCCTCGAGTATAAGCTTTTCTTTTGTTTCTCAAATCTCGTCTTTATTTTGTTTGAATCTTTTTTTGAATTTTGGTTTGTTCTCCTCTTCATCACTATTGTCTTTATCCGGGCACTTAACTGCAAAATGACCAATCTTACCGCAATTAAAACATTTGAATGGTAACTTACCTTTATATTTGCCCAAACCTTTCAACTTTCGAATGAATAGAGCCCATTTTCATCTTCTTCGCTACTTGAGCTATCGCTTGGATCAAGGTCCTTGACTTTCTCCTTCTTTGATGCTTTGAATGCTACTTCTCTTTTTGATGGTCTTTCAAATTCAATCTTCATTTCATATGCTATGAGGATTTCCGTGCAGCTCATCCATCTTTAATTTATCTAGATCTTTCATTTCTTCAACAACAGATACTTTCACATCAAACCTCAATGGTAAGGACCTTGACGCCTTTTGGACGATTGTAGACTCTTCCACGGTTTCTCCAAGTCCTCGAATAACATTGACTATTTCATCAACCCGGAGTAGGTATTCTGCAATGTTCTCTTCCATCTTTAAACTATCAAATTGTGTCGTATGAGTTTGGAGTTTTGCTTGTCTTGCCTTGCTATCACCCTCATAGATAGTTTTAAGTTTTTCCCAGATCTCTCTTGTAGAATCACATTGCATGATTTGTACAAATTCCTATTTTGAAAGGCCGCATAGGATGGCATTCATTGCGTTAGCATTGTTCTCGCTAGCCTTCTTTCCAGTAGCGTTTGTTGGTGGTGTTTGTGGCGTTTGGTACCTGGATGCTACTGCTTGCCAAATATCGAACCCAAAAGCCATTAAATATGTCTTCATTCTTATGCTGCCATCAAACAATGGTGCTTTGTTAGTGAAAAATCTGCCCTGAACTTGTGATCTAGCCATGTGTGCTTGTACGATCTACCTTCTAGGGGTTAAACTAAATCTGAAGAAACTCGCTTTGATACCAATTGTTGAGCACATGCTAATACTGAGAGGGGAGGTGAATTAGTATTATATATTCTTTTCTTTTCTAACACTTAATCACTTATTCCAATTAAGATATTCAAAGCAATCAAATCACAACACAAGATAACACAATGCAAAGTGACACCAGATATACATGGAAACCTTTTTGGGAGAAAACCATGGAGAAATCTTTCTCAATATAAATATTCGTAGGCACCAACCTACTGGAGTGCCAACCCCAAATACAATTTTGTAGACACCAACCTATAAGAGTACCAATCCCTTTCGTCGAGCATCAACTTAGCAAGAGACACCAATCTCTTCAAAACGAAGACACCAATCTTTTCACAAGAATCACTCTTCTATCTCTGATTTGTTGCTCACACAACGGATGATAGAATACTGCTTTATCTTCTTTTGATTTGATCTACACTCGAGTGTTTTCACCGCTATGCTTTACTTTATACTTGCTGGTTTTTTTTTTCAATATTCTCACAAAATTCTCCTTTCAAAAATTTTGCTTTTTTATTTCTTTCACTTTCGAACTTACAAATTTGCCACTCGCTATGCACTTATTTATAACCCACAAAAAGCCACAAATTAAAGTTGTGACTCTTCAAACGAAAAGGTCCATTCTAATGGTCACAACTCCTCCAAATCAGGTCGGCCAAGGTTGGGAACCATTTTGGCCTTAAAAACTGCCTTGAAACCTTCGCCATAATTATCTCTTAAAGCCTGTTCGACATAGTCAATTTATCTTCGATTCCACGCAAAGATATGATCGTTATTTGCACGATTAACTGCCTCAATCAAATTAAATATTCTTTATTTAATTTAATTCTTGTATCGAAATACTTTGCCATCAATTAGATTCACGATTACTCTTTGACATCAATGACAATATTTCCAACAACTTGTAGTCTCCCATAACAAGCTTAATACTATGCCATTTCCTAGAACAATTGACTATGCTGCCATCTACAACTATGACCTGAAATTCTGGAGTTGGTAAATGAAACAATTCAAATGAGTAGCCAACTTATTGTTGATGAAGTTATGTGTACTCCCTGAGTCAATCAACACTGTCACCTTTTGTTTCTTGAGGAAATCCACAACTTTAAGGGTTTGAGGAGTGCTAATCCCTGAAAGTACATGACAAGAGATAGTAGGTTGGGAATATTCAGAGTCCTCCTTTGGTTCTTCCTCACCCTTGTTGGAGGCGTCATCATCTTCTTCATATTCATTGGCTCTTTTGATGTAGAACTGCTTCTTGCCACTTGCTATCACAACCAAAACATAATCCTTTTGCACGCTCCTTTTCAATTTGTTGAGGGGTCAATCTGGTAGGCTGGGGAAATGATTGTACCGAGGAATTGCGTTCTCGGCCAATAGTGAAAGCCCTTCGTTTGACCAGATCTCTTTTCTCTGCCCTGCGAGCGAAGACCATGGATTCAAATACTGAACTTGGATTAAACATGCGAACATAAGGCTGGATGCTATCCTTGAGTCCACAAGAGTAGGTCATTCATGTTGTTCTTGTTGATGTCATCCATGCGTAAGGATAGATTCTGCAATTGCTGAATATAATCCTTGATAGATCCTGCTTGTTGCAACTTTGCTTACTGACTGAAGTAGTTTTTTGTGATGCTATTGTGATAGTGCATTTGTAGCTCATCAGTAAATATTGACCAGGTAACAAGAAGGCCTTTCTTTTTTTTTGAGCGCACAACCACCTATACCAAATGAACCGCTCGGGTCCCAAATATAGAGATGCCATGACCACCTTCTGCGCACATGGGGTCTGATGTAGATCAAATAAATTTTTCATTTGATTGATTCAAGAGATTGGATCCTTACCATCAACCTTGATGCCATGACCACCTTCTGTGCACATGGGGTTTAATGTAGATCAAATAAATTTTCCATATAATTGATTCAAGCAATTGGATCCTTAGCATCAAACTTGCGTACTTCCACATGCGTTCTTCAAACCGGTATTTGAGTTTTGATTGTTATGGTTTGGAGAACCCAAATGGAATGGTGGAGGATTATTTGGCTGTGGAAGATGAGCCGCAAGAGTGGTCAATGCCCCATTGATCGCTGTCAATTGAGACTTCACATCATCCATGTCCCCTTTTACCTCATTGTAAATTATAAGGTTCGAGTTTGAGTTCGACAAGGATAAAATTCGGTTCAATTTCGCCAATGGTTAAATTTCAAAAAGAAAATGCGATTAAATTCGAACCACAAAAAAAAACATATAAAAATAAGTCAAATCATATTAAAATCAAAATAAAATAAAAAATAAATAAAAACAAATTAAAATTGAATAAAAACAAATTAAATTAAGTCTAAAGTTAATACTAAATAGTAAAAATCAACTGGAGATTTTAAAATTTTAACTTCTAAAATAATAAAAATTAACTGGAGAGTAAAAATTCTAACAAAAAATTTAACTAAATACAAATTAGTAACGATCTAACTAAATACAAATTACTAATTTTTTAAAAAGTAAAAATTGAAAAACAAAAAAAATAAAACTAAACCTAAACTTCAAGTTTAAAAGAACGTAACTAAAAATAAAAACTATATGCCTCCTTGGCAATGGTTGACAACAGGCCCCAAAAGGGAAGGAAAATAACACTGCAACAACGCATCAGAAAATAGGATTACAACAATGCATAGAAATGGTCTAGCTTAGATATACGAACATAGATATAACAAACCCTTCTCTTTGCTTTGATAGTGCTAGGTTTTGTGTCAAAACAAAGAAATTACAGACCCTTTTTCTTTGGATGGCTCTTACCTTCGATGACTCACAAATTTTAACTCAATAGTTGCCCTGCGAGCCGATTAAACTCCAAACTAGTAGATTTTAGTAGCAATGAGATGACGTTAAAATACCGAAAGCCTTATTTCCTTAACCCTAACCAACTCGAAAATTGAATAATAATCTTTTCTTGTTTTTTTATTCACTTAACTTTGACAATTTTTAGGGTTTTCTGCAAAAATCGAAAACAAACTTGGTCCATATGAGTTTCATTGTGATTTTTAACATTTTTTTTGGGCTCCTATTAAAATCATTGAATTCATATTTTTCTCATTGAAATTCGGCGAATCGTGTGATGGAGACCACATTGATGTCCCCTTTTACCCCATCGAGACCAACATCTTTCTTTACCATGCTTTGCATATTTGACTGAAGTTGGTGAACCAACCCAGAAAGCTCAGAATCCCATGTTTTGGACTCCATGTCCTCCTTGTGAAGCATTTTGCCTGGAGTGTATTGCTCTTTCCTGCGGTCACAAGTGTTTGGACCAGCCATGCACAAACCCTAGGGTTTAGGGTTTCAGGGCCAAAAAAAGTATTTGAGGATTATATTGTTGTGATTG
The DNA here is from genome assembly GCA_037957365.1 of Torreya grandis. Classification (NCBI taxonomy): domain Eukaryota; kingdom Viridiplantae; phylum Streptophyta; class Pinopsida; order Cupressales; family Taxaceae; genus Torreya; species Torreya grandis. The sequence goes on from JARHVA010000473.1 coordinate 3,092,165, forward strand.
TCTCGCCGAGATGAATCCAATAATTGCTAATTTGCACAAGGGTAATTTTTTTTTAATTTTAAAGAGAATACCTCATAATACTACGGTGACGAAAAAATAAATTCTTCCTAGATCACAAGTTACGTTTTTCGATCCTTCAACTCTCAGGACAACAACTATGCTAGATTTGAAAAAACTATGCCTCCAAAACTTGCCCATATCGAACCTCTGATACCACTTGTAATGAAATTACTTTGATAATTCACACACCGATGGGATAATATATTGCAGAAATGTAAGCAGAATAAGCATATCTACAACAATAATTGACGAAAGAGCAAAGTACTTGATAAATATGATTGAGCCATTTCAAGGGGGCAACCTCCACAACAATGCAATAAGAGTAGAATTCATAATATGATACTCAAAGACTAACCACTACTTCCGATATATACTCTATTTAAGCCATGGTTATTCCATAGGCCTACCTTACTAACAATATAAGAACATAGAGTAATGTGACAAGATAATATGAAAGGTTATTTAAGCCACAAGTCGGACACACGTATACCTAGACACGCTATAGGTTAAGGGTGTAGCAAACCATAGGTGGTTAAGATTGTCAAGATGGTCACACGTCTTAACCATATGTAATGCTAGAACAATATTGGTGAGGTATTGTCATTAGTGATTAAGTGGTTAAACTATCTTAACCTTATGTAATTCTAGAATGATATTGGTGAAGTATCATGGTGTGGTATGCATGGCCAGCCCATATCATTCTAGCTATACGTGTAATTATTTGTTGCACTGTTTAAGTTGCATCATTTTTTCTCTAATATTATCATTTGGTAATGGTCGAGCATTGTGAACTCTTAATAGCTGTTGTATCTAACTCTTGTATTTAGCTTGGAAATCATGGCTTCATGGTTGAGAAACATTTTGCCACATTTGCAGCACTTCCATGAGTTGAATATATGCCTCAGGTTTGTCTCAAAGTTGAATGGCCAGGTCCATGGAGGCAATTAAACTTTCTGACAAAAGTTATTTTCTTGTAACAGCAAAGGCACCAGAAGCAATTACCTTATGTAGTAAAGTGCGATTTTTTGGATCTTAGCACAGTTCTCCATGGATCAGACTTGTTGAAGCACCTCACAGATTGTGACAGCTTAGAATTTTGCCAGTTGGTCTTCCACTAATTCAAGAAAAGGCAATCAACGTTATGTGCAATGGGTGATATTGCAGAACACTCCTCGACTTGGGAGCTGAAAGGTGGAGAAACTGTTCTCATCTTTATGGCTGAGGAACTTTTCAGGTTTACACACATTAGGTTCACTTTCCCTGTCAACTAGTCTCTTTCATTAGTGTATTCTAGCTTGTAGTTTCTTTTCGCTTCAATTTTCTGTTGGTTGTAATTTTGAATACCATTGACCTATTTTTGTCATGTGGACATTATTGTAATTTCTTTTTGTCTTTCTCATAGATCCATACAAGATATGTTTCAATCAATAGTTTTCCCTAAAGAATGTACTGGATTATTGTCTTTGGCCATTTCACCCAATAGGCAATGCCACCAAGATTTGGAGAAGTTTGAATATGTTGTTGTAAGGGTTCAATTACTTCAACATTCATTACTGCAATTGGTTTTGGGCAAAGAAATTCAACGGATGGGGTTGCAGATATACAAAGGCTGTATAGCTATCTCCAGCAGAGATTGCGACTTAAACTCAGAAATGTGTGACAAAAAAGATGCAATTATATTGGTGAAAGAGGACTGCTACGTTGACTGAAGATAATTTGCTTCAGCATTAGTTATAGGAACGTTGTGTTAGTTATTAGGAATTTAATAGTCAATTGGTATGTGTTTTTTTGTTTAGTTAACTGATTTTATGTTAATGTCAGTTAGTTGTACTTTTCATAGTCAACAAAGTGTTTGTAAAAGTTCATTTATCCCACATGCGAAAGGCAAAAGAACTAAAGTTGGATATTTGCAATGGATATTTTCTTAGGTATTAGAGTGGGGCATATTCTGGGTGGTAGTGATTTGTGCACAGGTCTATGAAGATTGTGTCTTTGCCAAGTCAAAGTGTATCAGCCATACCATGTTTGGAAACTTTTTTGGGCCTGGGTTGGAGACCATATAAGTTTTTTTCTCCCCTCTTCTACATACTGCATGAATTGATATTTCAAGAGAACTACGATTCTGTTTTATGTTTCCATTTTTGTCTGATTAGATCTTTCATGAAAACTACACTATTTCCCAGTCTTTAAAACAGTAAGAAAATGATTCTTTTGTGAGCATTTAGAATTCAGATTTCTACATCCTCCATTGAAATTCAGTTTTTTCATACCCTGGGTTTCTGCTTTATGGTTTACAGCACTATAGCAGGTCTAGAGTTGGATTCATAAGATCAGCTTAACACTCTCACCATGCACTTGCATGACAAATAAAGTAATCGGGACAATAGAAATCTAAATATTAACAATAATATTTTGTATAATTGATAATATAAATCTTATGAATAAAAAATGGAAGTCTTTGGGTACAAAAACCTTTCAGAGTATATAGATCATGTCTGAAATCCATGTATTCAATGTATGGCATTCTTAGACATAATATGCATGTGCCACTGTACAGTGAAGTTTGAAGTCGGTAATTGATGGTCCTGATTGCTTTGGTTTGCATTCAACTCTTGGCATTGATTTGACATTGTATCAGCTAGATACAACACCTACGTGTATCCAATAAGTGATGTCACTACTAACAAATAATTGGTTTGGTATCAACATGTCAGAAGTTGAAGAGCCCACTATTATGTCAAATATGTATTAGAGCTAGAAAGGTTGTATATGGTGAGTTCTATCTAGGCTCTCTAAGTCTAAAATTTTACCAAATTCCTAATCCTCAAGCTTTTCCAACGTTTAGGATTTTGGTAAACTACCACCATGACAAGCGTCCTATTTCTATTTTTCTGATTTGGAAAACCTGGATGATGTGGTCCCAGACAAAGAGGAAATCCACAATTTCTCTTATTTTTATGGCTTACAGCACTCTTAACAAAATCTATTTCGAAACCATCATGTATAAACATTGACAAGTCCAATGTGTTCTTCCTTTTCAGACCATATTCTCATTTCGTCCTTGACCATGTACCCAATTTGATGCTTAATATGATCCATCATTCATTTGTTTTTAATAGTTAAGTTACTTCGCATATCATGGCTCCCCTTCAACTGTCTTTTGCTCTTGATAAAATCTCTCGTCTTATCACTTGGCCTAGCTGTCAAGATCAACTTCTTCAAGTGTTCATTAAAAAATAAAAAATAGAATTTCATTGGGAGGTGTTGGGATTTTCATGGTCTTTCTTGGCCATGTTACATGGGAGACGTATCCTGAGGGATCCAGGACATGTAACCTGCTTTTCGTGCGTCTTCAAGACATTGATGACCATCTTAAAGCAAAAGAAAAAAAAATGGTTTCTTAAATTCAATTTTTTGTTGGCCTTTACCTTTCTGAAATTTCTGTCATATTTTCTCAATTCTGTTGTACAATGCTGAAAAGTCAGTCTTATTTTCCTGCTCTAACAGGGCCGATTTTTTAATCTAGTTTTATGTTTACTAATTCTAGTTTCATTTATTTTTTTGATGTTATCAAGTTGAAATTATATTTGTGTTTGTGATTTATTTATTTGAGAGAGTAAATCCTTATTAATGGATATGAAGTATTGCCCACTGATAGTATGTGAAAGTCCCAGACTTTAATATGTATGAAAACGGGTTTGTTCTAGAAGTTAATAAAAATTAGATTTTTAAGTAATTTCTATGTTAAAATTGACCAGTGAGATTTCATATTGTGATATATATATAATATATATATTGCTTGGTAAATATTCGGTAGGCTTATGGCTTACCTTTAACGTGACATGGTGTGGGGTACTCTCAGACCACATATTTAAGATTTGTAAACACAGGTCATGCTTGAAATTACCTGATAATTGTTACACCACCACCGTGCCACATGTCTACTAGAGTTATGGGCCATCTTATTGTAATGAAAGGCATATATATGAACTTGGGTCATGCTAATACAAGTGCTCCCACTACCAATACATCACAACCCTTGGTTCAGTTAAATTTATATTTTTAAATATTTTATTATGGATCCTTTATTTACCATAAGCTCAAAAAACATTTTTTGTTTCAACAAATATTTTTTATATGCTTTTTAGGCCTGCGGCCCCTGCATTGTTTGGGGCTATTTTTGAACTTCCTCGAAATGCATTTTTTGTTTTCAAAACATACAAACATTTTTAATGTAAACATAAGTATTATAGCTTAGGTTCTCACAAGAAGTTGTTTCTTTTCAGCTTATATTTCCATTCTTGGAGTTGGATTTAAAGTACTTTGATCTTGGACTGCCAAATCGAGATGCAACCAATGATAAAGTTACTGTGGAAAGTGCTGAGGCCACTCTCAAGTAAGTTTAACTAGGAAAATAATCACAACTGCTTAGCGCATGCACTTCCTTTTATGAAGTCTTTATTGCAAATAACAAGGTAGGTTTGCACAATTAAATTTATCAACTTCCATAGGAATTATTGTGCATTTGAAAACCATCCAGTTTCACCCTCCAGTGCATTTTCATTTGTATCATTGCCTTGGAGCATTTTCAGGTTGGATCTACTTAAGAATGAAGTTGAGTGGTTAGAAGTTGCATTACAGTTGGTTCACATTATGTACGATAATTGTAAATACTAGGTAATTTTGCATGTGCATTGGTGGAGATGCTTTGGAAGTAGCCTCTAATCCATTTGTAACATTCTTCCAATCCATTCCTAAAATGGAAGGAGTTGGAAGGGTTTATATGGAAAATAATAGAATTCAAATGATTACTCATGTTTGATGTCTATTTCACTTTACTACTAGTACAAATATCTTAAATACATTTATTTGAAATATGCTGAGAGATATTGATCTTGAGGTTCTTATCTTGGATTTTTCACATACCCCATTTATTAATGACTTCATTCCCTTCTCCTCCATTTACACACTGACTGGTGACAATGGCATCTATCTAGCTACACCAATGTGATGGGCTTGAAAAATTCTTTCCATGAAAAAAAAGAGCTCCAAACTCCACCATATGGCTAAGATATTATGATTTTTTGATTGACTTCTCCAAGTAAAAAGAAAAATCTTCTAACTGACCATCAAATGGTCGTCAAATTCAAGGTTGAAATTGACATGTGACGGTCAAATAGTCATCAACTTTAAAGTCAAACATAAAAGTGAACTCACTCCATTATGTTCCACCCCACTGCCGCCATTGTAGAATGCCTATTGGTATAATAATATGTATAGCAATGTTCTTTCTTCTTAACTATAATATCTATATTGTATTTGAAGTCTGATTTTTGGTTCACTTTAACAATTATTGTTATTTTCAAGGTTTGGTTTTGTCACCATGTTAACGGGTTGATTTTTCTGAAATAGGTTCTTGAATTTTAAATGTTTGGAGTCTTAGCGCTCATTGATTTTGTTTAGACCACTACAATATGATATGGACATTGTGTTTTGAAGATGTTTACTACTTATATCAATAGTTCTATAATATTAATCGCTTTGTCCATTCTCTTTTGTATATTTCCTTCTCTACATTGTAACTATGCATATCATATATTATTGCATTCTTCATTGCCTTTCTTAAACTAAGTTAGGGTTAGTTGTGTATGGCGTGTTTCCTTTGTCGCATGCATGGTTGCTCTTATATAATTGGCTTTACTTTCATTTTATAATTGCATGTTATTTACCTCCCTTATAAAACCATTTTAGACTTTAAAGTGTTTGACCTAGGAATATTCTTGGTTTATCCATTTGATAGTTAGCTTGTAGGTCCCTTCTTGACCTATCTCTATTAGTTGGTTTGTTGTCTCTATTCCTTGTTATACAGAGGGGTAATCTGGGAATTGTGTTTGTCGTGTCCCCTTTTTGGACATAAGAGTGAAAAAGGATCCCTAGCTTTTTTCTTTGGTGTTTCCCTTATGCTAAGGAAAAGGGGACTTAAAAAGGAAGCATTAACTCCTTTTCAAATTATAAAAAGGTACCTTTTGGTTAAGTTCTATTTTTAAGTTGAAGAGGGGGGCTTTTTGAGTTAATGGGGCTCACATAGCCCTTAAGTGATTTTAAAAGAAAGTTAACCTTATAACATTTTGCACCATTAGAAAGGGTTATGCATGATTTGATAATTGAATTCATTGAGTCTAAGCTTGAAAATGCTTGACTTTCTCCTTGAGGACGAAACCCTTCATGGTGGATTGGAATTAAGGATGAAAATCCTTAAGACCATCTAAGGTAGCTTTGTCAGAGCAATATCTTGGCCAGTTGTGGGGGTTGGAGGGTTTCATGTCAAACAGTGACATGGGAGATATTGACACTACAAGGTTTGAGAAATCCTCTCAAGCTCATGAAAGGAAGGAGCAGCATTCCATTCGGATGGATTTGATGGAGATTTATGAGGAATATATGACATACCCACCCCCTTTCAGGAAGGAGATGGACCTCGATGATTTTGTGTCATGGAAAAGAGGTAGGGGCAGTACTTGGTTTGGACAGGAGTTACATGATGCCTTGAGGAAGATTGCTCTTCCCACATTCGATGGTTCTCCAAACATTTTATTAGCTAGGGCATGGATTGATAAGTTAGGTACATACTTTACACTTAGTCCCATGGAGGTAGATGAGGCCCTAAGATTCATCACAAGACATTTAGAAGGCGCTGCCCATGATTGGTGGCACCAGGGGTTGATAACCCAAGGACATCACTTCATAGACAACTATGAGGAATTCGGTAAGAGGATCATTGGGAGGTGTGATCGGGCTGATCCAGAACTTTACTTTGAGAAATTGACACACTTGCAACAAAAGGAGCTGCAAATAGGAGACATCAATGAGGAAAAATCAAGCACTTAAGGGCAACCAAGTGTTGAATTTTTTGAGTTTCACAAAACATAAAATTTGGAGCAGCAAAGGGAAACTTCTCAGCTGAATATGGGGCAACCAAATAATGAAAATTCTAAGATACAGAATTCAAAAATTTTGGGGCAGCAAGAAGTTGTCCAACAAGTTCGTGAACAACAAAGAGAGCAAAAAGAGGAAGACAAGAAGGGAGAAGGATCAGAAAGATCTGAACTTCCCAAGAAAACGAAAGAGGAAGCTTTACATGAAGAATGTCAAGTATCCAAGGTTGAAGCTCTTCCAACCCTAGAAGTAATGAACCCTCTTGCAAACATTGCAAAGTTTGAGTCATCACATGTTGAGAGTAGTGTTACGAGTTCTTCGTTAGTGGTGAAGGAAGAAGGAGAAATCTTGACGCATAGGGCAAATAGAGAAGAAAAATCCATTTTGCATGACTGTAAAGAGAAATTGATGGTCAAAATCGAAATCCCAGATCATGCTAACAATGAAAACAAGATGAAGGGCACTAAATGGAGAAAGGAATATCTCCAAGAGAATCTAATGATGGAGAGTTGCAAATTCCCAATATGGATGTGGGATCCAGGTGAGACTTACAAGCTTAGTATTGCTGTCATACAAATTCTAAGTTCTTTGACACCTATGCAAGGAGGTTGGCAAGGCGTTGGGATCATAAAAAAGAACAATAAGGTGAAGAGCATGTTTAAGAGCATGCAAACCACTCCAAATCTTGGTAAGCATCATGATTTATTTGCTAGATTTCAAATGCTACATAGGGTGGTTTTGACCAAGGGAAGCATGCAAGGCAAGGGTGTACAACCATTGGCCAAAATTGAGGTATGTATAACTATTTTTGATTCATTTCTAGCTCTTGTAAATCAAACTGCATGTGGGAAAGCATTTTGGAATAATTGTCATTGATGTCAAAGGAATTGTAACGGATATGAATGGAAATGTCAAATGGAATTGTTGCCGGAAGTGAACGGAAGTGTCTCTAGAAGTGAACGGAATTATTGTCGGAAGTGAGCAGAAGTGTTGCTGGAAGTGAACGGAATTGTTGCCAAAAGTGAACGGAAATGTCGACGGAAGTGAATGGAATTGTTGCCGGAAGTGAACGGAAATGTCGACGGAAGTGAATGGAATTGTCGACCTTCGCCAACCTATTGGGAGTTGTGACCGTTCAAATGGACCTTTTCACTTGAAGAGGCATGACCTTAATTTGTGGCTTTCCGTGGGTTATAAATAAGTGCATAACGAACGACAAAAGAGTAGATTCGAAAGTGGAAGATATAAAAGAAGAGCAGAATTTTTAAAGGCAAATTTTTGTGAGAATATTTAAAGGAAAAAACCAGCAAGTATAAGGAAGAGTATAGCAGCGAAAACACTCAAGTGTAGATTGAATCGAAAGGAGATAAAACAAATGTTCTAACATCCGTTGTTTTGACAACAAATTTGAGATAGAGGAGTGATTTTTTTCTGAGAAGGTTGGTGCCTTCATTTTGAAGAGATTGGTGTCTCTTGTTGAGTTGGTGCTCGGTGAAAGGGGTTGGTGCCCTAGTAGGTTGGTGCCTACAAAATTGTTTTTGGAGTAGGTGCTCCAGTAGGTTGGTGCCTACGAATATTTATATTAAGAGAATTTCTCCGTGGTTTTCTCCCGAAAGGGTTTCCACGCAAATCTGTGTCTATTTGCATTGTGTGGTTTTGCATTGTATTCTTTGATTGCTTTGAATATATTAATTGCGGAGTAATTTGAAGTTTTGGATTTAAGATTAATAGTCGAAAGCGAAAAAAATATCTTATACTGATTCACGCCCCCCTCTTAGTATAAGCTTGTGCTTAACAAAGCACACTTTAACAGCCATGGTATGGAGGAGAACACCTTGATTACTGTTGTCTATGTAAGGGTTTACTATGTGGGGTCACAAAGTACAATTTGTACAATGTGCTTATCGCTGTTTGAGAGGGAAAATAGAGCAATTAATGATTGTTAGAGTCATTATACAGCCCACTTACATTCTATTTTATGTTGTTGAACAAGTGATAGAGTTCGGATAATCATGAAATTGGTGGTAAGCAATAGATATCATGATCCAAGGATCAATGGGAGGGCTGTTTATAACTTGTTGACTACTGTTTCTCATGTTTCCAACTTGTTCTCTCCAATGATTATGGTCACTAGGGTAAAACTTGCCTCTTGGGAGATGTGTTTTCCACCCCTTATCATTATGGAGATGTTTCTAGCGAGTAAAAGTGGGTTTCCAGCCGCTATAGGATTGATTTGGAGGAAGAAGATGGCATGTTACAGACATATTTGGGATAACATAAATGAATCCTTGGGAACTCATATGAGGAGAAACTATAAGGAAAGTGCAAGTCATAGATGGGAATTTCATATCATGTTTTTAAGGCATGGAATGATCAGAAAAGTGTTGCTAAACACTCTTGTTTTCACTAACATGTTTGTTCTATGTGTAGGATCACAACTTGGGCTGGTTGCAATGGCAACAAGGAAGGCTGCAATTTCTAAGTTGGGGCAGCCACTTCAGCGAATGGGGATCCACTCCATTTCATGTTCAGTAAGTAATACAAATTCTGAAGATTGTTGTTTATTAAAGGGGAGTAGAGGAGTTGTAAATTCTGAAGGTGGGCAGCCACGAAAGCATTGGGGAAACCATCCAATTCCATGCTTAAAAAACAGGAACAAGTCGGAATTTTTCAAAAGGAATAGGCCCATAAAACACTCAGAAAATTCTGAGTTATGTGTGCAAACTCAGCTGGTTACATGCACTAAAGGTTCCGAAATTTGTGAGGCAACGAACTCTGAAAATGATGATGAAGTTAATTCTGAAAGAAGTATGCAAACTCAGCTTGTTATATACACAGAAAATTCTGAAAAATTTGATATAATACAGCCCCTAGTGAATTCTAGAAATGATGAAGAATTTCAGCCCTTCACTGGTGACAAGAAGTTGGGGTTTGCATAGGAGGAAAAGCCCTTCCATGTTACGGAGTTTTGGCTCTTTTTAGGTTTGATATGTGCCCCAAACATTAGTAACTTTGTGTTAGGGCAGCAAGGATTGAATTTGAATATTCAATTAATTTTGGTAGAGCATGCAATGAAAAAGAAAATTCAGAAATGTGAAATGAAGAGGAGTAGGATGACTGCAAATGGTCTTCAATTCTTGGAAAAAGGAAGACTTGATAGGGGCAGCACCATAGAGGGAGAAAGCCTTTAAATTTTATGTATTCATGATGCATGTTGGAAGCATATTTGGAAGGGGTAACATGAGGATAGACAATGGGCTCTCATTTGGGCATCATGGCAAGGTTGCCCACTTCAACATGGCATCCACGCAAAGGGTATGTTTCCAAGGTTGTTCAAAGTCGTTTGTTTCACACAAATCAGTGAGCCAAACCCTTGGTTTGATGAAGAAGCTTCAAGGCACATTGAGAGCCCTAAGGGGTATTGGGGTGCATTTCAAGGGAGCATGCATTCCAAGGTACACATGCAAGGAAGAATGGAATAGCCTCTTTGGGATTTTTCGGGGGTGTGGAATAGCCACACTAATTTTTTTGGAATTTTAATAATAATTTTCAGCGCTTTGAACGTTGCAAAAATTAGGTTTTTGGTTGATTATTGTTGGCTGAATTTTTGGATAATTTTCTATAATTTTTAGAGCATTTGAATAATATTTTGTGCCATAATTGGGCACCTACAATAGTCTGAAATTAATTTTGTGTATTTAGGGTTTGAGCCTTTTCATAAATTTGTTTGTTTGATTAGGGTTTGTTGGAAAACCCCTTTGATCTAATATCAGCTTTAAAAAGGATATTTCAGTGTTGTACTTCTATAGTATAGCCTAGAAGACATTAGGTGGATAAATGTATTGTTGGTATAGTTAGTTTTACTTTAGAGCACTCTCTTTTTTATGTACCTTGGTCTGGCCTCACCCCTTGTTGTATGAAAGACTCAACTAGTGGTTGTGATTGATAGCATGGTCCAAGTAAGCCCCCAGGTAAAAGGATATAGGAACACTTTTAAGAAGAGGAGTAATAGGTGACAAGACCTTAGGAATCTTGCATCCTGATATTCCATCCTTTATCTTAAGTGCATTCTTGGGCCTATTAAATGAATTGTTATAACACGAAATATGTCTTAAGTCCTTTATTGCTCTTTGTAATAGCTTTAGTAGCACAACAAAACATTAGAACTATCACCATGGTGCAATTTTAAAACTACATATTTTAACGAGTGAGTGCAACCTCATACAAATGGTGTTCTACATTTTTTTTGCTAATGGTAAATTATTTACTAATACTAAACAACTTACAATGAATGAACGGGTTGTGTCTTATCCCTCAGAGGTGAGGTGATGCAAGAGCATCCAAGGGATATAGGCAATCTTGCATCAACCAAAAATATCTAGGGGTGTGTTCGTACAGGTTAGTCATCATGTTTGTCATTTTGGTAGAGTAAAGTTGATCCAAGGGAAGCATCCACACTCCAACACTTCAAGGGAATAAAGTATATGAGAGAGGATCAATTTCAAGCAATATCATGGTTCCAAGTGAGATGGTTGAGTTCTTCAACAATCGATGGATTTGAGAAAGTGGCTATGTTTGTCGAAGACCTAAAAGTGATAGGTTATGGGGCAAAGGAAAAAAGGGCATGAAGAACACCGCCAAACCATAATGCGATGGCATATTTGGATTCTCCTTGAAAAGATGTTTTAAAAAATATACGACATCCCATTTTGAATTTGTATGCAAATGTTACAGCCTTTAGAAGTCACAAGGTTTTGAAAAATATGCACGTCATGTGTGCACGAGTTTCCTTGTGTGATTTTTTGTGTGCTCAAGTCTTTCTTGTGTGCGAGAGTTTTGTGTGTGGGATTTTGTGCTCGAGATTTTTCTTGTGCACTTGAAGTCTTTTATGTGTGCAAAAGTTTTGTGCGCGAGAGTTTTTTTGCATGCAGGTTTTCATGTGTGCGGGAGTTTTTGTGCCCACAATTTTTCTTGTGCGCATGTGTTTTGTGCCTAGAATAACTCGTGTGTGCGTGAGTACATACACACATGGGGTGTGAAGTGCACACTGATAGTCAGAGTATGTAATGGCTGGAAATTGAAGGGTCACAAGAGGAGGATGAACCGTTGCATTGTGGGAAATTTGAAACGTTTGAGCTTTTGTAACGGTTCTTGAAGGATATCTTTATAACGGTTCTTGAGCTTTTGTAACGGTTCTGCACTCTTCCTGAAGTGACATATGGCAAAGAGTGATTTTTGTTAGAGGAAATATGGAACGTTTTATAAGGAACAGTTTTGCTTGGTGATTTAAAAGACCTTGTACTTTTATTCTTTCTTTTTTCTCTTCTAAATCCATTTGTGTAAATGGCAGCATTTCTCTTTGGGACAAATGGTACAAGGAAGTATAGCTTTGTACTTTTCTTTTTTTTGTCTCTTTTTTTTGGTAAAAATTGGGTTTTGCAATTTTTATTTCATAAGTTATATAATTTTGTTTTATGATTATAAACTGTTTTAAATTTTTAATGATTATGGTAAGTGTTTTGATGTCTTTGAGACCAAATAGGTCTGTAGAATAGCAAACGTAATTCGCTTATATCATCCTAGCCAAGTGTACACATGTAATTGTCGTAAGTGATGCTAGCATCCTTTGTCTACTGTCTTAACTAATGATGAATGTGTGTGAGAAGTGCCATCCTTGGAGTTGTCTTTGATGCTATAATCATACCTTTTCCTTGTTCTTTTGAACCTTTATGAATGCCCTGCAAAACACAAGAGAAGTAAGGTAGAGGCCATTCATAAATGTAAAATAGAAATGAGACAGGTTACTCTATAATATCATTTCTATGTTTGAACTATGCGGAAATGAAGGTAGTTTTGATTCGTGGAGCCTAAGAGCTAGTGAAAAGTATTTGATTTATGAAATTGAGTCGTGCTAGTGGGTTCAAGTGAGAATGACATTGAGAATAGTCGGGATTAGAAAAAGTAAATAGATGGAGACCTGTTGAAAAGGCATGATATAATGGAGTATAAGTAACATGATTCTAAGGCAGAGTTTCCATGGGAAAGTTAAAGTGTATGGAATTGCACAGAACCATGGAGAACAAAATGACAGGATTAAAACCCAAGGTTAAAGTTTTTATTTTAATGCTAAGGAACTAAGGTTTGGGACTCTATACCTGCAAAAAAGGATGTGAAAATATCAGCCCCAAATGATACTACACTCATTGAGTTGGGGCCCCACGGAGTATTAGTGAAGGATAAGAGAATCATACAATTCCAGCTTCAGCCATCTTGGGCATTAAAGCTCATTCAAACCTATCATATTGAACCTGGACGAAAGCCTTCAAGATAAATCAAAATTAGAAAACAAGCAACAACAGCTTCATTATACTCACTAATTTCCTTCCCTCCAATCAGCAATAGAAAGTTCACCATTCAAGAGGGGAACTTAGGTGATTGTCTGGCCAATTATGCATGTACTGTCACATTAGGCACAGTCCCTATCATTCCTAAATGTTCTTCATTCCTCTCACCCATTGAATCAGTCACCCCTCTTCCAATCATGCATATACAAGAAAACCCACGATGCAAATGATAGGGGAAAAGAGTGCAATTTGCCGTAGAAAAAGCAAATATATTGTTCATATCCCAGCTCTTGCCTCTCACCCTGGATGTAATTTCTCATCCCTCCCAAACAATGATTTCTACTTAACATAAGGTTCATAGATGATAAAGGAGAAGGGATTTTGTTTTTGCATCCATACCCCTGCCTCACCTCTTTCCACATAAATTCACTCAGCCCACCAAACTACAGTTATATAAAGTGAAATTGACACCAGAATTATATTTTTAGCATAAGGTGACTTGTCATAAATGTGCACTAGATAGTATCTCTCAAGTTCAGCGTAGCAATAGATATTTTCATTTACTGCCTCACAGTCTCTCAGGCATGTCCAACTACAGAATCTACAACCTCTCTCGATAAAATAACTCAGAAAGCAGAAATTCACCACTCTAAATTTCATGTCATCTCTCATGCCAACTCACAGCCATGCTGACTATTTAACTCAAAGAAAAGAGAAAAGAGAAAGCATAATGCAGAAAAACCATAGTAATTAATTGACACGCTAATCATGCACTTGCTTCACCTCTCTCCATTACCCGTTTACAGACCATCCCACAAGAATCATCGACAATATTTTATGAATTAACAAAGAGGCACTCCTTTGTCTCTTTTGTCTAACATCAAATCTACTTTCCAAGCATCACAATTTAGCGTAGAGATTCACAAAATTCAGAAAAGAAATGCACCAGATCCATCGCTCCTTACCTATTATGCTATCTTGCTCTCAATCCTTCATTATAAAAGAAATGAAGAGATTACAGTTAGACGCAATATCTTTTTTATTGGCTCTAAGTAGCAGACTTTGAAAGGAATCCCAGTATTGCAGTTTGAGATCCCTATAACATTATAGCAAGGCTCAACCTAACCTCAAGGATTTTTGTCAAACTTTGTATTTTTGAAGAGGGCCAAATCTATTGGACTGAATTTGTCAATGTCAGGTCAACACATCGACTGTGATATGAACCATATTTTTTGTCACCTATTGTATTTTTCAGCCCTTGTGTTTTGGGAGTATTGTAGTGGTACTGCAGATGCATTGGGTCAGGATGTTGGCACTAATTGTACTAATGATCATGAATTAGATTATGTCGAAGTCTTTATTTTGAAGATATTTAAATTGTCATTTACAGCGTAGTAGACCTAGGGTCTAGAACATGGAGACTTGAACAAATGCCACTTCCTAGATATTGTATGATAGTGTGATGCATCGAATCTCGAACTACCATGAACATTGCACATTGAAATATTTCTTTTCTATTATTTTTATATTCTATATCAGTGATCATACATAATTTTGTATGTTATTTAGCTTCAAACCTTTCCGAACCTTTTTGAAATTATGAACTTTGCGAATCTTTTCACCCTTTCAAACTCACTGAACTTCTCGAACCTTGATACTATGCCTTACAGGGATTAGAAAATTACATCGGCGAATCCCTAGGGCTATCTTATATCATAGACATAGGCTGTTTTGTCATTACTTAGTTACATAAAAATTGCTTAAATTTTTCATTTTCATCATTCACTTAAGTTTCTCAATGATCTCAACCCCAACCCCAATGCCATCATTCGATGAGTGAGCACACCAAAAGGGAATGGGTTTAGTTGCTTCAGCGGTTAGTTTCATTCCAAGTCTAGCTGTAATATCTTTATTTTCCTGCATGAGGTAGTGGAGGCCATCCATAATAATATGAACATGATAACTGCTTTTGTCCCAAAGCACTAGACTTCCTTCTCAATGTTAGAGTGATCCTCCTGCAGGAGGAAGGAATTTTGTAGAATTGGAAAGAATTTGGCAGGGCTCAAGCTTTGGGCCATGTTAAATATATTCTGCCTACCCACAGATAGAATAGGATCAAACATCGTCCTTTTTGCCAAATTCTCAGTGTGAGTGAGTTCCATATCATCAAATTCTTTAGCCTCCTACATGTGCTTCATCCAAATGCACATGTAAGGATTTTGGATTTCATCATTTACATGGTAGCAAAGGAGGCTTGGACGTAAGCAACATCGTTTTTTTCCTTTTTCATTGGTTTGGTCATGTTTTGAGGAACTCAAGCTAATGGTAACATTTCTTTAGGATCAAGGCCTTTCTTATCTGCAAAGGAGGTCACACTATATCAAAAAAAAGATATGAGGCCTTGAGAAAACCCCTTTCTCTTCCAAAGAGACCCGAGAGAAAATGATAGAAAGTGGTGACGGAGGTTTGTGAGGGAATACACCAGAATCTTGGAGAAAAGGGGCGGCAGGGGTTGGCGTGGGGCAATGGGTGAGGGGGACAGGTGGCAAGGGTAGGGGGATAGAGTCAAGGGATGTATCTTTTACTGTTAAGCCTTGTAGATCATCTAGGAATGTGCGAATCTAAAAGATATCTGGAGCACCAAATGAAGACAAAATACAAACCCCTTTGTTAGCCACCAAATCTGATACCTTATTTCCTTTTCTTTGAATATGCTGAAAGGAAATTGATTTGAATTTCCTGGCTGCCACTTTGGTTCCTCACAATGCTTTTACATTTCTGCCATCCACTGCATTGATCAGGATCTGGGAATCCCCTCTTAATATTTAATTCCTCCAACCTTTCAATACTGCCAATTGCAATCCCTCAAGGGAGCCATTGCTTTTGTGTTAGGAGGTGAAGTGAATATCCAGACCTCCAACAATTGCAATGGTGTGACGTCTTGTAATCCCCTTGGCAATATTTTTTGCAGTACGACAAGCCATTCGGCATGATGGGGGTTGCAGGGTTTTTGGCAGTCGTATTATTTGGCACGGTTTTCCAAAAATGCATTTCTGGAATCTCCTTGTTTTTCCTATTTAAAAGGTACGACCCTGTTATTGTGATGTACAAAAATTATTCAGATCCAAAAAAAGAGAGGTGCCATTGTCCCGTGGTTTTTCCTGCAAGTTGCAGGTTTTCCATGTAATATCTTGTGTCCTATTTTTCTTTATTTTCATTACTATAGTACATTAAAATTGTCTCTTATTCCTAACATTTTGCCCAATTGTTAGTATATATCCCACGTCTGTGGCATAAATTAAGGCTGGCTGAATAGATGAATTTCCTTTGTCAGCACCATCGATATTCATTTTCATGATCCCAGGAAAGGGGACCAGGGGGGAGGTGGGTGCAAGGTTTCTAAACCACTCATGTTCTCCTTTTTGGCTCTTAACTCCTAATTGGGTATCGAGATTGAATTTATTATTCCTTAGATTTTCATTTCAATTGTCCAAGTTTCTCATTTTTTAACCTTTTAGTATTAACACTTCTCACAAGAAAGCGTAAAGAAAATGACTATTTACCTATTGACCTTTATACGTAGATTTACAAATAAAATGCACACAACAAAGAAACAAAATTCAACATTTCTTCATAATACATTAAAGTGTTCACCTCCAGTTGATCAACCATTTCAGGCTTCCGAGTGTTCTTTAATTATACTATTGTTTCATTCATTGAACAAATATGACTTATTAAGATGGCGATTTTGTGATTTATTACCCGTTATTGTTTCAACAAACCGCTATGATGCTCACACAAATTTACAAAAGTATATGACGCATTGACTGGGTCCAAGGCCTTTTGAGAGAAGACACTTTTAACAACCTTAGTAATTTTTCAAAACTTGCAAGTGGCCCCAAAAGCACTTTTGGAAAGTTGGGTATAACAGTATTGAAAGCAAATGTAGAACACTAGAATCTGGGATTGGAAAAAGAAAATATTGTCTTCAATACTTTGGTTTATCGGTTATCCTAGTCATCGTGGGTGTGAAATGTGGGCCTGCGGCATCGTCTATGGAAGTTGGAGAAAAATTGAACGCATTAAAAAACTTATTAATTTAGCTGAAGTAGCATCCCCATCTTTTTCTTTTGCTTTAATCAGTTTGCATCTTTGTTGAATCTAGGGCTATGTTTCATTAAGTAGAATATAAGTTTAAACGAACTAAATGACAGGCTCGTCGTTATTGCTTCTAATACAAGTGATAATCATTCTAGGCTAAAGAGGGGTTGGGCTAAGGACTCTCAAGCTTGTTGTAGTTATTGGGAAATAAGAGGATCAAATAAATAGTATTGAGAATATTAAATCCTATATTTCTACAATGCTCAAAGAAAGAACTTGGAACAATTATGATATTGCCGATAAGAAGCTGAGGTATTGTTAAGATGATATTAACCCTGATTTGCTAGACCATAATTATTTGTCAAACATTATTGTCAAAAAAATAAAATAAGTATTGCAAAATGCCCAAAATATGTAGTACAAATATGATGAAGTGCCCTTAGACAACAAAATATTGTACTAAAGATAAAAAGGATTAGATTGTGGTTGATTGTCAACTGATGTGAGTGGGAGTATTTATACCTCTCACCTAAGTCACAAGGTTTGAGTTCGAGTTCAACGAGGATAAAATTCGGTTCAAGTTCGCCAATGGATAAAGTTCGGAAAAAAAATCGCCATTAAATTTGACCCATAGAAAAATATTAAAATATTAGAATAAATATAAATAAAATAAATTTAAAATAAAAATAAAAATAAAAATAAAATAAAATATAAAAAATAGAAGTAATTGTATTATATATATAAATAAAAATAAATGAAAAACAAAATTAAAATAATTCAAAATTAATTAAAAAAACATAAACTAAATAAATCTAGAATAGAAACAAATTAAATATAAAATAGAAATAAAAATAAAAAATAATGAAAAACATAATTAAAATTAAAATAATAAAAAACAAGTTAAAATAAGCAAAACAAAAAAGTTAAAAAAAAGAGAAATGGAATTAAAAATAAATAAAAAACAAAACGTAAAAGTGTTTAATGTTTGAAAAAAAGTTAGAAAAAAAGAAAAAGAAAAGAGAAACCTACTTGTTGGTTTGCCGTGCATTCCTCCGGAATCCTCATGCAGCGGCAGCCATGACCTCGCACTGAACAGGTCAAGCTGCAGCAACAGACCATGGTATCCCTCCACAGAAGACGAAGTCAGGCCTTGACTTGTCCACAGCAGTGCAACAAAATGATTCACCTTGCCATTACTCCAATCAGCAGTCGCCATTACATCCGTCAGCTCGCAGTCACTATCCTGCCAGTCAGCTTACAGTCACCTTTACACCAGTCGACGCTACAACTCCAACCTGAACTCGTAGATGCCACCACTCAAGCACGCAAACCGATTCAGATGAACACCAAAAACCCTTCAAAATTTTTTTCCGCTCAGGATAGTTTGCTGGTTCTGAATTCGACAAATTTGAACGATTTTTTTTGGTCTCAGCAATAAATTCGATGAATTCCAAAATTTTAGGCAAAAATCCAGCGAACCTTGTGACTTAGCCTCTGACAATACATTGGCATGAATCCCAATAATTGCCATGCGTACATTTTATTGGTTCATTAAATTAATACTTGGATCACTTTATAAAGTGAAGATGGGCTGTTGGTCTAATCACAAAATATATTACGAACACACTAATGTGAGCCATGGCAAAAGTGAATGATTTTTCAACAAAATGCTAGCCTGTTTCAGGAAATGGCTTGTAAACATCCCATGTTTCTCTGGGAACAACCTGGTGTTTCTAGGCTGCTTTCTAGGACCACTGATGTTCAAAATTTCAAATAACACAAAAACAGAAATAGAAACAGAAACGAAAACCTAACCCACCCTAAACTAATCCTCCATCCCCACTTCCCAAACCTAACCCAACCTCCTCTAAACCCTAAAAACATCACATAACAAAAATGAAAAAAAAAATACAACACTCTCATTTCATTCCTACAACATACATCATTACTGCTGTTGTATCTACTGCAAGGCTCACTGCTACTGCTACAACGATTTGAAGGCTCCCTACTTTTGCCACAACTAACTCACAAGTGCCCAGTCATTGCCCTCTCCTTCATTGCAATCTGTTATTGCAACAAGGAGAGTGATGCAGCCTTCAAGTTTGAAATTGATTCTTCAGCAATCTCTCACAGAGCAATATGATGATTTGTCGACGGGATAGAAAATTGGCAAAATCTAGAGCTATTCAGGTTTCATATGAGAGGTTCCTAGAAAGTTGGTGTTCCATGTAACCATATCCACCTATATCCGAGAAACTTAGGCAAAATCTAGTCTAATGTGTATGATCTCTATAGCGAAAGTCGTCATTGAAAAGCCCTAACCTTGGGAATTTTGTTTTTGCAACTTTTGTGAGACCAATGAAATTAAGAAAAATACCGTTTTTTTTTTGTCATACTCTATGAATTATCAGGAGCACCTTGGGAAAGATGTTTTCCATCCGGGATAGAAGAGCCCTGACCGCATCTTCTTGATCGCTTTTGGGATTGTTAACGTTAGTTTTAAGGGCTTGTTCTAGTTGATCTATGTTTTAAGGGTTCTGAGATTTTTGGTTCATATGGACTAATTATGTTTCCTGAAATGCTGTCTTAGGCTTTATTTATATGTTCATCTTGTTGCAAAAGATGTATTATTGGCAGTAGAAGTATTTTTTAGTTATCTTGTTTTGATATGTGGATTATGTGCAGTCTGTCAGGTACAGCTGTTCTTTTTGTAAAAAGGCTTTTTTGATATTAATACATGGGTGAAGGACCCCCCAACCATTTAAAAAAAAAAAATCAGGAACACCTTCATAAATTTCATAAAACTACTTCTTTCCAAAATTGTAGACTTATGAGAACCAAACGAAGCGTGGTGCTTTCATTTTCAATACGTTCATTTATAGGAATAATTCATTAAATCACAAGTGATTGTTTTCTCTATAGGTCTGATGGGAAGGTTTATCTTGATGGTGTTTCCAGTCAAAAGACAGTTTCTTTAGAAAATATCAAAGCTATTTTATGCCTAACCAGCATAGTTGACAAATCTTGCAGGATCTGGCACAGATGCTGCTGGATCTGGATTTTTTAGATATACCAAATCGGTCAGATATGATCCAGACATGTTTTTATTGTTTTTTTGAAATTAAAATTTCATCTCTCCACAAAAGCACATCTCGGCAGACTTGCTTTGCTTAGCCCACCAACTAAAATTTTACATATGTTTATCATTTATGCTATACAGTATTTTCAAATATACATATACATACATATATGTACACGTTTTTTTCTGAATTGTTTTCTGGAATTCCGGATTTTGGGGAATTTTTGCCTTTCCGTACAAATTTGGATTTGCAAACATGGTAACAATGTTAACCAGTTAATTCAGGGGCTGATTGATACTAACTTGTTTCTGAGTGATGTTTTAAGGTGCGACATGTTTATCTTCTTGAATGTTATCTAGGAATCTTCCAAATGAAAACTAGCAGGAATTGTCTCGTAACTTCTAACATAAGAACTGCTACAAATTTTCTTTATGCAGGTATAATGTGGGTGTTAAGTGTGCAACAATTACTCCTGGTCAGTAAATTCTGACCTCTTAGCTCCCTTGAAACTGTTCTGATTTTGGATGCTTGGCTTGATTTTATTCATTTACATGCCTAAAATTGAGGGGAAGTATTACTTTTTTAAGCACTTGGCTTGTATGCTTATGACCAGGTAGAAGTGTTTTACTTTGTGGTTCCTGAGGATTTTACAGGACTAGCTTCATAAAGTTCTTTACTTGAGAGATGGATTTGTACATGTTTACAGTTTTTTCAGTTTGACTCTTTGTCGGGACCTGACTGGGCTTAGTGTGTTTATCACAAGACACTTCGGGATTGGTGATTTGAGGAAACTGATTTTAAGCTCATGTTTCTTGTAGTAGTGTTTGGGTGCTTAGCTTAAAATCCTAGTTTAAGACCTATATTATATTTAGTTGTGAACTAAATATGGTTTTGGAGATTCGCCACTGAGGGGTTTCAGCTTTGTTTCCCATGTTGGTGCCCATTTAATTGTAAACATTGTGATCAATAATAGTGATCTTCTCTTTCTATTCTTGTCTTCTATTTCTTTTCATTATGGGTGGTTATGGTAGATAGCTGTTATTTCATTGCTATATGCTATTTGACTTCTTGATGTTGGTGTAATGAGCCCAAAATTGTTCCAGAATAAGAGAGGAATAAATATTTTTAGGAAAATAAGTTGAGAATAAAGAATCAAGCTATTTTAGAGAAAGTAGGAATAGGAAATATTCGAGGATGGGAATAAAGCAAATAAAGCTATATATGGTGATAGATAGTTTTGCTGTTTCAGTAGAATAAGAATAAAGGAAAGATCGGTTTAGGGAAGCAAAGATAGGTTGTTTTTGGACAGGGTTTCCTTGCTTATAGATATGGTAAGATATATAATAATAATATGATTATCTGGAATGAAATATGTGATTCCACACTTGATTGAAGATTGGTTGTCTTCAAAATTGGGAGTGACTCACCTGCGAGTTTTGCACTGTTCTCTTTTTGGCTGTAATCAGAACAAAGCTATATTGCTTGTTCCTAATAAAAAGATCACTTCTGAAATTTGTTTCCTTTCACATCTCAGATATTTAAATTTCAAAGTTTTGTAGACAATTTTCTTTTCCAGAACTTTATCAAATTCAGTTCAGATTTATCTAGGCTCATAACAGTGGTATCAGAGTGGTGATTCTGCCAGACTGTGTGTTATAACTTCATGTTCAGGATGGGTGCAGAGCATGAACGAGATAGAAGTGAGTTTAGGCATGCAAAGGATGAAAGTTTTCAGACTTCAGTTCAGAACATGGACAATATGAGTAGGGATATGATAGAAATGACACAAACCATGCAATGAATTTAACAAAGGGTCTTCTGCTCGTCACTCATCATGCACGGTGGAAACGTTACAGCTGTGATGGTCTTCTCCTAGATCAAGGTGGAAAAGTTTGTTGAGAACTATGGTGATAAATTTAGAAGACTTTGCTTGCTAGTCCGTGGTATTCCAACACCTAGACAAGCCTACATGTTTGTGGATTGTTGGTATGATGAATTGAAGGGATTTGTTGAGGTGCTGAAGCCATCTGATTTGGATGAGGCTATTTGAAAAGCAAGGGCATATGAGATGATGCTTAAAAGCGAGGTACGAAGCAAGCCGAGATATGCACTTTTTGAAAACCAAATCAGACCATATAGAACAACACTTAAATAGTGATATGCAACAACCACCTAATAGTGGGTTGTGTGGTAGCAGAACAGTTGGGAACGAAAGGTGAAAAGAAGACAGATGTTACAAATACAAGGAAAAATGGACTATAGGGCATATGTATATGGCTAATGGGATAATACAACTGATTGAAATGCTAGATGAGTTGGGCAGAAACGGTGATGATCAAGTACATAGTGTTCCAAACATGTCACTGCTAGAAGAGTTGCCTCCAAAAGAGCCAATCAAGCAACCTACTGCATCTTTGGCTGCTATTAGAGATACATCTTCACACCAGACCCTAAGAGTGGAAGGATGGATTCATTGGAGACAGGAGTCATAGTTTGATTGATGTTGGTAGCACACATAATAGCATTGCTTCTAAACTTGTGCCAACACTTGATTTACCTAGTTATGCATGTCCTCCTTTCAAGGTTAGTATCGTAGGTGGAATTACTATGGGTTGTAAGCAGTCTGTTAAGGGTGTGAACCTTAGGATGGGGTCTTATGCAGTGACCACTGATTTTTTCAGATTACCTTTAGTTGGCACCAATCTGATATTAGGCATACACTGGATTTGTTGGTGGGAATCTTCATTCAAGTCAGCAGAGATGACATGCATACCTCAGAGCTCTTGGTGATACTGCGGCCCCAGATTCTGTTGTAGATAGACAGTTCTGCCCACTTCCAACTTAGGACACATGAAAATGTCGTATGAGAGGTTGTGGCACTTCAGATCGACTTGGAAAAGGACACGACTAATGGTCACACCCCTTTGTATTGTAAGGCTTGCGACATTATATATGATGTTGTATTGTTCTGAGTTAGATATGAAGATAGTGAGAAAAGATAGCTTGAGATATCAGAGTATATGAGAGAGATGAGAGAAAGATTGTGATGGTGGAATGCAATAGACATTGAGAATGAATAAGGATTTACTTGGGTAGGAAATGATGTGTTCATGTGTATGTGATGATTTTTGTGTATAATCAAGTATGCACTGCAAAACGTTTAATGAATTAAGCAGTTAATAGCTAGCAGTTAATAATTGTGTTCTTATTTGTGTGTGTTAGCTGTAACTAGTTTCAATATCATAAGTTGGTGTATTCAGTTATCACTGACTTATGCCAATAGGCTTCCTGGACTTGGTAAAATCTGCACAGAATTTAAACATTTATATTTGAAATTTAGGAAAGTTGGTAAGAACCATAACACTAAAGTTTCTAGCGAGTTAATTGTCCATCAGATCAGCTCATAAGATGCAAAATAAAATCAATCCAAGCAATCCAGGTTATCAATTGTCACACCTTAAAGGGCTTAAACCAGCATATATCCAGCATGTGCATCAGGTATTTCATTAGTACCAAGTGGCATTCGGTGATCTTCCTAATGGCCTTCCACCTGATAAGGGTCAAGAGCATATCTCAAACTGGAAAAAGGTACA
Organism: Torreya grandis; assembly: GCA_037957365.1. NCBI lineage: Eukaryota > Viridiplantae > Streptophyta > Pinopsida > Cupressales > Taxaceae > Torreya > Torreya grandis. The sequence goes on from JARHVA010000473.1 coordinate 3,116,279, forward strand.
AAATCCATTATGATTCCTCCTTATTGATATCCCAAGTTGTTTAAGGATGAGATTGATAAGCTGGCACAAGAATTTCTTGTCGTGGGGCACATTGCATCAAACAAGAGTCCATTTGCTGCCCCAGTTATTGTTTAGGAAGAAGGATGGTTCGTTTTGTATCTGCATTGACTATTGTGCCTTAGACAAGAAGATTATAGAGAACTGATTTCCTATGTTGATTTGAGATTCATCTACCATCGAATCAGGATGAGGTTTGAGGATACACAAAAGATGACATTTAGGATGTGCTATGGACACTATGAATTTCGAGTCATGCTGTTTGGACCCACCATGCACCGGCAACTTACCTCAAGAAGTTTGTTTTGGTGTATAGAAAGGAGTTACAGTAGCATGTAGCCCTCCTTGAGATAGTCTTGAATGTCATGAAAATAAATAGTTTATTTGCAAAAGAGAGCGAGTGTCTCTTTGCTGCACCTAAATTATTATATTTGGGGCATATTATCTTTGGTGAGGGTGTCAAGATGGGATGGATCCAAGATTCTAGCAATTAAGGGATGGCCGGACCCAAAGGCACTCATTCAATTGAGAGAATTCCTTGGGCTATGCAGTTATTACCAACACTTTATTGAGGGATTTCCTCACTTGGCTGCTTTGCTTATGTGATTGACCAAGAAAAGTGGATTTGAATGATTAAATTCAGCTCGCTAAGCCATTATGGTCCTTAAGGAAAGAGCGTGCACTTCTCCTATCTTGGTTCTTCCTTTTTTTTTGGGCCATCCATAATCGAGTATGATTCTTTTGGGTTGGGAATTGAAGGAGTTTTGATGCAACTCAGTAGGCCTATTGCCTTTGAGAGTCGCAAGCGGGATGAGAAAGAAAAATTGTTCTAATAATGGTAAGTAGATGCTAGTTATGATTGCATGCGTTGGCCAAATTCAAACAATATCTGGTATGCGGCAATGCAGCACATTCATTGTTAGGACTAACCATAACAGTTTTATTGCAACATGACCTCAATGAGAGACAATCTAAGTGGATGAGAAAATTGGAAGCATATGATTTTGAAATTAAATATTGCAACGCTTATGAAAATGTAGTAGTTGATGCTTTATCCAAGAGACCTGAAATTAAGTTAATTTAATCAGCCAGTCCAGATGGGCAGCAAGATATTGACAAAAAGTATGCCAAGGATGATAAATTGCTTGCATTATTAGTAGATCAACAGGCAGCCATAGCTGAGGACAACAGGTATTCTTTTTGCAATGAACTAATCTATTACCATGAGAGAGGAGTTGTAAGTCCCAAATTCAAGTTTAAGGATATTGTTATGAATGCAAACCAATCTTCTCCATTGTGAGCTGTGTGTGTTATACATCTTGCCTTTTGTTAAAAAAACATCCTCCTTGTGGCTACAATAAACAGCATGGGTTTGGTACTGCAAATAATATACACTGACATCTTCTTTGTTTTTTGCAAGGATAAAAAACATAGCAACGAATCACGCGAAGGTTTTATGGATTTTTTTGCTTTCCAGTGTGGTGGGTATTCCGATTATAAACCCTAGGTTCTTGTGATTAAGTACATTGTGAACCGGGTTAGTTTATTGGGCATTATGTTATCCTTGGATGCTACCTGTAATTGTGTTTTCAAGTCATTAAGGTAAGCCTATAATGGGCTGGTATTGTTTAGGATTAAACTTAAAATTTCCCCTCTCAAAACATCTTAAAAGAGGAGTTATAATAGATTTGGAAATTACAACTGCCACTACATAATGCCTATACATTCAATTTTCTGGACATGTGGGGTACTTCAAAAAATATGCACAAATAAGGAAAAACTACTAGTAGAAGGGTTTGAAGAATGATGTTTGCAGTTTTATAGCAGCTTGTGAGCAATGCTGAATGAAAAATGGGAATCTATCAGCATGGACTTCATCATAGGTCTCGATAAAGTAAATGGTAAGGATTTGTGGTGGTTGATAGATTAACTAGGCATGCTCACTCTATTCCTATTGATATCGCTTTTAAATCTAAGTTACCGGTATGGCTTCGGGTTCGGATACAAGGGGTTTTCCATTATTTTTTGGACCCCGGCTATGGTACAGTTTGGGTATATCTGTACAAAAATATGAAAATTATAGGCAAAATAAACAAAATTAACCATAATATCAATGTTATATGCTTATGGGTATCCATGATAAAAGAACCTGGGAGGTGCCCAAGATGTACCAGTTCTACGACCATACCCATATGGGTATGGGGCCCCCAGTACAGTACCCGATACTTGATAACAGTCATAAAGTCCAGCTTGCAACTGTTGTTATTGAGACCATTTGTAAGTTGCATTGGCTACCTCAAACTATTGTAAGTGACAGGGATCCAAAATTCACTAGTGAAGTTATGGAAGGAGCATTTTGAGTTAATTGGAACCACCTTATCGTGTAGTCGCAGCTATCACCCTCAGAGTGACGGGAAAACAAAAATTGTGAATAAGACCTTGGAGGGTTATTTGTGAAATTATGTCTGATTTACTGGTAACATGGTTTTGGTGGTTGCATTTAGCAGAAATTTGGTATAATGCCACCTATCGAGTTAATTAGTATAACTCCATTCATTGTGAAATTATGCGTCTGATTTACTGGTAACATGGCTGTGGTGTTGCATTCAGCAGAAAATTGGTGTAGCACCAGCTATCAAGTTTCAATTGGTAACATGGCTTCAGTGATTGCATTTTTGCAGTTGGAAATCAGGTTTTCCTTTCGTGGCAACCTTATAAAAAGACCATTGTTAAGAAAGCATTAGGTATTATGGTCCCTTCATTATTAGAGTTGGACAGATAGCCTATCCTTTCCAATTACCTGCTGGCCCCAAAGTACATAACACCTCCCATGTGTCTAATTTAAAAAAGAAATCGGTTAAATTTGACTATTACACTAATTATGCCTCCCCTTGACGAGGAAGCATCTGAATGAAACCTGGCTACTAGAGATAGACGGCTAAGAAACAAGGTTCTTACAGAATATTTGGTGTGATGGAAAGATATACATTTAGAAGATGCCTCTTGGGAGGGCCTTGACATATTCAACATTCTTCACTATTTTCATTGATTGGGAACCAAGCAATTCAAAAGGAGCATATTTTAATGAGCTCAAAATTGTCCTGGAAACAAGATAAGAATAAAATTAGAAAAATAGGATAAGAATAAGGCGTTAAGCTTATTTTAGGAAAAATAGAAATGAAAAACATTCTAGGAAGACATAATAAAACAAATCAAGCCATGAAAGACTATAGATATATTTATGGTTTGGGTAGAATAAAGCAAGGAATGCTGTTTTACTAGAAAAAAGCAAGGAATGTTGTTTTAGGAGATTAAAGAAAAGATAAGGATGAAGCAAAGATAGCACATTTTTTGAGAGATTTCCTTGCTTATAAATATGGAAAGATATATTGTCACAAGGACACAATTATTTGGAATAAAATTATGTGATTTTGCACTTAGTTGAAGATTGATTATCTCCAAAGTTAGGAGTGACTCACCTACGATCTTTGGCTGTTCTGTTCATTGGTTGTAATCAGAACAGAGTTATGGTTGCTTATAAATATGGATAGATATATTGTCATAAGGACACGATTATTTGGAATGAAATTATGTGATTTTGCGCCTAGTTGAAGATTGATTGTCTCCAAAATTGGCAGCGCTAACCTATGAGCTTGGGCTGTTCTGTTCATTGGTTGTAATCAGAACAGAGTTATACTGCTTGTTCCTAGTATGAAGTTTACTAATTAAATCTGTTTCCTTTTACATCTCAGAAATTTTATAGACAAATTTCTTTCAATATTTTTATCAATTTTAGTTCAGATTTATCCATGCTCATAAAAATTGGAAGTAGCTTTACATGAGTGAACCCGGCATAACATCAAATGGGCTTATCAAACCTGATTAGTCAGTACATTTTGATAATGCACAGAGAGTTAAACAAGCAAGTTAACACCTTGCAACAACATATGATGGAAATAGCAAAGTGTATGACAAATGAGAAGATCAACAAGATTGTGGAGAAAAAACCATTCGCATGATATCAACATAAATCAGATTTTAATATTAAAAATAGATGTTGATGCTGACATCATGGTACTGGGACTATTGAAAGTTGCTAGAATATATACCCCAATCAATACAAAAACATGCCAGCCTACCAAGGTATGTTACCGGATACGCCAACTGCAGGTCTTGGGAGTGCGGGAGATACGGCAGGGTACGGGAGCGCGGGGAGATGCCCAGGGAGCATGCTTGGGCTGCGGATATGCCTGGGTATGTCGCCCATACGTAACCAGACATATCCGCAGCCCAGGCATGCTCCCTAGGCATATCCCCGTGCTCCCGGACGCAAAAAATGATTTTTTAATTTTTTTTTTCAATTTCGCCTTTTAAAAAGTCAAACGTGGACTTCAAAATACAATTAAAAACAAAATAAAGTGGATTCCGAACCCTAAAAATGACATTCATACTCATTTTATAACAAGATAACAACACATTGCTCTTTCATTGCATTTTTCACTCTCATTGCACATTTGTTCACTCTTGTTATTTTTTTCAGTAGCACAAGCTTGAAACTCCTTTGTGCTAAACCTACACCATTGCTTCAACCTATTTGATGCCAAGGAGCTTGAAGAGCTTGCAAGGAAGAGGATTTGCTGATTTAAGGTAAGTTTTTTAGATTTGTTTTTTTTTTTTTAATTTTGTTTGTAACAAGTTTTTATTTTAATTTATTTTTGTTATTCTTTTAAATTTTAACTGTTATTTACACAAATACCAAATAGAATGATTATGTTTTTAATTTTAATAACACTTGTTTTTTTTTTTAGTTTTTACCATTAAATTTTAATAGAATTTTTTTATTTTTTACCAGGGGCTATAGGGTTTTGTCAGAAATTAGAATGTCTTAGGGTGCAAGTGCTAGTTCAGTGGAGCAAGGGATAACCCCCAAATTTGATCCATGAACGCCCCTTTGGAAGTATGTGACAGTATTATAACAGATGCTTGGTGGAGGGTGTTTTCATTGACTTTGCTCAGAGTGTAATTGTAAATACAAGAGCTCGTATAGTTGAGTGAAAGCTCATTTGTGTGCGATTTCTGGCATTGGGATCAGAGTTTGTGGTGGGCCAAGCATAAATGGAAGGTTGGGAAAGACCTTGCCACAGACAAAGATCCTTGCATACATCAAAGAGCAAGAAGAGGCATATACCATTGTGTGGTAAAGATCGAAGCATCCTTTGAGAAAGAAATGATCACCACCTTTTGATCCATCTCGTGCTAATGTGGTGACCCCATCACACCCTTTTCTTGCTACACCAGTTGCGGTCGAAGAGGAAGAGGATTTACCGCTTTAAGAACAAAAAATACAGGCCCATTGGATAGGGCATTCCAAAATTAATCTAGGGACAGCGGAACAGAGCATTGCGCATTGTCTTTACGCATGTGGGCTGTCATTTAATGTTGTTAGATCACCATACTGACAGGATATGGTGAGATCTATCAATGCGGCCCCTAAAGGGTTTGTCACCCCAGGTTATGAAAAAGTATGCACTACCTTATTGACAAAAAAAAGAAAACACATTGAAGATGCATTGAAGCCCATCAAGGATTCATGGATCAAAATAGGGGTGTCCATTATTTCCGATGGATGGAAATATATGACAATAGGCCATTGATTAATGTGATTGCAGTGAGCCCTAAAGGGACAATGTTTTTGAAAGCTGCTGATTGTGAGGGGCAAGTGAAGGATGCACGATTCATTGTTGACATCCTGATAGAGTCCAATGAGGCAGTGGGGCCTCAAAACGTTGTCCAAGTTGTAATGGACAATGCTAAAAATTGCAGAGCTGCGGGCATGTTGGTTGAGGCAAGGTATGGGCATATATTTTGGACACCTTGTGCCGTTCATTCCCTCAACTTTATGTTGTAAAAGTTGGGGACAAAAATTGACTGGATCAAACAAGTCTATGAGGAGGTGAGTGAGATCCAAATGTTCATAACCAACCATCACATGTCCCAAGGCATCTTCAAGACCTCAAAATTGTAGTTGTTGAGGGTAACTCTTAGTTTAATTTAATTTTATAAGTTTGTAATTTGTAGGGTTTTTATTTCTGAACATTTTTTTAAGTTTATTAATTATTTGTTTTAATTTTGTATTAAGTTGCTGAGACTTGATTTGTCTCACACACCTTTGTCTTGAGATGACTTGTTAAGGTGCGTGAGGCATTGACTAGCAAGGTCATCAACAACATTTGGACTGTATGGAGGCAGACAAACACTGAGAGGGCCACAAAGGTGAAAGGGTGGATTCTTGATGATGTGTGGTGGGAGCATGTGGAGTATTTGCTAAGTCCATCGTCAGCATGTTGAGATATGTGGACATGGATCATCCATGTTTGGGTGAGATTTATGATGGAATTGACTCAATGATTAAGAACATTAGATTTATCATAAATGCCAAAGAGCAAGATCCCATGAAGAGGTTTTTCAAAGAAGTGCAATCGCATCTCATTGAAAGGTGGAACAAAATGACCACTCCATTGCATCTTCTTGCTTTTGTCTTGACACCCAGATACTCCAGTGCAAAGATTTTTTTTTTGCCTAGGATGGGTCACACCATATAGGGATGTTGAGGTTTGCTGAGGGATATAAGGAAACATTCTCTAGAATCTCTCCCAATCCAGAGGTAGAAGACCAAGTCAAAGAAGAGTTTGTGCATTTCATATCCTTGGTGGGTCACTCCTTTGGCTCTATCCATGACAAGTACAAAATGGATGCGCACTTTTGGTGATACCTCCAAGAGCAAGCATCCACCCACCTTCAACCACTTGCAATAAAAATTCTATCACAAGATTTTAATTTTTTTTCTCTACCCTTCTTTTAACCTTTTTGATGTTTTGTTTTAAGTTTTAAGTTTGTCTTTTAATTTTTATAAATTCTAATTCACTTTTTGGCTTCAATAGGTTGCAAGTTCCTCTTCAATTGAGCGGAGTTGGGGCACCTATGGCTTTATGTAATATCTCAAAACTGAATATTTTTCAAGAATTTGGTTTTTTAGGATTTCCTTTTGAAATATTATTTTATAATAGATTAAAATAATTAATTATAATTGTTATTTCATCAACATGATTTGCTACCACGTCTTTTCTAGCTGATGAGCAAAATGGTGTAGACGAACTTTGGCCCTCTTGTTGTTCACAAAATGTTTTCTTATCAAGATGTTCCTTCTCATACTTGTTAAATGCTTTATCATTTTTGGGTGAACTAGAAGTAGGATCAGAACCACAAACCCCTACTCGTGGTGAATTTCTTAATGAACCTAAAAATTTGGAAGGAACAAGAGGCAAAATCTTTCTGGAGGAAGTGGGAGAGGGTGAAGTACGTGATTTTATCTTAGCAGCCTTTGCTCGGTCTTCCACAACTTGTTTTTTCATGACTTCTTGTATGTGCAATCTGAAGCTATTAGTGTTGTATGGCTTGTGATGTTTGCATTCATTGTCATCCAACAAATTAGAATTGCCGTGGTCAGAATGAAATGACGGATTCCATGGGGGTACATGATTAGTTTTCTTCGAATGAGGAACAACAGATGGCATTTTTAGTGTTTTTTGTGTATTGAAATCAATCATCGTTTTTATGGTAACGGCCATTTGTGCCATTGTGTTTACCATTTGTTTTTGGCCTTGGATAAATTTATCCCACCGCTTAACATCAATTCTCATTTCTCCTATTGGCTGGCTTACCTCTTTAGTTTAATTTCTTCTTTTGTTCCACACGCTGACAGGATGGAAAGCTCTGATACCACTGTAATATCCCAAAATGAAATATTTTTTAAGAATTCAGATTTTTAGAAATTCCTTTTGAAATATTATTTTATAATAGATTAAAATAATTACAACAAATTATAATTTTTATTTCAGATTTCAAACTTCCAAATATTACAATGATCAACCACAAGGGTTTTTGTCCTTGGGCTCGATTACAAGGGGTTTCGTCCTTGTGTTGGTTTTAATCAATTAAGGGTTTTCGTTCTTAATAGATTTGCATGCTGCTGCTTGCACATGTTATTAAATTGATTTCATGATTGATTGATGATTCACTTCTCCCAATCAATGAATATAACTACTTTCAAATCTGATCATCAAGAGTTGTGTCTCGTTAAGGGTGGTGACTTTCCATTTAATTAAACTAAGGAATGCTTTTAAATTAATAAATGGATTAACTAAATGTTATTAATCCCAAATGCTACTGCGATTCTTTAATGTTGTTTACTTCAATGTGCAACGATTCCCTCAATGTTGTTACTTTAATGTACAATGATTTCATCTAACAATGGTTTTGATAACTGCTGCGATTACTTCTCATCCAACTGCTCCAAGTTCTATTTTTCTTGCGATTTTATCATTTTGTCTATTATTCCTTTAGCAACTCATAGTCGAGTTGGTAATTATCTTTATTATAATAATAAATACATATGCTACAACTCGCTGTTGTTGGCAGCGCACATGGAAACCATTGGATTAGTTAGAGGATATTATAGTGGTATCAGATAAGGTTTTCCGTGACAAAAGACAAGGCCTTGCAGGTAAGGATGGCATTAGGTTCAAGTTATCTCAACCTAAGCTATACCATGAAAGAAGTTATGGATATGAAGATGTCGAAAAAGAAACAGATTCGCCAGATTCAAAATTAGTAAGATTTGAGTGTGCTAAAGTAGCAATGATGGTTCAAAAAGATACAGAGGAATGCTTTCAAAACTTAGGGAAAAGATACAATTCTGAAGGAATAACAAATTTATCAGACTTATTGCTTATGGGTTTTCCAAACTGTGGAAATTCTTATTTCTTACTAATACATTTGGATATGGATTTCAAGCCTCTTTTTAGCCTTTTGGAGTCCAAGCAAGAATCAACTAGTTGATATAGTCTACTGACGGGTCCTATCCACATTTTTCGCTTCAACAAGATGGACATTGGAAGAATGCAAATGGTGGAAGATGAGATGAATATGAGTCTTTTAGATAGTGAAAGGCCATTTCTGGAGAAAGAGATAATTGGAGGTTCAGATTTACTTTCAGAATCAGGACCTACTTTCGATGCATTTACAGATTCTGTCATTCAGGGACAAAGGTGCTTGCAGTCAAGATTTTTATCTTTAGCAGATGATGTATTTGAGTTTGACAAGGGAATGCCATTATTTCAGTATTCACCAAAGCAGATTAACTGATTGTCCTCAGCTGAACCTTCACCACCAAGTCATCTAGGTGTTGTGCAGTGTATTCAGCAAGGAGGGAAGTTTGGTCTGTCATCTATATGGGTTGGTAACTCTCAGTTTTGTCTAATTAATAATACTGAATTTTTTTCTAATGAAAGCTTACCTTATAACAGTAGGTTGATATTTGAACCAAATCATAAGAATGTATGGCAAACTGGCTCCAACCTCCTAGTTGGTGGACACAATTATGGAGTAAATACAACCATACCCTGCCCCGTAAGAAGCCAATCCTTTCATAAACTATTATCCACAAAGAATTATTCTGAACAAGAGCTCACTTTCTCAAAGTCTCTGTTGCATTTGGGAGACACCACAATTTATCCTGTAATAGATAAAGATCATCTAAGAAAAACAATAGATTCTCCAAAGGATGGGTTTCTGTCGCATTTTAGTAATCAGCGAACTTGTGTAGCTTTTTTACTCAGAATTTCTCAAGCACATAGGAGTCCCATTCAACATTCAAGGTTTTCTCTTGTTAAGACTTCACCAAGTGGTCAAACATCAACTATATTCAAAAGTCCTGCAATTGATGTGTGCATGATCCTTCCAGAATGTTAAACATTAGACTCTAGAACTCTTGATGGTACCTTGTGTGACACTATTTCAAGACTAAGCAGTAGAAAGCGTTGCCTTTCAGATATTGTGCAACTGCATTCCATTCCGTCTTTGCAAGGAACATTGGTTTATGGAACAAAAGTTTTCGTGTACGGAGAGTGGGTGGGAATCCATCATGATTCTATTTCTCTTGTAAAGAAATGGTGATATCTTCGTCGGAAACAACATATCCATCCTCAAGTTGAAATTAAAAAGGATGACAAGAAAAATGAGATCCACATTTTTTCTGATGCATGAAGAATTTGGAGACCTTTTCTTATAATGAGGAATAAAGGGTTATGCATATCTAAACAACAGTTTGAAATTTTTACGAAAAGTCACAACCCTTTCAAGTTTCCTATGTTAAGGGGCATTATAGAAATATTAAGTGTTGAAAAAGAAGTAGATGTACAAATAACTTGTGGGATTGACGTTTTACAGATGGCTGAAAAAAACCCAGACCATTCCCAATTTACTTATTGTGATCTTAACGCATTCTTTTATTTAACCTTGAATGCTATTATCATACCCTTTGCAAACTGTAATCTTGCAACTAGAACACTTCTCCAATCAGAGAAATAGTCGAGGCAAGCAATAGGATAATATTTCCACCCTTGACGAGACACAACTCTTGATGATCAGATTTGAAGGTATTTATATTCATTGATTGGGAGAATTGAATCATCAATCAATCATGAATTCAATTTAAATAACATGTGCAAGCAGCAACGTGCAAATCTATAAAGGATGGAAACACTTAATTGATTAAAACCGATACAAGGAGGAAACCCCTTGTAATCGAGCCCAAGGACGAAAACCCTTGTGGTTGATCATTATAATATTTGGAAGTTTGAAATCTGAAATAACAATTATAATTTGTTGTAATTATTTTAATCTATTATAAAATAATATTTCAAAAGGAATTCCTAAAAATCCAAATTCTTGGAAAATATTCCGTTTTGGGATATTACACTTTATCCACTCAGTTAAACACAACAAGTTGGCTGCAAAAAAGGCGGAGGATTTGGTTTATGTGCATTCCAACTTACGTCTTCTCTCACATAAACAACCTCAATACAAGGAAGGGCCAACAAAGTTGTGGGATGTGAACCCAGAGGCTGCTGATTTAGATGCCTCCATTGCCTACCTTTCTTTACTTGACACAGAGCTAGACAGTGCTTCACACGACTTGCATAGTTGAGCTAGTGGGAGTGGCACTGCTGCTGCTTGTGGTTCTAATGAACCACATGGTGATGAAGACATTGCAGCCGAAGACGAAAATAAATAAAGTGAACAATGAGAATGCTGATTTGTCGTTATTATTGTCCATACATTGTAACATTTGCACCATGTACCTGTTATAAAACTAATCTAAGTTCGACTATTGAATATTATGATATTTGGCATTGAATTATGAGTATATATTTTGTGGTTATTTAACTTATTTGAAGTTATTTTGTTTCCTCTATGCATATTATATTATATTTAACTTATGGCTATATATTATATTTTATATTTTTAATTTTTTATATATATTTTTGTATGGCTGTAGCCAGCCGTATCCAAACCACAAAAAAAAAAAATCGCTGTATCCCTGTATCCGATACTTGTACTTCTATCCATATTGGCAATGTAGATGCCAGGTATACCAAATAATGATGTGGATGTGCTGGTCATGGGAAAGGAAGGAATTTCTAAATTACAACTGAGATTCAATATTTGTTCCTACCGAATAAAATAATATGAGGATATGGAAGAAATATGGAAAAGATTTTGCACAAGCTAAAAAAATGCCATTGATACCTGCAACGTTAAGATTGAAGATGGTAAATCAATTCACAATTTCAGCAATTGGTGTTTTACCAACAGAAGAAATTACAATTGTTGTAAACCATTGATGTTAAACTTTGCTGTAATAAAGATGGGAAGTGTCTTATGAAACTATGATGCTCTATTGGCATGGCTGTAACTTGAGCAGGTAGAAGCCATACACAACTGAAAGCACAAACACATTGCAGTTAAGATAGGAAGAGTTCATATGATGATGGGCACCATGAGAAACACACTTATTAGTGAAGAGCATTCTAGTTCAAGTGTTGTTTTTGATACTCAGGATAATGGATTTGAACCTAACAAAGAAAGAATGTAACAGTTGGATGATTGCTTGATAGCCATTATTGGAATAGAGGACTTTTGCACTGGCAGATGGGATACTGCAGAAGTTTTGTTTGGCATTCGATAGAGCCATAACAATATAAAAGAGAAAAAACAGTTCTTACAAACAGAGGGGGAATACTAACGGAAGAAAAAAGAAGAGCAAATCTCTTTTTATTATAGATATTAAAATGGAGGAAACCACACAACCACTTTTACAATCAGAATTTAGAACCATTGCCTCCTTTAAGATGTAAACATATTTAGCCTAATTGTGACTATCCTCCATATTTCTCTATGTATTGGACCGAAGAAGCTGAACTAGACATGCAGCTGGGCTACCAATTTTCTAGAAATGACAAAGTAAATATGAAGGGCCGTCCACACATCAAGTCAATTTGAGAATGATTGAAGAACTGCAGATGATCACAATGAGGTCAGATTTGGATGAATAATTTACTACAATTGCAATTAATATTTTTACAGAGCATAAGGAAGTATTTACATGGACATGTAACGATTTGAAAGGGGTATTTCCAAAATTGTGTGTACACAAGATTCAATTGATTCCAAGAGTACCTGCAAAGTGAAGACCATATTGAAAGAACCCAATACATGTTGCTCGGTTTTTTGATGAATTCTAATATTGCTAGAAGAAAGGATTATATTAAAGGCTGTAATGAGTGACTGGGTCTCCCTCGTAGTGATGGCACTAAGAAAAGATTCATACAAGTGGAGAATTTTGGCGATTACTGAAGTTTGATTAAAATTAATATGAAAGATCCGTTTTCAATCCCCTTTATGAATCCCAGTTATGAATGTAGTAGGAAGTGAATTGTATTCATTCCTAGATGGATTTAAGGGTGCAATTGAATTAGTATCATTGGAGTAGATAAGTTGAAGACAACATTTATACTAGAGTTTGACACCAATGCATACAATCAAATTTACTATTTGTTGATGAATTATCTTGTTTATGTTTCGGTAGATGATGACAAAGCAATTCAGAAATTTTCTAAAGGACTAGTTCATTCATGGAATGAGAGATGACCATTTGAGGGCACTCTATCAATGTATGAAGTTATGTTGGGAGGATAGATTGTCAGAAAACCCACGTGTAATTTAATGGTGCTGTATTGGAAAAATGACCGAACATTTGTTTTGTTAGGCAGTTGTAAAGATGAAATCCGGACAAGATTAAGATGATCAGTGGATTGAAGACACCTGAGGATAAAGCACAAGTTCGATCCTTTTGGGACACACAGCTTGTTACCGTAGATTCATAAAGAAGTTTCCGAACTCTACTTCATTATACTATTTGTTAAGAAAAGGTGCATCATTTGAATTGGGTCCTAAGTAACAAGATACATTTGAGAAAGTGAAGATTATGCTGATCAGTCACAAGTAATGGTTCATACGAATTAGGAGGAGTTTCAAAATTGTGCCGATGACTCAAATTTTGCCATTGGAGGTATATTAGCCTAGGGCAAAATCCATAATATAGATTATTTATTGTTTTTTTCATGCAGGTTGTTAACTATACAAAAATTATACTACAAAAACAGAAGCTTTAGGGATGATGTATACAGTTGAGAAATTCAGTGATTATTTGCTAGCTAGTCCCTCTGTATTCTACGTACATGATCAAGCATTGCTGTACTTGATCAACAAACTAGTCATACATGGTCATATATCAAGATATTTATTGCTTTGCGAGAACTTACATTCTCAATTGTGGTCTAGATAGGGAAAAGCCATATGATAGTAGACCATTTATTAAGTTTAAAACATTTGACATTGTGGATTCTATAGGAAAGTTTAACCCGAAAATGCCATTGAATAAAAGGAGGATTATAATGAAGTTTAAGTAATTTCATCTGATTAATGGTTCTCTGTATTATATGTCTAAAGATCAGATCACAGAAGATGTCTGTGGCTAGAAGGAATTGAGTGTTTAGAGAGAAGCACACTAGGAGAAAGTAGGTGGTCTTGTAAGTCATGAAACTACAACTAGAAAAATCCTCCTAGCTGGGCTATGGTGCCCTACAATATATGTGATTGTTTTGAATGCATAAAAACCTGTTCTGTACTGGAGACGATGCTTAATAATGATATATCAATAGACATTTAGATTCAATGGAGCACAATGAAACCTTGTAGAATAGTTTCTGTATAACACTGCCACTGACTGCATAATAGCATTTTTAGTTCTGACGTTTCAAGTCCACTACTAGACCCATCATCAAGGACTGGACGGTGTAACACACTGCACATAAGAGTCATCACATCATAGATAGGAACACAATATAGAATTTTCCATTATCAACAGATGATGAACATGTCTCCAAAAAGGGCTCTTTCTTGACTTACGTGATGATCTAGCGATGAAATATTGGGTTAAGACATGGTCCATCAGATTACCCATAATTACCATGTTGTGCTGAGGAGGTGCAATGATTGGGATCAACTGTGTCAGAAACTACCCACTGAACAGAAAGTTAACTCATATCTCAAGTACACCATTGCATAACATGCAATCTTTATTTACTTCATTATATCCCATAATTTATTAACTATATACAATAATCATGGATTTCCTCCTACATCTATCCTGTTTTATGAGTGATCATCATCCTTGATGTTTGTCAGACTAACTCATATCTCAAGTACACCATTGCACAACGTAAAATATTTATTAACTAAACTATAGTCCATCATTTATTAACTATACACATAATCATGTGTTTCCTCCTACATCTATTCTATTTTATGAGTGATCATCATCCTTGATGACTGCTAGAATAGGAAGGATATGATATAATATTGGTCCTGGTCTGAGGTGTCTCAAACATAAGGTGACACAAAAGAGGAGTTAGAGTCTATGATAGTTATATCATCCATCGGGCTCTGGGAGTCGAGGTTTGAGGTGATTCCGAAACACCTCCCTTGCATTGGGCCAAATCTTCACCAAGTATAATTCCTTCATTGCCATCTTTGTAGCTACATGAAGCTTGGTAGTCTTCTCATTGAACTGTACCCTCTAAGAATAAACTTGGATTCCTTGGCCTTTTATGTCTTCTCTAGTTCTACTTCCCTGTGGTTAGTTCCATCTTGAATTTCCTAGTTCTGTTGGAGGCAACTTCACTTTGTTTCCTTGTTTACTCCACTCGTGTTTGAACGTTTTTCAATTGTGTGTCCTTCAACATTGATTGCTTTTTAGACTCATTTACCTGTTCAACCTCTTGACTTCCACAGTTAAGTGTAGACCCCATTTCTCTTCTTGGCTTTGCATTATGCTTGACATTTCAGCTAGATAGATGGTGGATTGGCACTTCTCTTTGTGTTCTTTCTTCCCGTCTGCCATCATAGTCCATGACACAAAACCCGTGATAGCATATGTTCAAAGAATTATGTTCTTCGACAACTATGTAAAGAAGTAAAATGAGAACAGTTTTACGGCAGCATATAACAACAGCGATCAAATAGCAATGTAGACAAATAACACAATAGGTTGCAATAAGGGAGAATTCCATAATTTCGAACAAGTTCACATAAATATGAGATTATCATCAAAGGTGCAACCTTTGATAATAACTTTTCAAAATAATAACTAACTAAATTATTATATTATGTTGAACAGCATAATCAACTTAGCTTACTTGGTGCTAAAATATTATACTAAATGCACCCAGGTCCCCTATACTGCCTATACTATTGCCCCCAACCTCCCTCCGCTACACCCTGCCATGCCCTCCCACTCCCCCAAAAAGATAGACTAGCTCCTTATTGCCTACTCCTGGTGCTGCGGATCAGGATAGTGGTGTTATTGTGTGTTATCAACCACTGCAAATGCCATATCCTCTCCTGACCTCACTTACTGTTTCCTGAAATCTGTTTATCTGATGACCCTTGAGACCTATTAATTAGGAAGTAATAGGTGTAAATCCCCTCCGCAATTCCCTCGATAATGACATCTTCATTAAATCAGCTGTCAATGGCATGGTGAAAGTAAACTAAGTGGTAGGCAGATTTTTTAACTTCTCCAATTCCACTTTTACCTTCTGATTTTCATTTCCTGATAAAACCAATTTATGTTTCAATTTTGTGGGCTCTGCTTCTTTTTCTTGCAATAATTCTTTAACCAGCTGCTGCTTTTCCAGTTCGGTTTTTAATTGACTATTTGCTGTTTGTAATTTTTTGTTCTCCTCCTGTAATGTCCTCTTTTTCGAGATTAGAAAGATATTAGTATTAAAATAAAAAATATTTTTAAATACTTAAAAGTAAAAATAATAATAATATCTAAGTTGCCAAAAAGTAACTTATGTCAGCACCTTTTCTAATTTCAACTTAAAAGGGGACCTTATTGTCATGAGCAAGTTAACCCTTAAGTGATAATTATAAGGAATTGCCCTTTTTAATATTTGATTTCCTTTTTCACTTGGAGCATCCCTTGTTTTGGAATGAATTTGGAGGGAAAGGATATAAAAGAAGAGGTTGAAGTTCATTTTGGGGGCTATGTCATTCTTACCAATTGAAATCTTGAGTTTGAGCAGGGTTTATTTGACTTGTTTCTGTTGAAGACGAAAACCTTAATTGGAAATCTGAAGTTAAGGACATAAACCCTTAACCTTCAGTTGGGCAGCTTCATTTCAGGGGTTGCAAAAGGACAAACTTGATCAGTTTGAGGAGCTTAGACACGATTTTCAGGTGAGGCGAAGCAAGGGCATCTTGAAGGACGCAACATTTGCTAAGGGAGCGACCTTGTTTTGGAGGCCAAAAAGGGGAGCGAATTGCTAGAGGAGGTCCGCAAACCAGTGGTGAGAGTAGCGACCCCCCCTTGGGGTTTGAAACTGACTCCTTTAAGGCTAAGTCAAGCCTAAATTTGAGTTTGAAGGCATAGAAACATTGTTGGTATTTTTATTGAATTTTCCCAACCTTTTGTTGGTTCGAAAAATCAGATTTGAAGGTATTTTTTTGGGCTGTAATATTACTGATTTTGTGGTGAATATTTGATAGTAAAATATTGCAACTTGTGCCCTAAATTTGTATTTCTAGAATTCTGAAATTTTATGGTAAGGGTTTGTTATGAAAATCGTAGATAACATATGTTTGTGTTAGGGTTTTGCTGTGAATTCCAATTTTGTTTAATTCTGTCTTAAAAGGGACATTACATCTCTTTTTATTAGTTGCTTCCATACCACATGAAAATTCTGTGATGCTATGAGCTATCACACCGCAGTGTAAAAAGTACAAAATATGTAATTTATGGTACACTGCTGCCATTTCTTTATGTCCGGAATTGGGTTGGGTGCTTAGTGGGATATCTTGGATGGTCCCCAACACCTCTGCCTGTAATATTGGCAGCTGTGACAAATGAGTCGATCTTTTTTGTGAGTTGTGTGTTGTTGGACATAGTCATTGATGTATGAAGGATTTACATTGATGTCAAAGGCAACATGTGCTATTATGCATTAATGACAAAGGTGTTGTGCTGAATGGTCAAGTTGCTGAGACCTTATGGACTTGTGTGTGTACCTTGAATTCCAAGAACAGTCATATGAATGCCTTTATGATTTTGTTTGGATATGGCTGAATAGACAGGTATTTTGGTGAGAACATTTGCATACATGACAACATCTAAAGGAAACAATCACACCAGGCTACTCAGGTTTGTGCCTAGTCTTGGTGGACCAAGTTTCATGTCTTGTGGATGAGAGAAGTAAAAGTTATGCATGGGCAAAGTAGGGCTCCTAGGCATTTGAACACTTAGTCGCTTTTACAAATTTGCATTTGTTCGGAAAGAGTGCTTCGAGAAAATGTTTGGTCTCCACACTTAGTCGATTTTGCAATTTGGGATTTCTTTCAGAAAGAATGTATCGGGGATTTCTTTCGGAAAGAGTGCTTCGGCGAATTCTTTCGGGAATTTGTTGAAGTCTTTTCGAAGTGCATTTTGTCGAAAAAATTGTCCCGAACAAAGTCTCGAAGGAAATGGGTTCCGAAGGGAGCTTTCCAAAAGAGCCAAAGGCTAAGTGACCCAAAATAAAGTTTCTGAGGGATATGTGGACTTTTGCACAAGTTTCGAAGGGTATGTGTCCCAATCAAAAGTCCCGAAAGATATGAGTGAAGAATTGAAGGGCAATTCAAAGTTCTCGAAGGGCTCTTGACATCTTGTTAGGGAAATTGTGCAGAAGTAAAAGGTCCGAAACAAAGGTGCCGAAGGGTATCTTGCAAAGTTTTCGAAGGGCATTTTGAAAAGCCCCGAAAGGTACATTGCAAAAATGTCAAAAGAAAAGTCAAAGGAAAAAGAGCACTTGGCATTTTGTCGAGGAAATTGTCTCGAAGCCCCTTAGACAAAAAGGCTGCAACAAAAGGTTCCGTAGGGCACCTTGAGGAGCTCCGAAGGACCACATTACAAAGTCTTCGAAGGATAATTCGAAAGAAGTGGAGGGCACTTTCATTAGTGTCGAAGGATGTTACGTTGAACTCCTGAAAGGCAGATTGCTAAAGGTAAAGTTCGAGCTAGTTGGGAGATCGAATGGTTTGTGCTTGATACGTGCAAAGAAGATCCAATTGAATGAATGGATCCAACGGCATTAAAGTGCTCGATGGTTAATGACTCAAAGGCGAATTAAAATATCAAGCAAGACTAAAGAGATCGACAAAGCGAAAGCATTCCATTGTCACCGAAAGAAGTGAGATGAGGTCAACATGCCAAAGTTTAACGACCAAGCCAATGTAAAGATCATGCATCTTTAGTGGTCGAATGGCACACGGAAATCTGGATGAGGAAGATCCAATGGAGTGCGAGGACACAGTGGAACAAGGTGATCAATGATTATCGACACAACGGAAGATTATGGATCGAGCATATTAAAGTATATCGAAAGGAGTGAAAGCAAACCAAAATATAAGGAGCAGTGAGATGCACAAAAAAACGCGATGTTTAACGAAAGGCAACAGTAAAGTCCGTGCAAGCTTGGATATCTAACAACATGCGGAGCTCGGATGGAAAGATCGATGGACACGTTTCAAAGCTGGAACGAAAACACACAGATCTGACGGAGCAAAAGAGCTTAAAAATGGCGCGAAGAAAAAAATCAAGGCCCACATTTAACATGTTCTAATGGTTAAGTGGAGGAATAGACAGAACTTGTGAATGAACTCGATATGTCTACACGGAGCTCGAGATTGATCGATCCAACCGATCAATCTATGATTAAGGACGCTGTGCATTTATGACTTGAATCCAGCAGTTGCCATAGATAGTAGAGCTCTGAATATTATGGTGTGAAGCATGAACAGAGATGCGAGAAATCGACAAGTCAAGTCATAATGGAGATAAATGAGTGTAGTCAAAGTGTGAACACATTGAAGACATGAAACCCTAGATTCATTGTCCATATATACAACATCTCGAACATTGTCATAGGCCGTTGTCGCAATTTCCAAAGGAGCTACTAGAGCGACTTGACGTGTGTCGATTGGAGACGTACACAGACACAGAGTAAAAGTTAGAGGGACAGAGAGATAAAGTGTATCTAATAAATATATATCTAGACACAAAGAGAGTGAGGCAGAGAGGAAGAAAGGGCACACAGAGAATGTGTAGAGATTGAGTAGTTACAAACCAGACTTGTAACAGAGAAATAGAATTGGATTCATTTTTGAATCTATCTTGTATATTGGAGTTGTAGCTCCATAGTTCTGATTGGTTGGTGCCCTTAAATCTTGTAACCAGTGAGGTTAAGCTAAGTGGGTGCTTAGATTAGGGAGTGGGTGCTTCCTTAGAGTTGGTGCTCTTAAATCAGGGGACAAGTGTCTCCTTAGGATGGGTGTCCTTAAATATAACAAGTGTGGTTTTGCCAGTGAGGCATTTAACTGTGAGGCTGGATTATAATAGTAGATTCGAGTAGCTATTCTCACCATGGTTTTTTCCTTTGGGTTTTCCACGTAGAAATCTTGTGTAATGTGTTTTTGTGTGTGTATGTGATCTCTGCATCTGTTCTTTAATATGCATATGCATTTGTATCTTCTCTAAAAGGTTTAATGAACAAGTTTTAGCTGATCTACTGATTCACCCCCCCCTCTCAGTAGATCGTTGTGTTCAACATGTGTGAGCTCCTCCACTACCGATACAATTTCTTTCAACTCGTCCTTATCTCCATACCATCCATATTCAACTATTGTTTTTAATTTCATAACATTTTTCACTACTTCATTAACAATTTGCTGCAGTGGCTCTTTTTATGTCATATGGACTGGTTGTGTAGATTCCATTACTACTTCCAGAAAATTATAACCTGGTTGCTCATACAGTGGGGTGTCAAATTTGGTATATAAAGTTCAAAGGCACCCCCATCTTCATCAGTACCCTCAATTTCCGTCGCTACCATGGATTGCAATGCTGCCTCCACCTCCATATCGTCCTCTAAATTCCAAAATTGTTCATAGTATTTTCACTCTTCTTCAGCATCTAGTGACTTAGTTTTTGACGGCGAACTATTGTCTACATTGCTAGTTGCACGTGCCATATACCTAGACTGAGTTGGAGGCAGCATTGTCTTTGCCACACCTTGCCTTGTTGCTTCCATCCTCTTCCTCCTTTTCAATGGAATTTCATTGCCTGAATTGTCATCACCCCCTTCTGGATGTTGTTTCAAGTATGTATTAACCTGCCTTGTCTTGTGCGTTTTGTAGAAAATTTTCATTTCAGCTGGACCATGTACGAGCTCTATTTCCTTGTGTATACTTGGTATTGCATCCTCCTCCCCCGCACATTGAGGAAATATATTAATTAAAAGCTGTGTATGATGAACAAGTAAAATTGCTCTTTGAGTCCGTTTTGCACCTCACCAGCTGGCTGTTTACTTTGATTGCCTTGAACGTGGCCCAGTTATACCTTACGCCCTTAGAAATACCTTGAATATATGTTATACACCAAAATGGCATCTCATAATTAACTTCAGTAAAAATTAACCGAGCTAATGCAAATTCTGCGAGCTCCTTAAGCATTGCAATTATTATAGCATATACTTCTGCACCATGTTGTTTAACAATCTCTAGAGGGTTTCCATTGCATCCGTTTTACAGAAATTTCTCCCTAAATGGTTTTTTTAATTCCTGCTGAAATAACTTTTCCCCATCATTGGACAAACAAAAAAACTAAATTATAACTGGATTCTATGGTATTTTTATTGCAAGAATTATTACTGCTCAGATGTTTGCAATATTTTATTTCAAAGTCCTTTTGATGCTTTTGTATTGGAAGTCGCTTCATCTTTTAACTGAATGTACATCAAATTCATTTGACTTACTGACACTTTACATTAGAAGTCACTTCATCTTGTAACTGAACATAATCGCATTCATTTGACAACCGTTTTTAATCATGAGACATTTCAAAGCTACAAACATTATTTCAATAACATGTTGATATACTGTCATTAATGATGCTTCGTCAATAGTTGTTACTGATTTTCTGTTCATTTCTAGAAGAGTCAAAGCTAGTGAAAGTGTCCAATCGAGTGCTCTTGAATAAATGACCTATCTTCAGGCATAGTTGCGAAGATAGCACATAAATTCTATCCTCGATTGGATTAAGTAATTAAATAGTCTATGGGAGAAATTAGAAATATCCATTCAGAAATGGAGAATGGAGGGGCATAAATTTATTCTCATCTTTGGGACTTTGTGGTTTCAAGTAGATCTGATATCAGGGGAGGCTACTAGAACTTAGAATCTAAAGAAACCACACTTTTGAATGTTAATATATGCTATACAGTTCAAGTTTTAAAAAGATTTCAGTACAGTTGGGACTTCTCTTAGAAACCAGTATCATGATAGTTAAATTAAAACTTAATTTTTTTTTTTCGGTATGATGAACACTGACATTGACGTTGGCATAACGTGCATATTTTTTGCTACACAGATGAAGGAAGACTTAAGGAGTTTGGACTGAAGTCAATGTGGAAGAGCCCCAATGGTACAATAAGGAACATATTGAATGGTAATAATTCCTATCTACTCATTTAGACCTTTCAGTGCATCATTTGAAAGAAAGGAATTTGTATATGTCAAAGGTAGTAAGTATACAACTTCCCTCCTTTTTCAGTCACTTGTGTGTGCCTGAGAAATTTGAGTAGTGTTTTGATTCCTTTTTTGCTTGTTCTGTTGGTTTGCTGAACAGACATCTTTGATTTCTGAACATTGCCTGTCACAAGTTGTACATTTCTATAAGGTGTTGGTAGGTGGTGCATTTTTAGAAAGAAGTGCTTGTTTCTTTTGACCTTTCGTATATTGCACACTTTGCAGTTGATCATCTTATTCCTCCTCTACTTTCTCTTTGTGTAATTTGTGTCCATGCTCGTTAAATCATTTGGTGTGCCATGGAACATTTCTCTTTGAAAATGTTCGCTTTAGTGATTCTTGTGCCTACAACTTGTTTGAATTTGTTGCTTTCTTAGACTGTCCTTTTCCTTGTATTGTTTTTCAACTTATTTTGCAGACGCTTCTTTGTCTTTGAACAGCCATAGGTGAATAAAGATGCCAATGTTTTGCACTTTCATTCATTTGGTGTTCTAGCTTCCCCATGTGTCATCCTTCTTTTCCCGTTTTCTTAGTCTTTCTTCATCCAGATTCCTTATTCACTGCTTGAACCTTGAGAGTCCATAATTCTTATATTTCCAATTGGGCGCATCTTAGTTTCACAATGGGATCTTTAGAGCAGGTATTGGATTTGATATTAAACGTGTTTGTTACGAGGTTTTTGCAGGTTTCGAACTGTCTCCATATTTGTATTTAACTCTTTCTTACCTACACTCCATACCTATATAAACTGACCAGACCAAGCAAGATTGCATACTGTATTCCAACTCTATGAGGCTACATTTACTGTGTGGAATATAAGGAGCTTTGTTTTCTTTTTGAAGCTGCTCTAGTTTTCACACCTAACATATGAGTTTGTTTATGAAACCTGCCTAAATACTAATAATATTTTCCATTTTAAAAAAATCTTATCATTCTATAAAGTAGGTGGGAAAGTGGGGTTTTTGTAGTGAAAAAATGACAATTTTTGTTTTATCTGTTTGCCAACAATTATGACAAGATAGTTGAAGTCTGTACTTACGTGTATGTTTTTATAATGTAATAATGTTGTAAAGATAATAAGTCTAACAACAAAGGCAACGACCATGCCTATTTTATTGTTTTAATTGGTCATTAGAGGAAATGGTATGGCAATTGCGGCCAAATATCAACACCCTTTCACTGCACATGATAGCTATACATCGCTGCCCACTGATGTTGTGTGAGATTGTTTCTTGCATATTCGAGGACCCATATTCTTGTAAATTTAGAATGATCCAACGTGTACATAACTTTTAAAAAGTTATAATTGTTACGAGTAATAACATGAAAATAACTAAATGGTTACAAATAATTTGTCATGTGACCAAGATTCACATATAAAGTAATGGTTAGTGGTTGGGTAGTTAATCCAATATAATCATATGCGGCTATATAAATTTGTAATAACAAAATAATGCAGTTATTGACAAAATAATGTAGTTATTATTCGAGAGTTTGTAGGATTTACTGGTAGCCCATCATTGGGCTGATCGCATGTTTGATTATTTTCTGTAGTATTTAATATTAAATTATTCCTCTGTTGTGGATGGAAAATATTTGTTAAGATAACTAACAACCTCTCTTCCGGTGAGTTAAAAGATGGAATCAGATCAGTTTAATGTTAAGCATAACAAGTTGTTGTTGTGAATGGTTATGAGTTTAGTGCAACTATAGATAACCTTGGGGAACCTTGTTTTGACATTAGAGCTCTAGGATACCAAGTTAAATTCACTTCGTGATTATTCTTTTTGTTAAGTAAATGTTGGCTTTTCCGGATTCCACAACTGAAAACTTAAAACAAGATCAAGTCTTGAAAATGAACCAAACTAGCAGAATATTACCGAATTAGAGTGTTAAGACTTCACACCTAACACCTGCTTGGGAATCTAGCATTAGGACACATGTGAGCTGAAACAAAAAAATAACATAGTAAAAAGTCTGATGGCATCAGACCACCCGATCTTAATGTTTGAGTTCATTAATTACAGCAACAAAGATTATCTAAGATTTACAGAGCCCAACAAGACGAAAAATATGTCTGGAAATTCAAACCTGAGCTCTTGCCGACCGAACCTCCTTTAGGTTTGCTAGTCCTCAGCTCAAGCCCGTTGTTGCAAGCTCTACATCCCTCCGTGCCTTATTATTCTTCAGCTTCTGCTATGAACTTGGGTATAGCATTTTCTCCAATTTTGTCTTCACTTTGTGCATGCCATAATGTGGCCTCAGCCTTGGTTGGGCAACCTCTCTTCCTTTCGAGAGGTGAAGGTGTAGGTGCAGCCACAACCACCAATGGAGGAGGGGTAGGGTGCTCAATTGGTAATTTTGGCCACTGGTCATCACTGACTTGCATATAATTTGAAACTTGCCCATATATCCATGGAGACTTGTCATGGTTTTCTACGAATCTATGAGCTCCTGCTCCAGCTGGGCCACTGTTGTATACAATTTGTCTTGCCCAAGCTTGATGGTGCTGAGAAGGTTTTGTCTTTCAGTCTGTTGACAGAAACATATGCACTAGAAGAGCTTGAACCTCCTTGCCTTTCACTTTCTTCAGCAACTTCCATAAAAACTCATCCTGTAAGAATTCAATGTTGTATTCACCCCATCTTGCCCTGCTAATCTCTCAAGTAACAAAATGAATTTCATGAATTTGAGGCTGTTGTAACTTTTAGTAGACGGTATGTGATAAGACCTTTGATGCCTGATTCTAGAATAATGGCCTTCTGTTTTAAACCAGATGCCCTAAATTTTGTGCTTTAACTCAGAGCAGAAAACCAAAATGATAATAACTCATCGACACAGCTCACAATGGAAATAATGAAAAATCAGTGTAGGTTGTCTTAGGCTTATTAAACATTTAAATGGTTATCCATGCTAATTCATTTGGGATTTGCTGCAGTACGATCTTCCTTATATCGCATGAGATTGTGACTAGGCCTGGACGTGACATTCCACTTTATAGATTAGGAAAATAATTTGGGGAAGGTGGTTGCATAGGTTCATTTATCATGATCCTAGGTGCTTGCAAGTCACTGAAAATCAAAGCATCCTACCCTTTCCAAGGATGGGGGATGTGCTGGAGGTAAAAACCAACGAGTCCACCCCATGGGTAGTTAGCCAATCTGCAGCGTTGTTAGCTCCCTCAAGCAATGCCTTCAAATGAATTTATCAAAGTATGTTAGAAGACTTTTTCATTCACCCAGGACACTGCCTATCTTCCAGTTGGAGATAGCTTTCATTTGCACTGCTCTAATTTTAATTTGAGAGTCCCTGACTAGATGTTTAATGTCCAATGGCAACCAATAGAAGACCCTCCACAAGACTTACTGCTTTACCCATGCAGTTGGTGTTATTATTGAGTTTGATTGAAAATGCTTGTAGGAAGGTTCCTAATTCATCTCTGATCACCCCTACAACACCTGCTTTACCAAGCTTGCCTTTGGAGGCTTCATACAAACAGAGCTTACTAAGACAACTTGGAAGATATTTACTTTGATTGATGCCATTATTAGGGGGAATAATTAGAGCATGAGCCAATTGGATGCTATTTCCCTATCATTGGTTGTGAATCTCTGCATTTTCAATTTTATTTTAGCATTTACAACGTCTGTAATCGCTGTCTCCCCTTTTAGGCATACGTTTCAAGGGGTTATGGCACATCTGTAAATAGTCTGTTGTTTTTTTCCCTCCACATATGCAAAATCATTAATGTTGGAGGTCCCAGCTAGAGAGGTCCTAGCGTCTTGCTTCTAGTTCCACATGGCCATGAAGAGAAGACCATATCCAAGTAGCCTGACCATGCAAATCAAAGCTCAAGTATTTGAATTATTAGCTTATAGTGCTGTTGTGGTAAGACTCAAAGTTATAGTTACCAAGTTCAGAAATCAGGTTCCGTTTGGGTGAGCAAAAAAATAAAAAAATCTGGAATTCTTGAAAAAGTGCTGAAAAAATCCGATGCGGAATATACACATATATGTGAGCATAGTTTTCTAATTATGCAAATTGACAAATACAATGAAAAACATTAATAAAGTAATATAAAATGTTAAATCTTATAGAATATCTATATGGATTTTGGGCATTTATTTTCTGCAGAAAATCTAAAAAAAATAAAATAAAAAAATTGTAAATTTTGAAAAAAGAAAGGGCCGACCCAGATAAACTTATCCGTGCTGGCCAAAAAGTCCGGAACCGTCTGGATTTCTTGCAGATCTGGTTGGCTTTGATAACTATGTTTAAAGTAGAAGCACATGATATGCTCTCTTCATGCTCTCTACATAAACAACATATTGATGACCTGATCCAGCCTCTACATTGAAGTTTAGCATTTGCCTTTTCTAGAGTTCATGTCTTTACCAAATTCTACTCGTTGGTCATTCTTCATTTGATCGGCTCCCTTTCAACCAACCATACTTGGGTTTGACCTAATAATTCCTTGAGTGGTCATTGGCCCACATTAGGCTACCCGTGTTGTCTATGGTGGCCATGCATTTTGACTGTACTGGTTCTTGTAGTAAGGTAGCTTGATCTTCTGTTCTAGATTTGCATGCAACTCTGGTGGACAACTCATTTTTTTTATAAGAGGAATGAAGTGACGCAAAGGAAATTGAATCCAATAAACACAAATGATATAATCTGTAATGTAAACGAATGCTTTATTGAAAATGAGTTATTTAGAAAAAGGTAGAAATATTTGCGAATAGATGTTTTGTTATGAAACTACTCTGCCCCCTTTCGGACGAAGCACATCAACGTATGTCCAAAAATGAAGAGACTCAAAAGGGAAAATAAAGTGTTTGCCTTGGGAATCCAAGACGTCATCCATTACGGAAGGATAAAAGGACAAACTGGGCTGGCAGATACGAACAAACAGAGTTAGTAGTTATACAGGAATTTTGATCTGAATTGTATTTTTCTTGTTTTGGGCTTTTAAAAGCGGGTTTTTGGGTTTAAAATTTTGCAAAAGGAGTTCAACTCCTTTTAATCATGTTCTACAAGTTCTAGGCTTTTTGATGTTTTTTGAATGGGTCATTTTGAGCTACAGTTGCAAGGTTTTGGCCATGACAAGCTAGATTCCCCAATAGGTACTTCGATGCTCCACCACATGGATCAACCACCTCTCCTTGAGAAGCGATGACATATGTGGGTCTAGTTCTTAGACCAAATGTGGGAACCCTCTCTATCTGGTTCTTGTTGAACCACTTTCTTTGGTGGATGGGTTGATGTGCTTTCATATTCCAATAGAGTGGCATTATCAGGTTTTGGGTACCCTTAGTCTCTATAATCGCTATTTGATCTACCGTCATTGGAGTAGTGCATTTAGGGTCGACCTATGGAGGTTGCAGTGGTTTTGTTGCATTTGATGTGTCTTAATAGTGGTGGGAAATATGGTCGAAGAAGTTCCCTATTGAAGATGGGTGCAATCCAAGGTAGGGTGGAAGCTTGTACTCAAAGGCATTCTTTCCACATGCTTGGTAATTGTGTACGACCCATATCTAAGAGGTTTGAGTTTCCTCCTTGCCCCTTTTAGTGTCTCCTCCAAGTTTAACCATACCTTGTCGCCAACTTGATACTAACATAGTCTCCTTTGTTGTTTGTGATGCTGCTTGTACTTGGTGTGGATCTTCTTTAAAATGTCATGTACATATTGCTGAGTATGTCAAATACATTTAAAACATTTTCCTGATTTGTCTAATGCTTGCTACAAATGGGGAGAGTCTAATACATAGGCCAAAGGTAGTGCTATGTCAATCAGAGCCAATGGTTGGAACCAAAGGCACATCTGAAAGGCGTTGTGTCATGTCGATTGGTAGAGGGCTCAATTCTAGTTACGTTGAATGCAAGGCAGACTCTTGTCCCACACACGCGAATGTTTAAATGGTACGTCTTGATGAGATTTACAATCAATTTTGTTGACTTCCTAAGATTGTGCATCAGTTTGTAAATGGAAATCAATTGACTTGGCCAATTTGGTATAAATTATGGACTAAAGAGTGGACCAAAAGTTTACCAAAAACCTTGTTGTCTCTCTTTGACACTATGGTTTGCGGAAAAGCAAAGTGACCCTACCTTTTCAAAGGAGGCTTTGGTAGTGCCTTTTGCTGAAATGCCTTTCTTGTAGGGTGCTAGAATTTCCTTCTTAGAGAACTTGTCAGACACAATAATGACCTTGCTTTGTTGGAGGAAGTATTGACATGAAATCCATTAGACAAATTCCCAGGGTTTGTTAGGCATTGGTAGTGGGGTGTACAGTCCCTGCTTCTTGATCAGAAGTTTGGCGATGGAACATGTAGTGCATGCTCTGATGACTCGTTGATGTCATTCCAAATTTCGGATAGTTAAAATATCTGTGCGATACTGCCATTGTCTTCTACACTTAGAAATGACATGCTACATGACTATAATGTACTTCCTAGACCATCTTCTGCCATTCGTCTGTTGGAATGCATAGATTTTCTATATGACACAAAAGTCTATCTTGCAGATGAAAGTCAGAAGCATGTGTACTTGCACCAATGCTTGACATGTGAAAATGAAGTCATTGTCACTTCCATACTATTGGGGTCAGCGTTAAGTGCCATATTTGTAGGATCAGGATGTTTGACACTTGTGATTGGATGCTGGCTAAGATAGTTGGAAACCTAATTGGCTCTTACTTTCTGTGCTTGAAATTGAGATGGAATTGCTATAACAGGTAGACTGCTTTTGATGGCGGTCCCTCTGCAGTTCGTTACGAGTTTGCATGAATTTGGGAATTATATGATCTGTGTGAATGATTCTCTCTTTTCCAAGAATGTAGTGCTTCTATTGTTGAGATGCTTAGACAATGACATGGAGCTCTCCATCACATGTTGAATATTTGGGAACCGTATTGGTGATTGTCTCTATATTCAATGGTTGTTGTAGATATGGAAGGATAAGGCCCAGAAGGATGAGAATCATAGTTACCATGTTTGACTGAACATGGCTCATTTTCGGTTTGAACCGAACAAACAACGTTGACTGGATTTGTGCGGTCAAATTCGACCAAATAAATTTTTAATAATTTTGATTAAAAAGTAAATTTAAAAAACTCGAGTCATCAGTCAACGACTCCAACGACGAACGCAACGTGTTGGAAACCCTAATCTGCAAAGCCAAAAAGGCAAACACCAAAGGCAAAAAGCCAAAAAGGAAAATGCTTATCACCAACGAACGACAGAAGCTGAGAAGACAATCATGAATGGTGGAACGATTAACACTAACAATCAGTGTTTGGTAGTTTGCTCGTTAGGATTCACACTTCACAGTTACACGACAGCATCACCATCGCCATTCGCAGTTAGTGTTTGGCAGTTTGCTACTTTGCTCGTCGGGATTCACAGTCGTCGAGATTCAGCATCGCTATTCGCCGTTTGCCATTCCGATTCGCTAAGTAGGGTTTGGATTTCCCATTATTTGCTGAGTCTTCAACTCTTTGAGTCTTTACTATTTAGTATGGTTTCAAAACTTTATTTTATTTTTTAAGTTTTTATTATTTAATCCCATTTAATTTGCTGTTTTAAATTTTTAATATTTTATTATTTAGTAACTATTTACTAGATGTATTAATTAGTAAATTTGCTAATAATAAATATTAAATATACATGTGTGTAAGTTCAATTAGTTTATTATTATTATTTTTAATTCATTATTGTTAGTTTATTATTAATATTATTTTTTTAACTTTAAACTTTAAAATAATAAAATATTATTAAGTATAAATTATATTATATTTTATTGTATAGAATGTTACATTTATAGGTTAATATGTTTTTTTAAATTTCAGGGCATAAATCAAAGGTTCATAACAATGTATGCAAGGGGGATTCATTGGGCAGTGCGGGACCAAGGTACATTGAAAAAATTTAGAATAGTGAGTGCAAGGTTGAGCAGTGGGCATTGGGCAGTGAGGAATCAAGATTCAGGATACAGGGGGCATCATGTCTAGTCGTCCATTAGAAATGAAATATATCGTCTAGAGAGATGATAAAAAAACAAATATGAGATGCACCTTATGCAATGGTAATATCATAGGGAGTGTCACTAGAGTTCGATACCATTACCTTGGAGGATCTGCATATGTGAACAGTTGTACCGTAGCAAATGAAAATTCAAAGGAAGTGGAGTATGCAGATTTCATAAAACGGGTGAAAGCTAAATATGATTGAGTCGTGCTGGATCATTTTCTTCAGAAGCAAAGAAGGCTAAAATCCAACACTCTATCTCACAAATTGGTTCATTAAATAGTTCAAGTGGTGCTCCATCACCATTTACCAGTGGAAGTGCAAGTGAAGCTGAAAAGTCACAAGTTTCATTAAAGTCCATGTGGAGGCCACAACAAAAGCATGACGTAGATAAGTTGGCAGCGGAATTGTTTTATGCTGAGGCCATTCCTTTCAATGTCATTCGTTCCCCACATTTCAAAACCTTTGTAGATGCAGAGATTGAATTTGTGAAGGGTTACACATTGCCTTGCTATGAAAGAGTAAGAACTAGTCTTCTTGAAGAGGAAGTGGCAGCCATATCCACTGAACTAGCTGAAATAAAGAAAATTTAGAAAAGAACAGGTTGCACAATAGTAAGTGATGGCTGGTCCGATTCAAGAAGGCCCCTCCTAAATATTTTGGCAATATCTCCTGATGGTGCTATGTTTATAAAATCAATCGATACAAGTAATGAACAAAAAACTTCTCTTTTCATTTCTCAATGCATCGAATCAACGATTTTAGAGATAGGAGAAGAGAATGTTGTTCAAATCATTACAGATAATGCAACGAATTGTAAAGGAGCAGGGGATATACTCATGGATAGATTTCCTCATCTCTTTTGGACACCATGTGCTGCACATGTGTTGGATCTTTTGTTTGAAGACTTATCAAAACTGGAGTGGGTAAGTAATATTGTGATTGAAGGCAAACAAATATCTAAGTTTATCCTCAATCACCGCTTGACATTGAACTTGTATCGTTCATTTTCAAAGCGTGAGCTTCTATCCCCTGCCGAAACAAGATTTGCCACCAATTTCATTACTTTGCAAAGGGAGGTAGAGGAAAGGACAACATTGAGAAAAGTAATGGTTATTGATGAATGGACAGAGTCAAAGCTTTCTAAGGAAGCCCATTCAAAAGATATTGAAAGAATAATCTTAAGGGACACATTTTGGGAGGGGGCCAAGAAAATCATAATGGTGTTTGAGCCTCTTGTTAAAATTTTGAGAATGGTTGATGGCAATCAACCTTGCATGGGCTTTGTGTATGAGGGAATGAACAAAGCAAAGGAAAAAATTCAGAAGTTACTTGCAGGTAATGTTGAAGAAATCAAGAGCATTTGGGAAATTGTGGACAAGCGATGATCCATGCTACATCATCCTCTACATGTGATAGCTTGCTATCTAGATCCTAAATTAGTAGAGGTAAATCATGATGCAGACAAAGAGATAATGAGAGGTGTATTTGCAACAATAGATAGGTTACTTATTGATGAAGAAGAGAAAGAAGCAACAAGGCAGCAACTTACTATTTTCAAGAACCAACTGAAAATGTTTGGCATCAATGAAACAAAGGCAAGCAGGGCGAAGTGGGAACCATCTAAATGGTGGCAGACTTATGGGGCTTCTACTCCACAATTGCAAAGGCTTGCTGTGCGAATCTTCAGCCAGTGTTCCAGTGCTTCTGCATGTGAAAGAAACTGGAGTACACATGACTTAATCCACACCAAGAGGAATCGACTAGGGGCTCAAAAACTCTTTGATCTTGTGTTTGTTCATAGCAATCTATGATTGCTTACTCACTCTCTTGCAAATGAAGATGACAACTCTCACCTTGGCGAACCATGCTTTGAAGATGAAGAAAATATTGATGTTGTTGATGAGGCTACTAGTGTAGGATTAGATGATGATGCCACTGCTAGTAGTGATTTTGGTGTAGATGCAGGGTTTGATGTTGCAGATGTTTAAATTTCATTCTTATTTCTAGTTAATGCTGAAAACTTTTATGTTAAACTTTAAGTATTTGTATGATGTTGAACAATGAACATTGAAGTTTAAGTTTAACACTTTATTGGATTTTGCTATCTGTTATATAGATGTCAAATACTTATCAAATTATTTATGTTTATCTTTTTCTGTTTACAAATATGTTACATGCATGATATATTTATTTTTTATAATTTATAAAAAAATCTTAACCGAACTACCAAACATACTGAACCAAACTTTTTTCAAAATTCTGAACTTCCAAACTTTTTCCCCCTTCCAAACAAACTGAATTTTTCAAACATGGTAACTATGATGAGAATTGATGTGGAGAAAAGTTGACGCTTCAGTTCATCAAATGCCAATTGTTGTGCTCTCAATCCAAATGAACCTAGGGAGCTGTGTGAGATTCCTTGGTGTGGGCCAAAATCTCAGCTTACTTAAACCTTCTCTTGATCCACGTGCTCTAGCTGGTTTATGAATCCTAAATTCCAGATTGAAACCCTAGCTTTGAACTCTGAAGTGCTTTATCAACTCAAATCAAAACAAAATGCACGCGGTAATACTAAATAGTAAACCCTTACCTGTTTCTTGTATTTTTACCTCTTCCAACACTCTTTGTGTTATGGATTCAAACTTCTTGGATAAATAGCAAAGAAGGAAACCAAACTATAAAAACATAGAACTTGACAACTACCAGAGGACCAAGCCAAGAGATTAAAACGACTTTTGATTCTTCTATTGAATTCCTGATTACATAACCGATGCCTATCCTTATAGGCTTATAAAATCAGAACAGGAAATAATCACATTCAACTATTTCCAAATGCTCTTCCTTTTCCACTGCAATTTCATCTATTCATATCTACCTAGGAATATTTCTATAAGATTGATAATTATTTCTTAGTTAAAACCTTAGAATTATATGAAAATATATAAATACTTATGTCTTTCCAACTGAACCTGCACTTTTCTGAGGGAATCTGACTTTAAAAATGAGAATGGTTTACAGCTCAGCGTGCATGCCTCTCTCAATGATTTTAAGTGGACACCATTTCTTGTTTGCAATAGACCTCTACCTCAACTGTGAGATCATGGGAGCCGGACTGAAATGGTTCGTGAGGTCCCATTTATCCTTTATATCGAAAAGGAATTTGGGTAAAGTAGGTTATTTAAATAGTAGTTGCAGAGCAGATTGCATGGAGATTGTAAGACTGGTAGTATACACTTGGCAGGGTTGGTGGGGGCATTGATTGCCACCACCAAGTACTACATGGATTGTAGGAAATGTGGATTAAGTTCTTTAATCATTATGATTTAAAATTTCAAACTCCAGGAAGCCCCTTAGCCAAACCTTTCCATGGCAGTACTTAGAAAAGTTCTTGTTTGCTCCCAGGAGGGCCTCCTCATAAGCCTTTTTGACTCTGAGTTTCCAGAAAGATCTCCTGCCTAATTAATTTATCAGGGCTTGAATTGAGAATGATAGGGAAGTACTGAATTTTATATTTCAGTAATGATCTGCTATTAGGATTCACAGTACCGGGCCATTCCAGTTCTTTCCAGTGCCAACCTCAGTAATACACTCACTCACCAATGGACCCCACCCTTGAACATCATAATCCACTAGGCCTCTGTACTGCTCCTGATGGCTTAAGGTGGATCTGTCAATCCAGGCATCTGACTGAAAATGCACCTTATTAACTTGATCCTACCTGCCACTTCAGTCTAGGAAGGATGAGGGATCTGCAAGAGTGAATAAAATTCAAAATAGCTTAGTCTTGGTGGAAGGATGCTTGAGTTAAAATCTCTTTCCCTTTTAAGGGAAACCAAGGTATTTAGCTTTACAGAATCCTCCTCAACAATCTCCCCCTTTGTTGGTATATTCTGCACATCAGTTTGGTTAATAATCATCTTCTTTAGCTTGAATCTAGCTTTATCTTTATGTAAGAATACTTACCATGCTCAACTAGGGTGTATTTTCTTTGTAATTACATAACTTTTTTAATTCTTCGAGAATATAGGGTTGAAACATAGTTTAAGAACTTGTACTCAGCAATTACTCGGTAGCCCAAAATTTTGACTTGGACACAGGACTCGACAATTACTCAGCAGTCATTCGGCAAATTTATTGTTTTATAAATATATAAATTAATAAAATAAACTTAACATGTAAAACATTGTTAAAAAGCATGAGAAATGAATGACAAACAACAGAGCAAATACAGAAGAAAAATTATGAGCAAATGATAAAAATGACTTTTTTAATGTAGCAGATATTATTAGCGTCCATCAGCTGAGTTTTTAGCTTGGACTTGCGAGTAATTACTCGCCATTAATCATTCTCCATTACTTGTGAAGTACAAGCTAAAAACTTGGCTCGCGATAAGTTTGGAGATTACTCGGCAGTTTAAAAAAAATCCGATTACTCTGCAATTACTCGGCGTCTCTTACAAGTTTTAATTCTATGTGTTGAACCTTGTCTTCTATCACCTCTACACATTGCATATTTTTAGAAGTAAATGACCAGACCTGTTTAAATAGGCAACAAATGAGCCAATTGAAGAAAACCCATAGTGAAGTCTGAGAGGTGTGCCTTGACAACCTGACACAGTTTGTTTTTGTTGTTTGAAATAGGTACTGTCTTTCGTGAGCCTATAATCTGCAAGAATGTACCTAGACTTATTCCAGGTAATGCATACCTTTTTTTTGTTTCGAGTGATTCATCTGTTTAATTTTTGTTATCATGGATGCTTTGATTTCCAGCTGGTGAATGTTCAATGCATCATGTTCAGGTTGGAAGAAACCTATTTGTATTGGTAGGCATGCTTTTGGGGATCAGTATCGTGCTACAGATACAGTCATTGAAGGACCTGGAAAACTTAAGATGATATTTGGTATGTATTCGGGATTTTTCATTGGCTTCTTACTAATGCTTTGCATTTTAAGAGGGTTTATCTAGTTGGTCTTGGGTGGATTTATAGAATTTTTAACTAGATTAATTTTCTAACCAGAGTCAAACTCCTGCTTTCACTATAGTTCCAGAAACAGGAGAGATGCCATTGGAGCTTGATGTATTTGATTTCAAAGATGGAGGTGGCGTGGCAATGGCTATGTTCAATGTTGAGAAGGTCATCATTTATTCCTTTAAGGGATGCATTTTTTGCTCATCTCACTACTCATTTGTTTTTATACTAAATTAAACTACTGTGTATTGACAGTCTATTCGAGCCTTTGCTCAGTCTTCGATGGCAATGGCATACTCAAAGAAGTGGCCACTCTATTTCAGCTCAAAAAATACTATCCTTAAAAAATATGATGGCAGGTATGCAGTGCTTGTTGAAGTCTCCAAGTTTTCTTTGTATTCGCTGAACCAGATTATATTTAGCATAGTTTGTTTTTAGTAACCTATATCCTATTCTTTAAATAAATAGGCAGTAAGGAAGACATTGATATAGCAAATACCAAAGAAGGTACAAGTAACAATGATTGATACAGAAAAGAATCACTGTAATGTTACCAATATTACACACACTCAAACTCATGAATGGACGCACACATGCATGCACGCACAGCACACACACAAACACGTGTGTAGACATTGGTATAACAAATATCAAAGAAGGTACAAGTAACAATGATTGATACAGAAAAGAATCACTGTAATGTTATCAATATTACACACTCGAACTCATGAAAGGATGCACACATGCATGCACACACAGCACACACTCAAACACACGTGTGTATGTATCAATGCACGTGTTACTTGCCAACATAAGTACAACTTTAAAATTAGGTTTGTGGGAAGCATGGATTGAGACCTTTCCAACAATAGATGCCTATATTTGGAGCTTTTGAAAGAAATCCATGAGCTCAAAAATTGTTGTTGGCAAACTTAGACAGTTTGAGAACCAATGATGTAATTAGTTCACATGAAGATGTCAGCAGACAATACAAAGGTAGAATAGCACTAAATGAGTGAACATTAGTCTAGAAGCCAAGCAAAAATGAGTGAATTCCTTGTAAAAAAGATTTGTAAATATGCAACACTGTACTTGTCATTTTATTTGAGTCTTTCTACTTCTTTCTAAACATTATTTTACTTAGTGACACAGGAGCGGTATTATAGCAGGTTGTAGTAACAGTTTTGTTGTTAGTGATTTCTAGCTTGTGAACATTGTATGCACTATAAAACTGCATTTATTGCATTTCTGAATCTGCTCTGTGTCTTAGTAGTTTCCATTTTTTGTTTTTTGAGAGAAAAAAAGGCTTTCATTTGCTGCAATTGATATCAGCAGATCACAACTATTGCATTTAATGCCTCCTATACCTTGGCAACCTGCTTTTATAAAATTTGAATGGAACGGCCTATTAGATGCATTATGTGTGTTTCTATGGCCTAGTGACCTACGTGAATTATGTATAAGAGGAGGTGATCCTCCTTTGGGGCATATATACATGCTAGTTGAAATGTATTGAACTTAAGATTATATGTTTATTATTATAGCTGAATTATGACATTTTACATGTCCAATGTGACGGCTTTGTGGGATTTAATTATCAAAGTTGACAGACCAAAAGAAGGTGCATAGTTCTAATGAAACCCCTTTATACGGTTAGGAAGTCATTGCAGTAAGCCTAAGAAGAAACCACCTTAATGCAAAAATGATGTAATTTCCTTCCAGATCAAGTAAATAGACAGTATGCGCAGCAACGTACCACCCCTGAAACATGAATTTTGGCCCATTTGATATGTGAATGCATATATAAATGCTCAGAAACCTTCCCCAACGCTATCGTTGTTACCATTTCATCATCCAATGATCTCTCTATTTAAAGTTTAAACAACAATAGCTCATATACAGATCTCATGCAGGTCTGATTTTTGGCCTGTCAAGGGCAGAAACTGGATTTTAACTGTGGTGACCACTTAAGGGAACACCCTGACCTTTACAAGCACCATTTAAAGGCATAAGCAGGACCGAAAAAGGTAAAGCCGTTTAATGTGATTTTCTAATCTGATGGTCTTTTCTATGTGAAAAAGTGCAGAATTTGTTAGTTTAATTTTGTATATGTTTTTTTACTGTAAACGAGCCAAACACGGAGGCAACTTGCCTAGCCAATAAACCGGTTTGAATCCTTGCCATTTTGAATTTACTTCTTGTATTTTATTACCTTTACAGGTTTGTTATGTCCTTACATTCATTATTACCAATTTATGCTTTACTTATGATATTATGCATGGTTGCGTGGTCAGCTATGCACAGGAATTGTCAATAAATTAATGTGTAAGTGGTAATGAGAATGTTATATGCATGTTGGTGTGATGGCATACAGAATTTATGAAAAATGTTTGCCAAAATGCGAGTTTCCCTAACTGGTGAATGGGCAAGGATGCATTTTTTTGGTACAAACTCATGACCTATGTTTTAGTTCCCCAAGGACTGTCGCAAGATATGGCGATTTTTAACCTAAAAATTAAAAAATCGCTGTTTTTATAAAACCCTAAAAAAGTTAGGATAAATTCACTGAAATTCAGACAAAAAAATGCAGCAAAAAAAAACTGAAAAATGGGCCATCAAATGAACAGTAAAATAGTGTGTGAAAAGAGTTTTTTGCACTGCGTGACGAGGCTTTTCAGCTGTGCTGTGCGGAGTGTGCCCTAGTGATCACTGTTCAGAGCAACTGCTATGCTGTGCATAACATGCCCTGGTGTTCACTGTGCATGATGGAGTCTGTCCTAGCTGTGTGTTTTTTGATGTGCCTTGGCCTGTATCTAAGCATTGAATGTGCGGCTGCTGTATGGTGTGTAGCGTACAGGATGAAATGAGTTTTTTCGTTGACGTTATACTGGTGCTCGGAGCAGCTGACAAGGCTGGTGCGTGGAGCAGCTGATAAGGAGCATCGATATGCATTTGTTTTTTTTTATGTTTTGATTTTTTTAATGTTTTGATTTTTAACGGGTGTTATTTTTTTTATTTTTTAATTTTACATTTTTTTAATTTTATTTTTTCTATTTTACTTTTTACCTTTTTTTATCTTTATATTTTTAAATTTTTATTTAATTTTTTTAACAAATTTTTCTGGTATGTATTTTATATTTGGTTTTTAATTTTTATAAATGTTTTAAAGAGTTTGTTATTTATTTATATATTTTATATTTATTTTTATTTTTGATGTGTTTTTTTTTTAATTTTAAAGTTTAGTATTAATAATAAAATATTTTACATTTATTTATAAAATTATATTAATATTTAAAAAAAAACTGTTCGAATTTAATGGTGATTTTTTTTTCGAACTTTATCCGTTGGTGAACTTGAATCGAATTTTATCCTTGTCGAACTCGAACCTTGTGACTTAGCCCAAGGATGATAAAGGCTCAGGATTTCTCGTCAAGAGAATGGTTTGTGGTGTCGCATGGGAGCTTGTTTCTTTGAAATGTAAGGTATTTTGTTTCTTTGGGAAATATAAGGTGCTTTGGCAAGAAGGTAAAGTTCTAGCTAAGGGATGTTGAAGGATAGGGCTTGTATTGGGCCCAAAATGGGTCTCTACATATATCAGGCCTCTAAATAGGTAAAAAGGTAGAAGACAATTCTAGATAAAACACTTAAGAATGTCAGTCCACAAAGCGATCCAAGGTTTCAGGCAAGGCCATGTACATAGGAGGTTGGAATGGATCCAAAAAGGGAACCTACACTTACAATCTTTATTTAGAGAAAGAGGGTGGAAGCCCTTACCATATTTGGGGTGTAATTTGACGACAAAGCAAAAGATATGATAAGTAGATCAAGGATCGTGGTAAAGACAAGTAATGTAATAACAATAATGTAAAGATAGCAATAAAGTAAATGACAAGCAACATGTACTATACTCTTAAATACATGAAACATATAACATTCACAAATTGACCAAAGTACCAAAAAAAGAGGATAGGCTTAGGGACACCTACCTAAAGTCGACTTATCAATGCATTAAACTCTCTCTTGGCTTTTAGCAGTTTGTGAGAGATGGTTGTAGGTGAAGTTAAGATGCATAGAAGAAATCCTTAGTAGATTACAGTTGGGGACTAAAAATCTTGGTATACCTTCTTGGCACAACTCCTATTTTTGAAATCTCGAAGGGCTTTTATTACTAACTTTTTTTCTTTGATTAATCTTCGTTAACCCTAATTCCTCTTCTTCCTAACGGGAAATTGCGAGCACAAGCAGAGCGAATTGTTGTATATTGAGAGATGACAAAGGGAAATGTAAAAAGACGAGTACAAATCGCTAAAATATGAGCTTAGTTTTAGCCAACGCCATTGGCTTGGCTCATTAGGATCCAGTCTTAAGATTGATCTCATCAGGGTTATCTTTGTCAGAATCTTGGAGAATTAGTGTTGTTCCCCTACTAGCTCGGGATGACCACTGTAGCCTCTTAAGGGAGTCAATGGCATAATTAAATCGTTGGTATTTGGCAAAGGGTACCCAAGGCAACTCTTCTAAAGTCGGAAGTTTGTAGACTTCGTGTTGTTGGAATTGTTTGAAGTTCCAAGGATGACCAGCACCTTGGACCTTATAGATGGCTAATAAGTGGGAAAAATGTATGCATTGGCATGTGGAAAAAGCTAGAGCTCTCATTCGATGAGTCCAAGGGTAGTCAAGCATAATGTTGTAAGAAAATAGAAAGTTGAAATAATGACTTCTACTCTTATTAATCTAGGAGGTAACATGACGGTGAGCCAAATGCATTCCATTTCAGGTTGGTGTCTTTTATCGTAGCTTTGACAAGTGCTACAGGTAGTCTTATGGTGGTTGGTGGAATATCCAAGGGACCAAATGAAATCAAGAAAGGCGATGCTAGAGGCTTTGTCAATTAGGGCTCAATTGACATGGACATCACCTATTTTGACATAAATGAATGGCGGAGGATCATCAAAACTAAGTAGTATTTTTTTGGGAATCATAGATTGGATTGGAAGTTTGAGAGAGAGGGTTTGATCGGTATATTTGTAAATTTGAATTGGCAACTCTTCACATTGTTGCATTATACTCTCCTCTTTGCAACTATGTAATGGGGCCTATTAGCCAAGTGGTGGTGATTGAGGAGTGCTCATCTCAAATAATGTTTACATAAGTTCATTGTGATGCTTAGATTTTCTCATTAGTTTGAAGTACAAAATTTATCTAGGAAAATTGGAGATCTCTGCTTTGGGGTTCCATTCATCGAAGCTAGATTGATCAGATATGGGTTTTCCTTAGAGGGAGGAATCGAGTTGATCTCAGATTTGGTCTTGAGAGAGGCTGAATCCAAGTTTTCATTTATTTTTGCTATTTTTTCGATGTTATTGGCCATGCTAGGGACATTGGGGGAATCTAAAATTTTAATGTCCCCATTTTGAAATTAAATAATATTATTACTAAAATAAAAAATATTTTTAAATACTTAAAATAAAGTAATAATAATCTAATTTCCACTTAAATTGGGGACTTTTTAAGGGTCATGGGCACATAAGGCCTAAAGTGAAATTATAAGGAGATTCTTTTAATATTTTTAAAAAAGGAGTTTCCCTCCTATTTTGGGTGTCACACTTGGGGCATGGATATAAAAGGAAGCTGAATTGTTCATTCAAAGATTATGCTCATTTGGATATTGAATCTTATGCTCAAGTATGTCAAGCTTGAAAAAGTGACTTGAGGACGAAACCCTTCAAGTGCACAAAGGAGTTTGAGAATGAAAACCTCTATTCTTCTACATAGGGCAGCTCTATTCAAGGGTTATAATTGTGCTTCAGATTTGTATGATTGCATGCAATTGAATCTACAAAGGTGTTTTATAACACCACCATGTTCAAAGACAAAGTGAATACTGTGGAAAGCTGTTTGTATTGATTTCTCATTGTTTGGTTGAACAATTGAGCTCCATTTTCAGGTTTGAAGGAACCTAGAGTTGTAACCAGGGTTTTTGGATCTTTGGGACAACTTTCGGGGGACTTCCCATGGAGGAAAAATTCTGATTCTAATTTTGTTTGATAGCTACTATTTTTGTGATTATTTTGAGCTAACTTTTGCATTGAAATTCCAAATATTTCAGAAGATACAAATTTTTGAAATTTCAGTTGATTGAGACAAATATTATTGAGGGCTGAAAATAAGGTAAGAATTCAAAAAATTAAATGTAATATTTTTCCAAGTGAAGCGAACCAGCTTGGGGAATTTTTGTGGACATTGTAGGGTGCTATTTGACCCTAAAACATAGTAAATTGATCCCTATAATTTTTGCCTATTTTGATAATCAGTTCCAACTTGTTTGGGCAAATTATATGAGGGTTTGGAGTTGCATAATCATTAGTAATTACTGTTGCTAACATTGTGAGTGTAGCGATTTGATGAGAGAGGTTTGGAAGTGGATGTGAGCATCTAACAAGGGGCGTTCAAGGCCATGAAACTACCCTGATTCTAGAACTTGAACCCGAACCCGAACCCGACCTAATTCTGTTGGATGCTCGATTTTGTTGGATTAGTTAGTATGGTGATTTAGACTTGTAGATGGTGATTCAGACAACTATATAGATAGGGGCCAGCCACCTTTCCTTTTCTTTAGCTCCCTATGTATAGATTAGATATGGCTGAACTGATTCTGCCCATATATAGATAGGATTATAGCTTAAAGAGGAACCATTCAGTCGGGGCACGAGCCCTATATATAGATATGGCGACCCCCTATTTATATATATGTGACTTGACTTTGTGAGCTAAGAACCTGCCATATATAGATTAGATAGGGGTGAGCTAAGATATGCCTATTCTATTCCATATGGCTTTCTCGATAATATATAAGGGATAAATAAGTTGAGTGCTGAGTCTCTACTCTATATAGATATAGGATAGACTTCCCTCGCCCTTGCCGGCCCCCCCGCCTCCCCACACACACACACACACAGATATATATATATACAGGCTTACCAGTCGAGCGCCTCTTGTGATAGTATTTTAAGTGTATTTCTTCAAGTGTTTTGCAAGGGTTTCAAGGTGTTATCAGGTGGCTATGAGTTCATATAAAATCAGACTTCAAGGGAACAAAAATAGGTGATAAACTCATCTGACAAGGAGCAGCGAAAGAGGTATTTCATTACAGCATTTATTGAGAATAAATTGGCATTAATTTGGCATGTTTATGAGAGGAAATCTGAATTGATTAGTGGCTGGAATCTAGTATTTAGCTTTGGCTCTTTGGCGTCTAGGGTTTGTGTTTGAATTAAGCATTGAGGAGGATATATATTGCATCTTGATTGGCATTAGGGTTTGCTGGTTTTTGGGACATATTTTAGTTTGTTAACAAATTTATCGTAGGGTTTGTTGGGAAACCCCATCTTGGCCTAATTGTCCCATTTGGGGACATTACAACAATTGTTATCGGCTTGGTTGATGATGTTGGCAAAATTTTTTTTTGCCTTTCCTACGTCAACGGCTTGACTGGTGATGTTAGATTTTTGCATTAGATTTTCTAATTCCTTGTCAGTAATTGTTTGAGATACTAGGTTTGCTTGGACATGCCTATAAGTTATTAGAATATTTCTTGGAGAGTTTTGGGTTGGGTAACCTGAGTTGATACATGCAGTGATGCACTTCATGCGTTGCATTTAGATAGTTCTTTCTTCATTGGTTGACCATTGTTTCAATTGCATTAGCTACCTACATAGGATTTTGACTATTTTGTGGTTGATTGCATTTAGGAAAAGCTCTTGGAATTATCTAGTAATTGATTGGTGTATATACTTAAATGTGCAGTAACTTGTATAGCTTCACATTTATTTTGAGTGTCCAACTTTATTTGGCATTGAAAGTGTCTTGGTATCTTTCTTGAATCATTGCTTCATGGTCA
This sequence comes from Torreya grandis, assembly GCA_037957365.1. Taxonomy (NCBI): domain Eukaryota; kingdom Viridiplantae; phylum Streptophyta; class Pinopsida; order Cupressales; family Taxaceae; genus Torreya; species Torreya grandis. The sequence goes on from JARHVA010000473.1 coordinate 3,159,318, forward strand.
AAATTATTTCCTAGTAGGAAGGAATATTCTAGGCTTCTAAGGTTGCAACCATTTTCATGAGAGTGGCCCCAGTCAATGTTCCACCAATAAATTTTTTGAGGGTTGAACCATTGAGGGACTGAGCTCTCAAGGTCAAGGCATAGGCAGTTTGCATTTAATTTCCTCTTTTCTTAGGGGGTCGATACTATGATTCTTTTGGTTTGAGGATTTGGATGAAATGGATTTCCTACAATTGGTTGGGAAAGAGCCGTATTTTGAGAAGCATTAGGCATGATAACATTGATTTTTCTTTTGGAGTTAAGGCTATGGTTAAAGGTATCAAAAGCACCATTCTCAGTGGCATGCCAATTTTTGGTCCTTAGTAGGATTTGAATAACTTGTTTTTGAGGTTGATGATTCTCAAATTGTTGTATGAGATGATCATGTCTTTTGGGTTGTACAAAAGCTTCTTCCAAAGTTGTAGCAAAGAAGAATCAAAATTTGTATTGCAATTTGGGTTTTAAGGCCGCTGTAACTAATTTGAAGAGACTTTATTCATTCATGTTATGGTCTTATTTATGGGATAATGACTTCCATTGCTTGATGAAGTAATGGGAAGTTTCGTGGTCTAGTTTCTAAGCATTGACGAAGTTGCCTAAGTTGTCTTCAGGCAAGTCATGGTATCAAAATTCTTGCACAAAGTCATTTACTAAATCTTCTAATTCGACCATGGAGTGAGACTTAAGTTTATTGTACCATTCTAAAGCATCCCTATTGACGGTTTTTGTTAATAGTTTGATAGTTTCATAGGTATTATTTTAAGCCAATCTTTGTATGATTTCAAAAGGCTTTAAGGTGTAAGGTGGGGTTGGTGGACACTTGATATGAGATAGCTGGAGGGATTCCTCCAACATTAATGGCCACTTGTAAGGAGATAGGGGATTAGTTTATAAGTTTTGAAACACTTTGTTTTGTATAGGAGTTTGTGGGGTAGGTTTCCCATTTGCATCCGTTAGGAGGGGGGAGAGGACATTGATTAGATGATCCCCTATATGTTTGTTGAGGTCAATTTGACATTTATATATGTTGTGTTTGCATTTGCATTATTTGGCGAGTAGTAAAATTTTGTGTTTGTGCCATGTGGTCTATGACTTGAATGACCATTTGGGTATGATCTACTTGAAGACTTTGATTTGCTTGAGCATTGGTTTGAGTATTTCTAGGAGGTGGGGTGATAAGTGTGGCACTTGCCATGGTGGTAGGAATTGCGGGGTTGTGGACGAGGAAAATATTGGGGAAGTGATGTTGTTGGCATGACTTGCCTCAAAGTTTGAGAAAATAGTTATTTGTCCGATTGGTGGGAGGAGTGTTAGGCAAAGAACTCACGAGGAGTTGGATCAATTAGGGAGATTTGCTTGCATAGCGAGGATGTTTTGCTGAAAATTGTTATATTTTGGGAATAACTTCAATGTTATTGATTGGTTCTCCCTCTTGGTCGCTATCCTTTTGGGGAGGCATTTGCTTTTGGTTTTTGGAAGACCTAATGTTGGTCTTGGGATAGAGGCCATATTGCAATCTATGTTGGAATGGGAAGGCGCTTGGGAGAAGTCAGACCATTGAGTGCCCTTTTCTTGGTTTGATTGGAAAAGTTCCATTGTAGGAATGAGAGAATAATCTTTAGGAAATCTAAAGAAAGAGAGATTTGGCAAGTGAGAAATGCTTGACAAATCGATTGGAAAAGAACTAGATTTGAAAAATAAAGAACACGTGAAGATGACCCAACCAACAAGGTGAAGTAAGATTCAGATCAGGTTCACTAGAATGTATTGGGCCCAAAATGGGTCTTTACATACAATGTCTCTAAAAAGGTAAAAGCATAAAACCATTCTAGATCCAACAAATAAGAATGCCGGTCCACAAAGTGTTTCTAGGTTGTAGACAAGGGTTGTGTACTTAGGAGGTTGGAGTGAGTCTAAAACGAGAACCTACACATACAATCTCTATTTAGAGAAAGAGGGTGGAGGGCCTCACCATATCGAGGGTGTAATTATATAGCAAAGCAAAAGCTATGGCAATTAGATCAAGGACCGTGGTAAAGGGAAGGGATGTAATAACAATAATGTAAAGATAACATTAAAGTAAATGACAACAAGCATGTACTATACTATCAAATACATAAAATGAACAACATTCACAAATCGACCAAGTACTAAAAAAAGAGGGTAGGGTTATGGATTTTTATCTCTAGTTAAGTTGTTGGTGCATTAATCTTCCCCTTGGCTTTGAGTAGTTTGTGAGAGATGGTTTTAAGCGAAGTCAAGATGGATAGAAGAAACCATAAGTAGACCACAATTTGGGACTCCGCAGATTTGATATACCTTTTTGGCGCAGGTCCTATTCAAGAAATCTTCAAGGTCTTTTATTGCTTAATTTTGACTTCCTTTAGTTAAGCTCCTTTAACCTCAATTCTTCTTCTTCCTAAGGAGGAATTGTGGGTGCAAGCAAAGGGAATTGTTGTTGTATATTGAGAAATGAGAAAGGTAAACAGATAAATACAGGTATATATCCCTAAAATCAGAACTCGGTCTTAGCTAACATCACCGGTCCGATCGATGTTGTAGAAATAAATCAAACATCATCGGCTTGACTGGTGATGTTGGTCAACATAGGGGTGCTAAAGGGACATCACCAGTTGGGCCGGTGATGTTGACAATGAGCAAGCAATATGGAAAGGGGGTTAGAGGAAGGACCATTGGGTAGAGGAAGACAAGTTTGATGATATGGAGGTGCTAGTAGGCATGGTAAACTCACGACACATCTTTCATGAAGTGCTTGAAGCCGGTCCACCTTGATCCCGGTGCATTCGAATGCATAACCTTAGGAAGATTAATACACCAACAAGCCTTAGGCAAGAAAAGTGTTAGTAAAGTGATTTCAATGTGTATATAGGGCTTGTGCTTACAGAAAAGAATACTAACCTATTGAGTAGTTTCATCTGTATGGCAAGCTCTAAGGCACTACGGTTAGTTGCAAAGTGCTCTAGTGAGAGTGGTATGTCATGAATGCTTTAAGTGAATCATATTTTTTGTAGTGTTGTTGACTGTCAAATGCTGCAAACCTTTGGGGGCCTAGTGAGTTAGAGGTAGTTTCCTCCTATAGAATGTTTGAGGTGATAATTTCAACCCACACACATGCATAATAAACATGCATGTCAAGGTTGATCCCTAGTGGAATGAAGAAAATATATACATGCCTAATAAACATGTATATCGATACAATCTATCGTATTTTGGAAAGATAGATAACAATAATTGTGCATATTATGCACCTTGCAGGAAATATAGGTAGGGGTGCTCATTTATTCTCTTGGCAACATGTTCATCCCAAATGTATTTATTTCCACCCTTCAACCCAAGAACTTGCTTTATGCACCAGAAATGTATCTCATATTTTGTCTGTTAAAATATTCTCTTGGCAAAATCAAAATCTGCTCTCCTTGAAGTGAATATTTCAATTGGATTCAACAGCAACTCACTTATCCTTAACTGTATCTTTGGGATCCCCATCAAAATTATATCTTCAGATCCACAACAAATTGATCGCCATCTTTTGGGGTCATTGTCTGGCAATGATTTTCACTGACAGAACCTTATCTAGTGTCTACGCTTGAAATGCAATGAAGTGTTTGATCTTTTATGGATCAATATAGCCACCTTATCAGGCATTGAATCAATTATATCATTTTCTATGCCAACATGCAACTCGTTTTTGTCCATGCTCCTATACCTTTATAGGAAGGAATTTTCACAAGGAACATGATAGTAATTTCACACCAAGGATGTTCTTTAATACAACATTGGCCTTCTCATTTCCTGTGAGATCAACTATATATTCAACAAAGGGATCAACCTTAAGCTGTTTGGCATGATATGTGAGTAAGAAAGAAAAGCATGCATATACATGTTCATAAGCAGTAGTGGCATTAAGAATAAGTCTGGAATTATCTTGGATTTAGATCCCCAATAACATCCAATATTGTCAACCATCTCTGTTTCTTTCTCAGTGTCAATAGGCGCACGGTGTGGACAGTATTCATGCTATATTTTCTTAATTTCCTGCTGCTAACAAGGAAAGTGTTAGGATGTTTTTGCCTTTCTTCCTAGCATAAGTGCATGGAAAAGTCTTTTGATTTGGCTTTCAAAGAAACCATGAAAGCTATGACGGTAAGAAACTCAGAGGGCAAAACAAAACTTTTCTGATACAAGATTTTTGAGGAACAAGAAAAAAACTTAAACATGTAGGGACCAGCATTTGCTTTAACAGGAGAGCATCCTGACCTACAAGCAGATTAACTGAGTCTAAAAAAATATCAATAGATCTCTAGATTAAAACAAATTTTCTTCGAATGTCGAAGGCAGATATTTCAGACATTCTCAACAAAACATGATGTAAATAGTAATATCAACTCAAATGTGGATTGCCAAAAGGTAAGCCAAGGAAGCTCACAAAACAAAAAATTCACGAGATAATAAAAATTATTGGCATTCACTAGTCAAAGATGCATAATGCTCTTGAAGACTGTTAGCCTATGTATGCACAAAAGATAAGTATTTCTTGAATCCAAACAGCCCAAGAGTTAAGAATGTGTATAAGATGGAAAATAACTGTTTAATTTACCCCATATTGAGGACAATCCTGTCACGCACCCTGAAAACTGTCCTACAAAATTTTGGTTTCTTCGAGGTTGTGAACGTCTAATTCCATCAGTCAATCATACATCCATATGCAATTCCAACATTATCTGAAGACTTGCACTCTAAGTTACTGATTCTATTTTCCAAAATCTTTCTATTCATGTTTCAAACCACTCCTAAGCCATCGCCATTTTAATGTTTTCTTTCTACATTCATAAACAACTTGTTCCATGCAATAGTATGTGTGAAGTTTGAATAGATAGATATACATTAAGGATTTTGTAATTCCATTTGAACTAAATTTGGCATGAATTAAAGCCTTTGATGTTGGATTTCCAACTCAAAAATATGAGACATTGGCAGTTTAGGTTTAAAGACTGATTGAAATGACAATAATTATAAGGTTTTGGAGCCAACTTTGTGGTAAGTGTTAGAGAGATGGATCATTTATGGCTCACGAAGGGGTGATTCACACCCAAATTTAATTCAATGAGCAGCATAGAACACGGATATAAATGCAGCCCAAAAATATTGTTGCTTTGATTTTGAACTTTTCCTTCCATCTCCAAAATAGTGATGTTAGATCAAGCCTTGAGTTAATCTATTTCACGGAGGCCATATTTTGATAATGAATATAGGGTTTAAGAGTCTTGAATGGCATCTAAGTTAAATGCTTCTGAAATAAAACTAACCCACTTGTTAGAAAATAATAAAAATTGACATTTTTGACTGTTGTTTCTGCAGTAGCCTGCTGGTGCGTTGCCCCAATGCCTAGGGTTCGTCCTTGGGCACTCGGGTGCATTGGGGGTTCTTCAAAAGAACCCCCAATCCACCCGCGTGCCTAGGGACGAACCTTGGGCGTTGGGGCAATGCATCGAACCCTGAACGAGAACCTGGTTAGCATCCAACCTCCCAACGTAGGCAAATTCTGACAAACTGGTAACGTTGCATGCACTTGGTTGAGCAAGTTACTGCTGTATTATACAGGTGAAATCAACTAAGACCTTATTCTGCTTGAGGTCAGCATTCACCGAGATCAGAAAGAATGAATATAACTTTTGATGTCCTAGACTTCAAAATCAAAGACATCCAAATTGCTTTCAAGACTGCGACTTAGAGATTAGATCAAGAAACAAAGGTCATTTAAATTAATTTATAACACTAAGCAATATAAGGATTTCATTGCTAGGATGAATCCTCTTGGAAGGTTGAGGCTCAAGCCCTCTCATTTTTTTTCATATTTTTTTCCTTTTCTTTTCTTTTCTTTTACGTAACCATTTTAAACTTTAACTCACAATAAAGTGAAATTTCTTAAATGTTCCACATTTATACTTTGTATTTATCCTTAGTGCGGCAGCCACAAATATAACACATTATCGAGTTTTAGCTCGTGCTATGCCTATAGCCAGACTCTTAGACAAAGAGTTTCAAGAAATACATATAGTTATTAAAAGTGAGAACCACTCATTAGCACCCTTCCTTTGATCCTTGCCGTAATCCTTTCAATTGACCCAAGGTCATTGATTAGTGGCTCTTAGTGGTGTGGGTACATGAATAATAAGACGATCCATTTACACCATTCACAAGAGATGAAACTATTATTATTACTCAAGGATTTCCTTTAATTTGAATGTTACTCCCAAATGAATTTAATTAAGACAAGCGACTATGTTACGGTGAGACAATATTCCGTTTATACTTATTAATCTCGATGACTAGCATCTCGATGACCGATAGATAATCACTCTGTAGTTTTCTTATTCATTTGATAGCAATAAATGAGAGGTGTCCAATTTAATTAACATTCTCCATAAAAGAAGAATAAACACATCGTAGTCTCATTGGATCTGAGTATTACATGCATAATAATTTTTCCTCAATGTGATCCTAGACCATTATGGCGATTTTACAAGTATTAAAAACACTGTTCCCTTATTTGGAACGTAAACAATAACTTAACATAATGCAATCTCTTAAAAATGAATAGCAATAGTGACTCCATTGCTATAGCATCTCAGTCTCTTAAAATTTAAATCGACTGAGATTAATGAAAGACTATTAATCAATTATGAAAATAATGATAAATTTCTACAGGGAATTTTATAATAAAATAACAACCAGTCAGATAAACAATAGAAGTTCTAGGCAATCTTAATCTCTTGTTTCTATTGTACAATTCAAGCTCTGTTTTATTTATTCAACAGATTTTATCAAGTTGACCACATCATTCCATAATCGATACATAAAACATATCTGGTTAAATTAATTCAATTACGTATTCCTTTTAGTTCAAGTGAGAATCTATCCACAATGCCACAACAAGCATAGTTACCATGTTCGAAAAATTCGGTTTGTTCGGAAGGGGGAAAAAGTTCGGAAGTTCGGAATTATATATATATATATATATATATATAAAGTTCGGTTCGGTAAGTTCGGAAGTTCGGAATTATATATATATATATATATATATATATATATATATGCAAATTATTTCAATCTACTAAGGAATGAACATTAATTTAAGTTTAACACTTGCAAAAATGAGAAATGCATAAGAGTTTTAAACCTGAATTACATTAAAAGATAGCAAAATATTCATAGTTTAGAGCCTAAGCTCAAAATTGATATAGAACTTAAGTTTCAAACATTTGCAACATCAAACCCAGCTTCAAAATCAAAACTAGCACTAGCACTAGCACTAGCACCATCGTTCATTCATTCATTCATTACTTCAAAGACAAAATGTACATTCAAATCTAGAATAAATCATCTCGATTGCCCACAAAATCATGAATGCCACTCCCATTATTTTTCAACTTTATCATTTACTGACACTTTCTCTCACAAGGGCTCATTGGTGCATTGAATCTCACAGAGTGCATGCCTTAAGGGGTGCACTGGGAATGGGGTGGGATCGGCTTGTGGCACTTTGCGAGAGATATTTTCATACTATTCTATCACTCATACATCCCTTCATGCAGCCTTCATACCTCCTATGATGTCTCCTTGAAATCTTGAAACCCTGAAATATGGCTAAGTTTGAAACCCAGAAACCTTGGAATCTGACTAACTCTGAAATATGATAGGATCCTCCAAAACCTAGAATTTGCATTATAGCTCCTAGCGGTCCGAAACCCCTCTCAAACACCCTGAAAGTATATAAATAAAATATAACTTAAAGCATAAGAAACCTAGTTTCTTATACTTAAATGTTTATTTTATTTATATACGGTTGGGTTCGGAAAAAAAAAAGGTTATTTGGTCAAGTTCGACTGCACAAATTCGGTCCATGCCATTTGTTCGGTTCGAACCGAACATGAGCCATGTTCGGTCGAACATGGTAACTATGACAACAAGCATCAGTTTGCTTAACAATAAAAATTTAATCCAAAAGAGTAAAAGGATATCAACACTATTCTACACCAGAAAACCTTCAGACCTCCAAAAAGGTTCCTAATCGGCCACCAATCTTGAAACTGCCATGACCATGTACAGCCAAGACTTAAAAAGTAATATAATCCTTTTTAGAGAACATTTCTATTACAAAACCATGCATTATAACATGCTATCATTTAACACCTTTTATACGAATTGAGTGACAATGATCATTGACAGGCATTTCGATTAAATAACATCCCTAATTGGGATCAAGCAGTCATTAAACCAATTTAAATATGCAGATTAGAGAATTAAAATTCCCAATGCAAGAATGCCATCAACAGTCATAGAATTATCACAATAAAAACAGTTGAAAGAACATGCTACATTAATGCATCACATTGTCATCACAATTAATAGTCATTAAAAGAATAACAACATAAATTTTCTTCACACTTCCCATCAATAAAAGGGAACAAGTAACAATTTTTATTTTCCTGTGATCCAAGGAAGAAACAAGGACTGCAATTAACTGCGAAACTCCTAATACATGATACTTGATGATTTTTTTTTCAATGCAACAAGATTTACATATCACAAAAATTTACTTGCATACTGCCTTTCAATGCAATCTGAGGTCAAACAAGAATCAAAATAAAATCAATCTACATTTCTTGAACTGAAATCACCAAACAACAAAACCCGTGATCTGCTATATGGCCTTGAATGTCATTGGCACTTGTGTCTAGCCCAGACAATCCATGCTTGAGTTTTTGAACATGAACAGAGCAAAGAAAATTGTGAAAGATGAGCCCAACCAGATGGTGGGAAAATCTCTACCCACCCCATCCATCTAACTGGGCTTGGAAGGATCCACCAGATGGTCAACCAACACCATAAAGATAAATGAGAAATAAACGATAAGAGAGATCTAACATCCACCATGCTAGGGTTTACTCAAGGCCAACAAACAACTACAATCAACCGAGAAAAACACACAACTCCAAATGGGAAATCGCACATGCTGCCTTCAACTAGGGTCACAGGGAAAATCTTGCACCTATACGCCATCAATAGGGCGAGGTGTTTTGAACCATACTCTTTCTCAACCAAAATCACCTTCGAATTTCAGTCACAGTGCCAGTTACAACTAACAAGAGAAAGACACATGTACAACTGTAATCTCGAGAATTAAAGACGAAACTCTAAATCCTCCTAAATGTCGACGGGATTACCTTTGGCCCAAGGTTTTCCTTAAACAGTCATAGCTAACAAAAGAATTTCGCAGAACTAGGAGAGAGTTTCGAAAACAAGAAGCAAGAGCAAGGAGGCTCAAAACTTACTGTGTTGGCTCTAACTTCACAGTCTTCTTTTTTCGTTCCCACTTGCTTCCTCTTGCCCTCTATGTTTCTTGAAACGCTTCCTGATTTCCAAAATATTTGTTCTCTGGTTTTTCAGCTGTCACAACAATAAGTTCTTCACAGAAGGCATCCCAAAAATAGCTTGTTGACCATCAATGCAGAGGCCAAAACACAGGCCAGTTATAGTAACCCTAGGTTCCTTCCCATTATTCTCTCCTCTACCTCCATCGAGGTCAAAAGCAAAACTAGCAATGATCCTTCCATATCATTTTCCACGTTACTCACCACAAAAACCTAATTATTATTATAATGATTAAGATATCCAAGGCTAAGTCAACAACATAATGTCTTTGGAACATGGGTTCCACGACCCCATTGAATCAAGAATATCATTGCTCTAGGACTTAACAAGTCCTAAGGTCATAATATCCCGTTTATTTCCCAATAGCCAACACCAAGATACTAAACAAACCTTGATAACATTTCAAGTAATCAGAAAGGAGATTTTAATACCAACTGCCACTTCCTTGGCCACAAGGTTTTGCAACTTTCTTAACTTCCATTGGAGCATAAGGTCATTCCAATTTAAGCTTGCAACAATACATCAACACAATTGGCCATGCGCCAATGATGGCTGCTCAGAAAAAGAGGAAAGAGTAAACATGCATAACACATTACTGGTCTGAAACAGTACTAAACACTCAGGGGCATGGTGGACTATTTCTGATACTTACGTTCTTACCTTTATTCTCGTTTATCTGTATGGGGTCAGTGTGACGATTCATTAGTTTTTTCAGGCCTGGTTCTAGCTCAACTTTTGGCTGTTACCTGCAATCATAGAAGATGACATCAGCAGTACCAGTAAATATGATAATCATAAAAAGAAATCATACTAAAAGCAATGCAACCAGCTCTTTTATAACTGAAAGCAATGTAGTAGTCATAGCATAACTGAAATAGAAATAAGAGTCTCAAGAGATGAATACAATCACATGCTACAGCTCAACTACAGCAAGGTAACATAACAAAAGTGCAGTGGATCAGTTATTTGCAGTCTTGGGCAGGATATGACAACATGGGTTCTATCCTTGACACTATCCTCTATCATGACCAAAAAAACTTTTAGTATTGTCACCCTACTTTCATTTCAACGAAAACTGGTTTTATGCCTTTGGTAGTACCAAACATGCCTCTTTCCTTGCTTGAAAAATCATAGCTTTGGAAAAAAACATGCAAAATATTGTCTTGAAAGTATCAAATTTCATGAACTACGATGTTTTGCCCCTTCAATCCCTTGTTATCACTCAAGGAAATTACGTATAAATAATGGTAGGTGATTGGGTGTGTAAGCCATAGGGATGGACCTCAAAGGACATTGCAGCTCGTTTAGTTCATTTTTTAGATTCATGAAAGTAAACCCAAAACACAATAAAAATTCAACTAACTTGAAATTAACCCAAAGCAAACCCATGTGGTTAGGGTACCAATACAATAGACATGTTGGGGCCTCAAAGATCATGCGACGATGAAAATCGGAAAGACAAGAAGCCAGTCCCAGTATGCATCTCTATCAAAGCGCCTACGAGAGGAATCATCCATGCCATCATCTATTACTATGAAAGGGCCAATGTAGGATCTGATAATGCTCATTAGGGAGTGTCTAGCTCTAAAGGGCTAGGATGGGTAATCCTAGGAAGAAGAAAGCACTCCCCCTAGAACCTCTCCTAACATCCAAGGCTAAAGAAACTCCAACGGCAACACAGGAAGTCATAATGTATGCTTGGCCGCGCAGCGTGGGAAGTTTTTGAGGCAGAGCATATTCACAACATCGAGAGGGAGCAAATCCATGACATTGAGAGGGATCAAGTCCATAATGCCTCACTGAACTTCTTGTGCGTGTGTGAAACGACAATATCTAAAGGTAGCTTTATTCTAGCAACCTTTGTGATGGGCTGAAAGAAAGAGGCGATCAGCTTGGGAGCTTTGTGGCCCCCTACAAGGACATGCATCAAAGGGTGACAACCTCTTAAAGAATAAGTGCCAAGCACTGTTGGTCCAAAAACTGAAAGAAAGTGGATAGAGAGTCACCTGAGTCTATCTAAAGACAGTGGTATCTCCCTTGGATCTCATAGGGCATTTGAAAAAATGAAACGCTCCTCAGTTTCCACCTTTTGGAGGGAGCAAAGATGACAAATATGGTCTACACAAGGAATATGATGATCAGTCTCAACCTATATTTGGTGGGAGCACACCCTCAACTAGATGAGGGGAAACCTCAAGCTACATGACCAATGGTGCTAGAGATAGTCAGGCCGACGAATGACAGTATCCGCTACCTGCAAGAAATGCTTTGCGTCAAAGGCAAGCTTGGGGCTGAGCAGTTGAGGAGACATCCAAGTGAATTGAATGTACTGCTTGTAGATATCCTCTTTGACAGCTCTAATGATAACCTCCTTCAAGGGAAGAAGTCATCGTGGGGCATCCTAAGAGTACCTAAAAGTAGGTAGTCTATCAATAGAGATGTTGATAGATTGAAGGAGAAAACTGGTCTCAAAGTACCAACAATGTTGGCTTCTAGTGAGGCCCAATGATGCAATCCTTTCTAAAGAAAAAAGGGCTAATTATGGATATCTTGCATGGCCTGAAGCTGAATCTGCCATGTATCTGAGTTTGTGATTTAGAAAGTAAGCTTGAAGATAGTCTCAAGGCTCAAAGGCTGGGCAGGAAACTCATCTTGGACAATTCATTGAGGAACCAAAAAAAACAAAAGGAAACAAAATAAAAAACAAAGAATAGATAAAACACCCTAAGATCTAAAAAGACCCCACCTAAGCCATTTCTCCCTCGTTCAAATAAAAAAAATAGAAAGAAATTTGGAAAATATGCAAAACATGCCAGCATAAATATTTGCTAAAAGAAGGGACAGCAAGATTAAAAAATAATTTCAGTTTTTTGCAGCATAGATTTGTAAGGAAAATGGTCTCATGGAAGAAGACAACTAATATGAAAATATTTGTTATCATTTATGATTCAGTGTTCATTTTAAATTTTATTTTAACTTATATTTGTATCAGATGTACATACCAGCGTACCCTTATACCCTAAGTTTTTGGTGACTCATTAAAGAAGCAATAAAAGTGCATCGTCATCATGTAATGCATAAGATAACTTATAATACATCTTAAGTGCATTCCAATTTCTCAAGGTGCCAAGAAATTTTGCTAGCATCCTCTCCAATGCAAATATCTCCTCCTTGGTTAGCTGGCATACTCATGCCAATATCTTCCCGAATGCATTTTGAAAGGTCATAACTTTTAATTTGACTTAAATTTGAGTGGCATTTGTTTATAGTGAATTTACAAATCATTTCGGTTCTCTTTAGTTGGGAAATTCCATACTTAGGGAGTAAAATTGCATTATGAGTGGTAAAAGGTAGTATGCAAAATCAGTTCAAATTTAGCATCAAGTCAGCTCGTTCCTCTTTTACAAAAATTCATTTAAAATCTACGTTGCCGGATACGTCCCCTTGTCTAATATGGATATGATATGTATTTGGTATGGATACGTCCTAGATACATCCAGGATACGTGTAGGGAACGACAGACACACTATGGGTACGCTTGGATACGTCTTGGCCCATAGGGTGCCCGACGTACCTTGCTTTATCTTGTGGAAAAAACACATTTTAAATTTTTTTTTCAATTTTGCTTCAAAAAACAATTAAATCTCCCAATCTGCACAAAATCGTTAACGTGCGGTTTGCTCACGAATTTTTCTTTGCAATGTTTCTGGTATTTCCTTCAAATTGTGTGCCCTAGCTCAATGGTAGAGTATTTGACTTCAAATGGCAAATCAAATCCCAAATCTAGGTTGCACTTTCGTGATTGTTTGCTCGCATTTTTCTGCACATGCAAATCATGTTCTTTCCTTGTGTAGTCGTCCGCTTGATCGCGTTCGTTCTGGGGATTAGAAGTTTACAAATCATGAATATATTGTTTTCAAACTGTATTTTGCCCAAGCGTCGAGCTTTTTGGTCTGTGGGTATCGATCTGGTTTTTATCGTAATGTCTTCTTCCTGCTCATCCAAATTGTCGTTGTTTGCTCAAGGTTTGCTTGTTTGTAACTCATGATTTTGATCCTTCTCGTGTATTAGATCCTTCTGTAAAGCTTTACCTCTACTTACGTATTTGCACTATGTACTTGTTATAAGACTAATCTAAGTTCGATCATTGAATATTATGATATTTGGCATTGAATTATTAGTATGTTTTGTGGTTATTTAATTTATTTTGTTTCCTCTGTGCATATTATGTGGTTAATTTTGCATATATGGTTATATTTTTTATATTTTTAATTTTTTATATATATTTTTGTATGTTCGTGTCTAAAAACGTATCCAAGCCCAAAAAAATATTGTTGTTTCCATGTATTCGATTCCCATACTTGTATGTACTCGTATCTGTGTCTGTATCGGCTACTTAGTTTAAATTCGATGATGATCAAATGCCAATATTAATTAGTAAGAAATATGTTTTGAATGTGTGTTGGTTAATTCTTATCTACAAGTTGTTCTTTATCCTTACTCATTCCTATCGTGAGTGGATGTAAATATTCATAAAGTGCAGAAGTTGTATGGCCTTGCCAATCTAGCATTGCCTCCTACTCATCGAGGAGATGTTGGAAGTAAGCTCTTCTGAAGATAAGAGAGCTACAAAAGGACATTTCTTGTGACAATAACTAAAACACCTAAAAAGTGAATCCTGCAAAGATATGTAATGCGTTAGAATATACATTCGAGATCATCGTTTGAATTTTGCATACTCGACGAGTATGCAAGAATTCACTAATTTTTCTGCCCTACAAGTTTTTTCTACTTATACTCGTGGTTTTGTGGAGCTGAGTTTCGGCTATTTTTTGCACAATACTCACCGCAAGTACTGAGTGCGGACTTGACACGAGTACTGAGTGTGGACTCACCACGTAGTGGAAACACAGTCAACGTGAAAAATACAAAGAAAAATGCAGAAAACACATATTTTTCTCCTTTTTAAGCACACACACTCATCACACAACATTTGAGCATCATTTGAGTGAATTGGAGGGAGTTTATAGTGGATTTGTAGAGAAAATTTGAGGAATTTCGATTTCCATGTTAGTTTTTTTTCCCCCAAACATGTAAATTCTTTTTTAAATGTTAATATTAGATTTCTAAACATGTTTTAGAAATTTACATGTATTCCATTCAATTCCATAATTCTTATTCATGATTTAAGCTAGTTTTTCATAATTTATGAATTAAATTGTTGGGTTTTAACTGTATTTAGGGTTTTGTTTTACAAATTTATGGTTTAGGTTTTTTTTGAATGCCGTTTTAATTTTTTTTTTTGTATTTTTTCATATACATAGGATTTACATTTACAACTTTATGATTTAGGTATTTTAAAAAATACTGTTTATGATTTTTTTGTATTTAAACATGTTGCAGGTTAACATACAATGGCATTCAACACCTCAAGTTCAATATCAAACAGTGGAAGCCATCTCGTAAAAATTCGTACTGTTGCTTGGAAGTATGCCATTTTTGGACCGTCCTAGGGGAGTGTGATTTGCAGGGTTTGCTTGAAGAAAGTTTTTGGAGGCATCAATTGTCTCAAGTACTATATTGCACACATTTCTTGTCGACACATCATTCTATCTTAATACCACAAAAGAGGCAAAACGAAAAATGAATGTAGAGCTTGCATTTTTGGATGAGAAGAAACTAAAGAGTGCAAAGGTACAAGCAGCTGTAGCATCAACCACTACTACCACACCGACAACAAAAATTGAGGTAGATATGGTAGAGATTGTGGGTTCTAGTCATGGTCCATGCATACGAGGCACATCCACTTCATTCAGTTCAAGCAAAGGCCAATCACAAGTTTTTTGTACCTAAAAACATAGTTGGGGCAAAACCTTCGCTGCAAGGTATAGGATGGAACAAGGAGGTGCATGAGGAAGTAACAGAAGGCATATGCGAATTTCTAGTACTACAACAACATTTCTTTCAACGTGGTGAAGAGCTCATATTGGGAGTATTTGGTGGAAACATTAACAGTTGTAGGGAAAGGGCACAATGGATCCTCTCCAAAAGACTAAAGTGAGAGGTTGCCCTAGGATGCTGTTGAAGATGCACAGTCAATTATGGAAGAACAAAAGAAGCAGTGGCGAAAGTTCGAATGCACCATTCTTTTAGATGGGTGGGCGAATGGAAGGAACTACACCTTCATCAAATTTTTAGCAACTTCAAATGGTGAGATGGGTTTTTTGAAGTCAATTGATGCCTCTAACAAAGAAAAGAATGCAAAATCTGAGTCTGATGCTCAAGGAAGTTGTCTTAGAGGTGGGCATTGAGAATGTTGTGCAAGTTGTCACTGACAATGCAGTAACATATGTAATGGCTAGGAGATTGCTTAAGGAGAGGCATGCATCACTCTTTTGGACCCCTTCCATGACCCATTGCCATGACCTTTTGGAGGATAGACAAAATTGATTGGGTGAGACAAGTTGTAGAAGATGCCAGAAAAATCACCAAATACATTTTTAATCACCCTTGGGTTATTAGCTTGATGAAAGACCACACCAAGGGTTAAGAGCTTGTGCGAGTAGGTGTCACAAGGTTTGCAACTAACTTCTTAACGTTGCAAAGTATTTGTAGTAAGCAAATGTTTGTGAGTTAAGCATGGTTGGACTGCAACACATTCAAAGAAAGTTGATGGAGATAGGACCACAAAGACAATTTTTGATGATGCCTTTACGAAGAGAGTTGTAGAGATCTTCAAGGTAACTTCAAATTTCAATTTAAATATAATTTTGTAATTTTAATTTGTTTGTAACTTTTTAGGTGTCAGAGCATTTGGTGAGGGTTTTGCACTTGGCGCATGGGGAGCAAAACCCAATGAGATACATTTATGAAGCCATGGATAGGACCAAAGAGGCCATTCAAAATTTTTATAGGGGGGATAGAGGCAGATTTGATCCCATTTAGGAGATAATTGATTGGAGGTGGAACAATAAACTCCACCAACTCATTCATGCAGTAGGGTTCTACCCTAGTCCCAAGTTTTTCTACTTCGATGGCTTCACATATGTTAATGGGGAGGTTATGACACCTGAGATTGAGGTGATGAACTTATTTTTTCAGAGTTGCAAGACTACAAACAGGCTAGGGGAGGTTCTTTTCTTCAACACTAGCTATTCGAAGGAGATCCACCCAGGCACCAAGTAATAAAAATTAAAATCTTTATTTAAACCTTGCAAGTTCCAAATTGACAATTATTAATTACTCACGAACTTTTGAATATCTTTTTTGCAGGTTTTGGTGGAAAGATTGGGGTGGAAATACCCCAAATCTTCAAAAGCTATCCCTCTAAAGTTTAGTTTAACCTTGTAGCGCTTTTGGATGTGAGCACAACTGGAGTTTGTTTGGCGCCATTCACACAGAGAAGTGCAATAAGTTGACTCAATGCCACCTCAATGACTTAATTTTGTGCAATATAACCTTTGGTTTCACACAAGAAAGGTAGAGGACACATCACAACATCCTATTGATTTGGATGAGATTGATTCCTATACTAACCAGACTATGTAGGACAAGGAGACCCCTTTGTTCACAGAGAATGAGATTGTAGATTTCGAGAGGTCAAGCTATAGAGGGTGTAGGTAGTGATATAACAGAAGCATGAGAGATTGAACTGGATGACATCCTTGTAGAGGATGTCAAACATAAGGCAAAAAAAGAGTCACTGCCATTTGGTACTAGGGTCGAGCTTCAGGGGCAGACTTCTAGGCTCAAGCAAGGAGCTGTAGCAGAGTGCAAGGACTAGAGCCTCCCAGTCTCCTATATTTTTCACTAGAACGGGGAAGAGGAAATTGTAGATTCTTGTAATTTATAACTTGCATTGATATGCAACTTATGATGATGATTTTCAGTGATAATTATCATAAGTTTATTAGTCATAAGTATCAATTTGCTGTTATTTTCGCATTATGATGCAATTTGTCCTCTATTTATATTCAAATTTAATAGAAAACACTTACCCAATGTTTTACAGACTCATTTGAAACATTTTGTAACTTTAATTTGTATAAAATTAATGTTTTTCTGAGAAATTTAAGTATTTTTAAAAGTTGCCGAGTATTATTTTTTTGGTTTGCCAAGTCTGAGTGTGCAAACTGGACTAATTTTTTGTTGAATTCTGTTTGGAGGATAGTCTGAGGGATGTCACAGTTACATTTGATCATATGCAGTATCATAACAATTTGAATTCTATACCTGTGCTGAATCAGTTGACCCAAGACTAGGTCCCAAGATCTTAGAGCTGTATAAGACTGTAGATTTGATAATAGTATAAAAAATCAGATTTTGTATTGGATGTCTTGGAAACAGAACTGAAAACACCGGTGCTCAAGTAGTGCTAAGGAAGCATACCCCTTACATAGCTGTGACTGAGAGGGAGACTTCACGATTAATGATGGACCAATAATGTACGGTCCAAAGTATGTGCAAGTTATAGCAATTTCAATTTTTTTCCCCCAATAAGTAGAAAACTATTTTTTTTAAAAGTATTTTTTGTAAATGCACATATATACAATGAGTCTGAGTATTAGCAACTGTTTGTTCATATAGAAAGCTATTCTCAATCACATGCCATTTCAAATTGTGTTTCTAATATGACGTCCTGACATAGTTTTTGTATCCTGTAATATTGAACCTATCAGTTGCCTCTATCGCTATTTCTTTTGAGATAAGTCTTGCTGCACAAAATATGAAAAATTCTAGAGCTTGTTTCTTGTTCTCAATATATTTGGTTGGAAGCCTTGTTTATAGGGTTATCAAGAAGCTACTTGCTTCTATGATTTTTTTTATCTCTCTGCTTTACTTTGGGACATTTTTATTTATTTTTAATATCCAATGTCTTTTCTTTACCCTATTGAAGAATTATTTGAGTTTCTGTCTGTGAAGAAGCTACTTGCTTCTATGATTTTTTTATTTCTCCACTTTACTTTGGAACATTTTCATTTTTTTTTAATATCCAATGTCTTTTCTTTATGCTATTGAAGAATTATTTGAGTTTCTCTCTGTATTTTAGCTGCTGTCACTTTTATTTTGATGGTTAATTCTTGAATCTATTGAGTTTTTTTGTTAATCTCACTGAGTCACTAGTTCTATTCTTATATTAAATTTTATGTTTTTATGGAACGCCTCTTTTTATAGTTCTTGTGAGGAAATGTTTAATTCTTACATCATGTTGCCATCATAATTTCCCTCATTCTAGTTAACAATTGCAAAGATTAGTGGAATAATATTAGTGTGTGTGTCATTGATTATATGTAATACAATATAAATTTTAATCAGGGTATCTTCAAATAATGTTTGTGAATAGGTTCAAGGACATCTTTCAAGAAGAATATGAAAAGAATTGGAAAGACAAGTTTGAAGAGGAAAATATTTGGTGGGTCTTCAAAAAATTTGAACAATTTTGTTGTTATATTAATATTCAAATAGATTTCATTGGTTTTTCACTCGGTTCCATGTATATGTTTCACAACAAAATTTGCATTGCATGCTGTAGGTACGAACATAGGCTAATTGATGACATGGTAGCTTATGCTCTCAAAAGTGAAGGCGAGTATGTTTGGGCTTGCAAAAATTATGATGGAGATGTTCAAAGTGACTTTCTTGCACAAGGTATTTTTAAAAACTAGTATAAGCGTTTGTAATGTAACTTGATAAATTTATTTCAATTTGGCCATTGCTGCATTATATGGTTGACATGAACAGTTACAAATGGTAAGGTAACCGTGGTTATTGAAGAGTGAAACAAGGGTGTAAGTAAATGATCACATCCACATGAAACTTTTTCCAGCATCGAGCTATTTTTTGATTTATAGCTGGAGCTTTAAGTTATGATTAGTTGGGAACCTTTATAAATCACTTTACGTATCCTCCACACATGGGACCCCAAGGAATAATGGTTTCCAAGTTAGCATGCAATATATACCTACTCAGCTGTACGGTATGTATGGCAACTAAACTGTTGCAGCAAACAAGGTTAGAAATGATGATATGAACATCAAAAAACCATCCATGGAGCAGCCTTATCCACGGTCACCATCATTTTGATGTTTATGTTAAGAGTGAAAGTTCATGTTTACGTTGTACTATAGCATGAGTATACTTTTGTACTATAGTTGAGTGTGCTGGGTGGTCATCATCAAAAGATTATTGGTTAATCCTTGGTCTTGGTCAAAACTGCACATATACATTATTTTTTGTGGATTTGCATAAATGTGATATTAAACTTAAAAAGGGGAAAATTGTATGAAGTCTACATAGAGAAATTTAATGACAGTGTTTACTTGGTTTTCCCCTCCTCTTGGTTTCAGCAATCATACATGCCATCGACAAATTGGGAGATGGTTCAAACCCAAATAACAAAAAGACTATCATGATTGGGCATACATTTTCCAAACTTTATGTCACATTGCTAAACATGAAACTTTCAGAGTATCTGGAGGTTAATAATCATAGAGTAAAGGTGCAATTTGACTTTAGAAGAGACTTCTAGAGTATTGACCGTACTTTCACACTTCTACTTCTGGGTATTATTGAGGAGGCTTGTAATGGTCTTCCAAATTATTTTGTTGTTTTGTGGACTTTATGAAAGCCTTTGATTCTGTTTCTTTGTTACATAAGTTTCTGAGATGGGGGGATGCATTTCTAGGGATGGCAATTTTTTTCCAGATTTTGGGGACAACTACTATATATATAATATTTGAAAATTAAATTACATAAAATAACATTATAAACAAATTGAAAGAAGCTGAAATTAAATTAAAATAACTTGATGCATCCATGATCCAACATTGAATGATGTAGTCATAGTATTCATGAGTCATTAATGCTTAAAATTGATTACAAAGAATTGATTTGCTAAAGTTACAATGGCAATCCATCCTCAACAGTTGAACATTTCAAATACAACTTACAAGTATGATCTTTGAAATTACAAACTAAAGTTACTAAACAATGAACTTAAAAACAATTAAAATCAAAATGCAAAAAATAAAATAAAATCTTAGCTGCATTAAGTAGCATGCTAAATAATCGGAGTGATCGTCACATATTCTCATGATTTGCTCCTCATCATTGGAATTGTTGGACTCATCCGGCTCCTACAACAAGAGTTGCACATCTTGCGCCTCGTCAACCTGCCTTGGCTACTGGGACTCTACACCCACCTTCTTGTTGGATCCTTCTTGTACTCATCTGTATTGCAATCATGAAAATGCAAGCTATTGTGTATACATCAACAAGCTTCTCCGCTTTCTTGGTGGTAAGCATGTTCCTCTTCACAGAGTGGATAAAGCTATTTGTAGACCAATTCCTCTCAGCAACAAAGGAGCTAGAAACCTATGAAAGGAGGTGAATAGAAAGAGTTCATAGCAATGGATGCCCATAGAACTGCTACTAGTTTGTGCCGTAGTGTGTAAATCTATCATAGCTGAACTGGTGTAGCCTTCACGTTTGGCAAATTTGGTCCACTAACTCGTGACTGCTGTAATATCCTCCATAATATACATTTTCTTGAGGGCCTTCATGGAGCCCTTCTTCACTTCCTCGTCAACTCCTCGTCATCAATAGGAACAAATCTTTGATGCATCAACACAAACCATTTGGGATTCACTACATATGCTGCTGTGTAAAGAGGGCGTTTAGCTTCTCACATCTATGCAAAATATGGGCTGAATATGTTTGTAATAGAATGTGAAAGTGGGGTCTATATGACGAATTATGACTTCCATCTGGCCAAGCTTGTGGTCAATGCACTGATAGATCTCTCCAAGGTTGGGATTGTCTGAGTCCCCTTATTTGATGATGGAAAAAACAAGGGATACAAAAGATATAATGTATTTGACATCCAACTGTAGTATGGAAAAGTGGTTTTACATCAAAATGCAATATATCTACCCATACAACATGCAAT
Organism: Torreya grandis; assembly: GCA_037957365.1. NCBI lineage: Eukaryota > Viridiplantae > Streptophyta > Pinopsida > Cupressales > Taxaceae > Torreya > Torreya grandis. The sequence continues at coordinate 3,180,759 of JARHVA010000473.1, forward strand.
TGTATCTAGTAAGATCTAAAACAAAGATACCAAACTTAATCACTAAATTGATTTCAGTTTAAGAACGACAGAGGTGTTTAGAAAAGTATCTTATTTTTACACAAATCTGAAACAATTGTCAAGATTTGAGAGTTTAAGACAGGTCCAAACAACAGGACGAAGCAAACCAAGAAAAAATGAGTGGAACAGAGAATGCTGCCAAAATTGTAGGGTCGTTTCTGGCAAATGGTAGACTAGTAAAAACTGATTTGTTGAATATATTTGTTAGGTTTGAGGCTCTGAAAACCTTGCTTGTGTTTTTGAAATCCTGCATAGATCTCTAGGAAATTGATCTCCTTCTTCAAAACTCTATTAGGGAAACTGAACTTGCAATTGGATAAGGAAAAACTTTGTTTTGGGGCCTTTGCTCTGGGTTAACATGGTTTTTTAGCTCCAACTACTTATTAGGCCTCTCAACGATTCACAACATTAAAAACAAGAAGCCAAGTATGATGTAGTTCAATAAGGGAATCCAGTTATGCAATGTCTATTCTATTATGACTTTTAGCACTACAATGGATTCTAGAAATTTACTAAATGCATTAGTAAATGCTTAAGATTTCTTTAGAATCTTGAAGGTCTGCACTAAATATTTGTATTGATTGTTTTTACTTATTCGTTGTATTTTCTAATTGCACTAATGCACCTGTGTATTTAGAGATTTCTTGGATTCAAATTAGGACCCTATTAGCACACAAGTCGACACACAATGAGTGGGAAAGGTCATAAGATGAGGACCCAAAACCATGGGGGACCAAAAATTGGGCCAAAAGAGCGCAACCCCAGAACCATTAACTGTAATTTTTTTGGAGAAACACTAGAAACTTAGGGGAACAAGTGGGGAGGAGAGAGAGAGAGGAGAGAGAGAGGAAAGGAGGGGAACAATGATAAACATAGGGAAAACGTGTCAATAAGAACCTAATCCGGACCGATAATCGATCTAGAATAATATAATTTTATGACTAACAAATACACCCAGACTAAATTAAGTCATCTAAATAAAGCCCCACTTTTATATATGCATACATATCAAAGTAAAACAACTAGAGAGTGGATACAAAATTCTATGCTCTTGAAGCTCTTGTAGAAACTCCAATGCTCATATGAAACTTTCAAAGATCGTGCATGTGGATAAGTGCCCAATCAATTAATATTATTCTGAAATCTTGAGAAGAAAGTTGAAAATGTTACACCTACATGTGTTGGAGGTGTGATGGTGACTCTTGTATGAGTCCCCAGTATCTCCGAATCTATGCTGAAACTATATGGATGCCCCTGTGGAACCTACAAGAACAGCGATATGTGGATAAGAGTCCATGATGATACCTGCTAAAATCTATAAAGGACAAGCTGGAAATGATATGCACAGTTTTGTTGGAAATGTGAGGACATCCCTATATGAGTTCCTTGCATCTCCAAATTTGTGCCAAATGAGAATGCCCTTATAGAATTCCATGTCTCCCAACTTGTGCTAAATTCTGCATGCATTTCTGAGTAAAATTTTTGTGACAAAAAATCAAGGCTAAATAAATAGGACGTAATGTAAAAGAGTAAAGTTTAAGAAATGTCTTGAATGTATCCCGTGGTGGGAACAAGTTTCATGTGCTAGAGATGTCCAAGAATAAACATTGTGTAGTTGTCCCCATCTAGAGGAGCAAACACAATACTGAATGTCTAGAGTCTGAAAATAAAAATGGTTGGAGTATATGACTTTTTCTTGATATGTGGGATATACACACTTAGGAAGCACATATCTTAAAGGAAAAGGATTACACGCATCATGTGTAACATAGGAAATAAAAATGCTGATGTCAACATAAAAAGATATCATCTTGGAAGTACCATGTTATAAATCAATTGTCTCACATGGGCCAGTAATGTAATTTATATAAGCCAAAGTGTAATATGCCCTATATGGGAAAATGTAAGCAATGTAAGTGCAAGAGTAATTTGACCCACCTAGGCAACATGTAAGCAATGTAATTGTAAGAGTAATATGCTCTACATGGGAAACATTTAAGTAATATATGCACAAATGTGATGTGCCTCATATGGCAAAAATGTAAGCGATGTATGTGCAAGAATAATATGCCCTATAGTTACCAAGTTTGGAAATCTAGATCCATTTAGGAGGGCGAAAAAATCCAAAAATCCAGAAGCTTGAAAAAGTTAGGAAAAATTTGGTTTGGAATATATACGTATATATGTGAGCATAGTTTATTAAATATGCAAAATTGACAAATACAATGAAAAACGTTAATAAGGCAATTTAATATGTATGGATGCTGGGCATTTTTTCTATAGAAAACTTAATTGAAAACTACAGGGCCGACAAACACTGAACTTTTTATCTCTGCCTGCCAAAATATCCGGATCTAGCGTGATTTTGTTCAAATCCGGTCAGATTTGGTAACTTTGATATGACCTTCATGGGCAACATGCATGCAATGTAATTGCATGAGTAATATGCTCCACATGGGCAACATGTAAGGAACATGAGCATAGAAGTAATATGCCCCTCTTGGGAAAAATGTAATTAATGAAATGCAAAGGTAGCATGCCCCAAAAAATAGTGTAGCAATAGATAAATCGATCGCAAGAACACGAATGGAGCCTTGCCCTCAATCATTGGATGATATAGATTATCGCTGAAATGTCCCTTTTTATAATTTTTCAGTATTTTGACTTTTTTTTGTTGTTGCAATTTTCTGAATAAACAAGTCGAAACAAACCCTAGATAATAACATGCAACTGAAATATGCAAAATTGATAATACCCAACTAGAATATTGATTCAATAAGCTGATTACAAATTTATTACAACAAACCCTAACTGTAAAAGTCCACAAATATTGAATTAAACAATAAATACCAATTATTATCCAGTAGAACAAGGTGCAACAGTTTATCTTGAAGTATGACAATGGATGGAAGTGCTATGATGACATAAAGAGGTCCAACACAGTATAAACATAGCTGCCCACACCTTGAATGTTGATGCCAACAATGGAATTGAGGGTTACGTCTTCCAAATAGCCCAATAGCATTGATGCCATGGGGTTCAACTTTCAATTCTAGGGTCCACAGGTGTACGACACACTATACGTCCAGGTACAACAACAACAATTTCCAAAAACAACAATAATTCCTTAAACCCCAATGCACCAATCTGGAAAGTATTTTAACCCTCAATAGGGTCACACACACTGAAACTATAATTCTGATCCTGATTTGAAGCACAACAATGATTCCTAGATGGAATCACCTCATTGGGTAAGAGGTTTTTCGTCCTCCACACCTATATATTAGAGGGTTTTTGTCCTTCACACCTGTATATCAGAAGGTTTTCGTCCTTAGATGAAAATGATGAACACAAAGGCTCAAGCTCCGGATTAGGGTTTGTTTGTCAAAGTTGAATAATGAATAATCCCCCTCTTTTGGCCCAACTTGTCCTATAATTTCACTTTTCCAATCTCACCTTAAAAGTATTTAAAAATATTTTTAATTAGATATCACTTTTCACCCTCAAAATATTAATTACCTTTGGCCCCCTTAATAAATAATAATACATAAGTGTCATTTTCATGTTATAACATTAAAGTGTATTAGGACAACTTAAAGTACTATCATTAATTTATTTTCCTAACTCTATCCCTTAGCCTACGAGAAATAATGATTAGGCTACGGGATTTCTGATTGGCTTAATTTTAAAAAGGGGACATGATAGTCCGCACTTCCCGAAATGCTTGCCCTCAAGCAGTTGCAGATTAGGATGCTCAAGGATCTTTGCACCTTCCCATGTAACATCTTCTATTGGAATATCTTTCCAATGCATGAAATGCTCTGTTATGCCCCTGTTCCCCAATTTCTTCTCTCTGACATCAACAACAGCTTCTGGAACCAAGATCAATATACCTTCATCATCTAGTGGAGATAATTCAGCTGAAGGAATGATGTGCTGTCTTAGTGCTCATTTGAGGCACAAAACATGAAATACATTGTGGATTCTCTTGTAATCTGGGAATTCAAGCTCATATGCAACCTCTCCAATCCTTTGTTGAACCCTGTAGGGGCCATAGAAGTGAGGCTTGAGCTTTTTAGCTCCACTCTTCTTGAGAGAAGGTTGTCTATAGGGCTGCAATCTCAAGAAAAACTTGTCTCCAACTTCAAACAATCTCTCAATATGGTGCTGGTCTGCATAAAACTTTAGCTGATTCTGTGCTTGTTGGAGGTTTTCCTTGAGTGACTCCAATATTTTCCGACTATGTGCAACCAAGTCCCTTGCCCTTGACACTCTACTATCTGTGATAACTAAATCCACAAAAGAAAGAGCATCATAACCATACAAAGTTTTGAAATGAGTCATACCAATAGACATATGATGTGAAGTATTGCAGCAATGCTCCCCCATATAGGGCGATTTGATCCAAGCTGTTTGCTGCCCTGCTACATAGTTTCTCAAATATCTCTCCATCCATTTATTCACAATCTCTGTTTGCCATCTGTTTGAGAGTGGTAACTGGTACTAAGAGTCAATTCGGTCTCTGTTAAATGAAAGAGCTTATGGCAAAACAAACTAAGGAACCTATTATTCTTGTCACTTACTATGTTCTTAGGCAATCCATGTAGTTTGAAAACTTCACTGAAAAACAAATCAGCAACTTGTGGTGCCTTAACCTCAATTGGAATAGCAAATAATTGAGCATAGTTGGTAAGTCTATCAACTACCACATAAATACAACTCTTACCTTGAAGTTTTGGAAAACATGTTATAAAATCCATTGAAATGCTCTCCCACTTTTGATTTGGCATTGGTAAGGGATGCAACAAATTTGCTAGAAGTACCTATTTTGCTTTGTTCTACTAGTAGGTAAAACACTCCTTGATGTATTGGAGGACCTCTCCCTTGAGTCCTTTCCAAAAAAAATATCCCTTATATGTTTGTAAGTCTTGAAATACTTTGGGTGACCAGCCAAAGGTGTATCATGGACAACTCTCAAGACTTTATTCTTCACTTTTGATTCAAGGACGAAACAAATTCTATCCTTGTAGAGGACGAAATCATCAATCACTTTATACCTATCACCCTGTACTTTGCCTAAAAGGATATCATTAACGAAAACATTTTTTGCATACTTCGTTATTATAATAACCTTCCAATCAACAAAGATTTCAGACATAGAGCACATAAATGGCTTTTTAGACAAAGCATCAACCAAAACATTGTTTTTTTCCTTTAACATACTCTGTCAAAATTATAAGCTTGAAGTTTACTCACCGACTATTGTTTTCTATCATTTAAGTCCTAGTTGAGAAAACACTTCAAACTACTATGATTTGTCTTGACCACAAATTTGTCACAAACCAAGTACCGTTTGAATTTTGCTAATGCATGTATGATGGCCAACATTTATTTGTCATATATGGAGAATCTGCGTTCTCTATCTGAGTTTCTGACTCTCAAAGGCTATGAGATGTCCATTTTGCATCAAAACTCCCCCAATTCCTTCCCCTGGTGCGTCATCGTCTAACACAAATGGAATAGAAAAATATGGAACAACCAATACTGGGCACGAGCTCATTACCTTTTTGAATTTGTCAAAGGCTGTTTGGGCTGATTCGGACCAGCTGAATGCTTCCTTCTTTGTTCAATTAGTTAATGGAACAACCGTGAAAAACCTTTAACAAACCCCCTGTAGTAGTTGCAAAGACCTAATAATCTCCTTAACTGTGACATTGTGTTAGGAGTCCAATCCAATATGGCTTAGATCTTCATTTGATCATCATGTACTCCTTGGACATTAATGACATGGTCCAAGTATAAAATTTCAGTCACACCAAACTCACTCTTAAAATCCTTAGCAAAGAGAGTCTGCTGCTCTAAATTTTTTAAAACTATATCCAAGTGTTTCAGGTGCTCTTCCCAAGTCTTACTATACACCAAAATATCTTCAAAAAATACTAAAACAAACTTCTTCAAATGCTCACTGAAAATATGGTCCATGCATGATTTGAAAGTAGCTAGAGCATTGGTCAAACCAAAGGGCATAACAAAAATTCAAAATGTCCAAAGTGACATCGAAAGGCTATTTTTTGTACATCTTTATCTTTTACCCGAATTTGATGATAGCTGGATCTCAAATCAATTTTAAAAAAATATACATTTCCATGCAATTCATCAATCAACTCATCGATCTTGGGTATTGGGTATCTGTTTTTGACGGTCTTCTTGTTCAAAGCCCTTTAATCAATACACATCCTTATGGTACCATCCTTCACCAAAACAACAAAAGTAAAGGGACTAAAACTTGGCCGGATATGTCCGATCTCCAATAATTCCTCAATTGCTTTCTCAATTAACTCTATGAGTGCTCTTGGATGGCGATAATGAGTAATCGTTACAGGTTAGAACCTGATTCCAGCGCAATTATGTGCTGAAATCCTCTATCTGGTGGCATTTCTAGAGGTATATCACTAAACATTATGCCATGCTTGTCTAAAATAGAATGAATGTCCACATTGTAGGATGTCTTATTTGTAGATGAAGCTATAGTGTTAACCAAACAATGGATTGCTCAAGCAACCCATCCTCTATGAAAAGCTCTTTCCATCCTCTTAGCCGTGACCACTCTAGGAGCACCATTGGTCATGCCTTGAAGCACAACCTCTTTCCCATTTGTTTTAAACTTTAGCTCGATAGTTTGATAATTTTGAGTGAATTCTCCCAAAGAATGTAACCATTGTACCCCAAGTACATCTGTTTTTTCGATGCCTACAACATAGAACTCATCACGTACTTTGTCTCTACAAAGAAAGATTAAGCTAATGAATTCTCTTGGTACATGGATGGGTGAAGCCATCAACTACAGTCACATTGAAGCCCTTGAAATCTTTCGCTTTCAAACCCATCATAGTTACCAATCCTTCATCAATAAATGGGTTGCCTCACTGTCAATCAACATTGTGACTTTTTGCCCTTGCAAAACTCCCCAAACTCTAAAAGGATGATATATAGGAGCACCAGATAATGTGGCAAGTGTGCCTCTTGAAGTATTTTCTTCCTCTTTCTTTTCCGATTTTGGTTATTTTTCTTCAATTTCAAAATCAGGCTCCTTTGCTTCTGATTCAACATCTGATATCACCTCAATGAAATGCACTTGACCATGTGCAAGACATCTGTGTCCATGCTCCCATGGATCCTTGCAAGTGAAGTATAGTTTTTTTCTTTTGAGCTCATTCCTTGTTTCCATCTCTTTGCTTGCTTTTGGCATTCCCTTTTGTCGAAACTCTCCTTGTTGGAATGGCTTCTTTTGCTACCCATAAGGTGCTGATTTTGGCTGCCCATAAGGTGTTGTCCTTTGCTATGCTACAAGGCGAAATTTAATCTTTGGAGTTGATGATTCCAGGTTCATTGTTCTCTTAATTGCTTCTTGGAGAGACAAAGGGTCAAAAGCTTTTATTAGTCCCTTAAGAGGTTTAGCCAAGCCTTTAACAAATAATACATCTGGTACCAACACAGATAACCTTTGAAATTCAACGATGTAGCTGTCCATTGTTCTTCCCTGTTTGAGTTGGGCTAACTCCCTGAAATGGATCTCTGGATCTTTCTTGTCAAACCTTTATGTATTTGGTTGAATTCTTCCAAGTTAGAGATAGAACTGTGTCCTTGGGTGATCATACCATGATACTACCACTCATGTGCCACTCCTTCCAAGTAGAGGGTAGCAAATTTGATTTCCTCTTCTTCATATATTGGATTCAGTGAGAAATAAGTATTTAGCTTTTATAACCAAGACCTATACGAACATTTATTTGATCCATCATAAATAGGAATGATGATCTTACCCAACCACTATTGAATGTCTTTTCGGGGTTGATCTTGTTGATTTTTCCCACCTCGTCAAGTAATTTATTTTTATATCACAAATCTCTTAGAAAGTTAGGGCTTGTACTGCAACGTTGAGTTCTTCGTACTCTGCATGATATACTACAAACTCATTACCTACGTGAAGTTGTTGAGGATCTATCTCTTCAGAGTGTTCTTTTTTTTGGAAATTTTGCTTGGAATGTTTTGGAAGGTGGGTTGATTGATACCCGCTCATTCGTTGAGGAGCTTCCTTCTCCTTGATTTATCTTATTTTGATTAACACTTTGCAAAGCTTGTACCATCCCTGCCACGGATTCTCTCAACGTTGTTTGGATTGTTCTTTTCAAATATTTTTGACCCCGGCCAATTATTCTTGCAAATAACTCATATTATATGTAGGAGGAGCTCTTTGTTCTCTGTTCCTCATGACCTTTATTACTTTTTATGGTGACTAAGCCCTTCTTTTTTTCCCTTTGATAGTACCTTATTTCTCTTTGATTGGGTTGCATATGAAATCACAATATTATTTTTCCCCTCGTAGGCTAGCAAAATCAAGGCTTTGATACCATTGAAATGCCCCTTTTTATAAATTTTTAGTATTTTGATTTTTTTTTGCAATTTTCTGAATAAATACATTGAAACAAACCCTAGATAATAACATGCAACTAAAATATGCAAAACTGATAATACTTAAATGGAATATTGATTCAATAAGCTGATTAAAAATTTATTACAACAAACCCTAATTGTACAAGTCTACGAATAATGAATTCAACAATAAATACCAATTATTATCCAACATAACAAGGTACAACAGTCTATTTGGAAGAATAGTGATGGCTGGAAGTGCTATGATGACATAAGGAGGTCCAACACAGTATAAACGCAGTTGTCCACACTTTGAATGTTGATGCCATCAATGGAATTGAGGTTACGACCTCCAAACAGTCCAATAGTTCGATGCTAAGGGGTTCAACTTTCAACGCCAGGGTCAAAATGTGTACAATCGGTTGTACGATTTGGTACATCAGCAACAAAGTCTCTAAAAATAACAATAATTCCTCCTCAAACTTCAGCACACCAATAGGGTAAGTATTTCAAACCCTCAATAGGGTCACACACTAAACTGTAATTTTTATCTTGATTTGAAGCACAATAATGATTTCTAGATCGAATCACCTCACCGGATAAGAGGGTTTTCATCCTCCACACCTGTATATCAGAGGGTTTTCGTCTTCATATGAAAATGATGAACACAAAAACTCAAGCTCTGGATTAGGGTTTGTTTGTCAAAGTTGAATAATGAATAATCCCTCTTTTTTGGCCTAACTTGTCCTTATATAATTTCACTTTTCTAATTTCATCCCAAAAGTATATAAAAATACTTTTAATTAATTATCACTTATCACCCTCAAAATTTTAATTACTTTTGGCCCCCTTAATAAATAATAATACATAAGTGTCATTTTCATATTATAACATTAAAGTGACTTAGGACCACTTAAATTACTATCATTAATTTATTTTCCTAACTCTATCCCTTAACTTATGGGAAATAATGAATAAGCTATGGGTTTTTATAATATACCCAAGGAGATCGCTGAATTCAAGGAGAGGCGCTGCCATTTCACATGAAGAAGTCGTTGCCAAGGAGTAGCGCTGCCATTTAATACAATAGTCATTAAACGGATATGAACGAAAACGTCAAATTGAATTATTGTCAGAAGTGAATGGAAGTGTCAAACGGAATTGTCGACGGAAGTGAACGGAAATGTCGACGGAAATGTTAATGGAAATGTCGACAGAAATGTCAATGGTCACATCTTTTGGGGAAGAGGTGCCTACTGGATGGGGCGCCTCTTTTGTGAGAAGTTTTTAAAGGCTATATAAGGGAGAAGAGATGTGGAAGTATTAGAAGCATCCAATTATGAATTCAATCATCTAACTCCTATAAACATCATGCTATACAACCACTCTCAATGACGAAAACCCTTGTGATTATAATAGCCCAAGGACGAAACCCCTTGTGGACTTATATTTTGTTTAATTTATTATTTTAAATGTAATATTTATATTTATAAAAAAACAAGTTTTTTGAGAAAACCAAATTAATGTAAAATATTTTGATTTGGAATATTACAGTGATATCAGAGCAGTTTTTCTTGCTACCCTGTGAACCATGGGGTAACTACAGAAGAAAATTATGGACAATTTCGAGTCGTACAACGCCCTTTCAACATAGATTCGAAAAGAAATCTCTTTTTCAGACTATTTGGATTTAAAAGAGTTCTGGAATGGAAACAAGCACTATGAGGAAGACGAGTTTGTGAATTATAGTTATGGCAGTATTGAATATGATGAGAAATTCAATTTTCAAGAGGTCCCAGAAAAAAGGAAGATTACAAATTCCAACCCTGACTTCCCTATCTTGGAGCAAACGAATGAGGCATCCAATGTTGAACTAAGGGAATGTCCAAACATACTTATCCAAGAAGAAGTTGATATTTATGGAGACTTGTCTATTGGGAATAATGACATAAAAACTTTGGATATTAGAGATGCACACGAGTTATCTATCCAAAACACTAATGATGATGTTGATATGTGTTGTCTACCTCAGAGTGAAGATAAACTTCAGTGTGTGCAAGAGAGAGGTCTTGGGGATTGTTCCTTGAACACAGGTTCTAAGTTTAATAAACCAATTGATTGTCTAATTAATGCACACTATCAACAAGATATCACGGGCTACGGTCTTAAAAATAAACAAGATGGAGGTCTAACCAAAATAATTGATAGAATATGAAAAAACGTCCACCAGATAACCTTGATGCGTTGGAAGACGAACAATCATTAAATGCACCTCACTCGTTGAAGGATACCAAAGAGGCTTCTAGTGATATTATGGATAACAAACAAGACTCTACATGTGCACCTTTTCTTTTAGATTTGCCTGGCTATCTTGGAGTAATAGGAAATTCACATGTTGAACATGGAGAGTCCTTGGAGGTGTGCTTAAAACATTCAGAAACGAGTAAAGGCAATCAAGTTGTTACTGTTAATCTTGGAAATGCTGCACTTGAGGGCTGTGACTTAGAGATAAATTACACATAGCCATCCACAACAAAAAATGAACGAGATGCTGATTCCATGTCTGCTTCTTCGGTAGGAGGGGCCCAAGTGATATTGGAAGAAATAAACTATGATGATGGACTATTAAAGGATGTTGATGAATGGCATACCAAGGATGTGGTGAACCTAACAACCAAATGAAAAAGTCCAAATTTGTTCATACTAAATATAAGGGTTGCGTATCCATACATCAAGCTATTAGAGGATGTAGGTCCTCAAGCGTGGATTTTTAAGGAGCTTGAAGTTACCCATAATTCAAACTTCATATTCCCAAAGTTACAATATTGTGAGTCTCAATAGTTTGAACTTGGCTTTGCATCTAAAATAGATAGTTCCACGACGTTTCGGGGACAGGGGGACGCATTTTCAGGACATGGGGATGGGGGGCCTAAGTTTGGGGACGGTGGGGGGTGGCAGGGGAGCAGTGCTAAAATACATATAATACTTGAAAAATTAGTTATAAAAAGATGTATAAGGATTAAGTTTCTGTATATTGCATTGAACATCAACAATTTAACATTGTGATTTAATCATTTAAGTTTCAAGTTTGATCTATTGAACAATGAACATTAACAATTTAACATTGAACATTAAACAATAAACATTGATAATTGAACACTGAATTTTCAAAATTTCATGATGATGATTCATGATTACAGTCAAGTATCAACAATGTTCAAAAACAAAATACAATAGTGTAATACAAAAAGTAAATAGTAATTTTTTTTGTCAAACTCACCAATGGACCTCTATTCTTTTTCCAGGCCATAGTTTCTATGGCAACCGTGGAAAAAAAAACTATACAGAAAACTTGAAATGCACCTAACTTGAAAGCTAGTGTTCATACTAATTTTCATATTCACAAGAGCTCCATATTAAAAAATTACAAGTAAATACAAATGACTCAATGGCTAATCATCCCCAATGTGGAACTCCTCATCACTAGAACTACTGGACTCCACACGCTCAAGCTCCTCCAAGCTAATACCAACCAGCCTTGTTTGTGTAGCATCATCATCAATCTGTGTTGGCTCCTCTGGCTCTACATCCCATCTGGCTATTGGACTCTCCTTGTATGCAAGTGTGTTGCGGTCAATGAGACGCAAGGCACTATGTACATCCACAAGCTTCTCTGCCCTCTTAGTGGTAACCCGATTCCTCTTCATGGAGTGAATCTAGCTATAAGTAGACCAGTTCCTCTCAGTAACAGAAGAACTAGAAACCTGGGACAACAAACGAAAGGCTTTTGGGAGGCCTTGGGGGGTGGGGTTGGGTCCCACTCGCAATTAGGGTTAGGGTAGAAAGCATAAAAATCAAATTTTTTTTTTTAAATTTGAAAAAAAAACACTATGACTTTGTCTTGCATGGGGGACGCTTGGACGTCCTCGGGACGTCCTTAAGACTTCTAGATGTCCAGGGGACACCGAGAAGTCCCCTTGACGGCATCCCCTGGACGTCCAGAAGTCTCGGGGACGTCCCTCCAAAAAGGGGATGCCCCCTCTCAGAGGGAGAGATCCATGGGATGGTGGCGGAACTTGGTGGAGGTGGCGGGATGGTTGGGGGACGTCCCTCTGACGTCCCCGCGTCCTCGGGACGTCCCCGTCCCAAAAACGCGGGGTTTTTTTGGGGGGGGGGGATGTGTCCCCGTGGAACTATGCTAAAATGGTTAAACCTTAGTGTATAGGGAAGAAGACATTCTTTATGGGAAGTTTGTATTCAAAACATGGGATCCAAACTTGATATTAGAAAGTTTAAATTTCTTAAAAGCACAAAATATGCGAGTTGACATAGTGACCTAATCATTGCCCTATGAATTGTCAAATGTCCAACATAAACCGTAGTTTGGTGGTCTTTACATTGTTGAAAACATTCTATTTTCTATTTTAGAGGAAAGGAAAAGGCCCTTGTTGAGAGACTCCACTTTACATCTGCCACGTAAACATAATTATATGCCGGTGCATTATTGTACAACAAACTTAATTAGCATGAAGAATTTCAAACAAAACCTTGAAATTCCAAAATGTGTAGTAGGTGATCATCCCATCAAAGTATGGCATCACGAAGTAAATAAAATTCCTAATACAAAGGCCTACTTCATCATAAATTGTGATAATATATTAGGGTTTTCACCGGTAAAGTCCAACGTACGGCAAGAAATGTATGCTTCACTATTCTTGGATGTTCTTCAAGAGATTTCATATCAAACAAATTTGGCTCCATTGAATAGCATAATTTGTGCGTCTGGAACCTACTTTTTTAAAATCAAGATATGTGGTTTGAGCGAAAAGCCATTGCTCTTAGCATTTAAATTTGTCAAAACATTTGACGCCACAGAGGGAAGTTCTGATTTTGTAAGAGAGAACATAGAAAGGAGTTATAAAAATGCTAGAATGGAATCTAAAATGCACTCACAATATTTGAGCAAACTACCTAACATTGATAACCAGTTTTCTTGCCTCCTTTCATTGTTTCTCGCAGACATGACAACATTTCTCTCAGATTTGTTTAGGTTCATCAATATCATTGGTCTTTGCCATGGTAAACTATCAGAGGTGAATGTTGATAAAATAATAGATTCGTTTGAAGATACATTTGTATCAGCATTACTTGCACAAGTTCCGGTTGGTTATCAAAAGCTAGATCTTCCGCATAGAACCCTAGTAAAGAATGAACTTCTTAAGAAAAAGTTTGATATGAATACTTCTGTTCAGATTATTTTCCAACTAGATCTATTTTCCACGAGAGGACATGCTATGGTAAGCTTGTTTTGGTATATTGTTCACAAGCCATTTTACAAAGAGCAACTAGGATTTTCTGTTTGGTGTTCCCCTAAAGTCTATCATAGTCATGTGGGATTTCATTTCATTGTTAAATCTTCCAAGCATAGCTCACTATATTTCCTAGAGAGAATATATTCATTTCTCCTGAATTCAGAGAAGCAACCGTATTCTAGCGAAATTGAATTAGTTATAATGTTTGGTATATCATGGTTGCAAAAGGATTATCAGCCTGATAATTTTAATGAAGCTAAGTTATCTATAGAAGACTCTACAGATATAATATATGTGCTGTTGAATGTGCAGGAATTGTTTTATAGATTTATACTTTTTTATGATTCTAAACAAGAGAAAATCATGGATCAACGTCAGGCCATTGAAGGATCTATGTTTGCATTCCATGGGAATTCTACATGTATTTGGTACTCTATCATAAGGAATGGCTTAAACGGTTTGCGTAAGATAAAGTACATGTCTGTTGGAAATGTTTGCATCCACCTCTCGATTGACAAGAGCTATTCAAAAATTTTCTGCTATCCTTTGCTATTGAGTGAAAACAAGTAACCTAAAGATTTCAGAGTGTTGGTTCTTTGTAAAATTGTCTCATGGAAAATATATACAAACTTCTCTGACATTTTGGTGGTTCCCAATGAGATTGAGGTTGTCATACGGTATTTGCTCATTTGATCCTTCTACTTTTGGATTGTCAATAGAAGATGCAATGTGGGGAGGAGCCTTACTTCTTGAACATTCCAATTTGCAATCGCTTGAGGACAAGCAATTTGAGGCAGGGAGGCCTGTCATATCCCTAAGAAGGAGATCGCTGAATTCAAGGAGAGGCGTTGCCATTTCACATGAAGAAATCGCTGCCAAGGAGCAGCACTGTCATTTAATACAACAATCATTAAATGGATATGAACAAAAATGTCAAATGGAATTGTTGTCGGAATTGTCAAACAGAAGTGTTGACGGAAGTGAATAGAAATGTCGACGGAAATGTTAATGGAATTGTCGATGGAAATATCAAAGGTCACATCTTTTGGGGAAGAGGTGCCTTTTGGATGGGACGCCTCCTTTGTGAGAAGTTTTTAAAGGCTATATAAGGGAGAAGAGATGTGGAAGTATTAGAAGCATCCAATTATGAATTCAATCATCTCACTTGTATAAGCATTAGCTATACAACCCAAGGACGAAACCCTTTGTGGACTTATATTTTATTTAATTTATTATTTTAAATGCAATATTTATGTTTATAAAAAATAGGTTTTCCGAGAAAACCAAATTAATGTAAAATATTCCGATTTGGAATATTACACTTTTCTAACTAGCTTAATTCCGAAAAGGGGACATGACAATGGCAACATTGACAAACAAACATCCACATGATATAAATCATGGCGGATAAGGGGAGTTTGCATGGTATAGATCATGGCACCATAAATACATCAAACACAGTAAACAAAGGAAGCCATGAAAACATACCAAACACAAAGTCGATGGAGGAGACAGTGAAGACAATAGAGACATGAAGTAGTGAACACACAAAACACATCATGCACATTGGAATCATATCAAACACAAAGTAAACATGTCACACAAAGAAAGCAAGAAAGACACAGAGTATACAGAGAAAGTAGGGCAAGCATATCAAATATAAACATGTGACAAACTATACAAACGTAGGCAATAAAAACACATCAAATATGGATCAAGTAATATAAGGATATAACCAAGCATTGGTAAAACATTGAAGACATGAACACGACCAACATATTAGGCACATGAGCATATATGAAGGCACTAAGCATATAAGAACACATTCAATAGGCAAGATATTTTAGAGGATACATGATCACATGAGGGAATATGATAAAAGATATGAAGAAATATATATCCCAAAATGCTACCAGTAAACCACCCCACAATGAACCCAAAGCTGCTCCCGAGCGAACATGGGATGTGCCCCCAACGTATTGTGAATCCATAATCATGTGTATATACTTGCTGCATACAAATCCACATCTATTTCAACAATCTCATTGATAGCATGTATATAAGAAATACTTGCAGTATAACCTCTTTCAATAGGTGGATAATCGTGAACATACAATGTGTACACTAAATAGTCATAACCATCATTTGGAAACCTTTTTCAAATCATCGTTTAAAATATTTCCCCACCTTAATTAAAAAAAAATGAAAAAAAACAAAGATTATATTCCTTGTTTTGAATGGGCTTTCATTTTTCTCGCTCTATGGTGTTTGCATTGCCTTCCCTTTGCAATTGGTTGTGAATTATTAAATGATAAAAAGATCTTCTGAACGATCATTTCAGATAATCCAGTAAAGGGAAGGGACTTTGCAGCTTTGATTTGGTTCCTTGTAGGACCAGGGATTCAAGGGCTTGGAACAAACATTGCAACATCTTAGCCCTCTTTTTGTGAGCTATTGCAGCTGAAATTCGGAGCCTTTGGGAGAATATTTCGCAAGAGGCTGAGAACCAAGGCATAAACTGGAAAAAATCTTATGATTGCACGGCTGTGCCTAATTTGCTTTGTAAAAACCCATCAAAGGAGGGCAAGATGGGCCACATTGGACGTCATGGTATCTTCCAAATCTCAACAAGCCCAACATGGTGAGTACTTTTTTTTGCAGTACCGAAAATCATTCTACCCTTCTTTTTGTTGATGCACTAGGGTACGGGAAAGGAAAATTACTGCAGGCTATCACAATTTTGTTTTCTCAAATTTCTGCCTGCATTCACAGATGCCACACTGCGTTTAGATAGTGACACCGTCACTCCACACTCACATGACAGGTTAAAAATCTTTGAATGCAATGGGGAAAAATGATGAACCTATTTCCCCTTTAGCACAGACATATCAGCGAAAATCGGTTCACAACAGTCATACTCTCATCCAAGAGTTGATGGACAAAATTCAGCAGGTTGAAAATGCTAATAATTCACTTCGATCTGAAATCAATGATCTCACGATCAGGGTTGTAGTTGTTGAGTCTGAAAATAGTTTCTTGAAGGAAATGATCGCCAACAAAGAGCAGCCCCCTAATGAAAGTTTACAAGCAGAGCTACTTGATATCAAAAACAAGTAGGGAGAGATTAGATCTCAATAGGCTTCTCTTAAACAGGAAACAAAAACACATATCCAATCTTGGGCACAAGTGGTCAGGGGCAAAGATAAGAATCCTCCTATAGCAACAATAGAGGAAATTGTTCAAGCAAAACTCACGGAGGAGTGTACTAGACATATTAGAGAATTGAACCTCAAGGTGAGAGGGCTTCCCTTACCTCTTTCCTCATCGGATCCCATGGTGGTGGCAATCGAGTTCCTTAGGGACAAACTAGGTATATCAGATGTAACACTGGAAAGAGCATGGTTGGGGTTTGATTCCACACTTTTGCTCTGTTTCAGATTTGCAGCCGACCGGCTTAGGGCCCTTAAGGCTAGGCGGTCCTTGTTCTCTCTCCCTAGTAAGATCTTTCTTGACGAAGATCTCACCAAATCACATGTTGCGGAGCTTAAATGATCCAGATAGGTGGTTATGGCAGCACATAAAGCAGGAAAATGGGCAGTTATTAGTAACCTCAAAGCAGTGTTTAGGGACTCCTTTCCTCCATAATGGGAATTCCAACCTGGGGTTTCTAAATGACGGGCTCGGGGGGAGAGGAAACAGGGCTTAGACATCTCTTTCAGTTGTTGGAATGGTAATGTCTCTTTTTGGTCATCTCCAGGTCTAATGTTTGATGCTCTTGGATCGTCAAACAGTCTTTTTATCATAGACTCATGAGACCTTGGTACGTCTCCCAGACATTACATGATACAGTTGGTTTTCAGCTTGTCGTCCGTAGACTAAGTGTTCTGGTGGGGTGGCTTGTTTATTTAGAGAATCACTCTTGAGCAGGATTTCGGTGGAGGTGTCTGATGAATTTGCTAGATTAATGTGTGTTCGGGTTAATGGGACTGCCTCATTTTCCAGAGATATTTACATTGCAGTTTGTTACTTTCCTCCAGCGTCTACATCATATGCCATTCATAGTGGTCCTGAGGGAGACCCTTTTATAGATTTGTATACCTGGATTACTCAATTTTCAGTTGTTGGAGAAGTTATCCTTCTTGGGGACTTCAATGCCTGTACCAGAGACTTCCAGATACCTCTCCATGATTGTTCTATTGATACACTATGCTCTCAAGGGATTGATTCAGAGTCAATGAGGTTGCACAGGATGTTAGATGATGCTTGAGGTTATTACACTGCTTACAGAAGACACCTCTTATAGTTGGGGGAATCTCATGATTTGTTGATTCTTAATGGGCTGCCTTGCTTTCCAAATTCAGCCTCTTTCACATGTACACCTCATGGGGCATGGAAGAGTGTGGTGGATTATGCCTTATCCAGTCAGAACTTTTTGCCATTCATCCATCATTTTTCCATTTTCCTCATTACTCTTGCAGACCATGCTCTTCTCTCTTTCTCCATTCAGGCTGATTTCTCCCCTCTTATTACAACCCCCTCTTTCAGTATACCACGTACCATCTTCCAGTTTGAGGATGGGGACTCTGACATTTTCCATTCTCACATCCATCAGCTTCTACCTCCAGAAACCCAGTGCTTTTCACTTGATTGTGTTAATTCCAAATACACACGTCTTTCCTCCATTATTTGGGAAGCTACCCTCAAATCCTTTCCTAACTACACCAGGTCTACTTCCCATAAATCTAAAAGATTTTGGCCCATGAATAAGTGGTATGATGATGATTGCAGGACTTTCCACTGTTAGCTTCGGTACGCCTTCCTCCATTCTTAGCCCTCTTACCTAGCCTTAAAATCATCCTATCGTTACCTTCTTCGATGTAAGAAACGTCTTTTTATTTTTCAAAGGAAACGGATCTTATGAGCTTCCTACATTCACTCCCCCAAACTCTTTTGGCGTACCATCCTCCCACGACACTCTCCCCCCACTGAGCTTAATCCCACATCCATGATTTCCCATACCTCCACCCTTTATGATATTCTTGGCCAAACGCAAAACCATGTTGCTTCTCCACCATCTTCTTCTCACTTTTTCACATATAAGAATGTTAGAGAGGCGGTGAAGGTGATGAATAGTAGCAAGGCAACAGATGAAGAAGGTTTCCAAGCCGAGTTCTTCAAACATGGTTTTAGAGCTTTTGGAAGCTATTTGGTTGATCTTTACAACCACGTGGTTTGTTTGGGTTTCCTGCCCTCCTGGTCACATCACATTATTCACTCGATAGACAAATCATTTCCTGTTCAAATCCTAATAATTACAGGGCGATCATGGTTGGACACATTCTCAAAATTGTATGCTACTGTACTACACATGTAACTTTCGAGAGAGCTAGAGCAGAGACACCTCAGAGCTAGAGGATAGACAAGGTTTAGACCAGCCCATCAGACCATTGATCATATTTTCAAACTCTGGGCCATTATTGAGGAGGCATGTCATCGCTCATCCAGAGTCTATTGTTGTTTTGTAGACTTTAGGAAAGCGTTTGATTCTATTCTGAGAGAGGCTCTTTTCCAGAGACTTAGGAATATTGGCATTTCAGAGACCCTCTTTGTAGCCATTATGAGATTATACAAGAATGTCCTTGGTCATCTCCACACAGTTCATGGGATTTTAGACTTTATTAGGAGTACCATTGGGGTCAAGCAAGGATGCCTTTTGTCCCCAACCTTATTTGGAATATACATTGATGAGCTAGAGACCTTTCTTCATGAACATAGCCAGGGTAGTGATGGATGTCTTCTTCACTAGGTTTTGATTTCTATCCTCCTATTTGCGGACGATGTGGTTCTCTTAGCCTCTTCTCATGAGGGCCTACAACGATAGTTGGATGCTTTGGCTCTCTTTTGTGATCTCCGGCAACTGACAATTAATTTGGGGAAAACCAAGGTCATGGTGTTTAATGGCTTGAAGACCTCCCACGTCCATTTCTTTTTCAAAGGAAATGAGGTTGAAATTACCACTAACTATATTTATCTGGGAGTGCAATTTTCTGGTCCACGTTTCAACTTGAGGAAGGCACTCCAACCTAGAATAAACAAAGGGTATGGTTCTTTAGCTCTCCTTGAACAACAGTGTTTTTGACATCACTTTCAGGATATCTCATCCAAGATGTCACTCATGGATACACTTATCAGACCCATAGTTCTCTAATCTATAGTTTGGGGACCCTCTTTACTTGAGAGTGATTGGGCTGCTATTGAGTGGGTCCAAACACTTCTCCTTCGCCGCATGATCAAATGTGAGCAGACAGTTCCCCAACACATTATCCTTGCAGAGTTTGGACCCTGACCCTCCCGACGGGAGACTATATTGATCTGATCTCTTTCATACACCACATACGGAGGTTTGCTTATTCTACGAGTGGGCGTGATAAATATCCATACTTAGCATACTTTTCTTCAGAGAATCTTGCTCAGTGCCTTTGACCCATGGACGTTGTTGGTATACGAGAGTTTCTGATCTATTGTAGTCTGTGGGAATCAGGATGGACCGACTTCCTCCATTTCTTGTACTCCTTGGACGCACCAGCTCATCTTCTACCCACTAGACAAGAGTTGAACAGGGTTATTAGGGATGATATTTACAGACAATTTATCCATGATACTTGAGTAAACCTTCCTGGGGGGTTACGCCCTAAGATGGCATTTTATGCAGAGCACTTCTTGGAGTTGAGGGACGGGCTTATCATTCGCCCATAGTATACATACCACCACTAGATGCACTTTTTTCGCATCCCATTAGGATAGTTTTGAGTGGGGTCCCACTAGCTTAGGATTGAGACAGATCACTAGATAAATCGAGTAGATAGGATTTGTCAGTTATGTAACATCTAGGAGACGGAGTCCGAGGAGCACTTCGTTTTTCGTTGTCCCATTTACCATGAAATTAGAGGGAGATTTTACTGCGTATTTAGGGGGACACAAAATCTTGCTAACTTCTTCAGATACGAGGATCAGAGTTGTTTGGCTTTATATATACATGAAGCTCTTAAGCTTTGTGATCATCTTAGTTAGAGATCCACTAGACTAGTCTCCACTCAACGGATTACTTTTTCACGGTGCTACCTTCAAAGAGAGGCACTAAGCAACAGATTGACATCAGTACAACCTCACATTCCAGAGCAGTGAGGCTTAGACACACTATTCATAGTTCCTCGAGTTTTCATCAACATATTCACTTCAGACCCAACATCAGGAGACATACTAGATTCACCAGATCTTCACATATGACTTTTCCTTCTAGGCAGAGGATTGGAGGACAGAGTAGGTGTAATATTCCAAATCGAAATATTTTATAAGAATTTGGTTTTTCCGTAATTCTGTTTAAATAAAATATAGATTTTATAATTGAAATATAATGTAAATAATTATGTTAAATTTAATACAAATTTTTCGGATCTCGAATAATAAAATATAATTCCAGAAGGGGTTTCATCCTTGGGTTATAGGATGACAAGGGTTTTCGTCCTTGAAATCGATTATACGATTAAGGGTTTTTGTCCTCAAAAGTAGTGTACAGCTGCTGCTGATACATAGTTATAAATTTGAATTCATATTTTTTATGATCCTTCCTTCCATTGCGGATTATAAATACGTTCACAACCTTCCATCAACCGGTGTGTCTTTCCCAAAGGTAGTGATCCTCCTTAACTAATCATTTATATAATTAAACGTGTTTTATTAATGAATTAACAATATATTGACTGCCTTCTAAAGTGGCGCTTCTCTATAGCTGTGATTGCATTAATTAGTGGCTAGCGTTTCACTGTAGACCGGCGATCTCTTTATTACTGTTGCATTAATTAATGACTAGTGCTTCATAGACTTGCTCCTTATCAACCTTCGATGTCATTAAGTGCTGCAGTTTTAATGACTATTGTGTATTTCTTGTAATTACTTCTTGATCAGAGTGGCGTACTTCTTGAAAACTTGTGATCTCCACATTTCCCATTGCTGGCTGCAACTTCTTAGTATTTATGTCTTCTTTGGTAAACCTGCGATTTGTTGCTGGCAGCATTAAGGATATTACAGACCTCCTTTCCTCAAATTGCTTGTCCTCAAGCAATTGTAAATTCCTTTGCCTTGACTCATCCACTCCGTCCACCATTGAAATCCCTGGATTCCATTGCAAGCTTGAGAATTTGTAATCCTTAATACCAAAAGTATTCTTCTTCACCCTTGCCTCAGAAAGATTGGAATGGAGTTGTAAACCTGCACTTATGCAATTACAGTGATAGCCAAATTTGTCGGATTGCACTTGAATTTTACTTCTAACATTGCTTGGAAGTTTTAATGCTGAAGATACAACAATAAATGTCTTGACTTTTCCTATATCTAGGGCTTTGAGTGAATTCTCCTTAGAAATGGTAGGCTTTGGATTTAAACTTAAAGAACCTAGTTTTGAATTAGAAGTTCCAATAGCCAACTTTTGGGTAGCAGATTCAACTTCAAAAGCCTCAGCTTATCTTTTTGTAGATAATAGAGAGCTAGGAATACCTTTCAAGGCTCTCTTTCTTTCAAGTACTAACTTCTTATCCAATTTTGTGGAAAGACTAGAACGTGCTGTGCCATAGGGATTCTGATTTTTTCTATTTAAGCATGTAGGCTTAGAGATGATTGTTAAGCTTGGAGATGTTTCAACCCTTTTAACATTAACATTTTGCTTCAACTTACAACCTTTTGATTCGTTTATTTCATCTACAATTATTGGTGCTATGTTACATGCATCCAATTTTCTTTTACTTGAGGTTATCCCAACACTATCAGAATCTCTAGAATTAATATTACTAGCATCATTTGGTTTTGTTAGAGGTAACTCTTTGTCAAACTCATATACATCATCTGCTGAAGATGAAAATCCTGACTGCAAGCACCTTTGTCTCTGAATGACAGAATTTGTATTGCATTGGAAGTAGGTCCTAATTCTGAAAATAAGTCTGAACCTCCCATTATCTCTTTCTCCAGAAATGGCCTTTCGCTGTCTAAAAGACTTAAACTCATCTCATCTTCCACCATTTGCATTCTTCCAATGTCCATCTTGTTGAAGCGAAAAATGTGGATAGGACCAGTCAGCAGACCAGATCGACTAGTTGATTCTTGCTTGGACTCCAAAAGGGTAAAAAGAGGCTTGAAATCTATATCCAACTGTATTAGTAAGAAATAAGAATTTCCACAATTTGGAAAACCCATGAGCAACAAGTCTGATAAATTTGTTATTCCTTCAGAATTGGATCTTTTCCCTGAGTTATGAAAGCATTCTTTTGTATCTCTTTGATGCATTATTGCTACTTTAGAAAGATCATTATCCGCACACTCAGATCTTACTAATTTTGAATTTGGTGAGGCTGTTTCTTTTTCAACATCTTCTTCATATCCATAACTTCTTACATGGTATGGCTTAGGTCAAGATAACTTGAACCTAATGCTATCCCTACTCGCAAGGCCTTGTCTTTTGTTATGGAAAATCTTATTTGCAAATTTTATTTCATCAACAAGATTTACTACCATGTCTTTTCTGGCTGGCGAGCAAAATGGTGTAGACAAACTTTGGTCCTCTTGTTGTTCACAAAATGTTTCCTTATCAAGACGTTCCTTCTCATACTTGTTAAATGCTTTATCATTTTTGGGTGAACTAGAAGTAGGATCAGAACCAGAAATCCCTGCTCATGGTGAATTTCTTAATGAACTTGAAGATTTGGAAGGAACAGGGGTAAAACCTTCCTGGAGGAAGTGGGAGAGGGTGAAGTACGCGACTTTATCTTAGCAGCCTTTGCCCGGTCTTCCACAGCCTATTTTTTCGTGACTTCTTGTACCTGCAATCTGAAGCTATCAATATTGTATGGCTTGTGATGTCTACATTCATTGTCATCCAACAGATCAAAATTGTTATGGTTAGAATGAAATGACGGATTCCATGGAGGTACATGATCAGTTTTCTTCGAACGAGGAATAACATGTGGGATTTTCAGTGTTTTTTGTGTATTGAAATCAATCATCCTTTTTATGGTGACGGCCATTTGTGCCATTGTGTTTACCATTTGTTCTTGGCCTTGGATAAATTTGTCCCACTGCTTAACATCAATTCCCATTTCTCTTATTGGCTGGCTTACCTCTTTAGTTTAATTTCTTCTTTTGTTCCACAGGCTAGCAGGATGGAAAGCTCTGATATCACTGTAATATTCAAAATCGGAATATTTTATAAGAATTTGGTTTTTCCGTAATTCCTTATTAAATAAAATATAGATTTTATAATTGGAATATAATGTAAATAATTATGTTGAATTTAATACAAAGTTTTCAGAGCTTGAATAATAAAATATAATTCCTCAAGGGGTTTCGTCCTTGGGTTATAGGATGACAAGGGTTTTCGTATTTGAAATCGATTATATGACTAATGGTTTTCGTCCTCAAAAGTAGTGTACAGTTGCTGCTGATACATGGTTATAAATTTGAATGCATATTTTTCATAATCCTTCCTTCCATCGTGGATTATAAATACGTTCACAACCTTCCATAAACCGGTGTGTCTTTCCCAAAGGTAGAGATCCTCCTTAACTAATCATATATTTAATTAAACATGTTCTATTAATGAATTAACTATATATTTATTGCCTTCTAAAGTGGCGCTTCTCTATAGCTGTGATTGCATTAATTAGTGGCCAACGTTTCACTATGGACCAACAATCTCTTTATTACTGTTGCATTAATTATGACTGGTGCTTCATAGACCTGCTCCTTATCAACCTGCGATGCCATTAAGTGCTGCAGTTTTAATGACTGTTGTGTATTTCTTGTAATTACTTCTTGATCAGAGTGGTGTACTTCTTGAAAACCTGCAATCTCCACAATTCCCATTGCTGGCTGCGACTTCTTAGTATTTATGTCTTCTTTGGTAAACCTGCGATTTGTTGCTGGCAGCATTAAGGATATTACACCTGGCATCATACCTCCCCTTCTTCGGGTCAGACTTCTATTCGGAGCTTTTTCTCGTCAGCCTTGGGTGCTAGGAGAGTTGGATCGAACCCCTGAGGGGTTCCCTCCTAGTCCTTTCTTAGGTCTCATCCTTGTGCTCCCGATGTTTATAGATTCTTCGGGTTTGCTCATCTCTTTTGCTCTCTTCTTTGGACCTGAGCGTGGTTGTGCCCTTCGGCGGTTTGGATATGAGAGTGGTCACTCTTTGCCATGTTTTATACTATTTCTTTCAGCATTGTTTTTCTTGTTTTTGGAGACCTTTTTGGTTTCCCGCTTTTCCTTGACACATTTCTGTAATCTGCAGTCTCTTTGACCTACTTTTGTGGTCATTAGTTGGACATTAATATATTTATCTTTATCTTTAACAAGATAAAGACAAAGGAATTTCATTAGACATATAACAAGCATTGTTATAACAAACATGGGAGACCTAAGAGCAATCAATGACTGATTTGTAATTCGTGTGAAGATTCCACTACAAACCCATCTATATGAAACCTATACTTAATCCTAAAAATTTGATTGTTATTCTTGCTGTTTTGTGTGAAATACTCTTAAAAAACAGACATTAATGGTGCCCTGTCCTGAATTAGGAAAATACTAGAAATTTAAAGGAAAAACTGAACCATAAAAGTAAATTAAACAAACTAGTGAAAACTTAACAAAACAAATTTGCAAAGAGACATGAGTTACCCTAGAGAAACTCAAATAGAGAAAACTCTAGAAGAATGAGGAGAATCCTTTGCTTACCACCATCTCTTCTTTAATTACTGGGGTATTGTCTTTATGAGGCCTACATGAACATCCTTCACAATACAATAATGCTTAAACCTATAACCTCAGCTGTCATTTGCTTACACACACTCCCTCACACACACAACCCAACTCCCAACACCAAACAACCAAGAACCCATTGTTAGGAGAACATGAATGAATACTCGGATGAATCATTGCTTGACTCAAGCCAAATCAACTACTCAATGGCTGATTGTTATCTATTGCCATACCACAAAAGCTTACATTTAACGCATCAAGAGAGAACCCTGAGAAGGAAGATGAAATGCTCAATAAATGGAAGAGACAATGTTTGCAACTATTACTTTGTGTCTTTACTGGAGGTGAAACTGACGCCCTCAATAATCAGTGGTTACGTAAACGTCGGTGCAGTTACGTAAACATCGGGGTGGTTATGTAAATGGTGGGACGGTTACGTAATTGTCACTTGCAAGGGCTGACAATTACATAATTGAAGTTTGAAGGAATTGGCAGTTTCATCACCTTCAACGAAACTCGTCTTTTTTGCAACATGAACCTACTAGAGTATTCTCATCTAAGATGTGTGGATCATCGCAACCTTGACTCTGTCTCTGTAGGCCCTTTTGTACTTATCTGATCAAACTTCTTGATTGCAATCTCATGGGAAACAACTCCTTAAGAAGTGTTAAAAGTGGTATATTACAATAGTTAGCCTATCTTGCTAACAACTAGTGATCCTAAATTTGGATCAGTGACATACACAAGATAATGACAAACAAAGCACGAAGAATACAAACAATGGAAATTAGTTAATACACCATACAAACAAAGAGTTCCCAAGTTCCATGATAGGAGATGGTTTAGCTAAGCTGACCAATAATGCTAGGAGGTATATGATAATCATCATAAGATATAAAAATTGAAACACTAGTACCACTAGCATATCAAAATTGAGCTTTACATAATCATGAGGGCTTATGTAAAGGGAATCGACACCAAATACATCCATGCCACTTGTATATTCAGTTGTACCTTCTAGGATAAAACTTATTTGTCCTTATAATTCATCAATGTTATGCTTACTTTCATAATAATCATATTCACTATCTCCTATATCATTATGAAAATATGACATTCATACATGAATTTATAAAATCTTGAAAAAATATATCTAAAGGGTGAGCCATTACAAGCATAGTTCAAAATCTCATTCTTGGAGATTTTTTAAGAGGGCAAAATTTGAATCAGATCTTGGATCTCGAGAATTTCTAGGCAATTTATCGGCATTTCTCAGCGATTTCATCGCTACTTTAAAAAACATATAAATATATAAAATAAACTTAAAATAAATGTAAAACATTGTTAAATGACATGAGAAATGAATGTAGAGAATGCCATAGGCCCATAAGTATATTTTCTATCAATGTGAGACCAAATAATAGTACAATATTACAAAGTTACAAACTGCAATGCTCAGAGTCATGAAATATCAAATAGACATTACATTTCATCTCTAGCGCCTAGAATAAGTTTGATGCGGCTGTCTCATAGAAGTGGAAGGTAAAAATTCCTCCTCTCCAATGCCAACATCGTTAGCAAAGCCAAATGTATCATCTAGATCTTCACCAATGCCTTCTTATGCCGTAGCTGCCCTGGATGCTATTGATTCTTCTGCCTTCCTCTCTAAATCTGTAATCTCCTCTGCTATAAACATTGGCTCTGACTTTGCATCATCAACGATCTAGTTGGTATATGGACCAATCTTATCCAAGTCAATAACATCATATTTATCTTGCCCCTCTACATGTCTCACGTGAAGACGAAGATTCTATTGCACAAAGACAAGGTCATTGAAACGTGTCGTCAACCTGTTGCGTTTCTTTGTGTGAACAATTTCAAACATGTTCCAATTACATTCGCACCCAAAAGAGCTACATGGTTGACACAAAATGCAAATGGCTAGCCTTTGAAGATTTGGATTTTTTGCATCATAATCTTCTCACCACATATCTGTAAAAGGGAGATTTATAATTTTGTTAGTCAACTAGGCTTGAATAAATAAAAGAAGTCTACTAAAAAGAAAAAACAAATGATTCAGTTTGTTTTTACTTGGCTAAGAGGTGTTTCTTCTTTTAATGCATATAGCCTAAGAAAAGAGTCTTCCAGTTGCATTCTTGTAAATTTGCAGCTCATCAATAATTGCATCTCTAGTCTCATCATCAGGGATCATCTTTTATGCATGTATTGAGGCCATCCATAACCTCTTCATCGATCTTAAATGAATAAGAATATAAAAACTTAGAATTCAAGCAGTAGGTTGCTACATGAATATGTCGATGGAGAGTGTTGTTCCATCTACGATCAATTATGCACCATATGGATTTATATTTTCTTTGATTTAGCCCATAATATTTGGCTATGGCCTCATACAAATAACCTATTGGGTTTCTCTCCCCATCCATCAACTGGAGAACTCAAACCAAAGGCTTTGACACCTAAAACAAAATAAATTATAATACACAAAATGTTTAAAAAAAATAAAAATAAATGATAAATTAAAAAATTAAGTTTAAGCCTTTAAGGTTACCTTAATGATTTTTTCCATGCGCTTCGCAAAGACCTCATCAAAAATGGTTTTCATGAGCTTTTTCTTTTCGACCTTCCTAGCATAGGGAGACGCCAACTACTGATCACTCATCACCATCTACTTAAGGGATGTTAGTGAGGCCACAATGCTCTGCAATGTGAAGAAGTTTGTGGCGAATTGTGTGACTCCTGATCGCACAAGCTCATTTCCATTGATGTGCTCTCTCATCAACTATAGCACCCAAGTGTGATTGTAAATGAACTTGGTGATATTTCTTGTCTTATCAGCCACACTCTTCACCCATGAGATTTTTCCTATGTCTTCGAGCAAAACATCAATGCAACACGCTGCACAAGGGTCCAAAAAAGTGTAGGGTGCCTCTCCTTAATAAGTCTGCCTGCTGCTACATATGTGGTCACATTGTCTGTCACAACTTGAACAACATTCTGCACACCTACTTGTATCACCACCTCATCCATCATGTCACATAAAGTGTTTGCAATTTTTACTTGATGGGAGGCACCCGTTGACTTCAAGAAAACTAGTTGCCCACTTGAAGCCACCAAAAAGTTAATTAGTGTGTAGTTTTTCCCATCTGTCCACCCATCAAAGAAAATGGTGCATCCCTTTTTCTTCCATATTTTTTTTGGTCTTCTACAAGAGCTTGTGTATGTCTCATGTGTATATAAGACGATATTAAGTGGTTCAATGGTTCTTCCTGCACTCCCCTTGACCCTAGATAGATGAGCACCCCTATCCATATATGGCACTCTGGCAATCACTCCAGCAATATATAAAGAGGAGCATTGCTAGTTCCCCTTATTTATATATAGTTGAACACTGACGATGGGTGCAACTGTACACCTACAAGCCTATAGGGCCATTGACCACTGAAGACCCCTCCCCTCTCATTGAATCCTTCAACAATGGGCCTCTCAAGTCATGAGGAGTAGGAGCCTTGAACCTCTTCTCGACAACGATCAATGCAGTGACCAAATTCTTCCAATATAGATTTTTTTCACAGTAAAAAGAATGTTGTAGTACCAAAAATTTGTTGAAGCTATCCTCACTTCATTTTGCAGTTTTCTATTCCAAGTGGTAACTTCCAACGAAGGTTGTGACCCAAGGCTACTTCTAGGAACAAAAAAAGTAGCCGAGCTATTATCAGTGGATGATCCTCATCCTCGACCCTGACATTCTGGAGTTGGGGAAATATAATAGCCCTCAATGTCACTATCATCTCTCATTGTCCTATTCATTAGGAGTGCAAGTGCATCAATTTTTTTTCTACATTCATTGCAATGCAAGTAGCCAACTCTCTTTGAGCGTCATGTGGTGCTTAATTGCATACTGCCATATCATTCTGTGCCCATCGTGCGATGTGATTTTTCAGGTGAGAAATACCTCCACTCATCTTCATCCCGCAATAGTTACATATTACATAGTTGCCCTCCGCTCGTTCACAATGCTTCCAACCTGGGTCATTGGACTTAGGTTTACGATGAATAGGGTCCGCTGAACCGAATGCCGATGCCATTTTTAAACAAACTTGAACCCTATATAAAAAAATGTATATGTTTTAGAATTTAAATGTAATTGCTAGTGCTAATCAGAGGAAGGAGAAGTAGAATCTATAAATAAAATTTTAATGATCGTGATTCAAAATTTCAAATTTCAAATTATATATTAAAAATTAGAAAGATAATAAAAATTGAAATGAAAAAAATCCCTGGTTTGCTGTTTTTAACTCTTTGTTGTATGCTGTAGGGTCTCAGTGGAGTCGTGAACTGTTCTACTTCTCAGTTGTCAACGAGTATTAATGGCAAATGAAAAAATTGCAATACAAATACTATAAAACTGCAGTCTGTATTTTTACCCTTTAGCCTATGCAAAATAGTCAATGGGTATATACAACAGATTTGCACAATATATTTCAAAGATTTTCAAAGCATTAAAATACCTCACCTCAAATGATGCTAAGGCGCTAAGCAAAATGACATTCACACTCACATTATGCCATAAATAAATGGTTAATAGTCGGGTAGTTTTTGATAGTTTGGAGCCAAACATCTAAATTTTGGTGATATCTCCTGATTCTCAATTCTCAGCCTAGGCACTATGCAAACTGCAATGAGCAATGTTAAAGCTGCGTTTTCATAGTGTTAAAGCTTGAGGCTTTACTTTTGTTTGTTGCTGTCCATGTTAAAACTGCGTGTTATAAACTCAAAAAACCACATATTAAACTCAGAAAACCCGAAACCATGTGAAATCCATGTATTTTAAAGTTTTTTTTTTAAATGCTGAGATGAGGGTGATTTCTCGATGATTCACCGAGTAATCGCCGATATTACTCGCCGAAAATAGCTGAGAAATTGTGGTATCTCGTCTCGCGAGAAGTGAATCTTTTTCTCGGCTAGCAAGTGTCTTGCGAAAAATGCCGAGAAACCGTCGAGATTTGGAACTATTGATTACAAGCAGTCTTAAAACTTGTACTCGACAACTACCTGGTAGCCAAATTTTTTGACTCATACTTGGGACTCGGCAGTTATTCGGCAGTTTTATCGCTACTTTAAAAAATATATAAATTCATAAAATACACTGAAACACATAAAATAATGAAATGAATGTAGAGAACACATAACAAAGAGTCATAAGTATGTTTTCAATGGCAAAAGGTCCGTATAAATTATAATCTAACTGTGACAAATCCTTTTTTCAATGGCTGTCTGCTGAATAAAGGTCAATATTAACCCTTTTTACAGTCAGATTATAATCTGACTATATGTTACTGTGACTGTATTAACCCTTTTTTCATGTCTACTGTTCTTGTCTGGACATGAAACCTTGGGGCCTGTGGCCTGCTGAAAGCTCGTTCACGTTGGTCAAGGCTCGAGCCCTATGCTCACAATGCAGCACGCTGCCCATCACTATTTGAGCCTTCAAAATGCTTGCCCGTGTCTCAGTCTCATTGTTCACTGCTCGCCTTGAGGTTTGCAAGTGAAGGACTTGCTAAATATTGTAGTCATCTCGGTGAAGAAGAAAGCCTATGATGCACTATTGGGTAGGGGCTGGTTGATCGCGGTCAAAGTTGATCATGACTGGAAAAGAATTTGATATCCATTGAAAGCAAAGGATAGAAGTATGTCATAGATTTGAACAATCAGACAGTCAGTGAGGAAGCAACCTCATTAGACTCATTGGATTCAGAATCCGAAGAAGAATGCTTGGTTGACAGAAAATGAGGTAGGCTGGAGCTGAATGATGAAGGAATGTTAAGAGTTATAGTCGTGCTTTGAAGATGAGGCAACCTCCTTCAATGGTCTGTTGCATTGGCAGACGGAAGACTACAAAGTGTTCTAGCCTAATTGCAACAGTTTAAACCCTAATCCTAAAAGTTTAAACTTTTGCACATGAAAAAATAAAAAACCAGAATGTGAATGAACAATCCTTACGTCTTGTTTTGTTGCCGTGTGGAAGAAAAAATGAAAAAACATCAAAAAAATACCTGTCCTAGTGTAGGTGGATCTGCCGTAATTGATCTTACCGAATGCTGTCATCAATATGCAAGGTAATTGTAGTTTCCTTGTGCTTAAATTTTTCTTCTTTGTGAGTGTAAAAATTGAGGGAAAAAACAGAACACTGTATTAAAAAAACAAGACTAGTTTTTTAAAAACTCGTGTAATTGAATAAACCATGATTAACTTGCATTTTGTTGAATAACCTAGCTTTTTTTTGGAAAATTTGTAATTTTTTGGGGTCAAACCCCATGTTTGACTGCTGTGCTCATTCGGAACGACAGTGTGGGACCTAGGTCATGGTTACTTGGGAGTTTTTTGCGATTTATGCTACTATGATCCAGTAACCTGATT
This sequence comes from Torreya grandis, assembly GCA_037957365.1. Lineage (NCBI taxonomy): Eukaryota > Viridiplantae > Streptophyta > Pinopsida > Cupressales > Taxaceae > Torreya > Torreya grandis. Next base: position 3,212,804 of record JARHVA010000473.1, read on the forward strand.
CATTCATCATGAGTTATATTACTATTGGCATTGAAATCCTATAGGTTACCCTTCTTTGGTCTCTTTGCCAAAGGAGGGATGGTGGTCTCAACTTATTTGTTCATATGCTTTTATATACCTATGCAATTTTCTTAAGTCTGTTTTCCATTTTTTGTGAGTGACTTTGGAGTTGCATTTGTTTGATTTTGTATTGTCTTTAAATCACTTCCATCAGGTTTTTTAAGTTTTCAGATTTGTCTTCATATCAATTCATTTTGAAATTATATAAATTTATTTTTCCATGTCATTGATTGCAGTATTTGTGTGGCAGTGATCTTATCAATTTACTATTGTTGTTACAATCTGTATTGCTGCGGGAGCACATGCAATAATCTTGGGTTTAGGAATTTTTTGAATAGGCCTGGATTGTGACATAGAGCTATTTTAACACACGGGATTTTTATACAAATTGTTATAATCTTTGTTTCAGGGTTTTTTTTAATAGGTCTGGATTGTTATATAGAGCTATTTTAAGGTTTTCATTCTTTAATTTCCTTGCATGCAGTTTATTCCCATTCACAATTTCTTTCTACATTGCTGAGTCTTGATACTTAGCTTTATTTATAGGTTAACACAATATATTTGCTGTGCAAATGGAGTCTACTAATTGATTCTTGTTTGTATTAACATCAAAAGCTTTGATTCCTCATCTTTTTTGACCCATATATTTTTGTTTCGTGTGATTCAGGTTTTGGTTCGCTAGGAATGATGACATCAGTGCTGGTAATTTTTACTCGACAGTTTTTATGATCTTTTTAGTGTGTTGAAGAGTAGTAGCTTTGGTTTTATATTTTTAGAACAGTTTTGTATGATTGTCATTTTTCATACCTCTGTTATTGTCAATAACCAGTTATCCTCAGATGGAAAGACTATTGAAGCTGAAGCTGCACATGGAACTGTCACAAGACATTTTCGAGTTCATGAGAAGGGAGGGGAAACAAGTACTAACAGTATTGCATCAATATTTGCTTGGACACGTGGACTCGAGCATAGGTATAAATGATTATACCAAATCTGATTAATTTGTACACACAAATAGATTGATATCATGAAAAAGTGAAGGAAAAGTTTCCTATATTTACAGATAAGTAGTTGATCATCTTCTATGAGAGCCCTTTTGTTGAGCATGGCGAGCAGGATACTTTTAGAATTCAATGTTTTGACATTATATGCATCCTGATGCCTGCATTTGCATTGCTGCACTTCACTATGAAGCATTGCTAAGCGTAGAATGATTTGCTTACTAAAATCATCATTAGGTATCTCTACTTAATCTGAGGAGTTAATTATTGATTCCATTTTCTCACTTTCAAAAGCCATGCCATAAAAAAGATAGATTAGCTTAGTATTCATTGAAACAATAAAATATTCATATATCAGATTTTCAGTTGTTGAAGTTTGAGGAATACTAATTCTTGCAATTCTTGTAAAAAGTAGGGCACTTAGCTGACTCCAATATGCTTGTGAAGGGCCAAGCTGGATGGTAACGAGAAGCTTTTGGATTTCGTGCACAAATTAGAGGCTTGCTGTGTGGAAACTGTAGAGTCTGGGAAAATGACGAAGGACCTTGCCATTTTAGTTCATGGGTCAAAGTAAGTTAAACTTGTAATTTTTTTCTCTACAAAGAAAGATTCGTAAATCATATGCTAATACATTTAGAACTCTTTTGTGTTGTATTTGAGATAGTTTTCAACTTATGCTATTTTTTGGCATACAGAGTGTCAAGGAATCTTTACTTGAGTACAGAGGAGTTTATTGATGCTGTTGCTGAATGTCTAAATTCAAAGATTCTATCGTCTTGAGTGTAATTTCCACTTCCATTAGTGGAACTAGTATAATGAGTTGTTCTTGCCCATATCATTTATGTGGCCCTGTTTGATAATTATTTTTTACAGATAAAAAGAGGGGGTAGTTAAAGTATACTGTTTTTTTTTTAATCTGATTATCTTTTCATCAGCGTATGTAAAATATTTGTGATGAAAATTTTGCATTTGTGCATCTAATAAGGAGAGATGTTTATTGTCTTTTGAAGCATACTAGTCATATATTTTGCGGACTAAAATATGCTTCCAACTTTATCGACAATAGTTTTATCCACAAATGTTTTGCGCTGTTAATCTTTTTTTGACTATTTTGTAGGGGTCTTTGCTGATTTGTAATTGTTGTCTCTTTGCTAATGCTTTACAGTCTAGGTTTGATAACAATGGTTTACTGCGATCTTCAACGATGTGTTTATCACAAGAAAATGTATTTGGCCTTGGAAGTGATCATCTAAAATAGGCACTGTGCTTTGCATTGCCAAAATCTAGGTCAAGGACATATAGATCTTTGATGTGTGCAAAATTTGCATTTTGGGATTAGATAATATATCAAAATGTAATTGAACAACTCCATTGGATGTTCAAGCACTCACCTGTTGAATTTGTTGGTGCCAATTGGAAACAAGATAAAGATGCTAGTGCCTTTTTACCCCTGAAAAATTCTAGTCATCAAAGGAGGGAATTTCTGATAATGTCCACTTGATCTATATTCGTAGAGTTTAGATTCATTCTATATAGGAGTTGTGTGTTCACCAAAAGAGATCTCAAATTCAACAAGCATTTGGTTTAGGTCATGCTTGAAGATATCGTGAAGACAAAATTCCCATACAATGTAAGGAATCTTTGAAAGGGAGGCCATGTTATATGACCTTACAAATGAGACGGAAACATTCATATTCTCATTGATGAGTGATGTCATTTTTTGAGATCCTTGAATATTTGACGTCTCCATAAAAACTACACATTTGTTTCATAGGACAATAAATGGGATGTCCATTCGTTTTCTTTATATTATTAAATATATATTTGATGCTACCTCGATTACCAAATTTAACAGTTAAAAAATTAGTGCTTTGATATAAATTATAACATAAATTTTAAAATGCAAGTGTGTAAGCTTGGCAATTTAAAGCTCATCCTCCTTGGGAGATGGGCCTACAAGTTAAAACCATAGGGTTTGGAGGCTTGGAATCTTAGAGCCTATATGCTTTGAGCAAAAGGTTTTAGAGGCTCAAACTTGGAGCCTAGAGGGATTCTAAAAGGAGATTCATGTCATCTCAATGCTTCACAAGTACCATCCTACCATGGTTGGCCATATTCCAATGTTGCATATTGTTGATTAATATTCTAGTAAGATTAGTTTGTATTATAATACCAAATGGCTTCTAGTTAATGTTTGCCTCTCTTTTTTTCTTTAATCCATTACACATTGTTTTTTTAATTGATTAAACAAGGGTTAGCATGCCATCATACGAATAAAAAAATGCTTAGATCAACTGTGAACATAATCCAAGTGAAAGTACCAGAATACCTTAAAAACCCAATAAAATTAAAAATACTAAATCGGTCTAAAGCAAAAGCAAGAGCAAGGTAACAACCATGCAAGGGCACACAAGCCAAACAATTCTCAAGGAAGCATTGCCAGCATTGGCATAAAAAGCTCAAACCACTCAATCCCCAAATCTCCCCCAAAGCCAACACAAAAGTAGCAAGGACAACAAGGGCTTGAGACATGCAGTGAAACATGAAAAACCCATCTTAAACCTCAACAAAATTGAAGCTTTCACCAACACTAAAACCAACTCCTCCATCCCAATATCAAGATAAAGTAGGATAAATTTCTTTCAAGAAAGCTCCAAGCGGAACAAATTTCTTCAACAAACTAGTGAGGTTGGCTACTCCAAATCAAGTAGGGTTTTGGATACTAATTCACATTTGCACAATGGGAACCCTGTCAACAAATATATCCTAAGAATTTTTTATTCTCTTAATTACTAGAAACATAATCACAATCCATTTTAGGATTTGACAAGTTATAGACATTTTCAATGAAGGAAAAATTTTGTTTGGTAAATTTGACATGTCTCATTAGGAAAGGATAAGGTTTTAAGATTTGATATTTTTAATGCACCCAAAAATTGCACAGTGCCACATTTCCAATGCGATGTCCAATGATGATGATGCAATGATGTCCAAATTACGATCAAAGTGGGTTCTTAATGATGTTCTAGTCCCTACTTCCTCTCATAGACCCTTCCAAACCTCTTTTGTTGATGTTTTGTCCTTTTCTTGGTTTAATTTTAAACTCCTTATAAGCATATTATGAAATTGTGTTATTCGAAAATGAACCCTTCTTCATTACAGAACTGCCTTGAAAATTTCATAATCATCGTGGCAGTTTACAAATTGCCTTGACAGAACCATCATTGACGGGACAATTTCATTATAATTATGGGTAGTTTTTAATTTCATGGGGTGGCTTTATCATGGAATGTGATAGTTTTGTAGTCGTTACTTGCAATTGGGTGGCTTCGTCATTGTTTCTCTGTGTTATTTTTAGCTTTTAGAACTAGAATTTTCACGGGTTTTGTATGTTTCTTTTCGCGTTTTTTGTTTTTCCACCTTGAGTTCGCCTCATCACTGTCCAGGTCACTCCCACTTTTGATTTGATCACTCCCTATCCTTCCTAAGTTCAACTTTTAGTTAACCAACAATTAAATTCACTGTTATAAGCTCCATGCTTTTCTTACAAGTATCCCAATTTTAAATGAATTTTAGATCTAAATTTTGCATTGAAGATTGGTGATTTCAAGCTCTACATAACTCTAGTCTACTTGCTTTCAATTTTGAAAAAACTTCCATCTTTGGTCATCTTCGTAGTCATTCTACACATTTTTTTGAGAGGAAAATTCATACGAATTAGCAACCGGTTCTTTGTTATCTGTGAATCAGTCCAACCATTGTTCAACAGTGCTTTTCAAGATTGTGTTTCTCTTGCTTTCTTCCCCTTCCATCGTTTTGTCAGAGAGTTCCAAAAGTTGTGATTGAGCAATCAAGGAACTAGCTACTTGAGGATAACTTTTTTACTACAACAAATCTTTGCCTTCATTTGGTCATAATAATTGACCAGGTTGGGGGTTTTCATTTTTAGTTTGCTTCTTTTCTTTGATAAGATTAGTTGCATATAGGCTTTGTAGGCTAACATGGTCGAGTTATAATGTGAGTGTTGGTCTCACTTCCATTGGTGAAGATCCAACAATAAGAGCATTGAAGTATATGATCAATACATTGATAGAATTTGCAATTCAGAGGACGAGTTGAGTAGACTACAAGTGCCTTTGCACTGTTCTTCCAATAACCAAAACATCTCCAACCCACAAGAGCAACAACCAATGGCTCCTCATGAGACCCCAATCTCGACTCAATCTATTGGTGGTCATCAAATCATATCCCTTGAAGTTGCTACCAAAGAGGTAACGAGAACCACCATTCATTCTTTCTTGAATGGACTCATCTCAACCTTGGTGGGTTGCATTCGAGATTTAGAGAGTAACCAATCCTCTCTGAATCAAGGTATGACCACCAATTCCCCTAATCAAGGTCATTCCTCACATATTCCTACTCGAACAACTTCTTACCAACCGTCGCTATATCCATCTAACCCACCTGTTGTTAATTATGCCTCAAACCAATATCATGGGGACATCCTTACTCATGGAGTCCCGAATCCCGTTGCTTCTAACATTCCTCCATCATACCAACTCCCTTCTCACAATCCTATCGAAAGTGTCGACACCCACACTCATTCCAATAATAGTGGCCAACAATCAACCACCCTACATCCATTCGAGTTACCATGTAAAATTCCCCTTAGTAAATCAACCATCTACCGCCTTATACACCTTTGGATTATGTGCGACCCACATATACTCCTCCGCAAGAAGAACGTAACCCTTCTTTGTTTAACACTCTTTCTCCTTACTATCATATGTTCTCTAAATCCATTTAGCCGGATAACCACTTTTTGGCTCACTCCACACCACCTTACCAAGCACCTTCTTTTCCTCTTAATGGTTACATGAATAACCCATATCCAAATCCACCCATTCAATCGTATTCCAACATGCCTTTAACAAATTTCAATGACGTGGACATACATTGAGTATTTGAAAGAACTCCTCGATCACAATATACAAGTTCTTCTATGAGTCCCCTACCCGACCTTACTAAATTCATGGGAGATGAAGATCCTAATGCGCATGCCAAGACATGCTACAACTATGCAAGAACTCTTGCCTTGGGATGGGATGGTTGCAGATTTTTTTTCCAAAAACCCTTAAAAGAATCACCCTTGATTGATACTATCGCCTCCTTGAGGGGTATATACATTATTTTCACCAACTCATGGTTGAGTTTTTCAAAGCTTTTGATATGAACAAACTCTTAAAGACTGGTATACAAGAGTTTTTGCACATCAAGCAAGAGCACAAAGAATTGGCTGCCCATTTCATTATGAGATGGTAAAAAGTCTTTTACTAATCTGCCAACTGTTACACATGGACCAAAGGGAACTATGTGATCTCTTCTTGCACTCAAACAAGGAGATGAGAGAAGGCATGCAAAAATTTCTCTATTGGTCATATGAAGAAGCACTTGAAAGTGCTCTCAGAATTGACTAAGTGTCCATTAACATTGGTCGCAAAACCTATGGGACTAATGGCAAGATAGTCATCCCAAACCAAAACAATGGAGGCTATCAATACTCTAACCAAAACAAGTTTAACAATCAAGGTCCTAAGGTTATAAACAAGAACCATAATGCCACCACAGAGGGCATCACAAACCAAAACAATAAGGCGAATTTAGTTATCAACAATCCATGTCAACCCATGAACAATCATAGCCATGCCAACAATAACAATATGGGTATAAGAGATCAAAACCCTCCACCCACTGTTCACGTGGTTGACTTCAACCACCCTCTTTGTAACACCCAACAACAAACCCAAAACCAAGTCTAGTTTTAGAACACCGGCCCTAATAAGAATCAACTCTTCTATTATAACAATGACCAACAAGGTTTCGATAAGCAAGCCCAATATCAAAGGCTTGAAGACTATGATCCTAATGTCTACTGCCTTTTTCATAGAGTCATTGGACACGACACTCATGCTTTTAGGGAATACAACAAGTTCATTCAAAGATTCCATGAGAACCAACAACAAACACTTATAGATACGTTCCTAGGGAATGCTAATGCAAACCCTCAAGCCCAATCAACAATTCCTATAGCGCCTCAAAATATTAACTTGGGAATTTATCAAAACCGTTTTCCAGAGCACCAACAACACACCATCCATAACCAACCAAAGGGTAGCCAAACCATCCAACCCTCACCAGCTGGTACTCATGATGTTAAGGCCTCTACCTCTAATATAGTCAACCTTGATGTAGCTCCCCAATTAGGGCCACAAGGAAAAAAACCGTATCATAGGAGTTGGGGAACTTGAAAACAAGGAAGATGTGAACACTGTTACTCGCACATAAGAGTATCAACCCATAACCCCTTACATGACAAATGCCTTGGACACTAATACCAACCCCAAACCCGTTAGGAACTACGATTTAATTTTTGATCTCACAAAGACATTTTTCCATCTCTCATTTCTAGACCTACTTAAAAACTCCCCTGTCCATCATTCAACATTACTTGATGCCTTAGGATTGGGCCATCTAGCTAGTGTCACACCTCCATCGCAAGCTCAAATAAATCATATTGATCTAGGTATGTTCCCACTTGGACAAAATCCAAGAAACAATAACTACTACTTCAACCTACAGAGCCTTCCCCCAGACACAAAAATGGTCAAAAGGGGAGATCCAACCTTGTATCTACAAGTATGGATCTATAACAATATGTAAAACATGCAATAGTTGACGATGGTACGACTGCCAACATAGTCCCATTTTCATTTCTTTAGAAACTTGAGTACAGATAAGCCAATTGCTCTACTACTAGGAACAATTTGCAAGGTTATGATATCCTCAAGTCTACCTCAATAGGGACCATCATGCTTCTAGTCACTTTAGGTCTTAAGATTGTGTTGACAAAATTTTATGTGATTGATAGAGATATAAATTATAACATGATCTTAGGTAGACCTTGGATCCCCAGGATGAAGGTAATCCATTATACCCTTTTCCATCAAATCAAGGTCCTCCACTAAGTGACAGAGGAGACCCTAAGCCATTCGATGCCATTCAAATGATCATGCACAAACAACCAAGGCTGCACATTGATTATCACTTGCCCACCAATGGTGCAACAAAGCCCCCATAGTTGGTTGAAGATAAAGATCCCCCGACAACCAAGGGAGTTTTCTTAAAGAGGGGTTATGAAGTTCCTAAGCTCCCACCAAATGAAAACCCTGAAGAAAAGGGAGTTGAAACAACAAAAAGTGAGCAAAGAAACTCCTGTGATGGTGTCAACTGTCTCGACCAATTCTACAACTAAGATTGTCAATATATTGGAAAAGAATGAACTAATTAAACTTCTATTCGATCCTTATAGGATTAGAACTTATACTCCTCACATGCCTCTTGGATTAAAAGCTCTTAACCCTAGTGTTGTAGACCACCACATTGGCATAGTAGAACTCTTGGGGCACGAGGACAAACTCCCAAAAGACACTGATGATCCATATCTTCAACATAGTCACCCAATGCCTTATCACATAGGGGCAAGTAGTAATTTAGATCATAGTTTAGTCTTTAGGATAGATAACCAAACCATCTGTCCTCTGGCCATTACAGCACTTGAGGGAAGGATTTGTACGTTAACAATAAGCATCATAGAAATTAACATCGATTCTAATGATTACCCAAACATCCCCAATGTTGTGTCCTCCCTCCCTCTCACAAGAGAAGACCATAAAAAGCTACTCACTAAGTTCTCACAAAATTTCTACAAAAAAGCCACAACAGGAAAAACAAAGTCAAATCATGTCTTTTTGTAGTATTGTGAGTTGCACCAAACCTCCTATACAAAGAGGAGACTATAGCAAACAACTCGTTGAATGCTCACAAGCTTTGGCCTTCTCTTATCTACCCATTATGACAAGACATGCAAAGATAATCATGCCTTATCAACAATATTGTGAGCTTCACAAGTATGTTCGCAATGTCCTATACAAGTGGGAGACCTTGTCTTAAGACTTGATAGTCAAAAAGACAAAAAAGAGAGGAGAAGGTTGCAAATTCAGACCTAACTGGTTAGGCCCTTACCTAGTGATTGAATATTTTCAGAATAAAGCCTATCGGTTATGCACTTTGGAGGGCAAGGAGTTCGGTGAACTTGTGAACTCTTTGCACCTTAAACATTTTTACATCTATTCAATGCGTTTCACATTGCCTTCATTGCTTTTCATTTTCCACTATTTGTATTTTGTCTTGCATATTCAATGTTATGTTTGGTGATTATCTAGTTGTTAGTTCGTGTAACACAAACTTTCAAAATTCAACTTATCATCTCATTTCGACTTTCATATCACCCTATTATCCTATAGAAAACATTCTCAAAATCAGCATTACATTAGTTCTTACCTTAGTTCTTATGAGCATAGTATACCTCTCTTTCACTACATCTTTTTACAAAGCTTATAAAATAGTAGCCTAGTCTAGAAGCTTGTCCATGACAGAGTCTCCTCTTATGGTTTCCTTTAGGCAGAAAACATTATCATGCTAAAAAAAAAAGTAAACTCACTTGCCTATATTGGTCTTCGACGATGAGCCCTTGCATAGATCTGGGGTAAGTACCTTACACAAAATATATGTGACAAATAGAAAAGAAGACAATCCTATAAAAATCAAAAGCTTATGTAAAACAAAAGTCAAATTTCACACTTTTTTCCCTTCATTAATCTTTCATGTTGAGCTCTCACGTCCTACTAGTTGCGTGGGGTTGGCATTGAGAGGAGATGTCCTTACTTGCGTACATCGAGCCTTTAGTGATGAGCCCATGTGTCTTCCTAGTCACATGAGACTAAGTGTAGGGGATTGCAAAGAAAAAACAAAAGTATTACCAAATTAGAAAGTGTCCAAATAAAAAGTTCTTCATTACCAAATTAGAAAGTGTCCAAATTAGAAGGTTTTGTCTATATGTCTATGTTGAGAAAGGTAACTTTATCCCATTTACCGATCTTGTCAGGGCTAATTATCTTTAGGTAGAGCCAATAAAGTTAGTGTTTTATGAATTTAGCAAAAAATATATTATCCCCTTTTCTGGTAAGGATTAGGTCATCTTCCTTTTCCGTGCAAAATTTTGATTTATAGTTTTCATTTTCACCATTTCATATATATCATGTTCCCTTCTTTCATTCATTTGTTGTAAACTGAAAGTCATATGTTGTGAAAATGATGTAACTGGGTCATCACCTGCAAAACAATTGTTATTGCATTCATAACTTCATACATGTTGATCACATTACATCATTTGCACACATTTTGTTATCACATATAAATATTTTCTATAGCATTTTATCAAAACATAGAGATAAATGGTATATCATCACATGGATAGTCATCTAAAGTGCATAAAATAAAAATCATACATGAAAATTAAAACACATAACACATGAATCACAAGTCACTAAGATAAACCAAAATGTCTTTATATACATGGAAAGAATATCTCAATAGAAAAATAGTCTGTCATCTTTCATGGAGACTTATTGAATGAAAATTATGTGGTTAATATCAAGTTAAAATAGACCAAAACCCTAAATCGCTCAAATATTCCTTCATTATTTTTAATCCACTAATAAACGAGTTACTAGATCTTCAAACCAGTTGAAGTGCATAAGTGTTTTACATGGAGGTAAGGGAATAGAGTGAAAAATTAGGAGGGATGATAAATGGTCCATAGATAATGCCTACATATACCCATGTATATGTAGGCATTATCTATGGACCATTTAATTCCCAAGACATAAGAGTATGTTTGAATGATTGATTATAATGTAAATTATAAGATATTTTATCACCAAAAAAATATAATTAAACACATATATATCTTCAATAATTATCTTTAGTCTTACCACAAACAAAAACTTTTTCAAGAATGGGGAGGCAGACTTAGTTTGGATTATGTATAGGTACATTAGGTCTAAGACCCCTATTTTGGTTCTTCTCACTATGATATATGATTAGGTATCCTTTATAACCTATATATAATATATATAAATCACTATAATCAATGTTTTAGTTATTTTTAACATCACACATCAAACCTATATGAGATCTATGATCTCATAATAATGTTGAGTTTGTACAATCAATGTGTTTTCGTAAAGGGAAAGTGAGTCAAACATCTTAAAAATCTAGAAAACAATGTATGTATATACATGTTGAATAGTGACCCTAAGATCCTGACCTCCTCCCTTTTAGTCACCCCTGTAAAGTCTTCATCTGAAACTCTAATCCAACTATATGTCTATGTGGGTGAGTGATCTCCACAGATGTGTGATATGCTAGGACAAAAACATCTTATACCTGCCTATCCTAACAGGTAGTTCTACATCAAACAACAACTGGTCCCTAGTGTACCTAGTCCCCCAATCCCATTTATGCAAATTTATTTAGGGAATTAACAGACCTAAGAGTTTTTTTTGTGTTTTTCCTAAACTAGGGCAAAAACACAATAGTGAAAACTAACCTGGTCCTAACCTACTCCACCTCTAGTTGGTACATTCACCATATTCGTTCTGTGCTCATCCCGTTGGTTGCTTTATGGTTTGATTTCGTTACTGCAAACCTAAAGCTCCAATTTTTTCAAATATAATTGATGTAAATGACTTCTATTTTTGGGCTAACTTTTGAATATATAGACCTCTTAACTAGCCATTTTGGGCTTTTTTTTTAACTTTTGGCAAACTTTCTTATAGAAGCCCATATACCATGCTTGTAGATCTTATTATTGTTGAATCGCATGATCTATATTAAAAACTAATGATTTTATATTTCTCATAACGTGTTTTACAGTTTTGCAGGTATGTGACAACTTGGCATTAGATTCAGTCCTCCAATGAAATGGTTTAGGTAGTAAGGTCTTCTCCGCACAAATGGTAAATAATCTCATCCATGATTTGGTTACGTAATATATTTTTCATCTTTTTGTTAAATTGCACTTGATTCTCATCTTTTATTCGTACATTACAAGAAGTCTCAATTGGCTTCGCTATGACACCAAGGTAAGGTAAATATCTCTAACCCTCTCTTTCCCTTCCACACACCACTATTTGGGACTACACTCTCATTAATTCATGTCTAGACATCATTCCAAGGGGTAATATGTATGCACTAAAAATTGCTTGTTGCAACATTTTCGATGCAATGTCCAACGATGATGCATGGATCTCTAAATTAAGCTCAAAGTGGATTCTCTCTGATGTTCTAGTCCCTACTTTCTCCCTATTTCTCTCTTAGACCCGTCCAAACCTTTTTTGTTGACATTTTGTTATTTTCTTGTATTAATTTTAAACCCCTTTTAAGCAAGACGAAATTGCCCTATTCAGAAATGAAAATGCCCTTACACATTACAAAACTGCCCTGAAAATAACAAACTGTTGCATAAGTTTCAAAAATTGCCTTGACTATATCATCATTGAAATCGCAGTTTTGTCATAATTAAGGGTGGTTCTATAATCTAATGGGGCAGTTTTATCATGGAATGTGACAGTTTCATAGTCCTCACCTACATATAAGGTTAATTTCATCATTGTTTATCTGTGTTACTTTTAGCTTCAAGACCCAGAGTTTTCATGCATTTTATATGTTTCTATGTGTGTTTCTTACTTTTTCCACCTTGAGTTTGTCCCATGACTACCCAAATCACTCCAACTTTTGTTTTGATCACTCTCCATCCTTAATAGATTTAACTTTTAGTTAATCAACTATTGAGTTGTGGAGCTAAAAGCTTCACTGAATGTGCAAATGTGGAGGTTGTTGGGTTACACAGTAACCGATATCGGTCAAGCCAATCGACATCAGTTATCTTCAGCTACACAGTAATCGACATCGGTTAGGAATCGGCCGGCATCGATCACCTTCAGACCGACATCGGTCATCTGTGTGTTTTCAGAACTATTCTAATTTTAGGAGAACAGTTAGTTTGCATGTAAAGACTAATTTTAGTCTTGAGTCTGCGTTTCTAATTATTGTTTGGTTTGAGATCTATTTACGAGACCTATGGGGCTGTTTCGTAATCAGAGTAGGCAACAACGGTTGAGTTGATTGTCACTTGGAAGGTATGCAACAACAACCATTGGGTTGATTGTCATTGGAGGGAACAACAACTTGGTATTGAGTTGATTGTTGATTGTAATTGAGAGAGAGATAACTCTTGAGGGAGAATTACTGTACACCCAAGAGGTGTGAGAAGAGTGAGATTTCTTCATTGTATTTCCTTCTAGAAGAGTGTAATACAAGATTGTATTGTTTCTCGTATCACCTATTCTTTGTTGTTTCTGATTTCTAGTTACTTATTACTTTTGGTTTAATTTCATGTTTAGTTGCTTATACAAAGGTAATCAATTGTACTCTAAAGAAGATCCTAACAATTGGTATCAGAGCTAGGATCACTAACAAGTGGTAGAGCGGGTTAGTGTTTGTTGATTACAGGTTCACTCACAAGAGTTTCTGTTTGAGTGAGAGTAAAGCAATGACAGAAGAAAGTAAATTAAGAATGAAAAAATTTAATGACAAGAATTATCAATTATGGAGGATGCAGATAGAAGATTATCTGTATCAAAAAGATCTATACTTATCGTTGGGTGGGGTTTCAAGTAAGCCCACATATATGCAAGATGAAGAATGAAATGTTCTTGATAGAAAGGCTTTGAGATCTATAAGGTTAAGCCTGGCATCGTCTGTGATTTCTAACTTATCACAGGCAAAAACAACGGTAAAGTTAATGGATATTTTGGCAAATTTATATAAAAAACCCTTAGCTTCGAATAAGGTATTTTTTATGAAGCAATTATTTAATTTGCAAATTCAAGAAGGTGGATCGGTATATAGTCATCTTAGTGATTTCCATGGATTAGTAAATCAGTTAATTTCAGTCAAAATAGTTTTTGATGATGAAATTAAGGCTCTCTTAATTTTATGCTCTTTACCTGAAAGTTGGGAAAGCTTGGTAATGACAGTTAGTAATACTGCGTCTGCTTCAAATATCTTGAAAGTTGATGATGTTGTTAGTGTAATCTTGAATGAAAAAATTCACAGAAAAAGCACTGGGGAAACATCAAGAAATGCTTTAAGTGTTGAAAGCAGGGGATGGCAAAGAGAGAAGGGCAAGCAAGAGAAATCAAGGTCAAAGATGGGCAGTAGATCCAAATCCAGAAATGGAGGTATAACCTGCTGAAATTATGGAAAGAAAGGACATGCAAAGAAAGATTGTTGGTTGAAAGAAGATCAGTATAAAGGTAATAAAAAAGCAAATGATGCAAGTATTGTTGCACATGATGCTCTTATATTTTCTTTGGATAGTCAGGTAGAATCATGGATTTTAGATTCTGGTGCTTCTTTTCATTCAACCCCAAATAGAGAATTTTTTCATGATTATGTCCATGGAGACTTTGGAAAAGTTTATTTAGGGGATGGTGAGCTTTGTCAAATTGTTGGCAAAAAAAAAGTGTAGCTGAAATTACAGAATGGCAACACATGGGTGTTGAAGGATGTCATGCATGTACCCATCCTGAAGCGGAATCTGATTTCTGTAGGAAAGTGGGTGATGAGGGTTGCACAGTAACTCTCACAGCTGAATCTTGGAAAGTTTTCAATGGTGCACTTGTATCAGCAAGAGGTAAGAAAGTAGGTGCACTTTATCTATCTACTCGTATTACTGATTCTCTTTCTGTTTTATCTACTTCCGCTGTAGATGCAAAGATGTGGCACTGTAGATTTGGTCACATGAGTGAGAAGGGAATGGATGGTCTTAATTCAAATGGTAAGCTTTCAGATTTGATAGATCTAGATTTTTGTGAGCACTGTATTTTTGAAAAACAAGAAAAAGTGAGGTTTCTCAAAACTGGGTCAACAAATAAGAAGCACAAGTTGGAGTTTGTTCACACAAACGTGTGGGGACCATCTCAGGGAGCTTTTATTGGAGGATCATAGTGTTATGTTTCTTTCATTGATGATGCTATAAGAAAGGTATGGGTTTATTGCATAAAGAAGAAATATGATATTTTTGACACATTTAAGAAATGAAAAGCCTTAGTTTTTAAGGAGAAAGTGATGGACAGTGATCAGTTCAAAATGATGAATAATTCTGAGCAGGGCCAATGTTGATTTGGACAAGGTTATGATCCAAAATGAGCTCGCGGATAAAAATTATCTCACAGAAAAACACAGACACCGACGTCGGTCAAGCAAAGACCGACGTCGATCAGGCAGAAACCGACGTCGATCAGGGGAAGACCGAAGTCGGTGATGTCAGGCAAGTAGAAATCGACGTTGGTCAGATGAGAACCGACGTCGGTCAGGTGGAACCGGCATCGGTCATGTGTAGACCGAGAGATGACTGGGATCGGTCACTGTTAGAATGAAATTTGGGTGGATAGCAAGCTGTCAATGAGTCTCAAACGCCCATGAGGAGGTCCAAAAGGGTAAGTAAACCTCAAATTCATTATTCCCTTTCTTTATACTACTTATTGGTCACTGATGGTGGAAAACTAGGAAGTTTTGAAGACGTAATGCAGGTAGAATCTAGGAAACAATAGGAGCATGTCATGAATGAGGAAATTGATTCCTTGAAAGAGAACCAAATGTGAGATTTGATAGAGTTGCCAACTGGAAAGAAATCACTGAAAAACGAATGGATTTAGAGGTTAAAAAAATGAGAGAATGGACAAGTGAGACATAAAGTCAAGTTATATGGTCTTGAGCAAGCTCCAAGACAATGGTATTTGAGATTTGACAGGTTTATGACAAAGCATGGCTTTAGTAAATGTCAATCTGACCATGTGTGTATGTTGATGATATGCTTGTTGCAGGTTCACACATGCATAAAATTACTGAGCTAAAGGTAAAATTAGCTCACACATTTGTCATGAAGGATTTAGGAGCAGCAATCCTTGGCATGAGTATTTTTAGAGACAAAAAAATCACAGGTTGATTTTGTCTCAAGAAGATTATGTGAATAAGGTAGTGGAGAGATTTAATATGCAGAATGCAAAATCGGTAAGCATACCTATGGTTGGATAGTTCAAGCTGAGCAAAGAACAGTGTCTTAAATCACATGATGGGGTTGAGTACATGGTATGTACTAGACCTGATATTGCCCAAGCAATGGGAGTTGTCAGCAAGTTTATGGCCAATCCAAGAAAAAATACATTGCAATCGCAGAGGCTAGCAAGGAAATGATATGGATGACTTGGTTCATGGAAGAGTTGGAAAATGAGCAAGAGAGTTGCAGATTGTACAATGATAGTCAAAGAGCAATTCATTTGGCAAATGATTCAACTTTTCATTCAAGAACCAAACATATACAACTTAGGTACCACTTCATTAGACAGGATTGGAGGATGGACAATTGACGCTGGAAAAGATCCATACGAATAAGAACCTTGCTGATATGCTAACAAAGTCAAGAACAAAGGAGAAGTTGAATCTTCGTTCAACTTTTGTTGGTCTTCAAGATTGAACTTGAAGATGGAGAAACAAGCCAGAAACAAATTAGAGGATGTTGTTGTATAGGTATAGGTACAGGTACAGGTGCAACTGTTTATCTCTAAGTGAGAGATTGTTGAGTTGTGGAGCTAAAAGCTTCACTGAATGTGCAAATGTAGAGGTTGTTGGGTTACACAGTAACTGACATCGATCAGGCCAACTGACATCAGTTATCTTTAGCTACACAGTAACCAGCATCGGTTAGGGATTGGCCGACATCGGTCACCTTCATACCGACATCAGTCGTCTGTGCGTTTTCAGAACTGTTCTAATTTTAGGAGAACAGTTAGTTTACATGTAAAGACTAATTTTAGTCTTGAGTCTGCGTTTCTAATTATTGTTTGGTTTGGGATCTATTTAAAAGACCCATGGGGCTGTTTTGTAATCAGAGTAGGCAACAACGGTTGAGTTGATTGTTACCTGGAAGGTAGGCAACAACAACCATTGGGTTGATTGTCACTGGAGGGAACAACAACTCGGTATTGAGTTGATTGTTGATTGTAATTGAGAGAGAGAGAACTCTTGAGGGAGAATTACTGTACACCCAAGAGGTGTGAGAAGAGTGAGATTTCTTCATTGTATTTCCTTCTGGAAGAGTGTAATACAAGATTGTATTGTTTCTCGTATCACCTATTCTTTGTTGTTTCTGATTTCTAGTTACTTATTACTTTTGGTTTAATTCCGTGTTTAGTTGCTTATACAAAGGTACTCAATTGTACTCTAAAGAGAATCCTAACAACCAACAATTACTTAACCTTGCAAGCTCCATGCTTCTACAAATATCCCAATTTTAGATCCATATTTTTCATTGAAGATTGGTGATTTCAAGCTCTATAGAATCTTTGCCGACCTGCTTTCAATTTAGAATTTAATTTCCATCTTTGGTCATCTTTGCGATCATTTTACATATTTTTTTCAGAGGAGAATTCATATGAATTGATGACCAATTCTTTTCTATCTATGAATCAACCCAACCACTGCTCAACTATTTTTTTTTTAAGATTTTGTTTCTCTTTCCTTTTTCCCCTTTCATCCTTTTTTCAGAGAGTTCTAAGGGTTGTGATTGAGCAATCAAGGAGCTAACTACATGAGGATAACTTATTTACTACAATAAAGCTTTGCCTTCATTTCGTTATCATCATTGATCAAGTTGAGGGTTTTCATTTTTCATTTTTTTCTTTTCTTAGATCATATCAGTTTCATTAATTAGTTGAAATAGTTTCATATATAAGAAGGCACATAAGAAAAAGAAAAGAATCTCTACTTCTCTTTCTCTACTTGCACAAAAAAACAATTTAAACTCATTGTTTTCAATTGCATATTATAATTTTTCAAAACATATAGTTTGCATCAAAACCTATGGTAAAGCATGAACAAAACAAACCAATTTTAGTTTTCAAATCAATTCATTTTCAGTGTTTAATTAAGCTTTACATTCACAAACAAACGTTCACAGACATACCTAAACAATCTAGACAAAAGAAAGTGTGTATCTTAGATATGATTTTATTCATTTGCATAAGAAAATAACATTGTTCTAAAATCTAGAAATCAAAAAATTATAACTTTGATCTTATTTTTATTTTATAATATATCATTTAGTTTAACAAACAATCATTTAGGATATCAAATAATTAGTTTTTAGCTTGCATGTACAATTTTTTTCTAGATACTCGGAACTTGACTCTCTAGGGTTTGGATCTGATTTTTTTTGGCATGTTATAAATTTATTAATTGAATAATAGTTTCATTCATTCATAGTTTAAAAATTAAAAAAATAGTTTCATTTAGCTTTCACATAGATAAAAGCTTGCATCTAGAAAAGGGGAAAATCAACATTTGCATTCTTAGTTTAGATTTTAGTTTTACTTTTTCATGCATCAAAATATCATTGACATGATTTTTTTTTTTTTTAAAAAAAACATTTAATTCCACTTACGTTTAGCTTTTCTTTAATCATTGCAAATTTATTTTCATTTTATCAATTAGTTCAATTTTTTTTTTTACAAAAACCTTGTCAAAATGTGCACAAGTACCAACACAACCTCTAAACAAAGCCTTGCCAAGATGAGTGCAAATAAAAGTCTTGCTCACACATTTATAAACAATAAGCACCCCTATTACAACACATTCAAAAACAAGCTTTATGCTTACATATTTCTAACCTACCTTGCTTTACTATTAAATGACACTTATAGAGCAAGTCCATTTCCTAGAGTGCATGTTCTTGTTCCAATAAGTTCATTTTATAAGTATATCAATTTTGAACTCATACTTCAAGTCTTTCACTCCACCCAAATCCTAGATCTTATCCTTAGCTAGCTTGCTGACCTAGACAAGCAATCTAAGGCCATAGTCCCTTTAGTAGGATCCCTCCATATTCTTCCCCGCCAAGTAAATAACCTTCAAATCTGAGTTTTCCATATTCTCTTTATTTTATTCTCAGGTCTATCCTCATTCTATTTCATTTAAGCTACCCATCATCTTCCATTATGTTGGTTGTCCTAACCAAACCTTGAGAAGTCGACTGCACAGGGTAGTGTGTTGTTTTCTATGTGTACAATGACCACATGTATGCTTAAATCCTTAACTCTCCTCTTAATCCCAAGCCCATTTGAAATAAATGAAGCAATTACTTCATAGTATTTTCTTTTAAACTAACAATCACCCCACCCACATTGTTCAAGCTATCCTTTATCTCAAAAAAATGAGAAGATTTAACTTATCAAGATGTTAAAAATGGATTTTGGCATTTGTTTATGGCAATTGTGAACAATTTGCAGAAGGAAATTATTATTTATTCCATCTAATCCCAAAGTATCAATCATGAACCTTAAAATTTCCCTAAGCGCATCCAAATTCCATCATCGATTTTTCACTTGCAAGTGGCCCTCTCCCAAGGTAGCTCTAATGAAGGCAAGAACACGAAAGGAAGATGGATTAAACACAACTTGTAGAACTAAGTCCTCTATATGATCTTTAAAATATCTATTTAGGAGGATTCCCCCACCCCCTAGTCCCTGATAGGTTTTTCTCCCATCATCTTCTTCTTTCCTTTCTCCCTCACACTAGCTTCTCTTGCCATTGAAATTGTAGAGATGAATGAGATTATAGAAGGGTATGTAAAATTACAAGGAGCAAATGACACAAAATGCAAGATATGGTTCAACTCCATCTTTGAAAATGGTGGATATTAATTACTCTTACATAATTAGACTCTTCCAACATGCTTCAAGTGTCATACTATTGTTACAAGGATAACTCAAAAAGAATGTTGTCACCACAAAATCAACGAAAATCGTCTGCTCAACTTTATGAAAATTTGATAAAGCATTTTTTTTTGGATTAAGCATTTGTATCATTATGGATGGAGGCTAAGAAGTTGTCCCAAGTGCTTGGGTTAGGAGATATTACCATGTTCCCTTTTCTCAACAAATTATCCCTGAAGTTTGCTAGCAAGTCAACAAGGGTATTGATTCCCCTGAAGCAATGACAAAAGGATATGAATTAAAAAAGAGTCAGTAGCCTCTAAATTTTATTGACCAAGTCTTGAATTTTCCAACTGACAGTCCCTTTATTAGTTATAACATTGATAATGATGTGAGAATCACCCTCAAGTACTAGAATGGTAATGTTATGTAATGTAATTTTGAGGCCCTAACAAGGGCATAAGCTTCTACCACATTATTTTTTGTCATAGGATTGTTAGCAGAGTGACATATAATATTATGTTGCTTGAAAGATTTATGAAATTATGCCTCCAACTCTTGAAATCCTAGGATTACTTTTCAAGGTTCCATCAAAATTAAGTTTGATAGTATTTCTTATCAGGGATTTCCACTTAGCTTCCTCCCTGTTTTATGATTTCTTGATACATAATGCTTGGTTCCTTAGAAGACCCCATGTAAGGAGAATGTGTTTTTTAGCACCTATAATTTTATTTTGTGGAATAGAAAATTTTGTTTTGAAGATTTCATGAATAGAAAATTCTTGGTTTAGTAAAAATCTATCCGTTGAAGACTTGGTATCTCTAAATATTTCATTATTCTTTTCTTTCCAGAGGCTCCATAAGATCGTTAGCAGGGCAAATTCCTAAGGGTTTCCCACTTGATTCCATCTTGTGTCTTCTTGGCCATTGAGCTAAACTTGAAAGTCATTATGAAGGATCCAATTTGTTTCCATTCTTTTGAAGAACTAAGTCCATAGTTTGCATGAGAAAGTAAAATGAAGAAAGAGATTTTCTAGAGTTCTCGATGAGGATTCACAAAGAACACATCTAGAAGGTCCCAAAAATCCAATCCAATGTAGTCTATCCCAAGTAAGAGCTTTTTCCTTCATTAAAATCCACAAGAAAGTATTATCCCTTGGAAGGTTTGAAGGACATTAAACTCTTTCTAGTAGCCAAGAAGGATAATCCGATTCTTATATAAGCTTTAAGTAACCATTTTTTATAGACAAATTACTTGAAGGGTGGCCATTCCAACTCAACTTGTCCTCAACTAAGGCATTACTCATGATTTTAATGTATACTTGTGTTAATGTTTAGGGGATAAAGTAGAAACCATGAACAAAACCAATCAAAGCTTCTCCCTAGCCTAAACAAACTACCTCATATTAGAGCATAAGGAAAAGGAAATCAAAGTGTGAGATACACAAAGAACAAACAATACAATTTATACCTTAAATTCATTCTTGAATACCTCCTCTTCTTGTTCTAGATGTGATCCAAATTTGAAGATGAGTGGATGCTTGATCTCTTGATGTATAATTGCTCTTGTTCGCTCATGATATTAATAGCACTTTGATAGGAATTTCTTGATTATTTGGCAATATGATACACTATTAGATTCTTGAATTTTCTCTCTACATTTTCATGGGGGTGTAGCTCTATTTATAGGAGCCACATGGAGAAATGAATGGTCATTATTGATCCATGGTGGATTTTGATCAATGGTGGAGAATGAATGAGAAGATTGGGTAATTGGGATTTTAGGAATCAAAATTTTCCAAGGAGAATTCTAGAGGGGTAGTGAGGAGCTCAAGGTGGTGGATTAGGAAATTATAGAGGAAGTTCATGTAATTAATGAGGGATTATGTGAGGATTAGTGATGTGATTTGCTATGAATGTTAGTGGAGGTAGTTGGGAGTAGTTAGAAAGTTATGGAGGTAGTTGGGAGTAGTTAGAAAGTTAGGAAGGAATATAAAATTCTTTAAATATTGTGAGGATCTAATTGGTAGTAAAATAGGATAATAAGTGAGTGATTAATTAAGATGGAGGATAATGTGATGATATATAAAGTTAGGATGATGAAGGAAGATGTTATAGGGGATTTAGGATGATCTTAGAATGATTAGTAGTCATGATGGTAATTAGTGTCGATAAATGGTGAAATTACTAACAACAGATGAGGAGAATTTTAGATGTCTAAATTTTGCCCCTCTTTGAAAGGGCATTATCACTAGAAGTAATGGCATTTCAAAGAAGTGAAAAAATGTGTTGGTTAATAAATTAATGAAAATTAGAATGGGTGATGCCCCCTAAAGGGCTCATATGGGGAGGAACAAGATGAATGACCGTTTAAAAGAAGGATACATAGGTTATCTAGTTAGACAACAAGGGGGAAGAAGGGGTGGGATGCATGGATAGAAGAAAGAGGGGTTGGGATAGATGCGATGAAGATTACGATATTCGAGTGTTCAGGATATGATTAGTGTGAGCAATTTGATGTTTGTGATTGGTGAAGTATGATTGATCGATAGTTGTACTGGGTAGATCTTTTGTGATCAATGATATATGCAAGGGAGTGGGATGGATAAAGTTATGACCTTGGATGTGCCTGAATCAATGGTATATGAAAGGGAGAAGTCATAAACTTTGGATAGATTGACTAACAAATTTGTAAGCATGGTGTGCCCCAAGCAATGATATAAGTGAGGGAATGATGTGTGCAAGCTTCGGTTATATTTATTGGATGATGGTTGATAGTGATGATTAGTTGTAGGATTGATGTGCCCCAAGCAATGATGTATGTGAAGGAGTGAAAACTGTGAGCTTGGATGATGTCTCCTAGTTGATTTAGATATGAGAATTGTATATCCCATTGATTGGATTCAGTAATGATATATCCCATTGATTGGATTCAGGAACGACATATTCTGGTGATGATGATAAACTGATGGATTGATGAACAATCGTAGCTTAATATATTGATGTGGGATCACATGGTTGTAAGGGGTAATGATAGTTGAGGGGTTGAGAGTTAGATTAGTAATGATTGTTAGATGTGCTTGTTAGATATGTTAAATGAAGGATAGATGATTTTATTGATAGTTGATAAAGATAAATGATTGAATTTGGATGTTTGATTTGATTGGATAGATGATTTAGATAAATGATTTGATGTTTGATTTGGGTAGAGTTGGGTGTTTGAGTGATTTGTGTTTCCATTGTCTTGAGCCATAGTTGTGAGCAAGCATGTTTTTAATGTAACATTAGGAAGTATGCACCGTGATATGTGTAACCATGATGATTTTTTGACAAAATGCATGTTAGATTGACTCAAAAGATTAAAATATTTAAAATAAAATGTACAATGAATACGTAGTGTAATGCATAATTGGTATTAAGGATCAATGTAACATATTTGCACTATGCTATTGCAAAAACACAAATAAGACAAAAATATAAGATAAAATATGAATAATAATGACTTGACAACAAAGATGTTTACAAAATGACTAATCAAAGACAACTAGATGAACAATTATTGAGGCACAACTAAAGATAGATCACAAACATTTAATAAAAGACAATCACCAAGCTCTTGATAAATATAATGAAAAAAAGGTATATACAAGATGATCCCAAAAATATTTAAGCACTGAAAAAGACATATGCAAATGGGTCGAACAACAAAAATTATACTGAAAACACGTGACACACTATGAATGCACAAAACAAACGCTTACAGATTTAGTTGCTAGTTATATGATATATGTATTTTTTTTATGCAATCAGTGTTTTATCCTTTGCCTTGTTAAAAATACTTAGGATGAGTGAAAAAATCACGATTCAACTTAACCTTGTTTGGTTTTAGCCTTAGGAAATGATAAAATGATGGGATCAAAGGATAATCACAATGATTTGTTGGATAGGCACATGGATTTTGTTGAGGACTTATGAAAAAACTATATATATATATATATATATATATATATATTTGGATTATTTATACATTTTTGGAAAATTTATGATTTTAATGGCTTTTTGGAATATTGGTACAAGACATATTTACAAAGGGGAAACTGGGAAAACATAAATCTATTCCCAATGCCAATATGGGAGTACCAATAGTGGATAGAAGAAAATGGTAGCTGAAAAATATAGTGGGTGGGTTGAAGGAAAGCTCAAGATAAGCTCCTCAAGGGTGACATTGTATAGTCGATTAGATTCCCCTTGTCCTATTTATCTCATACTCTTTGTCTTACCCTGATTATTATTTCTTTCAACTATATTGACCATTATGTTGTAACATATTGAAGAGATGCTACCATACCAAATAGTTCCCAAAGTATGGTTGTATGCACAACTTAACCAATGTCAAAATGGGGAAAAGAGGATGAGGATGACATGTATGAAGGCATATGATATGCATGATCGCCTGGGTGAGGTAAGGCTTTGCCCCGAGTGCACGAGGTGGTCACATGAGATATTTGAAGACAGTGTTTTGAATGAGTGATGCTAGAAACTGATTTTTATCACTATACTTATCCAAGGCACCATAAAACTGATTTTCATTATTGGACAAATATATATATATATATATATATATATATATATATATATATATAATGGGATTTATGGATGCAATAACATTAACGTGATTCAAGTGTAAAACTTATTCAGATTCATGATGTTCATCAGCTCGTCTAACTCTTGACCATCACGTGTAACTAGCTTGTATACTCCTGAACCATATTTTATGATGATCACATAAGGTCCTAGAA
Organism: Torreya grandis; assembly: GCA_037957365.1. Lineage (NCBI taxonomy): Eukaryota > Viridiplantae > Streptophyta > Pinopsida > Cupressales > Taxaceae > Torreya > Torreya grandis. The sequence continues at coordinate 3,237,400 of JARHVA010000473.1, forward strand.
AATTAAGCTAATTTTTCCATTCTTTTCATTATCTGAATTGGTATTTATCTGAATTTTGCTTGAGGATAAGATTGCCAATTTTAAATTCTCTTGGCCTGAATTTCTTGTTAAATTATCTATGTAGCCGATGTTGATAGGACTTTAGGTGATTTAGGGCATTAAACCACTTTTCATCAGAGTTATAGTTCTTGAAGTCATGTAGTCTTCTATTCTTCTTTGTTGATGAGGCCTTGTAATGAGATGTAGAGGGAAGGTAATTTGATCTCAATATGTAGGATGAATTCAACACCAAAGACCAATGAGTATGGGTGGCTCTAGCTAGAGTACAAATTCTTGTGTGGTAAGCCCATAAAGATGGATAAAGATGCAAATGTCAATCATGACCAATGTTATTGACGATATTTTTGATATTTTTGATTATAGTCTTATTATTGCCTTAGCTTGGTCATTACCTTGAGGGTAATAAGGTGTTGACCACTTGTGTTGGATATGAAAATGGTTGTAGATATTTTTGACGTATTCTTTTTTGAAGGACTGATTACTATCAGTAATGATGGATGAGGGGATTCTATAATAACAAATGATATGATTGAGGATAAATTTAGATATTTGATTACCAGTGACATAGGTAAGAGGCATCACATCCACCCACTCAGTGAACTATTTTGTGGTAGTTATGATGTGCTTGTGGCCATTAGCTAGAGAGGGGTTAATTTTGCCTATGAGATCAAATCCTCATATATAAAAAGGCCATGGAGTAGTGATAGGTTGTAATGCTTATGATGGAGCATGGATAAGATATCCATGTTTTTGACATGATACACATTTTATGAGATATTGGCATGCATCATGATCCATAGTTAGCCAAAGAGTAAGTGCACAGAGTTGGGGTTTAATTCCATGAACATTTTTGAGTAACACATACGCGTCATTGCAAAAGGCATGTGTTATAATAATAACATATATGCATTATTCAATATTAGGTGTAATGAAATTAATTAGATGATTCGTATCAATAGAATAATATATCACAAAATTAAGAACTGAATAAACATATCCACAACAACAATTGGCAAAAGAACATAATACTCGAATATTATGACTGAACTACTTTGAGAGGACAACCTTCATAACAATGAAATAAGAACATAATTCAGAATATGATGATAAAAGACTAACCACTACTTCTTATATATACTCTAATTAGCCATGGTTATTCCATAGGCCAACCATACTAAGAACATCAATAATTGTAATAAAATAATATGAAGGTATGTAAACCACAAGTTAGCCACACATATCCCTAGATGCACTATAGGTTAAGAGCGTAGCATGCCTCTTCCCTTTAGAACAACATTGTCCTCAATGTTGAATCAAACCAGAATATTGTTGTAGGAACACTTCATCCTCCCATGTTGCATCTTTAAAATGCATATTCTTCTATTTGATCAAATATTCCTTAATCACTCTAGTCTGCAGTTGCTTAGTACGCATGTGAAGGATCACTTTAGGCTCTAGATGATTCAACCTTCTTCAGTCAATTCAACTAATTCAGTCTAAGTGGAAACTCTGTCCAATTACCTTCTTCAAGCAAGATACATGGAATAATGAATATATGTGAGTGGATGGAGACAATTCTAGCTTGTAAGCCACACTACCAATTTTTTGCAAGATCTGATAAGGGCCATAATACTTAGGTGACAACTTGTTATCTTTTTTTATTGCTTTAGAGACATCTACTTATATGGCTATAAAAACATAAAGACCCAATGACCTATGTCAAAATGCCACTCACTATAATGTTTATCTACTTGTTACTTTATTTTATTTTGTGTCATTGGTAAATTCTCTCATAAACTAACTAGTACTTCATGTTGATGGTGAATGTGTTCCTCAACAATGTGAACCTTGGGATGCACTATCAAAGCTAAAGTGATAGATGGGGGGTGATACCCATACAATGCCACAAAGGGAGACATTTTGGAAGAAGTGTGAAAAGAAGTGTTATACCACCATTTGGCAAGTGGCAGCCAATGAATCCATTTGTCATGTTTGTTGGAAGCAAAACAACAAAGATACCCTTTTATACATTTGTTGACTACCTCTATTTTTTCATTAGATTGAATATGATAGGATGAGCTATGAGCCAACTAAGTACCCAAACATGAAAATAAATCATTCCAAAATTTACTAGTAAATATGTGATCTCAGACACTTACAATGACCTTTGGAGTACCATGCAATTTTTCAACTATATCAAGAAAAATATAAGCTACTATACATGGAACAAATGGTTATGACAAGGAATAAAATAAGCACACTTGGTAAGTCGATTCACAACTACTATGATAATATTATTACCCTTAGATCGCAATAACTTAGTAACAAAATCCATGAAAACCTCCTCCCAACACTAGTTAGGGATGGATAAAGGTTGCAAAAGATGTGTGGTCTTAATGGTTTCATCTTTATTATGTTGACATACCATGTATTCTACCAAATATTTCTAGACATCCCCTTTGAGTCCTTCCCAAAATAAATCCTTCTTGATTCTATGAAATGTTTTAAAAAATTTGGAGTGACCTCTGAGTGGTGAGGCATGAAGTTCGTGAAGAATTTTATGTTTAAGGAGAGAATGCTTATAAAGGTATATTTTATTTTATACCGTAATGCATTCCCCTTCCATGTATTATTTTTAGTTTCTTTAGAACCCTGTTGAAGAGTCTAAGTCAAATCATTGGTAACATTATCATTATCCCATTCTGATCTTGATTCCTCTAGCCAATCTACCTGTGACATGGTCATGATGCATAACAATGCCTCAATTGATTCATCCCATCGAGAGAGGGCATTTTCCACCACATTTTTTTCCCCTTTCTTATACACTATTTCAAAATCACAGCCTAAAATTTTGTTCACCCCTTTATATTTTTCTTTAGATGACAATCATTGTTCTAAAAAATATTTGAGGTTATCATGATCAGTTTTTGCCTGAAAGTGATGACCCATCAGATAAGGTCTCCATTGCTTGACTAGATGTAAAATAGCTATCATCTCTTTCTCATAGATTGGTTTGAGCCTATTGTTTCCCTTCAATTTTTGACTTTTAAATGCTAGTGGTTTTCCTTCTTTCATAAGTACAAACCCCATGCCATATCCCAATGTGGCACACTCCACAACATAAGTTTTTGAAAAAGTAGGGTTATTCAAAATTAGAGTTGTGCACATAGACATTTTCAAATGTTCAAATGCCTTAGTAGATGAATTAGTCCACTTGAAGGATTTTTTCTTCAACAAAGAGGTGAGTGGGGCTACAATACTACCATATTTTTTGACAAACCTACGATATTAACCAATTAGCCCCATAAATACTCAGAGGTTCTTGAGGAATCATCTCTTAGATTTTTTAAGGATCAACTTTCACTCCATGTGAAACAATATGACCCAAATACTCTACTTATTGGACACCAAAATTATATTTGGAAGGTTTGGCATAAAGCTAATGTTATTTTAGAACTAAATGTACGTGTTTCACATGTTTCAAAAGGTCTTCCCAATTTTTGTTGTAGATGAGGATATCATTAAAAAAATAATACAAACTTTCTAAAAATGGCCTAAAAGCAATATTCGTCAAAATCTAAAATGTAGATGGTGCATTTGTGAAGTCAATAGGCATGACCATAAATTTATAATGACCTTCATGCATTTTGAAAGTTATTTTAGGTATGTCTTCATCATAGATTCAAATATGATGATACCTAATGCGAAGTTCTAACTTGGTAAAATAAATAACACTATGCAATTCATCTAGTAAATTATCAATTATTGGAATAGAAAACTTATCTTTGATGGTGTACTTGTTGTGTTCTCTATAGTCTAAGCACATCCTCAAAGTATCATCTTTCTTATGCACCATGACCATAGGGGAGGAATATCTGATTTGACTGTGTCAAATGATTCTTGCCTCCAACATCTCCTGTACCATATTTTGAATTTCATTTTTTTAGGCATAAGGATACCTATAGGGTCTAATGTTGGGTGGTGAACTTCTCAGAATGACTTTGATCGCATGATCATGCACACGGCTTGGATGAAGTCTTTTTGGCATGTAACCAAAAACCACAAATGGTCATCTAGCACCCTTTGCAAATCAATATGTATACACTCCTTGGATGCTTGAACCTCTATGGAAAATAAGCATGTCACAAATCCCTCAACACATTTTCTAAGAATCCTCATAATCTGATGGGAACTAACCAGTTGTGGAGATTTAACTTGTAATCCACATAGTTTAAATGTCTTTCTTTCTGAATGGAACCTCATGAATAGCTCCTAGAAATTCATCTCAATAGTGCCCAAAGTGGTGAGCCACTGCACTCCCAAAATAATGTCAGCTCCTCCCATGGGAATAACAAACATAGAAGAATCTAACAAGTAATCTCCCATAGCAAGATTAATGCTATGACATTTTATAGAACAGTTGATAGTACCACCATCTACAATCATGACCTAAAATTTTAGAGTTGGGTGAATGAAACATTTCAAACGAGTACCAAACTTACTATTGATGAAGTTATGTGTACTCTCAGAGTCAATTAACACAATCTCCTTCTATTTCTTCAAGAAACCCACCACCTTAAGAGTTTGAGTACTAATGCATGAAAGTGCATGACAGGTAATAGTAGGTTGAGAATTTTTAGATTCATCCTTGGGTTCTTCCAAACCAACCCCTGAAGTCTCATCATCTTTTTACTCCTCATTGGTGCCTTCAATGTAAAACAACTTTTTTTCAACACATCGATGTCTATTTGCTATTGTACCCAAAACACAAACCTTTTGCACATTGTCTTCAATTTGTCGAGGTGTTGATCTGGTAGGCTATAGAAATGATGGTGCTAGGAAAGTGTTTTCACAGACATTAGTGAAAGGTCTTCGTTTGATCAACTCTTTTTCCTTAGCCATGGGTGCCCTTGGTATGGTTTTAGGTACATTACAGGGATGAAACATGTGGACCTCCAATTGGATGCTATCATTGAAATCACCAAAAAATAGGTCAATCAAACTTTCCATAGTAATGTTGACCACCCATAACAAGAGATTTTGAAATTGATGAATATAATCATTTACGGTCCCAATTTGACATAGCTTGGATAGCTAGCTAAAGTAGTTTTTAGAGACATTGTTGTGATAGTGGAGCTATAACTCTTTAGAAAATATCAACCAAAAGACTGGGACAACCTTCTTTTTCTTTTGATCACTCAACCAATGATACCAAATGAATTACTTAGGTTCCAGATATAGAGAGACCATAACCATTTTTTGTGAATAGGGATATTTATGTATATCAAATAAATTTCTAGTTTGTGTAAGCCATGTGAGTGGATCGTTACCATCAAACTTGTGTAGATCCACTTTGGGCAATAACAGATTCATACCAGGATTGACATTGTGATTGTTTAGAGGATAACCAAACTGGAGTGTTAGAGGGTTATTTTGTAATGGTTGAGCTGAAAAGTTGGCCAATTACCCAATTATTTGTTGTAATTGATTTCATAAGCCATTCAAGTACCCTCTTAGCCCTTTGATGTCCCCTTTAACCATATAGAGATCATATTTCTGCACCATGCCATGCAACTCTAACTTAATTTGTTGAACCACCTCCATAATGCACATATTAGAAGTTATATACTCCATGTCATCCTTGTGATAAGTTTTAGGCATTTCTTGCACTTTATTGCATCCACGAGTGTTAGGCCCAGCGATGCAAAAACCCTGGGAAGTTTACAACCCCCTCCCAAAAAGTGTATCGATAGATGATACCATTGTGACCGCCTTGCCAAAATAAATCCAAGGATTGTTAATGTGCACAAGGGTGAGAAATTTTGGCTTGAAAAAATGTACCCATAGAATATATTATTGCGATTATCCTGTAGAGATGAATCTAATGACTGCAAATTTGCACAAGGTAAATAATTTTATAGACTTTTTTTCAATTTTTTTAAAAAAGAATCCATGAACAAAACTATAACAACAAAAAAATTCAATTCTTCCTAGATCATAAGTTATGTTTTTTTGACCTTCTAGTGTTCAGGACACCAAATCCAAAAAACTATACCACATAAATTTGTCCAAATCGAAGCTTTGACACTACTTGTAATAAAATTACTTAAATGATTCACAATAATAGAATAAAATATAGTATAATTAAGAACATAATAAGCAGATCCATAACAACAATTGGTAGAAGGGTAAAATCCCTAAATATTATGATTGAGCCACTTCGAGGGGGCAATCTCCACAACAATGCAATAAGAATAGAATTAATAATATGATGATAAAAGACTAAACAATACTTCATATAGATACTCTACTTATCCATGGTTATACCATAGGCCAACCATATTAAGAACATTGAGAAATACAATAAGATAATAATAAGGTATGTAAGCCACAAGTTAGCCAGACATATCCTAGACGCACTATAGGTTAATAGTGTAGCAACAGGTTTGGTAATTGCTAAGCCAAAACACCTACTCATTATATAGTGTAAGAAACACACACGTTATTGCTATTTAACATAAAAAGGAAAAAAATGCATCTAAATGCCACAAAACCCATTTCACTTTGCCTTAAGTCTCTTCTCTGCTCTCAAACATTGGATCACATTCATGTTTTACTTCTAGGAGAAGAAAACACACCACCGTTTCCAGTTATATCAATAAATTGATAATGCCATCGCAAAGGTGATGTAAGCAAAAAAAATTCAAACCTATTAACAAAGAATTTTAGCAATTATTTTTTATTTGCATTGTTTTCTATTAAAACCAATTTTTTTATATCAATAGCATGTTTAAGTGTAAGACAACACCCTCCTAGCCCTCCTATAATTCCACAATATGCCCCAAGTTGTCAAGAGAATTTGGTTGCACACATAATCGAGAACAAAACACAAATTGAAGAGACAATTAGGAGAATGAGGGACCCTAGTTCGACGAATACCCACCATACATATTTAGATAATACCCTCCTAGAGTCATTACTAGGCAAAGTTGACTCGATAATGAGTCAAATAGATAAATGGTCATATTATAAAGAGAGATGTAGGGATTACTATGTTAATAAAATTTTAGCATATGAAGTGAAGGACAAACAAATAATAAAAAACTAAATTTGTGCCTTATTCATTGATCCATCAACCAATGCACATTTTTCATCATCAACAAAATGGTTCCAAATCCACTGATGCTAGAATAATTTGATAAGAAATAATTTTTGGAAAGATGGTGGATGGTCTTTGATTACCACCCTTGTAATAACCATGAAGTTCAATTATATTTTTTAATGAAACTCTATTGCAAATTTATCCTCAATGAGATTCTTAATTATTTTGACTACTCAAAGTTTTAGGGCTAAGTAAAAGGCTTTGTGTATGATAGACCAAGTGTACATCATGCACTTAATCAACTACAAGAGTCCCTACCCAAAATACACTTCATCCTGAGATCCCCTCTACAGTGAAGGAGTTCGTTGAGATTGACACTTTGTATGTGCTTCATGTACTTAATGACACACTCATTTAGTATACAAGTAAGCTTTATAAGAATGGTACTGGAGAGGGGGGACATGGGGATGCTCCACCTAGTGTGTGTAGACACTAAATATAAATTATATAGAACCTTAATCTTGTATTCTTGGCAAGTACTTCTCATGGTTGTACCCTTTAATTCAGAAGATAAGTTTGTTGTAGAAAGGCTCACATTCCCTATCTCTTCTACCTATTGATTATTATCTCTTAGTCCAACCATATGTTATTTTGATAACCAAGCCATTTGTACTACTCAAAATGTTATAAACTTTCTTATTATCATCCTCTGTAAGTTTTGGACCTGTACCTATTTTCTAATTTTCTAGACACTGGCATCCTAGTTAGACGCCTACATCGATGCTAGTTTCTTATGCCAAACTAAGTGTCTAGTGCCCTAAAGTCATCAAATTTACAAACATAATGTATCCCTATTGTTGGGCTATGTGATTTATGTGAGATATTTCTAAAATGAATTTGATATATATATATAAAAGGTTAACCCTTATTCATTCCTCACCTACCACATACTTGCCAACTCACAAGACAACTTATCAAAGGTACCCAATAAATCATTCAAGTGAACAAAGCTTCCATATTCTCTCATATTTCAATATCAGTCATAGGAACAACCCATCTACAGGTTTGAAGTACTAAAGAAACACTCCATGATCCATAATTGCCAAGTTACAAGCTAGGTCATTCTATGTACTTACTTATCACACGTTGCATTTTGATACACATACAAGCCAACATGTAGGGAAGAACTACATAAGTTTGAGGCTCTTTTCAGAGTATTGTCTATGAAAGAAATGCCCATTGATAGAGGGGTCCTTGGGAAAACTTGACACCATGTACCAACTAACCCATTTTTCTCATAGTCACTCCAAAGGTGAGGAATTTAGGGTTTTATCATTTAACAAAGAGCTAAAACCTATGTGCATAATATGAAAACCCTAGATTAACGTGACAGATAACCTAGAAGGTTCCAGGTGGTTGCACCCAGATCTATTTTATATTTCATATCAAAAACTTGTGTCCAAAGCAAACATTAGTGTCGATGCAACTGTCTAACTCCAATGCAAACATCCAAAGTTCCAGCATATGAATTTATATAATTTGAAAGTTGTTTTATGAGCCTGATCCACTCCACTTCCAACTTTTTTGAACCCAAATCTACATGCACATAGTAAACCATCTGAGTAATCTTGTTTCTAATTTATTACAATATCAATCAATAACACTACTTTTTATTTTTAGCATATCTCAGTATTATAAATTCAAAATATTATTTATCTGAGTTTGAAAATTAATTGACCGCTATAAATTTGTTTATCACCCTTATGTTTATTCATTTTTATATTATTAACCCTATACTATATTGACCCATCTTAATTTAAGGTTAAACATTTGGTGAGCTTGACCAATGATATAGCTTATCATATAAATGTTTCATAATCTATGCTCTTCAACTTTTTTTCCCTAATATTCATTGACTTTATTTCCTTCATCATGAACTATGATTATGAAACTCTACAACTCTTTATCAAGGAAGGAATAAAAATTGTTTATTGTTGCCTTTTGCCCAATGCCCAAGCACATCATCTCAGATATTTGAATGTTAGTAGATACCATCCCTCTAACCAGGTCCATCCCACTATCTTCGCAATAAATGAGTTGAGCAATCTTAAGGAAGATAAACAACTTTTTCAATTACCTTCTAAAACCAAATTGACTACACATGAGCAAAATATTCATTCATTATATCATGTTAGCTTTTGTCAAATCCATAAGGATATCATGGATGATTTAAAAAATAGTCAATAAGGAGTTTCCATTACAAGCATATTGATTCAAACTCCTATAATGCCCACATTCCCAAACAATATCCCTCTTCTTGAGGGTGATGATTCACTTTTTCTTTCATTTGATATGGAATTTTTTTGAAAGGTAAATAAAGACATTATGGACTCTTTGCCCAATAACATTAAACCTTCATGAAGAAGAGTGCATTGCAAACATAAAAAGGCCCCCAATGTTCCAAAAGAGGCTCCTTTACCAAACATACCTCAAATTACATGTGTTATATCATTACCAAAGGTGGATGAACCTTTAAACAGTATGCAATTATCAAATATTCCAAAAGAAATACCAAAGGTTTCAAAATTCAATGATAATCAATGTGCACTTTTTCTCCATGAAGATGTTAATATGCCTACATGTCATGTGGAGTAAAATTTGAAACTTACAAACAAATTTTCAATCTCTTTACCAATATCTTAAAACAACACTCTATCCACAATGAATACCTTAAACAATCTTTAACAACAAATGGTTACTATAAAATTGCAAATTTCCTCACACAAGGCTACATTTCATGATGATATCTTGGTGGATCAACCCCTTATTAAAAGTGTCTTTGAACATCTATATCCTTTTGAATTTATTATGCCTTTGTTTATCTTTGATGGTAAAGGAGATCCTGCAAATCATTTGAAATAATATATACACTCTTTTGGCCATTGGGCAAAGGATGGGAATTTATTATTAAATTTTTTTCATCTGAGCTTAACTAAAGAAGCACTTGATTGGTTTTACAACTTCCCTGATGGGTCCTTATCATTCTTCAAAAAACTTGAGGATATATTTTTAATGCATTTTCATAAGCACAAATTTCCCAAATTATCATTGGACCATTTGCAAGCATTAACTCAAAATGAGAATGAACCTATTCAATACTATGTTATAAGATTCAAATATGTTTTTTATTCTTTAAATTACACCCTCCGGATTTGGAAATATAATTTATATTTAGTAGGGGTCTTATTTCTCCACTTAGACAAATAAATTACATAAACCGTTTGTTTCTTTTGATTTATTATATTATGATGTGTATAGATACACATGTTCATCTACAAACAACCACAATACTGATATTTCCAAGGAGGAGGAAGGTCCTCAAGATAAACAAATTCAAAATCATCCATGCCTTCTAGATATAACAATTATATTATTTATGGGTGGTGTTTAATTTTGGCATAACCATGTTGATCCTACGCAAACAAAAACCACTTGCAATGTAAGATAATTGCAACAACTTGGATTCGATCTAAAATATTTACAACATAAAGGAAGTTGGAAAGACTCCTTAGGAAGCATAACGATACCAATTGCTTTTAGTCATAAAGTAATTCAAACAAGGGTTTAGTTATTCCACAAAAATATTAATATGCATTCACAGTAGGTGCCTTTTGGTTATACCATACGTGGGCAAAAAAATGACCAAAATCAGTAAGGTATCCCCTTTTCTCATGAGGACAAAATGATACATATTCCACATGATGATAATCACCCTTCTACTTCACAAGTAAATCATGAGGAGGAATGGGCCATGCAATGTTTTCACCTATCCAATCATGATCCAAACAATACAAATGATCCAACCTAAGGTCGAATACACATTATATTCCAAATATAAAAATATGAAAAACAAAATTTAAAAATCTAAAATATTTTCAGTTTTTACATGTTCTATTAGCTACTCAACATATATGTTTTTAGTTACATGTTGATAGATAGAATGTAATCTATTTATTTATATACACATATGTTTCATGTATCATTTTTGTGTGATACATGTATACCCAGGCACATAATCTATGCATTTTTGGATGTTGTGTCTTCCCTCCACTCATGTCATTTGGACATTGAGGGCATCCACTTTTTTTATCATGATACATCAAGTTATATCCTTCTATGATCATTTTACATTATCATGTTGAGCTTATATAATTACACATGCCTTTATCCATGCTTATATATTTCGTAGTATACTTAATATATTATGTACTTAACATTTTTTACTAACACATATATCAAAGAGTTAGTATGACATGTTTATGTTGGTTGCTTATGTTTTATGCTTTCTATTTATGCACTTCCTTGAGTGTTTTATCTTGTATTGTACTACTTGTTCAAGTATTTGAATATGCTCCATTGATTATGGTCTCTGTGCATATGTTTTTCTATTTTGACATTTGTATATGTTATAGTTTGTTATATGACATTTAAATATGTCATTTTCCATTTTATTGTTGTTTAACTAAGTCACATCCCTTCAATTGTGCAACATTTAAACATGCCCTTTGTTTGAGATCTCCTTGGACTGTTGTCTTTTGATTTGATTTTGAGTGCTCTTGTATGTGTGTTTGATTGCTTGTTGATCTTGTATTGGTACTATCTAGACATTATCATGATTCACATCATGCAATTTAAGATTTGATGTGATCACATACTATTTACCTCATTATGATATCTACCTAGACATGTTACCCCTATATGTTACATTATACATTCACAAATTATACAATTAACTTATTATTTTGAGGTAAGACGACTACCAATTTTTACTTCCCCTCACCTTGAAAGAGGGGTATATCAATGGGGCATGTCATAGAGGCATGGGTTTCACACTTTCATATTTTAGTAGGGGTAGGCCAAAAAGTCATGGCTTACATACTTATGCAATACTCAGTATTTTCATATTATAGTGGGGGCATGTTATGGAAATATGTTTTCTACACTTATACTATCTCTCAGTTTCATATTTTAGTGGGAGCATGTCATGAAAATATTTCTTACACACTTGTAAATTCTTAGAATTGGCTAAAATTGCATAGTTATATGATTCAAATACACATTTGTGTCAACATTTTATACATTGGTACCATTATTATACCTAGGTTTGAACTTGAGACATATATGAGGTATATATGACATGCAAAAGAGCACCTAAAATTATAAAATTAAATCAGTTTTCATATTTAAAATACTTCTATGAACTTTAGCCTACACTAAGATGGACTTTTATGGACTGATATTGAGCCAATCTACTACAGTAGTTGGCTCAATTTGGACAAAGTCAAGGTGATTACATCACTCAATCTTATCAAGATTATAAGATGGAGTAATCAAATAATCCACCTACACCAATTTTATAGTGTGAGTTGACTTAGATCACTCATGCGCACTAGGTTATAAGTATGATTAGGTTGCACAATTGAGCTAATCTTAACTACCAAGTGGAAACTCACTTTTTCTCCAAGGTTGGGGGCAAGTTGCCCCCCAATATTTATATATATTTTCACTTAAAGTTTTTACTATTGTCCTAATCTCAACTCCAAAACTTCACAATAAATCATATCTTCAAATCAAATTTCTAAAAGGTAAGATGGTTGTATTGATACACTTAAGTACTCTTAACCTTGGTATATTTACTTTCAAAAATTTCAGACATTTTCAATTCTAGATTATATGCATTGATTATATAATGTAACATGCTATTATTTTTAGGTCAGTCACCAACAAAGCACTCAAGTGGGATTCATGTATAGATAAGGTGTGTTATACACATCTAGGTATATAATCATTTTATTTTAAATTATAAATTTTATTACTAAATTATAGGGGGGAATGTAGACACTAAATTTGAATTATATTAGACATCAATCTTATATACTTAGCAAGTACTTCTCATGGTTGTATCCTTAAGTTCCTAAGACCTTCCTGATGTTAAAAGGCTTGCATTTTCTATTTATTCTACTTGTTGCTTATCTCTTAGTCCGACCATGTGTTATTCTTATGACCAAGCCTTCTGTATTGCTTAAAATTCTATAAACTCACTTATTATCATCTTCTGTATGTTTTGGACCTGTACTTATTTTTTAGCTTCCTAAACACTTGTGTCCTAATTGGATGCCTACATTTATGCTAGTATCTTGTGCCAAACTAAGTATCTAATGCCCTAAAGTCATCAAATCTATAAATAAAACATATCCTTATGGTCGGCCTAAGTGCTTTAATGTGAGAATTTTCAAAAGGGATTTGATATATATGCAAGATCAACTCTCATTCATTCCTCACATAACACAGACCTAACAACTCACAAGATAACTTTCAAAGGTATCCAATCAATCATTAAAATGAGCAAAGCTTCTCTATTTTATTCTATTTCAATATCAATCATAGGGACAACCCATCTACATGTCTGAATTACTAAAGGAAAACTTCATGAGACATACTTTCTAAGTTACAAGCTAGGTCATTTTATGTATTTGTTTATCACATGTTGCTTCTTGATACACACAATCCAACATGTAGGGAAGAACTACATAAGTCTGAGGCCCTCTTAAGAGTATTGGATATGTAAAGAACACCCATTGATGGAGGGGTTTTTATGGCAACTTGACATCATATGTCTACTTACCCATTTTTTTTACAGTCACTCCAAAGGTGAGGAAGTTAGGATTTGATCATTTAACAAAGAATGATAGCCTATGTGCATGATCTAAACACACTTGAGAAAAAGTGACAAAAAACTCAGAAGCTTATAGGTGGTCGCACCTATATTCAGTTGATATTTGGTGTTAGAAACCTACCTCCAAATTAGATAATAACATTGATGTAACCACCCATCTCCGACGCAAGCATCTGAGGATTTAAAATGTAAATTTTTAGAGTTTGATAACTGTTACAAGGCCTTGATCAAGTCCACTTCCAACCTATTTTAAGTCAGATCTACATGTGGATAGTAAACCAAGTACTCTTGTTTCTAATTTATTATAATATTAATCAATAGTTTTACTTTCCATTTTTAGCATATCTTACTATTATAAATTTAGAATATTGTTTATCTAAGTTTTTAAATTAATTGGCCTGTTATATATTTGTTTATCACCCTTATGCTTATTCATTTCTATATTATTAAACCTATACCATATTGACCCATCTAAATTTAAAGTTGAATAATGTGCATGCCTGATCACACCCTTGCACATCGTATAGTGTTATATACACTAGACCTTCAAATGATGATGATAGTGATTTTGAGGGCCTAGATGCTATGATTTTGATTGATGAGTTTTTGACACATACACTTTGTGTGCAGACATCGACTACACATATGCATGTATTAAAATACTTGACATGTTAAATTTCAATTATATTTATATTTAAAAGATAAAAATTAATTTACACAGAAATTCAATAATATATATGTAATTTTTTATGTTGCAGGAGGGGATGATACCGTCATCTTCACAACCAATTTGTGGGTCATCTACTATTGCATTTGTTGATGTTAATCAATTGAGGTTTACATATACAGAGGTAAATTTTCTTGAATATTATACATTATGTACATGTATTTATTTATATATATCTATGCTCAATTAATAATCATATATTATTTAATTATTTAATGACCATAGTGGAGACTCCATCTATACAAGTTGAAACAAACATAAGCATTCTTACTGTAATTTTATTTGTGCAACCACTCCCTGGGATAAATTAACTTGTAATTTTGAATTGTAAATAAAGATACATTTTAATAATTTTATTTTATACTTGAGAAAATATAACTTATGTGAATGTATTGTGTATGTAAGGTTGTCTAATGACATCTAATAGTCTTGTTTAGATGATTAACATCAAAGGAAAATTGAATGTGACCACAAGATTGTGGTGTGTGTTTAAATAATTTTTGTATTAACTTAAAATTAATTTTAAACTTTGGTTACATGTTTAGTATGTAAAGTTTCTAATAATATTTGTATATGAATAGGTTCAACTACAGACGAGCTATGAGCATAAAAGGACTCATAGTCAAACCTTGGAGTAATCCAAGGCATATGATGGATCTCCATCTATGAGTAAGGCATCCAAGGGGGGTCTTCATTGAGGAAGGCAAAGAAAAGGAAGTTTTTTTACGAGTAAGATGTCTTAGATGATGTATTTTTTTCTATTCATATAAGACAATATACACATTTTTGGCATTGCATGCATATATGAAATCCATTTGACATTCTTTTATGTAATTTTTTTATGCCCATATGGAAATGTACACATTTTTGTCATTGTATTCATATATCACATTCACTTGACATTAACTTGACATTCTAGTATGTTCTTATTTTGTATGTCTTTATAGATTTTATAAACACACACACACACACACACGTGTGTGGGTGTGTTCAAATTTTATGGTGATCATATTTTTGAAAATAACTTAGCTCACATAATTATTGCAAAACTAAATGTGATGGTTACATGGCTACATTTAAATATTATCATCTTTAATATTTCTTTCGTGTAATTATTAAAACTAACTTCAAAATCTTTCAATATATGTTGTAATTAAAACTATATGGGAGAAAATAGTATAATATTTGAGATAGAGTCATATATTAGTGTGAAGTGTCTCTCGTGATTGGGCTCCATGATTTAATGATTTTCTTTGTGATCCTTAATTGGAATGGGGTACTATGCTTGGTTACTTATGGACAATATTGTCATCCTTATTAGCTTTGTTGATGATATTTCATACTTTCGTTGGGTTGTGGATGGATATGATGCTTTGATACTATGTGACAAGACTTCTATCTCTCTTTACATTATTTGATGATCTATAGGGTAAAATATTTGAGATGTCATTCTTTGATCTAACATAAATAGAAAAATGTCCTCCAAATTGATTTCAAATATTTATCAAATTGTGTTGTTTAGCATATGATTTGTACATGATGTTTAGACATTTAGTTCATATAATCCATTCCCCTTGGTGAGGGATACCACCCGAATGCATGTTTACATAAATGTTCAGGAGCTTGGAAACACTAACAAATATTGTCAACATTGAAGCAACAATTAAATGTCTCCACCTCTAGTGTTTCATGGATAGAAAATAGCACTATCAACACATTTGGGGTGGCAGATAAATTCTAGGACTAGGTTTTTGGCCTATGATCATGCCCGATCGAGAGATAAAGTACCTGTTCCAATGTTAAGAATGCCCTTCCCAATAAGAAAAAATTGCATTTTAAAGGTGAACTTAAGACACACATAAAATAGAAACCGTAAGTCATTTGTATAAATTGAAATAAACCATACATGTATGTCAAATCCAATTTCACCATAGATCATGTCAATTGAACTTTGGATATGAATATGTGGCAGATGTTGTAATAAAGAGTCCTAAAATGTAACTTTTTTCCAGTGAAGAGAATTTCTTGTCTTCCAACTGATATTTCTACCTCCAAGACATCCAAATGCAAATCCATCACTTAAATCACATATAGATAGGTAAATGACATGTGATTCCATGATCATGCCATCCAAATCCACATGGATGCATGTTTTCACAACTATTCATGGTTTTGGAAACACCAACAACAAATGTTGTCAATATTGAAGCAACAATTTGAGATCTCCAGTGCTTTGTAGATATAAAATAGTACTACCAACATGTTTAAGTTGGTGGATAATATCTAGGACCAATATATTATCCTTTAATCATGCCCGATCAAGAGACAAAGTGCCCATTCGAGCCTCAAGAATGTCCTTCCCAATATGAGAAAATTATAGTTTTTAGGCTAACTTCAGATGTGCATAAAATAGAAATCGTAAATCATTTTTATGAAATGAAATAAAATTCATGTACTTGTTAAATACCTATAATTCACACTAAATTACATCGATATAACTTTGGAGATGAATCTATGTCACATGCTGTAATAATTAGTCCTGAAATGTAACTTTTTTATAGTGAAGAGACAAGTTTTTGTCCTCTAACTAAATTTCTACCTATGAGACCTCTACATGAAAATTCATCACTTTTAACACATATGAATAGGCAAATGACATGTGATCCCAAGATCACAACCTTAAAATCCACCCAAATGCATGTTTTCACAATTGTTTAGCAGCTTAAAAATGATGATAACAAATTTTGTCAATGTTGAAGCAACAGTTTGAGATCTTCACCTTTGGTGCCCCATAGAAGGAAACTAGCATTGAAAACATGTCAAGGGTGGTGTATAATTTCTATGAGTAGGTTATTGGTCTCTAATCATGCCCAGTCAAAATATGAAGTACCCATTCCAGCCTTAAAAATGGCTTTCCTAATACAAGAAAATTGTCAATTTTTAGGCAAAATTTAGGAACGTGAAAAATAGAAATTGTAAGTCATTTTCATAAATAAAAATAATCCTCACATGTGTGTCAAAACCCTCTAATTTCATTCCATAACACATCAATGAAATATTGTAGATTAATCCATGGCACATGCTATAGTAATCAGTCTTGAAATATAACTTTTTTGCAATGAAGAGACAAGTTCTTGTCCTCCAACTAACATTTCCACCTCTGGGACCTCCACATGAAAATCCATCAATTTAAACATGTATGAATATGCAAAAAAAAATTGATCCCAAAACCATGACCTAATAATCCATTCAGATGTGTGTTTTCACAATTGGTCAAGAGCTTGGAAACACTGACAACAAATGTTGTCAATGTTGAAGTCGCAGTTTGAGATCTCCACCACTGGTGCCTCATGGAATGAAACTAGAATTGCAAACAAATTGAGAGTGGTGGATAAAGTTTAGGACTAGGTTATTAGCCTCTAATCATGCGCGATCAAGAGACAAAGTACCCATTCTAGCCTCAAGAATGCCCTTTCCAATATGAGAAAATTGTAGTTTTTTAAGCTAACTTAAGAGGCGAGTAATGTGAAAACCATACGTCATTGTCACAAATAGAAATAACTTTCACGTGCATGTAAAATCCCTATAATATCATGATAGAAGAATCCAATATAACCTTAGATATAAATATGTGGCACACATTGTAGTAATCAATCCTGAAATATAATTTTTTTCTTGTGAAGGGACAAGTTTTTGTCCTTTAACTGACATTTCTGCTTCTAGGACCTCCACATGTAAATACATCACTTTGAAAAAATTTGATTAGCAAAATGACACATGATCCCCAGACCAAGATCTCAAAATCCACCTGGATGGTTGTTTTCATAATTGTTTCTATATAATTGTGTTCACTACTAGTTTCTTCATTGTTACTTTCATCATTCTGTATTTCCATGTAATTTTATTATTTTTAGTGGATAAACCATCATGCATAGATTCATCATCAACAAAATTAAAAACTTCATACTTTCAATGTGGACCTGTAACATAATTTGGAATTTTAGGTAAACATTCATCATCATTTTTCAATTCATCATTTTGAATTTCATCATTATCTATGACATTTGGTTCATTAGGGATAGTGTTTGTATCTTGTCTTAGGAGAATTCATACCTTTTCTTTTCCCTCAACACTTGTAATTGCTCTGGTGTTTTATGCTTTAATTGCTTCATCTTCCTTAAATGAGATCTATTACCATGACTAGGCAAACTTGATAGATTTTGATGGTGGGGTACAAAAAAATAACTTGATTCTATTTTGTCTTCGATGTGCAGGGTGTACAATGATATAGATAATGTAAGTGGGGAATTTTTTTATTGAAATAGGTTAAAAATAAATGTTGGATGAAGAGTATGGTTTATTGTGAAAGTAGTGCATACATGCCATAATGTGTACACATTATATCTATATAGGTATATATCATATAACTATGTTATATGATTATTATGTGATGTAATTGGGATTGATTGATGTCTAAATCACATCCTATAAAACTGATATTAGGTTCAAAAATAGTTCAATTAGCCTCAAATAATGTCATATACTCATAGTTAGGTTCAAGAGGTTCAGATTAGCCCCAATTTCCTCTGTGACTACATTTGTAATAAAATTAAGGTTGATTGAGCCTCAAATCACATTTTATAGTTGTAATAAGGATGAAGGGGCTCAAATTGGCCCAATTTTTCTTTGTCATTGAATTGGTGGACTATCTAGTTTAGGGTGTTATGACAATGGGGTTGATTGACCCCAAAATTACATCTTATATAATTAAAATCAGGTTCAAAAGGTTTAATTTAATCCAATTTATATCACTGATTGTAATAATCAACTAATTGGATTGATATGTTAGAAAATATGAGTTAATTTAGCCCCAAATCACATCATAGACTTAATGGTAGGCTCAACAGGTTTAGATTTGCCCAAATTACATCTAAATTTACATTTGTGATAAAATTAGGGTTGATTAATCCATATTATACATTCTATATAATTGATTGAGCCATAATTTAGGTTCACGGGGCCCAATTTGGCCCAAATCATGTCTCTAATTTCACCAATTAATTAATTGGATCAATTCACAATGAAACTAGAGATAATTTAGCCCCAAATCACCTTCTAGTCTTATAGTTAGGATGAAGGGGCTCATATTGGCCCCAATTTCCCTTGTGATCAAATTGGTGGACTATTTGCATTATTTTGTTATGATATTAGGGTCGATTGTAATGAGTTTAGCCCATATTTTTAGAAAATTTGACATAGATCATACTCAATATTTTATTATATTCTCTATTACATTTAATTCAAATAATGCATTGGCTATTATATAGCCATTTTAATAGTAAACCAACTTCCTATTAAATAGGAAGGTACAATAACAAATAACTCGGTAATAGTCACAAGTATAACAAACTAAACACTAACCTAGATACGTAACAAATAATAACCGTATTAACCATATGGTAACTAACATACAATAAATAGTAATTTACCTCAATTCAAATACTAATCCCTAATATTCCCCCCTCCCCCCCCCTAATTTTTACATGGAAAGAAAGTATAGCATGTGATATAAAAATAGATTCATCTACCAATGCATACTTTTAAGTTTACATATTATTATATGAATCTTATTGTCTGGATCTTGCTACACATGATCACGTGCATGTGATATATTATCTCTCTTTCACTTCCAATGAAATGTATTCACCAGCCAATCATCTTCAAATGAAGTACGATACTCAAAAGATCTCTACATTCAAAGGCTTTTTACAGTCAGTTGCCCTTGTATATAACTATTTATATATTCAATGATATCTACGTTATCCTATTCTCCAAATTAGCAAGGGAAAGATTACAATCTTTTATTTATTTCACATACCACACAATTGAAAATAAAAAGTGCCACCAAAACAAAATTTGACCTCATCGTCAGTGGTTGATGAGAGGCATTTTTTAGCCTCCTTCCTCTAATGCCTCCAACCTCCATTAGGTTTGCTACTTATCAAATTTGGCTTTGAGGCTCTGATACCATATAATGAATTTTACCCACATTTATAAAAAATTTGACACAGAGAAATCAAACTCAATATTTTATTATATTCTTTATTACATTTAATTTGAAATATACATTGGCTATTATATAGCCATTGTAATAACAAACCAACTTCCTATTAAATAGGAAGGTACAATAACAAATAACTCAATAATAGTCACAAGGATAACAAACTAACCACTAACCTGTATACATAACAAATAATGACTATATCAACTATACGGTAATTAATAGATAGTAAATAGTAATTTACTTCAATGTAAATACTAATCTCCAACATATTAACCACCAAATTACATTCTATATAGTCAAAAGTAGGTTCAAGAGGTTCAATTTTGTCCAACTTGCATCACTAATTATAATAATCAACTAATTAACTCGATATGTCAAGAAATATGAGTTAATTTAGCCTCAAGTAACATCCTAGACTCGTAGTTAGGTTCACCACGGTCAAATTGGCCCCAATTACATTTATATTTTCATTTGTTATAAAATTAGGGTCGATTAAGCCAAATATTGCACCTATGCAATCAATTAAGCCATACTTTAGGTTCAGAAGGCTAAATTTAGCCCAAACCACATCTCGAATTACACCAATTGACTAATTGGATCAATTCATGATGGAATCAGAGTTAATTTATTCCCAAATCACATCATGCTCTCATAGTTGGGTTTAAGGGACTCAAATTGTCCCCAATTTAATTTATGATTGAATTGGTGAACTATTTGATTTATTTTATTATGATATTGGGGTTGATTAACTACAAAACTACATCCTCTAGAGTTATAATTAGATTCATGGGGTTCAATTTTGTCCAACTTGCATAATGTCAGGATCCAACTCCTCATCAAGAGTACAATATGATTACCTTATATAAACAACTAATCACGGAATTATACCAAAATTAACGAGTAACTAGAATTCACAAATGACAGAATATGAGACATAATACACAATCTTGTATTCAACTCATCTAGAAAGAAACTACAATAAAGAAGATGCCACACTCTTCTCACACCTCTATAAGACTTCCCACACCTCAAGGGCTCCTAGTAATTCTCAATCAAGAGTTCTCTCTCCTACCAAAAATAGTCACAACAATCAACTCAAACACAGAGTTGTTGTTCACCTCCAACCAGTCAGTAACAATACTGCCAATACCAAGCACTCAAAAGTACTTCAAATAGATCTCTCATGAACTTGCAACAACCTGCAACTCAAATGATCTTACTTACCATATAAAACTTCTTCCTGATCTTGCAACAACCTGCAGATCAACCTGTTCTTATAATTGGAAGGATCTCTTCCTTTCCTTAATCCTTTTAATTACAATACATGCCAATGAGTCTATAAATAGATCCCATACTAAACAATAACTTAGACTTCTAATTTACAATAATTAGACACGCAGCTCAAGACTCGAAATAGTCTTTACATGCAAACAACCAATTCAACAAATTAATTGTTCATGCAACGAACAATTTTGGAACCGCACAAGAGACCGACGTCGGTCCCTGTCTGACTGGAGGTGACCGACATCGGCTGACTCCTGTCGATGTCAGTTTTTCTTTGCACTGAAGATGATCGACGTCGATTGCGCTATCGACACTGGTTTCTCTGTAACTCAGCAACCTCCTCCATGTCTGCATTAGTGAAGATTTTAGCTCCACAACCTAACAATCTCCCACATAGAGATAAACAACTGCAACTGTACCTATACCTATACATCATTTAGTTTATTTTTTGGCTTTGTATCCCTCTTCAAGATCAATCTTGAAGACCAACCACCACAAATCCTGTGGTGCAACTCCTGTCATCCAAATCACTTGCCACATCTGCATCTACAAACCCATGTAGAAAAGAACTTGACCCTACATAGCATGTGCACCTGCTGCTGGTCCTTCTCAGATATCTGAGAATCCACTGAACTGCCCTCCAGTGCTTCTTTCTCAGATTGGCTCCAAACTTGCTAACATCTCCCACTGCTTGGGCAAACTCAGGTTTAGTACACATGTACTCAACCTCATCATGTGAATCAGGACACTGTTTATAGAACTGTCCAACCATCAGTGTGCTAACCAATTTCACACAATCATCTGGAGACAAAATCAACCTGTGACCTTTCATGTCTCTAGAACACACTCATGCCAAAGAATCTTGCTGCTCCCAGATTCCTCATGACACACCTCTGAACTAACTTTACCTTTAGTTCAACAACTCCCTGCATATGTGACCCTGCAACAAGCACAACATACAGTAACAAGATAATGTAGTTAATATTATCTAACTTGGTAAAGAAAACACAATGGTTAAACTTCCATTGTCCTGCAGCTTACACAAGACCATATACCCTGGCATTCCATCTCACGTGTCCATTCCCTCTCTTCTTTATCTTGAAAATTCATTCATCTTTCAATGCTTTCTTCCAGCTAGCAACTCTACCAAAAAACTCTCGTTTGGTTCTTCTCTAAGGAATCACATTTCTCATCCATGCCAAGCTCTCACTATTTCCTAGATTCTACCTGCTCTGCTTCTTTAATAACTTCCTGGTTCTTGACCATCAGTGAGCAACAAGTAGTGTAAAGAAAGAAAATAATGAATTTGAGGCTTACTTTCCCTTTCAGTCCTCCATATGGGCATTTGAGACTCCTTGACAACTTGTTGTCTGCCCAAAATCTGTCTCAGTGATCGATGTCGGTCACATCTCAGTCTGCACCCGATCGACGTCGGTTCCATGCGACTGCCTCATCACCAACGTCAGTTCCCCCCTGACCAATGCCAGTGTTTACTTGTCCAGAGTCACCGATGTTAGTCTGCACATAGCCAACGTCAGTCCTTGTCTAGATGCCAACGTCAGTTTTCTAACTGACATCGGTCTCTATGTTTTACTTGTGAGCGATGACTTTTACCTGCGAGCTCCTTTTGGATCAAAACCTTGTCCAAATCAACCTTGCTTTGCTCAAAATTCTTTATCCCCTTGCGCTGATCTCTGTCCGTCATCTTCTCCTTGAAAACCAAGGCTTTCTTGTTCTTGTCACGAACATCGTATTTCTTCCTTCTACAATACTGTGATCCTCCAACAGAAGCTACCATTTTTTTGTTGACCCAGTGTCAAGAAACGTCACTTTCTTTTTTTACTTATAGAAATCTCGATCCATGCTTTTTAAATTCAAAAGCATACCTTTTGACTCAAGAACATGTATCTCTTTCTTATTCATGTGACCAAGCCTATTAAGCCACATCTTTGAATCTACAGTTGAAGTAGATAAATCAGAAGGAGAATCAAGTAATACAAGTAGATAGATAAAGAGTACCTACTTTCTTACCTCTTGCTAAAACAAGTGCACCCTTGGAAACTTTCTAAAAATCTGCTGTTAGAGTTACTGTGCAACCCTCATCACCCAAATTTCCAACATAAATCAAATTCCACTTTAAGACTGGGACATGCATGACCTCCTTCAACACCCATGTGTTGCCCATCTGCAATTTCATCTTCACTTTTCCTTTGTCAACCATTTGACAAGGCTTACCATCTCCTAAATAAATTTCTTCAAAGTCTCCCTAGACATATTCATGAAAAAATTCTCTATTTGGAGATGCATGGAAAGAGGCACCAGAATCTAAAACCCAAGATTCTATTTTATCCAAAGAACATACCAGAGCATCCTGTGCAACAACATCTGCTTCTTCATGTCTTTCATGCTGATCTTCAACCGACCTATAATCTTTCTTTACATGCCCTTGCTTTCTACATTTCCAGCAAGTTATTCTGCCATAACTGGATTTGGATCTCCTACCTATCTTTGACCTTGATCTCCCATGCTCGATCTTCTCTCTTTGCCTTCCCCTACTTTCAACACTCAAAGCATTCCTTGATGATTCACCTGTACTTTTCCTGCGAATTTTTTAATTCAAGATTACACTCACAACATCATCCACTTTTAAGATTTTTGAAGCAGACGCAGTATTACTAACTGCCATTACCAAACTCTTCCAACTTTCAGGTAATGAGCATAAGATTAAGAGAGCCTTACTTTCATCATCAAAAACAATATTGACTGAATTTAATTGGTTTACCAAACCATGGAAATCACTAAGATGACTATGAACAGATCCACCTTCCAACATTTACAAATTAAATAATTGCTTCATAAGAAATACCTTATTCAAAGCTAAGAGTTTTTCATATAAATTTGCCAAAGATTCCATCAACTCTACCATTGTCTTAGCCTGTGATAAGTTGAAAATCACAGACGATGCAAGGCTCAACCTTATAGATCCCAGAGCCTTCTGATCAAAAACTTTCCATTCTTCATCCTTCATATCCGTGGGCTTGTATGCAATCCCACTCAACGGTAAGTACAAATCTTTTTGATACAGATAATCTTCTATCTGCATCTTCTATAATTGATAATTCTTGCCATTAAACTTTTCCATTCATAGATTACTTTCTTCTGCCATTGCTATACTCTCACTCAAATAAAAACCCTTGTGAGTGACCTGTAATCAACAAACACTAACCAAATCTGATACAACCTATTAGTAACCCAACCAAAAGCTCTGATACCACTTGTCAAGATCTAACTCCTCATCAAGAGTATAATATGATTACCTTGTATAAGAAACTAATCACGAAATTATACTAGAATTAACAAGTAACTAGAATTTACAAATGACATAGAATATGAGAGACAATACACAATCTTGTATTCAACTCATCTAGAAAGAAAATACAATAAAAAATATGCCACACTCTTCTCACACCTCTATAAGGCTTTCCACACCTCAAGGGCTCCCAGTAATTCTCAATCAAGAGTTCTCTCTCCTACCAAAAATGGTCACAACAATCAACTCAAACATAGAGTTGTTGTTCACCTCCAACCAGTCAGTAACAATACTGCTAGTACCAAGCACTCAAAAGTACTTCAAGTAAATCTCCCATGAACTTGCAACAACCTGCAACTCAAATGATCTTACTTACCATGTAGAACTTCTTCTCGATCTTGCAATAACCTGCAGATCAACCTATTCTTACAATTGGAAGGATCTCTTCCTTTCCTTAATTTTTTTAATTATAATACATGCCAATGAGTCTATAAATAGATCCCATACTAAAAAATAACTTAGACTTCTAATTTACAATAATTAGACACGTAGCTCAAGACTCGAAATAGTCTTTACATGCAAACAACCAGTTCAACAAACTAACTGTTCATGCAACGAACAGTTTTGGAATCGCACAGGAGATCGACGTCGGTCCCTGTCTGATTGGAGGTGACCGACGTCGGCCGACTCCTGTCGATGTCAGTTTCTCTTTACACTGAAGATGATTGATGTCGATTGCGCTGCCGACGTCAATTTCTCTGTAACTCAGCAACCTCATCCATGTCTGCATCAGTGAAGCTTTTAGCTTCACAACTTAACACATAATTGATTGTAATAATCAACTAATCGATTTGATATGTCAAAAAATATGAACTAATTTAGCCCTAAATAAAATCCTAGACTTGTATTTAGGTTTGACAGGTTTAGATTAACCCCAATTACCTCTATATTTGCATTTATGAGAAAATTAGGGTTAATTAAACTATATGTTCCATATTATACAATCGATTAAGCCATAATTTAGGTTCATGGGGCTCAATTTGGACCAATTCATGTCTCTAATTACACCAATTGATTGATTGGTTCAATTCATGATGGAATCATAGATAATTTATCCCCAAATTGCATCGTGCTCTTTTAGTTAGGTTTAAGGGGCTTAAATCTGCCTCAATTGCCTCCTTGATTGAATGAATCAACTATTTGGTTCATTATATGATGACATTAGGGTCAATTTCACTCCAAATCACATCATATACAATTGAAACTAGGTTCATGTGGCCTAATTTTTCTAAAATCATGTCATTAATTGAACTATTTGACTAATTGGCTTAATTTATGATGAAATCAAAGCCAAATTAGCTTCAAATCACATTGTATAGTCACAATTAGGTTCAAGGGGCTCATATTGACCCTAATTACCTTCAAAATTGAATCAATCGACTAATTCATACATTATATGATGACATTAAAGTTTATTAAGCCCCAAACCACATCCTATACATGTCAAACTTGCATCTGTCATTGAACCAAATGATCCTTTGCTTCATTTTATGATGAAATTGGAGCCAATTAATCCCTAAATCACATTTTACTTTCATAGTTAGGTTGAAGAGGTTGAAATTAACTCCAATTTCCTTCAGATTGAACCAATGGACCATTTGGTTTATCTTTTTATGACATTAAGATCGAAATCCCCAAATTACATCCTTTGTAATCAAAATTAGGTTTACAAGGTTCAATTTCACTCAAATTGCATTACAGATTACACTAATTCACTTAATATGTTAGGAAATCTAAGCTAATTTAGTCCCAAATCACATCCTAAATTTATAGTTACATTCAAGGGGTTTAAATTGGCCCTAATTGCCTCCACCATTGAAACAATTGACTCTTTCATTGATTTTATAATGAAATTGGGCCTAGTTGAACCCTAAATCATATTCTATATAGTTAAAATTATGTTCATGGGCTCAAACATCCCAAAATTGCATCGTTATATTCATTATGTCATTTTTGTGGTAGTGTATATATTGACACACTCCACTTTAAAATAAAAATACAAAGTATGAATTTGAATAGATAGATACATAAACATAAAAACATATACATATATCCATTTTATATTTTTATGCAATGTTAAAGCAACATGTACGTGCTTTGGTATGCTTAAATTTAAAAATCATGCCTTTTGGCTCGGAAATGGCTTGGATTACCAAGCCTCAGGCTTGGACCTACTAACAAACAACTAAATCTGAGTTTTTGACAAAAAATAATAAAATCCAACTTCCATCATCAAAAAAACTATGAATTTCAATGAGATAATTAATAAAATTATTAATACAACATCAAGTACCCTCTCCTCTTTATATATATATATATATATATATATATATATATATATATATATAATATTTAATTTTTGGACTATTTTAAGGTTTCCATCTATGTTAATTCCTAACTATGGATTTTTTAGGCCATTACATGCCACAAATACACCTGCCTATATATGTTTATATATTTTTTTTCATTGATCCAAATACAAATATTATATGGTCACAAACTAGTTTTTAATTCCAAATGCATTAAAAATTTAATTTTTTGTTCTTGTTTGAGGTCATTATGGAAGTCGTACAACAATTTATTCATTTTTTGTCAGTTTTTAAGATTTATTTACTTGTAAAATTATATATATATATATATATATATATATATATATATATATATATAACAAAAATATAGGTCACAAAGTAGATAATATTATCTAAATTTCTACCAAAGGGTTTCAAACAATATTAAACAATGCTAAAAAAAGATGCATCGTAGGTCAACTATCTACTCTATTTTTCTAAAAATTAGGAGTTCCTATTCAAATTTTATATGTTTGATTTACTTATACTTAATAATTTAAAAAAATAATACTTTACAAACTAGACTCAAACTGTTACAATTCATGTTCTTATACCATCTTCAAATTTTGAGTATAACCATCTTCGATTTTTTACGATTTATTTACTTGTAATATATATATATATA
The DNA here is from genome assembly GCA_037957365.1 of Torreya grandis. Lineage (NCBI taxonomy): Eukaryota > Viridiplantae > Streptophyta > Pinopsida > Cupressales > Taxaceae > Torreya > Torreya grandis. Next base: position 3,265,716 of record JARHVA010000473.1, read on the forward strand.
TATATATATATATATTCATTAATTTTTTTAACAAAAATATAGGTCACAAAGTAGATAATATTATCTAAATTTTTACCAAAGGGTTTCAAACAATATTAAATGATGTTAAAAAAAATGCATCATAGGCCAGCTATCTACTCTATTTTTCTAAAAATTAGGAGTTCCTATTCAAATTTTATATGTTTGAACTACTTATACTTAATAATTTAAAAAAAATAGTGTTCTACAAACTAGACTCAAACTATTACAATTCATGTTCTTATATTATCTTCAAATTTTGAGTGTGACCATCTCAAATAATCTACAAAAGTTGAGATTTCTCAATTTTTAGAAAAAAAAATGTCCATGGGAAGGGCCCTTTTTGTCCCCAGCTTTCTGCACTTACCCCAATAATAAACTATTCCTATGACATTTTTAGTTAGGACCATTTCACTGGTATGCACCCCATAAACTCCATCATGAGCTTCCATGATAGCTAAGTTAGCCTCCTCCAAGTTCAAACATCTTAATTAGGTACTGTCATATCCTCTACAATAGAGTGTATTGATGAGGATAGTGAAAAGAGAGAATTTTTGGATAAATGCTTTATGTTGAGTTTGGTTTAAGTCTTGTGGTAGGATGTTATCATGAAGGCAATCATATATGTCTTAATGCCAGGGTGAATTGGGACTAATGATTTCACCTATCATTTCAGATTCAGGAATTTCATAACTTGGTATCATTAATTACTCGATTAGGAACCAATTATTGTGTATCTTGTGACGTCTCAAGCAATGAATCAATTGTTACCATCGAATTTGATGATTTATTACTAGAAAGAGGAATTTGTTCAAATATGATGTGATTGAAATACTATTTGAAATGATCAACCATACATTTACAGGGAACAAATTTGTCATCCTTTATTTGATATTGGTTGTTAACTTGTTTAATGATTAACCAAGTCACCATAAATTTAAATATGCTGAATGTTCCATTGGATAACAAGTTTGAGCCTTGAGATGAGAGTTTTTTATTTAGTTATATAATTTATGCAAGGAAAACTAATAAAAAATCATTCAATATAAGGTTTCCTTGAGGTGTGATGAAAAAGATTTTGGCCCCTCAGCTACACGTAGTAAAAGAGACATCAAAGTAAATCTACCATGTTTATGACTTATTAAAAGATAAGATTGATTCATTTATAAATCCAATGGTAAACAACTATATATCTAAAAAATGAGATTTGGTCAATTGATCTAATAGAACATGTCCTTTAATTGCTTTTTGATTCATGTACTCAATGTCAAATTCACTTAATATAATGATCCATTTATCCAATATACCTTTTAGAGCTTATTCGGATAACATATATTTCAATGGATCCACTTTAGCAATGAGCTTGGTTTTGTTGTTTAACATGTAATGCAAAGTTTTTGTGATGTAAAGACAACTTCCAGGCATGCTTTTTATAAGGGAGTATAGTTGAGCTCATGGGATACCAAAGTTATACTAATATAATAGATGGATCTTTATTTTCCTTATTTTTCATGTTGAGCAAGGAGGGCCCCTAATGCACACTAAGTAATGTATATTTACAAGAGAAATGATTATCTAGGTGTTGCCAGAACTAACACTAGTGGACTCAAGAGATACTATTTGAGATTGTCAAAGGCTTCTTGACATTCTTAATTCTAGTGAAATTCGATCCCTTTCTTCAAAATATGAGTAAAGGGATGACACTTATCACTTAGTTGAGAGATGAACCAATGAAAGGAATGGATTTTTCCTTGTAGGCTATGGATTTGCTTAATATTTTATGGCAAAGGAATTTCAATTATTGCTTTGAATTTTTCTAGATCAACCACGATGCTTCATCTAGACATAATGAACCCCAAAAAATTTCCTGATGTTACATCAAAGATTAATTTATTGGGGTTTAATAATACTTATTATTCTCTTAGTTGTTTAAATATTATTCTAAACATTGTAAGATGTTTTGCCCTTATTTTTTATTTTCCTAATATGTGATCGATGTTGTCCTCAACAATGGCATGCACCATGTCATAGAAGATTACTGTCATTACTCATTGATAGGTTACACCTACATTATTAAATCCAAATGGTATAACCTAATAATAAATTATTCACCGTGGAGTGGTAAATGCTATCTTGTGTTGATCTTATAGGGTAATTTGGATTTGTTTGTAACTTGAGAATCCATCCATGAGTGATAACATTTCATATCTAACTATTGAATATGATCATATCTATGTTGGGAAGTGGAAATTCATCCTTAAGGCATACCTTATTGATATATCTAAAGTCAGTGTAAATACAAATTACACCATGTGTCTTGCTTACTAGTATGATGTTAGAGATCTGATTTGAATAGTTGATTGGATGGATGAACCCAACATCTAGGAACTTTTGTAGTTCTTCTTTTACTAGGATTGCTACCTTTGGATGCATTTTTCATAATTTTTTCTTGACATGTTTAGCATTGGATGAATAACAAGATGATTCACTACTAGAGATGGATCTAGACATGACATATTTTCATATGACCATGCAAAGATATCAGTAAACTCTTTGAGAAGTTCAATGAGGATCTCACATTCTTTGAGGAGTAAGGGTGGCCCCAAGTTTGATTATCATTGGGTTCTCTTTAGTACCTATATTGACATCAATTATTTCTTTGACTAATGATGTTGATCCATCCTGCAAGTATGACGGAGCTAGGGGAAGATGAAATTATTTTGATGTATTCATGACTTCTAGAAATTATTTGAGTAGATCAATAAACATCAGTTATTCTTTACGACTAAGAGAATCACCTAGTTGTATGATTTTGGGGTTTTTAGTTGTTCCATTGTTATACTTTGGAGGCAAGAATAATTCCTTGTCTGTTGGCACCTTGGAAAGGTTTTCACCAATAAACACATCTTTATTTATTATTATTTTTCATCCACTAACACCTCAAAGAGGTTTTCACTAGTGGACTTCATTTTTTGATATTTTTGATCTTAATTTTCCTTTGATTATTTTGATTAGGGAACTATGCTTGTTCTCTAAAATATACACTTATCTAAATTAATGTCAAATCCCTTTTTATGATACCATCTACTGTATGATCTCGATGTCCCATGAATTCAATTATTGCTTTCTCATTTTGAAATATGTCAAAATATGGCTCATCTCGTTGGTCCCAATTAATAAATTCAAGGTAATGAAGGTCAAGGTTTATGGTTAAAATGATTGTATCATTGAATAGGTTTGTGAAAGCAAGGTCATCATATAGGATATGCATGGATCCTATCTTAATATCATCATTGGAGGAGAATTCCCTTGAAACTGAAGAGGTATGAATAACAACATTTAATGGGTCACCACCAAGTGGTTTGTATCCTAGGCCATAAAAGAGCCATAAAAATTTGACTGGTATGGGTTCTATAATCCCTTGTTCATTGTTGCCAAATCCTTTTCCTTTATATTCATGATTACACACATTTTATTTACTTTTGGATATTCTTAGTTCTAGAAACAAGTTGTCAAACCATTGTCATACAACCAAGATGCATTTGTATTATCTATCTATTCCTCTGATAGGATCCCAAACTCATTGAATTTTGTTTGGCTTAATTGATGTGATGTCTCCTTAATATTCCTCATGGTGGGTTGTCCATAGCTTTGTGGTGATTATTAAGACCCCACTGAGTTAAATAATAATTATGTTATTTTATTATCACATAGATTACTTATAAAATCATCTATAACTATCTGAATAACCATATTTTAAATGCTAAATGCATTTAAATCAATAAATGCAATAATATATTAACCCCATGGATAAAATTTGATCCATCTAGTTTTCAAACAATCTAATCAGATTTCAAGATGAATAATTTTTTAAAAAAATATAGTAGAAAGAATCATGTAAAATTGATACTAATATAATCCACATTTCAACTATGAATAAACTTACAGCTATTATTGTTATAATTTTAAAATAGTTTAAAAATTATAAAGCCACCGTTGTGCTAAATATCCATCAAATAATAATGTACAATGTAGTACAAAGTCAAATATACAATGCAATGTGCACAACAGTATAAGTGAGCTTTTTAAATAGCTCCATGATCCATAAACATATCTTGAGTATAATTTCAAGGGTTAAATCCACTGTGTTGTTCCCAAAATTTGTCACTTGCTTTTGTGGACAACATATCAACCATTTTGGTCTTGCAAACCAAAACTCTCTCTTTTCTTTCTCAAAAATGATCTGAGTAGTTAAGTTTTTCAAATATTCAAGCCTTTTCAGCTACAAAAGTCGCAAGTTCAACAAGGGGACTTTCTTCAAAAGAAGTTCAAAACACTTAAGGATTTTCCTTCGTGTTTTGAGGATGGTTCAACACCCAGGTTCAATCAAAAGACTTAACGACAAGATTTAAACAGTTATAATGAACCACCTTGAACCATTGAACCATTGAACCCCGCCTCCGCAAGGTTCAAAGGTTCAACGATTTCAAAGGTTCAACAACTTCGGCAGACTTAAAGGAAAGAAGGCTTCGAAGAGTTAAGATTGAACCGTTGAACCTTGAACTCCGCAAGGTTAAAATGTTCAACAAGTTCAAAAGACATAGAGAATAAAAGGCTTCGAAGAGTGAAGAATGAACCATTGAACTGTTAAACCTTGAACCAAAAGAGTTCAAAGGTTCAATGACTTCAATAAGTTCTATAGACTTAGAGAATAAAAGGCTTCAAAGAAAGAGAATGAACCGTTGAACCTTGAACTGAAATGGTTCAAAGAGTTCAAAGTTTGAACGGAAGCTTTGAGCGAATGGATGAAGTGAAAGATTGTAGAAAGAAGTTCAAAGAAATGGTTCAACCAAAGAAGAAAAAGAGAGCGAACACGGCCCTTCACAAAACATTGAACCTTTGAACCATTAAACCAAAAGAGTTCAAGGTTCAAGGTTCAAAGAAGTTCAAGGCGACCAGTGATGTCCCCATGGATGTCAAATTCAAGGTAATAAAATAGCTGTTTGATTTTCAAAAGACCTGAGAATAAGCTCAACGACTAGCCCAGAAAGGAGCTAAAGAGCAGCAGAAAGTGAGAAGATAGCCCTGAGAGCTCAGATTGCTAAGAAGAGACAAAATGTGAGAAGGAAAGAGAGAGAAACTACAAGAAATCTATAAATATCTGTAGGAGAGTTATTTTTAGTAGGTGGAACAGTCCACTAGGTAGACATCAGAGAACACAAACATTCAAGGACGTGGCCTATTTTTATACATTAAGTAAAAGTGAATGGATAGCTATGTAAGCATCATTAAGAAGACCAGACAACCCATGTTGAGGAAGGGACATTTAAGATAATTCAAAACACTAAAGTCAAGGCCGATGCCCTATTCCATCATGGCTCTTTGACAGATATTTAAGGCATTCAATTTAGTAGGGCCGATTTCATGAAAACAAGTGCCCAAGTCTTTCTTGTAATGCTATATATTGTAATCCCTCATTTTGTATAAGGGAGATCTCTCTATTATCAGAAGCAAAGCTCTGCCCAAATTGAAAGGTATTCCTGAGACTTTGAGCTCAGATTGTTAATCATATTTTGTTAAATAAATGAGAAAGCAAGTGACCTTTCAAACTTTGTGTTGGAATAAGCTTGTGTCATCTAAGAAATTGTTCTTATGTATGTTTTTAAATACATTCTTATCGATTTAATCAAACAAGTAGAACAAGTAAAAATAAATTGGAAGATGCCTTGAAGCCAACTGTGGGAGATTTTATGATGTCATAAGTGTTTTCAATCTGTGTTTTGTGTAAAGGATACTAGAGAGACTTTGAGCTCTCTTTATCCTTCGTAATCCTTTACTATGTTGCAGTTTTAGGTGCAGACTTTGAGTTGCATTTAATCCTACTATGTTCCTTTGTCCTAATCAGTAGGAGAGACAACGAAAGACTTTGTGCTTTCGTTAGTTTCTTGTGATTTTTGTTACTACCTAGGAAGAGTCATGTTGTTTGTTGAATATCACTTTTGAAAGAAAATAAGTGCCTTTTTAGTAATTACACTAGAATTCTCCTCTATTTTATGAACATCATCTCTAAAAAAAGAGAGATAGATAGTATGATTTCACCCCTGAGTGTATTTTCAGCATATATATATGCTATAGTATATAATTAATTATAGGGAACCTCCCCTTGTTGAGAAGAGAGATTTGTCCCAATCTAGCTATGGTCACCACATATGTTTTGCTATATAAATCTCCTTATGATGTGGTTGATGCACCTATTTTGTCGTCAGTCAGCAAGTGACAAAATATTCACCCAACAATTTTTGGCGACTCCGTTGGGGATCGACAACCATTTGAAGTCCTTTTCCAGTCTATTCAAACTGAAGCATTTCATATCACTGGGAAACGATGTGAAGTAGGAAAGAACACTGCCAACTTCACGCCAATAGTTTTTAGCAACTCCGTTGGGGATAGAATGCATAGTTTGAAGCCTCAAGCTTAAAATTGAAGTAGTTCCAGTTCTTTCCCATATCCTTTTTACACTCTGGTAGATCCACCATACACATGAAGCCAGAAAGATCAAGGTATTATTGACCATGTATTTGAGCTTGTGCAACAAATAAATTTTGATCTTTTTCCTCCACAAACTTATGTTCAGCGAACCAGGAGTCTTCCTCTTACAAACATTAGGTCCCCAATACCAGGCAAAGCTTCTCTTTCCTCTACTAGTAGAGCTTTGTCCATACATATCCCATAAAGATTTATTATCTCTCATTTCAATAGCCATATCATGGCAGTCCAAGGCCCCTGTGGTAATACTATTGGTCCCCTGAATCTGACCCCACCTCTACATGAGCTACCCCATAGCTCAAGGATAAAATTCTTCAAGTTCTCTAGTGATGGGAAGGTTCATCCTGATGAACATATAGCAGTCTTTTGCATAGCATGTGGTGTAATAGGTGTTGAATATGAAGACATTGTAGTCAGGCTATTTGTGGAGACATTGTAAGGAGTAGTTGTACACTGGTTTTATCATCTACAAGCATAAAAGTAACTGACTGGAACACTCTCAAAGGCAAATTTGAGGCTAGGTTCAAATCTGTAGAAGATGCCCACCCCCTGTTAGCCCAGCTTACACAAATGAAGAAGGAGCCTCATGAACCCATGAGAGACTTCATTTCTAAATTTGACACGCTGAGGAACAGGATTCCCACAATTTCTCAATTGACGCTTGAGAATCTCAAATGCTTCTTCATCAGTTCTCAGCTTCCTGAAGTGAGTTTCTTGTTGAGGCGAGCTGGCCAAATAGATCTTGTTGCAGCTCAAATTTTAGCGACTAAGGTTGAAGATGACCTTATCTTGGTAGGAAAGATAAGAAGAGATTCTAATAGAGGTAAATATTCTTCATCTTTTAAATATTCTTCTACAGGCACCACTGATCTTATGGTACAAAAGCTAGCAAATGAATTGCTAGCTCTGAAAAAATAAATGGCACAACGGATGTCTGCTCCTCCTTCTTATCAGGATATACAAGGAGGACATTTCTCAACCAGTCATATCAGGGCAATGCTGCCATAAATCAAGGGCAATCAAATCGCCTTCCTCCCCCACCAAAGAAGCTTGTCATTGAAGCAGCACCAGCTAACTCAGTAGTTGGTTATCTTGAAACTGAATTTGATTTGTTTTCCAACCTGAGTTGAACCAAGAAATGAGGTTGATCTCTTTGTAGAAGGCCAAGAAGAATCAGCTGGAGACTCCAACATTGGTTTTTTGAATTACCAGAATAAACCCAGAAGTAAATGTGAAGCATTTGATGGATCATACGCAGTATTTACCAAGTCCCAGAACTAGTCAACTCAACAAGCGGATTAAAAAAAATAAGGGAAGAATCTCGACCAACAATCTCAATTGCTAAATGAGGAACTTCACTACCTTTCCAATCAAAGGACCCGGTGAGCAACACAAAAGTAAGTACCTCAAATATTCCTTCACTTTCTACTTCAAATTTGCAAATCAGTCCTACACCCATTAAAAACTAGATTGATGGACTGCCTCCCTCTATTTCTAATTCATTTCAATCATTTGATATAATTGACCATGTTAAGAAGACCAAAATTCAAATGTCTGAGTTTGAATTATTGTAATCCAACCCTGAGTAATTGGATAGACTCATTGAATGCATCAAGAATAAAACCATCCTCGTAGGACAAGAAATTTTGAAAGTAACTCCTATTTGCCTAAAGAACACACCTGCCTGAAATAATCTTGTGATTACTCCTCCAACTACCCCTAAAAAGATAGAATCATTTTATGTCTCCTTGCTAATAAACGGTCATTAGCTGAACAATTGCATTATAGACTCAGGAGCTTTTGACAATGTCATGCCCGCCAAGGTGATATAATATCTTGGTCTCACACTGACTAAGACCTTTAGGATATGTTTCTCCATGGAAAATAAACAAGTGCCTTTGCTGGGACAAATCAAAGATGCTCAATTCGCATTTATGGCCTTCCCAAATAAGAGAATCAAAATGACAGTCCTGGTGGCTGACGTCCCAGCCTCCTACGGCATTCTTTTTGGGCAAAATTTTTGCAAGGACATTGGTGGAGAATTAAGCATGGACCTGTCTGAAGCGAGGATCGCTATCAAGGGTGGCATGCAAAGGATACTTCCTGAGAAGGAATCAAATTACATTGTCACTCAAACTTCAACCCCTAAAGCTCAAATTCTATTTGAGTCTTCAGGCATGGGTAATTACTTTCTGTCTACTGAAGATGTTCTTGTTTCAGCAGACAAAAGTTCCATAGGTGACAATCTACAAAAATTAGATAAGACATCAAAAGAATTAGTAGGTCGCAGTACACATGAAAAAGGATCTTCCCTTCTTGACGAAGGAAAATCTGAAAGAAGTTCAAAATCTGATGATGTCTAGATTCTAGAATTTGATGGCAGTAATGCTTCAACCAATTCTAGAGCTAGAGTTGTTTTAATATCTCCTCAAAATGATATTTTCCCCTATGCATATAAGTTGCAGTTTAACAACACCAACAACACTACTGAGTATGAATCATTGCTGCTTAGATTAAAGGCTGCTCAAGGTAAAGGTGTTAAAATCTTTCATGCCAAAGGAGACATTGATCTAGTGGTTTGTCAGGTGAGGAACCTGTATCAAACCAAGAATGAGAGATTGTGACATTATCGTAATCTAGTGTGGGACTGTCTTGAAAATTTTGATGCTTTCAATATTTTTGCAGTGCCCAAAGAGCTTCATAATCATGCAAATTTATTAGCTATCTCTGCAACCCTCATGGTTCTTCACAAAGACTTTAAAGAGCATAATTACACTATTGAACTGGTCTTTTGACCAAGTGTACCTGATAATGCCAACTATTGGCAAGTGTTTGATGCTGACAATCAAATCATGTGCTTCACTAGACCCAAAGAGCAATGAACTATGGTAGTGGACCATACTATTGCGCGTCAATGTCAGGCAAAGAAACTCTTCGACAAGAGAGCAAAGATTCATGGTAGAGATCGAGTCTTGTTAAGGGGCAAGAGAGGAAAACAAAAGGAAGGCATAGAAAATTGGATTCTTGGTGGAGAAGTCCATTTGCCAATCACTGATTTTGAGGTGAAAATAGTCTCTTGCTAATCTATCAAGATGAGACGTCATTTTCTCTGCCTCACAGTGGGTAGCATCTGAAGCACTTCAATCTTTGAAGTATTAGATAAGTTTAGTTGTACATATGTATAATTTTTTGTATAGTCTTCCTTTTATTTTATGTTTTTCATCTATTTTTGGTGCCTTTCTTTTTAGGTAAGCATGACTCCATAGCCCAATGGCATAAATGAAGGCACTAAGATTCTGGATTCTACTCCCTTCGATTGTTTCAAAATTTCAATCGATGGAAGTTCCCCAATTGGAGCCAGCTGTTGTTCCCAAAATCTGTCACTTGCTTTTGTGGACAACATACCAACTATTTTGGTCCTGCAAACCAAAACTCTCTCTTTTCTTTCTCAAAAATGATCTGAGTAGTTAAATATTTCAAATATTTAAGCTTTTTCAACTAAGGAAGTCACAAGTTCAACAGACGGGCTTTCTTCAAAGGAAGTTCAAAACACTTAAGGCTTTTCCCTAGTGTTTTGAGGATGGTTCAACACCCAAGTTCAATCAAAAGACTTAATGTCAGGATTTAAACACTTTGAATGAACCACCTTGAACCATTGAACCCTGCCTCCCTAAGGTTTAAAGGTTTAATGAGTTCAAAGGTTTAACGACTTCGACAGACTTAAAGGAAAGAAGGCTTCAAAGAGTTAAGATTGAACCGTTGAACCTTGAACTCTACATGGTTCACAGGTTCAACGAGTTCAACAAGTTCAAAAGACTTAGAGAATAAAAGGCTTCGAAGAGTGAAGAATGAACCATTGAATCATTGAACATTGAACCAAAAGAGTTCAAAAGTTCAAAGGCTCAACGAGTTCAATAAGTTTGATAGACTTAGAGAATAAAAGGCTTCAAAGAAAGAAAATGAACCATTGAACCATTGAACCTTGAACCGAAATGGTTCAAAGGTTTAAAGGGTTCAAAGAGTTCAAAGTTCAAATGGAAGCTTTGAGCGAATGGATGAAGTGGAAGATTTCAGAAAGAATTTCAAAGAAATAGTTCAACCAAAGAAGAAAAAGAGAGCGAACACGGCCCTTCACAAAACATTGAACCTTTGAACCATTGAACCTTTAAACCAAAAGAGTTCATGGTTCAAGGTTCAAAGAAGTTCAAGGTGACCAGTGACGTCCCTGTGGATGTCAAATTCAAGGTAATATAATAGCCATTGATTTTTAAAAGACCTGAGAACAAGCTCAATGACTAGCCTAGAAAGGAGCCAAAGAGTAGCAAAAAGTGAGAAGATAGCCCCAAGAGCTCAGATTGCTAAGAAGAGAAAAAAAGTGAGAAGGAAAGAGAGAGAAACTACAAGAAATCCAAAAATATCTATAAGAGAGTTATTTCTAGTAGGTAGAATAGTCCACCAAGTAGACATCAAAGAACACAAACATTTAAGGACGTGGCCTATTTTTTTACATTAAGTAAAAGCAAATGGACAGCCGTGTAAGCATCATTAAGAAGACCAGACAACCCATGCTGAGGAAGGAACATTTGAGATAATTCAAAATGCCAAAGTCAAGGCTGATGCCCTGTTCCAGCATGGCTCTTTGACAGATATTCAAGGCATTTAATTCAGCATAGGCTGATTTCATGAAAATAAGTGCCCAAGTCTTTCTTGTATATTTTAATCTCTCATTTTGTATAAAGGAGATCTCTCTATTATCAGAAGTGAAGCTCTGTCCAAATTAAAAGGCATTCCTGAGAATTTGAGCTCAGACTATTAATCATATTTTGTTAAATGAATGAGAAAGCAAGTGACCTTTCAAACTTTGTGTTGGAATAAGCTTGTGTCATCTAGAAAAATGTTCTTATGTCTATTTCCTAAATACATTCTTGTCCATTTAATCAAACAAGAAGAACAAGTGGAAATAAGTTGGAAGATGTCCTGAAGCCAACTGTGGGAGACTTTGTGCTGCCATAAGTGTCTTCAGTCTGTGTTTTATGTAAAGGATACTAGAGAGACTTTGAGCTCTCTTTATCCTTCGTAATCCTTTACTATGTTGTAATTTTAGGTGTAGACTTTGAGCTGCGCTTAATCCTTTTGTGTTCCTTTGTCCTAATCAGTAGGAGAGAAAATGAAAAACTTTGTGCTTGCGTTGGTTTCTTGTGGTTTCTGTTACTGCCCAAGAAGAATCCTGTTGTTTGCTGAATATCACTTTTGAAAGAAGAGAAGTGTCTTTTCAGTAATTACACCAAAATTCTCTTATGTTCTGTGAACATCATCTCTGAAAAAAGAGAGATGGATGGTATGATTTCACCCCTGAGTGTATTTTCAAATTATATATATGTCATAGTATATAATTAATTATAGGGAACCTCTCCTTGCTGAGAGGAGAGATTTGTCCCAATCTAGTTGTGGTCGCCACATCCATTTTACTGTATAAATCTCCTTATGCTATGGTTGATGCACCTATTTTTCCATTAGTCAGCTGGTGACAAAATATTCACCCAACAAACTGATAAAGTGAGAGCATCATTTGAATGATTTAAATCCAACCATATACCAATGGTCTCTCGCACACCTCCCCATTGGGAGTGGCCCAACCCTTTATGGAGGGGCAAATAAGAACAATGCAGATATCGATAAATAAACCATAATCTGTGTGTGTGCTTTCACTATTACATGAAATAATCAAATAGACCTTATAATCCAATCCTCTATCTAAATGATATTAAAAACCACATGTAAACTAGAAGTACAATTGAATGATAATGTTTTAGCTATAACATTACTTTGGCCAATGTTTTCATTATAGAAATCATATCTAACAGTCTTAGTAAATCCACTCATACAAAATATCGACTATTGAATCTTGACTATCATATGATATTAGGGGATAGGTATATGAGTTACCCACTGGTATACTCATATAGCTATCTCCTATTATCTAAATACAATCTAGTAATTCTCATATCAAGATTCAAATCAGAATAAAACAAACTTCAACATACACTCAATCTAATACACCATTAAATGATGCAGGGAAACATCAACCATGAATCTCATTATTTCCATTTATTTTAACACCATGGTGATAGCATAGATTTATTAAAGTAAGCTACATTCAAAACTAGATATGTATAGTAGACTAGAATAAGAATCAAGTCATTCTAAGTATTTTCCAAACATACTTACCTAACTCATTATATTTATATATATATATATATATATATAAACAATTTTTAGTCAACATGATAACCTATACATCTCAAATAACTCATTACAGGGTTAAATTCATAAGCATCCTTTATACATCTCCCAAATTTATGACTTTTGTATATGAAGATCTTATTTCAATGAATTTATAGACTAGTTATTTATTTCAAACAAGATATATCCTAATTTTTAACTTATAAACAAAGCTATTACAAATAATTATTAAAATATGAGAAAATGAATAAATTATACCTAATTTTACTCTTTTATATTCATTTCCCACCATACAAATCATAAATAACCACCCTTTTTATATATATATATATATATATATATATATATATATATATATATATATATATATATATATATATACACACACACACACACACACACACACAAGTCAAAAATAGATAGAGAAAACATTCTCTTGTTTAAATGTTTCACTTAAAATCTACATTATCACATACAGTTGTGTAATCATTTAGATTCAAAAATTATAAGCTTATATAATTAACTCAGAGTGTTAATAAACCTCCTATGGCATACACCATTATTTAGAAAAACCTCTAGAATCTATAGTACCTACCATACACTCTTAAATTTCATTAATATTCAAGACAATATTCAACCTTTTGAAACTTCTTATTTACATATATAGATATTTTATATTTTGACTCTGTATTATCATTATAGTATACTACAAGATTTTCAAGTATATGCCCTTGATTTTACCAAATCATACTTTGTTTTAGATAAGTAATATAATCAGGTTACATATATGTACACATATTTATACCATCGATTCTTACTCAACCCAAACTGCTATATCTTTTACAACCTTATATATATATATATAGGTGTTTTTTAACAAATATAATCATAATTATGCATTTACATACGTGTATATTTAACAAACTCACAAAACTATCACTACCTCATGCAAATTGACCCAAAATCTAGGCTGCAAATCAACTAAAACAATAACTGCATGTCATGGATAAAAACTCAGATATATCACTATGAAGGGAGATAATAAATGCAAGATTTCAAGTCTCAAAACTAGTTAATTATGCATTGGTGTTCATATTTGAGTGTAACTAGGTGGGTCTAAACTTAACAATATTATGTGCTTAACCACACAAATACATTTTTACCCAAAGATTAAAATTGGTTATGTAAACCTGGATTATAATACCTAGAAATTCATACCTAGGTATACCAAAATTCGTATACTGATGTATATATAGGTGTGTGTGTGTGTGTACACACACACATACATACAAATATGGTCATATTTGTGCATGTATGTGTGTGCACACACACATATTTCTCATATTTATGAAACAATTCCTTAACCCTATAATAGTTCTATAACTTTCAAGAGGAAGTATTTTAATATCATTCAAGTCAATGTATATAATAAAATAAGATTAAATGTAAGGTTGAATCTTCCCTAGATAATAGTTAGACAATAAAATTTCAAATAAACATAGATCAAGACTACATTTGTTATGGCTCAACCCTCAGCTTTATAGGCTTGAAGATGGAACCGAGTTCCATCCTTAGGTATATAGACATAAAAATCCTAGAATTTAAATAAAGTTTTTGTCAAAGACAATCATTCCACACATTAAATGAATATATCAAAACCTATATAAAAAACCCATATTATTTCTTTCCAAATCTTGAAACTACAAAAAGAAAAAATGACATGGGTCTTTGAATTTTATTGCTCAATGCCTGGATGATTACCTTTCCTTCCCTATAACAGAGCTTCCTCTTTACTTTTTTCCCTTATTCTATCATGATGCCCTTTTTTTTCTTCTTACCTTCATTATTATTCTCTTCCCCCTATTCATGTATATCTTTCATGACCTTCGTATACTCTTGCTATTATATGAACTAATCATCATGCAATGTTGTTCATCAATGCACCAGTCCTTTACTTTTGTTGAACTCACAGTCAAATATCCATATACAGGCATGCAACATCATCAACCCTCATCATGTCAAATGGCAAGGTCAATTCACAATCATATAAATATCAAACAAACCCTGAATTCCATTACCTTTTTCATTTTAGCTTTTGATAAATGAAATATAATAATATGAAATCTCAAAACTTCCAAACAAAAACCTAGTTTTTTCTCCATTCATATTCATGATGTATCTATATGCCTAATTAACAAAAAAGACCCTAATGTCTAAAGCTTTGAAGTCATATTTAAATCAACTTGATTTTGGTATTTTACCCCTTTTTCCTCTTATGCATTATCACATAAATGGGGTAAATAGTAACTAGATAAAAATAAACAAGCTACTAACATAATAAATATCACTCAAACTCCCAATAACCAGAAATACAGTCGAAATTTATTAAAACATAGTTAAATGAGATCAATTAAACAACCTAACATGGTCACTAGCATTCCTATGCTATGTCACAAAAGACATAATGCGACATGAGATGCCTAAATAATGAAACTAGGTTAATACATTCATGTATTTAAAAAATATAATGTAGTAAAGATCAACACAACACATTAGAGATTTAACACACATATACGAATCATGACTCATAATAAAATTAAATAAAACAAGACTCAGTTATTACCAAACAACTAATTCATGCATTATTTATTTTCTTATGAAACTAGATGTGGTGTGTTCATAGGTTCAGTGGAGTCTCTCAACCCCTAATGTAGGTATCTACATCCCCCTCTCCAATGACACTTTCCCTCTATACTTCCTATGAGGATGGAATAGTCCTACAACCACCTCAATCAAATGAATGAGTAGTTGTTTCAAAATCATAAAAATTATCAACACAAACATAAATAAACAATTGAATACAAATAGTCTACAACTGAAATCAATCATTATGACTATAAGACATAATATTGTGATCAAAGAATATAATAGAGGGGAGGTTAGTCTTATGTTAGTCTAATAAAAAAATTAAAATAACACACTAAAATCTAAACATGTCCAGCCTAAACACTAGGGAGAGCATATGTAATAACCATACAAATGAAATCAAAACTAGAACATAAAATAAATCACTCTTTTATCTTCTTTGGAGATCCAAATGGCTTGTTAAGGTGGCTTGCTCGATTTGTGCATCAATAAATATTCATCAATGGAGCTTTGTTAGCTTCACCTTTCCTTGGCACCTTGGCTTGGTTGATTGGCTTATTAATTTGGTATGGTAACATTACTTAAATAAAGCTTATGTAGTAAATCCTACATATAATAAATCTACACTATCAAAGCTTAGATATCAATAGGTATGGCCTTGTATTTATATCCTCAAAAGTTAACTTTCACCCAAGATGAGTTAACGTTAAGTTTAAACATGAAATGGGTGCAAATGAACCCTAGATGATTTGAGGCTAATTCCAATTGAGTTAATAGTTATCATGTAATTATGATTTTCAATTACTAGGCATAGCTCTCAATAGATATTTTGATATATTTTGGAAGAGCTTGAAAACTCATAAAAGTAATGAAGAAAAAGGCTTCATATTTTAATTTTTAGAATTTCTATTTTTAGATATTCAGTAATTATAAATGGATAATTTTAGTAAACATTTAATCTTGTTTAATTAATTAATTAATTCAATTTGATTAAGATTTTAGCTCTTTCAATATTTGATCAAGTGCCCTACTTGATGGGTCCATAGGCCAAACTGTTATTTATTATGTTACAAGGTGATTAAGGATGAATTCGTGAGAAATTATTGTTGCATATGGGCTACTATCCCAAATAGGGATGCCTCAAAATTATTATGATCATTGATGAATGATGCACAAATTAAATTGAGATATTTAGTAATTCCTAGGCTTAATTTATAATGTTTATTAGAAATCAATCTGAAGTCTGGTCAGGAGCCAGTTATGGTCAGAATTAGATGTTTATAGTTTACCCCTGTTTGGAAAGGCATTTTAAGCTATATGAAATGTAATGTATTCTCAAAGAATGAAAAGGTCCTATATGCCTAATGCCCCCAATGATGATGGATGAGCCCAAGATGCCCCCTCAAGGGAGTAGTTGGCAAAGAAGGTCGGTGATCAATCCCTCAAAAGAAAGAAAAAATGAAACCAAAAGGTAAAGGTGGGTGGAAAGGATTGATTTGCCCATAGGCAATTATAATTAGTGGCATAATAAGTTACTCCAGTTGGACAGATAAAAAATATGGTTTACCTAAAGGCAATTATAATCATTACACAAAGGAAAAGGGTAACAAGAGAAACATTTACCCAAAGGCGGTTATAATCATTAGTAGAATGAAAATAATGATTTTCTCAAAAGTAGTTATAATCATTGGTAGAATAAAAACATGCCCCAATTGGATAAATAGAGATAATGATTTTCTCAAAGGTGATTATAACCATTAGCATAATAAACGTGCCCCAGTTGGGCAGATAGAGATAATGATTTTCCTAAAGATAGTTATAATCATTGACACTGTAGATGGGACAATGTGCCATATTGGAAAATGGGGCTTACATACTGAATTCATACTCATGGAGTAAGAATAAGCCGATATAGAGGAGAAAGATGAATTTGAGAAACCTACTAGTATGGAGATGAACATCCTAATTAGCAAGGATTAAAATTATTTCATGATTTAATTACTCTGTATGTGGGTAATGATTTAGATAGATCAAGAATTTCTTAGGTGCTAAAGAGAAGTATTATGGCCTCATTGCTTGTAAGATTTCCCAAGTTGATTTTTACTATAGCACATGATGGTATGCATCATGATATAAAAAATCATTATAACTTAGCCATAATATGCATAAATATTGACTCATGATCCAACAAACACTCAAAAATAATGCACCAATTATAAAAACCATGATGACAATGTTGACGTATGAATATGGATGAAATTAAGTATAATGTGCAAGAACTCATCCAATGAATGCATATATACTAAGTCAAGGCATAACAATGAAATCAAACAAACGGGTAAATGACTAAACAATAACACAGAAAAACACCAAGAAATGGAAAAAAAAGAGAGAATAAAATAAAACAACAAGAACAAAAATGAAACAAACACAAACAATGGTGAATCACAATGTTAGTGCAAATAAGAGACAAAAACAAATAAATAAGGTTACCCCAAAGCTATAGGAAAAAAATGATACAAATAAGATGACAGACATTACCCTTAAGTCATAGGAGACAATGAAACAAATAAAATTGGGGAATAAAAGAAAAAGGGGTAGCCGAGCTGACTCTAAATACACTAGGCAAGTGGATGCTACCTACATAGTTCTATGGATGCAAGATCTAACATGAACTTCAAGACAAATATATTTCTCTCCAGATATGGGATAGAATAAAAATGATGATATGAAAAACATGATTGTGTTGTAAAGGAAATGTGGGAAGGGTGTCGCAAAATGGTGACTGCATAAGAAAATGAGAATACTCACAAAAATAGTGAGAGTGTTGTTGGGTGAATATTTTGTCACCAGCTAACTAATGAACAAAATAGGTAGTTTCAACCACAGCATAAGGAGATTGGTCAGCCAAGTGTGTAAGTTTATCACATCAAAAGTGGACAAATCTCTTCTCTCATCAAGGGGAGGTTCCCTGTAACTATGAGGAGCTATATATTATATATATCTATAGAAAATAACACTTAGGGGTAGGACAACACCATCCATCTCTCTTCTTTCAAAGATGATGTTCACAAACAAAGGATAAATCTAAGTGAAAACACTAAAGGCACTTCTCTTCTTTCAAAAGTGGTCTTGCAACAAACAACGGGAGTTTTTTCTAATAAGTAACTAGTAATAAAGGGTGTAGTAACCAGCAGAAAAAGGTGTAGCACAAATTCTCCACCTCAACTTCTCAAGAGTGAAATACGAAGGATAATGGGGGCACAAAGTCATCCCAAGATCCTTTACACATAAATAAATTGAAAACATACACACTAAAGACAATTGTGGCAGCACAAAGTCTTCCCATAGTTGGCTTCAGGACACCTTGATTACTTCTACTAATTATGCTTATTTCATTAAATGGACAAGAACGCATTCAAGAAATAGACATAAGAACAATCTCCTAAATGACACAAGCTATTACAACAAAAAGTCTAAAAGTAACTTGCTTTCTCATTCAAACAAAGAAATATGATTAACAATTTGAGCTCAAAGTCTCAGTGATCGCCTCATAATTTTGGCAGAGTTTTGCTTCTCTAACCAAAAGGATCTCCCTTGCATAAAATAATAGATTACAATATATAGTAGCCAAGGAAGACTTGGTGCTTTGTTTCATAGAATGGCCCATGTTGCATTTAATGCCTTGAATACATTTTCAATTTTATCAAGGGGCCATGCTAAAAGAAGGCATCTGTCTTAACTACGACATGTCAATTCATCTCAAAATATCTTCTCCTCTGCATGGGTCATTTGATCTTTCTCCCAATAGGTATGCAATTGTCCCTTCGCTTTCCTTCCAAGGAAGAAAATAGGGCGTGCCTTTTGATATTTGCGAGCTCAAATGTCTACTTGGTGGACTATTCCACCTATTGGAAATAACTTTTACACAGATATTTTTGGTCTTTCCCTCTTTCTTATTTCAATTTGAGCTCTTGGGCTATCTTTTCCCTTCCTGTTGGCTCTTTCGACTCCCTCTTCAACTTGTCATTGAGTTTGTTTTCAAGTTTTGTGCCACATTTAAAAATCAATAGATATTTCATTACCCTAAATTTTACATCTGTGGGGACATCATTAGTCGCTGGTCACTTCAACCATTTTGAACCATGAACCTTTGAAAGTTCATTGGTTCAATGGTTCGGGAGGCCTTATCGGCTCCTTGGTTCCATCACTTTCTTGGTTCATTTGCTTTCCTTGCTCTTCGATTGAACCATCTCTTTGAACTGGTCTCTATAATTTTTTGCTTCTTTCCTTTACTCAGAGCTTTCTTTGAACCTTTGAACCTTTGAACCTTTAAACCTTTGAACCTTTTTCGTTTAAGGTTCAACAGTTCATTCTTTTTCTCAGAATACTTTGTTTTTCTAAGTCTTTCAAAGCTTTGAAATTCCTTTAGCTTTATATCTTTGGAACCCCCCGAATGAAAGGTGTCCCTTCAGGCCTTGAAAAAGGTCTATTTCCTAGTCACTGAGAGCCCCCCACAAGGGTACCTACCCTTTAGGGTCCTTCGGGTGGCCTCCTTCAAATCCTATAGAGTCTGTAGAGCCAAGTTTGCAGAGTCCATAGAAACCAAACTGCAGAGTCTGTAGAAGCATGTCTACAAAGTCTGTAGAATCAAGCCTGTAGAGTTCATAGAAGCATGTATGTAGAGTCTTTAGAAACTAGCTTGCAAAGTCCATAAAAGCATGTCTGTAGAGTCCATAGAAACCAGCCTGTGGACCTTTGATCATTCCTTCGAACATTTTATTTGAAGGATTTCCCTTGTAAAATTTACCACAAAAAATCTTTCTGAAGGATATCCTTTTGTTTCCTTTGTTCCCTCCCTCTACAAGGGCACTTGTCCTTCGAGCTTTGGGAGACTCCTTTGAACCGTTCGTTTGAAACGTTCGATTGAACTGACCGATTGAACCAACTTATGGTTCAACGGTTCAATCTTTTGTTTGAAGCCTTCTTTCATTTAATTCTTTTGATCTTATTGAACTCATTGAACCTTTGAACCCATTGAACCATTTTGGTTCAAGGTTCAATGGTTCAACAGTTCACTCTTTACTCTTCGAAGCCTTCTTTTCTTCTAAGTCTTTCGAAGCCATTGAACTTTGAACTTGCCAAAGCACTTAACTCTTTGATTCTGCTAATGTCGTTGAACCTTTGAACCTATTGAACCATTGAACCTTTGGAAGTGAGGTTCAATGGTTCAATGGTTCAATCTTTTGTTTGAAGCTTTTCGATGGACCTTTTGGTTGAACCTCGGTGTTGAACCAACCTTGAAATTGCCAAAGTGTTGGGAACTTGTTTCTTTGTGAGAGCTCACCTGTTGAAGTCATTGAACCTGTTGAACTTGTGAGTCCTTTAGCTAAAAAAGCTTGAATAATGAAGAATTTGAATACTCAGAACAATTTTTTAGAAGGGAAGAGAGAATTTTGGCCTGCAGGACCAAAATAGTTTATATGTTGTCCCAAAAATGAGTGACAGATTTTGGGAACAAGTGTAGGAGCTATATGAAATATTTTTTTAATTTTCTAAGCATCTCAAATATATTATAGAGGATGAGATACTAAATAATCCAATGCATAAAATTTTGAGTGTTCAAACTTTGAAATTGCTAGAAAAAAAGGTGAGATCATGGCAAAGGGTGACTAAACTGACCTCAATGTGAATTGAGTGTTGCCTACATATTCCCATTAGGACTTCAAGTCAATGTATTTCCACCTTATATTGGAGGAATCTGACTAGGTAGAAGCAAGTTCATGAATTAGGCAAATAACACAGTATGGCATAAGAATGGCAAGGTGGGATTTCAAGGCATGATAAAGATGATGTTCCTAATTTTTCCATAGGTAGTTATAATTAAGTAACAATGACATAGATCAATAGTACTAATTTTCCCAAAGGTAGTTATAATTAGTAACATGGAGTGGGATATTGATTTACCCAAAGGAGGTTATAATCAGGAGCACTTGAGATGAAATGAAACAAGAAATGAAAGATGCAATTTCCAAACCACTATCATACTAGTCCAAGATATTTTGTATAGAATACTGAATCAACTATTGAAACTTGATTAGAATACCTTTGTTGAAAGTGACTGAAGAACCAATGGAATAGAACTAAGGTCAAATGGGTTGGGTATAGAGGGTAGAAACAATTTTTATTGATAAGGAAGGTATGGTAGAATGATATAGGGTATGGTATAATAAGGTCATAATATGGTACAATGTAAATGAGCCTCATCAAAAATACTTCAATTCTCTCAAGTGAAGTAACGTTTGAGGTGTATGATGTTTATCAGTTCATCTCCATCTATTGTCATGAGCCTGTATGCTTTGAAGCCATAATTTACAACAATAATTTAGGGACCTATCCAATTGGGTTTAAATTTTCCCTTCTTCTTTTTCTTGATCATGGTGTTCTTTTGGTTTTCTTTGAGAACAAGATCACCAAGCTCAAACTCTCTATGTTTGATTTATCAATTATAGTGGCCTCAAAGTCAGTTATGGTAGATTGAAGGCTATTGATAGTGCCATGAATTTCTCATCAAGTAACTCTAGATCTTAAAGGCAAGATAATCAGTAATCTTCATCATCCAGGACATGTTTCAACAAGATACGCAAGGAAGGTAACTTGACCTCAATGGAAAAAATGGCCTCAGTGCCATAAACTAGGAAATATAGAGTGGATCTTATTGGACTACAATATGACCAAAGGGCATAGAAGATTTTGAGGTGCCAATCATGACCAACATCAATTAAAAATATGTTTTAGGATGTTAATAATGGTTTTATTGGATGCATCCGCTTGGCCATTACCTTGTGGGTAATATGCGATATAAAAATATTGAGTGATGTGGTACTTGACACAAAGTGCTTTGACATCTTTATTATTAAATGATCCACCATTATCAGATATAATAGCAGATGGGATATCATAGTAGTAGATGAGATGATTGAAGATGAACTTGGAAATCTATTTTCTAGTCACGTAAGTGAGAGGTATAGCTTCAACCCACTTAGTGAAATATTCGATAGTGGTAAAGATGTGTTTATGGCCATCATATGAGGTTGGTTTAATATTTCTAATGAGATCAAGTCCTCATATTATAAATAAACATGGTGTAAGCATTGGTTTTAGTGGTTTAGCTAAGGCATAAATCAGATTGGCATGACTTTGACACTTGTCACACCTTTTGACATAAGTAGTTGCATCTGCATACATAGTTGGCTAATAGTAATTGGTACGTAGGAGTTTTTTAGCTAAGACAACCCTAATAGTGTGGGATCCACATACTCCTTCATGAACCTCTTGTAATGCTAATGTTGATTCTAATAAATTTAAACAAAGAAGTAGAGTTCCATCAAAGTTATGGTGGTAAAGGGTTGGGCCAAGTAAGGTACAACATGAGGCTTGGTGGGTGAAGGCCTTCTATTGTTTATGTGATAGGTCTGGTGCCATGATATGGTCATGAAGGTAGGTAAAGAGTTATAAATACCATATAGAGATGGAACAATAATATCATAGATGATTGTGATGGTTGAAGGTTCATGAGTTGGCACTATAATATTTTCAACAAGGAATTAATATTATTTTTCCTTGTCTATGTGATGAATCAAAGAGCCAATGGTGGCCATGGCATCCACTATTCTATTACTGACCCTTAGTATGTGTTCAAATTGTACATTGGTAATCTACTATTTAAGAGTGTCAATCATGGCCTTGTATGGTACCATCTTGTCATCTTTAGTATGTAAGTGGTTAGTAACCTAATTGATGATTAACTAAAAATCACCATAAACTTTGAGATGTTAAATATCCCATTGTACTACCTAATGAAGCCATGTAATGAGTGCTTCATATTTAGCCATATTGTTAGTACAAATAAATCTGATACATAATGATTTAGGGATAATATCCCCTTGTGGTATAATAAATAATAGGCATGCCTCTGATCCATGTGATGTGAATGATCCATCAAAATACAACTTCCAATGCTGCTATTCAAGAGGCATTTTAATGATGGTCATAATGGACTCGTCTAAGAACTATAAATTTAGAGATTCAAAATCTGTAAAGGGAGCTTCAACAAGCTCTTCTGCATGCACTTGTCCCTTTAAAGCTTTTAGTTTGATGTATTCTATCTTGAACTCACTTAGAAGTACAATCCATTTAGCCATGTTGCCTTGTAAAGATGTTTTGGATAGTAAATACTTGAGTGGAACTACTTTGAAAATAATGATGGTCTTATTGTTTAACATGTAATGCCACAATTTATATTTTGCAAAGATCATAGCTAAATAATATTTTTCAATAGGAATATAATTATGTTCATACACAACCAATGTAAGGCTTAGAAAGTATGTGGAATGCCATTTTCCATTATCATCATGATGAGCTAGAAGTTCCCCCAGAGATTTATTTGTGATAGATAGATATAGTAGGATTGACTTTCTCAACATTGGAGGTAATAAAATAGGTGGATTGCAAGATATTCCTTTAGGTGTTGGAAGGCTTTCTAGTAATCTTCATTATAATGAAATATGACACCCTTATTCAGTGTGTAAATGAATGGAATTTATCAACCAACTAAGAAATGAAGCATATGATAGATTGAATCTTGCCCTATAAACTATGGAGATACTTCAAATTAGAAGGTAACATCTTGATAATGGCTTGTACTTTGGTAGGATAGACTTCAATTCCCTTACAAGAGACTTTAAAGCCGAACAATTCACTTGAAGTGACACTAAAGACTCACTTCTGAGCATTGAGTCTAACCTTATATGCATGAAGCCTCTCAAATATTTTTCATAGTGTAGTTAGATGATCAACACGAGTTTTGGATTTACCCAATATGTCATCGATATAGTCTTCAATAATGTCATGCATCATATCATGAAATATGACGGTCATGGCTCTTTGGTATGTGGCCCCAACATCCTTAAGACTAAATGACATAAACTAATAACAAAACATTCCCTAAGGAGTGGTGAATGTTGTTATATGTGGGTTTTATAATACAATCTAGATCTGGTTGTATCCTAAAAATCTATTCATAATTGAAAGCATCTCATACCCTGTTTTGGAGTCAACTATCATGTCAATATTTGGTAGAGGAAAGTCATCCTTGGGGTAGTCTTTGTTTATATCTTTGAAATCAATACAGATTTTGATTCCTTATGGCTTCTTGTTAACTAGCACAACATTCAAGGTCCACTCTGAATAGTTGATCAGTCAAATGCATCTTACTTTGAAGAATTTTGCCAACTCTTTTTATACTAGTATAATAATATGAGGATACATCTTGCATAGTTTCTATTTCATAGGTTTGGCATTAGGATGTAAAACAAAGTGGTATATAACTAAGGCAGGGTCCAAACCTAGCATGTCTGAATAGGCCCAAGAAAATATTTAAACAAATTCCTTCAAAAGGGCTATAAATATTTTACATTCTTTTTAAGTGAGGGGAACACCTAGTTTGATTTGTTTTGGGTTATATGGAGTTTTGATGTTTATTTCCATAGTGTTTTATACAAGGAGAGTCAAACTATCTTCTAAAATGGTTGTCAACATTTTAAATTGGCCTATAACTACAAAGTCCTCCATTTGGACTCATTCTTCAATCTCACCTAAACAATATGTAAATTCCCCAATGGTAGGGATGGCCATGTTATAAATACTGTTGGAAATTCTTGAGCAATTTGATCAAAATTATTTTATTCTACTAAACTGAACTCGGACCCATAGGCAATTTCATCATTGGTGGTCTCCTGGGCTTCATTTGAAGAAAGGTGAACACCCCTGTCTAATGGAATTTGAAATAGGTTTTCAACAGAAGACTGGCCTTTATTTTTACTTTTACCCTGGTCCAAAAGCACCTCAAAGAGGTTTTCACTTTAAGACCTCAATGTTTTATTTATTTGATTTTGGTTAAAGGTGTTCACCCATTCCCAAAAATAGGCTACAAGATCCAATTTGATAGAAAACTCTTGTTTGTGGTATCCCAACTAAACATTGTCTCTTAGGCCTAGAAAATTGTAAAAGACATCATCATTTTCAAAATCATCTACATGCACTGTGAATTTTTGTTGGTCCTAGGCTATAATTTGAGGTTGATATTGAGGAAGTGGGTTGTGTTAGATTCCTTTGTATCGAGTTATAAAAATTGGATCAAGAGTTCCTTACTAATTTGGCTCGAGGCCTCCTCCTTCATAGGCTTGATTCTCCATGATCTGGTTAAGAATGAGATATTTGGAATTTTTGTATCAATCATTCAACTTATCATTATACAACCAGGATTCATTATTAGCAAGTGGGTCCTCTTCTTGGCCAATGGTCGGTGTGAAAATGATAGGAGCTAGATTATGGATTTTTCCTTTTCATTTTTTTTGTCATTCTATGCAAGGTGACTTGGATTTTGGTTTTCCATAAGACTTGGAGTTATATGGAAGCTTGGCAATGTGGAACATGTTGTGGGTCAAATATTCACCTGGGCCATTGGCCGAGATGTAAAAATGATTAGATATTTCAAGAGGAGGTATATGAGAAGATGAATCAAGACTATCTGGGGCTATGCAATTGGCCTCTAGTAACTCAACAAGTATTTCTTTACCTTTGTTCTTTTTGAGAACCATATCTAGGCCAAAATAGTAGTTGCAGCTT
The DNA here is from genome assembly GCA_037957365.1 of Torreya grandis. Lineage (NCBI taxonomy): Eukaryota > Viridiplantae > Streptophyta > Pinopsida > Cupressales > Taxaceae > Torreya > Torreya grandis. Next base: position 3,291,858 of record JARHVA010000473.1, read on the forward strand.
CATACTCAGCCTCCAAATATTTTAAATGTTCATAGGGTTGTAAATCTCCATTGATGGTAACCTCCATAATTGAATGAGATAACTTGAGACATTGGTGCAATTTTGAAGAGATTACATGAATCTCATGTATCCAAAGTCTACCCAGGAGCAAATGGTAAGATAAGTCTAGATATAACACATGGAAAAGTGTATCATGGGTTAAGGGCCCATTGGAATCATAATGACTGAGAGGGGGATGAATCAGTCATCAAAAACTTTTACAACTTTACTTTATCATTCGTGAACCATCAAAGCAATATAGTGAACTAACAACACATCAAGAACCATTCATATGAGCATGAGACAAGATCATAACACATAAAACACTTATTTGAGTGAGAAAATATTAAGGGGAAGAAAAACCAATGATATTTGTAAATGGAATATAGTCCTATAAGATAAATGTTGACCATTTTTGGTCCTACAAGCCAAAATCAGTCTCCTTCTTCCCCTTGCAATTATGAGCCAGTTCAAATTTGGTTTGCACAAGTCTTTCGGCAAAAGATGAACCAGTTCAAAGAATGTAAGGATTTTACAAAGCTTCTTTGGAAATTTTGTCCAAAGAAATTCACAAGAGACCAAAAATGTTCAAGACACTTATCCTTAAGGTTGGAAAAGGTGGTTCGACGTCCAGGTTCAAAAACATGATCTTTCCAAGAGCTTTGAACGTTGAACTTTGAACTTAACAATGTGCAATCCATCGGTTCAATCAAAAGGTTCAAAGGGGTCTTCTAAAGCTTGAAGACAAGTACCCTTGCATAGGGCAGTCAGGCACAAATTGGAACATTCCAGTAGGCTACAGAGGGTAGTTTGGACCCAAAAGTGCCCTTGTGGAGGGCAGGGAACCCTTGCGGTCAAAAGACAAGGCAAAAAAAAGATAGGTAAAAAATCAAAAGTTGAATTTCTTCAGGAAAAATGCTCGAAGGAATTCCTTCAAACATTTTGTCTGAAGAAATTCACAAGGTAAAGAATCAAAATAAATTATTTTAGAAGAAAATCCTGAGGTAAAATGAACAAGGCAAATCCTTCAGACAAAAAGTCTGAAGGAATTCCTTCGGACATTTTCGCCTGAAGAAATTCGCTCAAAAAGGAAAGCTTGCCGAAAGAAACAAGTGGCAAAATGAAGGAAACATTTCCTTCAGGAAAAATGTCTGAAGGAATTCCTTCAGACATTTTATCCAAAGGATTTGAAAAGCTGAGGTAGACTGAAGGATGCTGAAGGGCAGGTGCCCTTGCAGGGGACTCTCGACGATCATGAAAGGGACCTTTCTCAAAACCTAAAGGGATACCTTCCCTTCGGGAGGGTTAAAAGACAAAGTTCTGGACAAAGGAAAAAATTTGAAGGAACAGAAAGTCTGAGGAAAGAAAGTTTGAAGGAATTGCCAAAGGGGGTGACGGGCCCACAGACATCAAAATCTAGCATGGTGAACTAGCTGTTGGAGGTTCAAACGCCTAGCGATGAGCACGCAGACATCAAATTCAGGGCAATAGAATAGCCATTGATGCTTTAGTGGGAAACCCAAAGGAAATCAAAGGCCTTATGGCCAAAAGGAAGATCCCGCTAAGAAAAGAGCCCAAAGAGCCAACAAAAAATGATAAGATAGCCCTGAGAGCTCAAATTCTAGGAAAAGACAAAGCCAAGAAGAGACAAAATAGTGAGATATGGACAAAACAGCCCAGGTGGCAAAAGGGAGGCATCGACAAGAGAGTTATTCTAGTAGTTGAAATAGTCTCTGCCAAGTGGTCATCAAGGAGTGCAAATAGTAAGCGATGCAGCCTATTTTTTCCTCATTTTGTATTAATGAGCAGATAACTACATGAATGTCTTAAAGGAGTAGTCATGTTTGCAGACAAATAGTGTGGCCCATGTTTTCACACATGATGTTTAATATATTTTAAACACTAAAAGTCAAAACTGGTAGCCGACACAGCATTCTCTTTCAATGTTTCCTCTTCCCAATGCTCTCAGCACACATGGACCACTTGTAAAAGGGTGCCATTGCTTCTGCCCTCTATATATATATTGTAAACTCTCATTTTGAGAAGGATCTATCTCTCATTTTTGTATGGCACAGCCTTGCCAAATTTTCACCTTGAATCAATAGAAAGCATTTTTTACCTCCATTTGGTTGGATATATCTCTGAGTGTGCCTAAGTATTAACCTTGTGTTCAGTCATTATTCCATAATGCTTTCATAGGATTAATACCAACATACCTGGTATGGACAAAGTGCCATTCCTATAGGCAATAAGGAGAGTTGTATCTGGAGTGCAGAGGTAGAAGAAGGTTACCAAGTAGTGTGTTTTCTTACAATACATGTGGTAAGTTCATTTTCTATGTGTATCTTCATTAAACCTCCCTGCTAAGCTCTTTGTAGTCTGGTCCTTTTACCAGATAAAGTGTATGTATGTGCTCTTATGTTTTGAAGTGTGAGAAAAGGAGTACATCAAACTTTTTTGGTGCATCACTGTATTAATCTAGGCTTTGATTTTAGTAATCCTTGTCTCTTTCAAGCCCCCATTTATATATATATGAGCAATAGTACTAAAATAACTCAAAGATGCATCAAAGGGAGCTAGCCCTTATCTAGAGATTCTCCCCTTAGTTTTTCCAGACCCACAGGCAAGAGAGGAGTCTCCATTGTGCCGTGTGGAAGAGAGAAGCCCAGTCTTCTCTCAAGGGTGAAATCCACAACGTCAATAGTTTTTGGCATGCCTGGTGGGACCAGTTTTTTATCCAAAGAGTTAAATAATTTTGGTGTGTTCTTCAACCAGCCATCCTTTGGAGGCTTTTTTCATCAACACCAATGGTGACTCTGAGTTGAATCAGCTAGTTAAGCAGTCCTGATGCCATCAAGAAATCACATTTTGGTATGTACAATTCCATTGCTCAGAACCATGGGTCTTGTGTTCATTCATATAGTTTTGATCAAGCTCAGGTTGTTCATGGAATCATCTCAAGCAACAAGGATGCATACAGTTATGAGTTTTTCCCTTTATAGGCTGGTGAAATATTTCAGGCTTTGCCTCTTCCTCCTCAGTTTGAGCAAGTCCTTGGCCAACCTGGGTATGATCCTTACCAACTTTGTGTTGATCCTTATTGGGTCTAATATGACCAGTCTTAGCCATGTCATGAGCTATATCAATCTTTTGCCCAATCTTCTCAATGTGTTACTTCTCCTACTCAACCTAACCTTTTTGCCAATCAACCCATGTCCACCTTCAAACAAGCACTGTTAGGATATGAAAAGTATGTAGTGGAACTTGACACTAGAAGGGGATGTGGCCAATAAATTCTTAATCATACCATTCATCAAGTGAGAAATGCATTAGATTTGGTTAAGAGTGAATGGACTCCTATTGAAAGAGCCAATTGGCAAAGGCTTACAAGTGAGATGTTAGTTGTGAGTGTTTTGATTGCATCTTTGGAAGAGAAGTTGAGTATTCATGAGAGGCAGCCTTACCAAGTCTATCAACATGCATACCTGCTGCCCCAAGTTTCATATCAACCATAAGCGGTCCACACTCATGAGCCAAGTCAAACCTATCAAAGTCCTTTCCCCAATCATGTTGAGGAGAGTTATGAAATAGTAAATTTTGTGTTTAAAGCCAATCTTAATAGGTAGATTGAGTTGGAAAATATTCATATGCAATAGTCTATGTTGGCAATAAGGGAAGTGAAATCCAAACCCTCACTACCCTCTCACATTTCAGCCCCATCACCCCAAAAGGAGATCTCTAGTCTTAATATCATGAGCTAGAGTAAATTCGTTGAGTCATGGAACAATGAGGAGGAGAAAGACATTGTCTGAGAGTGTGAGGTACAAGATGAGGCTAGTCCTTTTCAAGTTCCTCCCACACTTCCTCAAGAAACTTCTTGTACCCCATGGGAGCCTTCATGCACTCCCCATTTCCATGATGATTCCTATGAGCTCCAAGAAAATCTCTTTCAAGAAAATATAGCTAAGCGAATTGAGGAATTAGAGGCAAAGGTGAGGTTGCTTAGTGATAGAGAGATGGAAGTTTTAGACCTTGTAGAGGAGCCTACACCAAAGGACACCCCTTCTACCAATTCTCAAACTAATTTAGATATTGATGAAGTTTTGGTCAAGTAGAGAGATGAAAATCAAGTGATTTTGGCCCAAGGTCTACCCCCATTTTCTCATAATTTTTCAAAAAGATCCCCTGCTTTCCATTCCCAACCTGATTTTGACAATCCTTGTGTTCCACCTCCTTACCTGGTAAATGAAGAATGTTTCTCTTGTGTTGAGGAATCCATCTTAAGGGAAGCAAGTGAAGAGGAGTATGCTTAGTTAATGACTGATCAGGGAGACTTCATGAGTGCAAATGAGGAGGAGATCACCATAGGTACCCCCTTTGATGAACAAGAAGACAAGTCATAAACTTTTGACTCTATCTCTAATGAGGAGGAGATGATCTTCGACTCTTCTCTCACTTTGCAAGACGTCATGGAGGAGCATGGATAGTTTCTTGATCATGTTTTGAATGATTTGTTTGAAGTCATTGAGGTAGGTTACACTCTTCTTCAAGGAGGCTATCAGTTGGCTAAGGGTGGAGAAAGCAGCATTGGGACTCAAATAAGTATTCAAAGGGACTGCAAGCTTTCAAGTTCATCCTTTCAAAAGGTCGGTGAATCTGAAGATGATATTTTTGAAGTCATCAAGGAGGATGACCATGCCATGGAGCCTGAGTTGGAGGAAGATCAGGAGGATGTCTTTGAACAACTAGAGACTCTAGTCTTTGAGCAAGAAAAAGAGAGGCCTGTTAATCTTGAGGAAAGCTTTGAAGAAGAGAGCCTTGAGCAAGAAGGTGATGTTCTGTGGGATGAGCAATCAGTTTGTGGTTCCATTTTAGATATCACAATAGTCACCCTTCTTCAAGAAATCCATGATGACGTAGAGGATCAGTTTGACAGGGTCTTCAATGAAGCAGAAGGGGACAAGTCAATCCATGATGCATGTCAAAGGGACTATGCATATCAAAGGGCTTATGGTGATAAGCTAGCAACCATTGATTTCTTGGTAAAACACACCAGCATGAAGAACCAGTAGGAGGCAAGCTTCCAAGAACAAGAAGAATACATATATGTTGGAAGCATGTTTGCCCCCGACTCATTTGGATACGAGCCAATCAAGGTGGCAGGGAAGAAGAACAAGTCACCAAATCTCCATTCTATTCAGCCACTTGTCTGGCACCATAAGTTTTTTTGTCATGAAGGAGACTTAAGAAGTTTTCCCTTTAATCTAGGAGGGATGCAAATATACCTGGTTAGTTGTACATAGTAGTTTGCTTTCATTTTTTCTTTCCCTATTTTCCCTAAGTGTTGTTTGCACAAGTAGTGTTTTTTAGCCTTGTGTGTGTTTTCCTTTGTGTTTGGGGTAAAAGCTTCATGATTGATTCTTGGATCTCTCAGAGCTATTGCTAACTTTTTCAAGATGCATTCTGAATCCATGCCCAATGGACTTTGAGGCTACTAGTTTCTAAGCATAACATGCATTTTTCCCCTGGGAATCATCAATTTGTTGACCATTTTTGGTCTTCCAGGCCAAAATTAGTCTCCTTCTTCCCCTTGTTGTTTTGAGCCAGTTCAAATTTGGTTTGCACAAGTCTTTCGACAAAAGATGAACCAATTCAAAGAATGCAAGGCTTTTACAAAGCTTCTTTGGATATTTTTTTTGAATAAATTCACAAGGAAAGAGACCAAAAATATTCAAGACACTTTTCCTTAAGTTTGGAAAAGGTGGTTCGACGTCTGAGTTCAATGACATGATCTTTCTAATAGCTTTGAAATTTGAAATTTGAAATTAACAATGTTTAATCAGTCAGTTCAATTAGTTGGTTCAAGAAATTGGTTCAATCAGAAGGTTCAAAGGGGTCTTCCAAAGCCCGAAGGACAAGTGCCCTTACAGAGGGCAGTCAGGCACAAAAATAGGCAAAAAATCAAAAGTTGAAATGCCCAAAGAAATTCCTTTAGACAAAATGCCCAAAGGAATTCCTTTAGACATTTTGTCTGAATAAATTTGCAAGGTAAAGAATCAAAAGAAAATCCCGTGGTAAAATGAACAAGGAAAATCATTCAGACAAAGAGTCTAAAGAAATTCCTTCAGACATTTTGTCTGAAGGAATTCACCTGAAAAGGAAATCTCATCAAAAGAAATAAGCAAAAAAATGAAGGGAACATTTCCTTCAGGGAAAATGTTCGAAGGAATTCCTTCAGAATTTTTGTCTGAAGAATTTGAAAAGCCGAGGCAGGTTGAAGGATCCCGAAGGGTAGGTGCCCTTGTGGGGGACTCTCAGCAATTGTGAAAGGGACCTTTCTCAAAGCCCAAAGGGATACCTTCCCTTCGAGAGGGTTAAAAGACAAAGGTCCAAATAAAGGAAAAAATCCAAAGGAATAGAAAGTCTAAGGAAAGAAAGTCTGAAGGAATTGCCAAAGGGGGTGATGGGCCCATAGACGTCAAAATATAGCATGGCGAACTAGCCGTTGGAGGTTTAAACACCCAGCGACGAGTGCACAGACATCAAATTTAGGGTAATAGAATATTTGTTGATGCTTGAGCATGAACCCGAAGGAAATCAAAAGCCTTAGGGCCAAAAGGAAGAGCCTGCTGAGAAAAGAACCCAAGGAGCTAGCAAAAGACGATAAAAGAGCCTTGAGAGCTCAAATTCTAGGAAAAGACCAAGCCAAGAAGAGACAAAATAGTGAGATATGGACAAAACAACCTAGGTGGTAGAAGGGAGGCATCGATAAGAGAGTTATTCTAGCAGTTGAAACAGTCTCCACCAAGTGGTCATCAAGAAGTGCAAATAGTAAACAATGCAGCCTATTTTTTCCTCATTTTGCATTAATGAGCAAACAACCACGTGAATGTCTTGAAGGAGTGGTCTTTTTTGTAGACAAATGGCATGGCCCATGTTTCCACACATGACATTTAATATATTTTAAACACTAAAAGTCAAAACTGGCAGCTGACACAACATCTCTTTCAATGTTTCCTCTTCCCAATGCTCTTAGTGCACATAGGCCACTTATAAAAGGGTGCCATTGCTTCTTCTCTCTCTCTCTCTCTCTCTCTCTCTCTCTATATATATATATATATATATATATATATATATATATATATTGTAAACTCTCATTTTGAGAAGGATCTATCTCTCATTTTTGTATGGCACAGCCCTACCAAATTTTCACCTTAAATCAATAGAAAGCATCTTTTACCTCCATTTGGTTGGATATATCTCTGAGTGTGCCTGAGTATTAACCTTGTGTTCAATCATTGTTCCATAATGCTTTCACAAGCTTGATACCAACATACCTGGTATAGACAAAGCACCATTCCTGGAGGTAATAAGGAGAGTTGTATCTAGAGTGCAGAGGTAGAAGAAGGTTACCAAGAAGTGTATTTTCCTACAGCACCTGTGGTAAGTTCATTTTCTATGTGTATCTTCATTAAACCTCCTTGCTAATCTCTCTACAGTTTGGTCCTTTACCAATTAAAGTGTATGTATGTGCTCTTATGGTTTGAAGTGTGAGAAAATGAGTAGATCAAACTTTTTTAGTGCATCACCGTATTAATCTAGGCTCTGATTTCATTAATCCTTCTCTCTTTTCAACCCCCCTTTATATATATATATATATATATATATATATATATATATATATATTAGCAATAGTACTGGAATAACTCAGAGATGCATCAAAGGGAGCTATCCCTTATCTAGAGATTCTCCCCTCAGTTTTGCCAGACCCACAGGCAAGAGAGGAGTCTCCATTGTGCCACGTGGAAGAGAGAAACCCAGTCTTCTCTCAAGGGTGCAATCCATAGTGTCAACAATAAAAAAAAATAGTGAAGCACTAGCTGCACATGGAGCACCAACCCTAATTAGCTAAGCACCCACTTGACTAGGATTTAGCAAGCACCTACGTGTAAGGAGGGACCAACCCCCTAGATGACTCAACACCAAATCAACCACTTTATTCCTTTGAAAACCTTTAGAACACCTTTTTTATCATACAATAGATGATGATCACCTTCTTTAGCTCTTCACACTTTTATCCCTCTCAAACTGCCTTCTAGGCTTCTTCACTCAACTAGGTATCGTAAAGACTGATTAGGTCATATGACCTTGATATTCATATGCAGAAACACTATAAAATATTCATTTCATATCCTTTATACTCCTTTTATGGTCTAAAATACCTCCTTATACTCAAAAATATGCTATTTCATTTACTTTCTCTTTGCTTACACAAATAGGCCTAAAACTACCTTGTATATATACCATTCCTGCTCATATACCACGTAGTCATCCATACACCCTTAATATCTTAGGTATTACATGTAATTGGTCTTAAGAATTATTATTAACATGTTTTCAATCATAATTTGGTCACACATTGGTTGGCCATAACTCAATTATGCCTTACTCCTCTTTAGGAATCATCGAGACCTAATTGCATTAGGTTTGTCTTGTAACATGTAGAACATGATCCCTTAGAACACCTTACACTTCTATATATACCAATATTATTTCAAATACAATTTAAATAGACCCAAACTAACCTCTTCTTATCTAAATAACACATTATATATTCAACTACATCATGAAACACTCCATGCAACTCATTGTCTCATTAGGCCTGTGTGTACTCAAATACTATTTGATATTTCTCATGCTTGATCACCTACATGTCATGTAACTTGATCACCTACATGTCATGTAACTAGAACATAAAAAACATGTTTAAATAATATCTATGAAATTAATGTCATATTAATTCACTTGAAACACTCTAACTTAATGACCAAAATTGGTCTTACTCACCCTACAAGACCTACTTCATTAGGTCTGCTCTCTTGACACTAAGACTTGATCTTATTGGATCCAGATGGCCTTCTCCAACCATCAGAAACCATTCAAACACTTTTCCAATGACATATTATGACCTCTTCCATGATTTTTTAGATCTACATCCTTTTTTCATACCCTGAATCCCTCTTTAATATAGACTACCCTAATAGGCTTGTACACCTTAGAAACCATCTTGAAAGAATGAATTTCAATCACTCCTTTAAAATATCTCCCATAAAAAATGAAACATATATACATCTACTACATGAACTCACGAACATCCATAGATACTTGGAACAACTTCACTTAGACAACAATTCCTCAAGAATAAATTTACAACTTTCTCACTCAGAATTGTCAAAATACTCAAAAATACAATCATAAGGAATTAGAATTCAACCACCTATGTAGACACTTTTATTGACTCTTAATGCATACAAATGATCTTATGTCATCCTTAGATCATCTTAAAATTAAAAAATCATAACGTATAATGGCAAATATTTGTCTTTGTTGTCACTTGGATTTGTACCCTTTGAGGAGATAGCAAAGATCTCTTCATCCAAGTGGCACAATGGAAACACCTCTATGCTTGTGGGTAGCCTAAGGATGAGGTGATTCTATAGATAGGGCTAGCTCCCTTGATGTATCACTTTGGATTTTAAATACACTTAACTTGGGGGTGAAAATGGCGAAGGATAACTAAAATCAAACTAGTCTAAGGGAGGTGATACACCGAATAACATGATGACATCCAACCATATGCATATTACATTTGAAATCAAAGAACCAACTGAAAAATACACTTATCCAATCTTCATCTTCTCACATCAATGCTACATTATGAGGTTATGGATGAATGTGAAAAGATATGAGGACTATAAAATAGGCCCATGAGGGAACTAATTAATAGGCTAACTCACTAAATCTTATACATTTCGTAAAACACTTCACATGCCCTGTAAGAAGAAGCTTTCCAACTACAAATAGATGATAGAATGAAATAACATGCTAAGGAATCCATAGTCTTCACTTATGCAAAATAAAAAAATTCTAAATGAACACACTAATAATAGTAATAGAGTAGGTAAACATCAGTATTATTATTGATCAAAAGGTATACATTTGAGCAAGGCTTCACCATACTCAGGTGGAGCATCCAATAAAATGCCAAAATAACTAGTTCTTATAGAACTTATGAGAGAGAGAATAAGAAAGAAGTCCAAGGGTCACAAGGACACTTTTTAAGTTGATAAAATCAATTAATTTTTCATATTAATAGGGTATGGGATGAACCATGCAAGGTTTAGAGTTACAAATATCAATCCAAGTCACAAACCTCATGGAAAGTGACAAAAAACTCCTTATTCTAGCTCAAAAAAACTACATACATGATAATCCCTATTTGAATGCCTTATAACTGATTGAAACTAGGTCTAATTATTGGAATGAAGTTTAAGGACATCAAACATGCCTCTCCATGCATTGGTTTTGGGCCTAGTCATCTGTAATCACCTGGAAAGGAGATATCATCATCTATTGTCTTAAAAACCTCTCTTTCATACACCCTACACATTTGGCCTCAAATTTGGCTTCATTTATTCATAAAAATCCATGAAAGGTAGTGAATGATACCCATCAAGACCCTCCATGTCCTTATAATCATTAGGGATACTTTAAAAATCCATCCACTTGAAGTTTTCACACTTCTCCCTAGCTTGTCCACTATGCCAGATTTGATTGATTGAGATGAAGCACCTAGTTTTTAAACTTATAAGTTTTTCCTAAGAATAAAATAGAAATATGTAATTATTACAAGTCTTTATCTTCCTCCCAAACTTTATTTCACCTCTTGAAACCTCTTGTATCCTGCATAACACAAAAAATGGTCAAAAATAGATTGTTTCTCACCCATTCGTACAAGTTTGTACAACCAAATGGCATAGGAGGTATATTGAGAGAATCATATACAAATTCCAATAGGTTTCATATCCTAACTATTCCATTTGTTTATATTTTTGTCTCCATTTCCCCAAACTAGTTCATGTAAGGGTTTTGGAGCGTTTCTGGGAAGTTTGACCTCTTAAGGTTGTTTCATAAAATTATGACATCTAATTTTCCAAAAAATTCCACAAATTTGGCCTCAAATACCCCTTATAACTTACCATAGCTCCTTTTTCATCCATTCAATGCCTCATGAAAGATATGAGCCCTTGAAATCACCCTATTGAGCTCTTTTTCCATTTCAACAAGCTTGAATTGGTTCTTGAGTCAAAAAGGGCTTATTTTCATTTTATTTTCAATTTTAGAGCTTTAACACACTTTTATCCATCCCATACACATTTTCTAATAAGTTTAAAGGCATGTATAAGGCTAAAAGTGGCATTGGTCTCCTATTTGGTCTTTGGGCTTAAGCCTTGCTTCATGAGCTCGTCTGCAACCTTAAGATTTTTTAGGTCTATTTGTTTAAAATCCGCCTTATTTAATTTATTTCTAAATTTTAAATAGGTTTATATCATATTTTAAAACTTTTTTGAAAATGTCTCATGTCTCTTGGCTTCATTCTTTTACCTTATTCACCAAAACCTGCCAATCTTGGTGTAAGGGGAGTACCCCATATATGAGACAAAATAAGGGGTACTTCCCCTATGTTATCAGAAAATTTGAATGTTTTATAGGATTAAATAGGTAACAAGGATCCTATTCACAAAAATTTAGCCCGTGGTCATCTCTTATGACCCTCTAAAACATATGAAATCAAAAAGACTTGTTAAGGACTGTCTGGAGGGTTTGCTCTCCATAGACTATGTATGCTACCTCAGAGTTATATTTAAAGATTGATTCCCATTATCAAAGCTTTTGGATTTTATCATTATCTTTATTAAGGTTTTTATAATCTCCAATTCATTAATTCATCCCTCTATGTTCTCTTTACACTCCTTCCTGGGTGACTGAAGCTTGATTTAATTGTGTTTTCTATTGGAAATACTCTTGTAGGTGAGGATTTCTCTTTGGACCCATTTGTGATGTTTTAAAACCATATTAAAACATTATTATATCATTTTTATGTATTTTTACCTTTCACTTCATTTTTTTATAATTCTAATCACCAAAGAAACTTCCTCTCTAGTTCACTATCCTATATAGTCATCACAGAACTGTAGGTGTAATTTGCATCATGAGGCCTTGGTTGTGTTATTTTAAACCCTTTTTAAACCCCATGAGTTAAAAAATTATCTATATTCATCTTTTATTCCTCTTGGGATGATATAAACACTATCAAAACATATTTCCTAACTCCCTATCTGCATACCCTGCCTGACTGAGATACCTTGCTTTTTTACCTTGCCTGTAGGTTATATTGCTCCACTGCACTTTTTCATGATGATTATGGGTTTTAATTAAATCTATTTATGTGATATATTTCATAATTTAATTTTAATTCTCCTTTAATATCTTAATACACCACTTTTATCATCAACTTTAGGTCATTGCATGTACCCTACTTTAGGTGCTTATTTTCATAGTGTACGGACCAAGGGTAAGTATGGGACGTAAACACATTGAAAATCCACATGTTTTAGTGGTCCTTATGTAATAATTAAACCATATACTCTCTAAAAAAACTCAAATGTGTCTTCAAACCTTTCAATTTCCTCAAATTTTGTTCCAAAATGCCCTTTTACCTTTGTGTTGCTATAGGTGGGTGTTTCTTTGTAAAAGGGTACCTGTAGGTGCCAAGAAACTCACTCATTACATACTAACTTACTATGATGGTTCCTTTTAGATTACACATGTTTTTTATCCACCATCAAATCCATTTCAACATGAATGCATGGTTTGGAGATGTGACATTGGGTAAAGGATCAATTTTGGGAGTTAAAGCCTATAGATTTCACTAATGAGTTTTAGTGAACAAATGCCATATTATAACCCATTCAAAACTAGCATCCATTGCTCATTTAGCCTAAAATTTTTTTAGGTTACTTATATATTATATAGGTTCCAAACCACTTGGATGCCCAAATATATCATTTACCATGTCATATGATATTTTTAAAACCTAGATGGATCTCTGTTCTACATTTCAAGGACTATGGGCCTAAAAACTCAGTCAACATTTTGAAGATTACCTTAAAAATTGATTAGACATATTATACATTAAAAATTGGATTAATTATTCTTTCTTCACTCTAGGGCATGGAAAAGAGTTTCAACATCAATTCTAACACCTCATAATGGTTCTCTTGCTCTCTATTAGATCACATGTAGATGTTGATTTTTAGTATACAGGCAAAGGGTAGAATGTGAAGAGTATGACTGACATAAGTATTTTTTACCTATTTTATGTCCTCACCAAGTTATCCAATGACTTATTTTTAACCTCAAAGGCCTCAAACCAGTCCCAAAAATTTTACCACGTGCTTACTTAGTTGAAGGTACCTATAGTTACACTTGTAATGCCTGTCAAACTGTATATGTTGTATATGACTACTATCAGGGTATTTTGTGCTACTTGGGGTATCCAAAATTAATTATAATACCTTAATAACATGAATATAACCCTTTATAATCTCCTATATTCCTTCATAATCATGGTTAGGGTTTAAAAAGCATGGTTGTAATTGAAAATAGGCATAGAATTGATAGTGAGTGTGACAAGATTAGATGTAGAAGACAATGTCTGATGTTCCAAGGTTAAACATGAAAGGAAGGTGTTATTTATAGAATTATAATATTCAAAACATCACATCACATTCCTATTAGGCCTCCTCTAAGAGCCAAACATCTAAAAACAAGAAAAACTGACTAAGCCTGCACATGGTGGTACCTCCCTAAAACATGAGATAATTGCTCATATAAACACCATGAAACATGAAAAAAATAAAGGGAGACATTATGGGACTTATTCAACATCATCCTAAATCAATATCAACAAGTGGATTGGATGGAGCTGCTCAAACTGAGGTAAAACCTATAGGCTACCCAAATTAGTAGGTAGATTTGAAAGGTCAAATTCATGAGGATGGTTCACGAAGCACATGCCAAAAAATTTCAAATTACTCATATGAAAATAAATTCCTCTAATTTTAAAACAACTCCCCAAAATCATTTTCCCTAAAACTTCCTAAGTTGTGTGTACCAAGCAAAAACCCAAAGGTCACTTCTGCTTGTCAAGAAAGGTGAAAAGGTAGTAGAACATTTTTGAGCAATAAATGGAACTTTAAGATATAATAAATAATTTAAATGAGTATGGGGAAGCTTAAGATGCACTTATTAACCATTTTCTACATGGCACAATTCTCAAGGAGGCTGTACAAGTGCCAAATTCACCTTTTCCTTTGAGAAAACTACCTTTTTCTAAATAACCTACCAATTTTCAATTTGCTTTAGTTACTTAAGACTTCCTAAGACACATTTTATGTTACACAACCCTTTGAAACATTCACATTTCCCAAAAAACATGTAAAAAGAATTAAATGCACATTTTTATCCTTAAAATGACCCAAAATGATAAATGGATATACAAAATAATTGACCAAGGCTAGTACAGCATTAAGTGATATCAAATAACCTATAAAACACCTTTATACATATATATTAGGTCCTTAAAACACCTAAATACCAATTTTTTACCTATATTTTCCCCATTTTGACCTTAAAATCAAATTTGGTCAATAAATTGGTGGCTCATAGGGGTAGTATGCCTACTATACTAACTGAACCAGTAGCCTTTTCAGTCCATTAGGCTTAAAAATCATCTGAAGCTTGAAAAAAAAAACTTTGACCATTTACCAAGATAAGATAACTAATGACTACCTCAACCACACAAAGCAAAGAACACACACAACAAAAAGAGCAAACTAACAAGACACACACACACACACACACACACACATGTGCTCAAAGCATTTAGGGGAATTAGAATATAACTATTATGTAAAACTAGAAACTAAGCATACCTCCCTCATGGATCAAATGGAAAGATTGATACTCTTATTGCTTCATGACATGAAGGATTAAATGAGGCATATATCCTTTTATCCTTTAGCATTGATGCCTCCAACTTTTTCACAATGTTTGCCAACCTCATTGGCATGATGTTCAATGAAAACCAAGCAAATCCAAATAAGTCGACCAAGGAAATGAACTCCTCTTGCATCAAAATAGCATCAACTTTATCATGTGGATCCTTTATTACAGCTTCAAATGGTAATTCAAGTCATACTTTATTGACTTCCATAGTGCTCTCAATAAGATTGGGCTTCCTCTCACATGCAAGTTCTTCTAGCTCATCAAGGAGATTATCAAATTCTTCCCTATCTTGGTCATTTTCCTCCATGGAAGACTCTTCCTTCACCTTGTCATACACTTGGCCCTCAACTTGGCAAAGTTCTTCAAATTCTTGAAATAACTCCATTTGTAGCTACTAATCATCTTTGTCCTCTTTACCATCTAGTACCACTACCTCTTCAATCTTGAAATGATCATTCACAGCCTCATGATCAGGCATGGAGTCTTCTTCATGTCTCTCTTTCTTCAAATATTGGCCACATTCCTCATGGATACACATCCTCTCAAATATGAAGGTAAAAACTTGTGAATTATCCCTTTATTCACCAAGTGGAGTCCCTATGGTAATCTATTCTTCATAATCACTCATGAGGTCTTATTGATAAACCATGAATTGGGCTTTCTCTTCTTCATTTGATTCTATCAATATAGGCTCTTCTTCAAAGATTTATTCTTTGCCAAAATGAAGGCATTCTTCATTATCAACCAAACAAAGAGATTCAATACAAAAACTCACCTCTTCTTCAGCACTTAGGACCTCTTGAGGGATTTTAAATTGTACCTCAGCTATCATAATCTGATATTGTTTTTCAAGGGCTACAAGATATTCCATCTCCTATATAGTGATTCCAAGATTAGGCATCTTGAAATTTGGTGACTTAGACCAATAAGGCTGCCAAGAAGTTGTATTTTTTTCAAGCAATGATTCTAAATTTTCCTGAACCAACTGCTCTTATTTTGGTTCCCATACCATAGGTCCATCAAGGCAAAGGGTTATGGGATGAGGAAAAGAAGAATTAGTTTGTGGAGGTGGAACATATGTCTCAAAATCAGATTGGAAACTCTCTTGAAGGAGGTTAGATGGGGTGTGTTTAAGCATAAAATCTTCCTTTGGGTCAAAACCTTCCATCACACCTTGACGTAGAAACTTCATCCTTGACTCCAACTCAATTTTCTTGGTTAGGTTCTCTTAGAAAATTCTCTCTTGAAGGTCATAAGAATCATCATGAGCATAAGTAATGTATGAGGGCTAACATGGAACACAAGAAGCATCTTGTGGAAGGGTGGGAGGGACTTGCAAAGGAACAACTTCATTTTCCACTTCACACTCCTTAACAATGCTTCTATCTTCTTTCTTTCCCCATAATTCCACTATTTTTCTCTATCTTAGGATGTTAAGATTAGAAGCCTTTTCTTTAGGAATGGTAAGAGGATTTTGTATAGGATCAAGAGTCTTCTCAACTTCACACTCTTTGTCAAGACTTTTCTCCTCTTTCTTTCCCTATGACTCTACTATCTTATTTTAACTTAGGATGTTAGGATTAGAGGTCTCTTTTTGAGGTAGATGGGATGACTTGTGAGAGGAAAATTAGGGATTCAACTCCACTTCTTTGGCTACTAACATGGGCTGTTTCTAATGCATTTAATCCAACTCAATTTGCTTATCAAGATTAGCTTCAAACATAGTATTTTTCCTCTCAACTATCTCCTCCAACTGATTGTTAAGAGGATGACTTTGATATCTTTGATTTGGATCATGAATAGGGGTCATATATGACTGATAGGAAACTTGGGGAAGTGGGTATGAAGGCTGATAGGTATGGTGAGGTTGCCTTTAATGAACTCCTAGCCTATCCTCTAAGGAAGAAACTAGACCATTCACATCAAGCATCTCACTTGTGAGACTTTGCTAATTGGCTCTCTCAATAGGTACCCACTCTCTTTTGATCAACTCTAATGCTTCTCTCACCTTATGAATGACATGATTTATAACCTCTATAGCATATCCTCTTTGTGTTTCAAGATCCAACATGTACTTCTCATAGCCCAAAAGTGTCTTCTTGAAGGTGGAAATGGATTAGCTTGAGAAGTGACTAGGTTGATTAGGAGGAGAAAAACACCGAAGAGGTTGGTTATAGGACTGATATAATTCATGCATGGGCTCACAAGGATCATAATGGAGTTTATGAAAGTCATATTGAGGCTATTATGGATCATGATAAGATTGACCAAGGACTTGTTCATATTGATAAGGAATGGCACAAGCTTGCAACGTCTCTCCAACTTATAGAGAACAAACTCAACACCAACCATGAAACTTCATTCAAATCAAGAACACAAATAAATACATTACTAAAAATTTTCAAAGGATAACCTAGGATGCTTGACCAGCTGATGTATCTTTGGATTCACCATTCATACTTTGATAGATGCCTCTAAAGGTTGATTGTTGAGAGATAACACCAAATATCTCTAAACTCCTTGGACCAAGAGTCCCACCAGGCATGCCAAAAACTATTATCACTTGGATTTTCACCCTTTGAAAAGATAAAAATCTCTCCTCATCCAATTGTCACAATGAAAACACCTCTAGGCTTATGGGTAGCCTAAGGATGAGGTAAATCTATAGATAGGGCTAGCTCCCTTGATGTACCACTTTAGATTGCAACTACATTTAACTTGGGGGGTGAAAAGGGAGAAGGATATTTGAAATCAAACTAATCTAAGGGAGGTGATATACCAAATAACATGATGACATCCAACCATATGCATATTACACTTGAAATCAAAAGACCAACTAAATATACACTTCTCTAATCTTCATCTTATCACATCAATGCTACATTGTGAGGTTATGGATGATTGTGCAAAGCTAGGAAGACTATACAAGAGGCCTATGAGGGAAATAATGAATAGGATAACTCACTAAATCTTAGACATTTCTTGAAACACTTCACATTCCCTACAAGAAGAAGCTTTTCAATTACAAATAGATGATAAAATGAAATAACATGCTAAGGAATCTATAGTCTTCACTTAAGCAAAATCAAACATTCAAAAGGAACACAATAATAATATTCATGAAGGAGTTAAAAATTAGTATTATTATTTATCAAAAGGTATACATTTTATTAGGGATTCACCATACTAAGATGGAACATCCAATACAATGCCAAAACGGCTAGTTCTTATAGAACTTGTGAGAGAGAGAAGAAGAGAGAAGTCCATGGGTCACAAAGACACTTTTAAAGATGATAAAATTAATTAATTTTGAATTTTAATAGATTATGGGATGAACCATGGAAGTTTTTGAGGTACAAATTTCAATCCAATCATAAACCTCATGAAAAATGGCAAGAAACTCTTCATTCTGGCTTAAAAAAATTGCCTGCATGATTAGCCCTATTTTAATGAATTATAAATTATTGGGACCAGGTATGATGATTATAATTAATTTTAAGGATATCATACATGCCTCTCTATGCATTGGTTGTAGGCCTGGTCATTTGTAATCACTTGGAAAGGAGCTATCAACATTTGATATCCTAAAAACCTCTCTTTCATGCACCCTACACATTTGGCCTCAAATTTGGCTTCATTTATTCATGAAAATTTATGCAAGGTAGTGAATTAAACCTTTAAAAATTATTCATGGTCTTATAATCTTTAGGGACACCTTAAAAATCCATCCACTTGAAGTTTTCACACTTCTCCCTAGCTTGTCCACTATGCCAAATTTGACTGGCTGAGATAAAACACCTAGTTTGGACACTTATAAGTTTCTCTTTGGAATATAATTGACATAAATAGTTATTAAAAGTATTTATATTCCTCCCAAACTTGATTTCACCTCTTGAAACCTCTTGTAGCTTGCACAACACAAAAAATGGTCAAAAATATCCTATTTCTCACCCCATCCGTATAAGTCTGTATAACCAAAGGGAATGGGAGGGATCTTGAAATATTATGATACAACTTATAATAGGTTTAATAGCAAAATATTCCATCTAATAATCTTTCTAGCTCCATTTCCCCAAACTAGTTCTTGCAAGGGTTTTGGAGGGTTTCTAGGCAGTTTGACCTCTTAAGCTTGTTTCATAAAATTATGACATCCAAGTTGCCAACCAATTCCAAAAACATGGCATTAAATACCCTTTATAACTTCCCCTAACTCCTTTTTCATCCATGCAATGCCTCATGAATTATGTGAGCTCTTGAAAACACCCTATCGAGCTCTTTTTCTCCATTTCAACAAACCTGAATTGATTCTTGAATCAAAAAGGGATTATTTTCATTTTATTTACACTTTTAGAGCTTTAACACACCCATATCCATCTCATACACATGTTACAACAAGTTCAAATTCATTTTTAAGGCCAAAAGTGGCATTGGTCTTCTATTTGTTTTGTTGGTTTATCCCTTACTTCATGAACCTGTTTACAACCTTAAGAGGTTTTAGGATTCTCTATTTATAATCCCCCTTCTTCACTTGATTTATCAATTTTAATTAGGTTTCTATCATATTTTAAAACCCTTTTTAAAAGGGTCATGGCTCCTAACTTCATACTTTTACCTTATTCACCAAAACCTACTAGTCTTGGTATAAGGGGAAGTACCCCCTATCTAAGACAAAATAGGGGGTGCTCCCCCTGTGTTCTCAGACCATATGAAGATTTCATAGGCTTAACTAGGTAACAAGGATCATATCTACAAAAAAATTATCCCCTGGTCATCTTTTATGACCCTCTAAAACATATGAAATCAAAAAGACTTGTTAAGAAGGACTGTTTGCAGGGTTTGCTCTCCATAGATTGTGTATGCTACCTTGGAGCTCTATTTTAGAGCTTGATTCCCATTTTAAAAACTTGTGTAATTTATAATTATCTTTATTAAGGTTCTCATCATCTATAACTCATTAATTCATTCCTCTATGTGCTTTTTACACTCCTGCTTGGGTGATAGAAACCTGATTTAACTGTGTTTTCTATTGGAAAGACCCCTGTAGGTGAGGATTTCTCTTTGGACCTAGTTGTGATGTTTTAAAACCCTCTTAAAACCTTCATATATCATTTTTATTTATTTGTATCTTTCACTTCATTTTTGTATAATTCTAATCACCAAATAAACTTCCTCTCTAGTTCACTGTCCTATATAGTCATACATAGAACTGTAGGTGTAATTTGAATCATGAGGCCTTGGTTGTGTTGTTTTAAAACCCTTTTTAAACCTCCTGAGTTCAAAAATTGTCTTTATTCAGCT
Source organism: Torreya grandis (assembly GCA_037957365.1). NCBI lineage: Eukaryota > Viridiplantae > Streptophyta > Pinopsida > Cupressales > Taxaceae > Torreya > Torreya grandis. Next base: position 3,312,105 of record JARHVA010000473.1, read on the forward strand.
TTTATTCCTCTTGGTATGATCAAAACACATTTCCTAACTCCCTATCTGCATACCCTGCCTGACTGAGATACCTTGCTTTTTTACCTTGTCTGTAGGTTACATTGATCCACTACCCTTGTTCATGATGCTTATGGGTTTTAATTGGATATATTTAGGTGATAGAGTTTATAATTTAATTTTAATCCTCCTTGAAGATATTAATACACCACCTTGAGCATCAACTTTAGGTCACTGCATGTACCCTATTGTAAGTTCTTATTTTCACTGTGTATAGACTGAGGGTAAGTATGGGAAGTAAACACATTACAAATCCATTTGTTTTGGTTGTATTTATGTCATAATGAAACCCTATACTCTCTCCAAAAACTCAAATGTGTCTTCAAACCTTCCACCTTCCTCAAAGTTTGTTCTAAAACACCCTTTTACCTTCCTCCTATTGTAGGTGGGTGTTTCCTTGTAAAAGGGTACCTGTAGGTGCCAAGAAACTCACTCATTGCATACTAACTACCTCTAATGGTTATTTTTAGACTATAGATGTTTTTATCCAACATCAAATTCATTTCAACATGAAGGCATGTTTCATATATGTGACATTGGGTGAAATATCTATTTTGGGAGTTAAAGCTTGTCGATTTCACTAATGAGTTTTAGTGAACAAATGACATATTATAACCCATTCAAAATCTGCTTCCATTGCTAATTTGGCCTCCAATTTTTTTAGGGTAATTATATATAATATATATTTTAAAACCAAACCATTTTTATGCCCAAATATTTCATGTACCATGTCATATGATATTTTCAAAACCTTGATGGACATTTGTTCTGCATTTTCAAGGACTGTGGGCCTGAAAACTCAGTCAACATTTTTAAGATGGCATTCAACCTTAATTATCCATATTTCCATTCAAAATTTGATTCATGATGTTTGATTCACTCTAGGGCTTGGAAGAGAGTTTCAACATCAATTCTAACACCTCATAATGGTTCTCTTGCTCTCTGTTAGATCACATGTAGATGATGATTTTTAGTAAACAGACAAAGGGAAAAATGTGAAGAGTATGACTGACATAGGTATTTATGACCTATTATAGGTCCTTACCAATTTATCAAATGATTAATTTTCAACATAAAATTCCTAAAACCAGTCCTAAACATTTCCCCACATGTTTACTCAATTGAAGGTACCTGTAGGTACACTTGTAATGGTTGCCAAACTATATATGTTGTATATGACTACTATCAGGGTCTTTTGTGCTACTAGGGTATCCAAAATGACTTCTCATACCTAAACAACATGAAAATAACCCTTTATAATCTCATATGTTCATTTATAAGCATGGTTAGGGTTTAAAAAGCATGGTTGTAACTAAGAATAGGTAGAGAATTGACTATGAGTGTGACAAGATTATATATAGAAGACAAGGTCTGATGTTACAAGGTTTAAAATTAAATTAAGGTGGTATTTATATCATTATAACATGTAAAAAATAACATCACATTCCTATGAGGCCCCCTTTGGGAGCCAAACATCTAAAAATAAGGAAAACTAATTGAGACTGCACATGGTGGTACCTCCCTACAACATGAGATAATTGCTCATCTAAACACCATGAAGCATGAAAAAAATAAAGGGATATATGATGGTAAATATTAAAAATCACCTTAAATCAATACTATCAAGTGGATTATACAAAGTTATTCAAATCGAGGCAAAACCTATAGGCTACCCAAATTAGCAAGAAGATTTAAAAGGTCAACTTCATAAGGATGGTTCATGAATCACAAGACACTATTTTTTAAAATACTCATATTCAAATTAAGGTATTTCAGTGTACAAAAACCTTCCAAAATCATTTTCCCTAAAACTTCTTGAGTTGTGCGTACAAAGCAAAAACCTTAAGGTCACTTCTGCTTACCAAGAAGGGTGAAAAGGTAGTAAAATTGTTTTGAGCAAGAAATGACACTTTCATATCTAAAAAAGCATGGAAATGAACATGGGGAAGCTGAAGAGGATCTACCTAACCATTTCTCATGTGGCACACGTTTAAGGAGGCTGTACAAGTGCCAAATTCACCTTTTCCTTCAAGAAAACTACCTTTTTTTTAATAACCTACCAATTTTTAGTTGGTTTCAATTACTTAAGAATTATTAAGACACATGCTACAAAAAATAACCCTTTTACACATTCACATTTTCCAATAAACTCGTATAATGTATTAAATTCACCTTTTTGACCCTTAAAATGAACCAAAATGATAAATGGACATACAAAATAATTGACCAAGGCTAGTACAACATTAAGTGCTATAAAATAACCTATCAAACATCTTTGTACATATATATTAGGTCCCTATAACACATAAATACCAATTTTTTACTTATATGTGCCTAAATTTGACCCAAAAGTCAAATTTGGTTAATAGTCTTACAAACCAATTCCTTGACTTATAGTCTCATAGTCCAATTCTGAACAGACAAGCCATTTTGTGAACACATTTTATTCACTTACACTAACCTCCAAAACTTATACCAAACATGATCATGATTTTAAATTCATGAATAACAACTCTATGTAATTTTTTTCATCAAATAAACATGCATAGACCTTCGAATTTCTCTCTTCACTTTTACTTGGGTTTTTTACTGTTAGCACCATTAGGCCTGTTAGCAACTAGCTAACTTGGATGACCGGTCTATCACAATTTAAGGATAGAAACTATCCATAAACCTTCATGGGCATGAGACATGAGTCTCTACATTCTTTCTCCATCCATTTTCTTAATATGTCAAATACAACTTTTGAATTCCACATCAACTTCTTCAGAAACAAGCCTATATTTGCACATTTTATCTCTCATCTCTCTAAATACCACCACTTGTAGGTACTTGGGATAGTCCAATACAAACTCCAAACACTTACCTAGGCATACCAATCCATTATGGGCACTTTTTATTAACATCTTCAACATTGGGTCCATATTAGGGTTCTAAGAGGGTTTAAACCTATATGTAGTGTTAATAATTGTTCATAAATCATAGCCCCTCAATTTAAAAAATAATTCCTATAATTTTGAGATAAGAAGCTTCTCCATATACCATAAAATTATTATGTTCCCATGTAAAGGTTTGATGAGCTAATGAACACAAGAAAATCCTTCTTGGGTTGAGAACCCTTCATTCTGAGCACTCGAGAGACCTCCAAACAACTTTTCACACCTTGTCCTTCAAACTAAAACCTCAAACTCATGAACATGATTAAAAAAAACTTTAATCACTTTTTTTAATTCTCACCTACTCATACTTTCCTTGAAAATTAATCATGATACCTCATTAGGCTACACTCTCTCTTTACACCATAGTCTTCATACCTTACTAGGCCTTAAATTGAAATTAATGCCTCTTTTCATGCTCTAAAAACCTCACTTTCATGCTCAACATATAAATTTAATTTCATATAACATATATCATGATTAAACACTATCATACATCCTTCACATGCCTTGATAATAGATCATGATATCTCATTAGGCCAGGCAGGGTCAGGACTAGTCTAGTTGTAGATTTGGACTAAAGATCTTACCCTTATAGGCTCATATTGAAACTCTCCTTGATGCCTCTAAGCCTTTCTTACATTACTTACATTCTCATCAAAAAAATTCATACCTCTACACATACATCTTCATGCTCACTATGCACATGCCTCTTCATGCCATGACTATGCTTGTTATGCACTATACCTTCCATGCTTGACCAGTACCAATTATCTGAGACATTATTTGTCTTCAAATTATTTATTTAAAGAATTACTTGGTTACATCACATCTTGTTAATATTTACTTGATCACCTTGTCACATTTCACACTGTCAATAACACTCTTTTCTCTCATGGTAACACTCTTTCTTTCATAAATGACCTCACTCATGACAACTCTTCCATGTATTTAGTCATTGTCAACTACAATCTGCCAACTATATGTATTTACATTTTACATCCACCTTATGCAAGATGCATCTTCACAATATGCTCCTTGATATCAATCTTAATCACTAATCAACAAATATGACAATGCTCAACAATCTCATCTTGTCATATCATGCACATACCTAAATGACCACTCACCATGCACCTTCACTAGATGCACATTGAAATCAACCTTGGCATCAATGACAATAGTTATCAATAGGGCCCAATGATAATAGGAAATATTATGGTGCCTTATGACTCTTGTTCTTCATTGTTGTAGGCCTTGATAGTAATTGTCTCTGACTGTAGATCGACTATTGTATATCCAAGATGTTTGATAAACTTTAGAGACACTATGTAGGGATCCATTGTCTATGAGGACACATTTCACTTTATGTCATGTGATGACAAATTTAATGTATAACATATTATTATGGAGAGGGCCAAGGGATGAAATATCACTTTGGTTAAAGGTCAATTGTTGGTTTGGGGCTAGATCTCCAACCAAAGCTTGGAATTTATTTGGGGTTATGTCATTGGGAATTTGGGATTGGTCAAGAAATTTTGTTAAGATTATCTTGTGGATAGTAGACATGTAAAACAAGTCCATAATGGAAATTTGTGTGTGTGTATTCTAAATTTGTTCCATAATATTGAATGTATTTTCCTTAACATTGTTATATAGCTTGTTCTTAGGTAGGACAATGGGTTGGATTGGTTTATTGGAAGGGGGTTGTGGGCTGAGAATGGTAATCTTTGACCTCTAAGTTGTGATTTTACAATAAATATTAGATATAGGAAATTTTTTACTATTAAATGATGATGGAGGGGGATAAATAGGATAAGTATCGATTACTGGTGCATTTGTTTGTGGTCATGAGGTAATGATGAGTTATTGGTATAAGGTCCAAAAATAGTAATCTCAGGTTGTTGTTATGCATGTTTATGGTCCCAGGTCAAGGAAGCATTAGTAGCATAGGTGGGTTGATTGGAAATTTTTAGTAATGGTCATTTTCTATTAGCACTTGGTCTAGGATTAATGGTGATGGTTGAAATGTGACCTCCCGTAATATGACCTACAACTATGGTGTAGTCATGTGTAACTACATGGTAATTCAGTTGATTATTGGAATCATTCTGGCCTTAGCTCCTCCCATTTGGTTGATGTTGTTGTTTTTTTTGCTATTAATTTTATTATCATGGTTTTTGATACTATTTTTATTGTTGCTTTGACCTTCATTGTTGTTGTTGCTATGTTATGGAAAAGGGTTTTGGTAAATATCTAGGTTTTGATTGGATGTATATACTCTATTAACCAATGTAATCTCCCCATTTTCCAACATATTTTTGATGAGGTATTTGATCTTCACACAAAAACATATATTATGCCCATGAACATGATGGTATTCACATAACTCATTCTCCCTATATCAGTTCAGATATTAAATACCCTTAAGATAATACTTTGATATTGGCCAACTAATCATATTAGATGTATCCAGCTTATAAAACACAAGTTTTCTAAGGTTCTTTAATGTTACTAAAAACTCAACGAATAGGTGCATTTCTTCTTAGAGGAGGGTTTTGCAAAGGTAATGGTTTTTGAGTTTATGTAAAGGTTTAAGTTATTGCAAAGGTTGCACTTATTGAATGGGTTGTTGATGAGGAGAAAGTTGCATTTGTGGCATAGATTAAGTAGATAGTGTTTGTACCATTTAAACATGATGCAAATTAATTACTACATTTCCAAAAACATTCTTATTATGGCTAAATTTCTTGAATTTTTCATAATTACTAGTCTGCGTTGGTGCTGATGCTTGCATTTGGACTTGGTTTGGGTTCTAATTTTGGCTTATGTTCTGCTTTTGGGTCTAGTTTTGATTCGATGAAGTTAACTTGATAATCCCTTTATTAATAAGGGAATTTTTGATTAAAAAATATTTTTTGATGATATCTTTGAAGGTATGTGTGCACTAAATTTCTAGATGATAGGATATCTCACTATGCAATTTTTTAATAAACACAATGACCAATTGTTTGTCTGGTAAGCTATGGGTGAAATGACTATCAAGTGTTCTCCATCTCTATAGATAGATTATAAATATTTCGTAGACTTTTTGCTTGGCTTGAGTCAAATTGACCAATAAAATATCATGTTAGAGATTATAAGATAAATGTTGCATAGTTTTGTTTGAGAAGTCATCAAAATTAGGTATGGAATTCTTTAATAATTTTAGGAACCACTCCAAATCATGTCCTGCTAGAGTTCAAGGAAATAAAAGGAGGAGATAAATGTCACTATAAGACATTGGCTAGCAAGCAATAAATAACTCTATCAAATGGGCCTTAGGGTCTCCTTTACCCTTGTATTTATCAAATTCTAATGGTTCGTATCCTAGAGGAAATAATGGAGGAATGGTAATTGCATCCTTGATTTATTGTAGTTCTTATGCCAAGAAACTAGATGGAACATTTGGCTGAAGTGTAAACTGGGAGGTCAAAGGTGGATTACCTTGAATATGATATAATGGAGGAATGGTTTGTTTTAGAATGTTGATTTGATGAGGGAATAGATCAAGAATATGTATCCATGGATTAGGATGTGGTTATTTAAATTGCATGCATTGTGGTGTGATATTCTAGTTTGGATTTGGTATATAAGATTGGTTTTAAGGGAATTATGATTGCGATGGAAGGATATGGCTTTGCATAAAGTACTATGTCTACTGAGGTTGAGTAGGGACTTATTATTTACTAGTCAAACCTAGATGAATAAGGGGAACTTGTTGTGAACCAACTTTGGATTTGTGACACATTTTAAACAAAAGGAAATTGTTACGTAATTGGTACTTGTTGGATAGTAGTACATACTTATTACACAAACACCGATTTGAAGTAAATGTTTATAGCGTATTTAGCATTTTATCTTTGACCAATGGAAATATGTTATTAATTAGATAACATTTATGATTGTAAAGGTATATTGGTCTATGATTATTGAGCTACACTTGTCATTACCTATTGATGTGGAACATTTATTTCCCCCTATTAAGGTAGCATAGTGTTATGCCTCTACTACAGTAGCATATTAGACTGTGCTTATTATTGTGGAGTGTTAGTCATCACCTGTTGAGGTGGAGTAGCATTCATTACTTTTTTTTTAGGTAAGGCACTAGTTGGTGCTTGATTACCTAATCCTTGTGGTTGCATTCTTGAAGAAGTAGCTAGGTGAGGATTATAGGTAATTTGTTGTGGTTGGGACATATGATTTCATGCCCCTACTATTGTGAGCCACTTGTGGTATTAACTAAAGGCACTTGTTATTGCATACTATTTTTTGGTATAGTTAAAGCACTTTGTCTTGGATTGGAAGACACTTGCGTGTTATCCACCATGTTTGACACATTATTCTGTGTAGAAGCAATAGTCACTTCTTTGATAGATGGGACATTGTACATATCATAGACTAAAATTCTTTGCATAAATGGGTCTATACCTAGATTATCTTGACTTGTTAATTTGATTAATACTCCTATCAAAGGAGTTATCTCTACGAGGGGATCATTTGACATGGCCATGTTATTAAAATTGTGCGCTAGATTTAAATAGGTTTGATGTGTTTGTTACATTTGTATAAAGTGGTCTTCCATGAGGCCCTTTCATTTTACGATCATATTTGGGTCTTGATATGCCATAAACATGAGTGCTTGAGGATTTATAGTAGAGGCTTATTTAATGGTTTGGGTATAAAGTATGTTTAAAGGCACTCTAACTAGATTAGGCAAATTTTCATGGGGGAGGCCTACTGGAAACTTGGCCCCTACTTCCATGGCTCTAACTAAAACCCCATCCTTCTTTTCAATCAAGTGATGATAAAAAAAATAAGGATCATATGTTAATGGCATAGTAATGTAATACAGTTATTGTTGAGCTTGGTCTACAACTGATGGTATGCTAGTAAGGTATTATGCAATTTGATCTTCGTCTTGCTCTGAATATGGAGGCATGTTACCAAATAATGGGCTAACAAAGCTTGAATTTGTTCCAAAAATTGAGTAGTGTAAGGAGGATAAGGATTCGTATCACAAAATACATCATCATCATCATAGGGGTCTTAAACAAAGCCATCATTCGTGACCATGTTATCATAACTTAGATTGTGCATGGATCTGATATGATTATAACAATACATATCCAAATCAGTAATGAACATTCTGTGAAGAAGGCCTAGAGTTATACAAATGCTTAAAAATAAGGTCTAAAGGATGAATGGTCCAAACTTAGTCTAGGGAATGGAGTTGTATCTCTAAAATGGGCAATGATAAAACTTGGTATAAAGATGGTCTAACGTCAAATGTATAACACCAAATGTCTTACACAAAAGGGTCAAGTGGATGAATACAAAATGAAATGCCAAACTTAATTACAAAGTGTTTCAAACAAGTATAAACAAGCAAAGGTTGCTAGGTCTTTTATAAAACAAGGCACAAAAGCTAGGCTCAAAACAAGAATTTATAGGTCTTTTGGGAACAAGGCACAAAATATAGACTTTAAACAAAATGAGGTCTAAGAGGCAAGAGATTTATTCTAACAAATTTGAAACACTTTGACACAAAATATGAATTTGAATTTAAAAACACACTTGATAATTTGGAAAAAGACATGGGACCTTAGGCATATGGAGATAGAACACTTCCCCAAATCTAGGCACAAAGAATAGTCTTTAAACTAAGTTACACAACCCAAAAGTGAAAGATCGATGTCTAAGTCAAAATTACATGAAGTATAGGAAAAAATCAATAAACATTTGAATTTTAAATTGCTAAGACCAATTATTAACTCAATTTAGAAGGTTGGGCTCCTCAAATAGAAAACAAGCTAGATAAGAACGAGACACGACGGTATTAGGTATAGACTAATAAAGCACTCTTAGTTTTAAAATTGTAATTTAACATAAGACAATAAGTCTTTGAAATAATTTGAATAGTTTAATTACATTATCTTGATCTAAAGTAATGGCAAACAACTTGTTTCAAAGTTTCTAAGGCACAAGGCTTGGAATGAAATGGGTAACGTAACGATGTTCCTTTTAAACAAGTCACACACACACACATAAAAGTTTGATAAATGACTAAGGCAAAGGTGTGATGTCAAATAGATGACATAATGCCTCTTCAAACAAATGAGTGATATGTAAACAAGAATTATTTTAGATGTGGTATGACAAATAAATAGTTTAGACACAAGACCATGCAGGTAAAAAGGACAAACGACAAGCACACCTAAGTGCAATATCCTAAATCCTAAAACTAACAAGGTTGCATCATACTATCAAATTCTATCTATATACTTGTTATTGAGATGATTTTTAAGTTGTTAATCTAAAAATAAAAATTACATGAAAAGTAAGGTTTTTAGGCCCCCCTTCTTTCAAAAGTTCATACGATGACATGGAGCTTCAAGCTACTTTTTTTATATCAATAATGTGTTTGTAACAAGTGGGGTTATCTAAACTATCAATTTTCATTCATTTATTTCATGGTCCTATATGTGTGGAAAATACTAGGGCACCTCACGTCATTTGGATTTACATCAACTAGCTTGTTGTGAAAAGGTCTAGTCCTTTTTACAGCTATTACATCTATCAATTTTTCAGTGTAGTGTGATGTCTGAGTTGCCCCTACATTCTGAGGTCGAGTACTACCAACAGAGATTATTTTAACCACTCAAAAAAGGGCCCTAGTGGGTCACCCTCAATTTATATACCCCATCATAGATTGGGGTTGAAACAATACTGGGAGATGAATTACCGAGTCAATGCTTTCTTAGAGAATTTGTTAGGAGGTATTGAACTCTTGCCCAGAATCCAAAATGCATGAAATAAAGAAAGTGGAAGGATTTTAGGGTCATTTAGGGTCACCCAAATCATACGGATTTTGGGGAGGGTCTTAGTGACTTTCCTTCCACCCTTTTGGACCAAAGCAAAAACTGTAAAGATTGAGCATTTTTTATCATCTAAGTTCCCTAAAGGAAATGGGGTGAGAGCATACACGTATCACTCATCTTGATAAACAAACACTTCAACAAATATGAACAAATATGAAAACTCTTATGTACTTAACTAAAGTGAGAGTTCATTTTTATAACACCAAAATGAAATATGTGATGAAGTTTGGGCCCCTTGGCATTGTGTTGAAAAACTTTGAAAAATGAAAATGACTTAAGTAAAAAGATTTGTAAAACACCAAATTGAAATATGACTTTTGTAATTTAGACTATTTAAAAATATCTTTTCTTGGTATTTGGGTCCTATAAAAGATGTTAGGGGGTCCTTGTGCTCAGAAGCAAAACATGAGTGAACAAATGGCTTTTCAATTCTAGCTCTCGAGTTTCAAAAAAATTACACAAAGTACAAAATCATAGAAACATAGAGCAATATCACCACTTTTCTTATAAAACTATGAATATTAGCACAATACCACAAGTTTCCTATAAAATAAAATATTAATGACAAATCACTACTATTAAGACAATAACATAAAACTTAGGACAATATCACTAAACTTAAGACAATAACGCAACTTAACCTTGAAAACACAAAACAACTAGTCAGACCATGGTAGTTAAGCACAATACCATGAGAGTTATAGCAATATCATGACTACAAAGTCAAGATATTGTCAATATCATAGAATTTTATGTAATATCACGACTGTAGAGTCACGATATTGAAATATCACCCATTTTCCCTATAAAACAAAAATATTAGCAAAAAAATTATGGTGGTTAAGCATAAAACCATGATAGTTAGTGCAATATTGCAAAATTTATGACAAAATCGTGACTATAAAGTTAGTGATATTGTGTAATATCATGATTCCAAAAAGCAAAAATATGACTACACAGAACAACTTCTTGATTCCTAGAAAAATGTTCTTGAACTTTTAATTCACACTTTTTTATCAACAAGTTTGTATTTTGATATGAAAATTGTTAGAAAGATGTCTTAAAATGCCTTGAGAATAATTTTGTGGGGTGTGGGTCCTACTGGTCATTCCATCATGTGAACAAGGAATATAATAGAGAGGAGGTTAGTTTTGTATTAGTCCAATAAAATAAATCAAAATAACACATTAAAATCCTAACACCTCTAGTCTAAACACTAAGGAGAGTATAGGTAACAAACATAAAAATGAAAGCACAACTAGAACATAAAAGAAATCACTTTTTTACCTTCATTGGAGATCCAAATGGCTTGTTGAAGTGGCTTGTTTGGTTTTTATATCAAGAAATCTTCATCAATGGAGCTTTGTTGGCTTCACCTTTCTTTGACACCTTGGCTTGGATGATTGGCTTATGAATTTGACATGGTAACATTACTTGAATGAAGCTTATGTAGTAAATCCTACATAATAATTCTATACTATCAAAGCTTAGATATCAATAGGTATGGCCTTGTATTTATAGTCTCAAAAGTTAACTTTCACCCAAGATGAGTTAACGTTGAGTTTAAACATGGAATGGGTTCAAACTAACCCTCGGTGAGTTGAAGCTAAATCCATTAAGTTAATATTTTTCATGTAATTTTGATTTTCAATTACCAGGTATTACTCTTAAATTAGATATTTTGAGATATTTTGGAAGAGTTTGATAACTCATAAAGGTAATGATGAAAAAGGCTTGATATTTTGATTTTTAGAATTTCTATTTTTAGATATTTATTAATTTCAAATGGATAATTAATCTAAGTATTTAATCTTGTTTAATTATTTAATTCAATTTAAATATCATTTTAGATCTTTCAAAATTTGATCAAGTGTCTCACTTAATGGATCCATAGGCCAAACTACAAGTTGTTATGTCGCAAGGTGATTGGGGGTGAATCCATGAGAGATTATTGTTGCATACAAGCTGGTATTCCAAATAAGGATGCCTCCACATGATTATAATTATTGATGAATAATACACTAATAAAATTGGGATGTTCATTATTCATAGCCTTAATTTGTAGTGTTTAGTAGGAATTAGTTTGAAGTCTGGTCGAGAGCCAATTGGTCCAGAATTGGATGTCTACAAATATAAAATATGCAATAACTACCCACCAAGCTATAGATCATGAAAACATATCATATAGTTATCAATCATACATCATGCATATATCTAATTAAAAAATAAATATCAAAAATTTTAATCAATAGTCTCATAATCCACTATTTAATTCTTAAATAGTTTGTAGAGGAAACTGGATGTGAGATATTTACCCAAAAAAATATGATATCATCCTGATGACACTTATTTAAACAATAGTTTTGAAATAAAAACAATGTTCAACAAACATAAATAATGTTCTACAAGAATATTATTTGAATGAATGAGGAAACAACTTGAAGAATTCATTGTAGTTCTCTCATGTAGCACTATCCTCAGCATATTAGTTCAAATGAACCTTGTACTATGATACTTTTATATTATGTAGGCTAATTTTATGAGTATTAATTATTATTATTGGTTCTAATGTGATCACCCCTTGATCTAAAATTGTAATACATTCCAATCTAAAATATTTTTAGGATCAACATTATACTTTGTAAGATATGATACATAAAAAATATTATGTATTTGGGTTAAAACTAGGGGCAATGCAAGTTTATACATTACAAGATTAATCATTTATAAAACCTCAAAGGGTCCCACATATCTTAGTGACAATTTATTTTAATTTTTAAAATTTATTACACTATTTTTGGGTTTGACTCGTAGAAGAACTTTGTCTCTAACTGAGAACTACCTTGTTTTTTTAGATCAACATAACTTTTTTACCTATATTTAGGTTCAACCAATATTTGCCTTATTAATTTTACTTATTCTTCCATTTATATAAGCATATTAGGTCCAAAGGCCACTATATCTTCCAATTTATCTTAATCAATTGGTGTTCTACACTTCCTACCATACAATGTCTTGAAAAAAGCCACTTTTATAGATGATTGGTATGAGTTGTTATAAGCCAACTTAACCAATGGTAGGTATTACTCTCCCTTGTATTTCTTGTCCATTCAATACATCCTCAAAATATCCTCCAAGATCTGATTTATTTTCTCTATTTTTTCGTTCATTTTTGGATAGTAAACTATATTGAAGTTCCGCTGAGTTTCTAAAGCTAAATTGAGACTTTTCCAAAACCTAAAAGTCATCTTAGGATCCCTATCTAAAATGATATTTTTTTGAAACCCATACATTCTATAAACTTCTTTCACAAACATCTTGGAAAGCATTGGTGCATCATCTGTCATTGGTAAGTTTATCCACAACTACCAAGATCATGTCATGATGATTTATAGACATAGGTAAACCTTTAGATAAAGTCCATGCTAATAACCTACCACTTCCATTCTGGTATGAAATGTGTGATATCACTCCAAATAGTTTAACTAAGAAAAAATTATCGAGGGTGAATCTTGTGTCCACTGAGGTGGGTACATAAGCATTTTATTAATCATAAAAAAATAAGTACGTGGAAAGGGTGTCAATATACCATTAACACTTTTACTTTCAAAAACATGTATATATAACTTTTACCTATGATTGTTAAAATATAACTAACTTAATAACCAACTCTTACAAAAATGCAACCCAAAATTTAGTTTAAATATTAACCACAAAACATAAAATAAACTAAGTAAATCTGACAATGTTTTATTAAAGGGGGTCCATTTATAAATAAATATGCATGCCCCTTTTACAATTATTACTACCCAACACATAAAATAAGTTAAGACCTTGGAAAAATTCCTAACAACCCCTCCCCCCGATGATCCAAAGTTTTTTGGAGATGTCAAACATTTTTGTAAATTTTTCAAATTTTATTTTGTCAGGGGGTTTTGTGAATATATCAGTTGTTTAATCAACAACTTGAAAATATATTAGATCAAGTTATTTATTCAACATCAACATTCATAGATAATGATATTTGACATTTATAAGTTTTGTTTTAACATGAAATACTAGATTTTTAGACATCTTAATTGAACTTTGATTATCAATGTATAACTATGTAGGATCAATCTTAGAGATCTAAAGATCTCCAAGAATGCATCGTAAATACATAATTTTTTTGGAAACATCTCATGATGCAATGTATTCTAATTCTATTGATGAATTTACCACTGTATCTTGTTTCTTAGAACACCACACAATAGTAGCTGAACCCATATGCATAGTGTATATTATTGTGGGCACTCTGTCATTTGCTAAAATTTGCATCACAATACCCAAACAAGTTTGAATTTCTAATTACAATAGCACTCAAGACCATATTTTTCATTCTCTAAAGGTTAAAAAATATGTTTTTTGTTACATGTCAATGAATTTATTTGGGTTCATGCATAAACCTAGACAAAACTCCAACTAAAAATGATATATCAAGCCTAGTAGTCATCAAGTAGACCAAACCTTCCACTAACTTTCTATATTTGGTGCCATCAAAAAAGTCACTACCATCATCATCATATAATTTCAAGTTACTTTCCACGGGAGTGAGGGCCAGTTTGCAATCATTCATGCCAAACATGTTTAATAACTAAAAAATATATTTAGTTTGTAAAATGAAAATACTTTGATATTTTTGAGTAACTTCTATTCCAAGGTAATAGTGAAGAAGTCTAATATATGTCATCTCAAACCCATATTTTAGTTCCTTCTTCACAGATTTGTTATGGTTTTCATCATTGCCTTGTTAGGTTGTGGAGCTAAAACCTTCACTGATGCAAACATGAGAGGAGGTTGCTGAAGGTTGCTGAGTTGCAGAGCAACCGGCATCGGTCTGATCAGCCGATGTCAGTCAAATTAGTGAAGAGAAGCAATCGACGTCGGTCAAGGATCGGTCGACGTTGGTCACCTCCAAGAAGATAGGGACCGACGTCGGTCACTTGTGCAGTTTAAAACTGCAAGTTTTACGGGCAGTTAGTTAACGAACTAAGTGTTTGCATGTCAAGAGCCAAATTTAGACTAGAAGCTGAGGATCTAATTATTGTTTGCATGAGATCTATTTAAGAGACTCATAGGCTATATTGTAAGGTGTTCTAGTTTGAGTTGAGCAAAGTTAGCTCTTTCTGTGTGTGAAGTGAGCAAGGGTGTTCCTCCTAGTTCCACAACAGTGCCAAGTGTGGGTGTTAGTTTTGGAAAATCAGAAGGGTTCTTTAGTTGTGTAGGATCTTGGTCAGCAGGTGTGCATGGCTACGTTAGGAGATCTACATGGTAAGTAAGATCATTGATCTATAGGTGTATGTGTGTGCATGATCCAAGTTTGCAGGTGTGTAGAACCAAATTGATTTGTAGGTGTGTAAGATCAGGGAGGATAGCAACACAACAGAGAGCAAGATCAGGTAGGATCTACTTGGAGTACAGTGTGTACTCAGAAAGAGAGCAAAGAGGAAGGCAAGGAAGATCCTTCCATAAGTGAGATCATTTGGGTTGCAGGTTGTTGCAAGTTTAGAGGAGATCTACTTGGAGTGCGTGGAGCACTTGTGGAGTGCATGGAGCACTGGTGTACTAGCAGTAGTGGATACTGACTGGTTGGAGGTGAACACCAACTCTGTGTTTGAGTTGTGTGTTGGGACTGTAAGAGAGAGAGCTTTGAGGGAAGATTTATTGTTTATGCCCTAGAGGTGTGGGAGCCCTAGAGGTGTGTAAGGAAGAAGAAATGTGGCAATCTTCTTTGTTGTATTTCCTTCTAGAAGAGTATTAATACAATTTTGTATTATCTCTCATATTCTGTGTTGTTTCTGAATTCTAGTTACTTGTGATTCTGGTTTAATTTTGCATGTAAGTTGCTTGTATTTGGTAATCAATTGTGTGCATTCATATTTCCCAACAAGTGGTATCAGAGCTAAGGTTACAGAGAGCAGGTTTGTTTTTGATTACAGGTCACTCTTAGGGGTTTTTGATTGAGTGGGAGTAGAGCAATGGCAGAAGAAAGTAAGCTAAGAATGGAGGAATTGAAAAGCACGAATGGGCAATTACGGTCCTATGGAAAGAAAGAGTAGGTAAAGAGAAATTATTGGTTGGTAGAAGATCAGCATGAAGGAACTGAAGAAGCAGATGTTGCAGGTGTTGTTGCACAGGATGCTCTGGGAAATTTCTTGGATGAAGTAGAATCTTGTCTTATAGATTCTATTGCCTCTTTCCATGCAGTCTGAAATAGAGTATTTTTCCATGTTAAGGTCTTTGGAGACTTTGGAAAGATTAATTTAGGGGCTGGTGTGCCTTGCCAAAGAATTGGCAAAGGGGAAGTGAAGCTGAAATTGCAGGTAGTAAACACATGGGTGTTGAAGAAGGTCATGCAGGTCCCAGTCTTGGAGATGCGGCTAATTGCTTCAAGAAAGTTGGGTGATGAGAGATGCACAAAAACTCTCACAGTGGATCCACTTGAATTAGCAGGTGGTAAGAAAGTAGGTACTCTTTATCTACTTGCTTGTATTACTGATTCTTCTTCTATTGCAGAGACGTGGCTTTGTAGGCTTGGTCACATGAGCAAGAAGGAGATGCATGTTCTTAAGAGGAAGTCAGATGTCTTTGACAGACTTAAGAACTGGAAAGCCTTGGTGTTTATGGAGGAGATGGCGGATAGAGATTAGTGGAGAAGGCTGAGTAACTCTGAGCAGAGTAGTTTGGATAGGGATTTGATTCAAAGAAAGCTCGCAGGTAAAAATTCATCACTCACAGGCAAACACAGGTACCAGCGTCGATCAGGAGGAACCAGCGTCGAACAGACAGGTGACGATGTCGGTCATGTGCAGACCAGAGCTGATGGTGTCAGGCAGGGTAAGACTGACATCGGTCAGGGGGATCGATGTCGGTGACAATAAGACTGACGTCGGTCAGGAGGACCGACATCGGCAGCAGGTAGACACCGACGTTGGTGGGGTCGATATTTAAGATAAGTGCATGGAACTGATGTCAGTCAGATGCAGACTGTGTGGTGATCGAGGTCGGTCACTGAGACAGATTTTGGGCAGACAGCAAGGTGTCAAGGAGTCTCAAACGCCCATGGGGAGGACTAAAAGGGTAACTAAGCCTCAAATTCATTATTCCTCTTCTTTATACTATTTGTTGACTGCAGAGCAGGAAGGATCTAGGAAAACAGTGGGAACATGGCATGAACAAGATGCAAGACCAAATGGGAGATTTGGTAGGGTTTCCATCCGATATGAAAGCACAGAGATGAATGGATACCTTAGTTAAAGAATAGAGAGAATGAAAATGTGAGACAAAAGGCTAGGTCATATGGTCTTGAGGACGCTGTAGGACAGTGGTACAGGGTTGACAGGTGGAGGACAAAGCATGGCTTTAGTCAATGTCAGGGTAACTACTTTGGGTTACTTTACCAGGTGGATGATGAGTTACAACATCATCTTGTTACTGTATGTTATGTGTTTCCATGCAGGGTTACACATACAGGGTTTTGCTAAACTAAAGGTAAAGTTAGTTCAGTAGTATGTCATGAGGAATTTGGAGCAGCAAAATTTTTTGGCATGAGTGGGTTCTAGAGACATGAAGATCATAGGTTGATTTTATCTCCAGAGGATTGTGTGAAGCCAGTGAGCACGCTGATGGGTTGGACAGTTTTATGAGCAGTGTCCTGATTCACATGATGAGGTTAAGTACATGAGTACTGGACCTAGTTTTTCCATGTAGTGGGAGCTGTCAGAAAGTTTGGAGCCAATTCGGGAAAGAAGCACTGGAGGGCAGTTCAATGGATTCTCAGGTATTTGAGAGAGACCAATAGCAGGTGCACATGCTATGTAGGGTCAAGTTCTTTTCTACATGTGTTTGT
The DNA here is from genome assembly GCA_037957365.1 of Torreya grandis. NCBI lineage: Eukaryota > Viridiplantae > Streptophyta > Pinopsida > Cupressales > Taxaceae > Torreya > Torreya grandis. Next base: position 3,329,906 of record JARHVA010000473.1, read on the forward strand.
AGATGCGGATGCGACAGGTTACTTGGATGACAGGAGGTGTACCACAGGTTGTGTGGTGGTTGGTCTTTAGGGTTCATCTTGAAGAGGGATACAAGCCAGGAAATAGATTAAATGGGGTAAAGGTACAAGTATAGGTACAATGCAGTTGTTTATCTTCAAGTGAGAGATTGTTAGGTTATGGAGCTAAAATCTTCACTAATGCAAACAGGGGAGGAGGTTGTTGAAGGTTGCTGAGTTGTAGAGCAATCGATGTCAGTTTGATCAGTCGACGTCGGTCAGATTAGTAAAGAGAAGCAACTGACGTCGATCAGGGATCAGTCGATGTTGGTCACCTCCAGGTAGATAGGGACCGACGTCAGTTGCCTGTACGGTTCAAAACTGCAAGTTTTACGGGCAGTTAGTTAACGAACCAAGTGTTTGCATGTCAAGAGCCAAATTTAGACTAAAAGCTACGGATCTAATTATTATAATTAGATGTCTAATTATTGTTTGCATGAGATATATTTAAGAGACTCATAGGCTATATTGTAAGGTGTTCTAGTTTGAGTTGAGCAAAGTTAGCTCCTTCTATGTGTGAAGTGAGTAAGGGTGTTCCTCCTAGTTCCACAACAGTGCCAAGTGTGGGTGTTGGTTTTAGAGAATCAAAAGGGTTCTTCAGTTGTGTAGGATCTTGGTCAGTAGGCGTGCATGGCTACGTTAGGAGATCTATATGGTAAGTAAGATCATTGATCTGCAAGTGTATGTGTGTGCATGATCCAAGTTTGCAGGTGTGCAGAACTAGATTGATTTGCAGGTGTGTAAGATCAGGAAGGACAGCAACACAACAGGGAGCAAGATCAGGCAGGATCTACTTGGAGTACAGTGTGTACTCAAAAAGAGAGTAAAGAGGAAGGCAACGAAGATCCTTCCATAAGTGAGATCATTTGGGTTGCAGGTTGTTGCAAGTTTAGAGGAGCTCTACTTGGAGTGCGTGGAGCACTTGTGGAGTGCGTGGAGCACTGGTGTACTGACAGTAGTGGATACTGACTGGTTGGAGGTGAACACCAACTCTGTGTTTGAGTTGTGTGTTGGGACCGTAAGAGAGAGAGCTTTGAGGGAAGATTTACTGTTTATGCCCTAGAGGTGTGGGAGCCCTAGAGGTGTGTAAGGAAGAAGAATTGTGGCAATCTTCTTTGTTGTATTTCCTTCTGGAAGAGTATTACTACAATTGTGTATTGTCTCTCATATTTTGTGTTGTTTCTGAATTCTAGTTACTTGTGATTCTGGTTTAATTTTGCATGTAAGTTGCTTGTATTTGGTAATCAATTGTGTGCTTCTGTATTTCCCAACATGCCTATGATAAACAAGTCATAGACATAAAGAACAAGAATTACCAATTTCTTTCCCTGTGATACTCTACGTGTAGAGACAATTTTTTTCAATTAAGAATTGATCTTTTCATACCAATCCCTGGGTGCCTGTTTGAGCCCATAGAAAGTTTTGATTAACTTACATACTTTTTGTTATGCACCCACTTTCTCAAAACTTGAGGTTGTTCCATATACACTTCTTTTTTTAAATCACCATTCAAAAAGGCACTTTTGACGTCCATATAATTTACTTTAAAACCATTTTGTGCAGCCAAGGCAAGTACCATATGAATGGTTTACCATTTAGTATTTGATCTAAATGTTTCCTTATAATCAATACCTTCTTGTTGTGCATATCCTTTTGCAACAAGTCTTTCCTTCTGTTTATCAATGGAGACATTTGATTTATACTTGATCATATAAACCCTTTTACATCCTATGGGTTAAACATGTGGAGGAGGATCAACCAAACCCAAGTATTATTGTTAAGAATTACATCATACTCACTTTTCATTACATTTTTCCAAACTTGTTCAATACAAGCCTCCTCAAAAGTGGATGGCTCAGTAGAAGAAGTTGTAACAACCATTGTAGAATTCAACTATTTATAAGAAACCTTGAGACCTATTTGACTAAATTCATCTTATTTCAATTTAGAAAAAGTAATTTGAGCCCATTTTGGATACTTGTCTAAATTATTAAGATCAAGAACACTAGAATTCTCTTCATGTGCACCATTTGAAGGAAGACTTAGAGAATTTTCAACATTTTAAAGTCATTATCATGTAAAACACTAAAGGAACTTGAAAAAATGGAAGGGATATTGGTCTCATACCATAACCTATGAGATTTATCCTCATTATTCAATTCTTTATTACATTTTTTAATCTTCCTCTCTAACCTGTCAAATTGTGAGTCAGTCTTTATAGTGTTCATAGTACCAAATTCATCAAATACCACATCCTTACTCACCATGAAATTATCTGTATTTTATGCAAGTAGATGATACCCTTTTTTATTTTTAGAATAACCAAGAAAGATGCATTTTCTACTTCCTAGTTCCAACTTAGTTATGTGTTCAGTGGGAACTAAAACAAAATAAAGAAATCCAAAAAATTTCAAGTGTTTAACTTTTGGTTTAAATCCATACCAAGTCTCATATGGAATTTAACCCAAAAGTGTAGTTTTAGGGGACCCATTTATTAAATACATTGCAGTACCAATGACTTCGGCCCAAAATTTATCATCGATCTATTTATATTGAAACATAGCTTGAGCTATGTCTTCTAAAGTCTTGTTTATTTGTTCAGAGACTTCATTCTACTATGGAGTATAATCATTATTGTATTATCGATGAATCCCATGTTCCTAAAAATAATCTAAAAACTCATTTAAAGTATACTCACCACCATTATTTTAACAAAGAGTGGCTAAGTGTGAACCTGTTTCTTTTTCAACTAAGTGTAACTAATCAACAAACTTATTGAAAACTTTTGATTTGTTTTTCATTAAAAACACCCAAGTCATCCTATAAAAATCATTAATAAACAACATAAAATATCTACACCCTCTAATGGATGACTTCTTCATGTCATAAACATTACTATGAACTAACTAAAAACATCTGTTAGCTTGCCATGAAAAATTGATAGGAATATTTTCCCTATTTTGTTTGTCCAAAACACATGATTCACAAAGAATACTATTTTTTCAAAAAGTGGGCAAACCACTCACCATACCATATCTCTGTAAGTCCATTAAAGAGTGAACATTAAAATGTCTATAGTAAAGATGTCATAACTAATGTGTAGACATATTACCTATACCTATATCAACAACTACCATAAGTTCTATTATGGGAGGAAGCACTTTACAATGCAAACGAACCAAATTTCCATCCTCATAACCTGTATACATCTTTTACTGAGTTAATATGAATGAACCTATTTTCAATCATAATTTGATAACCTTCTTATGAATAGTTTCTAATGAAATAAAATGTTTTTACAATGTGGGAACATACCAATCATTCTCCAAGTATTTGATGGAACCATTAGGAATAAAAATTCTAATAGACCCAAGTCCCTATGGAGTATGCATAGATTTATCTACCAAGGATATTGGAGTGAGAGATACTTTTATAAAGGTCCAAAAAAAGTCTCACATGAATGTCATGTATTTGGTTATTCTTATATCTAAAACCCACACATCTGTGAACTCATCTCTAGCCTCATATTACATATAAGTAATGTTACCTAAGATAGTGAATGCAAATTCATGAGCAACATTTCCTAACTCATCATAATCATTGTCAACATATTGAGCAGAGTTTGACTTAATCACTTTTTGTGACCTTCAATTTTGTTAAAATGAATCCTACACTAAGAGACAATGTGACCAAATTTCCCACATGACACTAAATGTATGATCTACCTTGACCTCTACCTCTATAAGAGATGTGACCATGTCTTCTATCACTTATCTCATTTGAATGAGAATAACTAGAATATTGATTTGAATAGTTATTCTGATTATATCTTCTACCTCTGTTTTGAAATTTGCCTCCTTTATAACCTCTACCCCCTTTATAACTGTGCCCTCTATAGTTTTGTTGACTAGAAGAAGAATATCTAGGCTTGGACTCTATAACATGGGCTTCCTCAAATTTTTTGAATTTTTTTGGGAGAGAGAGGTCATGTTGAATAAGTAACTCAACCAATTTATTAAAATTTATGGTTGTGATATTGTCAGAAACATGTAACATTTTTATAAAGTTTCTATAGGACATAGGTAATCCTTTCAGTGCAATAATAATAATGAGATCATCATCTAATTTACCAAACCTAGTCTTATTATACTCAGTAGAAATATTCTTCAACTTAGATATGTACTCTCCTATATCCCCATATTCTTTTAATGATAAATTAAACATCTGCATGTGTATATCTATCTTCTCATCATTGAGTTTTTTATCATACAAGTTAGATAAAGTCTTCCATGTAGTATAATTATGAGGAGAGTTTTCAATATGAATATATGTATCTATAATGAAACAAGACTTGATTAAATCTAGGGTCTTAGAATCACACATATTAAAAATGTTAAGTTTAGACCGTTCTGTAGGCAATACATGATTTTCACTATTCAAAACATTTCATAACTCATTCAAAATTAATGAAGATTCCATCAACCATTTCCAATCAATGTAATTAAAATTGTTAAAAGATTAGTATCTAAAATCAAATTTTAAACTTGAACATCTTGAAATGAAAGTAATTGCAGAAGTGAAAGAATAACACAATCACAGAACATTTTGCACAAAATAATGCTTCTAAAAAAAAATCACTTAACCTCCACATAGAGTAAATGATAGATATTTTTTTATGAATTTTTCACTTAACCTCACCAAAAAACAAAAGAATCACACCCTTATTTCACTAATTACAGCTTTATTTTACCATTTAAACCCTTATTTCATCAAAAAAAATAATAATTATTGCTTTTCTCCCACTAAATTTCACTCTTTTTCATGAATTATGCCCTTTACAAACTTTCACCAAAACAGAGTTTTGAACCTTGAACTTCTTACTTCCAAAGGTTCTTACAAAAGTATACTTTCTAATTGCTCTATGAACCTTTATAGGACATATAACGAGAAATATGTATTTAAAGTTGATTTTTTCTCTATGGATAATTTAAAAAATTACTTTTCAGGGTAAAAATTAATCATCCATGAAAAGTTTTGAAAAAAGGGAAAAAACCTTATTATATGGTGGACCCTCCCAAACCCTAATTTTTTATTCAATTTTATCAAACTTTGAAAAATGAAAAAAAAATTACAGCTTCATCCAATGCCATGATACAGCCAAGGATGCCATTCTTCTCTTAAAAAAAATTATGTGACTCTTTTCCTTTTTGATTAGGTAGTACAAATTTGTACAGGTTCATATAATGCAAGTTTTAAGTAATTTTAAGCAGATTTAAACTACTAAAAAGGGAATTTATACAAAATGAAAGATGGATGCAATATGTGTGATGTTATGTAGGTTTTACAAGTGAAAAACTAGGTTGTACAACCCAAAAATTTTACTTTAAATATTTTCAAGGTAGTTTTAGATTAATTTTCTGGTAGAAAAAAGCTTAAAATAGATAGATATTCATCCAAATTTATTTGAGATTTTTTATATAAACTCATAGAGGTAGTACAATATTATTATAGGTATTTTTTAAATTAAAAAACTATATAAATGACTGAATTTGATTGGGTAGAATTTTAAGATTTGGATTCAAACAATCACCTTCTATAGGATTTTACATGAAAAAACAAGCTTAAAAAATGGAAGATGAAGATTTAATTTTGTTGCTTCTCAACTCAACCATAAAAAAATAGTTTCTAAAATATATTTAATTTTTTAATGTATAAATTCTTCTAATCATAGGCTTGGAAACAAATTTATTTGAAAATTTTGATATCTAAATGATTTTTCAAATGTTGACACCAAAATTTAACCAAATGGCATACCTTGTATTTTTAAAATCAATTTCACATGAGCCTTCTTTGTCCAAATTATGTGAATTATTTCACCTCTACTTTTACCTGAGATCACCATGCTTCCTTTACCATGCTTTGATACCACTAACAACACTCCAAATACTTTAATCAAGAAAAATTTAGTTAAGGTGATTCTTGTTAGAACATTTAATTTTAAGTGGGCTTACTGTCCCTTAGCCTTGGTAAATAATTAAATAACAACAATAATATATTATTTATTAACACAAGGTAAAAATATCATGAAAATAAATATTAAATTTATGTTTATTTAATAAATTACCAAATTTAATTAGATGGGTCATTAGGGTGGATGGATATGTTATTTCACAATGGTCACCTCCCCTCATGAATATTATAAATAGGGGTTTACCCCTATTATTATTCATTCAAATAAAATTTGATGAATTATGAAAACATTAATATTAATGTGTGGCAAATATTTATAAAAGTTATGTGAATAAATTTTGTTACAGAGGAGAAATGAGAAGAAAAGGATTGTATTGGGTTCTATGTTTCTCAATTATATGAATATCAACTATTGTGAGTTTTTTACCTTTTGAGGTTTTTCCATCTAAATATTTGTATTAATATTGGCTTATGATTTGATTATTAATTCCTATCTAGACCTACCTATGTGTACTTAATTTAATAAACAATGCATATATTATATTATTTAACATGGTTTTAGAGCATGGAGATGGTGTATTAATTGAAAAGACTTTAGAGATTGATTTATTTTTCTTGTGAGAGATCAAATTTATACAAACTCAATTAATATGTAGCCTTGTAGAGTAGTGTTATGGCCATGGAGTCATATAATATGCTTTAAAATCCTTTTTGCTTCATTTTTTGGTGTTGTGAACCCTGATTAAGATCAAAATGAGCATGCAAACCTCCATTCAAGCATCTCTAGCAATAAAAGATCAAATTTTCAACCTCAAAACTTAGTTTGGATGTCATTATGAGCTATTGTATGGCACCCCTATCTTTAAATTTTTTTTATTTTTTTTTTAAATTGATCCCCTGAGCTTTCTTTCTGGTGTTTAAACCTAATCATCATTTTTTGGTGAATTTAAACTTCTCTAGACCTTGATTAGGCATCTTAAAGCTTTTGAGAAATTTTTAATCTCATCTCCTTCTTGGCACCATTGTATGGCTGCAGTAACCTTTACAAATATAAAAAATAAGTTTTTGACTAAAAAAGAGTTTTTTAAGGTTTTGATTGATTCACAGTGCTAGTTGAACACTACTTGTAAATATTTAAAACCTGAGAACGCCATTCCAAGCTCATGCAAAATTTTATCTCTCTTAGGTAATATTGTATAGATTTTTATAGTAAACATAAGAACAAAAAATCATGTTTTGTCATCAAACTCAGATTTTGAGGGTTGGATGTGCTTTGTTGCAAAGATTGAAGGTTGTATGTCAATTTTTAGGACCTAACATAGACTCTTGAGCATTGTAGAAGCTCCCTCGATTCTCTTGGTGTGCCATCATATCTATAAGATTCATTTTACATTAATAATTTTTTGAAAAGTATTTAATAAATAATAGATTTATTAAATCTCCTAAATTCCACATAAACAACCCTGGGTCCCACCCTTCTTTATAGTTTTTACCAAAATTTATAAAAATTAAATATTTTCTCTTACTGATTAAATTTAACATGCACAGTATTTATTTATACATAAATATATTTTTTATTTTTTAGAATACTGAAAACTAAGGTTCAAATACTATTTTGGGCATGCAAATACTTAAATAATGTCTTAGAAGGATTGGTGGTTATCATTTTATTAAAAGCTTGTAGTTTGGGTGGTTTAGTGTTCAAAACCCTCAAAATCATTTTTTATTTTTGAATTTAATCAAATTTAATTTAATTTTAATTTCATTTTTTGGTTTGCATGCAAAGTTTGTTCACGTATTTAAAATCCTAGTTGATTTGTCAATCTTTATTCGATTTTTGACTTATTGATTGTTTTGACAAGCATAATGTTGTAACCAATTGATCTCTAAGTTTGACACCTTTCAAACACATATATGTGGTAAATTTTGTGTTTTGAAACCTCCTATTATAATTTTTATAACTTTTTTAATAATAGTGTCTAGGTGGTCATTCTTAGTGTGACTCTTTTGACACCTAATTTTGTGCAATTATAAATCAATTTTTTTCATTATATGACATCTAAATTATGTAATTAACTATAGTTGCACTTTTAATTTATTTTATTTTACAAAAATAGTATAAAAATTCATTAAAATTTTATTTTCTTAAAATTATTATTACATTAGTGTATTTTTGTGACACTTGTGTCACCCTATTTTGTTGCAATCTTTTGTAATTTTTTTATTTATATAGCAATAAATTGAAAAATTATTGTGTTTACATTTTTAAATTTATTTTACTATCAAATTGAAATAAAATTCACAATAAAAAGTTTTATTTTAAGCATTTATTTACTATCTTGTTTAAAGGGAAGCTATGGCTTTGTCTCATTTTTACTTGGATAAATATCAAATGCTTAATGGAAATAACTATAATATATGAAAAATTAATGTTAAATATGAAATTATGACTCCAAAGTTGTGGAATATTGTCATTAAAATTGAAAAATCTCCTTCTGGACAGTATATGACCCCTGAGCTTACCAAGACATTTCAACAAAAATTACAGGAAGCTATATTCATTATCTTATAGAGTATTAAGGATGAATTTCTCCTCCACATCAATAATTAGGAGTATCCTAGAAATACTTTTAAACTCTTTCAATCCATACACAAGGGCACTCATCTCTCAAAGATTATTAAGTTAATCCTTGAATTGTTAACTACACCTATGAAAGGTGATAAGAAAGTTGTAAATTTTCTTGTTAAAATTAAAAGTATTGTTGGTCATTTTTGGCCCACATATCAAAATTTGCCTAAGTATGAAAAAAGGAGATTTTAGGCAAGAAAATGGTAAGTCTTTAGGAGGACTTCAGGTTTTCTAGTAGTGTCAGCTTCAAATATTTGGGGGGCACAATGCAAATCAGGTTTCCAACAGTGCTTGACTTATAAATGTTTTATAAGTAGAAGTAATTCGAGTTTATGAACCCAAATTACCCATGCACAGTGTATTTCGGGTTCTCCAAAGAGCATTAGTTGATTACTTCATAAGTGGTGAGCAATCAAAAACCCAAAATAAGTAAAAGGGCTTGACAAACCTGATTTGGTCTTAAAAAATAGTGCTTTTTGGGTTCTTCAAGAGACAAGTCTTCTCAAAAAATTGAAGGTCCTTTTCACTTTTCCAAAGGGTCTTTCAAAAACCCAAAGCTACACTTCAAAAATCTAAAGGACATTTTCAAAATGTCAAAGGAATTTTTTAATGTAAAATGGATCTTTTCAACATTTTTGAAAGACCAATCAACTTTTTTTGAGGGTCAATTTCATAAATCCAAAGGGCTTTTCCTTCTCCAAGTGGACAGTTGCAAGTTTCCTGAAGGGTATGTTACACTTCGAAAGGACCATTTCAAAATTCTCAAAGGGTATCTTTCCCTTCAAGAGGATCATTTATGAAAGTCTAAAGGGACACGCAGGAAGCCTGAAGGGTCTCTCACCCTTCGAGAATGTCCATTTTGAAAATTTTGAAAGGTAATTTTTGAAAGAATAAAGCTAGAAAGAAGCTTCGAACAAAAAGTACATAGGAATTCCTTCAAACAAATTGTTCAAAGAAATTCCTTCAGTAGATTTGCCTAAAAGAAAAGGCTAAAGAAATTCCTTCAAAAGAAAAGTGTGAGACTAAGTGTCCAAAGGAAATGAAGGGCCAATGGATGTCAAAATCAGGGTAAATGACTAGTCGTTGGAAGTAATCGGGTTTAAAAAGCCCGAAGTCTTAAGGCTTAGAAACAACAAATTAAGAAGACTTCAAGATGGACAAGTCTGAAGCAAGTAAGCTTAGAGAACCCAAATTACTCTGCATAGAGTAAATCGGGTTTCTCTAAGTACTTTAATTAAAAGGCTTTATAAGTAAAGGATCTAGAAAAGTTTGAAGTTGGACAGATAAAAGAACCCAAATTACTCTACATAGAGTAAATTGGAATTCTTCAAGTGATTGACTTAAGATTGGTCCAGTAACATGAAAATCATGATGCAATGAATGAAAGGCTACCACATGGAATAAGATAGACCAGAAAGGGCCAATTAGGAAAGGACAAGTGGCACAAGGATGACCAATGAGCACAGGAGAATCCAAGTGGCTAGTAGATAGAAATTATAAAGGCTCTCGTCCACCATTGTTTGCTCCCCATAATCATTGTTCGATGTTTAAATGCAGCATAGATAAAACACATGGAGACCTACGTCCTTTCAATAGGGCATGTAAAGAGAAAGAATCCACGTCAATCTTGAAGACAAAGATTTAAATGCATCATGCCAAGAAGAGACATTCCAGCTACTCACAACATGGATTCTCAAATACACCAAAGAAAAACTTAAAGACTCGAAGGGCTCGAGAGGATTATTTAGTGATCCTAAGCAATGCATTTAGGGACAACAAGGGAGGATGACATTAGAGTCCTAGCCATCAGTGACTTCTTCTTTCTTCCCCTTCTCTCTCCCCCTTTTTCTATATAAATAGAGGCCTTGGAGCCAAGCCCAAATTGGTGATAGAATTACTCTACAGAAATCACTTTGTAAAAGACTCTTTTGAAGCAATACAAGGAATACTTTTATGTTTTTGGTTTAAAAAAAGTATGTACATTTGGTTTCATTTGTAGAATGTATGATTGTCATTCATCACCTATGATTTTTTCCATCACCTTGCTTTTGATCCTTTCAGTTTTATGTAGGATTGCATGAAGTATCTATGTGTTGAGCTCTCCTTGAAGTGTCCCCAGTTCATAGTGTCTCTCATAGACCTATTTTTATTATCCTTCAAAGCATAAGGCTTCCCTTCAACCTCCACACAAAATCTCTACACCTATGGCCTTGAGATAGAACTAGAATAGCTTGTGTCTTATTTGGGTTCATCAGTAGTTGGCTCTTTTCCTAGACCAAATGGATCACTTATTTTTGGTGCATCACCTCTCTTAGCTTTTATTTCCTTTTTAGTCATCCTCCTACCCCTTTTCCTTAGCTAATTGTATATTTTAGTGTGAGATCAAGAGTTGAAGTGAAGCACCCAAGGAACTAGCCTCATAAAAAATCCTAGAGGTTCATCCTCACCATAAGATACCCACATCCTAAGGTTGTCCCCATGCTTGTAGCTAGAAGTGAGGAAGCCTAAAGAACTCTCTCACAAGGGTGCAATTCCAAGCTATAATAGTTCTGGCATGTCCGGTGGGACTCACTACCATTTTTACTTCCATTTTTATGGAAGATTGGTCAAGTTTGATGCTATTTTGATCAATTTACATCAATGGTAACTTTCATCTTATAGCATCTAGTGATTCCAAAGAACACCCAAACTATCTAGTGGAAGAGCAGTAGCTATCTTTCATGCCAAAGATGACTACAAGATTAACTTTTGTAATTATTCCTTTTGAATTTGTTTAATTACCTTTAAACTTAGTAAAAAGGTTAAGGTTCACCCATACTCAGCCTTATGTAAGAAGCTAATTTCTTAAACCAGTCATAAGGTATACCTACGCAAGAAGATCTTTGCCAGCCCCTCTTACTGCTATGATTCCTCAAAGAGATTTTGTAGGATTCATTGGCCAAAGCCCTTTAAACTTACCATAGTATGATCCTATGCCAGTAGCATCCCTAAAAAGTGTTCCTTATTACAGAGGAAACCAAGTTATAACTCCTACTGAGCACATAATATACATAGCCAACTTCTGCAAGATTCACAATATCATAGTGGAGAATGTGGTTGTTAGGATATTAGTTGTATCCTTCAAAATAAATTCATTAGATTGGTATAGGGGCCTATCTCCTAATTCTATCCACTCATGGGATGAGCTAAGAACAACTCTATGTAAAAGCTTTGTAGATAAGAGTGATCATTTGTCATTTGTAGAGCAGCTAACCATAATTAAGACATCTCTCCATGAAGTCATGTAAGACTTCAATACAAGAATTTAGAAGGCATGGGATAGAATTCCAGAAGCTATTAGACCATCTCCAAACTTTGTTTTCTTGTATTACTTGAAGGCTCTCAACAATGATATAGACATAATGATTTAATCCATGGGAGGGGACATACTGTCAAATGCATACGAGGTGGCTATCAAGATAGAAAATTGCCTAATTCAGGCTGGCAAACTTATTCCTAGACCCCTAATGCCTCTTTTTCTAGAGATCATACCACCTCCTGCAATCATTCCTCCACTTGATGTTATACTTCCAACACCAAAAATTATTGTTTTGCCTTCACCTAAGCAAGAGATGGCCTCTACTAGTGGATCCAATGACTCCCAAGAGCAGAAGAATTACTTAGAATTGAAAAGCATGCTCCAATCCTTGGGGAATGATGTGGTTAATGTCAAGAGGTGGAAAGCTTACAACAAGCCTTATCAAGCTCTGTATCATCCTCAATAATAGCCTTATCAAGCTAATAGGCCACCCTAAAAGAGGTTTCCAAGAATAGGGGCAGCCTAACTATGGTAGGCAGCATAATTATAATCCAAATGTTGCAGGCCCTTCCAACTCCTTGGTCCCAATTCATAACAATGTGGCTCAGGATGCTAAAGGGACAATGCCTTGAAATCATTTTTTTGGGCAATCCATTATCCCAACTAATAGATCTAACCAAGTGTTCAATGATCAATGATAGTAGGTTGTTTCTTATAGATATAACCAAGCTCTTATGGCCCAAAGCACAGAGGTGCCCATGCTGACAAAGCATGAACAACCTCCACAAGAACAAGGCTCAGACCAGGGGTCAAACTAGATGAAAGCCTCAATGGTCATTAGTGAGCAAGAGGAGTACTATGCATCCAATTTATAGGCTACTCCTAGTTTGGTCCACACCTCAGTCTCATCAAACACAAGGTTTAAGAGAAGGAATATGGGTGACAATCAAAAAGCTTTCAAAGAACCTCTTATCACTGCTCCTTCACTGACAAAGCCAGTAATAGTAACTCCTAAAATCCATGCAAAGGTTGGGGGTATGCTAATCAACATTATGGAGCAAATGAATAAATCTAGTGTGATCGTACTAATGTGGGACATGTTTTCCATGTCTGGCCAAGAAGACATTCTTCAGGAAGGTTTGTCCAAGATGAGTGTTTCTACAGCTACAAGTAAGAAACCAAATAAGGAAGTTGAAGTATTCACTAATGTATCCAAGATTCCTTTGAGAGAAAGGTCAAGTAGTGTGACCAAGCCCCCCCATTCTACATCTCATTAATCATCGATGATTCCTTGGTGCATAACTACTTGGTGGATAGTGGGGCCAACACTTCAATCATGCCAAAGTCTATTGCTGACCAGTTAAACCTCAAATATGAGTTACACACCAAGGGCATCCTATAGCTTGATGGTTCTTCCAAAAAACCATCAAGCATCATTAGGAATTTGAGCCTAACCTTATATGCTTGTCCTAGCGTGTCTATGGTGCAAGATGTGTTGATCTTAGATGTCACTCCTTGTTTTGCATTATGTCTTTTCAAATATTTCAAAGCCAAGATTAGGGGTTACCTTGCATAAAATTGGTCTTACATGGCATTTAGAACAAGGTATGGCACTAAGGTCTCAATCAAGGCTGAACCCATAACACAATTCCATATTGAACCCCATCAACTAGATAACATAAACCTCAATTGTACTATCTTTAATGAGGATAAGTTTACAATTGGCCAGGAGCTAAACACTCATCCTGAAGAGGTTCCATATTTGTTCTTGGATGAGCTATGGGGAGATAACCAATTTTTCAACCCTTTGGAAGATGTTGAGGAAAGAGACATGGATGTCTATCTATTTCATGAAGAGAATCAAGCCATGCCTTCCCTCATTGGCCCTAAATAATACCATAATGGTTTATGGAAGTTGTTCTTTGATGGCTTGAGGGGCAAAAATGGTGCATGTGTTGGGGCAATGTTGATTTCACCCTTAGGAGATTTTCTCTTCCTATAGGTTCCATTTCAGTTGCTCTTTAAATGTAGAAGAATATGAAGGTTTAATCGGTGGCCTTCAATGGGCCACCAAAAGAGGAATCAAACTACTGCAAGCTTATGGGGACAATGAACTCATATTTAACCAAGTTAAAGGCTTGAACATACAAAAAAACCTTTGATGAGGTCTTCCAAAAATAGAGTGTGGGACCTGATTGAAGATTTTGAGGTCTTTGACATTCAAGCTATCCCAAGAAATCAGAACCAACACGTTGATAGGATAGCAACCGTGGGGGCTCAGTTTGACACTCTAAGTGAGCTGAAGGAAACCAAGGTTCAACCACATGTCAAGGTGGTGGTGAGGCCACCAGTGTCAGATAATGAAGCCCACTGGTAGGTTTTTGAGAGTGACAAGCAAATTACTCATTTCTTAAAGTAGGAAGTTGAGTTTTCCTCCTCCAATCAAGTCAAATTATAGCATCAATATGAGGATCAGATTGTTCAGCTAAAGTTGAACAAACTTTTTAAGGGGCTGGTTACACTTAAGGGCCTTTTTCATGAAGGAGACCATATGAGGAAAGAAAAGGCAGTAATGTCTACTAACAAAGAAAATTATGAAGAGTCTTCATCTTTAAAGACAAACTTCTTAAGCTTGAGAAGGTAAGCAACAATTCTAAGAGGCACGCTTTCATAGCACTTTGCCAAGAGTATGCAAACATTTTTGCTTGGGAATACAGTGACCTAAAAGGTTTTGATCCTATGTTATCTCAGCATACCATAGATTTGGAGGCCAATGCCAGGCACATAAGGTAGAAGCAAAGGCCAGTTAACCCCAAGATAGAAGAGCTGATGAGGAAGGAGCTAACCAAGTTGATAGAGTCTAGGATCATCTTTGCCATCAAACACTCATCATGGGTAGCCAACTTGGTGCCTATAAAAAAAAGAGTGGGGAGATTAGGCTTTGTGTGGCCTTTAGAGATTTGAACAAAGTCTTCTTGAAAGATCACTACACTCTACCATCCATGGAACACATTCTTTAAGTAGTTGTAGGATTAGAACGCTTCTCTCTATTAGATGGATTTTTTTACTACAACCAAGTTTGGGTGAAAGATGAAGATCGATACAAGACTGCCTTCACCACCAAATAGGGTATGTATGCATACCAAAAGATGCTCTTTGGTCTACCAAATGCTGGCACAACTTTCCAAAGAGCCATGGACATGGCTTTCTAATGGATGCTAAACCAAATGGTGTTGGTATACTTGGATCACATCATAGTTTTCTCCAAGAATGCTAGTGAGCATATGGACCACCTAAAGCTAATTTCTGAAAGGTGCAGAGAGTATGGGATTTCATTGAATCCCAAGAAGTGTGTGTTTATCATGCATGAAGGCAAGTTGTTGGGCCACATCATTTCAAAGGAGGGGATGCCCATTAATCCTAAGAGAATAAGTTCCATCTTGGCCTTATTCTTTCCCAAGCATAAGAAGGGACTCTAAAGTTTCCTTGGAAAGATAATCTTTTTGAGAATATTTATCCCTAGTTTTTCAAGTTTAGTCAAGCCTATCATTGTTATGCTAAAGAATAACCAAGTGTTCACTTGGTCAAATTAAGGCAAGTCAACATTTGAGGCTATCAAGAAAACCATCGCTCAAGCACCCACACTTATGAATCCTGATTTCTCAAGGGATTTCGTATTGTATGCTTTTGTCAACATCAATAATATATCAACTATGTTGATGCAAAGAAATGGTGAAGGACTTGAGCATCCATTAGCATTTTTTAATCAGGGGCTTGAAGAGTATGAGGTGAGGTATACCTTTGTAGAAAATTAAGTCCTTGTAGTAGTAAGGAGCCTTAAGAAGTTTAGGCCAATGCTATCCAACAACAAAATCTAGTTTATGGTATCTCATCCTAGATTAAGAGACTTCTTCTTAACAAGGATTTGAGCAAAAAAAGAGTTAGTTGGATTACTAAATTCATGGAGTATGATGTGGAGATCAAAGTCACTAAGCTAGTAAGAGGTAAAGGCTTATGTGAGCATATGGTTGATGACCTTCATGAAGGCAAAGAGGTCATCTTGGTAACACAAGATAACCTATAAGTAGATGTACCTCCACTTCACACTAGTTAGCTCCATGATATGACGTACTTTTTGTAAACAGGTGAGTGCCCTCAAGGTATGGACAAAGCAAAAAGAAGGTATTTCAGACTTTAGTCCATACCTTATGCTTTAGTTGATGGATTTTTGTTCAAAATAGACCTCAATGGAGTACTCCTGAGGTACGTAGATGATGATCAAGTAGCCAAGCTTTTGGAGCATTTTTATGATGGACCTATAGGAGGTCATTTTTCTCTAAGGACTACTACAATAAATATCATGAGGGCTAGTTACTACTAGCCCAATCTCTTCAAGGACACTTATACATGGATAAAGAAGTGTCAGGAATGTGCTCTCTTTATGGATAAGCAAAGGTTAGCATCTTTCTCTCTCCACCTGATTTAAGTAGAGCAACCATTCATGCAGTGGGGTTAAGATATCATTGGTGTGATCAACCCCCCATCAAGTGTAGGGCATAAGTGGGTGATTACTACAATTGATTATTTCACCAAGTGGATGAAAGCCATTGCATTGAAGGAAGTCAATGAAAGTGTAATCTTATATTTCTATGATAACATTGTGACCAAGTTTGGTGTTCCATCCACTATCATATCTGATAATGCTTTGGCTTTCCTTGGTTTAAAAACAAGTGAATGGGCTCTCAAAATGGGCATCTACCTCAACACTTCTTCAAATTATTATCCTCAAGGAAACAGACTAGCTGAGTCCACAAATAAAATTTGTTGAGGATTATCAAGAGGACCATAGAGGAGAATCAGAGGGCATGGCACACCAAGTTGAAGACAACCTTGTGGGTTGATTGGGTAACTCCTAAAGCTACTATTGATAATTCTCTCTATGTTCTAGAATATGGAAGGGAGGCCAAGTTACCCATTTATATTGAGATACCCACATTAGAACTAGCCCATCAACTAGAGTTGTTGGAAGATGAACCCATGAATGTGAGATTGATAGAACTCACAGAGCTTGAGGAGGCAAGGGACCTTGTAATGAAGATGTTAGAAGTACATCAAGCTTAGGTCAAAAAGGCTTTTGACAAGAGAGCTAAAATAAGAACTTTCAAGGAAGGAGACATTTTTCTCAAATGGGACCCAAAGAAGGCCAAACCAGGCAACCATACCAAGTTTGACAGCTTGTGAAGTGGACCTTACATGATCTATGAATGCAAAAAATATAACACTTTTCAACTTTCCCAACTAGATGGGGAGGTATTACCCATCCCAGTCAATGAGATTTATCTAAAGACTTGTTATTATAGGATATTGTAGTCATTATATATATATCGTACCTTTTATATAGTTTTTCATGTTTTTTTTTAAGTGCCTTGTGCACATCCATTTTAGTTATGTGTTTTCCCTTCCCTAAGTGCCTTGGGCATAGTTTGTTTCATTTTGATTTTTCTTGTTGCTTCAAGGGAGGTTTCTAGATAGAGCCAACATTATACAAAAGTAGTGACTCCATGCCCAATGGATCCAATGAAGAAAATGAGTTGGGTTCTCAAGAATAACATATATGGTTCCATGTGAGTCACTAGAAATGTTGGACATTTTTGGCCCATATATCAAAATTTGCTGAAGTATGAAAAAGGGAGCTTTGAGGTAAGAAAATGGCAAGTCTTTGGGAGAATTTCAGGTTTTTTAGCAGTGACAACTTCGAGTTTCTGGGGGGCATAATTTAAATTAGGTTTCCAACAGTGCTTGACTTCTAAATGTTTTATAAGTAGAAGTAATTCAAGTTTTTGAACATGAATTACTCATGGATAGTGTATTTTAGGTTATCCAAGGAGCACTACCTGACTACTTCATAGGTTGTGAGCAGTCAGAAGCTCAAAATAAGTAAAAGGGTTTGAAAAACCTAATTTGGTCTTGAAAAATAGTGCTTCTTAGGTTCTTCAAGAGACAAGTCTTCTCCAAAAATCAAAGGTCCTTTTCACTTTTTTGAAAGGTCTTTCAAAAAACTTGAATGTACACATAAAAAATCAAGAGGGTATTTTCAAAATGCCGAAGGGCCTCTTTTGGGATCTTTTCAACATTTCTGAAAGACCAATCAACTTTTCTAAGGGTCACTTTCATAAATCTAAAGGGCTTTTCCTTCTCCAAGTGGACAGTTGCAAGTTTCTTGAAGGGTGTGTTACCCTTTAGAAGGACCATTTAAAAATTCTCGAAGGGTATCTTCCCCTTCGAGAGGATTATTTACAAAATTTTGAAGGGACATGCAGGAAGCTTGAAAGGTCTCTCACCCTTCAGGAAAGTCCATTTTGAAAATTTTGAAAGGTAATTTATGAAGGAAGAAAGCAAGAAGGAAGCATCAGACAAAAAGTTTGAAGGAATTCCTTTAGAAAAATTGTCCAAAGAAATTCTTTCAGTAGATTTGCCTGAAAGAAAAGGCCAAAGTAATTTCTCTGAAGGAATTCTTTCAAAAAAAAACCTAAGACCAAGTGTCCAAAGAAAATGATGGGCTAGTGGACATCAAAATAAGGATAAGTGACTAATCATTGGAAGTAATTGGGTTTCAAAACCTTGAAGTCTTAAGGCTTATAAACAACCAAGTGAAAAGACTTCAAGATGGACAATTTTGAAGTATGTAAGCTTAGAGAACCTGAATTACTCTGCATATATTAAATCAAGTTTTTCCAAGTACTTTACTTAAAAGGCTTTATAAGTAAAGGATCTGGGAAAGTCTAAAGTTGGAGAGATCAAAGAACCCAAATTACTTTGCATAGAGTAAATTGGGATTCTTTAAGTGCTTGACTTAAGCTTGGTCAAGTAACGCAAGAATCATGATGTAATGAATAAAAGGCTACTACATGGCATAAGCTAGAGCAGAAAGGGCCAACCAGTAAAGGATAAGTGGCACAAAGATGACCAATGAGCATGAGAGAATCCA
Source organism: Torreya grandis (assembly GCA_037957365.1). NCBI lineage: Eukaryota > Viridiplantae > Streptophyta > Pinopsida > Cupressales > Taxaceae > Torreya > Torreya grandis. Next base: position 3,348,848 of record JARHVA010000473.1, read on the forward strand.
AGCAGCTAGTAGTTGGAAATTATAAAGGCTCTCATCCACCATTGTTCACTCCCCATAATCATTGTTTGATTCTTAAATGTAGCATGGCTAAAACACATGGAGACTTGCATCCTTTCAGTATGGCACGTAAAGAGAAGGAAGCCACATCAATATTGAAGCCAAATATTAAATCCATCATGCCAAGAAGAGACATTCCAGCTATTCACAACATGGCTTCTCAAATATGCCAAAGAAAAACTTAAACATGAGAGGGGCTCGAGAGGATTGTTTAGTGATCTTAAATGGCATATTTAGGGACAACAAGGGAGGATGAAATCAAAGTTCCAACCATCAACGACTTCTTTTTTCTTCCCCTTCTCTCTCCCTCCTTTTCTATATAAATAAAGGATTTGGGCCAAGCAAATGATCCCCAAATTGGTGATATAATTACTCTACAAAAATCGCTTTGTGAATGACTCTTTTGAAGCAATACAAGGATGACTTTTCTATTTTTGGTTAAAACAAGTGTGCACATTTGGTTTCATTTATAGAATGTATGATTGTCATGCATCACCTATGATTTTTTTCAATCGCCTTGCTTTTGATCATTTTGGTTTTATGCAAGATTACGTGAAGTGTCTATGTGTTGAGCTCTCCTTGAAGTGTCACCAGTTCATAATGTCTCTTGTAGACTTATTTTTGTTATCCTTCAAAGTGCAAGGCTTCCCTTCAACCTCCTCGTAAAATCTCGACGCTTATGGCCTTGAGATAGAACTAGATTAACATGTGTCATGTTTGGGTCATCAGTAGTTGGCTCTTTTCCCAGACCAAGTGGATCACTTATTTTTGGTACATCACCTCCCTTAGCTTAGATTTCCTTTTTAGTCATCTTCCTACCCTTTTTCCTTAGCTAATAACAGATTTTAGTGTGAGATCAAGAGATGAAGTGAAGCACCTCTGAAACTAGCCTCATAAAAAAACCTAGAGGTTCAACCTCACCATAGGATACCCACATCTTGAGGTTGTCCCTATCCTTATAGCTAGAAGTGAGAGAGCCTAAAGAACTCTCTCATAAGGGTGCAATTCCAAGCTATAACAAGTATTAAAGCTTAATTAGATAGATGTAATTATAATTTGATTCAAGATCAATGTTTTTATTTTATCATTCATTAAAATATTCATGAAAAGTAAAAAATTTCATTTCAATTTTAAATTTTAAGTATCAAACTGAGAAAAATATCGTTGATCTTACCACCTTGTCTGCTCTCTTGATTTATGAAGAGCAAGTAATGACTAATTTTTATTCTAAAGAGAATGGCACTTATACACTTATCATATTATATAATTCTTATGATAACACTAAAAACCAAAAATATAATCCTAATTATTTTGATAGAAAAAATGGGAACAAAGAATCTGGCAAAAAGAACCATAAACCCAAGTTTAATGGGAATTGTAACCTTTGTGGTAAGTATAGTCATAAAAAGGAAACCTATTATGAAAATAAAGACAAATTAAAAATAAATCTTCTAAAAATAACAAAAGAAAGAATTTCAATCAAAATAAGTAGAAAAATTAAAACCCTAATTAGAATAATCATCAAGATTCAAATGTTATTACTTTGTATGCTGCTTTATTTACTTCATATGAAAATGAATAAATTTTAGATAGCGGTGCATCACATCATATGACATGATTATTTTATATTTTGTGTGATTTTAAATATATATTTAAAATAATTTAATTAAGAAATAATTTTTTTTAGAAACAACTAAATAAGGAAAAACAATATTTTCCAATGTTACTATAAATGATGTTTTCTATGTACCTAAGCTTAAAAAGAATTTGTTATCTTGTTCTCAAATTACAAATAATAATTTTATTATAAAATTATTTAAATATAGTTGATCTATTAGAAATCAATTTGGTTTTTTAATTAATGAAGGAGTTTAAAAGAATGGTTTATATATTTTCTCTCTTTCTTCTGCATGTTTTCTTTCATCACATAGTAAAAATGAATCTCAATTACGACAAAAAATTAGAAGATGTTAATTTTATAAATTTATATGATATATCTATAAATAATATTATTTTTAGATTTTATTCTATCTCCTCTCATCATTAAACTTATGAGGGTTGCTTACGTGGTACGCAAAATACTAACCTTTTTTTACAAGAATCATGATGCAAATTCCTTATATCCTTTAGAAATGATTCATAATGTTATTGTAGGACCTATTGAAGTTGTATCTCTTAATGGTTATTTGTATACTATTGATTTTATTTATGATTACATTAAAATTATAATTTGAAACTAGTGTTAAAAATGTATATGATTTTTTCTATTAAGAGATTAATAATTGATAATGGTAGTGATTAGTTAGTAAAGAATATGATTATTTTTTCATTAATTATAGTATTCAAATAGAATTAACAACTCCCTATTCCCTTCATCAAAATGGTATTACTGAAAAGAAAAACTGCATCATTATTGAGATGGCTAGAACAATATTGCATTTTACAAATGTTCCTCCTAGTTCTTATGAGTTGAAGCTATGAATACTACTATGCATATTTTGAATAAAAAATCAACTTAATCTTTGTATTTTTCTACATAAAAATTGTATGTATGTTCATAGTATTTCATTTGTTTTGATAAAACCATTTTGTTGTTACTTTAGAGATACTAACTATATTGATAGTGTCTCATCTACATTGTATTTGTTAGTAAAATAATTTAATATTAATTCTTGAAAAATACATATTACAATTTTATTATAATATATATTTATCTTAGATGATAAATCAAATAAAATATATAGATATTATGATTATTTTTAATCAGTTAGCATTGAAATACATTATATGCATAACATCATACTTAATTTGATAAAATAACCATGTTTTAGTTATTGCATTTGGTAAGAAGATCATGCTCAGTGAGTTTGGATCTTTTGTGTTTCAATTGATTAGATACTCATTTGATTGTTTATGCTAACATCCTTATATGTTTTGTTTGATAATAAGATATGTTATAAAATGCAAAGTGTAAATGGAGTTTGTATTATTGGCTCTTCATCATTTACTTTACTAAGCATTTTATTCTTACATCTCTAAACTTATTTATTTTAGACTCCTATATGTTTTATTATATGATGGTATTTTTTGTTAAAATTATCCATATTTGATGTATGAGAGGTTATACTTCAATCTTTTTTTGAAGCATATTAAACTTGCAAAGTGTTTTTATAAAACTCAAATGATAAAATGAGTTATTTCTAATAGGATATCTAATATTTGGTTAAACTTAGTATCATATTATTAGTAAATTATTATGTGCACATCACATGATAGTTGGAAACAATCATCTTATCAATATTGGAGACATCCAATAATGATTTGCATACAATTATTTATGTTTTATTTACTATGTAATCAAAGTAGTGAACTTGTTTGCTAAAATATGACATGATTGTTTTCAAAATGTGTTTTACCATAGAAAAATATATGTCACATTTTTATGTATGTGGTTATTGTGATGTTAACCATTCTATGCTATCATGAATCTATTTTTGAATGTGTTTAATTTTTTTGCAGGTGCACAACACTAATAATTTAAGCATATCTAAGTTCATGTGCATTTTATCTGAGAGAAAATCTTCAATGGTGATATAAGTATGTAGTTCTATCATACAAAGGAATTAATGGCATATACCTTCACAAATCCACTGGGTGCTACCAAATTTTTGGTAGTTCATACAATGATGGGCCTCTCAGAGTTGTCACTAAGGGGGAGTGTGCATGAAAATATCACTTTTTAATGGCTATATATTTTTTCTCCTTATTTATACTTCTTATTATAAAGCATTATAAAATTCATGTGAAAGTTTTGTAATTTAAGTAAACTTCATGTGAAATTTTTAATTTTGTATTCTAATACATTAAAAACATACTTTGTAATGGAGGTCATTATGTTATAAAAAGCTCTAAATATGTTTGGTTGATTATTCATGAGAAATTGTGAAATATAGTCTCATGATCATGCTAGCCTAATCTTACTTTCAAATAGTTTATGGATTATAATTCTTTTTGTTTCAAAAGATAACTTTTGGCATGATGAAAGTTTTTAAATCCTTAAATTGTATATATAGTATAATTTTTTTAAAGTGACTGACATTTATCTCCACTTAGCATTAAGGGAGAGTGTTAGAACATTTAATTCTAAATAGGCTTACTATCCCTTAGTCTTGGTAAATAATTAAATAATAATAATATATTATTTATTAACCAAAGGTAATAACCTTATAAAAATAAATAATAAAGTTATGTCTATTTAATAAATTATACAATTTAATTAAATAGGTCATCAAAGTGGATGGATCTGTTATTTCACAGTGGTCATCTCCCCTCATGAATATTATAAATAGGGGTTTGTCCCTGTTGTTATTCATTTGAATGAATTTTAGTAAATTGTGAAAACATTAATATTTGTGTGTCAAATATTTACAAAATTTCTGTGAAAACAATTATTACAGAGGAGAAGTGACGAGAAAAGAATTGTATTGGGGTTCTATGTTTCTCAATTATATGAATATCAACTATTGTGGGTTTTTTACCTTTTGAGATTTTTTCACCTATATCTTTGTATCAATATTGGCTTGTGTTTTGTTTATTAATTCTCATCTAGATCTACTTATGTGTGCTTAATTTAATATATAGTACATACATTACATTATTTAACAAATCTTATGTCCACTGAGGCAGGTCTACAAGCATTTTATTAGTCATAAAAAAATAAGAAATGAAAAGGATGCAAATATATCATTAACCCTTTTACTTACAAAAATATGTATATATATTTTACCTATGCCCGATAAAAGATAACTAATTTAATAACTAACTCTTGTGGAAATGTAATCTGAAAGCTAGTTTAATTATTAACCACAAAACATAAAACAAACTAAGTAAATATGATAATGATTTATTAAATGGGGTGTCATTATAAATAAATGTACATGCCCCTTTTAGGATTATTATTACTTAAAAATTAAACTAAATTAAGATTTTAGAACAAGTCCTAATAATGTGGGTATAAAAATTCAATAAAATGCACATGTTGAGCCTTCACTCACTGACACTCCAAGCATTTAGATACAAAATCAGTTGCATCTTTCTTGAATCTTTTCTAGAAATACAATGGTTTTAACTTTGGTAAGAGATTAGTTACTCTAGTATGCCTTGAATAAGGAGTATTGTGTACTTACTTTAGCATAATATTTCTCAAAAATTTTCTATCAAGCACATATATTTTACTATTGAACCTTTAAAGCTCATCATTTCCAAATTAAAAACCCTAATATCTATGATCTTGAGAGCTTTTGGCCATGGCTTTCTTAATCTATTCGTAGAATTCATCATCAGGTGAGGATTTTACTACCTGATCTTGAAAATTACTTCTTAATGTGGCCAAAGCCTTAGTGTACCTTTTATGGCTAAGGGCATCTACAAATATGTTCTAGTTACCCTTAATGTAGTTAATGTATAAATCATAATATGATAGAAAATCTAACCATTACCTCTTATGAACATTGAGGTTAGGCTAGGTGAATATATATTTAAGACCTAAGTTATTAATCTTAAACTCAAAAGACTTTCCCAACAAATAACACCTCCAAACTTGCAAAACATGAACTATGGTAGCAAGTTCGAGATCATGAGGAGCATAATTTGCCTCATATGGCTTAAATTTCTTAGATTCATAAGACAAAACTAAGCCATCTTTTATAATAACTCCTAAACCATATCCAAATGCATATATTATAACTATAAATTGACCATTCACATCTAGAATTTGTAACATTGATATTAAAGTAAGCCTTTGTTTTAGAACTTGAAAGACTTCTTCGCACTTATCAGACCACATAAAATGCTGATATTTCTATTAAAGAGAGGTAATAAGATTAGTTATCTTGTTGAAATTTGGTACAAAATAAATACACACACACAATATATATATATATTTAGGGGGAAAAAATTATTCAATCCAAATCGAGATACAAGGCAAAAGCCACAGGCTCAATAAAAAGGAAAACTGCCAATAAACCAAACAACAACATTACATAGTTTTGTCTTCCAATAAAACTCTCTCCAAAATACCCAGATAATTACAAGGTAACTCATCCCTACCACTGATATCCCAACCATCCCCTTTCTCTGAGGCCCACTTCGCCAAGCAATCAGCCACGCTATTCCATTCTCTAGGAATGTGACAGAAAGAGACAGATTCCAAGGAACTACAAACACTTAAAATATGCCAACTAAAACCATCTAATCTCTGGTTGTTCAACATATCCCCAACAATCTGAGAGTCAGACTCACAGATAATCCTCCTCTAGCCAAGAGAGCAACCCCACTCAACAGCAATCTTAATAGCAAGGGCCTTCATCAGGTTATTAGAGTAATGCCCTTTGTAGATAGAGAAGTAAAAAACAACATCACCATCTTTATTTCTACCAATACCCCCAATACCAGCATGCCCAGGATTCCCACGAGAAGATCTATCAGTATTAATCTTTAGGACCCCATCTGGAGGAGGTGCCCACTTCCCTTCACAATAGACCCATTTCTTGACACGACGGGGCATAATACCAGCAATGCAACCCCTATTATTAACACTCAGGCTCAGATCCCACACAACTTCCACATCCCCAGGATCAATACTTTCAAACATATCACATTTAGCAGGAATAGTCTCTTGAAGCCTACTGATAATCTTCGTCCACAGTTCACCACTATCTAATTTGGAATCACAAAAAACTTTGTGGTTCCGTTCTAGCCAAAGGTTCCAAAGAATGAAAATAGGCCCAATGATCCAGGCCACCTGGAGAAAATACGTCTTCGCAGGAGGCCTGCCCAGGCTCTCCCAAAACTCAATAAGAGAGGAAGCATGAATGCAACCATGATGCCAAGCCTCCCACCATCTGTGTCAAATCTCATGAGAAAAGGGGAAGTGAAAGAACAAGTGGGAAGAACATTCTTCACTGCATAAATAAAGAAAACAAATGGGAGGTCCCTGAAACCCCTGTTTACGAAGATTCTCCCAAGTGAGACATTTCGTCTGGCCAACCAACCATAAAAATAAGTTACACTTGTGCCAAGAAAAGTTGTTCCAAACCTTCCTCCACCAGGGCACCTCAGCAAGACCATGTAAATTCCTATCAAGCATAACATAACCTTGAGCAATAGTATAATTACCTTTTGGGCTAGGACTCCAAGCCAACTTGTCCCTCTCATTCAGAGAGCTGCAAAGCTTGCTCTCCAAAGCCTTACACAAAGTAGCATGATCCTCATCAGAACCACCCACAGGCCACTCCTACGGATCCTTCCAACAAGACACCTCCAGTTGACAAATGTGCTTAACTATTTTAAAATGCTCCACCTTAATCCAACCAACATCAGAGAACATCTGGCAAAGAGGCAGAAGCTGAGGGAAACTAGAAAGAATGGGAGGGTGACCATCCCAAGAGTCCAGCCAAAAAAGAGCATTAGAGACATTATTACAGATCCAGAAGAGCCCATTCTAAACAAGCTAAGCTCCCTTCTTAAGAGTATCCCAAATGCAAGAACCTTTGCCCAATAAAGCAATCCACATCACATCCTATCTCTCAACCCCAGGAACATACTTGAAAGTAAGAATCTTGTCCCAATCCTGATCCTGGTTGTTGCACCATCTCCAGTATAGCTTAGCTGCCAAAGTTGTAACCACAAGAGCCACAAACCTAAGGCCAAGGCCCCTAACATGCTTCAGCCTATAGATAGACTCCCACTTGACTAAACTCCACTTTGAGGAAAGGAGGTTACTCAACCAAAGGAATTGTCAAGAAAGAGCATCAAAATCCCTCACAAAGGAGGCAAGAGGAATCTGCACACAACACCTATAAATAGGGAGAGACTGCACCATAGCTTTTAGGAGGATCACTCTACCAATAGAAGAGATCCATCCGTAAGTCCAATGACTAACCTTAATCTGGAACTTATCCAAAATCCCCTACCAAAAATCTCTACGTTGAGGTCCCAGAGCCAAAGGAATCCCTAGGTACATCAGGGGAAGAGGGCCAATTTGGAATCTAAGAATCTTGGAAATCCTATTCTAAATGAGTCAAGGAGTATTAAATAAATAAATGGAAGATTTATCATCATTAATACTCTGACCAAAAGCTTTCAAGTAGATGTCTAAAGTTCTCCTAAAATTCACTACCTCACTAATTCTAGCCAAGCCCATCAGTCCAGTATCATCCACAAATTGAAGATGAGAATAGGGAGGGAGATCATTGTTCCAGATCCAACTGTGAATAAGACCCTACCACACCTGAGATTTAATAAATCTACCAAGACCCTCCACCATGATAATAAAAAGATAAGGGGATAGAGGGTCCCCTTCCGAAGTCCCTGAGAATCACTAAACCAATCTGAAGATTCCCCATTGATGAGAACAGAGAAGGAGGACGAGGTCACACAACTAAGAACCCAGCTCACCCATTCCTCTTTAAAGCCAAAGGCCAAGAGGATATTATGAAGGAACTCCCAGCTCACTCGATCATAAGCTTTAGCCATGTCAAGCTTAAAGAACATCACCTTCTCCTTAGAGGAAGCCATAGAGTGAATAACCTTCGTAGCAATCATGACACCATCCAAGATTTGTCTCCCTTCCACAAAACCTCCTTGCTCAGCATAAATCAAAGCACCAAGGAGAGGTTTGAGTCTCTCATCAATTAGCTTGGTGATGATCTTGTAGACAACATTGCATAAAGCAATAGGCCTGAAATGATCCATCCGATTAGCCCCCTCCTTCTTAGGTATGAAAGCCAGAAAAGTAAAATTCAAAGACTTAAGCATTTGTTTGTTCTTAAGAGATTCTTGAACCACCTCAAGGAGATCAGACTTTATTATTTCCCAAAATTCTTGTAAGAACTCAATCAGAAACCCATTTGGGCCAAGAGCTTTACCTTTTTTCATACTAAACACAACTTTCTCCAATTCAGGTAACAAGATTGGACACAAAAGAGCCCTGTTCATCTCATCCAAGACCAAGCAAGGAATACAATCCAAAATAGCCCTCTCCTCAGATCTAATAGCAATATCCTCCTTAGTAAAAAGATTAGAAAAATAGTTGACAACTTCCCTGGAAATTTCACCACAAGATGAGAGTTGAGTCCCATCACTCGAGACAAGAGTTGAAATAGAGTTCCCTTGCCTATGGGCCTTAACCAAGTTATGAAAAAATTCATGTTCCTATCCCCCTCCTGAAGCCAATCAATATGAGATTTTTGCTTCCAAAAAATCTCCTCGTGAAGCTTCCAATCTTCTAAGCCCCTAAGGGCCAAGGACTCAGCATTCAAAAGGTCAAAGGACAGCCCATGGTCATGAATTTGATGAGTGACACTATCCAGCTTGGACTGAGCAGCAAGCTTCTGAGCATGCAGGTTCCCAAAACATTATTTATTCCACCTCTTAAGCCTATACTTCACATGTTGAAGCTATTTACTAAAAGTGTACATGGCCCTCCCATGGGTAGAAAGCCCTTCGTACCACCAATCCAGCAAAAGATCCTGAAGAGATTGATCCTGTAACCACATCAATTGAAATTTGAAAGAAGGATTTTTAGTCACCCCATAAGAGGAGACACAGAGTTTGATAGGCTAGTGATCAGATCCCCTCCAATCCAGGATTTGAGAACTAGTAGTCCACCTGCTGCTCATCCAATAACAAGAAACCAAAAATCTATCGAGTCATTCTGAGATAGCCTCATCACCACACCTCCTATTATTCCAAGTAAAAACTCCATTGATTGGCTTCACATCAACAAGGTTAAGGAAACCAATATTATCTCTGAGCAAAAGAGAAGAAGGATCAAGCCTAGCTAACCCTCCTCATTTTTCATCCATACTAATAATAGCATTAAAGTCACCAGCCAAAATCCATGGGAGAAACGGGTCCAGAGAACGGATAAAATTGATATGATCCCAAAGATGTGTCTTACCTAGAAGATCAGTATGACCATAAATATTAGAGAAAAGACATCTTTCACCAGTTTCAAAATTGAAGGCAACCATAGAGATGGAAGACCGACTAGAAACCCACCATAAGGGGGAGACTTTCCTCAGGTTCCAAAAGCAAGCCACCCCCCCAGAACTGCCCAATGCCCCCACCCCCTGCCAGTAGCCTTGGGGCCAGATACACAAAGCAAAATTATTCAAACCATCCACTGTAAGCCTGGTTTCTTGCATAAAGAGCACATCCAGAGCCTGAGACTCGATTAATCTATGAACAACCTTTTATCTAGGGATGTTGTTCAACCCCCTTGCATTCCATGATAAAACTATCATTTAGGGGGGTGGGATAAGTGGGAATCAATGGGTTTCATAGACCCAGACTCAACCAAAGTATCACCCATAATCTTAATCTTCTCTTGATCAGTCTTCCTTCCGCTCCTTGACTGTTTATCTAGAGGCCTCTTTTTAAAATATTTTTGTTGCAGGCCTAAGGCAGGAAGAGACTTAGCACCCTTCACAGGATCTGCGGATCCCTTTGTAACTTGGGGACAAGGAGCCAACCTAACAGTACCCACCAAAATCTATGACTCCTAGATGCCACCAATATTCTAAACTTGAGAAGGCAAGTCCAAAGCCGGCTGACAGACTTATTGAACCCCTGATGATAAAATCAGATCCACCTTCATTTCTTCCACCTCCTAAATTTCTACCTGACCCTTAACCCTAGAATAAAGCTCAACTGGAATACCATCTTCTTGGACTATGCTATTAAGAACCTCAAACCTATTAAATGTGCCATCATTCTATCTATCCATCCAAGATCTCTTCTTGCCTTTGCCTTTATTACGGGATTTAACTAGGATAAATCCCTCCTTATCGACAGGCCCATCAGACACTGGAGCTTTCCCCTTGTCCATCCTAGGAGGTCCAGAGGCAGACAAGGGGGAATATTTCAAGCTAGGACATCTGCAGTGTAGATGACCATATTCATGGCAAATTCTACATTTAAATGGAAGGGTTTCGTAATCTAGCTATTGGATCCAGGAGGAAGAACCCATGCAAATTTCCATAGAGTTTGGTAATGGATTATTCAAATCAACTTTGACACAAATACGAGTAAAAGAAATTATCTTACGATCTTGAGTTTGTGAAGCCGATCCAACAGGTTTCCCAAGAAGCAAAGAGATTGAGTGGAGGATATCTTCCCTCCAAAATTCCAACGGAAGCCTCGACAAACAAACCCACACAGGCACCCATGAAAGGATCTCTTCAGCAAAGTTGAAGCCCATATGCCAAGGCTTGATGAAGATCCCAACCTGGTTAAAGAAATAAGGGACACCTTCAAAATCCCTATTCATATCTGACATGCTTGAAAAAATAACCAGGAAATAGTTATTAGCCGCTAAAATAATCTCCATATCTCCTTCAAGGTTCCAAACTCGACATGCCCAAGATTCCAACACAAGAAGAGAAAGATGAAGGCCCAAAAATTTTAAAATAACAGCATGCTTGCACCAGTAATCAACATCCTCTAAAACTTGCTCAGGTTGAATAACCAAAACCGTTCTATCTTTTGATCTCTCCAAACATCCATTTACTTTATTAATTCAAAATGACCCTTTTGACGAGGAGGTACCCTCTCTAGAAAGAGGAAACTCAGTTCGATCCTTGTTAATGGCATGCATCAAAGAGGATGGATCTACCATCTCCAAATCCAGGGAAGAAGCAAGACCCCAATTCTCCATGGCTATACGAGCTCAAGCACCAATCCCAAATTGCCATGCACCCCCCATCCAAGAGACCCACGCACTAGTCAGTGGCTAAAAAAATGCCCAGCCATAGAAAGGAGATCAAACCCCTATCCAACACCCTCCAGACCCCTGTGAACATAGAAACCTCCCCCCCCCGTAAACACAAAATGGCCACCGACGCGCTCAAAAGACAGACTAAGCAAGCTAGGGCACGCGGGTCCTAGCTCACACTAGAGCTCCATGAAATGCCATCCTAGTATCCAAATACACACAATATTTTTAATCTTTAATACCTATTAAGACTTTTTCTCTTACAGGAACATGTTAAGTTTTAATATCTCTGAGTGCATACTTTAAAAAGTGCACTGAGAAAGGGGTGGGTAGACCATTGGTGCTTTGCAAGATTATTGTGATTTTATATCATTACAATCATTAGTACAACTTATTTAAAAAATTTAGTCCATTTACATCTCATGATGCCTCCTTGAAACCCTGAAATATGACTACGTCTAAAATCCATTAGGACCCTCCAAAATCTAAAATTTGCATAACTATTATAGGTCTGAAACCACATTCAAACATATTGAAAGTATAAATATAAAATATAACTTAAATTATAATAAAATATATGTCCATTTAAACATAAACATATAGTTGATTATACTTAAATGTTTATTTTATATTTATGTTACCTATTTCAACATGTTTCATGCAATTATCTAACTCCATAAACAATATCCCCTACCTAAGCCAAACCTATTTTTACCATCATCTGAAGATAATTGAATGGGTCAAGCCTATTTTTGGAATTGAGCACACTACAGGACTAAGTTAGCCTAGCCGACTTAGTCTATGACCTAACTGGTCTATTTCCTAAACAACAAGGTCGACTAAGCTGACTATATCAAATAAAATTTTAAAAAAGTTTAGGGTTAGATTCAAATATATAAACACATCCTTTACCTCATTTCTAATAGAGATAATCATTCATTTGTGCATCTTTATCTGCTTATCCACCATTCTACTTGAGGAATCATTGCTTAGGGTTTCATACTTCCTTTGGAGAAGAATCTTGTCTTATGGGAAAAGTCTTTTGGATGCATAGGATAAGTCTTATAGCCTAGAGCTCATCTATCTTTGTTATCCTTACAAACCATAAAAACTTTTTATAAATCACCATTTTCCATAGATTAAGGCTCGACAGGTTCTTCTTCAAGGTAAGTATTTCTAACTCTTACTCCTCTTTTATTAATAGATAGATTTGTATATATTGGCTTATGAATGTTTTTATCTCTTTATGATTAGGATTACTTCTACATTGACTTGAGTATAATTATTATTTGCATGTTTATTATTTATGTCTATTATTTTCTATTTGTGCCATAAGCTTTGGTTACAAACCATAGGACCTAGCTAGGGTTATTGTGTGGTATTACTTGATTAGAGGCTTTAGAACCCTCTATAGTGATATTGTATGGTAAGAGACCCCTTAGTTAGGTATATCAGATCCATATTGGTCATGACTTTGATTTTATAAATGTACTAGCAAAAAGAAGGGTTAGTTTGAGTTATCTTCTCTGAGTTAGGATTGAATTTTAGATCAGCTTTACTTTCCTTTGTATACAAAAACTTCTTGTAGTGCCCTGCTAACCCATGAAAATTTGAATCTTATACATATTTTTAGGTGCTAGCCAATCGAAAATGGATCTAATCTTAGTTAGATCCAATGAAATTCCCTTTGTAGAGATAATGTGTCCCAAGTATTATACTCTTCTATCAAAGAAAGTGCACTTAGACAACTTTCCATAAAGTTTGTGCTTTCGCAACTACTGTAATATATGCAAGTGATCAACATGATCTTCTTAAATTTTGGAATAGATGATAATATCATTTAAAAAGACTAGCACAAAATAATAAAGATAATCCCTAAACACACTATTCATGAGATTCATGAATATTACTGGTACATTTTTTAATTCAAAAATAAGTATTGTGAACTTGTAGTTGTTGAATATTTGTCAGTGATGTCATGGAGGTGTCTAGATGAGTGGATGAAATGTCTTCATATTCTAAGTATCAATGACAAAGTGTGCAACGTGTTTGTCCTAGTATGCTTGAAGTAGGCTTGGTTGATCTTTAATTTTGGCATGATTAGGGATGAGTCTGAATTATTGAGCATATGTGAGGGGTCCTATTAGATGTCAAAGATTATTAAAGAGATTGTGTAAGTGTGTGGTATTTATCTAGTTCTTCATTATGTTCATCTTGGCATAGTTGGTTCAATGGTAAAAAAATCTGATTAGGCAGTTTGTTGATGTCACCATTACCATGTATGGATGAGTCATGGGGAGTTGGTCATATGGGTGTGATCACATTAGTCCCAATTTGTTATGGTTTAATTTTAGGTCATGAATTTGAATGTAACTAAAGATATGTGAGTGAAAATTTTACCTATCAGATAAAATTTACTAAGTTCCTATACTTAGCCAAACTGTCACTGCACATCATGTAGACATGTATGATCCAGCAAGTTTATGAATTTATTGTAGGTACTTAAAGAGTAAATAATGGAAAAATATTTTCATGGTGATGTTATCTATATTTCCAATAATTTACCTTGAATATTTGGAGTCTTGAAGTTTTTTCTAGCTCGAGATATAAATCTTCAAAGTTGCACTTGCATAATGTGATGGGCCAGAGACCATCAAGATAAACTACATTGAAGTCTGAGTTAATATAGTCAGTAGATATAATGTTGCATGTTAATTCAGAATATTGATCTAATGGTGCATGTAAGATTAAATATGTCAAATAATGAATGTGTTAGTGACATGTGTCACATTCACAAAGCTTGGACAAAAGATCAATGACAAGCGTATGATCATGTAGTTAGAAGATCAACAATGTGCATTACATTCTATAAGTCAAATTTGTAGAAGGTATGTGAGTATTATAAGTGTCATAATCATGGGATCTTAGAGCTTAGATCAATGGTGAGTGATGCAAGATAAAAACTTGGTTAATCCACAAAGATCGATGGTGTGTATTTGGTCAATATCGAAAGGGTGGATGAGATGAGATCAACATGTTTGAGGTTTAACATTTGGATAATGGAGAACCATGAGTTAAATTTTGAGATAAGTCTAAAAAATATAAATGGTGCGAGTTAAGTGAATAGCATGATATGTGTTTTAAGTGATAGAGGTTTAATTATGACCATCTAGATTTAAATATTTGAATTTAATGAAGGAAAGATTGGTTCTAGGTTTTTGAGCCATAAATTATGATCTATATAGAATTTGATGTTAAAATAAAAAACAAAGTTGAAGAGGACTTCAAGGCACATCTATAAATATTTATTTTAAGTTCTAAATTTTTGTATAATCAAATTTATTGACCTTCAAAGTTGACTATGTGTTTATTCATGTTCTACAAGTAACCTGAGAAGGGTAATAGAGTTATTCTTGATGGTATTTTAATGTTTCAAGATGAGATAAATGTCAAAGAGTGTTTTAGAATCCATGAGGACCATATATTTATATTATTAACATTTGATCGATCATATTTAGTATGATCAAAGTTTTAGAAGGTGACTATGTGTTTGTTCATGGTGGTTATGTGCACCGAATGTTGTTTGAGTGAATTAAGTTTTAGCATAAGGGTGTTGTGATTGTTTTTATCACTTAAATAGAAACTATAGATTGTGTGGCATGGGTCTATGTATTTTAAAGTGTTTCTATGTTCTTAGTTTACTCAAAGAAGTGTCAAAGAGGTGAATGGATCTTCATAGGATCTAAAAGGTGACTTAAGCCTATTTGAAAGAGGGTTATGCTCAAAAGTGACCCATGTTAGATGCCTTAAGGGTGAAGGCATGTGTTGTGGCTGACAAAGAAGGTTTCAAACATAATAATCATGAATAATATATAAAATTTTAAACCAAATGTGATGTTTTCTAAGTTTATTGAAAAGAGGTGAGAGACTAGAGAGAAGAGGTGTATGTGAGAGTTGAAGAGCGAATAAAAGGGTGCGTGCCCATTGGATGGGTTTAAGAGAAGAGTAGTTTGATGACTACGTGTATGAACTATAGGTTATATTTTCAATGTCAAAGATAGTGCTCTTGCAGGTTTAAATATTGAGGATGAGTGAAGGATAGATGGTGTCTGTGTGAGCTTGGTGGTTGATTTGAGAGGTAGATCAAACTGTGGATTGTGTAGTGTATAGAGTTGAATAGAGATGATATACATTATATCTCCATTAGATTGGAAAATAATCAATGATTAGGATATGTTATTTTCATAGGTGTTGTGAGGGTCTCAACATCTAGGTCACAAAGACTTGACCAACATGTGGTCACAAAGACTTGATCATCTTAGGGGCAGGAGCTCCTTATGAAAAAAGTGTTTCACTAGATCCAATCAGAAGGAATTGAAAAATAGGTGGCTATAAGGACTTGATCATCCTAGGGGTAGGTGTTCCTTGTGAAAAAGGTGTTTCACTAAATTCTAGTTAGAAAGACTTAACTAGTCTCATATTTGTGAGGACAAGAAGTCCATGTGTTTGCAGGCTTGAAAGTGGGTTTTATTCCCCAAGAGGGTTTCCCACATAGATCTTATGCTATGTGTGTGATCTTGTATTATCTTCATATTCATTAATATAAACATTTTATATGCTTCAAGGATGGTTGTATTGACTGTTTAAGTGTTTGAAAGGTTTAAAAATTGAATTGGATTATTTATCACCACTGATTCACCCCCCCATCTTAGAGAGTGTACCTCTAATAGTAATGCCCATAATGAGTCTTGAAAGTTGTTTAAGAAATATGTTCCTCTAGAATTATTAACGAAAGGTACCCAACACAGAGATCAATCTTTGAAAAGACTGTAGCACCATGCACATTTGATTAAAAAAAATATCATTAATGTAAGGTAATAGATGCCTATTCTTGATCATTTCCTTGTTAAGCATGCAATAGTCAATGAAAAAATGAAGTGTTTCATCTTTATTATTGACAAATAATACAAGTATACTCCATGGTGAAACACTTGGAAAAATAAATCCTTTAGCTAACATCTCTTGAAGTTTTACCTTTAACTCAACTAACTCAATTTTTGTTATTCTATAGGGGGCCTCGGATTTTGGTTCTAATCCTAAAATGATATAAATAGTTAAATCAAATTCCCTTTTGGGAGGAAACCCTAGTAACTCTTCTCCAAAAACATCTTGAAACTCTTACAAGAAAGGGTAGTCTTCCAAAGTGGGTTCCTTAGCTTCACCAATTTCATTCATCTTGACTAGGAATGCTTGGCATCCCTTTCATTGAGCCTTTTTCAACTGAATGACTGAGATGTTTTTGATTTTCAACCCCCTTTGATTTCCTTGGATTTGGATTTGGTTTCCAAAATCATCTAAACATTCAAAAAATTTAAGGAAATAGTCAACTTTGGATTTATGCCTAGAGAGCCAATTCACTCCTAGGATCACATCATATGACCCTAGTAGTGTTAGATAAAGATCAACACCTATAGTAAATTCTAAAAATTTAATTTTATCCTCTATAATACATCTATCAACGTTGACCTTAAACTCATTTTCTTACTATACTGACTAAGTATTTTCCATAAAACCAACTTTCTTAGATAATTTATTTAGCATTTAAGGAGAGATAAAGCATTTAATAGCTCATATATCTATCAAAACAATAATAAGATGACAAAATAAAGTATCTGATACTTCAATGGGAGAAGTTTCTTGTTGATTATCTACTATTGTGTGAATACACTATTGAAATGTTTCCTATTTTGATGTATAAGTAGATGTATTCTTATTTATACGATCTATCTTCCATCGAGAACAATCCGTGGCACAATTATCTCCTCCAAAAGTAAAACATCTGTTAGGTGGTCCCTTTCTCTCAACCTGATTAAAACCCTTGAATCCCTCTCTAAAATTACCTCTTAGTTTCCTATTCTTAGAATCATTACTAAATCTTTTATTTTGATTGTTAAACTGGTTTTTGCAGTTCCCATTCCATTTCTAGTTCTTCTTGAAAGGTGTCTTGGAACTACCAACCTTTTTAAAATTTTATCTAACCTCTATCAGTGATTTTAGTTTTTCCTCTTACTTGACTACTTTCTCAAAGACCTTATCCTTATTGGATGGTCCATGCACATCCACTTCATACCCAATTTGGGGATTCGAACCCATAATAAACTTTCTAAATTGGAAACACTCATCATTCGGGTACTGCAGAACATATTTCAAGAGCTTTGTTAATTGCTCCCAATATTTGATCATTGAAAAATCCAATTACTTTAGATTCTATAAATCTATCAATTTCTAATCAAAATAGAGTTGAGTTAACCACGATGCTCTGAAAAAAGTGACAAACTACTCCATGTGATGTAAGTAGAATCAAGATTCATCTCAAGCTTCTTATTAGTCCACCAAGTTCTTGATTCATCAACCAAGTGGTAAGCTCCCCACACAGCCTTAGTCACCTCTGAATAGTTTCAAATTTTGAAATACTTTTCTATTTATGTGAGCCAAGCTTCAACTCTATCACCCAAAACTATATCATCAAACTTGGGTGGGTTTACTTTCTTTATGTCACATGCAAGCTTTGTAGCTACTTGAGTTTTAGCCACTTGTTGACCTTCTTCATGCCCTTGTTCTTGAGGAACTTATTATTCTTGAGGTTGTTCCTTTGGAACTTTATATTCCTCTTCCTTCTTAGGTCTATGAAATTATAACTCTAGGGATACTATTATGTCTCTAGTCTCATTCATGACAGTGAGAATCTAATCGAGTTTTAAAACTTATACTAATACTAGTTGATTAGGATTAGCTCGAGGGTTTGCATTAGAATTTTCCTCACTAACTGATCTACCTCATTCCATTCTTCTTTCTAAAAATTAGAAGAATAGATTTATGTTAGTGAATGTATTAGATCTGAGTGTTAGACCTTCACTCTGATACCATAATTTTAAGAAGCCACCGGGTTAACAAAAAGTTGTGTTATTTTTTATCATATAGATTACTTATAAAATCATTTATAACTATCTGAATAATTATTGTTTAACTACTAAATATATTCAAAGAAATAAATGTAGTAATATATTAACTCACTAGATAAAATACAATCCATTTAGTTTTCAAAAAATCTAATCATATTTCAAGTTGAATAAATTTTAAACAAAGTACAAAAGAAATAATTGAGTACAACTGATGTTGATATAATCCATATTTTAGTTATGAATAAACTTACAACCACCATTATTATAATTTCAAAATAGTTTACAAATTACACGCCCACTTATGTGCTAAATATCCATCAAATAAAAATGTAAAATGTAATACAAAGTCAAATATACAATGTAATGTGTACAACAGTATAAGTGAGCTCTTCAAACAACTCCATGATCCATAAACATAGTCTGAGTATGATTTCATGGGTTGAATCAACTGATGGAGGGTGAAAATCATTTGAGTGCTTTACCTCCAACCACAAAGCAATGGTCTCCCGCACACCTCCCCACTAGGAGTGGTCCTATGCTTCATGGAGGGGCAAATAAGAACAATGTGGATATCGAGAAATCAACTAGAAATCATGTCTATACTATCACTATTGAATGCGGTAATAAAATAGACCATGAAATTTAATTATCTATCTAAATGATATTAGCAAACACATGTAAACTATAAGTACAGTGGAATGATAATATCTTAGCTATAACATTACTTTGGCCAGATTTTTTGTTATATAAATCAGATTTAATAATCTAAATCAAATTCACTCACACAACTCTATAATAATTAATCATGACTATCATCAGATATCAAGGGATATTTATACGAGTTACCTACTGATACACTCATATAACTATCTCTTGTTATTCAAATAAAGTCTAATAATTCTCATATTGAGATTTAAATCAAAATAGAATAAACTTCAACATACACTCAATCCAATACAACATTAAATGATGCAAATAAACATCAATCATGAGTTTCATTATTTCCATTAATTTTAGCACTATGGTGATATCATAGATTTAATAAAGGAAGATGCATTCAAAATCAGATATGTACAATAGACTAGAACAAGAATCAAGTCATTCTATGTCTTTTCCAAGCATGATAGCCTATACATCTCAAATAACTCATTATAGGGTTAAATTCATTAGTCTCCTTTATACATCTCCCAAAGTTACAAATTTTGTATACGAAGATCTTATTTCAATGAAATGATAGACTGTGTATTTCTTTCAAACAAGATCTACTAAAATTTTCACTTACAAATAGATTTATTACAAATATTATTAAAATATGCGAACATGAATAAAATATACCCAAATTTACTCTTTTATGTTTATTTACCTCCATGCAAATTAAGAACAATAACGCTTACCTATATATGTGTACAAATCAAAAATTGATAGAGAAAACGTTCTTTTATTTAAATGTTTTACTTAAAATCTATGTTATCATCTCCAGTTGTGTAAGCATCTAGATTCAACAATTATAAGCTTGTATAATTAACTCAGATTTTTAATAGACCTCCTATGGAATACACCATTCTTTAGCAAAACCTAAATAATATATAATGCCTACCATACACTCCCAGGTTTCATTGCAATTCAATACAATATTTAACCTTATGAAAATTCTTATTTACATATATAGATATTTTATATTTTGACTATGTACTATCATTATAGTCTACTAAAAGATTTTCAAGTATATGCCCTTGATTTTAGATAAGTAATATAACCAAGTTACATATATGTACACATATTTATACCATCAATTCTTCCTCAACCCAAACTGATATATCTTTTACAACCTTATATATACATATAGACTATGTAATTTAATTATAGGATATATAAGTATATGACCTTAATTTTACCAACTCATACTTCATTTTCGATAAGTGATATAACCAGGTTACATATATGTACACATATTTCTACCATTTATTCTTCCTCAACCCAGATTGTTATATCTTATACAATCTTGTGTGTGTGTGTGTTTTTTTACAAATATAATCATATTTATGCATTTACATACATGGATATTCAACAAGCTTAGAAAATTATCACTACTTCATGAAAATCGACCCAAAGTCTAGACTATAAATCAACTAAAATAATAACTGCAGGTCATGCATAAAAACCCAAATTCCCTTATTAACACTTACAACTGTAATTTATCACTATGAAGGGAGATGATAAATGCAATATTTGAAGTCTCAAAACTAGTTGAATGCACATTGGCATTTATAGCTAAGTGTAACCAACTAGCTCAAAACTTAATGGTATTTTGTGCTTAACCACACAAACACATTTTTACCCAAAGATTAAAATTGGTTATCTGAACTCAGAATCTATTACCCAAAAGTTCATATTGAGGTCTACCAACATCCACACACTAATGTATATATAGGTGTGTGTCTATACATACATACATAAAAATATGGTCATATTTGTGTGTGTGTGTGTGTCTATATATATATATATATATATATATATATATATATATATATATATATATATATATATATATATATATATATATATAAGAAACAATTCCTTAACCCTATAACAGTTTTGTAACTTTCAAGAGGAAGTATTTTAATATCTTTTAAGTCAATGTATAAAATAAAATAATATTAAATTAAAGGTTGACTCTACCCTAGATAACATCCAGATTAAAAAAATTTAAATCAGCGTAGATCAGGACTACATTTATTATGGCTTAACCCTCAACTTTATAGGCCCAAAGATGGAACTGATTTCTATTCTCAGGTATATAGACCTAAAAATCCTAGGGTTTAAAATAAATATTTTTTCAAAGTCAATGATTCCACACATTCAATGAATTTATCAAAACCTATATAAAAAAACCACATTATTTCTTTCTAAATCTTGTAACTATGAAAAGAAAACCGACTTGGGTATTTGAAGTTTGCTACTCAATGCTTGGAATGATTGCCTTTCCTTCCCTATAGCCTAGCTTTCTCTTTCCTTCTTCCCCTTCTTCTGTCATGATGCCCTCTTTTTTATTCTCATTTTCATTTTTATTCTCTACCCTTTGTCTATGCATGTATTGCATGACCTCTATAATCTCCTGTTATTATGTGAACTAATCATCATGCAACTTCCCTTCATCAATGAACCACTCCTTTACTTTTTTTGAACTCGCATTCAAAACTCCATATCTAGGCATGACAGGAACATCAAACCCTCATCATGTTGAATGGTGAGTTCAACTCACAATCATAGCAAATAGCAAACAAACCCTAAATTTCATTACCTTTTTATTTTATGTTTTTAACAATTGAAATATAATAATATGAAATCTTGAAACTTCCAAACAAAAACCTAGTTTTTATTCCATTCATCTTCGTGATGTATCTATATGCCTAAGTAATCAAAAATCACCTTATGTCTATAGATTTGAAGTCATATTTATATCAACTTGTTTTGGGTGTTTTGCCCCTTTTTGCCTCTTATGCATTGTCACCTCAATGGGGCAAATAGTAACAAGATTAATATAAACAAGTAACTAACATGATAAATAGCACTCAAAATCATGATAACAGAAAATGCACATAGTTAAATGAGATAAATTAAGCAACCTAGCATGGTCACTATGATTCCTATGTTATGTTACCCAAAACATAATGCAACATAAGATGCATAAATAATAAAATTGGGTTAACACATTCATGTATTTACAAAATATAATGCAAGTAAGATTAACACATCACAACATATATTTAACATACATATACAAATCATGACTTGTAATGAAATCAAAGAAAATAAGACTCAGTTGTTACCAAATAACTAATGCATGCATTATTCATTTTCTTGTGCAACTAGATGTGGTGTGTGCACATGTTTTATGGAGTCTCTCAACCCTTGACATAGGTATTTTCACCCCTCTCTGATGATACTCTCTCTTTGTACTGCGTGTGAGGGAAAAACGGTCCTAAAACCACCTCAATCAAACAAATGGGTAGTTAGTCTAAAATAATAACAATCATCAACATATAACCATAAATGAACTATTGAATGTAAATAATCTACAAATTAAATTAATCATTGTGACCATAAGACATAATATAACATATGTAAAAATTATCCTTCAAGATACCGATCATGAACTAAAATAATCTAACTGTCAATCATACATCATGCATATATCCAACTCAGAAATAAATATCAGAACTTCTAATCAATAGTCTCATATTCCACTATTTAATGCTTAAATAGTTTGTAGAGGAAAATGCACGTGATAGTTATAAAGGGAGCTTACCAATACATAATGCATCATGGAATTCATATTCACCACATCCTTTAAAAATGATTTTAAGGTGGGAAATGGTGGGTGGATTTTTGGAGGTGGATGGAAGATCATCAAAATGGATATAAGATGATGAAGATTTGGCATCTTCAAGTGATTTTAATTTGTTTATGATGGGATAAACACTCTCAATACTAGGACAATAAATAGAATTATGGTATCATCCTTCCAACATATTTCATCTCATGGATCCATGGACGTCTTAGAAGGATGTTATAAGGGAGTTCAATGTCCACTATGTGAATCAATTTTTTATGTGTAACCGGGGCCACCATGATAAGAAGATAAATTGTCACTACTGATTGTCATTCAACATCATCATAAGCCTTTATTATAATTATGTTAGGTGTCAATGTTGTTTCAAAATAGTCCAAATGATTGATCAATGTGAGGGTACAAATATTGAACCCCAAACCATTGTGTACAAGAACTCTTTTGATTTTGTGCTTTGAAATGAGAACCTCGATATAAAGGGGGTTATTATGGTTGGGACCCACTGGTGGAATCTCACTTTGGTCAAATGTAATTTTATGGGAGGATGATAGATGGCCAATGAGTAGTTGGAAATGATTAGGGTCAATGTTAGTCAGAACTCTTGAAACCTATAGGATTTTTTTGAGAGTATCCCTATGAATAGAGGATGTTTTGACAAGATCCAATACGGATATTTGTGTAGGGGTTTTTTGAAGCTATTAAATGAGACTATACTCATCCTTAGAAGTAGGCAGAGGAGCTCTTTAGACAATGACCTTAGGGGGTGCTTTAGGGATAGTGACCTTAGAGGGTGATTTTGGGATAACGAGCTTAGGAGGTGTTTTTAGGATAGTGACCTTACAACTTATAGTAGTGATAATGCACTCAGGGGATTGGCCTTTGACTTCAATGGTTGGATGATCTTGAATGGTGGTATGTTCAAGAGATTTAGCTCTTATCTTGATGGTGGTGATTCGATGTTTATTATGGTCAATATGACCATAAATCGAGTCATAGTTATAGGGAATTATTTAGTAATTGATATGGTTGGTTTGACCTTAGCCTTGTTGTGTTTGATTTTGGGTTTGACGATGATTTTAAAAGTCTTAATAAATGCCAAGCTACTAATTTTTCAAAGGAGATGCTTCCCCTTAAACTTCTATCTCACCTCAATCAATCAAGTCCTAGCTATAATTTTTAATCTACATGCACTTTCTGGTTGAGTGGCCCTTAATTTTATGAAATTCACAATATTCATTTTATTGATACCATGTGGGCTTAAGTTGATTTTCATCAAAGGGCTTAATTTTTGGAAAAACAATCATATTTTCTGCTAGGATTTTATGAAAGACATAGTCCATTGGCTCACCAAGAGATGTATATTATATTTTATAAGTTTATTGCTTTGATTTCCTCTTGGTATAGTGATACTTGATGTGTTTTTGAGCTTTTAGGGGATTATGAATTTGAATGGTTTGTTTGTGTTTAGAATCTATAACTCCATCGCCATCCACATTTTTTATTTGTGTTGAAGATTTTTGGCTTTTCTGATGAAGAGGCTTGATTTTTATTATCTTTAGCAAATATTTTGATTAAGCCTTTAAAAATGAGAGCTTTCTCGATTTGTGTACCATTTTTGATAATGTTGTCAAAATTATTTATACAATGGAGTTATAAGTGAAAAGCCTACTCTTGATTTAAGTTGGATACAAAGATACTGATAAGTTTTATTTTAGGGATCATGCAAGGAAATATGATAACAACGCTTCACCACCTATGCAAGAAGGATGAAATAATTTCTCCATTGAGTTGTTTGGTATTGTACAAATCTAATATTTTGATCTTATGTTCTACATTATAAGAGAAATGTCTAACAAATTTCTAGGATAAGTCTACAAATGAGATTATCAATCCTTTTGGTAAGTGCATGAACCATTCAAGGGCTTGTCCTCCAAGACTTATTGGGAATAACCTAAGCAATTAAACATCATTGTAGGCCACCTCTTAGAATGACATGAAAAATTATTTGACATGTTCTCTTGGATCCCCCTTCCCCTTTTATTTATAAAATTTTGGAGATTAAAAGGAAGGAGGGAAATGAATACACAATATTTATTTGTTAAGTGGATATGGCATAGATCTTCGAACTTATAATTTTTTCCTTGTAAACCCAATCTTAACACTTGAAGATTATCTTTCATTTCTTACCACTCTTGAGAAAATGAGGATCTTGTGAGTGGAGTGGATGGTGTGGATGATTTATTTGGATGTGAGGATTTAGAGACATCGAGATCTATTTTAGATACAAGAGATGATACTTTTTGGGTGATTTGTCTTAATTATTCGAGCATGGCTTGTTTACGATCCTATTCCAATTGGTCATCTAGATTGGATTTCCCTTTGTTAACTTTAACGCAGTAAGTATTCATAAACTCTCTTCAGGGTTATTCTTAAAAAGGATTATGGCTAGGGGTAGGATTCTATTGATTAGAGTTTTTTATTATGAGTTGTAAATTTACAAGATCAAAATCAAGAGGCAATTTATATCCAACTTCAATAAGCATTAATAGTAAAACATCCTTATTATCATAAAAGTATTGTTCCATTTGGGCTCTTCCATGTTCCATTTCCAACTAGTCATTATGATTATCTTAACCATACTCTTCTTGATTTGGAAGGATTTATTCATCATCATCATGATTTCAATCAATGTGTCAAGGATTTTTAAGATCTTCATTACATGAGGTTTGTTAAATCTTGATTTGGTATCAGGTTTGTGGTGCCATTATGCTTGCCTTGGATGTAAAGGCTTGTTTATTTGATGTGAACTTACTTTATGTTGAGCTTGATTTTGGATTGATTCAAGTTTGGTTTGGCTTTTGATTTGGATTTTTGTGATGTTTGGATGTTGGATAATTGATTTGATTTGATGGGTAAGCTTGAGAAAATTTGATTGGCTTCAAATGCAAGCTAACTTGACTTAGCTTGATTGGGGTATGGTTAACCATTGATATTGATTTATGTTTGTATTTGAATATAATATTGGACAATATTTTTAGATTGATGTTTGGATGTGATTGATTAGGGTTGTTCTTACTAACCCTTGATGTTGATTGAGATTGTGGATGTGAACTAGGTTCTGACTAGCTTAACACCCTTGATAATTTGGTGTTATCTTTGATTGATTAGGATGTAAGTGACCCTATATGTGGATTGGTTGGTACGTTAGCTCAAATGATTGGATTGTCTTAGAGTCGGTTACTCAAATTTGGTTTAATACAGGGATGTTGGATTTGTATTAAGAGGGTGTTGGTCTAGATTTAGATGTATCAAACTTGATTAAGTTTTAAGATTTAAGCAAACCTATTTTAGATGTTGGTTTTGATGTGTAATGGGATGGTATTGATGTGGATTGAAGCAAGATTATGTGATTGAGGTGATTATCCTGATATATCATGGGTTATGACAAGCTTAGACTATAAAATCAATGATGTCATATTCAAATTAGACTTTATCTAGGTATTTCGACTTGTTGGGGATTTGATGAAGAGATTTTATCAATGTGCATTGGATTTTAGGGATACATATGTCTTGGTTGATTTTAGATTATCAATATTGATTAGGTTCTTGTTTGGTTTAATGTAAAGTATGGGGTTTTTAAACAATATGAGTCTTAAAAACACAAAAACAAGAACATGCAAGCCACAAGTCCTATGCTACTGTAAAAGGGTGTGTAACACAACTAGTAGCCCAAGTATCAACTCTCATGAAATAGTGCCTAGATTGCTCTCCTAATGCTCACTCCATGGTCATATGTCATGAGTAATCTTCGAGGATGTTTTTTCCCTTGCACTACTAACTTTTTACAGTTGTTAGGTCTTAAGCTAGGCTTAACACGGCTTTATAGATGCATCCCTAAATACCTTATGGTACGTGGGGCCCAAGTTGGTGTTGAAAGTATGTTGTCTGGTGCTTATATATTAGAGTATGATTTACTCACTTTGCACAATTCTTATGGAGAACCGCACTTAGTTTTACAATAGTTGTCTTTGAATTTTTATACCCAATCGAAACACGGAGTGTGGATTAAAGCGTCATGATGAAATCCACATCAAAAACCTCATAAAGACTGTAAAAAGTGTGTGGAGATGAATTCCACTTAACATTGCCCCAAGAATAAAATGAAAAAATGATGCATCAATTATTTTTTATTCCTAAGATTACCCAAGGGTGTGAGGGGAGAGCATACACAATATATCATTAGATTGAACACACACGAAGGGAATAATAGAGCTATAATAATCAAAATTTAATCACAAACAAAGGTCGATTATTGATTATCCCCGAGATTGTTCAATGGGTGTGAGCAGAGAGCATACACAATCAAGTTGCTCAAAAGAATATTATGATTAAAAGATAGATTATGATGCTTATTTAATGTTTAATCTCTGACAAATGACCTGTAAATACATTGTTAGTAGTTTTTATTTATCTTTTTGGTAAACTGTTGACAAAACAACATTAGTAGTTTGAAGGTTTGGTCTTCGATGTTCATGTACCTACAAGTTAGAATTAAATAAATGGCCCTATTTGTATGGTTTTCCTATTTTTAAAAATAAAATTGACAAATTATTTGTACAATACATATATGTGTGTGTGTGTGTCATGAATTTGAAATGTTTGTTGTCAAAAATATTCTTTTATATTCTTTTTTAGCATACTTTTTAGTATTTCTCTAACATAATTTTTTAATAAGCATTATATATATCATCACATAATATTATAAAAACAATATAACACATCGAGTCATAATCAGGTTATACTCGATTAAGGGAGAGGACCCAATAGTTGAGAGGGTAGTTGAGGGTATGACGCCCGACTCCATAACATATTTTTTATTAAAAATAAATAAATTTTTCATTAATTACAAATACATTTGTACCCAATACTTGAACATTGGTATTTTGCACAAATTTATAAAAAAATCTTTAATTGGTCCACAAGATATTGTACTATTATTACTATACAATATTTTAATTACAACTATCTAAATTTAAAATTTACATAGATAAATGTAAATATTGAGTTAAAAAATATAAATTTTATATCACTTGTTAAATACAATATGTCCTTTCACTTACTATCAATAATTATAATCCTATGAAGTTAATACACGTGCAAACTTGTAAACCAACTCCTTTTTAACAACATTTTATGCCCAACTATACATCCATTTTATTTTATGATTGTTTTTCCTTGAATATTCATTACTGCTCTAGTCGAAGTACTTGTATGATTGAAGAAAACTTGTAATGCTCACCCAAAATTTTCAACAATAACTTATAATATAAAGCTAATTTCTATTGTCTTTTATTTCAATTTTCATTCTACCTAATTGTAGTGCACAGTCATTCTACATTGATTCATATGAAATAAAATTCTAGACAATGTATTATATTATTGTTAGCTTCTACACAATTGAGCATGAAAATGTGAATATGGCTTAAAATGTTTGTTAAAAAATTTAAAAAAAAATCTTGGATCTGTGAATCATTCTATGAATTTTTAAACTGTAGTAACTGCAGTTTAATTAAGTTTATGGTTTAGATATAATTCTTGGGATTATATGTACCCATCAATTTACACTGGTGTTTTTCAACACAATTAATAATTAGATTTTGTGTAGCTATCATTGCTTACAAGTGAATTTTTTTATACCTCACCAAGGTTATGAATCTATAATTTATTTCAGTGTAGTCGATCTATGAATCATTTGAAATGAGTAATTTTGCCTTAGAAAAAATTCTGACCATTTAAGGTTAACTTGTGTAATAGATGGCATGAATACAAATAAACGAAAAACATTTTTTTTAAGAATTACATGCATGCAAATGATCTTTATTAAATTATTATTCATGCTTAACAAAATAAAATAATTAATTAAAAAACTAAAATAATTAACTCCAAACCATAAGACACTTTGACTCATGACTTGTACATGTTAAACTACATATAGTTATAACTTGCAAACTCATAATAATGAAAAATTCGTTGAAATATACAATCCATAATAATTGAAAAACTCAAAGGTGGTATCGTTGATGGAAGCCCTGAAGGTTTTCATTCACTACCGGGATCATTCAAAGTCACCCTTTAATAGTGAAGATTCTTTACAAAAACCTTTATTAAAGGGCAACTTTGATTGTTCTTTATAGTCAACAAGAAAATGTTCTCATCCTAAACATATTTAGTAATAATAAAGGATTGCAAAAATAGAAACCTGAATGAGGTTAAGCCAATCATATCATCAATGAAATCACAATAGCCACCGATGACACATGTTAACTTTAAATGGCCATTAGTTTTTTTGAGCCCACTTTATCATAATGTCAAAAGAAATAAACCTAGAATACTAAAAAAACCATTCATTTCAGTACTCATTCCCTATGATTCATAGACTGACTACACTGAATTGAACTGCAATTACTACAATATGAGAAATCATAGAAAGATTCACACACACCGACAATATTATTTATTTTTTAACAAACATTGGAAGCCATACTCATTTTTTAAACCATTTGCTTCATAGCCTTAGTGGGGTATGAAAACCCTTACCTTCAAGCACTGAGACCTGCTAGAGTCGAAATATCAATAGCATCATGTGGTGGATAAATAACGAAAGCAAATAGAATAGGCAAATAGTAGATAAAAATAGAGGAAGCAAACACTAGTTACAAAGTAGGTAGGAGTATGGCTCGACAAAGAAACGAGGCATAAAAAACCATATGGCTCATAGCCTTAGTGAGGTATAAAGCATTGCACCTGTTAGCATCGAGGGTAAGCGCTCATGTTGTTACTAATGCGCTTCCCAACATCTCATCTCTAAAACCCTCCATCTCCTCTTCCCTTCAACAACACCCGCTCATGCAATGTATGGCCCAATGGGGATGAAGATGTGAGTAGGTCAGCGTGAAATAGCCAAGCATGGGCAAAATGAACGTGAAGCAGTGGGTATTAACTGTAGGGTGGTGAGACATCATTTTTTGTCATATTGAATCAAGTGTATGCATTATGTGGGATGCGCAATTAACCAAAGATTCAATGACAAAGCACTACAAAAAAGATTACTTAAGACTGTCATTCAAGTTTGTAAGCCAAAATTACTCATTTTGAATGATCCACATATCGACTACACTGGGTGTAAACCATATTAATAATTGCCAAAAATGAACTAAAGAAAATCATTAATTTGTTAACAAACATTTGAAGCCATAATAACATTTACAAAACCAAATGGCATAATGTTAGTGAGGTATAAAAAACCATATGGCTTATAGCCTTAGTGAGGTATAAAAAACCTCATATGTAAGCAGCGATGGCAAGCCAAGCATTAGAAAAATAAATGTGAATGATTCAAACCATACACTGCCATTAAAACTTTTAAGTCAAAATAACTCATTCCGAACGATTCACATATCAACTAAATTGAAATTAACTACAATTTAAGAATTCGAGGTATGATGAAAAGTAAGCAAGCAAAATTATTTTACTTTCAACAAACATTTGAAGCCATATTAGCATTTTTTACACGATTTGGGTTACAACCTTAGCGAGATATAAAAAACCTCCCCTGTACGTAGCAATGACAACCGATGACAAGCATTTATGCAACAGTTGTTACTCTTCCTCTCATCTCATCTCTCAAATCCTCCATCTCCTCTTCCCTTCAACAAAAATGTGCATGCAATGTGATGCCTTGATGGGGACGAAGGTGCAAGAAGGTCAATTACACAAATCGACTACACTGAAATTAATTATAGTTTAATAATGTAATGAATGATGGCAAGTGAACAAATAAAATTAATTTATTTTCAATAAACATTCAAAACCATATTAGCATTTTTCAAATGATTTGGGTCACAACCTTAGCGATGTATAAAAAACGTCACTTATATGCAGTGATGGCAACTGACGGCAAGTAGTCATGCAGCGGCTACTGCTCTTCCCATAATCTTATCTCCCAAACCCTTCATCTCCTCTTCCCTTCAATAGCAATGCACATGCAATGTGATGGAGACAAAGGTATGGGAAGGTCGGCGTCCAATAAAACGATAATCGGTGAATTGAATACATGGAGGTGGGTAATAATTGTAGGGTAATGAGGCATTAATGCCTTGTCACCTCGAACCAGGTGTATTCATTTTGTGGGTTGCGCGCTATCAACCAAAGTTTAAATGCCCAATTTTTGGTGCCCACTTAGATTTTTGTGGATGATGTTATGATCGTCGATCAGTTGGACCTCCAAAATGGCACCATAATGACCCCTTACATGAAAATTAAAACCATAGGGCTATACTACCACATCAAATATTTAAAATCTAGAATAGGAAAGTCAACATGTTAAGCTATCCATTGACGTCAACTTTGTATGTTGGCATGGCACGATTTAAGCGCCACATAAACACGAAGTCGGGACGCATGACTATTGGGTCCTCTCCCTTATACCTTTACACTAACTTATACTCTTGGGATATGGAGAGTAAACATGCCAACACTACTCAATACTGCTTAAAGACCATGCTATGGGATTATGGATTGTTTGAGGAAATACCTAAGCGAGATGTAGATAAAGTCAACATCCTCATTAAGTGAGTTGATTGGCCAAATATAGATAAAGTCAACATCTTCATTGCAAAGATGTAACCCTTATATCGTTCAAAAGATCCTAGACTTCAAGACAAACTGCTCCATTTTGAAATGGAAGATTTTCACGATTCTGATCTGACAAGATCTAACCCCTGTCCAAAGAATTTGGGGACCAACACAGATTTACTATATGCCCCCTTGTATGCATGTAGAGTGGTTAGGCCCTTATCAATATGCCCTTCTCCAAGTATTAATGAGAAAGTAGCTTTTCTCCCTCTTACTCTTCAGTGTGCAGTTTTGACGGCTGCCATCAAGCCATCAACTCCAACAAATTTGTTTCAGGGACTTGCGGGATATTCTGTGATCTACTCCACTCAAATCAAACAACCAACACTGAAGTGCATGTTCTGCATTTGGTGAAAGGAAACAGGTCCAAATTTCATATTATAAATATGGGTAAGAGCAAAGGAAAATATACAAGAAAGGATTCCAATTTTGTAGGTTTATTAGATCCACCCAAGCGCCTTTTCAGAAAGGAATCTAATGGATGGAAAGCTCAATGCAGCTCTATTGTTAGCAGTTGTAGTTGGCATTGTTGCAGGAACAATTGCTACATTTTATAAGTATACATAACTAGAGGCGCATTTTGAAGAAAAACACACTGAATTTTACATATTAAATTGCAGATAATTCCACTGTGTAAGTACGGGTTTTTGACCTAAAATATTACAAATTTTGACACAGATACACCCTGAAATGATAAAAATGTTGTCAAACTTGACATGTTCTTCGAAAAGAAGAGCAAATAAATGAGAATTTCGGGGCCAGAATGCCAAAAAGCACCTCAATGCACGGGATTTTCAAAGGTTTCTACAAGTATGAAGAAGTTTTTTCACCGACAATTTTAAAAAAATTTGGAATATGACTCGAAAATTTACAAATAGATGCCAAGGTAGCGCAGAGGAAGAAATTTCACGTGCTCGCTACAACTAGTAACACAAAACACGCAGAAATTCTGAATACAACAGCATTTTTATTAACCTTAACTAAAAACTTTAACGAGAAATCCTCGACAAACCCCAAAATCTAACAGATTAAATCCACAGAAGTTAATATTTAACGCGAAAAGCACAAAATGTAAGCAGAAGATGAAAATTTAAAGCTAGAATGCAAATATTCACACAAAATGCGAAGAAAACATGGAATGACCCTGCAATTTCAACAAAGTTAAAATTTTACTCTAAAAGCTTTAGAATGTTTCCCACCGTGGTCGCTAAAATGTAAACTGTTTTAATGCTTAGGGGATAAAGTAGAAACCATGAACAAAACCAGTCAAAGCTTCTTCCTGGCCTAAACAAGCTACGTCAGATTTACCTCAGCTCAGAGCACAAGAAAAAGGAAATCAAAATGTGAGTTAAACGAAGAGTAAATTTCACACCTTAAATTCACTATTGAAGACCTCCTTAGAGCATCAGAAAAAGGAAATCAAAATGTGAGCTAAACAATGAACAAAGAGTAAAATTCACACCTTAAATTTCACTCTTGAAGACCTCCTCCTCCTTGTTTTACACGTGCTCCAAATTTGAATGAGTGGATGATTGATCTCTTGATGTATGATTACTTTTACTAGCTATGGATTTTGACAACACTTTGGTAAGAATTGCTTGATTGTTTGGCAAGATGATGGCACTATTAGATTCTTGAATTTTCTCTACATTTGCATAGGGGTTTAATTTTATTTATAGGAGTCACATAGAGAAATGAATGGTCATGATTGAACCATGAAGGATTTTGGTCAATGGTCGAGAATGGATGAGAAGATTGGGTAGTTGAGATTTTAGGAATTAAAAAATTTATAGAGAATTTTAAAGGGATGGTGAGGAGTTCAAAGCATGACATGGAGTTCAAGATGGTGTATTAGGAAATTCTAGAGGAATTTAGTATAATTAATGATGGATTTGCTAAGAATGTTAGTGGAGATAATTGGCAATAGCCAAGAAGGACTATAAAATTCTTTAAATATTGTGAGGATCTAATTGGTAGTTAAATAGGATGATAAGTAAGTTATTAATTAAGACGAAAAATAATGTGATGAGATATAAAGTTAGGATGATGAAGGAAGAGGAAAAAGGGGTTGTTAGGATGATGTTAGAATGATTAGTAGTCATGATGGTAATTAGTGTTAATAAATAGTAAAAGTAGTAATAATGGAGGAGATGAGAATTTTAGATGTCTACATCGAGAAAAAAATAAATTATAAAATCAAGATGATTAGGATCAAAGTTTGAGCCAACAACTCTTGGATCTTTCCATTTTCTTTCCATGACACATCTTTCTTATTTAACCATCATATAGTAATTTTCCACTTTAGGTTTCCAAAGGTCTATAAAGTATACTTCAAAGTTCTCTAAGATAAGATGAAGATATAAAGGACCAGGGGGGTCCAATCATCTCTTCAAAAGCTTGGGTTTTTTCTATTACTAATCTCCTAGCAAATAAGAAATCCACACTTTCCCAAAAAAAACCAAATGTGGGATCCCTTAATCCACTTTTTAGAAGATAAAAGTCTCATCTTTCATCAAATTGTGTTATCCCCCTTGGTAGTGACACAAATCTCTCTTATTTTTCTTCTTCTTGAGAAACCTTGTAATGTGGGTAATGTCCTCATCTTGTAAATTACAAGCTTTAATAAGGTTGCCTTTCACAAAAATTCCTCCCTTCAAGGGATGATATACTGAGGGTTATTTGTATGGCATGCTTAGTAAATGGTGATTAAAGCTACTTTTACTAGAAAATAGAATGAGTCATATCTTAAAATGACCCCACTACTTTCACTCCAGTTTCCATGCCAATTGATTTTGGCATGTGAAGGAGAAAGCATTGATATGTCATTTTTTTATGGGTGCTTATATGAGCCCCAAAACATTGAGATTTTGTGTATACACTCAGTGGAATCAAGTTTGAGTAGTGGATATCCTAGTGGTGTCCCTCCACAATAGCAAAAGGCAAGCAATATTTAAAGAGGATCCCTTGTTCATGAACAAAGCTAGTTTATTCATGAATATTGATCTCTTGATTTTAATCCTAATAATGATCTCCCAAGTACAAAGCTAGTTTGGGTGAAATTGCTTCAATTACCAAGTGAGTTTTGGAATGAAGTGTCACAAAAGATGAGGAACATAATTGGTGAATGCTTTGCACTTTATGACCCTATTATATCCCAAGTGGTACTCAACTATGTAAGATTATGTGTAAATGTGGATCTCAAACAATCTTTATTGGACATTCTTAGACTCATGGGAATTTAGTGAAAACAGACTATGGGAATATCCATTCATAATACTATCTCTATCATCATGGGCTTGCCACTAGTGTATGATCTCTAATCAACAACATATCCCCTCCCTTCCCTCCACAAATATTATAAGTTAGGCGGAGTCACAAATTGCAACACTCCAAAAATGTTAGTGTTACTCCATCATGAAGGATACTAGAGTGAAATTGAGTAAAACAAAGGAAAAGAAGTGTTATTTTAGTTTCACTCTCAACTTTAATATGCAAGACATGAGCTCATAAAAGTTGAAAATGGGACATGATGAAACCTTGGTTTTGTCAACATTTGATCCATTTCAAGTGCTCGAGAATATTCTTTAGAATGATACAAATATTTATGATGATACACTGATCCTGAAATCTATCAAATAAGGGGTTGGGTTATTGACATAATAGAGGTGCCACTAGATATCCTAAAACCATAAATTCTCTTAGAAAATTGTTGATATAAGCAAGAACACAACTTCTCCCTTTCTTCAAGCAGTCAAGAAGAATAAACTAAAAAGTGTGGATGAGAATGACCCTCAATTCTAGCAAGGAAATGAGTTGGTGTTGTTTTCTTGAGAAGCCCTAGATTGATATAAAGAAAACTTTGACTAACCCCTTATTGGAATACGATCCATGCTTGAGAGTGGTCAAAGTAGTACCTTATCAATTGTATGTAGATCATGGATGTTCTTTCTTAGAATATTAAAAAAAATAACCACCGAAAAAACCATTGTAATTTTGAACACTAGACAAACATAGTAAAAAATATATAATTATGTTACAGGACCTAAATTAGACCATCTCACCATTTATAAAACTTTTATAACACCATGGAGTGTTAAATAATAGATTCTCAAATCCCATCTGGGAAGATATTGGGGTCTTTTTGTGATATGGGTTCCAAGTAACTATAATATTTTTACTTATGTTTTTTTATTGTAAATTGTCATAGATTATATTCTTTAGGATTTGATTATAAAATCATTGTCTACTATGTGTATATTTCATCATTCAATTGAATTGTCAAGATCTCGTCACTTAACTTCAAGGGGGATATCCACATCTCATCATCTTATAAGGTGATTTTAATATGGTAATGATGTTGTATGATAAAAATGGAGGAAAGCTGATAAATTTGATCAAAGCAAACTAGTTCCAAGTTTTAATAGAGTCAAACACTCTAATTGATCATGAGTATGCAAATGGGCAAATTATGTAAGCAAAGGAAATGATGATGTTATGTGATGGAAGTTAGATCATTTTTTACTATCTAATACCTAAATCTCATATCTCAAGAATATTTATTACCTTTATAGATTTAAAAATATCAAATTATTACCCATTTCTCTCAAAATTATGAACATCATTCCCTCAACATGATCCAATTACAAACATGAGAATGTGGTCCAAACATTTTGGTGTTTGAATAAATCATAAAAGCATAGTGGAAATAATGTATAATTTCATGGGTAAATATAATTTCTTAAATCTCAACTAGACAAATGGAACAAGGAAGTTTTTGGTAGTATTATTTATCAATAAAGGGATGCTCAAGACAAATTTGATCTAATTCAACTACAAATCTAGGAAGAGGGATTTACATAAGACTCGATAGCACACATATCCTTATTGCATAATATTGATCTTAGATAATGGTTCCAATACCAAGTTCTTCCACAAAACAATCCTTAACAAATAACAAATTAATATTGTCCTATATGTTAAATTGAGAGATGACAAACTTTTAGCTAACTTTAATGAGATAGTGGTACGAGTGTCTTCTAGCATATCCTCTTAGAACCAATTGGTGATCAAATTTATCTATAAAATACTATTGAGTTTTCCAAATGTTTTTCCACTCATCTAACAAGTTGACAACATTGAAATCTGCGTATTAGTTATAAAGGAAGAACTAAAGCAATGAGTTTTTCATTTGTTTGGGATAAAACTCTTGGACTAGATAGTCCCCCCACCAATTCTTTCTAGTTAACTATAAGTTAATTAATTTGTATGTACTTTAGGGTGCTGAATAAATAAGAATCATCAAAAATCCTACTTAACATAGACACCAATAAATTATCCCTTAGCCAAAAAGGTCAAATTGTAAATAGAATCAAAGCATCTATACCCATTTCTCTGTGTAAATGGTGTATACATTCATTTTGAAAACCATTGCATGCAAATTCATTTTAAAAACCATTGCCTATGTATAAAATGATTGTATGGGTATGTTATCACATCAAGGATTTGACAATGGAAAATATTAGGAAAAGGGTTGGGTTTGTCCTTTGAGACATGTATTGTGTGGGAAATACAAAAGGACTTTGAATCATTTGATTATCCATTGTTTCTTTGTATATTGTGGTAATAATTGGCCTAGTTATTCCTCTCATTTTGTCCCTCCTGATATGTTTTAACCATCTTATGTCTTAACGATGCCCATTCCATTCTTAATCCCACTATATCAATAATATATGTAGACAACATCATCTTTTATATGTTGGTCCTTTTGGATGGAAATAAACATAATACCTAAAAATCAACACAACTCAATCAAAGGGGCAATCAAACAAGTTTGTTAAAATGTCAAATCCACTGTATGGGCCTACAACCAAAAGGAAAAATTATTAGTATCCAACATGATTGAGATGTATATTCTACATTTATGAAATATAAAATATAAGTATTGTGACAATAGATTCATCAACCCCACGGGGCATAGTGAAAACCAATTTTACCATTTATTAAATTAAAAGTTGATGCTTCTATATTGGGGTTGAGTCCAAGGTCTAGATAATTCGAATGCACAAGTAGAGTGGTCAAATGAACCAAGTAGGTGCACACCATAACGTAACTTAAAGTAAATGAAACTAATATGTGATAATATTGTACAAGATAAAATAGGATCGAAACCAATCTTCCATTAATTAAAAAAATCTCACCAAGTGAGATGTACATATAGGAGAGTGTTGAGTAACTCCTCCATAAAATGTGGTCAACAGACAAAATAGAATAGTGACTCCTTCACAAAGGGTGGTCAACAAAGCCAAGAATAGAGGAGTAGCTTCCATACTGGAATAGCCAATCAAGGGAGTTACTTCCTAGTCATCGGGTCAAATTGTACATCCAATCAAGCTTTTCCATGAAATTAGGAAAACACCAAGTGAGGTAAAAAAATATAATAAATAAATATGGGAAAAATAAATAGCCCATAATCTAGCATCCCCCATAAGCATAACTTAGGTGGGTACTGTAAAAAAATGGGTCCTGCCAACTAGGCCTGATGAGGTACCCATGCATAAATAAATTTCTTATAAAGTAGATAAAAGGATAAAACATGTAAGAAAAACTATCCCCTCCAAAAGAGATACATGAAGAAGAAGAATAGGCTAGTAGGCCCCCCTAGAAGATAATGTTGTAGTATCTCAAATCTCAAAAAGGGCCAACAAGTGAAGATACTTACTCTTCGGAAAAGGTTTAGTGAAGATGCTTATTGTCTACTATGTTGTCTAAAAATAGATCAAATCAATGATGTCCCCATAAATGAGTTCTCTAATGAAGTGCATGTGAATCTCTATGTTTTTGGTCCATTGATGCTAGACTCGATTCCTATAAATATAAATAGTAATCTAGTTATCACAGTAGATGATGGTAGGTTGTCTGAACAAGAAACTAAACTCTATGAGAATACCTTAAAGCCATATGGATTTAGAGGAAGAATTGACATCCCCACTATACTATACCTCAGTAGATGATAAAATATTAACATTTTACTTCTTGCTTGACCAACTAATTAGAACTAAACTAATGGAGAAACTATAACTTGAAGTGGACTTATGATTCTGAATATCACCAACCGAGCCTGAGTCAGTATAGCCAATAAATTTGATGCTAGTGTCAAATTTGTAGTGAATCCCAAATACATGTGTGGCTTAAATATAGATCAAGATCCTCTTTGTGATTTACAATGTAGCTCATGGGGTTACTGCATGAATCTATAGATAAGGCCCATTGTTGATATGTCAGGTCTGGTATGTGTCGAGTAGATAAGGTTTTCAACAAGTTTTTGATATAAGGTAGAATTAACCAAAGATGAAGTACAATATGTCTTAATCTTGAATCTAGATAGAAAAGGAGCTAGAGTTGGATTACAATCAACCATTTGAAATTGAGCAAGTAAGTCAATAACATACTTGGGATGGACAAGAGTGATCCATTAGTCAGACTAAAAAATATGGATCCCAAGGAAGTAATGTAACAAGCCCAAATCTATCATAGAAAATATGTCATGAAGAGATTCTTTCACCACTACAATGGATGAGGAAGATCTCCTAGTGATTAAAATATCATCAAGATAAATAACTAGAATATAAAGTGAATCATCATACTACAAGAGATAGATGTTCAGATCTAAATGGCATCGAGTGAACCTTGTAAAAAGAAGGAAGGAATCCATCTTAGCATACCAAGCCTAAGGGGTTGTTTAAGGCCATAGATAGATTTTTGAAGGTCTACACATAAAGAAAGGATCCATAATAAATCTTGGTGGCTGCTCCATGTAAATCTCCTCCTCAAGGTCACCGTGAAGAAAGGCTCTTAACATCTTGGTAATTGGTTGTGACAATAGAAAGTGTGATTCTAACAGAGTTCATTTTGGTGACTGGTGTAAATGTATTTGTATAGTCGATACCAGGCACATGTGAGAAACATTTTGTGACCAATCTCACCTTATACTTGTCAATAGACCCATCTACTGCACACTTGGTCTGATATATCCATCTACATCAAACCATTTTCCTTCCCTTAGGAAAAAGTGTCAAATCTCAAGTATGATTCCTGACTAAGGATTTATACTCCTCATTCATGATATAATCCCACTTAATTATACCTAATTCTTCCTAAAAAGTCTATGAATTTAAGGTAGAGGCATAGAAATCATGTGGCCCACTCTAAAACTATGAATGTGTCTGCCTATCATATGAAGGATCCTCAACCCATGTACCTGCATTGTATAGTGTTGACCTAGCCCAAAGAGGACCAAAAGTGGATGAGTTAGGTAGACAAACATCATCCTGAAAAGTGTGGCTATATGTGGATGGAGATGAATCCCTATCATTACTCTTGTTATCATAATTAGAAGAAGTGTATTCAACATCAAGAATGTGTTTAGGCTTATCTAAATTATCTAAATCGAATCCAAGTGAGCCCAATGAAGTGGGTGAAGTGTCAAGTGTTGAGTCTATGGGAATCTCCTAAAAGTAAACACATAACTCAATGAATGACTCATGAGTGGTTAGATGAATAATGTGATATCCCTTGACACCATCTAGATAACCTAAAAATATGCAAGGCTTACTCTAATGTTCTATAGCCTTGCATTTCTTCTTAGTTATACGGGCCATAGTTGGAGATCTGAAGAGTCTAAAATTATCAACTGTGTATTTCCTACTGTACCAAGCTTCAAAGGGAGTTATGCCCTTTAAAGCTTTGTGGGGAACCCTATTTTGAATTTAATAAGCAGAATTGATTACTTCGATCCAATATTACAGTGTAAGTGACTTAGAGTGAACCATATAGTTAGCCATCTAGTTCAAAGACCTATTCTTATATTCTGCAAATTTCTTTTGTTGAGGACTATATGGAACTATCCACCTCAAATCAATCCCCTCTATAGTACAAAGCTGCTCAAACCTATTATTGACATACTCACCTCCATTATCTATTCAAATAACCTTGAAGAATTTTTTGATTATTTTTCTACAAGAACCTTGAAGTCTCGAAAAAAACTTAAAACTTTAAATTTTTACATGAGTAAATGAACTTATGTATCTCAAGAAATCATCAATAAAGGTAAGGATATACTTAGTCATTGTGAAATATGGAATATAAAAATGCCCAAATACATCATTGTGTACTAACTCCAATGCCTATGATTCCCTCCAAGATTTTCCTTTGTCAAATTTATATTCAACATGTTTCCTAAGGGTGCAACCCTCACAAAGACCCTTATATAAATGGACATGAGATAAGCCTATG
Organism: Torreya grandis; assembly: GCA_037957365.1. Taxonomy (NCBI): domain Eukaryota; kingdom Viridiplantae; phylum Streptophyta; class Pinopsida; order Cupressales; family Taxaceae; genus Torreya; species Torreya grandis. The sequence goes on from JARHVA010000473.1 coordinate 3,389,979, forward strand.
ACCATATCATTATTTCTAAGTTATTCTAGGTAGTGGTAGTTGAGGTGGTCAAACCGTTCATGCCAAATTTTACTAACTCCATCTCAATGAGTCATCAATGTAGTTGGAGAAGAATCACGTGGAAAATAGGAAAAGGTATATAACCTATCTTGGTGATCTACTCTACCCATTGCCAATGTATAATCATTATGCAACTCGCTAATTATGACTGAATCAAGTGAAAACTCTACCCTCATGCCCTTACTGATATGAGTGATTTGGTACACTGATAGGATCTTAATTAAAATCGATGGAACACTTAGACCATTTTTTAATGTTCATCCATCCATTTCAATAGACCCTCTCCATATAATTTCTACTGAAGTTCCATCAACCAAAGTGATAGAAGACATGTTATAAGGCTCTAAAGAATAAAACTCAATTTGTGAGGAGCCCAAGTGGTGGGAAACACCTGAGTAAATAACCCATGAAGAGGTTGGAGCTGCAACTACCACAAGGACCTTGCTCTTTTCTTTCTCTTTACCTTTGCCTTTTTCCTTAGAAGAATTTTAAGTTGATGAATTATACTTAATCAATTTAGGAACACCTATGTTATTCTTTTCTAGAAGATGAGTTAGACAATTAATTTGCTTTTTCATGCAATTGTGTTCATCATACCCATTTTTCTTTCAGTAGGCACACTTAACCTTCTCTTTCTTATGTTTCTTATTGGAAGAGAAGGCTTCCATGGTTGTTTTGGTAGAGGTTGATTCTTTCTTCTTCTCTTGATTCTTGATTTTATTTTTCTATTTCTTTGAAGCCTTTTTTTCATATTCCCAGTAATTAGGGATTGAGGTTTTGAAGACTTCAATGTGCTCATCTATATTAATTTGTCTTGCTCTTGATTCAAGTCAACGACAAATTCATCTAAAGAAGGCATCTTCCATGTAGTGCCTGGAGAAATTTTAGTGGAATGGAAGGTAGAGACAAAGACAAAGTAATTTGGACCTAGTTTTGAGATTATAGAAAGAATAAGTTGGTCATCTTTCTTCTTTATCCCACATTCTTTCAACTGCAATCTCAGGGACTTAAACTCAATGAAGAAATCTTAAAGGGTGTCAAAACTACTACGACTCAAATTAACGAGTTCATTCTTTAGTTCATATCCTCTCATTACATATATCTTTTCAAATATATTTTCTAAGATGGTCTATATTGTATTAGTAGTTTTAATAGACTCTACATAACTAGTAGACATAGCAACTCATAAGCTTCGTCACAATAGTTGTACCACTTTATTTTTTTTTTCTTTTGTAATAGGTTTAGTCTCATTTCCCATTGTAATATAATGTAAACCCTTGCTCCTTAATATAATTTGCATTTTAGTTTTCTATTCATAGTAGGTAAATGGTGTTAGAGGGTTAATTGAACTTGAATCCATTGTATAGGAATGAAGTTTGTAGTGGTTTGGATTTGAAAGTGTAAAAAAGAATGGAAAGTGACATATAAATATAGTTCACCCCCCTAAACTATGAAATGGTGAACCCTCCTGTCTTCCTCTTCTCCCGCCCCCCCCCCCCGAAATGTTACAAACAATGTACACTCAAAAGACATCAGACACAATCAAGAATGAATTTAGAGTAATGTCAAAAAGATGTGATCTGTAATATAAAACTAGAACATCGGGCTCAGTTGATAATGCATCCAAGAAAATTAAGTACAAACAATGTGGGTAAGCAAAGAGAGAAAAAGGTTATTTTTTTTATGATGGGATTTGACCACTTTCTAAACTAAACCTCACCCTCTGGTCTTCAATTGACAAAGATATGAAGAGTTTTTACAAAACAATTCAAAAATCCCATTTGATGAATAACCCAAAATATATTGTTTTTATAAAAAAATCAAAAAATATCCCTTAATGATATCAACCCTAAAAAAAAATTATAATATTATTTAAAAAAAAACACTATCACCCCTTCTCCCCTTTTTTATTAAAAAAACCCACCTTTACAAACATAATGTTATAATAGTCAATGCCAAAATATTTTAATTTTTAAAATTTTATAACGTGGCACTATGATTATTTAAAGTAAAAGGGATTTTATTTCAAATAAACTTTCCCACCAACTGAAAACTATGACTTTCTATTAAGAGAGGTATTAGAAACTACTTGCATGCAAATAAGTGGGTTTTAATGAAAACCATACCAGATTGACAACAAATGGAAGAAGGAGGTGGGCGATGGATGGAGGAGGTCACAACAAAGCTGAATCAGATGCTAAGAGTCATGTGGTTGAAGAAACTAAGATACCAATTGTGTAGGCGAAGTGGATCTTAGGGAGGATGAATCAAAGGAAGGTAATGACATTGAGCAAGATATGGAACAGGCCAAAAGAGTCATTGAACATCATGGAGGAGAGACTAAGATGTGTCCATGCTAAATAAAGGTCTTGAAGGTGAAAAAACATTCAACATGTCTCTACCAAGGCCATAAATGGACAAAGAAGACTGAGAGAAGATGGAGAGGCCGTGGAACCAACCAGGGTATGAGAGGAGGTCGATGACACCACCAACAAGTCATGCAAACCTTGTTACACAATAAACACTACAATTTCACCACCAAGAAATAGACCAGCTTGAACAGAATGTTTTTTTTTTTTTAAATGACCCTTGCAAATTTTTCCGATTGCTTTAACAAATCCTAAGGTTTTTGAGATTTCAAAATAACATTCGATTTTTTTTTCGAACCCTCTAAAAAATATCTCATAATACACTACAAACAATCTCAAGATTTCAAAATAAAGCTTATGGCATAAAAATCTAGATGCATGATTATTGAGGTGGCTTTGATACCATATCAAGTTTGAGTCAAAAGTCCGAATAAGTTGAAAACATAAGTAGAGTGATCACACGAACCAAGTAGGTGCACACCACAATGTAGATGAAAGCAAATAAAACTAATATGTGAGAATATTACACAACACAAAATAGGAGCAAAAACAATCATTCATTAATTAAAAAAAAGCTCACCAAGTGAGATGTATATATAGGAAAGTGCACTGAGTAGCTCCTCCACAAAATATGGTCAATAGACCCTCACAATATAATAGTAACTCCTCTACAAAAGGTGGTCAAGAAAATCAAGAATAGAGGAGTAACTCCCATACCCAAAATAAACAATTAAAGGAGTTACTTTCTAGTCATTTGGTTAAACTGTATATTTAAGCAAGCTCTTATATGAAAATAAAAAAACTCCAAGTGAGGGGGGATTTTTTTTAATAAATAAATATAGGAAAAATAAATAACCCCTACTCTAACATTCTAGTCTTGATAATATGGGATCAACATGGGCATGGGGAGTACCATGATATTCTTAATGAGAAATACTCAACACGTTATGAAAATCTAGGACATAATACTAATAATTTTGTAAAATAGACACTCAATGTCAAGTTTATGAAGAAGAAGGGTGTTGTCTTAAAAAACTACACCTTATGAAAATTATTGTAAAATTCCACCAATATGAAAGATGAAGAGAAATAAGACTAGTTTAATAAAAAAGGAAATGATTTAAAAACACAAAATTCTTGACCAAACCAACAAAAAATAAGTTCAAGAGTTGTTTGAAAGATCAAAACGTGATTTATAATTGAGTTCATAATCTAATTTTTCATAATCATTAGTGAATTTTATTTGAAATGAAAATATTTGAAAGGAAGTGTATTATGCATATTAAGATTTAAATTAAAATTTGTAAAGAAGTAAGCACAATGTCAATTGATATTCTAAATTATGAAAAATAGTTTAAATAGTAATAAACGAGTTAAGGAACTCTTTATTGTCTATTTATTGCTTTATGTTATTTTACTAAATTAAAATTCAAAATTAAGAAGCTTCACATAAATATGGAAGTTGCAATATTAAAATATCAATTAGATCAATACATTTTAGTGTTGTTTCTTTTATATATCAAAGAATTTCAAGGAAAGTAAATTCTTTTAAAATTCATTAATATGATACTTTAAAAATAAATATAAATGTATTAGCAAAAATAATACAACTTTGTGCAAATCAATTTTAATAAAAAATAATATTTTAATCAAATAAAAATAATTTAATCTAATTTAATCAAACTAATCTACAATAATATGCTAAAAATAAACAACTAATTAAGAAAGACAAATCAAATAAAAGATAAAAATTATTTCAAATAATTTTTAATCTAAACTAACAAACTTAAGAAAAAAAATACTTCCCAATAAATAAGAAACTAATTTAGAAAATAGTAAAACCTTATAAATAATCTAAAATTATAATATAAAAATTTAAAAAAATAAAAAATTAACATAAATTATTAAAAAAAAAAATTAAAATAATCTAAGGAAAATTGAAATAAATTCAACAAATTAAGCTAGAAACAATGTTAATCTAAGAAACTAAGTTAGGAAAATTGTAACTAATCAAAATAAATTTAAGAAAAATGGAAATAAATTAACTTTATATTTAGAATGCGACTAAACTAACATACAAACAACAAATAAAATTATTAAAACTAAGGAAGGAAATTGTTGGCCTCGAAACTTTGAATTTTTTTTGGGATGTTTAAAGCATTATAGAAGATTAAAATTACCGAGTGCGGCATAAGCACATACATAGTACTATGTTAAATTGATAGGGAAAAAGGAAGTGAGTGTGCTGCTCTGCACACATCATATTACTATGTTTTTGAAGTGAGTGTGCTGCTTCCAAATAGATTTCTTTAAGAATTAAAAATCACTTTTAACTCATCAAATTTGTTTTATATCACTTTCAACAAATCAAATTTGTTTTATATATATTAAAATTATTTTTCTTAAAAGTAATTTCTTAAATTTTTTTGTGAGAATTAAAATTTTATAACAATTTTTTACTTTTTATTTATATAACTATTTTACATTAAATTTCTACTAAAATTATCTTCATAAAATTTATTGAAGGAAAAAAATTAGAAAATGTTACATATATTCGGATGGCATCATCATCATCATCATCATTAAGTTAATTACATATTATGTTAAATATATAATAATAAGAGAAATACATATAAATATGTATTTTTTTATAATAGCTTGTTATATATAAAAGTTTATATATATAACGAGTGATGGTTGAAGTTTGAGATTATCTGATGGCAAATATGAAAGACATTTAAGGGCTTTCAAAAGGGACAATTGATACTTGGCTAAAACCCTAAAGGAAACTCTTAGAAATATTGATGGTGTCTCGCGAGAGGTGTTTGCACTGACTAATGGTTTACCTCATGTCATGTCGACTTTGGACATCTCTAATTTGAAAAGGTGCCTTACCTTAGATTCTCAAAAAGCTTCAAATTCCTCAAAAATGGGATCAACAAATTCCGAGCTAAACCTAAAGGTTGGAAAAATCTCAAAGACTTTGTGTGGAGAAAGACAAACCAAGAAGGAAGGGAAGAAGGATCAGCAAGCAAAATCACAATCAAGTTCTAAATGAATCATCCCTACAATGGATGATAGTCTAATCATTTAGGTCAAAGACAATGATATCAAAACCACCCCACCATTGATCATCTCAAATATTACACAATAATTTACAATTTTTTGGGATTTTGGCCTAGAATGACATAACTTCAGAGGTGGTTGGAAAAAATTGGAGGGAAAGGCTTCAAATCAAGGAAAACTCATCGCCCAAGGTTTCTTTCAAATCATCTTTGAAAATGCATCTTGCAAGGATGTGAATTTTCAATCAAGGCCATGGTTCATGGGTTGAGCTAGGTTATACATGAAGCCCTAGGAAGAGGGTTTCAACCCAAAAATAGAGGATCTAAGCAAGGTCCTAATTTGGACTTGTTTATACGGTTTGCCAAAAAAATTATGGAAAGAGGAAATCTTTAGACAAATGGGCAACCAACTATGGGAATATATTTGCATAACAAAATCTACTGAGGTAGGGATTTTAGCAGTTTATGCTTGAATTTGTATAAACATGGATCTCTCTAAGCAATTACCTTTAGCTATCAGATTCAAATCATAAACTAGAGAGTGGTTTCAAGAGATAAATTTTGAAAATGTCCCTTTTCGATGCAGAAATTGCCATTCACATGGCCATATTGTAAGAAACTACCCTGATATAAGCTTGCCCAACTCCCAGAATAATGATGGGTTTAGTGAACCCAAGAAGAATCTAAAACAAAACTACAGAGAATTCAAGGAACCAAAAAATAAGCAAAAATTGGAAAAAACCATCTAGAAAGGTTCATGAACCAAAAAAAATCAAAGGACCATGAAGCAGGAAAAGACTTGGAAACCTTTGAATTCAGGTACAATGAATAAATTCATTTTTTTTCAATTGGAGGATTCTTATGAGGACATTGTTAATTAAATGGTTAATAACCCCCATGATAAACAATACTCTCCCAAAAGGAGAATAAAAATAAGATGTTTGTAAAGACTTTCTCCCAAAATAAGAAGAAGAGATGCTAATAAAGAAGATAGTTTTTATATTAGGGGATTTGGCAACTCTTCCACCTTCTTAGCTAGAGGAATTAGTGAATCAAGAGAACAACTAAAAAATGGCATTCAAGTCTATATTAGGGGAAATAATAACTAGATAGAAGACATTATCTCTTAAACTTGAGAAATGTGGAAGCTCAAATCAATACCAACAAGGGAACATAGATGTCAGTTTCAGAGATGTTTGGCAATTTCTTAAAGAAAAAATCAGATCATTAAAATTATCCTTCTTTTATATTGGGTACTCAAGATACTCTGAATATATGAAAGAAGTTGATCATTCATAGTAATAATAGGTCAAAAGACTAATTAAGATTCTGGAAGACTACTTACAAACTCTTCAAATATTCTATTCTTTTCTCTTAATTTTTGCCTTCAATTAAAAGGCTTTAAAATGTAAATGACTTTGTTAAAAAAAAGCATTGTTTATTAGACAGTTCTAACCCTTTATTTTGACCTAACCTATATATATATATATATATATATATATATATATATATATATATATATATATATATATATATATATATATATATATATGAATATGAATATGATTGGATCGTAACCTTCTAAACTTTACATGTTAAAACTAAAGTTAGAATTTCATTTTGATACTAAGGATACATACTTTGAACCCTTATTAATTTATTTTTGAAGTTAATAACTTCCCAAATGTGTTCATAATTATTTTAAATGATTCAATTTAAAATTTGATAAAATAAATATTAATACTACAATTAGTATATATTTTAGTTTTGTAAAATTTATTAAGGTGAATTAAGTGAGTTGTAATGTAATAATAAATATGGTATAAAAGGTGATTCCAAATTATCTATGAAAGAATAGTGTAAAATATTTTGCCTATTCATCTATCAAAATACAAATTCTAAATAATATTAAAAAAAATGAGACCAGGATGGATATTCTTCAATCCTTAACAGTAAGGTAAAGAAGCGGGTAAGCTTAACCAACGTGCACAAACTATGTGCATGCTCTAATTAATCTAGTCGAAATATGTAAGTCATGATTTATATAAGCCAAATAGATAAGTAATTTCATGGTACAAATGTTTTTGCTTGAACCATTATCAATCATAACACTATTTATAGGTTGATGGTCAAGGTATGCTTCAATGAATAAAGAATAAAGACGAAAGACTAGAATCGTTATCCACAATCTCACTGTCGTCAAAAGTAATAAAGGGTATATAAATCGTAAGAGGTGTATGCCATGTATAAATACTAGTGATCCCATCCAATAGGTTCCCATAATGTGATGGAGGAAGATGTGCATTATATGCCATTTGCACTTCTGAATCTTTCTTAGAATGGTCTTGCAAAGGATTGTTAAATATTTCACATCAGGTTCACCAAATGTTTAACCCTAAAATCTAGATTGGATAATATAGAGTTAAAGGTATAGATATAGCCTAGGGCACAAGGATGGTAGACTATCCCCAAAGTAGGTAAATTAATTATAAAACTTGGATAAACATATATTAAATTTATTTGCTAAGATATGTTAAAAGATAAAAAGTACATCTATGTTAGATATTGCAATGATAATGAAAATAAGATACTTAGTTCTGAGATTAATATAAAACTAGAGATGGAACATGAATAAATTAGACTAGATCTAAATTATTAATCAATTGCCTAATTTTAAAAACTGTACTTATGTAGTTACAGACACTTGCATCGACCTATGACAGTTGCATCGATGCTTCTGTCTGACTTAGATGTAGGTGTCTAGTATGGAATACCTAATAAAACTAGATGTGACCACCTATATGCTTCTGGGTTATGTGTCATCTTCATTTTGGTGCATTTAGATTTGGATCATGGGCTGTCACTCTTGACCACATGAATAAGTGTTATATTCATCACTAAGACCTTCATGTGAAAGAGCAACAAAAGACATAGTACTTGTGGTTGCTTGAAAAAATTAGGGCGTATATAATTCCCCCCCTTTATTTTAATAATGTAATGAAATGAAAGTACTAGAGTAAAATAAAAAGAGGAATGCATACATGTACTTACTATATGGATGTGTTCTAGACTTAGCCCACTTCTTGGCTAAAGAAGTAGATAAGAGCTGAAGTGAAGTATCTAAAGAGGTAATCCGTAATGTGGGTGGCCCCTATATTGAATCTAAATAGTGAACTAAATCGTGAGGAACAAAACCTTGTTTTTGCCCCCACCTTGATATTTGGACTGAATTTGAGTATTAAGCTGAAGACGTGGAGAAAGAAGGCCTGCTTATTATCCCCCACTTTCATATTTGTATCGAATATAAATAATTAAATTGAAACTGGAGGTTGAAACTGTCACTCGACTTACATAATTTGGGTCTAGTGGAAGGCTATGGATCAACTACTATAGATGGTCATGTGACCCAAACTAGTGAAGTCCTAGTGGTATCCTGGTGACATCTTAGTGATGATATGAGTGTAAACTAGAAATCTAATCACAAAGAATGGTATAACTTTCCATTCAATCTATATGATCTAGTGAATCCCTATAGGATTAATGATATGTGCCCTGCATCATGCCCCCAATCCTTATATCTGAGTAATGTAAATGTGTACCTAAATATCTATATATCTGAGTTAAAATATATATCTAAGTCAAACTATTTATTTAAGTGCACCCATGTGTCTTAATATGTGTACCTGAGTAAACTTGTATGTTTGAATATCTGTATACTCGAGTCAAACTATATATTTGAGTAAATGTGCATGTTTGAACATTTGTATATGATCCAATCTATATGTATATGCATCTAAACCAATCTATGTGTATATGCCCCCCCTTTGGTGAAAGATCCAAAATTGTGGTAAGGGTATCTAACCAAAAGTGTTACCAAATGGTATGGTGGTGATAGTTAGTTGGGGTAATGTTGTTGTTAGGTTTGAATATTTTATTGATTGTGACAGAGCTAGTTTTTCAAGTCAATAGTAGGATAAACCTTTGGTCAATATTGAGGTTGTTAAGGGAATATAGGTTTTATCATTTTTTCAGAGTTGAATGTGATAGGGATATTAGTGGAACTAATATAAGGTGAGGTATATCGTGGTCAAGTCCCATGCATAAGAAACAAATCATCAATAAAAGTTATTGTTTTCTAGATATTGTATTTTGAAGAAGTTGTTATTAGTTGGTGAAATTGGTGCGCAAGGTTAACCTTAATAAAGTAGCATTTATAAAATGTGACTTAAATAGGTTGGTTGATTCTTTTGATGACTCATTTTAATCATTTGAATCGATAGTGATTGTTAGTTCTGAGCTAGAAAATATGTCGAGGAGACAAAGAGCGAGTGTGACTCAATATGAGGAGGTAGAGGTGCTTATCCAAGCCAGGGAAGAGGTTACCCTAATAAGGAGCTTATTATTTTCCCTATTTTTGACACATTTAGTACATTGTTTATTGATTTTAGTGAAAATCTAGAAGTGTAGGGTCATTTTTAGAAATTTAATGCTACTATCTTGATATTGGTGCTACTGTCCAGGTCATGCAACTAGTGTCCTAGGTATGGCACTAATGTCTAGCGCTATTATCTCATATGCAATTCTAGTGTCCACTAGGCCTAATTTATGGTTATTTTTGTTAATTAATGGTGTTTTATGACTTATTATATATTTATCTAATATTTCATGATGTTAATGCTAGATTTGGTTGTATATTATAGGTAGATGTGTGCATGAGAAAGTTTCAGAGTCGATGGATTATGGATATGTTATGAGGATTACCCTTGACAGATGAGGAGATGGTTGTGGTAGATAGAGCAGGTATGGGTCACATGGCAACATTGGATCCAATGCCCTAGGACAAACATATGATGACAACATTGTGTGAGAGGTGGAATGCAGATACCAATACATTTTGGCTACCTACTAGGGAGATGATTGTCACATTGGAGGATATCTATAATATTATGAGGTTACCAATTACTAGTTAGAGAGCAGTGATATAGGAGGCTAATGGTGACTGAGCTATAGAGTGGGATACGAGGTATTTTTCTATGATGTCCATGAGGATTCATCAGGCAGGGAGCTACAATGATGTGTTATTATTGTTAATTATCATAATGAATGTTCCATGATTGTAGAATTTATTAGCAATTCTATTGGCTTCATCTATTGCCATGGATGGGAGCAGGGTATCTATCTCATATAAGATGCATGGGATAGTACAAGATATAGAGGAACATGACACTGTCTACTTATGGGGTCACACTATGCTAGCCCACTTGTATCAGGATTTATATTGCTTCACTCAGAAGATATGTGCAATTGGTATTGGGTCTTCTACACTATTGCATTATTGGGATTATAAACATATATAAATGAGTATATAAATGGTGCCTTGATAATATGATTGGGCTCACCCTTAGATTTTTGTAGAGAGGTCGATTGGTATGACCCACGTGCTCAAGAGAAGAATGATGCAGTGTCAATAGGTTCTCGATAGGTTGATTGTTGGAGACATTATCTAGAGGCCTTACAGGAGATATGAGGGATGGATTGAGGATGATGTTCAGCTGAGATGGGTGTGAGTGATTTGATGGTTTTATGACCATTGGGTCAATGTATTTGAGAGTTTTTAATATGAGTGATGCAGTAGTTTGATGTTACTCAGGATGTGCCACTAATACCATTGGTGTGGTTGAGGAGTTTTCAGGCTCTAGTGAGACCAGGGAGTATGTCTAGAACATCAGTTATAGAGTTATCTTTGATTCTATTGATAGAGTAGGATCTAGTGATTTATTTACTAGATGTATATGATGTAGGAGTGATTGATGCCTATGTAGCATGGTGGAGGGAGCATAGATGGGCACCAATATTCCTAAGAGGTGGGATCTTGGTAGAGGATGTGTTGGATTTTGAGTCCCTTAGGGATGTTGAGGGTAGGTTTATATTTTATATGTGTATTTTTTTTTTACTTCATTACTTACTTGCTTGGGTAGGTATCTGATGTATTATGTTGGTATGTGTAGGCTCTGGTGATGATGAGTATTGAGAGACTACCATTGAGTTTGCACTCTCAGTTTGACACGAGACATCCATGATGATGTCATGGATAATGGATTAGTGGAAAGGGCCATGGATGTTGTCGATGTCTATGCTCATTTGTTTGATCAAGTAGACATAACTACTGAGGCATATAGGTGAGCAACTTCTGACAGGGATGAGACATGTGTAGAGTTATAGAGATAAATTATGCACACACCTGATTCTCTAGGTGGGGTATATACATCTATATTGAGATCATGTGGAGGTGTTGTTCGAGTTGGTGGGGGTGGGGGGGGGGGGGGGGGGGGGGGGGGGGCGCTAGGGGGGGTTATGAGAGTGAGAGAGAGTAGACACAGGCATCAATCAAGGTCTTAGAGGGATAGTGGGGTCTCTAGTTCTAGTATGGATGTATCAAAGAGTGAGAGTGAGCGGGTTGGCCCTTGTGACCAAGTCCAAATTATTAAGTGATTTATAGTATTGTATTGAAAATATACTCAAAGTTATAAATATATATGGATGTTTTTTGTTTTATGGGTATTATGTATATTGGTATGTTGATTTTGTGGCACCATGTATTTTTACATGTGTTTGATTATTTTTATTGTGTTAAATGCTGATATGGAAATATGTTATGTGCCTAAGAAATTGTAATGAATTATTTATCTATTTATAAATTTTTAAGTAGACATGTATAGTGGATTGGGAATTTGAGATGTTAGTATGGGTGCTATAGGGGTATCATAGGATAGCTAAGTGTGGATCATGTGACTGTGGTATGCACTATCTGAACCCAAATGGCATGGTGAACAAATGATCATATTACTCATGTTGTGTTAGTGTAGAAGTAGATTTTAGAACTAATATTTCACATGGTACATTGTTAGTAGTTAGGTATGTAGAATCTATAATAAAGAGATTAATCAACTGTCGTACTAAAATTGTGCTCTAAGATTTATGATCTTTGACAAATATTTTTATTAGTTGTTGAACTATGTTATGATTTTTGTGATCTCTTGTAAATATATTAATCAATGGTCAAATTAAAACTATGCTCTGATCTCTATGATTGTTATCAAATATCTTAATTGGTGAGAAAACTTAGACTATGCTTTGATCTCTATGATTCTTGCCAAATATTTTAATCATTGGGTGAACTGAGACTATGCTCTAATCTATGTGATTATTGTCAAATATCTTAATCAGTGGGTGAACTAAGATTGTGCTTTGATTTATGTGATTTTTGCCAAATATTTCAATTGGTGGATGAATTGAGATTATGATCTGATCTCTGTGATTGTTGATAAATATCTTAATCAGTAGGTGAACTAAGACTGTACTATGATCTATATGATTATTTCCAAATATTTTAATCGATGAGTAAACAAAGATTGTGCTCTGATCTCTATGATTATTTCCAAATATCTTAATTGGTGGGTAAACTGAGACTATGCTCTGATCTCTGTGATTGTTACCAAATATATTAATAGATGGAAGAACTGAGACTATGCTCTAATCTCTATGATTGTTGCCAAATATCTTAATCAATGGGCTAAATATGATTATTTTCTAATCTATGTGATTTTTGCCAAATATCTTAATTAGTGGGAAAACTGAGACTATGCTCTGATCTCTATGTACTGGATACCATCTTCGATGAGTTTGTGGTGCATGAAATCTCTCATAAGTAGGTGTTTTAGAAACCACATGGCTCATACAATGAGTAACCAATGGCTCCTTAAAGGTAACATCCCAGGATAACTCAATTGTAAAGGAGTGTGATTTAGGAGATTGTGGAGACTGAGATATCATTGCCCCTTGTGTAAATACTATAATGCCTCTATCGACATACTAGACAATACAATCTCAGAGTGCATAACAATTTTTTTCTGAATGTCCATTTACCTTATGAAAATTTCAATATGGTTTATTATGTATCATGTGAAATTGGTGTGATAGATGTGTAGGGGAATCCAAGAACAAACACACCTGTTCTGATCCCACTTGTTAGGATCTTGCTCCTCAGAAAGAGCATAATATGATTACCAAACCTAAGCAATTAAACATGCGGAAATAACCAAAAACACAAGTAACTAGAATTCACCAATAGCACAGAATATGAGAGACAATACACTATCTTGTATTAACACTTTACAGAAAAGAATACAATAAAGAGCCACCACACTCTTCCACCTTACAGAGGCTTCCCACACCTCAAGTGTACAGTAATTCTTCTTCAACACTCTCCTACCAAAAATGGTCCCAACAACCAACTCACACACAGAATTGGTGTTCACCTCTCCAACTAGTTAGTAATAACCCTGCCAGTACACCAAGCACTCTATAGTACTTCAAGTTGATCTCCCATGAACCTGCAACCTGCAATTCAACAGACCATACTCACACATGTAGATCTCCTATGAGCTTGCAACAACCTGAAACTCAATGATCTTACAATGGAATGAACTTCCTTGCCTTCCTTATCAGCTCATACATTACAATACATGCCAATGGGTCTATAAATAGATCCTAGACTTAAACAATAACTTAGATTCTTAATTTAGACAATTATCCACGCATCTCAAGACTCTAACTGGCCTTTACATGTAAACACTTCATTCACTTAACTAACTGTCTGTGCAACGAATAGTTCTGGAACACACAGGCGAACGACGTCGGTCCCTACTTGCCTAGTGTTGTCGACGTCGGCCGACTTCCTACCATTGCCGGTTGCCTTCTGCACTGGTCACGATCGACGTCGGTCATGATGCCGACGCCGGTGCTTATCAAACTTTAGCAACCTCCTTCTCTTTGTCTGCAACAAGTTGAAGCTTTTAGCTCCACACCCTAACAATCTCCCACTTGGAGATAAACAACTGTAATGTGTACCTGTACCTATACTCTATCTAGTTTGTTCCCTTGGCTTTGTATCCCTCCTCAAGATCACTCTTGAAGACCAACCACCACACACCTTGTGATGCAACTCATGTCATCCAAATCACCTGCCACATCCACATCTACAAACCATGTAGAAAAATAAATTGAACCTGCATGGTATGTGCACCTGTTGCTGGTCCCTCTAAGAATCCACTGAACTGCCCTCCAATACTTCTCTCCCAGATTGGCTCCTAACTTGTGACAGCTCCCACTGCTTGGGAAAACTCAAGTTTAGTACATACCATGCACTTAACCTCATTATGTGAATCAAGAACTTGTTTTATGAACTGTCCAACCATCGGCGTGCTAACCGGTCTCACACAATCATCTTGAAACAAAGTCAACATGTGACCTTCCATGTCTCTAGAACACACTCATGCCAAAGAATCTTGTTGCTCCTAGATTCCTCATGACATCCCTCTGAACTAGCTTTACCTTTAGTTCAGCAATACATGTATATGTAACCCTGCAACAAGCACATCATACAGTAATAGGATAATGTAGCTAATATTATCCAACCTGGTAAAGAGAAACACAATGATCAAACCTCCATTGCCCTGCAGCTTATACAAGACCATATACCCTGATCTTCTGTCTCACATATCCATTTTCACTCTTCTTCATCCTGAACATCCATTCGTCTCTCAGTGCTTACTTCCAGCTGGCAACTCCATCCAAAACACTTGTTTGGTTCTCCTCCAAGGAATCACATCCTCCATCCATGCCAAGCTCCCACTGTTTCCTGGGTCTACCTGTTCTGCTTCTTTAATAACTTCCTAGTTCTATACCATAAGTGATCAACAAGTAGTGTAAAGAAGGGAAACGATAAATTTAAGAACTTACTTACACCTTCAGTTCTCAATATGGGCGCTTGAGACTCCTTGACAGCTTGTTGTCCACCCAAAATTCGTCTCAGTGATCGATGCCAGTCACATCTCAGTCTGCACCCGACTGATGTCAGTTCCTTGCGACTGCATCCTTGCCGACATCGGTTCCCCCTGGCCGACGCCGATAGTTATCTGCCTTGAGTCACCGACATCGGTCTGCACATAGCCGACATCGGTCCCTGTCTGGATGCCGACGCTGGTTTTCCTGCCGACGTCGGTCTTTGTGTTTTTCTAGTGAGAACTAACTTTTTCCCACGAGCTCTTTTTGGATCAAATCTTTGTCCAAATCACCCTTACTCTACTCAAAATTCTTCTGCCCCTTGTGCTGAACTATGTCCATCACCTTCTCCTTGAAAACCAAGGCTTTCATGTTCTTGTCACTAAAATTGGATTCCTCAAGAAACGTCACCTTCTTCTGCATACAAAAATCATGATCCATGCCTTCCAAATCCGAAAGCATACCCTTTGACTCAAGAACATGCATCTCTTTCTTATTCATGTGACCAAGCCTATTAAGCCACATCTTCGAATCTACAGCTGAAGTAGATAACCCAGAAAGAGAATTCATAATACAAGTAGATAGATAAAGTGTACCTACTTTCTTACCTCTAGCTACAACAAGTGCACTCTTGGTAACCTTCCAAGAGTCCGCTGTGAGAGTTACTGTGCAACCCTCATCACCCAAACTTCTAACAGAAATCAAATTTTGCTCCAGAACTGGGACATGCATGACCTCCTTTAACACCCATGTGTTACCTGTCTGCAATTTTAGCTTCACTTTCCCTTTGCCAACCATCTGACAAGGCTTACCATCCCCTACACAAATTTCTCCAAAGTCTCCCTGGACATACTCATGAAAAAATTTCCTATGTGGGGATGCATGAAAAGAGGCACCAGAATCTAAAACCCAAGATTCTACTTTATCCAAAGAACATACCAGAGCATCCTGTGCAACGTAATCCATAGCATCTGCTTCTTCTTCATGTCCTTCATGCTAATCTTCACCTGATCTGCAATCTCTCTTTAAGTGCCCTTGCTTTCCACATTTCCAGCAGGTTATTCTGCCATACCTGGACTTGGATCTCCTGCCTATCTTGGACCTTGATCTCCCACGCTCTATCTTCTCTCTTTGCCTTCCTCTACCTTCAACACTGAAAGCATTTCCTGATGATTCACCTGTGCTTTTCCTGTGTATCTCTTCATTCAAGATCACACTCACAACATCATCCACTTTTAAGACTTTTAAAGCAGACACAGTATTAGAAACTGTTATTACCAAACCTTCCCACTTTCAGGTAATGAACACAAGATTAAGAGAGCTCTAATTTCATCATCAAAAACAATATTGATTGAACTTAACTGGTTTACCAAACCATGGAAATCACTAAGATGACTATGAACAGATCCACCTTCCAACATTTACAAATTAAATAAATGCTTCATAAGAAATATCTTATTAGAAGTCGAGGGTTTTTCATATAAATTTGCCAAAGATTCCATCAACTCCACCGTTGTCTTACACTGTGATAAGCTGGAAATCACAGATGATGCAAGACTCAATCTTATAGATCTCAGAGCCTTTCGATCAAGAACCTCCCATTCTTCATCCTTCATATCCCGGGGTTTGCAATCAACCCCACCCAACGATAAGTACAAATCTTTTTGATACAGATAATCCTCAATCTGCATCCTCCATAATTGGTAGTTCTTGCCATTAAACTTCTCCATTCATAGCTTACTGTCTTCTGCCATTGCTCTACTCCCACTCAAACAAAAACCCTGTGAGTAACCTGTAATCAAAACACACTAACCAGATCTAATCCAATCTGTTAGTATCCCAACCAAAAGCTCTGATACCAATTGTAGGGGAATCCAAGAACAAACACACATGTTCTGATCCCACTTGTTAGGATCTTGCTCCTCAGAAAGAGCACAGTATGATTACCAAACCTAATCAATTAAACATGCGAAAATAACCAGAAACACAAGTAACTAGAATTCACCAATAGCACAGAATATGAGAGACAATACACTATCTTGTATTAACACTTTACAGAAAAGAATACAATAAAGAGCCGCCACACTCTTCCACCTTACAGAGGCTTCCCACACCTCAAGTGTACAGTAATTCTTCTTCAACACTCTCCTACCAAAAATGGTCCCAACAACCAACTCACACACAGAATTGGTGTTCACCTCTCCAACTAGTCAGTAATAACCCTGCCAGTACACCAAGCACTCTATAGTACTTCAAGTTGATCTCCCATGAACCTGCAACCTGTAATTCAACAGACCATACTCACACATGTAGATCTCCTATGAGCTTGCAACAACCTGCAACTCAATGATCTTACAATGGAAGGAACTTCCTTGCCTTCCTTATCAGCTCATACATTACAATACATGCCAATGGGTCTATAAATAGATCACAGACTTAAACAATAACTTAGACTCTTAATTTAGACAATTATCCACGCAGCTCAAGACTCTAACTGGCCTTTACATGCAAACACTTCGTTCACTTAACTAACTATCCGTGCAACGAATAGTTCTGGAACACATAGGGGATCGACGCCGGTCCTTGCTTGCCTGGTGCTGTCAACGTCGGCCGACTTCCTGCCGTCGCCGGTTGCCTTCTGCACTGGTCACGACCGACGTCAGTCATGATGCCGACGCCGATGCTTATCAAACTTTAGCAACCTCCTTCTCTTTGTCTGCAACAAGTTGAAGCTTTTAGCTCCACACCCTAACAAGATGGTGATGAGTAGAATGAAGTGTGATCATCTCTTTATCTAATAGTCTAAGTAAGATATCATGAGGCCTATCTCTATCTGAAAAGCATATAACCCCTATGTTTTTGTCTTATGCTCTACTCACTTTAGGAGGTGCTTTGTAAAGTGGCTCTTTACCTTTGCTTAGTATCTTTATTATTTGTTTCTATTCCACTTATTTCTTAATGAGAAGTGGAGTAGGTTCTTTTATCATATTAGACGATTATGAATCTAGGAAACCTACATCAAAATTTGCCTTTGAATATGTAGCAACTAGTCCCAACTTTGTCTCTAATTCTATAGCTGTGTTACATAGATGCCATAATGATTTGGATATCTAATATAATAATTTCTCCTTAAGAGGAAAAATTAGGCCTGTAACAAAGATGTATTGTACCTCTAAATTTATCAGTTGCTAAATCAAATGATGCATACATGACTTGAATCTTAGAATGTACTTAATTGTTGGTTCTATATCACCCTGGTGTAGTGAAGCCAACCTCTCATATGTGACTCGAGGTCCCTTATTTTTCATGTAGTGCGTAATAAATACTAATTCTAACTCACCGTATGTATGTAATGAACCATCAGGGAGTGCATGGTGAAACCAATTTAATGTTTCACCTTTTAGAGAATTCTAGAATAACTGTAGTGGAGTCAACTTGTTGGTGACATGTGCCATGGATTTCCCATAACCTAAAAGGTGAAAGTATGGGTCTCCTTGCCCATCAAATTTTGGTAATATTAGTATCTAAAAATTGGGTGGCAACTTTGTAGTGAATATTCTATGTAGAATAGGATTTCCATGGATGGCATTGGTATCAGCCCAAGAATGGTATGCTTTACTATCCAATTTGAGATGGTGTACTTGTTGTTTTAAATCACCCACGACATGCATCAAGGAGATTACCTCTTGTGAAGGTATATTATCATCATCAAGGGGTTCATTTAGTTCTTGAATTTTGTTATTTATCTTAGCCATTAATACACAACATCAGGGACCTTTTTTAGAGAGGATTGGTTTGCTCTCTATAACCTTTAGAGGGGTGATAACTTAGACCTGGTGAGAAGGAAATAGGCTATCACCCTCATGGAGGTTAGGTCAAGAAATGGGTTATATTGTATTAAGGGGGGTTCAGGGAGATTAATTAGTATCTCTTTTATCGTTAATTTACAAATAAGTATCACATGTTAAAGGAATAGAAGGTACTTTACTATCATGTGAATGTAATTTATGTAAACTATGAACATAAGAATAAGTGTGTGTAGTGAATATTATGTGTAGAATATGATTTCCATAGATGGCATTGGTATCAGCCCAAGAATAGTATGCTTTACTATCCAATTTGAGATGGTGTACTTGTTGTTGTAAATCACCCACGACATGCATCAAGGATATTACCTCTTGTGAAGGTATATTATCATCATAAGGGGGTTCATTTGGTTCTTGAATTTTGTTATTTATCTTAGCCATTCATACACAACATCAGGGACATTTTTTAGAGAGGATTGGTTTGCTCTCTATAACCTTTGGAGGGGTGATAACTTAGACTTGGTGAGAAGGAAATAGGCTATCACCCTCATGGAGGTTAGGTTAAGAAATGGGTTATATTGTATTAAGGGGGGTTCAAGGAGATTAATTAGTATCTCTTTTATCGTTAATTTACAAATAAGTATCACATGTTAAAGGAATAAAAGGTACTTTACTATCATGTGAATGTAATTATGTAAACTATGAACATAAGAATAACTGTGTGTATGTTTTTAAGCATTTGACCTAGCATTAATTTGAACATGAGAAATAGGTGAAGAAGGGAGAGAATTAAAAGTTTTAGACTCAATATCTTCTTCATAAAAATCATAGTAATCATCATTATTCCAAGGTTAATCAAAATTAGAGTTTAATTCACTTGTATAAGTAAGAGTAGAAGAATTATCATTCACATGTTCACTAAGAGAGATAGAGTAAGAGAAGATTTTAACTTTTTACTGTTATGCAATATATCACGTGTGGGTGTAATGCAATGCATTTATTCACTAGCTATGTGTGGAGTGCATGTATAATTATTACTTTCATTTTTTGGAGTCAGGGTAGAATAAATAGCAATCATGTTTTCATTTGGCATATTATGACATGTAGAAGAAGAGTTAGATACATTTGTAATATCAATATTTTACAAAGAATCATTGTATTAAGCTTGGAATGTAAAAGGAGGTGATAAAATAATTTTATCTACTTTAGTTTGTGCATTGATAAAAGGTGTAATATCATTTGTACATGCTTTTTCAAATTTAATTGAAAAGAGTAAATAAGATGCATTACTCTTTTCTGTGTTGCTTGGCTCATACAAAAGTAGATTTCATGTATTGCACTTATATTGATTTAATTTGAATAAGGAGGTAGCAAAAGTAGTTGAAAATCTAGAATCACATTGGAACAAAACACTACCAACAAAAGGTTATTTTTGCATCATATTGTTAGTTTGATTTTGAGGTGTAGGAGAAGAGGGAGAGGAAAGAGAAAAAGATGCATCTAGTATATCCTCATCAACACTTTCATTGTCATGCTCATAGTAATCCTCATTTCTATCATTACAATAATAATCATCAAGAATCATTATAAATGAAATCATTATCATGTGATAATGCGCAATATTGAAAATTTGTCCATTCATTATTATAATTATGATAAAAACTCAAAAATTCATCAACTGGGTGATGGGTAAGAGGCTTCTTGGATGTCATTTTAAGCTTGCCAAAGAAGATAATATAAATAATGTTTAACAAACACACAATAGGTAGATTGTATTCTAAAATAGGTATATGTGTAACTATGAGAAATATTCAGCCTAATGTATGGAAAATAAATTAGGATTGTACTTGAAATGCTAAAGGCTAGTATTTGTTTATATATGGACCTAGTATGTGGATCTAGGATTTAATGAGTGTTGTTTGGCAAAAATTTAAATTATATTAAATTAATAAAACCCTAATATAGGATTTATTTGTATGAGCTAGGTTGTAACAAATATCAGGAAAAAATAGAAGTTTGTAACCCTAATTTAGTGCACAAAAAATGAAGAAGGTAAACCTTAGGCTAAACTAGGGTTTTAAGCAACATTCAAAGTAAGTCATGTCCACAAAATGTTTTAACAGTTTAGGACTTAGTAGATGTAAATCCTAGGTTGTTAAAGGGTTGATTATATCAATAACTTGAAATGAATACATGAAATAATTGATTTGACAAGTTATTCCCAAAATAGCAAAGATATAAAGAAAGTGTACTTATCTGGAGCAAAACATGTGTTTTTGTGATTCAGGAGGATGAAACGGGCTTAAATATCAACCAAACATTTTTCATTTTTTAACTATCATTGAAATAAAACTTCAGACAATAGTGCCCTTATGAGGATAGTAACACCATGCGGCACTAGTGTCCAATTATGGTGCTAGTGTCCTTCTTAGAGGAGTTATCTGAAAATTTCAAGAAATCTATGAGAGAATTTGAGGGACATGTAGATGATTTTGTGACTTTTGGAAGCTTGCATATGTCATTGTTTTGCATGAATATCTTTCAAAACCCAAATGAACACCTACACACATGAAATAAAAATTGGATCAAATGCAAAAAGAAAGGGAAAAATTGGGTTGTGGGATATTACAATCATGTAGAGTAGAACCCATGTTATCCTAGCCACTGCCTACATTAATCCTAATGCTAGGGGTATCAGATCACATGTAGTTCTCCCTCAGGGAACATGTGTAATCAATGTGCATGATATGATAGAATGAATTTTGCTTAGGTCCTTCTTTGATCAAGCATGTAAGTGTCGATGTGGTAGCTGACTAATATGCAATGTATTGAGCTCTACTAATGATTGATTATATGTAATTATGTACCAAGATAGTAAGTGATAGATGTAAAATGCCTTGTGAGGATCTTTATATAGAATTAACTTTGATTTGAATGTAAGACCTTGTTCGTTGGCTGACAAAAAACAAAAGATGGATACAAAACATAAGAGAAGGCTTAAGGGAGGGTTAGGACCCAAAAACATGGGAGAAAATGGTCGTTAGACACTAGCACCAAAAGGTGGACACTAGCGCCATGTGGTACTACTGTCCAAATAAGGGTGTTAGTGTCTTGAGGTCTGAAAAAAAATTTAAGATTGGGTAGAATAGGCTAGGGGATTTTGTGACTGGGAGGGGATGACTCAGGACCATTGAGGGTGTAACAAATAGGGAAAACAAGACATAAGAAAGACCAAAAGACCCAAAATGACCACATGAACAAGGGCTATATTCATTACTAAAACCTTCATGTGAAAGGGAAATAAAAGACATATGACTTGTGGTTTCTTGACCAAATTATGGTGTATACAACATGCAAGTAGTGAAAGGTTTCAATGTGCATTGGCCGATAACGATGAGTAGTATTTTAGGTGATAACATATGATAGGGGCCCCATATTGTACACAATACTAGATTCAGGGTAGTGTTTGGATTTACATGACTTGCATCACTCATTGGGAAAGGTTCCATAACTTATAGGGTGGTGACATATTTGCTTTGTCATTAAAAAATGAATCCAAGTTTGATGTGCAACTCCATCAACAATATAATGTTGCTATTTTAATATCTTGAAAAGAAAATTTTACATCATTCTGATGTTCCTTGCACCATTAGGGTAAATGTTAGTGTATCTTACACATGTACTTTCCTCATTTTTGATACCAAATTATTACATAGAAAAGTCTTAAAACTATATAATTTCAATTTGGTTTGGTTTTTTCATAAAATTATGAATCCATTACAATTTATAAATTGCAATATTAAGAATACCAAGGATAATATAAACAAGGGTGCCATGCGCCAAGTCCCTATTGGAGTTTGTAGATTTTACATAAACCTAGTTAGAAGATTCAGACAAAAATACTACCAAAATCAATAGAATTATAGCAGGTATTTGTGCAAATTTGTATTTCTTGACACGACAAATCAATTCTCATCTACGATATAAAGGAGTATATATTTAAAAAAATTACATTTCTAGTTTATGATACAAGTAAACATCATTAAGCACATTACATTACCAATGGGGAATAGCAATGGAATCTCCTCTAAGTTAAGGAAAAGGATCAAATGATAAAACTGTATGAAGCTATGACCAATGAGTGATTTCTCCAGCCTGGTATAACCCGTGCTTCACATGATATTTTCTTTTGTCTAAATAGAAGTTAAGGGCAGACACGTGGAAAAGGGTTTAAGATCTAAACTTTCCTTTAATAAGTCTAGATACCCCCTAGGCATATCTATAATTTTCCTCTTCTTAAGTAAACCCAACCTTTTCTCAATAACATATAGAGAAAAAAATCATTGGCAAAATTTGTGAAAGCTTTGATAGCAGTCTGTTTATCATTCCTGTTATTCTAAAATTTTGAGGCAAACTTGATATTTATAGCCTCATATGTATGTTCCTTGGAGATTGTAAGAAATGTTATACCTGGTGCACACTTTTTTTAGTACACTACTTCATCAGCTACATGCTTTCTTTGAATTAAACTCGTGCAAAATCATATGACTAAACTATATGAACTATCACACTAAACTCGTGCAAAATCATGTGACTAAACTTGTGTAAAATCATGTGACTAAACTTGTGCAAAATCATGTGACTGGTAAATTATAAAAGCTACTATATATGATTTTATATAGTTTAATTCACTGCTTCATCAATTTTATATAAGCTATGAATGTGACTGTGATTACAGGTTTAGAGATGAAGAGAGAGAAAAGTAGGATTTTGGTACATTGGTTTGCAGCCATTGCATTGGAGGAGGAGCTTGTTGTTGAACTTGAGGCTTAAAAAATGATAGACGTGGCATTAATTGTGGAAACTACCCATTTTGTATAGATTATTAAATATTTGGTAGTTGTAAGTTAGGTAATGATTATGCTTGAGGACTTTTACGCATTTGCATTGGGAATTGTATCTATTGTGGAACATGAGGGAGCTCTTGAAAATAAGATTGAGTTTGATTGTGGGCAAGTGCTAGAGGTTGTTTCTACATTTGAGGCTGTTGTAGACCATAAGCCTAAGTTTACTATTGAACATGGGCTGGATTGAATCCCTATACAAAGATGGGATTCAATTATATGTACTGTGTCAAGAAGGAAATTGTCATTTTATGTCACACAACCTTATTTATCATCCATCACAATCAAGCAAGGTAAATGAAAATTACCTAATAATAAGGAGGAGATATCATCTATGTAGGGGCTTGTATTTATCCACAAGTAGGATCATCCACTTGACATCTCATTGGTCTAACCTAAAAGTTTCAAAAATTATTATTATGCTTTCCTATATTTAAAGAATACTTTAACTAGAAAAGTCAAGCATTGCTACAATTAACAAGCACTTCTTCCAGGCAAAAATAGGCTTACCATACAGGGGACAACCTCAATAGGGCCTCCTCTAGGCATTATGGAGTTTCCATAAGGATGTGGGATAGTATGAGATGTCATAATAGATCCTATAGCCATGGGCTGCCAATTTATTGGTGAAAATCCTCTTATACCAAATCTAGCAACTAGAGTTAGTTTGAAATAAACAATCAACAATATTGATTTGCAGGAAGGATCATTAACCAAAGTAAAAAAATATCCTTTGTGGTGAAATTATCCCTACCCAGGCCCTGTTTGTCCATGTGGTCTAGAATTGAAGCCCTGACCTTGAGATGCAAGATAAATACCATTTGATGCAACTCTATGTCTTTTAGGCTCAATAATTCTTACAATCAACGAGTAATTACAAGCTTGAAAAAAAAATTCACATAAGTTTACAACATAAGGATAGTACAATCCAATGCCATCTCAAAATACCAAGCCTCAATTATTACCTCCATCACATAAGTTCCATTCAAAGCGTGAATGGATGCCATTGCCATTTCTCTTGAAACATATTTGACAAATGCAAAACTTGTAAAGGAAACATGAATGATGTGATCGTAGTTTAAATTAATATCTATCACTAGACCACCTTAAATCACATACCTCTATTCTGATTTAATTCATCTTTCATAAGATATATGCTTTCCACTTGTTCATATTGTACAAAAATATGTCATTCATGATATTAAAACTTTTCAGACTTGCTACAAATTTCAATTGTTGCTTTATTTTTTACAAGGTCAATCACACTCGTGCAAAATTCACCTCTTCAATTTCCTTCTCAGTAGCTTATTTATTAAGTGAACCAACAAACAACTTATGTTCCATTGTACCTAAAAAATAGAAATCAACATGAAACATAGTAGGGCCAAACTATAGACAATTTTAAACTAAAACAACAGACTGAAATATTAGTATTGTATTGTTCATGGAGATCAAAATCGCTAAAAAAAATTGCATTCTATTATCATATTTAGTACCACAAATTTCACAAAAAAATGAAATGTTGCCTTGAGAAAGTAAATTACCAAGATGATCAAGCTCCCCATCAACATATCTTACTTGTATAGGAAATGTTCCCTGATTTAGAAAGTAATTTACACAAACAAATTTAATCAATTGTATATCATAGTAAAAACCACTTACAAGAAATAAGAAACAATGGAAACAATAATATCGCTTCAGGGATACCCTTGGTAATATGCAAATATTGTGAAGAGATTGTATGGCTCTCTCTGCTTCATTAGTAGTTGCATACCTAACAAAATAACAACCCGATGCATGATACAAAAATGTATGTCAAATCTTGAAAGCAATTACAAGATAAAAGAATAGATGATTTGTTATCATAAAAAAATAACTACATCGTTTCTTGAAACCAACTTACATTATCTATGCCCTTGTACTTCTAGCAACTACTAAACTCCCATGCCAAGGGAAAACAATTAGAATTTAACTACCCATTATCTCACATCCTAGATAAATCCCCGATTCAGATTACAACCTATAAAATTTAAGTTTCACCTACACCATTTAATATAAACTTTACTAGGTCGCTAGTAATTAACACATTAACAAACGGACAATACCATAAACATTAGAACTCACTGCATCAAATTCAAAAATGGCGTGATTCATTACCTTAGAATTGGGAATTTAGAACCCTTGATTTGAAATTCTTGTTGCAATAATGCAATAAAGAAATTTATAACATCTAGAACTTTTGTTTTTACTGACACAGTTATCACATTACATCATGTACCTTCAACAATATCTTAATTTATATATCAAAGCTCAGAGCTACATGAATTGGCTACATGTACTTTTAGCTTTTAAATATCAAAAACATCAAAGATGTTCTGAAGAGAAAAAGGCATCACATTGAAGGTTAAGGGAACCGTTGGCATACAACAAGTACCAAAAAATTCCATTAAAGTTGTCGTATCTCACTCAACATTGACAATCTCCAAATACAAGATAATACCTAATTCATGGAAGTTCAACACAAACAGGCTAAGAAACATAGCATGAGATTTGTAGAAATTATTTGCATATCATATAGAGCATCTGTGGCCAGATTTGTAGAAATTATTTGAATAAGATATATAGCATCTATGGCCAGATTTGTAGAAATTATTTGCATAAGATATATAGCATCTATGGCCATAAGCAAAAGTTTTGCTATACGGAACAATGGTAACTCACCCTAAGATATTTATGACCTGACATGATAAGCTTCCCAACAACTTGGAGTTTTGGGAATTTTTATCGAGCATTGATCTGTATAACAATTGAAATCCCTCAATTACATTGGCTAAACCACTTCCATCCACAAAAGAAAATGAATATTTTCCCCATAACTCCATAACATAAAAATACATATATTGTACATATATCCATGTATCTAGAAATTCCATCTCTGATGTAATGTTTCTGAAAATAGGCTTCCATTAATTATTTCAAGGAAAAGCTAGTTTGGCTTGGAAACAAACACATCAAAACTCATTTGAATATTACAATATCTACACAAATTCATCCATGTCACAAGATACATCACTGGTGAAACTAATAAAAGTAATTTGACATGGTTGACAGCATCAAAGAGCGTGTATTAAGCAGATTTAAGAATGTTTTCTAAATTTTCCTCGGCATGGAAAATAAACTTCCTAAGGCATATAAAAACTAGGGATCATACAATTAATTGAATTTTCAGAGAAAACCATAATAATAAATCTATAATTTAAAATCCAATATTAATTTTCAACATGTTGTATAGAAACCAATGGCAATAGTTAACAATCAAATGAATAAAATGCCTAGGAAATTAATCATCATTCTCCAAAGTATATAAATACCAATAATAGCTAAATTACAGATACCACAGATCAAAGATGAAGCATATTTACCTTTTTGTTAACCACTTGTTTTATCTTTTACTATAGCAACTTCAAGTAAATTCCCATACTCAGCGAATACACGTCGTACCTAACAACATGTAAATTAACCACTCATCCACCACAGGGAAAATTGTAGCAGTACATTCATTCTGATAAAATAAAAAGGATTTTAAGATTCCAAATAGTTTTGTAAAACAAGGGATACATCTTCTTCAGTTATGGTTTTATGGACATAACCCACAAAAAGTTTAACAAAGCTTCCATCACTCGCAGAACGAGCAATATCATCTTGACTAGGTTTAAGTCCGTTGGAATGAGCAACAAATCCATTACCGTCCCGCTTCTGGCCAACAATTGGAATGTCATTCATATTCATTATATTTGTATTTGGATGCCCTTATAATGGCCTGTTTGCATCTGAATTTGCATTTTCAGTGCCAGACTGAGGTTGAATAGCGTTGGTATTCTCTCTATAGATGATAGAAGCAGGGGCCATGCCATCAAATCTTCCAACAATAGAATTTAAATTTGTTACTATTGTTATTGTTGATGACATCAGTGCCTTCTAAGAGCTATTTCCATTTTCAACTATTTATCGCCAATTGTACATGACGTCTACAATTTTCCTTAGATAACATGTTAACAATTTTTACCAATCACAACACAAATTTTTTTTTTTTTCTTTTTTAATTAATAAATACACAAATTAACTATTAAAGAACTACAAATATTTGAATAAATAAATAAATTATTAATTTAAAAAATTAAATTTAATCGAAAGTTAAAATAGTTATCCTTTCGAAACTAATAAAACGATATTAAATTGCTCAAAAGTTTGTAAAAGAGTTTGAAGAAAACACATAAACCCTCCCCTCGAACCCAAATTAGAGAGGCCGCATATAAATTAATGTGAAGCTACTAGAATTATGAGAAAATCAACTCGTTTCGAGTGCAAAGAGAGGCATGCGCTGTGACCATTTAAGCATATTTAAAAAATAATAAAAAGTTCAAAAGCCAATTTTTATTAATGAAACATAATAATGTATTTTAAAGCTAAATTTTTTTTGGTGAAATTAATAATGCATCTTATATTTTTACAGTTCATACAAATAAATTATAATTTTTGAAATAATTATGTTTTATTTTTATTTAACGATCACTACATTTATCAAAGGAGGATAAAAAGATGATCCGAAAAGTTTAGCAAAAAGATAAATTTTTTTTACAAAACTATAATTTATTTATAATAATAAATCTTATATCATAAAAACGATAAAATTTTGTAAATACAGACCTCATAATCAAAGAAATACATGCTTAGCAATCAAAAAAACATGAGAAAACAAAAAATGATTGTAATGATATGTTTTATTAATTATTATTTTTATTTAAATTATTTATAAATAATATTATTGTTTAAATTATATAAACTACACGAAAAAAATTCAAGGATATAATATATATCTTTAATGGTGTATACATTACAGATATAATATTTAATCTTTAACATCGTATAAATTACAGTTTTTAAGTATTTTTTTCAGCTTTGACAAAATAAACGATTAAAGCAGTGTAAAAGTCATGTCAAGAATGGGATTCGAACCCATGCCCTTTCGGACCAGTACCTGAAACTGGCGCCTTAGACCAACTCGGCCATCTTGACCCGTACGATAATTGGTGGAAACTTATGATTGTTAGTAATGACTAAGTCGGTAAATTGATGGCCGAATCACATTTATGTAAAAAAAACCCAGAGGGGTAAGTTGGGCGCCACCAAATCAATAAAATTTTAGCAAATAAAACGCTTATTTGATTTTAGTAAAAATGTTTGGCTCTCTGATCTCCTTTAGAAGTAAGTGGGTATGGCCCAATGAAATGAAATGAAATGAAAAGAAAAGGTAATGATGGAATGGCATTGTAAGAAGTTAATGGAGGCATTTGAATGAAACAAGTGCACCTCATTAAAAGAGTTTATTTATTTATTTATTTTGTTAATCGCAATATTCATTATTTGTTATTAAGTATTCTATTTTACTCTTGCAATTCATAAAAGTAGTCGTGATTTTTAAATACTCTTCTCCTACTTTTTTTTCTTGCTTCTCTAATCTCACACATTTTGCATTATGCATTATGGTCATTCACCTATCTTGCATAATTATTAGGTAACAATGTGTTTAAACAAATAAGAATTCAATCTAATCAATTTTCACATTTCATTTCACTTTGTTTTAATTTTTTAGCTTTTGCTCTTTGTTCCATATACATGTATATATTGATTTAAGTTCAGAATCCACCTATTTTAAAGGCCACTCTACATAATTATTCTTATATTAATAGAGCTTCTCATATTATAATTATTGTGTGGTCCATGTACACATTAGATCATCAATATAATTTATAGGCATTTAAAGGTTTAATATTATTTTCCACCTCTATTAACGACATTTCTATATAAGAATCATAATATTTATGTGCATCTGAAATACTTTATATCATAAGATATTTATATTATACTCTTGATTTTATTAAATACAATAAGGTTGCATCTATTGAGAACTACATGGCAATAGTTTGCAATGGTTACACACGTGTTTGTAATCATTTTTCAAAGATTTTAACAACTTTAGCTATATTACTTGATGACACATAATGCACATAACTTTTTATTTTAAGATGAGTGATTACAAGAATATGTTTTACAATCCCACATCTTAAAATAGGGGTATATATCCATATTTTTTAAATTCAAAATTGTCAACATTGAGCGAAATATTGGCATCATAAATGGTAAAGTGTTTACTTCATTGATCAAGAAGTAGAGTTGACTTGTCAGAGTTTACTTTGAAATTTATAGTACTTCAGGAAAGTGTTAGAAGAGAATGAGAAGGTTTTGTTTTCGCAATACAATAACATGGAGTAGACACTAAAATTTGGTATTTGATACTTGGTAATGTCAATCTTGACCTAAATTTATCCTACATGAATTGTATGACTCCAAAGAGTTCTCACTCACCATTCCTGTACACCCACATGCTAGTTACGAGCCTGATCCATTCTAAGTTTCTATCAATCGCCTACATGGACACTCCAATATATGCTAAATTAGATAAATATCCTACTCAGGCGTTTCTAAAATATTAAATTTACATCAAATTGTATTTCTTGGATAGTAACATCACACGTAGATAGTAATGTCAAGAGTACTACCTTGAGACTAACATTGCCACCATTCGCCTAACAATGATTAGTTTTCAAAATTAAACCCTTTCTATATGTTGGCCCATTTACCTAGCATGTCGGTAGTGTATGAGAGTACCTAATTGAGTGCATATAAATACAAATCAAGGTTAAGCTTATTCACAATCTAGAATTCTCAAGTAATCCTCAATTATACTACTTTAAATTGAGAAAATCTACCATATTCTTCTCAAATTACTAATCAATCACTATAATCAATTATCGACCAATTTTGAAATGCACCAAGCCAATTCAAGTGCCAAATTCTCAAGATCAAATCTAGATTTATATGTGTGTTCATATAAAAAAAGAACACAAGTGCACATTCACACTACGGGGGAGAACTATGTGTGGTTTGAATTCCTTCTTTGATTATTGGATACATAGGTAACAATAAATTATCAATGGGGTGATTGGAATCAACTCAACCCAATTGCACTTCTTTATTTTTTATAGGTTTTCATCGTTCACAACTGGACCTAGGGTTTCAAGGAGAAGGAAATTGATTTATGGAATTGTGTGCATGCAATTGAAGGTCATAAATCACACAAAGGCATATTAAACAAGGGCATCACATGGTATAATCATAGAGAGATAAACCTGTTATGACAGTAACATCAATCCTAGTCATGACCATCGACGTTCATGTATAGGCCTGATGGTATAACATTGTGTGTACAAAAACACAGTTGCAGATCTGGATGAATCACATGCCTTCTAATTTGTTTCCATTTTAAAAACATAGTCATAATTAGCCAGTCAAAGAAAAAGTCTAAGTATCGTGATCTCCTTAATACCTTCCATAAATAGTAAATTACATTATCAAATCTATCTCAATCAGTTATAACTAGATTTGTGCTCGATTTTAATATATTAAAATATGAATTAATTCTACAAGTTTAGCCTATTATGATTCAAAATAATCCAAAGATAAGGTAAACACATGGTTCACATACCATCAAGCACATTTCTTTCTATGCTCATTTAGTTTTTTCAATTTTTGATTTATTTTCTATATTTGATACAACATGTTATGACATTTGAATTTTTGCATATGTTTTTAAGAGAAATCAATATTTCTTCAATTTATGGTAAAACATGTGGGTGGACTTTTGCATTCATTCACTTTATCCATCCTTCCCTAGGTAAGTGTACGTGTGTTTCAATTTATTATTTTAAACTTTGATGCATACGTGTATTCACATCATATACATCATAAACTTTAGTAAAAATACCCTTTTCCATTGTTTCTTATCCATGCTTTATCACACTTGGTCCACTTATGTATATATGGCCATTTTTTAACACATTTTAGTCCATAATTAAAAAAAATTAGCCTTGTTTCATCTTGATAGATTTAGATTCATCAATTATTATATTTATTATGGTCTTAGCCATCCATTTCATGAACAAATTCATCTCATACTAAGCATTTATTTTGCCTAGGTCAAATTCAATGACTTGCCAAATTTATTTTGTAAGGATTCATAGTCCATCGAGTCTATCCACTGTGTTTTTTGTGGGTCCATCAACCTTGGCCTAATTTCCCATGCCTTTGGTTTCACTTGTTGCATTATTCCATGGTCGTGCATTACGTGTCTTTTCCTAGAGAACCACATCTATACAAAGTCATCCATAGTCATTTACCAATAACCTTTCATTGATCAAACATATTACTATGATTGAGACTAAGCCTGCATGTTGAGTCTAAAAAGCATCCATATCATTTCAAGTCTTGTGCCATCATCAATTTATACCAAAAAAGAGTTTTAGTAAAGGTTCATGTAATTGTATTAGATTTTCCTATGGAGAGAACATGGAGTCTTTCTCTCAATTACATTTCACTCACAAGTACAAGGGAATTACATTAAATCTACTTTTGAATATACACTATATTTAACTAATTTTATTACAAGAGGTTTCATGAGTTAGTTAACCTTTTACACACTTATCTTGTTCTAATTTTAAGGGATATGTTACGGAGTGAAAGAAAAATAATTATGTGCATTATGGCTATCAATTTTTCACAAAGATCCCATAACCCTACTCGACATCTCATAACACATAGGCCAAGAAAAATCCAAGATTAGAATCAGAAGAAAGGATGGATTTAATGCCTATACACATAGTCGAGGATAATAAGTGGTGATAATTTGGTAGCCTATCAAATCTGATTCAGTGTAGTGCTGGATTTGATCCAATACAGTCAGCTAATTAGATTGTACACAAAGTAACATTGTCACCTATAGATCCTGTATCTAAATTTAAAAATTTGGAACATAACTCAAGTGTGTCATATTTTAACCTTCTTTGTCATTTCATCATTTTTTTTTCTTATTTTAGTTATTTCTTTGTTTTATTTATACTTGGTTCAACACATTAAGGTATAACTTATTACTATTTAGATTTTGTTATCTTCAATCATGCTAGTGCCCTAGATTTAATTGTTTGTACATGTGGTAATTAGACTTAAACCACAAATAATCAAAACAATTATATCTTCTACCTTATTTTCACTTTCTTAAGGATAAG
Source organism: Torreya grandis (assembly GCA_037957365.1). Lineage (NCBI taxonomy): Eukaryota > Viridiplantae > Streptophyta > Pinopsida > Cupressales > Taxaceae > Torreya > Torreya grandis. The sequence goes on from JARHVA010000473.1 coordinate 3,423,208, forward strand.
CTTATATCCTTGCACTTTATGCTCTCTTTATTTAGGTATAAAATTTAGTCCCTCACATGTTAGGACTTTTTCTTGTTCATTCTCTTTTTCAAGATTCCCCTTCATGTCCAAATTTTAGACATTGATGTATAATTTTGAACGTATTTATTTCATATTATGTATCCAAGGTCTTCCAAATAAAAAAATACATGACCCATGAAAAGGTTAAAAAATGAAATAATATTTGAAACACTTTGGTGCCAACTTGGATAGGCAAGATAATATAACTGAGGCATTATTTTCTTATAACATCACAACCATGTAAAATTGTTTGACTGTATGTTAAATATTCCTTGCAAAGGACAATACCATAAATAAATTTCTCAATGCATACATTCAGACTTGAACCATTTTATACAATTATTCCTTCTTTCTTATTACCATTTTCTTACACCATCATGACCTTGTAAATATGTTTGGTTGTATAATAAACATTCCTTACAATTCCATTATCGTAAATAAATTCCTCAATGCATAAATTCACACTTAAATCATTTTATACCATTATTTATTGTTTCTCATTAACATATATAAATTATCTTATTATTTTATGTGGAGGGTGTACAAGTGTTCAAAACACTACACAAACCACATCCAACATGGGCACTCAGAAAATTTAACCTGAATAAATTAAATACAATAATTAAATAACTAGTTAGGTGTAGGAAGAATAAAAGTACTTTGATAATTGATGATTGAAAGATGAAATTGATAGATAGAGACATGTACCTGAATATGACTCACCTAAGTTATGAGAGTGATTGTTGATGTTGGAAAAAAACTATAGAGGAATGCAAAAATATCTCACAAAAAGAAAATAATGATTTGTGATGATGACCAATTTTAGACTATTCTAAAATGGGTAGTGACCAAAAAAGAAAAAAATAATGGTTCTCTCAAAAATGGTTAGATGGGTGTAAAAATGGCTATGTACATCTCGATGTCTGAAACTTCCTGAAGCCATTCATTATAATTGGAATTAAAAAATTCTCTCTTTGATATGCATAGTAAAAATATTAAAATCTCTTCTCTTTTGATATAACCCTAATATGTCTATAATCTAGAAACACATACAAGAGTAAGGGAAATATGCATAGTTAATGGTCTAACCCCTTGAGTGGAGTTTACTTTGCATATCTGCACACTTAAAATTAGGTCTCATATAGTTATATACATGTCAATGACCTATCCCAATGTGAGGGAATTCTCCACATTTTCTCCTATGATAATAAATAAAGCTATATGCTTGATTACAATCCTTATTTTGGTACAAGTATGTAACCACAAGACTTTAGTAGATAGAGAGTGAAATAATAACATAATATGTGAACTTCTTGACAAGTGTTAAATAGATATGCTTAATGTACATTTTGATAACTTGATTGGGAGATAAGTACTTGTTATATGGCTTAGGATATATGTATATAAATTAATATTTGAATTCCAATTGGATTAAATTTGCATGTAGGCTGATCATGTAAAGGTGTGAGATCTAATAGTTAAGGCATGAGAAAATATGATATGGTGACATAAAGGATCCACATATTGCCTAACCACTTTTGGACTATTTTAAAGAGGTCAAGACCAATTTTAGGATGATCTTAAAATGGTCAAAGGAAAAAGAGCCATGAAATAATGACCAAATGAATTATATGATTATTGAGTGGATTCAAGGTAGAAAAATTTTAGATCTAAATTTTTTCATGAGGAATTGTGGATGATAAAAGAATATAAAGGTTCCAGTGTAAATATAAAGTGTAACAATAACAACCTAGAGTAATCAAATGAACCATATATCTAAAACATGATAAAATAATTGTAACTACATGCATTGTACCAAAATTAGGTGTCTATGAAATGTACCGCTTTGATATATATGTGTGCATATATATCAAAGTAAAAAAACAAATGAGACCTGAGAGAGTTTGGGAAACTATGCACTCCTTAGAATGAATGCATCATCAATGTTCTAATCTCAACATCTTGAGTGTACCTGTAAACAAGTAGGAGTGTTTACAAGTAGATTAATGTCTTGATATTTTGATAAAATGTAACTAGTTGGAATAGCTTGAATATTTTTAAAATGAGTAAATGAAGGAATACACTTATTGATATGTGAATTTTGTTGCCATCTCTGAAAACCATGAAACTATTCATAGGACTCAATTGGCCCCAAAAAGTGGTGTAAATTCTGAAAATGGTTTCTATTAACCCATAACATGGGGTAAAATATTCTTCTTGGCCAAAGAAGTAAACATATGGAAACACTTTGTAAACTGTAACCTATATTACATGTAATCTCTTGAAATTTCAAGCCAAAGATAAAATAAGCCAACTATATGTTCCCTTTTGAGGTGAGGGATTTTCATGCATACCATTTATCTAAAAAAATTGATTAAACACACTATGTGTAACATAGATAAAAAATAAAAGCTATAAGAGTCTTGAAAGTACATTTATAAACAAATGCATGTAACTACATAAAGATATCATCATGTGAAGCTCATTAGATAACCCAATAATAATATTTTGAAATTAAAGAATAGAAATTAAGGGTGTGAAAAGAGAGGAGAAAGTGATATTCCCTAATTATACCATATAAATATGTAAAAATGATATGCCCTACTATAACAATATGCCCCTAGAAGTGTTGACGTAGGAAATTGCACCCTTTGGCAGGAGGCCGAGCTCCTGCCTTCTCCTCGCAACTATGGAAACTCCCCTCTCACCTGTGGGACTGGCGAAGCTGGACGGGAGAGTCTCTAGATAAGGGCTAGCTCCCTTTGATGCATCATGTTTGTTCCAAAAAGTGCAAATACATACATACATACATACATACATATATATATATATATATATATATATATATATATATATATATATATATATATATATATATATATATATATATATATATATGTAAACTGGGGGGATGAAAAGGGAGAAAGATTGCAGGAAAATAAACTACTCTAAAGAGGTGATGCACCAAAATAAGTCGACCTTCTCACCTCCACACTTAAAACCAGACAAATACATACATACACTTCACACTTGGCAGAAGGACCAGGCTACAAGAAACTGGCAGGGAGGCTTTCATGAAAACACAGAAAAATAGAGATTTCACCAAGGTGCTGTGGAATGCACACTGTAAGTAATCTCCTCTATTCTGAACTTCTCAAATACTATTCTCCTCCTGTCAGCTTTGTAGACAACAGGTATATTGGTGGTGGGCCTGTGAAAGCATCAAGAAATAATGACTGAACATAAACAAACACTCAAGACATACACAGCAAATCTATCCAAGATGGAGGTAAAACTACGTTTATTGATTCAAGTGGAAATTTTTCCAGGGATACGCCTTACAAAAGTGAAAGATCCTTCTTAAAATGACAAGTCTTCAATATATAGGAGAAGCAAGGAGGCCCATTTGGTGTTCCTTTTTTACAAGTGGCCTATCACATCCCTTCATTGGGAAGAACAAGTCGCTCAAAACATTAATGAGTTGTGTGCTTTGTCTATTTGAAGTCTGCCTTTTCAAGGTCAATACATGGTTTGTCTACTCATTAAATGTAAAATGGAGAAATCGATTGCATTGCTAGCTGTTTGCATCCCAATGATAAATTCGCAGGAACGGTTTTACCCATCATAGTCACTTCTCAAATTGACACCACTTAGACTAACTGCTTGCTCATTCCGTGCTTGTCTCCTTGTCTTTTCTCAATTTTGTCTCTTCTGGCTCCTTCGGCCCTCAAGGGCAAATTCTTAGCGGGTTGCTACATTTTGGCCCCTTGGTTAGCTCTCTCTCAGTTTGAAAACAAACAGCCATTCTGTTTCACTAACTTTGACGTTCATATGGTCGTCATTAGTTTAAAAACCAATGGCTAACTTGTTTTCCTAATTTTGACATCCTCTGAGACGTCACCGTCCCCGTCAAAATGTCATCGGGTCTTCATGGCTCTTCTCTGTGGCTTTGCTTAGTCTTAGCACCCTCCCAACTTTGCTTAGTGCCCCTTTGTACTTGGCTGAGAGTCCCCCGCAAGGGCATCGGCCCTTGGGGTCCTTCGATGGGTCGCTTTGATCCTTCAGACGGTCTCCCGAGTTCCCGCAGGCTTTGTGTATTTTCCACCGACTTTTGTCTGCAGACATTTTCTCACGGACAAAAAGTCCATAGAAATTCCCTGGGTCTGTCTCTGTCTTTGCCTTGAAGTGCACCCGAATTCCTTCAGACTTTTTGTCTGAAGGAATTCCTTTGGACAAAAAGTTTGAAGGAATTTGGGACTTAAACCAATTTGAATTTAAACAAAATTGGGACTTACCTGGTCCTTTCCATTGAAGTGCCTACCCTCCGCTAGGGCATTTTGAACTTGAAGATTCACCTTCGGCCAAGGGCATACTCTTTGAACCAAGCCGTTGAACTAAAATTGGTTCAATCGTTCAATTGGTTCAACCATTACACGCTGATGAACTAATGAACCAAGGCCGATGAACTTCTCCTTTTGAACCAAGCCCGATGAACCAAACCTGCTGAACCAAGCCCGTTGAACCAAGAATGGTTCAACGCTTGTTGAATCGAGATGTTGAACTTGAAGATGGACTTTTGAACCAAAGGTCATTGAACCACTTGAAACAGGCCATGAACCAAACTCATTGAACTCGTGCAACACATATGACTATCATGAATAGCAAGGGAAGAAGGGGACCAAATTTTTTGCCTATGGGCAAAATTGGTCAACAAATTGGCGACTCCTAGGGGAAGCATGCCTACTATGCTTAGAGACTAGTTGCCTTGTAGTCCATTGGGCATGGAGTCAGATGGTAACTTGGAAAACCAACAATAGCTCTGATAAATCTTATAACCAGTCACGCAAATCTGCCTCCAAGGAAATGAAAGCACACACAAGACTAATAAAACTACTACTTGCATAACACCACTGAGGGAAAATAGGAAAGAAAATAAGGGAAAATATATACAGATGAAAGGAGACTCAGTGGCAATGCTTCAGATGTATCCCATTAACTGGGATACGCAGTTCTTCACCATCCAACCTGGAGAGTTGAAATGCATTATGCTACTTACACTAAGTAATTATGTAAGGACCGCTCCATAGGGCATCAAATTTTGCATGCTTTCTAGGTTTAGCTCGATCTTCATCCCATTTTAGGACAATGTCTCCTTCAGAGAAATCTTTTGACAAAGATTTCTTGTTGAAGTGTCTCTTTGTTTGATGTTGGCAACTGGTCAAAGAAGCCATAGCTCGGTCCCTTGCCTCTTGGAGCTCCATTAGCTCGCACAGCCTGACCTCAATGCTACTTCTTTCTTCTAATTATAGCTGGTGAGTGAGGTCCAGTGTTGGAAAGTCAAGTGAGATGGGAAGCCTAGCTTCCCTTCTATATATGAGCGTATATGAAGAATTTTTTATTGCTCTCTTCAGAGTGATTCGATTGGCCCACAGAGCTGTCTTCAACTTGGCATGCCAAGTCCTTTGATTTTCTTCCAAGGTCCTCTTTATGATCCTGATCAAATTTTTGTTGGTGGAATCAGCCAGCCCATTCCCCTGCGGGTAATAATTGGATGAAGTGCTGAGGTATATACCATACCTTAACACCCATTCACTTGTTTTGGTTCCCAGAAAAGCCAAGGCGTTATCTGAGATTATGGTGGCTGAGACCCTGAATCTTGTTACTAAGACCCTGAATCTTGTTACCAGGTCCTCATAGAACTCCAGGACCGCACTTTCATTTGCTTCTTTCAGTGTAACAACCTCCACCTGCCTTATGAAATAGTTCGTGGCAGTCAGGACCCACTTGTGTCTAGCACTGGAAGGAGGATTGATCATCCCTATGAAATCTAGGCCCCACTACATGAATAGTTGTTCCACCTGAATAGGCTATAGAGGCATGGCAGCCAACCATTGCTTTCCATCAAAAAGTGCACACTTTTAGCACTTTCTTACCCAGGCATGGGTGTCCTTGAAAAGAGTAGGCCAAAAATAGCCAGCTCTCATTATCCATGATGGAGTAGCTCTAGGAGCAAAATGGCTACCTGCTGGCCCATCATGGAATTCAAACAGTACCTTATCAGTCTAGTTTAGGTCAATGCACCTTAGAAAGACCCCAGAGAGAGCCTTCCTAGACAATACTTCATCAACCAAGACATAAGGGAGAGACTGGAGTTTGAAATACCTTCTGCCAGTCCTATCAAGACCCTGTGGGCACTCACCAGTGAGAAGGAAATGCCTCAGGTCCAACGTCCAATCCCTTATGACAGTTGGTTCCTTTGCAGAGGCTGCATCATGAATTAGCAAGCTGTCTTCCCTTTTTTGCTTGAAGTTTGCAGCAAGCTGTTCGCACAGGCCTCTTCCCCTCACCAGCTTGGTGATCTTGATGTCTACGTCATACTCCATCACCTTGGTGATCCACCCTGCCCTATTCTCATTCAGGTCTCGATTGGTCAAGAAATCCTTAATGCCAGGATGTGGGACCATAAGGTGAATCCTGCTGTTAGACAACATATGCCTAAATTTCTTTAGGCTTTGTACTACTGCCAGGACTTGCTTCTCTACATACATGTATCTAACTTCGAAATCCTCTAACCCTTGTCTAAATAAAGTCAGTGGTTGCTCGAGGTCAACACCATTTGCTTGGGTAAGCATGGTGGAGATTACCTCTTCATTGTTGAAAGTGTAGAGGTTGAAGTCTTTGTTGAAGTCGGGGTTGATCAAAGTAGGAGCCCGGGTTATGGCTTGGTTGATGGCTTCAAAGCTGTCTTTTCTTTGTGTTGTCCACTTGAACTCCTCACCCTTCCTCAGCATAGAGGTCAGGGGCTTGACTATCTCTACAAAATTCAAAATGAATCTACAAATGAAATTTATCCTACCAAAGAAACACTGCAGGCCTTTCTTGTGCTTTGGTAGGGACATCTCTAGGATAGAACAAACTCTCTTGGGGTCAATGGATAAGCCTTCCTTGGACACGATGTGGCCAAGGAGTTTCCCCTCATGAATAGCAAACACACACTTCTTTGGATTAAGAGAGATGCCAAACTCCCTACACCTTTCAAAAATCTACTTGAGGTGTTCTATGTGTTGGCTCACCTCCCTAGAGAATACTGTCACATCATCGAGGTAAACCAACACGTTGTTGTTTATCAAGCCTCTAAAATCTATGTCCATGGCTCGCTGAAAGGTAGCACTAGCATTAGATAGCTCGAATGGCGTCTTCTTGTAGGCAAACATTCCCCATTTAGTGGTGAAGGCTATTTTATGTTGGTCATAGCCTTGCACTAGAATCTGATTATACCCTGAATAACCATCTAGGAGGGAGAAATGCTCGCTGCCTGTAACCTTCTGAAGGATCTACTCCATGCTTGGGAGGGGATAATGGTCTTTTAAAGAGACTTTATTATGGTCTCTAAAGTCGACACATAGCTAGATCTCCCCATTCTTCTTTGTAACAGGAACAAGGTTGGCCAACCAGGAGGAATGTTTGATTGGAAATATAATTCCAGACTCAATCAATTTGGCTAGTTCCCTCTGCATGAGGGGCTCAATCGTCGGGTTGACAGGTCTATGCTTCTGCGTGACTGGCCTGGCACCTTTTTCTAATTTGATGGTGTGTTGGATTAGTCTTGGGTCGAAGCCCTTCAAGTCGCTGTAATCCCATGCAAAAACATCTACGAATTCCTGACACAACAAAATGAAAGCTCACCTTTCTTGAATCATGCAGACTTTTCCAAGTGCAAGCAGCTTTTCCTTAAAGATCTCAACCCTTTTGTAATTCTCCTCTTTGGTTGTGATGCATGCCTTGTCATTTCTCAATTGGTCATCTCCATTGAAGATGCTCTCAAGTGTGACCAAACCTTTAGGGAGCTTATTGTTCTTCAACTGAACAATATGATTTCCATATTGCTGCTGCAATTTCACCTGATTCTATGTTGTGAACTCAGCTTCCTCTTGTAAGAAGAAAGCTATTTGCTGGTCACTTTCAAAAAATTGCCAATTTGCAATGTTGTCCAAGATAGAGGGCCAAACCACCACTTTCAAGTGGTGCAAACCACAGTCTCGACTTATTTCCTTGGAAACATTGAACTTAGCGCCAATCACTGCTAGCCTATTTGCTTGTTTGTTTTGCTCTCTGGGAATGGAGGCAATATTGAAAGCGAGGAAATCTTCCACCAGGTCCTAGACCCTACGCTTGTAAGACTTTAGCAAGGAATTCTTGGTCAGAATCAGGCCTCTCACCTGATTTACAATCAGCTCGCTGTCTCCCAAAACTTGTAACTCCTTGATCCCTCTTTTTCTTACCCATTCTAGGCCATGTATAAAGGACTCGTATTTTGCAACATTGCTTGTGCAAGTAAAATGGAAATGGAAAGCTAAAAAATACCTATCCTTTGAAGGGGAGACCAACATCGCCCTACCACCAACGCCCAGCCTACTTCTGGAACCATCAAAGTACAGCTGCCATAGACCAAGGTCACCCTGGCTGGCCTTCATTAAATTTGGCATCAAGGTGCCCTCTTCATGCATACAGTAGACTCCAAGGTCTACCTCCTCAATGAACTTGTAAGGATCATGTTCAAAGTTATCATTTCCCCACTCATCCAAGAGTAGGTCTGCAACTCCTTCAAGAGTAGAGGATGGGGATTGGTCTGTTTGGGACTCTTCTGGGTCGATAATGGTGTAACTGACATTCGTTGCCTTAGGTGAGTATGGTTCTAGATGGTCCTTGTAGAGTGGCTCAGACTCAATTTTTACCTTGATCCCATACTTGGTTCTAAAAACTAGATATGACCAATTTGTTGCTAAATAGCCACCTATCTTTGATGTGAAGTCCTTGGACAAGCAAATCGTGAAATAAGGAGGAACATCCGCTACCACTATATCATGGGGAATTGAGAAGGTTGGGAAAGCATGAAATGTAAAGCCTAAACCCTTCAAAATCCCAACTATTTTTATAGGTGTCCCATCTAGCTGTAGGACTCCTTTGTTCATCTCTTCATATTTCAGTCCCATCTTGTCAACTATGCACTTGGGCATCACTGAGGTGATAACCCCACTGTCAATTATGCAGTTGTGTACCAAGAAATCCCCTATGACCAAGGATACATAGAAAATGGGAATTTTCTCTTCCTTCTTTACCTGTCTTGAAGTGGAAGGCTGCCCATTTGTCATCAAGACATTATCAGTGCTTGTTGGGACAGCTTGTCGATCCAGCTCATGCAATTCCTTCTTTAATACATCCTTTTGTCCTGGAAGAGACAATGAATCCCATAAAGAGATGTTCATATATAGCTCTTCATCTGGTCCACTATATTGACCTGGGGACTACCTCCCTTCAAGCTTTCTTTGGGGCTGATTCCAACTTGAGCTATGGGCTGAGGGGCTGAAGGTGCAAACGACTGTCTAAAGTTTGGGGCCTTCAAATTTGAGTGTGATGGAGAAGGTGTTGCTACTGCCTGAGTGGTATCCTGGGCTTCTCCCATTGCTCTTCTCTTAAATCTTGTGTTGGCTGCAACACAATCAGCCTGATTATCTGCAGCACCCACATAATTCACTGAATAAAATTCCCCCTCCAAATGATTCATGAGGGTAGAATCAAGCTGGGCCTGATTGCTACTTGTGCTGGGTTGAGTTGGAGCCTCAAAAGTCTGGGAATGAGCAGCTACCTAATTATCTACATTCTAGAAATAATTCATCATCTCATTTGTGTAAACAGCGTGTTCTTGACCATATCCCATGGTCAAACAACTTGGCTGCTCTTATACTAGATTGTTCTGAATCGGCACCATGACTTTGGATGATGAAGGGGGCCTGGGTTGTAATTTTGAAATGATTTGGTCTGAGTGAGCTGACCCTGTCTATCAGGGAACCTACAACAATCAATATGCTCTGATACCAACTGTTAGGTGACCCCTTATCCAACGAAAGCACAATTGATTACTTTCTTATAAGCAATTAAACACAGAATTATACCAGAATGATAAATTAACTAGAAACTTGAGACAACAAAGAATTTGAGAGACAATACACACTCTTGTATTAGATATTACTAGAAGAAAATACAATAAGGAAGATGCCACTTCTTCCTCCACCTCAAAGGCTTGCCACACCTCAAGACCTTCTTCCCTCTCTCTCTTGCTTAACACAAAACCAACTCTACAACCTGAGTTGTTATCCCTCCTTGAATGCTTCAGCTAATCTCCTTGACCTTACACCTGTAGATCTCTTTCACCTTGCTTGCTTCAATGCTTTTACTTGCCTTCTTGATGAATACAATACATGCCTCATGGGTCTTTAAATAGAATCCCATGGTTATAAAAATAGAAATCTAACTACAATAATTAGACACGCAGCTCGTGACTATAATTAGTCATTTGACATGCAAACACTCACTTCACTTAATTGACTATTCGTCAACAGCAGTTTTGGAACACACAGGCGATCGACGCCAGTCCTTGCTTGTCTAGTGCTATCGATGTCGGCCGACTTCCTGCCATCGCCGATTTCCTTTTGCACTGCATCTGACCGACATCGGTCATTCTACCGACCCTAGTGCTTCTAGTTCTTCAGCATCCTCTTCTTCATGTTTGCAAACAGTTGAAGCTTTTAGCTCCACACCCTAACAATCTCCCACTTGGAGATAAATAGCTACTACTGTACATGTACCTGTACACCATCTATTTTATTCCTTTGGCTCTGTATCCCTCTTCAAAGTCACTCTTAAAGACCAACCACCACGCAAACCTGTGATGCTATACCTATCACTTATGCCACAAGAATTTTGCTGCTCCCAAATTCTTCATGACATACTTCTGAACCAACTCTACCCTTAGCTCAGAAAAACTCCCTATATATGAAACCCTGCAACAAGTAACACAATACAGTAATAGGATAATGTAGCTAATATTATCCAATCGGGTAAAGATAAAATACAATGGTCAAACCTCCATTGTCCACACCCTGATCAAGACCATATACCATAGCCTTCTGTCTCATGTGTCCATCCACTCTCTTCTCTAATATGGGAATCCATCCCTCTATCTAGTGCTTCCTTCCAGCTGACAACTCTACCAACAAATACTTGTTTGGTTTTACTCCAAGGACTCACACTCCTCATCCATGCCAGGCTCCCAATGTTTCTGGATTCTACCTGCATTGATTCTTCTATCTTCCTAGTTCTTGACTATCAATAAGCAATATAAAGAAGGTGAACAACAAATATGAGGTTCACTTACCATTTCTGCCCTCCATATGGGTGTTTGAGACTCCTTGACAGTTAGTTGTCCACCCATCATCCGTTCCAGTGACCAATCTTGGCCATCTCCCAGTCTGCTCCAGATCGATGTCGATTCCCTGCACTGACCCTGACTGCCGACGTCGTTTCCTTGGCCGACACCAGCATCCCTCCTGTCGACGTCGGTCCTGATGACCGACGTCAAACTTCTCCTGCCTGACCTACCGACCTTGCTGGTCTGCACATGACCAATGTCAGTATCTGGCTGACCGACGTCAGTCCCATGTGACTGACATCAGTGTCTGTGTGTTCCTGTAAGTGATGAAATTTTCACTCGCGAACTCCTCTTGGATCAAACCTCTATCCATGCTGCCCTGCTCAAATTTATTCAGCCCTTGTGACTGATCTCTATCCTTCATCTCCTCCATAAACACCAAGGCTTCTTTGTCCCTGTCAAAAGCATCAAATTTTCTTTTTCTGCAATGAACTCTATCTATGCTTTCCAAATCTGAACACATACCTTTTGAATCAAGAACGTCCATTCCCTTCTTATTCATGTGACCAAGCCTATTAGACCACATCTTCAAATCTACACCAGAAGTATAATCAGTAATACAAGTAGATAGATAAAGAGTGTCTACTTTCTTACCTCTCGCTAAAACAAGTGCTCCCTTGGTAACCTTTCAAGAATCTGCTATGAGGGTTATTGTGCATCCCTCATCACCCAACCTTCCTACAAAAATCAAACTCTGCTTCAGAATTGGAACATGCATGACCTCTTTCAACACCCATGTGTTGTCAATCTACAATCTCAGCTGCACTTTCCCTTTGCCAACTATCTGACAAGGTGTACCATCCCCTAAATAGAGCACTCCAAAGTCTCCCTGTTCATACTCATGGAACAAATCTCTGTTTGGGGATGCATGAAAAGATGAACTAGAATTTAAATCCATGATCCTACTTGACTATCCAAAGAAAGTATGAGAGCGTCATGTACCACAATATTTGCATCCTTTGCTTCTTCAATACCTACATGTTGATTCTCTTTATCTCTCAACCAACACTCCTTCTTTGTATGTCCTTTCTTTCCACAAAACCAACAGGTAACACCTTTGGACTCAGATCTCCTTCTCGACCTTGATTTCCCTTGCTCAACCTTCTCCCTTTACCTTCCCCTGCTTTTTGCCCTTAGAGCATTACCTGATGATTCACCTGTGCTTCTCCTGCGTATTTCCTCATTCAAGATCACACTCATAACATCATCAACTTTTAAGATTTTAGAAGCAGATGCAGAATTACTTACTACAATAACCAAACTGTCCCAACTTTCAGGCAAAGAACATAAAATCAAGAGAGCCTTTACCTCATCATCAAAAACAATATTGACTGAAGCTAATTGGTTTACCAAACCATGGAAATCACTGAGATGAGTATGTACCGATCCACCTTCCTGCATTTGCAAAGTAAATAGCTGCTTCATAAGATATACCTTATTAGAAGCTGAGGGCTTTTCGTATAAATTTGCCAAGGACTTTATCAACTCTTCCGTTGTCTTGCACTGTGATAAGCTGGAAATCACATACGATGCAAGGCTCAACCTTATGGAATCGAGAGCCTTCTGATCAAGAACACTCCATTCTTCATCCTTCATATCTGTGGGCTTGCATGCAACCCCACCCAATGGTAAGTACAGATCCTTTTGATACAGATAATCCTCAATCTGCATCCTCCAGTGTTGATAATTCTTGCCGTTAAACTTCTCAATTCGTAGCTTACTTTCTTCTGCCATTGCTGAACTCCCACTCAATCAAAAAACCCTGTGAATGACCTGTAATCCAAAACAATAACCTGCTTCCTGCAAATCGTAGCTCTGATACCACTTGTTAGGGAACCTACAACAATCAATATGCTCTGATACCAACTGTTAGGTGACCCCTTATCCAAGGAAAGCACAATTGATTACTTTCTTATAAGCAATTAAACATAGAATTATACTAGAATGATAAAGTAACTAGAAACTTGAGACACCAAAGAATTTGAGAGACAATACACACTCTTGTATTAGATATTACTAGAAGAAAATACAATAAGGAAGATGCCACTTCTTCCTCCACCTCAAAGGCTTGCCACACCTCAAGACCTTCTTCCCTCTCTCTCTTGCTCAACACAAAACCAACTTTACAACCTGAGTTGCTATCCCTCCTTGAATGCTTCAGATGATCTCCTTGACCTTACACCTGTAGATCTCCTTGACCTTACACCTGTAGATCTCCTTGACCTTGCTTGCTTCAATGCTTTTACTTGCCTTCTTGGTAATTACAATACATGCCTCATGGGTCTTTAAATAGAATCCCATGGTTACAAAAATAGAAATCTAACTACAATAATTAGACACATAGCTCATGACTATAATTAGTCATTTGACATGCAAACACTCACTTCACTTAATTGACTATTCATCAACAGCAGTTCTGGAACACACAGGCAACCGACGTCAGTCCCTGCTTGTCTGGTGCTGCCGACGTTGGCTGACTAGTTACCATCATCGGTTGCCTTTTGCACTGCATCTGACCGACGTCGGTCATGCTGCTGATGCTAGTTCTTCTGGTTCTTCAGCAACCTCTTCTTCATGTCTGCAAACAGTTGAAGCTTTTAGCTCCACACCCTAACACTATCCTTGATTATAGCCTTGAAAAGGGGGTTTAGGGGCTTGACCATAATGCTAATATCCCTGGTTCAGCTTGTTGCTTTGAGCTTGCTGCCTTGTAAGAGCTACAAGTTCATTTGACATGCTCTACAACATACTTTTAACTTCATGAAGCTCATTGGATGGAACAACAATTGGTTTCCCAATGCTAGGTAAAGGGGCTATTATGGGAGCAACGGTCTGAATTAGAGGCAGCATTTCTGGGAAAAGTGGCATGTGAGGCCTAGGGGCTATTTTCCCAGCTTGTACTAAGTAGTTTTTAGCTGCTATGGCTATGTCATAAGCAGCTAGCAGTAGATGCCCTCCCATAGATTATATCATCACAACAATATCACTATTTTATGATCTTAAATAGTACAGGAAAGCATAGCTGGGAGTCGGTCTTACCAGGATGGGAATTCTATCCCAAGTCTTTTGAAATTGCGTGTTAAAATCTTGCATATACTCATGTGAAGCTCTCTTTATGGTCATCCGCTGCTCAGCAAGTGAGAGGCCATCGCTCTTTTCACCAAAATGGTCTGTCAACTAAGTGCCCAATTCGTTCCAAGAATGTATTGAATTTATAGGCAAGGTCTCGTACCATTCAAGAGCCTTGCCTTTAAGAGACAATGCCAACAATCTGATGGCAATATTTTCCTTTATTACATTATGAATATTGTAGAGGTTATCAATATTCCTAATATGCTTGACGATAGTAATGGGCCCATCTCCATCGAAAGAAGGCACATTTTTTAGGGTTGTTCTTGGAATTGGATCATAGCGTGGCAGATTCAAGGGGCTCTAACCACGAAAAGCCAAAAAAGGTAGTGCCATCACTAAGATGGGCTGTAACTGGGGTTCTACTGCGTTTGCATCCCTTACAATAGGTCTAGGAGGATTGCTTGTTGGATAAGGATGGCTCTTCTCAAATCATAGTCTTTTTGCAGAGTTCAAAGGCAACTCAACGAAATCGAAAGGAACCCCTTTTGAAGCAGACTTTGTGGTGACTTTAGGCATAGAAAGTTAAGAAAGTGGTCTTAATTGGAAAAATGAAGCTTTTACTAGTGGAGTCGCCAGATGCTAGAAATCTTAAATTTGCTGTGACAGGACCAGTATCAATCCTAAAACCTTACTGAGTTGTTAAACTGTGTCCCACTGGGCGTGCCAAAACTGTTGACGTAGGAAATTGCACCCTTTTGTAGGAGGCCGAGCTCTTGCCTTCTCACAACTATGGAAACTCCCCTCTCGCCTATGGGACTGGCGAAGTTGGAGGGGAGAGTCTCTAGATAAGGGCTAGCTCCCTTTGATGCATCATGTTTGTTCTAGCAAGTGCAAATACATACATATATATATAGATATATAAACTGGGAGGATGAAAAGGGAGAAAGATTGCAGGACAATAAACTACTCTAAAGAGGTGATGCACCAAAATAAGTCGACCTTCTCACCTCTACACTTAAAACCAGACAAATACATACATACACTTCACACTTGGCAGAAGGACCAGGCTGCAATAAACTGGCAGGGAGGCTTTCATGAAAACACAGAAAAATAGAGATTTCATCAAGGTGCTGTGGAATGCACATTGTAATTAATCTCCTCTATTTTGAACTTCTAAAATACTGCTCTCCTCCTGTCAGCTGCAGAGATGGCACCTTGTAGACAACAGGTATATTGGTGTTGGGCCTGTGAAAGCATCAAGAAACAATGACTGAACACAAATAAACACTCAAGACATACACAAAAAATCTATCTAAGATGGAGGTAAAATTGTGTTTATTGATTCAAGTGGAAATTTTGCCAGGGCTACGCCTTACAAAAGTGAAAGATCCTTCTTAAAATGACAAGTCTTCAATATATAGGAGAAGCAAGGAGGCCCATTTGGCACTCTTTTTTTACAAGTGGCCTAACGCGTCCCTTCATTGGGAAGAACAAGTCACTCAAAACATTAATGAGTTGTGCACTTTGTCTATTTGAAGTCTGCCTTTTCAAGGTCAATACACGGTTTGTCTGCTCATTAAATGTAAAATGGACAAATTGATTGCATTGCTAGTTGTTTGCGTCCCCAATGATCAATTCATAGGAATTGTTTCACCTACCAGAGTCACTTATCAAATTGGTGCCACTTGGACTAATTGCTTGCTCATTTCATGCTTGTCTCCTTGTCTTTTCTCAATTTTGTCTCTTCTGGCTCCTTCGGCCCTCGGGGATGAATTCTTAGCGGGTCGCTGCATTTTGGCCCCTTGGTTAGCTCTCTCTCAGTTTGAAAACAAACGACCATTCTGTTTCACTAACTTTGATGTTCATACAGCCATCATTGGTTTAAAAACCAATGGCTAACTTGTTTTGCTAATTTTGACGTCCTTCGAGACGTCACCGTCCCCGTCAAAACGTCATCAGGTCTGCATGGCTCTTCTCTGCGGCTTTGCTTAGTCTTAGCGCCCTCTTGACTTTGCTTAGTGCCCCTTTGTACTTGGCTGAGAGTCCCTCGCAAGGGCACCAGCCCTTCGGGGTCCTTCGACGGGTCGCTTTGATCCTTCGGACGGTCTCTCGGGTTCTCGCGGGCTTTGTGTATTTTTTGTGGACTTTTGTCAGCAAACATTTTCCCGTAAACAAAAATTCCATGGAAATTCCCCGATTCTGTCTCTGTCTTTGCCTTGAAGCGCACCCGAATTCCTTCGGGACTTAAACCAATTTGAATTTAAACAAAGTTGGGACTTACCCGGTCCTTTCCATTGAAGTGCCTGCCCTCAGCTAGGGCATTTTGAACTTAAAAATTCCCCTTCAGCCAAGGGCATACCCTTTGAAGCAAGCCGTTGAACTAAAATTGGTTTAACGATTCAATTGGTTCAACCATTGCGCGTTGATGAACTAATGAACCAAGGCCGATGAACTTCTCCCTTTGAACCAAGCCCGATGAACCAAACCTGCTGAACCAAGCCCGTTGAACCAAGAATGGTTCAACGGTTCAATGGTTCAACGCTTGTTGAATTGAGATGTTGAACTTGAAGATGGGCTTTTGAACCAAAGGTTGCTGAACCACTTGAAACAGGCCATGAACCAAACTCATTGAACTTGTGCAACCCGAAAATGATTGTCATGAATAGCAAGGGAAGAAGGGGACCAAAAATTTTGCCTGTGGGCAAAATTGGTCAACAAGAAGGATAAGTTATATAAATGAAGCACACAATGGTAGTATGCACCATAGATGCATGATAGAAACCATGCCAATGTAGGCATTAAACATAGTATACCACAAGAAATAGTGTGCATGATATATATCATGGCACTAAGAATATAATAACACATTGTATAGTCAACCGAAAAAAACACACACTATCATGTAACCACATAAAACAAGTGAAACCATTGAATGAAGCAAAGTGACAAAAAGTAAACAAGAAACAAATCATATTAAAGTGACATGATGTGATAAGGATAGGACCCTCTATATAAAATAACATACATGATACGCCAAGTAACACACAAATAAATATAAGCATAAACACACACATGTAAACAATTAGTAAATCATATGGAAAAATAGATAACACACCGTGTACTAATAAATATAAGGTATCCATGTGATTAAGCACACAATATGTAAGTAAGTTAGAACAAGTTATGTATAAAAAAATGTGTAAATATATATGAAAATGAACAATAATAAGGATAGAACTGTAAACCCATTGAAAAATTCCCAAAATATGAAAACACCTTTAATGTATGGATTTCCTTGAGTATGTGCACAGTGAAACTGTGAAGCAACTGTAAATCCATGATTATACATAACCTATATATTATACATCTAGCTCAAATAGTACCATGAAAAACACGTGTAAATCATGGATATTTTAACCTATAACAATAGGTAGATAAGATTGATATGTAATAATGTGTAACTATGTAACCCAAAAAAATAAAAGAAAATAAATATTTTTTTTTTTGTATTTATCTACAAGATAAAATCTAAGATGTGTAAAACCAAATAAATATCAAAACAATTTAGGTGGTGATCAATCAAGAAAGATAAAATCTTGGAGGTGAAAGTAAGATGGGTTGAGAAATAAGATAAAAGGTGAAAGAAAGAATACGAAATAAGACAAATATAAATCAAGAGAGACACAAACTAAGGAGTGAAATCAAGAAAAATAATAATAAGAGGATTCCTACCAGCCTATAACTTACCTCTAAACTCAATGCATACTAGGGAGGAAGGAGTGAATATATATGTGTGTTGTCATCATTGGTAAGTCGGCTCAATATTTTGGAAATGGAAACAACTATAAAAGGTCAAGGTTCAAAGAAAAAATATATATATCATAAACTAAGGGGTTATACTAGTTACAATTCAAATTTCTATAGTTACAATATAAATCTCATGACCTAATAATATTATAATAGTGAAATAAGACGACAACTTTAAATTTTGAAAAAGAATATAAATCTCAAACGTAGAAGAAACATGAATCAATAAACAAATAAATGGAAGATAATAATGAAAATATAGGAGGAAGCATAAATAACCCAAAATCCATACATGATACTAAAGAAGAAAGCATTGGAGAGACAATAAAATAAAATAAAGATAGAAAAAGAATCTATGTATGATAGATTATTTTGTTTAATTGCATGAGATGGGATAGAAATGCTAACCAATGATCCCATATAAATGTAAATCATATGCATAATAGGACACCCAATCTTCTTCACAATCAAGATATGATTATCTCATGGGCCATGAAGTTAAGGAGTCAAATGTGTCACTAGCAGTATCCAAAATGGAATCATGAATTATATGGTAACCTAAATCATCATCACTAGCTTTATAATCATTATTTTGGAAATTATGTGTAATATCTATTTTATCCTAATAAAAATCTGCACTTTGTTTGGTTCATAAACCTTAATATACACTTTATATAAAAAAATGAAAGAGATTTTTGATAATACTAAGTTAATGCATGGACAAGTAGGTATTTGAACACTATAGGTTTTAGTTAAAGTTGTATGATTTGTTTTTTAGGTGATCTTTAGGTGATACCTCATGTTTTTGTTGTATGGGTGAATCCTAAGATGTTCTTCAAATATTAAAAATGTTTTATCATGCACAAAATTTAGACATTGGTGTAATGTGGATGAAATAAATCTCATTTGATTAAGCCAAGATTATCCAAGTAATAGATCATATGTCTTGTTATCCAACAATTCATGAAACCACACTAGAAGTGTCATAAGACCTATGGTGATAGGTAATGTGATACCCACGAGAGGCGTCCATGTAAGATAATCATATCCTTTGAGAACCATATGATAAAATTTATTGGGTTGAATCTTGTTCACACTATGGTGGGTAAAAAGCGTTTAATTAATACTTATTAAAAAATTACAAGAGGGTACCTTTACTTTATTCACCCCAAACAATAAATGCAATCCCATTTTATTGATTTACTGTAGACTTGTAAATCAAATACCTTAAAACTTGTTAAGTCTACCAATACTCTGAAGAGGGCCTTAGATTGATGTAGTTCTCCCCTACATGTTGGCTTATGTGTTAATCATGCAATAGGTGAAAAGCAAGTACAATAGTGACCTAGCTTGTAACTTAGAAAATATAGTTATTGGGATACTCCTTCAGTACTTCAGGCCCATGTTTGTGTTGTCCCTATGATTTATATGGAAATAAGTGAAAATAGGGAAGCTTTGTTCACTTAAGTGCTTGATTGAATGCCTTTTATAAGTTGTTTGGTGAGTAGGTAATAAGTTTCTAGATTTGGAATGAATGAGGATTGATGTTGTATTTATATCAATCCCTTTGAAGAAGTAACTGCTATCAATCTGGATTACACCCTTGAGGTAGTGGTGTTTCAAACCTATCTCATCTAGCTAATATAATGGGATCACCTCTAGGTGTGGGTAGCATAGTTGATGAGGTGAACCTCTAGTTTTGGGGCTAGCTCCATTGATGCATCATATATGGATCTATTCCTAAAACCTACTAACTTGATGATGAAAAGGGATAAAGAGATGCATGAAACAAAACCTAAGTTAAGGGAGGTGATGCACCAATAATATTTTGTCCATTCTAACTAACCGTTCAATAACACTTGTGAACAAGAAAAGGATTATTGATTGGGTTACTCTCTCCTAGAGACTCCTACCCAATCAAATTTTGCTCCAAGCATAATCACCAACACTTATACACACCATATGACCTATTTAAGATAATCTCCTAGCGACTAGGTGAGAACAAGGACCTACAAAGGAAGATAAGGCTCAAAACTTATGAAAATCAACAAGTATGAAACATACTAAGCTATCAATAAAATATAAACTAATCCTTATATTCATTCAAAAGGTTTACAAGGTACAATTTGGGTAGAATTTATTCATACCCAATCGAGGGATCCATACAATGGCCTTTTGTCTCAATTTATAGAATAATAGAAGGAAATAAAGGAATACTATGGCATGGAAGTGTGGATAATAGGTCATAATGACCCTCATTTACTCAATAATCAGTTATAACCATGAGCAAGGACTAGTAACAGCTCCCTGATCCCCCATATATGTTGCCTTGATTTCATTGTGGCCTTCAATGAGAGTATGTAATAGAAAATGGTCTAGTGGAGGCTCCTTTAGTTTTGGTTGACCCCATTCAAAGTGTGATAATGCCAACATGGTCAACTACCTATCCTTTCGACAGTTACAAAAGTAGAAATGTGGTCTATCTTGGCCACCATGAAGCATTAAGTAGCCTACCTCTCTCTTGCATGTCAATAAGACTTGAAAACTACCCCATCCTCCATGATGGACATGAAATGTGTCTTCTCACCTCCATTACATAGTTACAAGGATGTTTATGACCCTACATTTACTACCTTAGTTACCCTCTAAGCCAATATACTTTTCCCTTAGTTGACCAAATAGGCCTACTAGGCAACTAGGCCTAGTCATGGTTTATAATTCAGGGATTTTGATAATTATAAGATGTCATGAATGGTTTCTAAATCCATAGTTTATACCCATTTTATCATAATATCATTTAGATAGTTTCCTATTGATACGCCTACAAATCCTTGCACATACATTAGGATAAATAAAACCTTAAAATATGTTAATGTATCAAATAACTAATTAAATTAATACAATTAAAAAAAATTGATTATGTTAGTTTTTTTTACTAAAAACATTTTCCCATGTAAAAATATCATGTATATAAATTTATATACCATTTTTATTTATTTTTTATTAAATTTAACTCTCGGTTAGCATTATTTTTCCCATATAAATTTATCTAGTTATTCTCTTCAAAAACTATGTTTTTGTTGGGGGGTTATAAAGGTACTAGCAAAAGATTCTGGTGGTTGTTTTGAATCGCTAACTCATAGGATTTTGAGACTGACCAACCCTTTTCTGATTTCATTCATTGTTTGTTCTTGGTTAGCAAGATAGGAGGTTAGATTCTTTACTTGGTTTCTCGTGGATCTATCTTCTTTCTTTTTCAACGTTTGTATCTACCATTGATCCAAAATTGGATGTGTAGTCTTTGGTCTTTCTTCTTATTACTCATCTTCAACAGCATCCTCTTCAACTGTTGCTACTTCAAATTCTTCCCAAGTACAAATAAGAATTTTGTAGCCATGATCAATGACTACATTGCCTTTTGCTTTTAGACCTTCAGATGTTCTATTTGATGCATGTGGGCTATCTGAGTCCTTGTATTATTTTAGCTTTTTCTTTGGTAACTTCTTTTGTTTCTCAAGCTCTATTATCATTTCTTGATGCTGAGCTACCACAACCTTCATTTCTTCCTTTCCCTAACATTTCTATAAATTTATTTATTCATTTCAATTTTGAGTTAAAGCTTGGATTTGTCTTAGCTGACCTTTCATGAGTGCTAGCACTGGATTGCCATCATCTTCATTTAAATGAACATTTAATCTTATTTTCTATCATGAGCATTCTCTCTCTTACTATTTGATTTCTAACATCTTTAATCCATAGTTATCATGTTCGAAAGGTTCGGATTGTTTAGAAGGGGAAAAAAGTTTAGAAGTTCAGGATTTTGAAAAAGTTCAGTTCGGTAAGTTCTGTAATTCCGTTAGAAAATTTTGTAAATTATAAAAAATAAATATATCATACATATTTGTAAAACATAAACATAAATAAATTGATAACACATGATAAGAGAACCCAATAGAGTGTTAAACTTCAATGTTCATTGTTTAACATCATACATATAAAATAACACAGAAATAAAAATGATAAACATAGTCTTAATTTTTTTTAAATTAACACAAAAAAATAAAATAAAGTAAATTATTAAATACAAATAATAATTTCAAATGAAAAAAATATAAATAGTAAATACTATAGTAATAATTATATAGTATTTTCTAAATTAATATTACTATTACTAAATTAAAATTATTAAACATTCAAAACTTTAAACAATAAAATTAAATTAAATGTAAATTTGAAGTATTAAAAGACAAAAAAATAAAAATACAAGGTAAACTATAAAACTTACCTCATCCAATGTTAAAGCATTTTATCGTTGTTGAGTTGTTAAAGCCTAAAAGTTAAAACATTCTGCCATCTACGACCTGTCATTTCGATCTTAAAGCTTGCCTGTTTCGGGTTCTCACTTCCCTGTTCATCATTTGACACGATTATCACTTACTAGACTGCAACCCTGTTTGTCATGTGTCATAATTTCTAAACCATGTTCACCATGATTTTAATTTTCAAGTGTGAACTCCCATATATGCTAAAGCAAAATAGACCATGATAAATACTAAACTGTATTAAATTTAGGGTTTTTGATTATTATTTTATTGCGCAAACTATCCCCCCACAAAAACAAATTTAATGAATAAAAAACTTTAAAAAAACAAATATTCCTTCAAAAAATGAATTTTACCGAACAAATTTGTTTTGCTCAAAAAAGTTTAGTTCAAACAAATCGTTTTGCTCAAAAAGTTTGGTTTGAACAGTATATGGATTGTGTTCGTAAGAATATGGTAACTATGCTTTAATCACTCTATATTGTTCATAATATTGTTCTTAGAAGAAGGGAGAGTGCTTCTTCTTTCGTGACATAATCCCACCATGCTTTAGCAGCTTGGTTAGCATTTTTCCATGGGCAATCTGTAACATAATTAGGCTCATTTGATGTGTGATGGTGCCAATATAGGTATAACATAAAGTTTTTTTTTATTGATTATAGGATTTTTTGAACCTTGGGAGATGACCAACAGGGAATAGGGCTCTAACCTGGGGCAGCTGGGTGGTAGGCCCTAGCCCTACCACTGCACCCCAGCCCGTGACCTAATTCGAGACTTTTCTTCCATCAATGAGGGAGCTTATTTTTGCAGATATGCACAAATTTGAATTTACACTTTTTCTGTCAATCTTTCTTTGGAAAATAACCATGGGGGTTGACCCTGCAAAGCATTAGATGTATTGAATTTCTTAAGGTTTTTGTAGGGTATTTTGGCATGGACTTGTACGAATATCCATATCTATCTTTGCATCCCCCTAAATAGTTAGCAACACAAGTTTTACAAAAATCTTGGGGAAGAAAATTATTAGTAGTAGATGTGTGTTTAGATTTAATGCAATCAAGCCTTCATGCAATGTCCCACACAACAATTTTTATTTATTAAGTGAAGTAAATCTCAAATTCCTAGATCTACTACTTAAAAGCGTAAGTCATAAAATTATTCTAATTTTAAAAGAAGACATGAGAAAACTCGAGAAGGCAAATTTAAGATTAATAAAAAAAAAATCTATAAAACGATTTCAAAAAGGAGAATTATAAGTAGTAGATGTGTATTTAGATTGTTTAATACAATCATGCCTTCATGTAATGTCCCACAAGGTGTTAGATAGATAACCTATTGGATCTTAAATATTGTTGATTTTTGTATCTTACAAGTTTTAATATCGGCTATCTTTTGGTCTCGTATTTGCTAGATTCAAATTCATCATTCCAAGTATTACGTGTTGCAGATCTAAATTTTAATTGTAATTATAATTAACTCGTTACATGACTTCTCTCTTTATATATATAGTTTTTGAAAAGAATAATTGAATAAAATTATGTAAAAGAAGCAATACTAATATAATACTAAACTATATCAGAAAATATAAATAATATATATAAGTACAATACATAAAATTTTCATATAAGAAAAAAATTCAAGAAAAAACTAACACAAAACACACACACACACACACACACACACACACACACACATATATATATATATAAACACACAAACTCACACACATAATTATTACATATTTATTTTTACCATTAATATATATAATTATGTAATATGTATATATTTGTGTGTATGTATATGTATTGTGTTAGTTTTTTCCAAAAAAAATCCTATAAAAAAATCTTATGTATTATGTATGTATATGTTATTTTTATTTTATAATTTAGTTTAATATTATATTAATATTAATTTTCATTGTTTAAAATTATGTAAGAGAAACAATATTAAATCATATTAAAAAATAAAAATAACACATATATATACTACATAAAAATTTTATGTAATTTTTTCTTAAAAAATTAAGACATACTACATACTTATTTTTACAACAAACATATATACAATACATTTATGATGAGTGCAAATCTCAAAAGAACATTCTCTTTATATTTATTTATATTTATATTTCCTTCACGTAACATCTTACTTTCTCTCTTCAATGTTTTCTTTCACTCCTCCTCCTCCCTTCTTCCTTTGGCATTTCTTCTAAAGGATTTACTTGTCTTATTTTGTTTTCCAATCCTATTTATTGTCCTTTCAAGTATTGTTTTCTTTTCAAATTGAGGCCAACATTTTTAAAAAGATTTAATAAAATAAAAATTTGATAATAAAATATTTTCTCTTATATAAATATATCTTTTTCAAAAGAATATATATAATATAAGTTTAATTTTTTTTAATTCTTAAATAAATTTTAACCATTTTTAATTTATTTTAATTACAAGTATATTTTTTAAAAAAGAATTTTTTGTCATGATAAATATTATATATATTATTTTTTCAAAAAATGAAAAAATGACTTAAAAAAAGAGCTAAGCTAATATCATTTTAATTAAAAATTCATTGATTATCTTATGTCTTATTCATTAATTATTTTACGTCTTATTTTTCTATTATCTCACCAATCACCTCATTAAAATAATTTCAAACTATTTACAGACAAGAAAGAGCCCAATAATACCATATCCCATACTAACCAACAAGTTTATTTAAACATGGTATAACAATATGCAAAAGTTTTCTATTATGTTTCTATTACTATTTTAATGCAAGTTTGTCTATTTCATCATATTAATAATGTTCTAAAATTGTTCCCTTTCCATCATAAATAAATTGTTCAAAATAGTTCATCTTTTTGTTTTAATGGTTTTACTATATTAACCAAATGTTTATATCTATTTGAAAAAAGGAAAACATTGGAAATATGCATAGAGGACATACGTAGAAATAAATTAAAATAAAAAGAATAGACCCCCAATTTATTTATTTTTTAAAAAAGCTTTAACATCTGAAAAAGCCATGTGAGTGGCTAATCGTTAAAAAAAATGGTGGGCTAGGCAAAAGGATGGACATGGTTTTATTTAAGGAAATTTAAATCTTTTAAATATTTAAATAGGGAAAATTTTAATAAAAAGATTTTTGTTTTATTTTTATAATTCATATTTGAAGTTGGGTTGGTGGAGGTATTCTCAAACAATTAAAGAGTAGATTTTAGGCATATTTTTATATTGAATGGTAAGTAGAAAGTTTTGACATGTAAATGTATAAATCAAAACATTTATTATTTTTTTTATTTTTCAAATTTTATTATTAATGTAGAGAGGTTTTTTATTATGAGATTTTTTTTTCAATAAATAAAATTATTTTAATTTTTGTATAAAATTTGATTGTATTTTTTTTAAAAAGATAAATATCAAAGTTTTATGGGTTTCTTGTCCTCTATTAAAAATGTAAAGTTTTTACAAAAAACTAAATCTTTAAGAATTTCGAAGTGAAATTGAGGTTTTAGGGAGAAATAAAGCCAACTAAGTGATGATTTTGCCAAAGAGACAAAACAAGACCATACAAACAGATCCTTATAAAATAGTCAATGGAACAATAACGATACAAAAAGCGAACAACATTACAAAAAATTAGATCGTGCACTTCATCCTAAAACATCTTCCAACTTCACCTCATAATCTAAATTACCCACTGCAACCATGACATGCTCTCCACCATACGCAACTCAACGTAGCTTGCCCTTGAAACCACCAACCAATGTCACTCTGTGATTACTATCCAGTCATCCACGCATCACTGCCATGACTGCTTGATGAGGAACTCGGGCTATCTAGGGAGGAGTTGCACCAGGGGATTTATCCACCAGCTGACACAAAAAAGACACAACATCCACCCTTTCCTTGCAATGTCTAGATTCTTTCCAAAAATTGAGCTCTGTTATAGGGATTTGAATCTGAACCCAGCGTGGGGTAGATATGAACTGACCACAAACCAAAGAGGGATGTCGAAGCTTGCCATCATGGTGACAAATTGAGTTTTAATGGCCCTGAAGATAGATATTGGGATGAACCCAAAACCATTGTTACTAGAAAAAGGGAGTTTAGGAAAAGGGCCTGCATTAAAATTTGCCAAGCTTTCCAGCAAACCTTTCCTATGCACCAGGGCCACATAGAATTCAGGAACCTTGGCAACCCTATCCTTGTATTAAACCAGCACTAACACATTTGACGTGAAAAGAACCGCAACTTTTGAATTTACTCTGCTCAAAGAACATTCCATAAGATATTTTTCCCCTAGGGTAAATAAAATAACCTGTAAGATATCTTCCGACGGAGCCTAAAAAATCTTCTTAATGCGAGCTCTAGAAGTTCCACCACTGAACGCCATTTCCCAAACTTCACTACCTCCACCCACTGTCAGAACCCCAAGTACCATTGTAATGGATCACTCCATCGTAGCCACCTTTGCTATCAAAATCAAAGAGAAAAATACACTCGCTGAAAAAAAAACTTCAAGCATAATAAGATGAGATAAAAGCCTTGCAAAGATAAACGCCATCATTGGGGATAATCATTCCTCATTTAATGACCCCCACCACCAACTTCATGCCAAGTTATGGCAAAATAAAAATGGCAAATAAAGAAACATCACCCCAATTAAGAACCTAGATTAATATTAGTTGTTGAGCCTAGAATCTTGATTAAGTATTGTCTGATTTTGGTGTGGAACCAGCACGGCATGGAAGGATCATGGTTTGAAACCAATAGGCATAAAAACACTGTGGCATAGGACCTAAGGGGTGCAAGAGGATAATGGTGCAAAGGAACTAGCATGATAGGACCCAGTCATAAGGGAATGAGTCACGAGGAACTCGAGGATGTAGGACTCAGAATAGTAATAGAAGACTAGGGGATTGCATGGGAAGTAAGAGCAATTGGAATAATAGTTCATACGAGTTACTTCGACCGTATTGATAGGAAGTTTTGTACTAGCCCATAAGGAGAGGAACACATGGTAGCAAAGTTATAGCATAGAGCGAGGATATAAGGGGCACAGAGGCCTGAATCTTTAGGAAGAACTGATCGTTAAGCACCATGACTATCAGTCTGTTTAGAGTTCATTGGCCATTTTTCATGCCATTAATGATTGCAACACTTGGTCAGGGAAAAATAAGTATAAATACCCCTGTTGTAAAGCATTGTGATGAAAGTTGGATAGATTATGGGATGTGATCGTGACAAACATATATATTGTTGTGTTTTTCTTAATATATGAGAATAGTAGGTTTTTATTAACTTCTTGTCTCTAATAAATGATAGAGTGAATTAAGTTTTGGCGTATATACAAGTTATACCATATCACATTTTCTTTTCTAAGATAACTAATTCTAATAGAAAATGACCATATTTTGCATAGAAATATTAATCAAACCTAGAACACAAAGGATCAAGGTAGTCTATTTATGCTTTTATATAATCCATATTTGAGTAACATAAAGAGGACTATGAATAAGTTATCCAAACTGTGCAACAAAACCTACAGGAATTGACCTTTCGCTATGTGCTTCAGGTGAGTACGCAAGACATAACTCTTACATGAAAGGGCCAATGCACTAACTTATTGGGATAGACTTTAGTGCCAACCTAGAATTATAAAAAATAACCAATGTTTTGGTTCTGTTGTTGGGACCTGAAGCACTTGAAGCACAGTTATGGAAAAATGTTTGAGTATATTACATTGGAGAATATAGAAGAATGGGTTACTAATGTTGAAGATAATTTCGTAGTTTCTTATCTTGAGCCAAGAATCTCCGCACGATAATGGGTAGAGCATAATCTCTATAGTGAATTATATGAAACCTTCTTTTTGGAAGTCTTGATTCATTTACAGGCTTAGTTGATAGCATATGCTCAAGGATGATTAAGGAATCTTAGAAGGAAACAGTCTTAGATGCTAGAATAGCAAAGGGCTTTAGCATGACTTGAAGCCTCATGGATGCAAGCAGTCAACTTTTGGTAGAAAGGAGTTCTAAATAATTATATTCTAGGGTATGTTGTAACTTCTTATTTATGCATTGAAGAAGCCAAGTTCTAGTTCCTTCAAAAACCACATGGTCATTATAGTAAGCTTTTTTATTTTGAAAATAAGAAGTTATTTGTTGATCTTGGACTTTAAACTATACCAATGGAGAGCTAAATCCTCCTATGCATGAGTCACACATTTGGAAGGGGAGAATAGGAGTTGGTAGAAGATTATGGGTTCAAAATGGTGGCTAACTAGCGTGCATTATAAAAATAAAAGTATGATGAAGATCATCAAAGGATTAAAGGAGTTAGCAACATAGGAAGAGACCAAGAGAACTCAAGGAGTGTTATTAGGAGCCATAGGGAAGCAAAAACACATGAGGACCCCATCACTTTCAAGCCACATTCTATGCCACTTCTATCCTATGAAGGAGAAACAAGCTAGATAGCAGGAACCAAAGAACCAGTCTAAATCAACCAGGCTCCCCCACCATAGTGTGTGCTCATACTTTTGATTCAAAATTACACATACAAAATTAGGATACAAATAGTTTAGAATCAGAAACTAAACTGGTAAAGGATACTAAAATTGAGCCTTTTGACGCTCAATTAGACTTAACACTCTCTTTCCCTCTTCAAGGGAATTATAAGGCACAACTTGGAATGCCTGGTAGACTAGGCCTACAATGATAAAATACGTGCCCCAATTTGAGTAATCAACAATCTACCATACCTCAGATCACAAACACTATTGCTAGAGGCACTGGAGGTGGTATAAGAGGTAGTGAACTTCCTCCTCAAGGGGCTAGGGTTGGAGGTTCCCAGCAACCACCCGTCAAGCACCTTAAATAATTATGGTATATTATGAGATAACACTTCACTTATTAGAGTATAAAGGTATGGAAAATGCAACTAAGCACATCCACAAATGTGAATAGATATAGAGAGCGTGAGGCATTACATATTCTAAGTGTAAGGCCACACAATTTATGACTATGCTTATAGAGCATGTGCATAAATGGTATCACAAGTTTAGCCCTCAACAATCAATGGTCGACTATGACCAACTAAAGATAGCCTTCCTTTAGGAGTTTGACAGTCCTAAATTTGAGCAACATAGCATAGTAGTGTTGAAGGACATAAAGCAAGGACTCACTGAAAGTGTGCATGAGTATGATGCAAGGTTTAAAACTTTATTGTCTAAATTATCATTTAAAATTAATGTTTTTCAACATGCACAATGGTTTGTGGGAGGATTGTTATTGCCTTTTTGTCAAACTTTGTCACAGAGGACCTTCACTAATTCGTACAAGGCTTTGGAAATTGCTCTCCGTGTTTAGGTAGTTAGAAGCATTGATATTGGGATCAATCCCTTTATGGAGGTCCAAATAGCCTTAATGGCATCACAACTTGAAAATTTAATGGCCAATAATGTGCATGAAACATGTAGTGGTGTTTGGTATACAGACTGTGAATCTAAAGGGCATGCATAGAGTAATTGTCCATGCAAGAACATCCACATGGTACTTAAACAAACATGTGAAATATATCATGAGGAACATGATGTCTTCTCTTGTCCTCTTCTACAGTGAGTTATGCACACTAAGGTGTCTGAATATTACAAGATCTATGATGTCTATACTCATGACACTAACAATTGTCATTTGATTAGTGACATCCATGAAGCTCGAGCGTGCGACACATGCCAAACCTCATAATCAAATACTCAAGACAATAGTGGATACCATTGATGAAGAAGAAGGTGAGGATGAGGAGGTGGTCATTTCCCACCTAGGACCTATTACAAGTGTGGGTCTCTAGACCACTATCAAAGGGATTGCCCGGATTACCTGACATGTGATTTCTATAAAAAGGACCATCGACTAGAAGAGTGTCCTAACTTATATATAGCTATCACCAAGGAGAGAAATGAAAAGATGTTGGTATGATTCTAATTGATAAACCATAAGGGCACGTATGCCAAACTATCCCTATATTTCAACAAGTAAACATTACCACTCGTAGTGGGGGATAGACCCAGTTGATAGCCAATCCTATCGAGGAAGTGTAATGGGAAGAACCATGACCTAGAATGTATCCTAATGTTCATCCAAAAAAGGATGTCCTCCAAGATATGATGGCACTCATATGAGAAATTTAGGGATAAATTCAATTCCTCAAAGACAAAGACGTAACATAGTGTGTTGTTGTGCAAAGGGAAGTTGAACCTTGACATGTGGTGCAGGATGACTTTCAAGAACTATGCAAGTTTATGTTGGATGAGGATATTATCCCATAGCTTAGTGTTTGGCATAATATTTAATCCTAAATACCAAATGAGGTTCACCTTCATGTCATTAGGCAAAGTGAATATCATTGTTTAAATCATAAACAGTGATAAGACACCCCTAGTTCCTCTACTCTCCTGGAAGATAAAGAAATATTGGTTAATGCTTCCATCAATGGATGGGTAATCTAGGACATACTAGTAGATACTGATGCATAAGTCAATGTCCTCACCAAGGATTTTTGGCACAAGATGTCTAATCCAACATTTCAACCTTCACCTCATGTCTTATTTATGGTAAATAAGACACACGCTACCTATTAGGGTCCT
The DNA here is from genome assembly GCA_037957365.1 of Torreya grandis. Taxonomy (NCBI): domain Eukaryota; kingdom Viridiplantae; phylum Streptophyta; class Pinopsida; order Cupressales; family Taxaceae; genus Torreya; species Torreya grandis. Next base: position 3,454,384 of record JARHVA010000473.1, read on the forward strand.
CGAGAATGTAATGGTTGACATACTTAGAGTACCATTCAAAGCGGATTTTGAGGTTCTAGAGCTAGTTGAAGCTGATGATTACATAGCTTTATTGGGAAAACCTTGGTGATATGAGAATAATGCAGACTTAAGATTCAAGAAGTGATACATTGGTTTTGAAAACACTAATCAACGTGTTGTAATACCACTAGATCAAGCACAAGGTCCCCCTTACATAGAGTTTGTCCATGTTGATGAAGATATAAACCATATCTATAATGTTACTACACAAAACAATGAGCAAAGATATCCCACTCCAGATGGTGTTCTTCAATGGTCAAATACTTAGTCCATCTCTGACACAGCAAGCAATGCATGTAATTATTGGGCTCATGGTGGCTATGACCTCACCGACAGAGTATGTAGTACCATTAACAACCAAGAGAATATGTCATGTTAGTTTAATAAATGACACAAATTTTTTTGCCTTATCACTAGCCAAGTCATGAGTGGACCATTATAGAGACACCAAATAAAAGACTTAATGAGGCTCCAAGGTTCCACGAGTAGATGGAAGTCTGAGACTTCATTCAACACCTTGAAGAATTTTACCACACTGATGAAGATCATCTTTGATCTTTGGTTTATATATGTGATGGCATAGTTTCATGATGGTGGTGAACCCATTATGAATGACTCCTCTAGTGGGATTAGGTATGCTCAGCCTTACACCATTAGTTCCCTCATGATAACAAAGTAAAGGGAGCAATCAGCTACAATGAAATACAAGCCCCTAAGCCCCACATCAAAGCTTGTGAAATAATATGGTAAAATGATGAGTCCTACTTACCAAAATATTTATGGGTTCATGAATTTTATGGAACATTATGCACTTTGGCATGATCATGGTACGTTCATGAAGAGAGACACATGGGAACTAGGTTTTGGCATCTATTGAAGGAGAACATGAAGTTGACACTATCCTATTCTTCACCAAGAATGGATTTGCACCTCACCCTCCAATCCATACATGAAGTGGTAGTAGGTGACCCATGTCTTATGGAAGAACATCTAAGGATTATCCATCAAGACCCTGAGGATCCCCTACACTTATTACAAAAACCATTGATACACAGAGTTCCTACACTCGCACTAGTCCTTGATCTGAACCAATGTGAATACATTTATCTGGGAAAATAAACTCTCATATTACAAGTGGAAGAAGGTGAAGGATCCACTCCACTCAACCCATTATCTAAAGATTTAGATATTCCTATAGACATTATCACAAGAACTATTCAGGACACAAGTATCAATATGGACAACCCCTACCATAAGCCTATTCAGATAGTTAAGTGCAACATTAGCTTATAACTAGGACTAAAGATGGCTACAGTAGGAAACTATTGGACTGACAAAGAGATTTTAAAAATCTTTGAATTGTTAAAAGAATATCATGATGTATTCCCAAGGCCTATGGTAAAATGAAGGGATTTCACTTGTCCTTGGGGAAGATGTATATCACACTAGTTGATGATACTCGATTAGTGAAAAAATGCTAATATAATTTGAATCCTAATATTTAGGCACACATTAAAGAGGAGATTGATAGTATGTTGATTAGTATCAATAAAGATAGATGCATTTGTATCTGTGTGGACTATCAAGTGTTAAATGCATCATGTGTAATAGATCTCTTTCCAACGCCATTCATGGAGGAAATCCTTGAAGGTGTTGTTGGTTGTGAAGTGTACTCATTCAAAAATGGATTGTTAGGGTACCATTAGGTCCAAATAGTTGAAGAAGACCAGCCCAAGATAACCTTCACCATTAAATGAGGATCATTTGCCTATACTATTATGCCCTTTGGGTTAAAAAATGCCCCAACAGTGTTTTCACGAATAGCAGTTGAAGCCTTTAAGGACTTCATCTACAAGTTCTTCCAAGTCTCTTTGGATTATTGGACAGTATATGGTTTGGTCAAGGACCATTGTGCTAACCTCAAGCTTATGCTTGAGCAATGTCGGGTCTTAAAATATCATTAAACTTAAATAAGTGCCTATTTGTGACACCTTTTGGTGTGCTCTTAGGGCATATTATTTGTAAGGAAAGACTCTTGATAGACTCGATGAAGGTATCTAAAGGTCCATTCCTTTCTGGGCCACATAGGTTATTATAAAAAGTTCATTCATGATTATGCAAAGATTACCACGCCTCTGGAATACATTTTAAAGCAAAATGAATATTTCATATGGACTTATTGTTATAAGGAGGCCTTTGAAACACTTAAAGAAAAGCTGGTCACAACTCTTATTCTCTAATTCCCCAATTGGACAAAGCCATTTCATGTCCATATTGATGCATCTAGCATGGTTTTTGGTGCAATCCTTACATAACCAAGTGAATGTCACCTGGATCACCAGATCTACTTTGGTAGCAGGAAGCTCACACTAGCTGAAAGAAACTACACCACTACAAAGTGCGAAGCATTGTAAATGGTTTACACTTTGTAGAAGTTCAGATAGTACCTATTATCCACTCTTTTCATTTTCTATATAGATCACGAGGCTTTGATGTACCTTGTTAATAAAACTATAATACATGGATAGATTTGTCACTAGATTATTTTGTTCTACGAATTATAGTTTTTAGTTATGGTGAAACCTAGAAAGGCAAATTATGGACCTGACCACCTATTGAGAATTCAAAACAAAGAACCACCATGTACCATAAAGGATGATCTTCATAATGTAAAATTTTTATGTGTTATATGGGTGCCTAAAGAATTGGAAGACATTGTGGTGTTCTTGACCACTAGTTCTACACCTGACTATTTCACCTCGTAAACCAAAAAAGAACCCATGATTCATACTACACTTTTTCAGCTTATAGCAGATAATATTTACAAAATGGGCAATGACAAAGTTCTTCAATGTTGTGTAATACAACATGAGCACTTTGAGGTACTTCACAAAGTTCATGAAGGTATTGCTGGTGGACACTATACTGGAGAGGCTATTGCATGAAAGGTTTTGCTAGCAAGATTATGGTGGCCAATTCTCTTTCAAGATGTTAAATCATATGTTAATCAATGTGACATATTGCAATACATAGGCAAACCTAATCAGAGAGATGTTAAGCCTCTATGACCCATCCATTCTTAGGAACCTTTTGAAAAAATGGCTATTGATTTTGTTGGTCCTATCACTCTAACAGGACGACGAACAGGTTCTTGATACATCATTGCAAGAACTGGCTATCTTACGCACTAGGCTAAATCCATGCTAACAAAGGATTATACTACTGATACTGTTATGAGGTTCATTTGGGAGAATGTCATAACTCAATTTGGATGCCCCATGAGTTTCACCAATAATCATGGAACCCACTTTTTGAATGTAATATTTTCATCTTGTTAGCTAAGTTCATGATCAAACACCACAAAACAACCTTATATCATCTACAAGCCAATGAAAATGCTAAAGCCTTCAACAAAATCCTCAGTACCAATTTGACAAAAATCTGTAAGATTGGCCAAATGGATTGAGATGATAACATGTTTGTAGTTCTATGGGCTTATTGAATAATCTTCAAGTGCCTAAACAAAAACATGCCATTCAACTTGGTGTATGGTAAGGAAGCAGTCTTATTGGTAGAGTTCTTGGTACCATCTCTACATATCGCAGGTGTAGGATAACTAGATAAAGAATCATCTTTAAAAGTACATTTAGACAGTTTATTACAACTTAACAAGGCTTGATTCCTTGCTCATTGGAACCAAGATGTATAAAAATGCAAGTAGAAGGCATGGCATGATCACCATATAAAGAACAAAACATTTTCTCTATGAATGAAGGTCTTGTTGTATGACTCTAAGTTCATACACCAACCAAGAAAGTTTTGCATACATTAGGATGGCCATTTTATAATACATAGCATTAGACCTACCAAAGTATGTCGGTTACAAAATATGGATGGTCAGTTCCTTCCTGGGCACTATAATAGAATACAGCTTTGGCCGTATTTCACATCAGAATAGTTGAAGTTTTTGTAATCAATAAGGCTTATGCCATTAGTTTAATATATATTGCTTTCAATAAAAGTGTTGCCTTTATTACATGTAAATTTCCCTTTCTATAATTTTTTTTTCGAAATTCTTTTTTTTTTCGTGGATGACCACGACACATTTTAGTATGGGGTAGGAAGTCATGTTTAAAATGATAAAGATGAAAAGCATGTAAGTTACTTAGGCACATTAGTTACCTGGGTGTATAAGTTATTAAAGGTGTGCAAGGTACTAAATGTGTGCAAGTCATTTAAGGCATGAAGGAGTAAGGTTCCCACCATAAGTTATAAATTTAAAAGATATAGTTGTCTCTCACCTCTCAAAAAGCATAGGACACAGCTGTCATACACTTCAAATAAAGGCATGAGATGGGACGTTCCATTAATGCAGAAAGATTAATTATGAAAAAATGTGCCAATGGTGTGATGGGATAATACCATTAATACATTAATTACAAAAATCAAGTATCTAAATATAGTGGCCATTAAGGATCGTCATTAATTCTAAAAAGTGATGGATGACGAGAAGGCATTAATGAGGATAAACCCCTCTTAGAGCCTATAAATAAGCATGTAAAAATCATTTCACACTTTACCTTACATCTAAATTCAAATTATCAGAGCCAAAAATCAAGTGACTATAAGAGTTGAGTTAATCAAATCCAGAACCAAGCAAAGATATCTCATATCCTTAGCAAACCGTGCAGGTCATTACTGAGTTAAGAAGAGACATTATGAGTCTGGTTCATTAGAAATGCGATAATTTTGAAAGTTGTAGGTTGTAGGTCCGTCATTGAATGTTGTTTAAGCTTAATAATCTGAAGCAATAATCCACAACCACGTATTCTATTGGAAACATTATACGGTTGTGCATTAACCTTTAGGTATCTCGAAGGGTAATGCAGCCTAATAAAGAGGCCAAGAGACTTGAAACCTTATCAATAATACCAAAAGAAAAAGATGTGAGTGGAGGATATTGGGTTCCAATTAGGGAAGAGACACCAAAAAAATAAGAACAATACATGAAAGAAGAAGAAGAAAGTATGGTGTGCAAGGTAAAGCAAGCCCAATCGTCTTCAGCACAAAAAATTCAAGCGTCCCCATCCTCATCTCTATTAATTGAAGAGATGCAATATCTATATTTAGTGTTACATATAGAGAATTAGGTCTCCAAGGTCTCCACTTGTACTATTTTTTACTAAAATCATTGCCAACATGGGAATGAGGTTGATCTCCAAAATGATTATCAGGTGGAGACCACTAACACCAAGAACCAATTGGTGTATGATCTTATGATCTTCAACTAGCTAGATCCTACAGGACTATTTCAGATATTTAATTTTCCATATTTCGGTAAGCCCATATAGGTATTTCAATTCTTTCTTTCACACATCTATGAGGACTATATTTACTTTATCAGGTGCAACATGAAGATCATGCCTGAAAGGATCAGCAAGGTCACAGGATACAATGCTTGAAGATGACCATAATTGTTGTCTTGGATGACACTGAGGAGATCTAAAAAACTACCATGGTGTTGATGTATCAAAAACAAGGCCATGGCATGCATATCAATAACCTAAAAGATCATGCCTTATAGATTGCGATGTGGATCATCATGACCAAGATCAGAGGGATCAATCATTAGAAGGAGGTTGACATGGCACACCTCTACATTTCTCATCAGGTGTCACAAGGGATGAATTACAATTGGGCTATGTAATTTGTGTAGAAGACTATTGAAAATGTGATGAGAGCCCATCAAGATTAGAAGTACAAGTTTCAATGGGGGATGATCCTCCTCTTAATGGTTTTTGATGAAATTTGGGGTGTCAGACTATAGCTTTGGAGTATTAAAGTGATTGTACCCTCCCATACACAAGTCCTTCACTGAACACTACAAGGAATTCACATGCCTTGGTCACATCACCCCCTCATACAAGATCAAGATGAGGTACTAGTTTGATGGGATGAAGGCAACATTCAAGGATGAGTGGCACATTCTCGAGGACTTACCCCCTTTGGCTGTAGAACAAGCATAGTTTGTTGTAAAGTAGCACTTTTCCCTCATGTGTATCTAAATGAACCCATCTGAAGAGCTCTTAGCATGGTTTAAATTACCATACACCTTTTTGGTGTGGTACTTTATAGACTTCATCAGTCGAATATATGACATGCAACCTATCATCCTATAGGCAAAAAGAATAGACTTAGAGATTCACACTCTTCAAAAATTATTTGTATATCTAGACAAGAAGGCCTACACAGAGAAAATGGAGATAGACCTGACCGACATTTAGGTCAAGCAAACATTGTTGGGAGAGAAATTTCATAATTTGGTCTACATGTTGTGCCCCTGAAAGAATCCATAGGCTACGGACCCCAAGGAGAAACTTCCATCAGTGCCACCCTGAAGAAGAAGAAGTGATTAGATGTGGGCAGTAGCACAAGTGGGCATCAATCCCCCCATAAATGTTAAAAGACTGTAAAAGCACAGTCCTCTAGACTTATGTCATCCCATCCCTCTATGCCACCTCCACCTTGGCCTTCACCATCTCCCCATTCATCTCCATCTCCCCCTCACTTTTCCATATCCTCTATGCTTTATGCCTATGCACTCTTCACTTTCATGCCCTTCACCTCCCCAACCTACTCCTCCCCTTTCTCCATCACATTCTCCACCTCCACCTCCACCTTCTCTACCCCCACCTTATCTGCCTCCACCATCTCCCTCAAGTGATTCTACTACAAGAGCTACCCAGTAATAGCCCCCAAGGCAAGCAACCCAATAAGAAGTCCCCAAGGTGTAGGTCCATAACTCAAGTTCTGATTTCGAGAAAATTCCCTCCCTAGTATAAGAGGAGAAAACTACCTCTGATGATTCATTTTTTGATGCTAAAACAAAATATAATGAGGGGGATGGTGAAGAGGAAAGTGAGATGGTTGCTAACGGCCATGAGGAGGCCAAACTTGAGTGTGACCCTAGTAACGGTCGATCAAGACCTTAGAAGACTAGGATGGCGGTATGGTGAGCAATACGTATGAGCATTACCAATTTAGCATTGATGATAAAATTATCTATCTTTGTTCTCACTTCATTCTCAAGGAGGCAACTATGGAAACAATGAAGCAAGTATCCCTATTATTTGATATGTACAATGAGCAACACGAGTTTGAACACCTATAGGATAGCCTTTCCTTAGGCCTGGATGTTCCAGTACTATTAAAACCACTGTGGGTAGATCCACAAAAGATCTCCCCTCTTCTTGTAAGCATCACCTTTTTAAAGCTAGGCATGGACATTATGTACCAGAATATTTTATTAGATTTTGATGCATGCATGACTAAGAGGAAACATGTCAAAATTGTGGGAATGTATAATAAGGAAGTTATAGAGAAACAAGCGCTCATCAAGGAAGTGACCACATTGAAATAGTAGATCCAAAATACCACAGAGGCAAAAGTAAGGGTCTTAAACCTTTGTAAAATAATTTTGAATGAAGACCTAGTGCTAGCATATAATGTATCCCTTAAAGGGAATGCCATAGGAAAGTTGGAAACCCTAGTGGAACTGATGTTTAAATGATGTAAGGAGTAACCCACGTCATGAGACAAGAGATTAGAGTTGGTTGAATAGTTCACCATGGCTCTAGACATCTGCAAACACACTAAATAAAGATTTGGATAAGTTACACCCATTTTGGATGACATTTTTTACATGGATAACATGCCCTAATAAAGTCTTGGATGCTTGTCTCTAAGCTGAAGAAGCCTAAAGGTAGAAACTTACAGGTGATGTGCTCTTAATAAAATACCACGTCAAGCGATAAAAACATTCAGGGATGTATAGACAATGGAGGACACCATAAACACACATCATCAATAACTGAATGTGAATTTTTTAGCCCTCCAAGCATAGGTTGACAAGGAGGTATCTACAATCGAATAGGTCAAGAAGGATGTTACCACATCCCTGGACGAATAGGTTAAGAAGGCCGATGAGATCCCTAGCCAACCTGAGGAGATAAAGAAAGCAAAGGGGACCATGGAATAAATAACTGCAAAATTTCTCAAAGCATTGTCGCATTGGGATAATCTAAAGAAGGATCTTGAGCAGTATGGGCCTGAATTTTTGGAGGATGCTAGTGGAGCTTATTTTGGGACATAATAAGAGTGTAGTGTGGGGTGATGTTGGCCCCAAAATGTTGACTAAGTGTTGTCTAATTTTTATGTAGAACCAACACAGTATGGAAGGACCATGGCACGGAAGGATCATGGTGCAAAACCAAAAGGCATAAACACATTGTGGCATGGGACCTAAAGGACACAAGAAGACAACAGTGTGAAGGAACCAACACGAGAAGACCCAATCAGAGGGGAAAGAGTCACGATGAACCTAAGGATGTAGGACTCAAAATAGTAGAGAAAGACTAGGGGAGCATGTGGGAAGTGGGAGAAGTTTGAAGAATGGTTCATATGGGTCACTTTGACCTTATTGATAGGAATTTTTACACCAGATATTAAAGAGAGGAACACATAGAAGAAAAGTTATGTCATAGAGCGAGGATATAGGGGGCACAGAGGCCCAGATCTTAAGGAAGAACTGATACATAAGCACCACAACTCTTAATCTATTGAGAGTTCATTGGCCAATTCTTCATGCCATTAATGATTGTAACACTTGGTCAAGGCAAAAAAAAAAGTATAAATACCCTTGTTATAAATCATCACGATGAAATATGGATGGATTTTGGGATGTGATTGTGACAAACATATACATTCTTGTGTTTTTATTAATATATGAAAATAGCAGGTTTTTGTTAACTTCTTGTTTCTGATGAATGATGGTGTGAATCAAGTGTTGGCGTATATATGAGTTATACCCTATCACATTTTATTTTCTAAGATAACTAATGCTAATAGAAGATGACCATATTTTGCATAGTAGTATTAATCAAACCAAGAACTCAAAGGATCAAGGTAGTCTATTTATACTTTTATATAATCCCTATTTGAGTAGATAAAGAGGACTATGAACAGGTTATCCAAAATGTGCAACAAAACCTATGGGAACCAATCTTTCGCTATGCGCTTCGAGTGAGCGTACAAGACATAACTCTTGCATGAAAGGGCCAATGTGCTAGCTCATTGGGCTATACTTCAGTGCCAACCTAGAATTATCAAAAATAACCCAATATTAGTGATGCCTTCAAATTCATCCCATGTTGCTTTTTGGTTGTCTATTATAAAAGACTCTTTTTGATTTATATCATAATTCCCTAGAAAATCAATCATGGAATCAGCCTCCCTATAATAATGCAGACCTTCCCAAACTTCAAACCTAGCTAAGCTCTCCCAGGCCTTGGATAGAATATTTTCCAAATTCTAAGAAGAAGTTGAAGTATTTTTCAAAGCAAAAATTACAATTTGCGAGTCACCTTCCAGCTGAAGCTTATTAATACCACACTAGGATGTTAGATCCAAACCAATCACCAAGGCCTGAGCCTCTGCTTCATTGTTGGTTCTGTCCATCAACTTCTTGGATATGGGCCTTATTCGAGATCCACTACAATCTCTAATGATGCATCCTACCACAAAATCTCTAGGATTACCCCTAGAGGCCCCATCAAAATTTAATTTGAACCAACGAGGGGGAGGAGGACACCACTCTGCATTTTTATTTCTTTATTTCTTTTTTTGATACTACCATTGACCCATTAATGGGAGGAGCTGAGATCAACTTCTAATTAGCAAACACCCTCATATCCTAGGCTAAAATATTACCTTTTTTGTGCTTGTAATGGGCTGAAACAACCTCTAAAATCACTACTTCAATTTCACTCAATAGGACCATAAGTTGTTTTTATTTACCTTCAAAAATTATTTGATTTTTTTTCTTTCCAGATAAATCAAATCAAAATGGTCAAACTGACCCTCCAAAGACCAAAAAGAGCATTTTTGACATCCTCGATCGGCCAAGAAGTAAAGGCATTAAACAAAGATAAAGACCATGCCCTGGACCATTCTAATTTACTGCATAACTAGGCCAACACCAAGCTATAAAGGGATAATCAAACAATAAATGACCAATAGATTCTTTTACAAACTTACACATGACACACCAAGAAGGGCCCAAAAAACCAATCTTATAAAGTTGATCTTGAGTTAGAATGTGATCTTGAATATCCAACTAGACAAAAGCCCCAGCATTTTGAAGGCCCTCTTTACTCCAACAAAGAAACTTGTCTCAACCCATAACTGCACAAGAAGCTTATGCCATCTGGTAGCCTAAACTAATAGCATAAGAACCATATTTGGCCCCTATCTAATGCAATGAATCCTCTTTATTATTGATAAAAATATTACGTTGATCTAGGCACTCCTCAAGATGCTCCAAATAAACTATCAAAACCGCTAATGAATAAAAACTTTTCCAAGACCAGGCATTAAAACCTAACTCCTGAGATTTTTCCAAGTAATTGATTGTATATACTCCCTAGGCCTTAGTAAGAAGAGTCTAAGCTTCTACCAAATCAAGTATCTCTGAAAATGGTTTGTGATCATTCTGGAAATCCTCCCAAAACTTAGCTCGATGACCATTATTGATTGTTCATAAAACATGCTTCAAAATCAGAGGTCTACATTTGAGTAAAAAAATCCAAACGTGGGATCCCTTTGGTGGATTTGAAATGGAAATAACACTCTAAAAATTATTTGTTTCTAAATATTTGCATTTGAAAAGCCTAGTCCACAAGGAATGAGGTTTGGTAAGTAATCCCCAAATCAATTTGCACCAAGTGCTTGATTTTGAAGTTTGAGACTTTTAATCTTAGCACCGCCCATCTTTTTAGCTTGACAGACCCTTTCCCATTTAAGCATTGGGATCTTATTTTTCTCTTGATCATCTTGCTAAATAAAATCCTTCATGATTCTATTCAGATAATTGATCACCTGACTTAGTATTTAGAGCATAGACATATAATAATTTGGAAGAGCGCTCAAGAAAGATTTGATAAGGGTTAATCTACCTGCCAGTATGAGCCATTTTCCTTGGCATGAGGCCAAATGAGCCTTGAAGGACAATACTAGGCTCTCCCAATGAATTTTCCTACTTGCACCCAAAAAAAGAAGCACACCAAGATATTTAGAAGGAAGCTTCCCTACCTTGAACCCCAAAACAAGAGAGATGACTTGTTGATCTTGCTCAGAATAGTTGATAAAGTATATTTTTTATTTTTTTAGATTCACTAATCAACCAAAAGATTCCTCATAGCTGGTAAGAATATCCCTAAAAATTTGAGTCTCCCCGATAGAAGCTTGACCAAAGAAAAAAGTGTCATTAACAAATTGTTGATGAGTAGGATGCTCCAAACCTTCTGCCACCTTAATACCTTACAACTGAGAAACTACCTTGGAATATTTAATAGCCCTTCCTAGAACTTATGCCAATAAAATAAAAAGGAAGGGAGAAAGAGGATCCCCTTGATGAATAACCCTGGAGGATTAAAAAAAACCTTCTAGACTGTGGTTAACAAGGACAAAGAACTTAGCACCAGAAATGCAGTGAAACATCCATTCACACCAGTCTTTACTAAAACCAAACTTTTCCAAAACTTTGATCAAAAAATGCCAATTGACTCGATCATAAGCTTTACTAATGCTAAGCTTAAGCATCATACCTTTCCAATGACATTGAGATAATGAATGGACAATTTCATGAGCTATTATAAAACCTTGAATATTCCTACCAGGAATAAACCCAGCTTGTTCTTCTGAGATCAAGGAATCCAAAATAGAGCTGAGCCTTGCGACTATAGCTTTAGTAATGATTTTATAGGTCATATTAGAAAGCAAGATGGGCAAAAATCCCCAAAAGATTCTTGAGTTTCCCCTTTTGGAAAGAAAGAAATGAATGTAACATTTAAATTAGGGATGATTTTCCTCCTCTACCTTGAATCTTCCACCGTACTAAGCACATGTTCACCAACAATCTCCTAAAAGGCTTGAAAAAAGGCTACAAGGAACCCATCTAGACCTAGAGTTTTATCTCTAGTCATTGAAAATACCACAGTCTGAACTTCCTCCAATGAAAAAGGAGCAAGAACTTTGTCATTTTGTCCATTAGTGGCAACCCTTGAGATATACCTTAAGTTAGAAACTTGAGATCGAAGATCAGAAGTAGAGACTTCATTTAGCAAATTTTGGAAGAAGGAAACTGCCTCACTACGAATATCAAATTGAGAATTCAACATAGCTCCTTCCTTGGAATGAATTTTCAATATGCTAGAGAGAAGCTTCTTTTCATTCTCCTTGATTTGTGAAAATAAGTTGAATTCTAATCAGCTTCTCGTAGCCACTTGATTCTTGATTTTTGTTTCCAATGAATTTCTTCCCAGAGCGTCAATTCTTCGTATTCTGCTAGCAACCTTTTTTCAACCCAATAGGAATTTTGATCCATACCATATCATATTATTGAGTTGTTCAAGATTTCCATCTCTGCTTCCACATGATCTTTTTATTGAAAGATATTTTTGAAGAAATTAATATTCCATTGATGGAGACATCTTTTGACATATTTTAACTTTTGAGCCATCCTAAACATCAGAGATCCAGAGAAGATAGGACTATTATTCCACCATGAACAAACTTTTTCAAAAAGAGAGGGATCCTAGAGCCACATAATCTCAAATTTAAATGGACAAAAAGCTAGCAAACTGTCAATAGAGATACACAAATCTACCAGAAAGTGGTCTAAACTAGCAAAGGGAAGAATGGAGCTTTTTAAGATCCAATTTTGAGAGAACCAATTTGAGTATACAAGGAAATGATCTAATCTTTCCATAATGTTCTAGTCCCAAAATCTTTTATTGTTCCAAGTATAAGAACCCCACTTACGTCTTACATCCACCAACTCATTCTACACTACAAACCCCTCAAAATCTTAAATGGCACTAGCTAGAGGAACCCTACCACCTAACTTCTCCTCCAAAGAAAGCACATCATTAAAATCATCACCCAACATAATATTTGAGCCCTAAAAGGATTCTAGGATGTTGGAAAGAACATTCCACAACTGAAGCTTTTATGCCTGATCATTGGGACCATACATATTGCACAGAAGAAAACTCATATCTGCTAAAAAACTCGAAATTATACATAATTTCTAATTTGAGCCATTATCAATCATCTCCACTACTACCTTAACTAGAGACCACAAGATCACCAAACCACCTAAAGCCCCTGATGCTTCAACAAAGGAGTTGTTTCATCTTTTCCAACTTATATTCACTAAGGCAGAAGCTTCAAAGAGGCTCAATTTAGATTCTTGAATCAACATAACATCTGGTTGATTTACCATAAGAAGATGCTTTATCAAGCACCTCTTGTTAGGGGCATTCAGGCCCCTAACATTCCAAGAAATGATGTTCATATTGGGGAAGAGGGGATTTCCACCCTTCGCTTTCCAACATCTAGAAAACTTACCAATGTTCCTTGCTTACCAGTTGAAACTTTTCCTGCTACTTTCTCCTTGGTTGACTTCCTTCCACGCTTCTTTATTTCACCATAATTCCCTTGAAGGAGTGAACTTTGAGACTACAAAATATTTAGAACTGCCCTTGAATTCAATTCTTCTTCTGAATCTTCTTCCACCTCTTCAACCACTAGCGCCCTATCAAGCAAAGGTTGCATCAAAGGAAGGTGCTTAGAAGATGGGATCTTTTCTTTAAAAACCTTTTCAGACAATGAAGGAGTATTATGAATCAACTCTTTTAATACCTGGGACTATTCACTGATGCATTTGTAACCTTTTAACACTGAGGTAGGTGACATGTCTTTTCCTTTGTCTATTTTATGCAATAGTTCCTTCATTTATTTGATTTTAATAGATGGAGCCTTTAAAAATGAAAACATCAGCCTCACTTCCTCAAAGACTTGTTCTTAGATTGATGTTGAAGGTGCTTTCCTTTCACACTAGAGTTGCTTGGAAGCTACCCTTCCAACTCAGACTTCTCCGATTGAACGAAATGTCTCTCAGCTTAAAGAAACCAAAAACATCCACCATTACACTCCCTAAAGGCTTTCGAAGAATTTACCACCAGTTTCTAAATCTACTTAACAGAGCCTTGAGATAGAATAAAACCCAATCTGGCCAACATACATTTATTTTGTGTGTGTCCTACCTGTCTATACTTGTAACACCTAAAAGGGATATTTTCAACATCAACCAATTGAGACTAGGATCGACCCTCAGACTTAATGGAGATGAATTTAGGAATCTTCATGTCAAAATTCATTAAAACCCTAATTTTAGCATAGGTGGCCAATACTCTTTTTTCCATTATCAGATCAATTTCCAAACAAGTCCCAATTAGATTTCCAAGAGAAGTCAATCATGCCTTATCCCGATACTCAAAAGGAAGACCATACAGACGAACCCACACTTGATAACAACCTTGTTGAGTTGAGGCAAGATCAAAATTAGGTTGCCATTTTTGTAACTAAAAATCAACTTCTCTTAAAGACCAAAAGGGTAATTAAAAACCTTCTCTGTCTTCCAGATTGGGGAAAACTATTTTAAAAAATCTCTTTGGCAAAAATTTCACCTCAACTTCCTTTCCCCAGAGATCCTCTACCCAAGATTTGATTTCCCTAATAGCGGGCCATTTCTAGCAAATTTACCAATTAGGGCTCACTCTTCAAGGATTGATATACCTTGAAAAAAACCATTCAAATCCCACAAAAATTCTTTTTCTCCACCAATCCTAATACCCGTAATAATTTTGGAGGATGAAATATGCAAAGTTGCATCAAGAAAATAAGAAAACCCTTCCTTTCACTCTAGAGAAACTTCCCCAAGAGGAACCGCATTAGCTCCAGAGGCAACCAATCCTTTTGGAGCCAAAAGATGTCACCTTTCTTCTAACACCTCCCATTCCTCATCCTACCATAATTTTGGACCATCCTCAATGCCTACTCCAGACGCAGAACCTATCCATTCCCAAGACTCCGTGGTCTCCTCTAATAAAGCTTGATTAATTGATTTTGAGGATCTGTTACCGAAACCCTTCGCAGGGAATTATTTTTCCTTCTGCCCTTTGCTCCTGTTGCACGTCATTCCTTCTACCCACCATGTTCCCATGTTCACAATGATTAGTATTATAATGGAATGGGGACATATTCGATTGTATATTTTTATTTCATGAAATTTTGTTAATTTATTTTTAACTTTATGCATAATTATTTAATAGTTTAGCATTTCATATAGATTTTGTAGTTACCTCTACCCTTCGTTTATGTTTATGTGCTTGTTTTGCCTCTTAAATTATATAATAGAATGTGTTATTTGAGTTTATTATAGTTTTTCTATGCAAGTGTCTCTTTGTATGGGCGAATGATACATTTACTTTGGCATATCATCTTTTTATTCGTTTTTCTATTTTAATTTTCTTCTAGAATAAAAGAATGACCTTTCAATCTTATAATTTGTTTTAATATTATATTCTTATATGTTAAAACTTCAATACTATAATGCACTTACCCTAATATTAAACATCAACATTAAAAATTATAAATAATAAAATCAAAAATCAAGAAAATAATTAAAATTCAATTTTTCTTTTTACAATAATCATGATAGATATTGTTTTTAATCATTATTTCCATCCTAACCCAAAAATGACTTACTATATTTTTATAATTTTCATAATATAAATTCACTGATCTTAGGCTTGGTTTAAAATAAGTCCATAATAATATTCATAACTTCAAAATTTTACTTAAGAGTTTGATATCAAAATACAAGCAAACCATAGTACCCTCAACTATTCAATGAGAGTAACACGTTTAATCATTTTCCTAGCTCTATACAAGCCTTCAAAAGAGCACGCTAACAATAATTGTTCCATCAATCATCAAACGACATAGAAATGAATCCATCTTATTTATTAAGTCTTTGAGTAACAAGAGTAAATACCATCCAAGTTTGCAACGTCTTAGGTACTACTACTATATTGGATCTTCGTACTAATTATGGAAGTTATTCATAGTTTTTATATAATTTTTTTTTTAATAGTGATTTAAATAGTGGTTTAAGGATAAACAATATTAAGCCTAATCAATAAAAATTGTGATATTTAAAATATAAAAAATTATAATAAATATGATCTATATAGTTTTTAATGAGGGTATGAATTTACAATGAAATTATAAATGATCAATAATAACAAAAAGATAGGTAAATAATTTAAATTATTTGGATATAAATTTTGATGTTAAAAATATTTTTTGAGATTAATTATACGAAAACTTTAAAATTTAATATGATAAAGAAGATGATTAGAATTGGCCATTGTCGATTAAGATAAGCCAAAAATTTATGATCAAATATGGTATCTTTTTGGTGATTCTAGAAGACTGTAATGATTATGAAAATTTAGGTTTTGTGTTTATAACTTTCTAAGATGCTTCGGTACTAACATAAGTTTATAAATTTGGCTTTGCTTCATGGAAGTGTTGTGTGCATTCCTTCATATCATTTATATTTTGGTGTAACCCTAATTTTATATAATTATGTAAGAACATATAACATGTGCAAGGTAGTGGCTTGGGTTCACTTGAGGGTTACAAATAAATATACCACATTCTCAATATTAAGAATTAATGTAGTTTTAGTGATTCCTGAGTGCTCTAAACTTAAATAAAATAAATAAATTTAACTCCTCTCCCTAGATAATCAAGTACAACTATATGATTTACTATGATCTAATTTTGGTACAAGTGTATCGGCACAAGACTTGAATAGATGATGGTGATAAAGTTGGATCAATATACAAGATCTTTAACAATATGCAATGGAAATGCTCAATGTGAAACTCCATAAAAGAGATCGATCGACAAGACTTGATGATATAATATGTGAAATTAATTATGGTACATTTATAAATATAAGATTCATAATACAAATTTTTGTATAAGACAACAATGAAAATTAGTGAGAATAAAAAATCAAGGCATGGTAAATCAACAAAGGTGATAACGACCCATAAAAGGTAAGTGACCAAAATATACCACCATTTATTATTATCATGCCAAAATCATGGACTGTCGATTACATTGAAGTCTAGAAAACAGCTCAAAACAAAGATCAAGATGTCTTAAAGATGATTGAATGGATCTTGATTATACAATTTAATTTTTTGATGTATTTATGAGAAAATGTGGAAGACTCAAAGCTATGAAGGGTCCAATATGAGGGGGAAGTTTCCAAAAAGAGCTAAATGTACAAAAATAAGCCAAGTGCACAAAACACAAAAAACCATAGATATAGGTAAAGAGGTTCATGATAAAAAACTTACAAAGATTTAAACTACATAATGATACATTCAAACTAATACATGTGATTATTTATAAGAGGCTAAGGCAGATCCTCTATCCCAGTCTTGCGATGAAGTTTTTAGTGATGATGATTTAGGTTACCATACAACTAATGACCATAAATATGATACTACTAGTGACACATTTGACTCCTCACGTTGATGGTACTCTCTATGTAAATATTTAGTTGGGAATATTAATTAACATTTCTAGCCTATATCTTGTGCTTCAAATATATGGTCTATTATTCATAGCTTATTTTTATTATTTCTTCTAAATGTTATGATTTTGATGTGCATTCTTGTAGTGGTAGGTTCACTTTTGGGCACATCATTCTTTCTTATAGATTTTATTTTCATTTCTCTCTTGACTTTCTCATTACCTCATGCTTCCTCTTAGTTAGACATCTATGTTATTGCCTCATTTTGCATTGACTTTATTTTATATACTTGGTTTATGTTGTTTTCTTTTTTCCTTGGCCCTTTCTTGTTTGATTATTGATCCCATTCCATAATCTTGTCTACATTTGCTAGTAATTAAAACATATATTTATCAAGGTATTCTACCCTAACATGCATTAATTTTTTAGGGAAGTTGTAGGCTAGTATGAATCCTCCTCTTCTTGCTTATTCTTGATTTCATTGTTTGGCTTGCTTCCTTGTGTTCTGATGTTTTTTCCTTTTGACTTGTTTCTTGCTTGATTTGACTCTCCTTGTTTCTTCTTTCTTGCACCCCTTGGATTTGTGTTTGCTTGTCCCACTCTTCTAGAAAGTCATAAATATGTAAAAAAAATGTCTTTATCTTTGTGTATGACATATGATACAGATATTATTATTTATCTACCAATGTTAGAGGTTTACATATCCATTATGAAAGAATAAATGAAAAGATATTTTAAAATATCATTGAAGCATAAATAAATGAATGCATAAAAATGTAAGATACTACCTCAAAGTAAACCAAACCATGAATATGATACAAAGATTATTAAGTGAAAAAATAGAATCAATATAAGAAAACCCCACATACATTAATAAGGAAGGCTTACAAACAATATTATTTAGATTACAATATTTATGAAGAGAGTAGAATAAATAAGAGGGCAGAAAAGAATAAGAATATTCCAATTTTTAGAGAGGAGATGAGAGAGCACTTTAAATAGAGTGAAGAAGCCAAAAGGAGTTACTAAGAAACTCCATCACAACCTTGGCCAACCTTCTTAGTGTATGCCTAGTGTTACTAAGCACCTTGATGCTAGAGAGAAGTGTGTGGCAAGTGTTGTAAGAGCTACATATGACATGAAACTCCAAGATTCCCTTAAAAGAGAAAAAAAGAGGTGAGACACCTCATATATTCCCTTAATATATGAATTTTAAAAATTCATATGAAAATAAACCTACACACACTTAAATTATCCTTAGTTTAATAAAATTAACCCAAATAAAAGGTAATCCTAATGCTCCCATTTAAATTTTATTTAGGGTTACAAACAAACGTAAACACTAAATGGGGGTATCATTACTAACACTCCCCCTTGATGATAACTTCCTTCAATCCTAACTTTATACAAAAGATTACAATTTTTTCATTACATAATGGCTTAGTGAAAATATCAGTCACTTGCTCTTGAATAGGATAATAAAAAAGAATAATTTGATTGTATTTAATAAGTCATCATTGGAAGTGATTTTTAATCTCAATGTGTTTTGACATTGCATTAAAAATTGGATTCTTAGCTAAGGCAATGACACTTTCGTTATCACCTTAAATTGGAGTAGGATAAGTTTGAGGATGCCCCAAATCTACAAGAAGTATTTAAATTCGAGTGGCTTCCTTGGAAGCATGATTACAAGATTTACACTCAATTTCAATGGAAGTTAATGATATAGTTCTTTGCTCTCACTATTACATGAAATTGTGCCAAATCCTAATGAAAAACAATAGCCACATGTGGATATATGATCATTTATATCTTTAGCCCAATCAAAACTGATGTAACCTACTGAATAAAAATGTTATTCGAGGTATACTCGATACTAATGGTTAAATTACCTTTAATATAATGAATAATTCTTTTAGCAGTTTTAAAATGAGTATTTTGGAATTTTGACATAAAATGAGTATTTTGGAATTTTGACATAAAATGACAAACCAATCCAACAGAAAAAGTAATGTTAGGATGAGCATGCATTAGATAATTCAAACTTCCAACTAATTGCCTATATAAAGTAGGATCAATAGGTTCAATTTCCATATCATTATACAATTTTATGCCGAGTTCACAAGGAGTAAAAATGGGTTTGAAATCTAACATATTGAGTTAAGATAACAAGTCATATGCATACTTGGAATGAGAAATTGAAATGCTATATTTTTTTTGACAAACTTCTATGCCTAAAAACTAATGCAAAAGATTTAGATCTGTCATTTCAAAGGTTTTATTTAAAGCATCTTTAATAAAATAAATTAATGAACTATTACTACTAGTAATGATCAAACCATCGACATATAAGACTATGATGATGATGCCATTAGGAATATTTTTTACAAATAGATTAGGGTTATTATATCTATGAATAAAACCTTGATCTACAAAAAAAATGATATATTTTGGAATACCATTCTCTAGGTGATTGTTTTAAGTCATAAACAACTTTCTTTAATTTGTAAAAAACATGCTCATTTCCTTTCTTCATAAAACTGGGAGGTTGAGCCACATAAAATTTTTCATGCAAATCACTTTTAACATTAATTTGATAAACATGCCAATGCATATGAGGAGTTAGAGATAAAACAAATTTAATTTTGGGCAACTTATCTCTAGGAGAAAATGTTTCATTATAATCATTTCCTCCAACTTCATAAAAACCTCTAGTTACTAATCTTGCTTTGTATTTTCTATTTTATTATCGGAAGTAAAACTTAGTTTACAACCATTTACAACTAACCAAATTTTGACTTTTAGGAAGAAGGCCAATAAATCCCATGTTTTATTAGAGATTGATGAGATATATTTATCATGCATAGCTTTTTACCAATGAGGGTGACATTAAGCTTGGTTAGGTGTTTGAGGGTCATTTTTTTCATAAGTTTAGACATCAAATCATAGTTTTGAAATTGTTTCCTAGTTTTATGAGAATCATTAGCATCTACATCAACACCAGATGCTTCTACAATTATCTTCATCCACTTAAGATTAGACTTAAGTGAAGCAAGGATATAAGATGCAATAGGAACATATTCAAATGCTCCAACAAGAAATACAATGCAAGACAATATCAAGCAAGGAAAATAGGAAACCAACATGAACATAACATAATAGTTCTTAAACATATATGTTTGCAAGCAATGTTATGTACATAGCATATCAAGTACACTGTGAAAAGTATGAGCATGTATAGATGCATGCATAAGTATATAAGGTCAAACATGATAATGGAAAGTGATCATAGAATATTTTAACCTAGGTGTATCATGATCAAATAAGCAAATGCCCCCAACATACTTAGGATATGAGTAGAGGGAAATCCCAACATTTGTATATGCATATATCATGTACTTAGGTATGCCTATATCACACTCAAATTAAGTATGAAACACGTGTATTTATGAAAATAATTATATTTTATCTACTAACATGAAGTAAACAACATATGCATAAGAAATAATAAAACTAGGAACATGTTGAAAATTTTAGTATTTTGGTATTTTTTGAATGTTTTTAGCATTTAATATACACATACATTGTGGAAGGTACTGCATTGATTTAATTTATCCAAGGTCATCCCAATAATAGATCAATGGCTCTTGTGTATGGTATAACTGAGAAAGTAGTGACCACGTGTGTTGGGCCAACCTATAAAGGTAAGTCAATCCCCCCCTTAACCTATTGTGAGGTCCCATCAAATGTTATAACCAATTTGATCAAAGGGTGTAAATCTTCATGTGTATACCCCAAATGTGTAAATAATGTCATGGTGCAAACATTTTATCTAGCACCATTATCAATCATAACATTATGAATAGGTTGGTGATCAAGATATGCTCAAATAACTAATGAATGAATATCTAATTCATCATCCATAATCTCGCTACCATCAAAGGTAATAGAGGATCTATGAACCATAGGAGGTATATGTTGTGTATAAGTACCTATATTCCCATCTAATAGGTGCCTATATTGTGATGGAGGAGAATGTGCATTATATGCCATTTTCACTTCTAGATTCTTCTAAGAATGATCTTGTAATGGATCACTAAACATCGTTTGGTTTCTGATGGTCATCAGGTTGTGACCCTAAATCACTGGGAGGGTCATCAAATGTAAGTTGTTAGTTATCAATAAGATATCAGATTTTATGATTCAAGGTATATCATTGGTTATAAGAATGCCCAGGGCCCTGGTGATAGTCATAATAAGTATTTGCATCATATCCATGAGGTATAAGTCTACTCATATCAACTTTTATGGAAGGAGGGAGATATTTGAGATGACAATCTACAAGCTTCTTAAGTAGAGAAGTTGAAAACTTAAGTAATTATGTAATTTATTTTCTTGTTGCATTGGATAATATAAGTCAATTAGGTTGTTGTGACACTACATTAACAGTTGTAAGGTAGATGCAGGATAAAGGGGGATAAAAGGGGGGGTATAAGGCAACACTTTTTTTTGAAAATAACAATAGTTAAACTTGGAGAGAATATTAGAGACACTTCAAAAAGGAATTTGACAATGACATAAAAGCATGAATTATAGAATTTTCAATTTAGTTTTTAAATATATAATTTTTTCTAATACCCAGATGATAAAAGTGTGCTAAATAGATGCATTTATGATAACAGGTTGGTCAAATTTTATAAAATAATAAGGAGATTGTATGTGTACGAACACATTTTTTTTGAGTAAATGATTGAATTTTTGTATGAAATTTTATCTATGGATAGGTGAAATGTTGAATATTGTTGAAAATATTTTTTATTATATATACATATAATTTTTAAATAATTTTACAAGTCAAGACAACTGGAAAATTGAAACTGCAAGTGTACGAACACAATTTTTTGACCTTAACTTCATAAAAATAATTTTTTTAAAGCATAGTTGAGAATGTGTAAATTATTGAGATATAAGTTTTATAAGCGTTCGATTAATATTCAAAAATTTAAAATAGAATTTGTGATGATATGTATATAAACTATAATGAGGTATATTATGTAGAAATTAAGTAATAATTATAAATAATATTATAACATTAAAAAAATTATATATTCTAAAACTACACTTTTCTCTATACAAACCCATATATATATATATACATATATATATATATATATATACATATATATATATATATATATATATATATATATATATATACATATATATATATTTAAAATAATAAAAGTTGTCTGATCAAACATGTTGATAAAAAAGAAAAAAAATCCTAAATTTCTTATAAATCCCCTTGACTGGTCCATGACAAAGTTTGGCTAGGTTTGGGACCCCCAGACCTAAAACCAAGGCAAAATTGGAGGGAAAGTGGGAACAAAATTCTAAATATGAAAAGGGTGTACGCTCGTTGCACAACCACTTTTGGGCTCATAAATGTTTATGCCCATTATTTCATGGATCCTAAAGGGTGTGCATGCTTTTGAAAGCACCACGCGCTTTGTGATTCACGAATTCCCCTTGTCTTTCCCACAAAATTTATTCATTTGTTTTGTTATTTCTAAATTACAAACTAGTTTCTCTACTGTAACTATGCAAATTTAGTGAATTGTACATTTATTTTATTTAAAACACTACAAATTCTTCAAGTTTAAATCTACAATTGACTTATTTTGGTAAAGATAAATAATGGGGTCGGTAAGTCATCACAAAAGACCAATAAAAGAGCTAACAAATGAGAAAATTGAAGAGAAAAGAGCAAAAGAAATAAAAAGACAAGAAGATATGAGAGCATACATAAGGGCTTCTAGGCAAGGTGAGGGTTCTTCTTCGACACTAGATAATACTTCAAATGAAAATAATATGCCCAATTCTATATAATTTAGTTTACATATGTCTTCGAATGAGATAAGAGAACCGAATCAATCTTTATTACAAGATGAAATTCAAAATTTAGAGCATATAAGTAATGAATTTGTAATGAATGATGAAACATATGGACAAACACAATATAATGAAACATCCATTCATAATGAATTTTTTGAGTATGATGATAATCAACATCAAATAATTGCCTTGAATCATGTGTCTCCTAATGAAGAGGAATTTAATTTGCCTATAGGGTCTAATGTAGATAGTCAACCCTCTATTGTTCCTACTATGTTGAAGTTTTTAACACCACCTAATTTAATGCAAAATATAGCTCCTACACCCCCACCTCTAACGATAATAAGATGAACACCAAAGTATTTGGTTGAAATAGATGAAAAAATAATAGAACCTATAGAAGGTAAAATGTCAAAAAGATCAGTTCAACGTCATGCTCAACATGTATGAAACTATGCATTTAAGAATATAAGCCATACAAAATGATTTCAACTATTTGTTCAATTAATGAAAATGCAAAAACATACATCTTGCGATGCATAATTTGGGGTTAAGAACATTAAACATGGAGGGAAGAAATAGTACAACAGTAAAAAATCTATTTGATGCATTTAAGGCAATAGGCAATAAAAGTCTGAATAAAGATAGTAATGTGGCAAGACAAGTAATAATGTAATCTATAGTGAGTAAGTCAACATCTAAAGCTCTAATTATTAATTAAATAAGTAAATCCTTGAATTTAAATAGAAAAAATATAATAAATTCCATAAAAAAATAACAAGGCTTGATGACCCTTCACTCACAAATTGTTGGGCATTTAGTGGTAGACTCCCATGAACAGATAAGGTATTAGTTGAAGGAACAAAATAATTGATTGAATTTTTTTGGCATAACAACACAAGGGTCTCATCTAATGTAAAAGATGTTGTTAAAAGAAGAAAAGGCTCAAAAAATCATGAGCCACATACAAAATATTTTTTAGACATGATGAAAATAGAATTTTATAAAAAGTTTATTGAAAATTTTAATGGCCAATTGATAATTAGCCAAAGGTCATATGAGATGTGCAAGCCTTTTTATGTTAAAATCAACCAAGCATGCACCACATGTTGTTGTAGGGTACATGTTGAATTTACTATGCATTTTGATGTTTTTCATTATATACATTGTATTTTATAGATTGACGAGATTTTGCAGGAATGTATGGTGTCTTCTCCACCTAAGACATCAAGAGAATTAATCCAAGGTCTTTTCTGTCAAAGACCCAAGGGATAGTTTTTTTACCAAACAATGTTTGTATGAAATGTGTAACAGTTGTGGTGGTTTGTCAAATTTAACGAGTTGTTTACATGAAGATATTTGACCTGAATTTGGAAAGCAACTAGTTTATTACAAGAAGTAAAAATCTCTTAAGTATGTGTTAAAAGATGGAAAGAAGTCATCAAAATGTGAATTGGTTACAACCAAAGTTTTTGTATGTGATTTCATGTTTGAATTCAAGAAGAATATTTTCTACCAATATGTAAGACACACGCATAAATCTAAATGGTTAGATAATCAATTCAAAGCATGCAAGAACAACTTCTTATCTGGCACCATTATTTCAATTGTGGATTTTGTTGAGAACTACACACTACAACCATAGAATGAGGTTTACTCACAATAATATGATTCAATTCAAGTTGTAATTTTTATTCATATTACATTCATACATGCATCTGATAGCACAGATGACAACATAAATATTTTGAGGGAGTACTATTTTCATATGAGTGATGACAGATCGCATTCTCCAGAGTTTGTCCAGGGTTGTTTTGAGATATTTTATATAAATATGAATGCAAGAAAAATCATGTTTGATACACATTACATTTGCTTAGACAATTATGTAGGGTAGTTTAATAATTCTTGATTGTTTTACTGGTTAATCAGAATGCATAAGAAGAATGACATTCAATATTTTTGGAGATTCTTTGAAGCTAGGCATGGAAAAGGGGAACATGATGGTGTTGGCACATGTGTAAAAAGAGCCCTTAAAAGAGATAAATCAAAGCATAAGGATGGTTCTAATTTGATCGATGCTGCAAGTATTATGACTTGGAGTAATTAAAATATTTGTCATGGATCGGATAAACATTCTCATGTACGAAGATTCTTTTGGTTAATAGAGGAACAACATAAGTCAATGTATGAAGATTGCATTATAGTACCTATTTTCTACTCCATTTAAAGCTCAAATTCAATTTCATGGATTATTTATATTAGGGATATGGTATGTTTTTGTTTCTCATTTATGAAATTTAATTGGAATGAACATGAGCCAAAATAATGGGTTGACGAATGGTATTGTAGACCCATATCACCTGTAGAGAGTATCTATTCACTCCAATAATTGATAGATCATGAAATGGCATCATCAATTAAATTTAACCACATGTCATGTCTTGTGCAACCAGGTACAAGTTATTCTTTAATTAAATCCTAGATGTGCTTACAATTTTATTATACTTTAAATGTAGGACATGTTTTTGCAGTCATTGCACATGAGAACAATGATGAGGGAACAAATTACTACTTGTGTCATTGTGTAGAGGAAAAAAAAATTAACCACAAATGTTATGGATGGAGAACAACTAATTTATCCCACTGGATGCATAGTGGTTATTAGAACCTAGCTTCGTAGCTACTATCATAAAAAATAAAACAATTGTTATTTGAGGACTTTGAAACACATAGGGTGGTGCTTCATTATTCAAATTTGGTTATTTCTAAAAATTTCAAATGATCAAATATCATTGAAATCCTCATAATATAACTTTTTGGAAAGTATGTGAATCTGACCATGAAACGATTCTTGAAACACTTGTAGATAGAGTTGGTCCTGAAGGTACGTTAGATTGAATTAGTAAGTTTATCTAGTATTTCAAATTAATATAGCAAATTTATTTGATTTAATGTATTTTAATTATCAACTAATTTATCATTATGTGTTTATTTTTGTTTAATTTTTTTACTAACAATTTAAATGTAGGTTAGTGGCACTAGATGAGCTTCCACCTTCACGTGGTTGGTGTCATGAGTAGAGAAGATTATCTTCTTGAAACAAAGAGAAGCCAAAATATTTTATATTAATTTCATCTACCTTAAGAAAATCATTTTCACCTTCCCTTTATTTATCCTTTCAATAAAACTTGAAAATAATCCTATCTATGTTCTCTTAGAGGACTCGTTTGTGCACGTGTAGGAGCTGATAGTTCATCTTTAACCCTAACAATTCTCCTACAACGCGTACTATAAGTTTGCTCTTTTTGCACACTCAAGGATGAGTGGATTCTCTTAAGGGATGCCTCTGATCAATTTCAACCTTCATTTCCAGAGTCCAACCAAGATCAAATAATGGTCTTTATAGCTTAAAAATGTCCACCCTGATGTGTTCATATAGATGATTCATCGATTGGGTTGATGAGTTAGAATATACAACCCTCATTGACCAACTTTTGGCATGTTTTGAGAGATTTGGCTACGAGAGAAACCTTATTGACACATCTCATCCATCTCAATTTAGATAAAATCCTCCTAATTTCTCTTAGAGGACTCATCCATGCATGTGTAGGAGATGATAATTCATCTTTAGCCCTCACGATTCTCCTATAATGCACGATAGAAGTTTGCTCTTTTTGCACACATGGGGACGAGTGGATTATTTTAAGGGATGCCTCTGATCAACTAAAACCTTCATTATCAAGGTCCAACCAGGACCAGACAATGATTATTGTATCCTAAAAATGCCTATCCTAACATGTCTGCACAGATGGTTCATCGATTGAGTTGATGAGTTAAAATATACGACCCTCATTGACCAACTTTTAGCATGTTTCGAGAGATTTAGCTGAAAGATAAACGTAATTTCCATATATCTTACATCTTGAGTTAGATAACATTCTCTCAGAATTTCTTAAAGGACTCATCTGTGCATGTGTAGGAGTTGATGGTTCATTTCTAGCCCTAACGGTTCTCCTACAATGCACGATAGAAGTTCGCTCTTTTTGCACACTCAAAGACGAGTGGATTTTCTTAAGGGATAACTTTGATGAACTATAAAATTCATTATCGAGTACCAACCAAGACTGAACAATGGTCATTATAGCGTAAAAATGTCTATCCCAACATGTCCATGCAGATGGTTTGTCAATTAGATTGACAAGTTAGAATATATGATCATTGTTGACCAAATTTTGGCATGTTTTAAGAGATTTGGCTACGAGATAAACTTCATTTATTCATCTTGTCCATCTCAAGTCAAATAAAATCCTCTAAATATCTATTATAGGTCTCATATGTGCACATGTAGGAGCTAACAATTTATCTCTACCCCTCACAGTTCTACAACGTGCGATGTAAGTTCACTCTTTTTGCACACTCAAGGATGAGTGGATTCTCTTAAGAGATGCCTCTGATCATCTATAAAATTTATTTTCAAGGGCCCATCAAAATTAGCCAACAGTCATTATAGCCTAAAAATGCCTATCCCAACATGTTTGTGTAGATAGTTCATCGATTGGGTTAACGAGTCAGAATATATGACCCTCATTGACCAATTTTTGGCATGTTTTGAGAGATTTGGCTATGAGAGAAACCTCATTTTCATGTCTCATCCATCTTGAGTTATAAAAAATCCTCTTAGGATTTCTTAGAAGACTTGTCTTTACACGTGTAGTAGCTGATGGTTCATCTCTAGCCCTCACAATTTTCGTACAATGCACAACGGAAGTTTGCTCATTTTGCACACTCAGGGACGAGTGAATTCTCTTGAAGGATGCCTTTGATCAACTAAAAATTTCACTCCTATGGCCTAATTGATACCAAAAAAAGGTTGTTCTAGCCTAAAAATGTTTATCCTAATATGTTTGTGTATACAGTTCATTGATTGGGCTGACAAGTCAGATTTTACGACCCCCACTAATCAAATTTTGGTTTATCCTGAGAGATTTAGCCATGAGAGAAAACTCATTATTAAATCTCATCTACATTGATTTAAATAAAATCCTCCTGACCTTTCTTAGAGGACTCATCGCTAAATATGTAAGCGTTGATGGTTCATCTCTATCCTTCACGATTCTTGTGCAATGTGTAATGGAAGTTCACTCATTTTACACACTCAAGGATGAGTAAATTATCTTGAGGGATGCCTCTGATCAACTACAAATTTTACTCCTAGGTCCCAATTGAGATTGCATAAATATTATTCTCTCTTAAAAATTTCCATCTTGACATATCTGCATAGATGATTCATTGATTGGGCAGATGAGGTAGATTTTACAGCCCTCATTGACTAACTTTTGACCCATTTTGAGAGATTTAGTCATGAGAGAAACTTCATTGCTACATCTCATCCATCTTGAGTTAGATATAATACTCCTAATATTTCTTAGAGTACTTATCCTTGCATTGTAGGAGTTGATAGTTCATCTATAGCCCTCACGATTCTCGTGTAACACTTGACTGAAGTTCACTTATTTAGCACATTCAGGGACCACTGAATTCTGTTGAGGGATGCCTCTGATCAACTAAAACTTTCACTCCTGGGGCCTGACCAAGACTAGAAAAAGGTTATTCTAGCCTAAAAATTCCTATCTTGATGTGTCCATGTAGATGGTTCATTGATTGGGCTGATGAGTCAGATTATACAGTCCCCACTGACCAACTTTTGACCCACTCAGATATATTTGGCCACAAGAGAAATCTTGTTGATGCATTTTTTCCATCTCAAGTTAGATAAAATACTCTTGAACTTTCTTAAAGGACTCATCCCTTCACATGTAGGAGCTAATGGTTAATATCTATCCCTCACGGTTCTTGTGTAATGCATGATCAAAGTTTGCTCATTTTACACACTCAAGGATGAGTGAATTCTCTTAAAGGATGCCTTCGACCAATTGCAACTTTCACTCTCGAGGATAAACAAGACTGGAAAAAGGTCATTCTAACCTAAAAATTGCCATCTAGACATGTTTGCATAGATGATTCAATGATTGGGTTGACGAGTTAGATTATGTGGTCTCTATTGACCAACTGTTGGCCTATCCTGAGAGATTTGGCCATGAGAGAAACCCCATTACCATATTTTATTCATCTTGAGTTAGATAAAATCATCTCAAATTTTCTTAGAGGACTCATCCCTACATGTGTAAGATCTAATGTTTTGTCTCTATCCCTCACGGTTCTCATGCAATGTGTGACAAAAGTTCACTCATTTTGCATACTCAGGGATGAGTGAATTCTCTTAAGGGATAGCTCTGACCAACTACAACTTTCACTCCTGGGGATCGATAAAGACTAGATAAATGTTGTTCTATCCTAAAATTCCCATTCAAAAGTGTCTATGTAGACAATTTGTTGATTGGATTGATGACTTGAATTCTACAGGCCCTGATGACCAACTTTTGGCCCATTCTTAGAGATTGGCTACCAGAGAAACCTCATTGCCATGTCTCATCCATCTCAAGTTAAACAAAATCCTCCAAATTTTTCTTAGAGGACTCATCCATGCATATGTAAGAGATAATAATTCATCTATATCCCTCATGTTTATCATGCAATATGCGATCAAAGTTCACTCATTTTGCACACTCGAAGACGAGTGAATTCTCTTAAGGGATGCCTCTGACCAACTGTAACTTTCACTCTCAGGGACCAACTGAGATCAGACAAAGTTTTTTCTAACCTAAAAACATCCATCTAAATGTATTTGCATAAATGATTCATCGATTGGGCTGATGAGTCAGATTATATGGTTCCCACTGACCAATTTTTGCCCCATTTTAAGAGATTTGGTCATGAGATAAACCTCATTACCATGTCTCATCCATCTTGAGATAGATAGAATACTCCCAAACTTCCTTATAGGACTCAAACTTGTATGTGTAAGAGCTAACGGTTCATCTCTATCCCTCATGATTCTCATGCAATGCATGATGGAAGTTTGCTCATTTTGTACACTCAAGGACGAGTGAATTCTCTTAAGGGATGCCTCCGACCAACTACAAATTTTACTCTTAAAGCTCGATCGAGACTATAAAAAGGTTTTTATAGCTTAAAATGCCCATTTGAAAGTGTCTGCATAAACATTTTATTGATTGGGCTGACGAGTCAGATTCTATGGGCCTTACTGACCAACTTTTAGCCCATTCTGAGAGATTTGGCCACGAAAGAAACCTCATTGTCACATCTTGTCTATCTCAAGTTGGATAAAATACTCATATTTTTTATCAGAGGACTCATTTGTGCATGTGTAGGAGCTGATGGTTCATCTTTATCCCTCATGGTTCTCATGCAATGTGCAACCAAAATTTGTTCATTTTGAACACTAAGGGATGAGTGAATTCTCTTAAGGGATGCCTCTGACCAACTACAAATTTCACTCCCAAGGCTCAATCAAAACTATACAAAAGTCATTTTAGCCTAAAAATTCCCATCTGGATGTGCTCATATAGACAGTTCATCAATTGGGTTGACGAGTCAGATTATATGGCCCCTGTTGACCAATTTTTGGTCCGTTATGAGAGATTTGGCTGTAGAGAGAAACCTCATTGTTGCATATCATTCATCTCAAGTTAGATAAAATACTCTTGGAATTTATTATAGGACTCATCCGTGCATGTGTAGGAGTTGACGGTTCATCTCTAAACCTCACGATTCTTGTGCAATATGTGACTGAAGTTCATTCATTTTGCATACTTAGGGACAAGTGAATTATCTTAAAGGATGCCTCCAACCAACTACAACTTTCACTCCTGGGACTTGATCGACACTGGATAAAGTTTTTTCTAGACTAAAAATTCCCATCCAAATGTGTTTGCATAGATGGTTCATTGATTGGGATAATGAGTCAGATTATATGACCCCCACTGACAAACTTTTGGCTCATTCTAAGAGATTTAGCTGTGAGAGAAACCTCCTTGCTGTGTCTCATCCATATCGAATTAGATAAAATATTCATAGGCTTTATTATAAGACTCATTCATGTATGTGTAGGATTTGATGGTTTGTCTATATCCCTCATAGTTCTCCTGTAATGTAAGATGAAAGTATTAGATTGTGCATGAGTAGTCGAACATATAACTCTCAAAAACATGTATTAAAATATGCATGAGGTCAATACAAAGGTTTAGAAAGCTAGTATAAGGATTATGGATGATTATCCAAGCTTTATTTCTTTATAATAGCCTAAATAGGCTATGAACAATCATTAAATTCCTCTCAGACTCTCTAAGCTATGCTAAACCCTAGTTGTAGGGTTAAGTTTATAAAAATAGTCATAAAACCATTTTCAACCCTTGTAAAATTACCAATTTTTTTGAAAATATTTCCAATAAAGTTTAATAATATATTCAGGTGGTTTGAGTCATTTGGAGGCATACATACATCGTACCAATCAAATATGTGTAAGAGATACCCTATTTTTTATGTTTCTTTGACAATGAGGAGAGAGATTGGTTTAGAAACTTCAAAATTGAGTCTAGAAAATCCAAGTGAAGGTTGAAACACCTTTAATGCATTTGTACAAACCTCATAAAAGTATCATTTATTGTAAGAAAACTATATCTTGAGTTTTGACCTACTAGAGGGTAATTAGGCCTAATAGACAAAACATGATTTTATGAGTTTTTGAGTAAAATATTAAAAATGGAAAGCTAAAACTTTTATATAATCATTGATAATTCATAAAACACCTAAATACATATGTCTGAGGTGTCTTGAAGTGTTAATTCAATACAAAATGGGTTTTGGCATGTTAGAGCAACATTAAGACTAGTAAGTCCATGAGAGGTTTTTGATAAAATTATTTGTAGTAGACCTTCTAAGGTGTTGTAAAAGTTGAGTCACCCACAAAAGATTGTGGTAAAGTATTATAGATTGATATATACCCCTATTTTCAAATATTTCTTATTTTGATCATTTTGAGGCATTTAGGCTTAATTAGTTTGTAGAGAGCTTTGAGTCTTTTGAGTTCAAATAGACAAAACCAATAGATGGATTGGTTTTCCATATTAATATAAAGATTGAATATGTCTTTAAGGACCATAAGAATATAACCTCAATTTTTATATACTAGTCAAGGAATATCAAAGTTGTTTAAGTCTCTTCATTTCTGTCTATAGTCTTGCCTTGCCAAGATTGTAATTTTGTGGATAGTCTAGAAAGGGCTATCAATGTCGATATTAACCAATGTATAAGTAGGACATAGTGATTTTATGGACACATATAATTGTCTTTGTTTGTTTTATGGATAGGTAGGAGATGAAGACATACACAAGTGCATCACTAGACCTCCTAACATTTTTGATCAAGTACAATTTAGAATATTTACATGTCCATGAAATTGATCCCAAGTCCATTTAAACATCACAATTGAAAATTGATATGTAATTAAATGTAAATGAAAAAAGTAAATAGTAAATATCACATGTAAATGTAAAATATACATAATGATTCAAAGCACCTAACTTAGAGAATAATATGAATTTTTTTAAACCCCATATGAAGTAATAATTCAATCACTAACCAATAATATGTGTAAACATTAAATGATCAAAATAGAAAATACGCATAGGTAAAGGAATCATATTGTCGAATAGTATATATGTGATACATGCAAAGTTCTATGTCATAATTTAACATAAATAATATAACATATATCAAGAAAAAATGTAGACCATAACATGTAAATAGAGAAAATATGACATATAGGCATACAATGTGGGCCATATCGACATACAAAATTGATTGTGCCTACAACTATGTACATAGACAAAATGTGCCATATAGGCATATAATGTGGGCCACATCAGCATACAAAATATATTGTGCCTACAACTAGAGCCCTAACACAACAACTAGTTGTCCTACTCCTCATTGCTTCCAAATAAATTGTGCTTTGTTGCCATAGACGTAGAGTCAAGGGTGTTAGATGCATCAATACAAGGAGATACTCTCCTCTTAGCATGTGAGTCATCCATTGTTTCATTGATAACTGATGAAAATTGTTGTCTCTACACAACATATAAAATATAAAAAATAATACATTAAAATTATATATTAAAAATTTGATATTTTTTTTCAAGAATGCAATATTTGGTAAAATGATTCTACACTAACCATATTCCATTTAAATGGTTGTCTAGGGCTATGAGACCGCATATACAACTGCGATGGGGAATCCTATGGAGCATACATATATTGTTAGATCTACAGTTATATACAATTATGGAAATATGAAAAAATATCATTGCTTAAAGATAAAAATAATTAAACTATGTGTTCTCACCAGCCTCTGTCCCTAAATCATAACCTACTACAGAGATAATGGATTCTCTGATGTAGCAACACCTTCACCTAAACCTTTTTCTCGTCCATGATGGTTGAACATAGTATCCCTCATCATCTATAAAACCAATAAATGAATAATATGTGAATCCAATGAACATAATAAAAAGCTATGACTATAATATATATTAAAATATAGCTTTTTGTTCAAAGGATAATAAACATGTACATGAATAAATATGTAATTTGAAAATTTACAAAGTTATGTGTAAGGTACACCCATGCCAATTGCAGCCTCTACAATAGAGTCAAAGATTGTTGAGGTACCCAAAATATCACCAATCATTTATACAAATAACAAGTTCAGTCAAATAAATTAGTCAAATAAGTAAACACATACTAGAAAATAAACCTAATATTCTTTTACAAACATAAACAAACTATAATTAAAATTAAACATGTATAACAAATACAGATGGTGAAGTCGATAAATCCTCTACAATAAGAGCCTGGTGTATCCTGATAGGAGTTGTTGAAGCTACTACATCTCACATAGTGTATGAAATGCTAGTGTCATGCACTACTGAAACATCTACATGTGGCATATGCTCTAGCATGCTAGTGTTATGCATTACTGAAGCATATAGATATGGTGCACACTCTAACATGTTAGTGTTATGCACTACTGAAGAATATACATATGGTGTACACTCTGGCACGCTAGCCTTCATAAATGTACTCTGTGTATGTCACACCTAGACAGGAGGTCCCATACACTTCCTCCCACATGATGTGCAACAATGCATAGGAACTATAACATGAGTAAGAGGAGGGAAACTAGCACCTATTAATATAACCACTACCACCACTACCACTAGGACCACCTGTAGGCTGAGTAGAAGTCTTAAAAGTATGCATACCATGCTCAATCATAACTTATGTCAAATTAGTAACCACCTCAAGGGTGTCTATCTGTATGTTATGATGCAAAATTTTAAGAATAAAGGTATGTGATATTGTTCTTTTATTTCTTTGAGCTTGGTTATGACGGTTTTGGTCTCACTAACACCAGGTCTATCAAATGAAGACCCACCTCCCCTAAATTGGGATGCCTTTATATCAAAATAATTTAGAATTTCTTGCAACATAACTCACAATACAATTTTCTCAAAAAATATAATGGAACCTCATTATTATTGCATGGAGGCTCATCAAACACCATCCACCACCTATCCGAAAAGTTATTTTTAATTTTCTCATGAACACACCAATCAATACTAATGTGTTTGCAATTCGTTAGTGGAGGTTGGTTAGTTTCAGACTTAATAAATAAAGCACAAAGGTCTTCTTTTGTTATTTTTTTCTTCACATCTTCATATCACAATTTGTTGAAATAAAATTATTTCATAGCCTCTCTTCGATGCAACATTGCATCCAGTTATGAAGTCACATTTCCCACCTCATTAAAAAATAGGCTCTAATGTATTGGCAAGTAAAATTTATGCACTACCAGCTAAAGAGTGATGCAAACCATTGATAATTATTTGTTATTATTAACGTTTAGAATTGTATTGCTCATATAATTCAACTTCTTTTTGTGCAAAATCAAACTCTTTGAGGTTCTGTCTAATATTTTATTTAGAAAATAGATCCATCGAACTTGTGTATCTAAATTTAAATAAAAATATAATTTTTTAAAGCAATGTAAGAAATTCAATGCAAACTTAAATTCAAAACCCTACTTCAATAAATAAATATAAATAGAAACAAAAAAATAAAAATGCAAAAATAACATTCTTGATTTGTAGCAATCTGAATGTCAAATTTCGTTGGTGGGATGAAACTTCAAAACATGTGTGTCAATCTGCAACTTATAAAAATAAAAAATCTCCTCAAAAAAGCTTAGCCATGGGTTTTTGTTTGAGTTGTGAAAAAAATTAAAATAGCATAAGGGTGTATGCCCTTTATATTGTAAAGGGCATATGTCCTTTGTAAAGGGTGTACACCCTTTGAAAAGGATGTACGCCCTTGAGACTTGGGCAAAATCCTAAGCGTCAATAATTTTTAAAAAGGGCATACACCCTTTTAAAAAGGGCGTACACCCTCTGTAAAAAAATTTACAAAGTTGGAGGACTGTCATGTTTTTTGTCCCCCAACTTTGTGGATCAACCCTCTAGTTGTGTCTTTTTTAAGTTATGTAGGTTTGACTTTATAGATTGGTTTGATATGATACTTTTTACTAGATGTAGTTAGTGTGTTGGCTACATACTTAAGCTTGTTCAATGGGATAAGTTTCATTTCATAATCTCATACAATATAGCATAAGTCATCAAAAGATTTGAACTTTTTGAAAATGATGGACTCATGTAATGGGACAAGAAAACCTTGCTTGAAGATGTCTTGAAGCTCTTTATCTACCATTTGGTTTATCATTTTAGCCAACATTGTCTTGTATCTCAAGCCATATTCATTATTATGTTCATTGGTTCCTTGTTTGTTTTTTGTAATTTAGGA
Organism: Torreya grandis; assembly: GCA_037957365.1. Lineage (NCBI taxonomy): Eukaryota > Viridiplantae > Streptophyta > Pinopsida > Cupressales > Taxaceae > Torreya > Torreya grandis. Next base: position 3,490,697 of record JARHVA010000473.1, read on the forward strand.
ATATGATACCTTTTCAGTAACATTGATAGAGAAGTGTGCCACAAATTGATCCGTAAGAGGCTTGAATGCTTTTATAGATTAGATTGGTTAAATCATAGAACCACCTTAGAGCATAGTTAATTAGGCTCCTTGGAAATATTTTAGTCAAAATTTTATCACTGGAGGCATAATCAAGGCATGCCACATAGAAAGATCAAAGATATTGTTTGAGATCACCCTTGCCATCATAAAATGTGAACTTAGGTGCAAAAAAATTGGTTGATAAGGGGTGCAAATATATTTTAGGTGCAAGAGGGTTATGCAACAGTTATTGTGAATCAATAACATAAGGCGAATTCAAAGAATTTTGCTCAATATTTGTAGCCTTAGTTTGCAAATGTTTTATAGTTTGGATGAAAACTTGCACATTTTGATCACTAAGGTTTGAAGTTTAAGAAGTCACCAAAGGAGGTGTACTCATGATTTGAATTGATATATGCATTAAAACTAGTAGATGGATTGATGTGCCATTGTTTCCCATGGAGAATGTAGCAATGGTAGGATTTGTTTCAGGGGAAAATGGTGTAAACACGTAACTCCACATAACTCATGCCCCCATTAGAAGTATGAAGCGATCATGTGCTCAAGGGGGGAGTTAAATTAATGTGGGGATGTCACATAACTTTAATAACATGATCAATAGATGCACTTGGTTGTTCCTCTATGCTTTTTGTTATCTTAGTTACTAATATGGTTTTTAGGATCTCATCAAGATATTGAGGGTTTTGATGAATTCACTCTTGAAACATAGCAAGACATTGCACTTGTTCTTGATCTATTTACTCTATTACTTGTATTAGATTAATTGTTTTCATGATTAAAATAATATTTTATGATAACCTCTTTAGTATGTGGTCTAGTTTCATTATTTGCACTTTCATTAGGCATGGGATTGGATACTTTATTGGTTTAAGACATCTTAGGTGGAAAATGAGGAAGCTCCAAATATTTGATAGAAACATAGACTAATCTAGGGTTATACCTAGGTTGCATATAAATAATAGAGTAAATCTATAAAAAACAATAATGAAAAACCTCAGAAGGCTGAATACCCTAGGGCAAGCTAGGGTTTGCATAAAGAGATGGGTTCACCAAATATTTATCCCCAAATTTAGATAGGGGGATATTTAGGGTTAAAGGGTATTAGATTAGCTTAAACACATGGATGATGAACTAAACTAATGAGTAGGCCAATTAATATAAACTTAGATAAATAATATTTTAAAATTATACAACCAAAATTGCTAAAAATAGTAAAGTATAGCTCCTGATAGATATTACAATGAATATACAACAATGATACTTAGTTGGTTTATTATGCTCATACAGATCTTATCTAGAATAGGATGGAAGTGGACTGGAAGATGATCTTAGAATAATTATTATATTCTAGGAATAATCTTTTTGTGGCTTTGGATGCTTGCATCGGATCCAAGTAGTTGCATCGATGCAGGTGTTTAAACTCGATATATGTTTCTTGTACGAATAATAATTAGACATGGATGCGACTAATTAGAGCCTTATGAATTTTTTATCACCTTTCTTCTGATGTTTTTAGATCATGCACATAGCCTATCAGTCTTTGTCAAATGATCGAACCTTAGCTTCCTCGCCTTTGGAGAGATTTTGAAAAAAATGGGTTAGTGGGCTCATGGTGTTAATCTACCTCGAGGAACCCTCTATCAATGGATGTTGCCTACATAGCTAATACTCTAAAGAGGGCCTTAGAATTATGTATTTTCCCCATACATGTTGGCTTGTGTATGCACAAAGGTGCAATGTGTGATAAGCATAAACATGCAATGGCCTAACTTGTAACTTGAAAAATATGGATCATGGATTGTTATTTGAATGCTTCATACTTGTGGAAATATTGCTCCTATGACTAATATAAAAATGAGGATGACTAGGCCAAGTTTGCTCACTTGAATGCTTGATTGAGTGTTTATTGGTATATGGCCTTGTGAGTTATATATGATTTCTAGGTGAGGAATGAATGAGGGTTGATCTTGTGTATATATCAATCCCTTTTAAAAATATATCACACTAAATCACTTAGGCTGACCTTTAAGATATGTTTCATTTTTAAACTGGATGACTTTTGGGTATTGGACACTTTGTAAGAATAATGAACACTTGGGTCAACGTAAGTGTCAACCTGGGATGCAAGTGTTTAGGAAGCTAGAAAATAGGTACAGGTCTAAAACTGGTAGTGAAGGATAATAATCAGGTTTAAATCTTTTTGTATAGTATAAAAGGCATGGTCATCAGAATAATAATGGTCAAACTAAGAGATAAATAATTTAAGCACAAAGAGATAGTAAATGCAAGTCTTTCGACAATGGACATGTCTATAATTGAAAGGTACAACCATGATATATATTTGCCAATTATACAAGACTGAAATATTACATAAATCATATTTTAGTATCTACACTACCACAATCATTAAGGGTTTCAATGGGCACATTCATAGTTATATTGGTGGGATCACACTACCATTATAGGTTGGTCTTGCACATGTGGCCACCAAGTTTATAGTAGTATCGAATGTAGGGGTCTTCGATATGTTATTGGGACTCCCTTGGATTCAATAGCTTCACATAATACCTTCCATAGTTCACATATGTTTAAAGAATATATTTGCCAATGAGGTTATTATGGTTCATGATAATCCATATGAATACCCTCTCCAACTAAAGATCATTGTTCCTACACAACATGTTTCAGTTTAACAACCTCAAGTAGCTCAACCTACCTAAAAAAATCAACTAAAAGTGGCAACCCTTCCAAGGAGACATATCCTTGAAAGGCCACTTAATCAGTGTTTTGTTATAGATTCTACAAGGTCATCTTCCACTTATAGATTGCCATCACTAAAAGTAAGAGTGTTCCACTAAGGACAACATTGTAGAGTTATTACACTCCATGATGGGTTTCAAAGAGCCCTATAGTTAATTATGCTACCTAACATATGCAACATGATATGATTTTACATCATGACATTGGTATTCATGGTATAGAATCAGATCAATTTTTAGATTTTGAGTTGAGATTAGTTCCTTCACAATGGCATGCTACTTGTCATTTGTGAGAGATCGTTATTTCTCAGTTAGACACAACTTATTGATTGTGAATCTCTTGCGAGACTCATTAGTTAATATATTCTCCTTTTCATGTTTTCATATATTAAAAAAATATAAAACTATAAAATATTTTTAAAAAATTCAAAAATCAAGACTTATGCATGATTATGTTAAGTTTATTTACATTAGTTGATTTGTGCTCAATTATTTCTATCCAGTTTCATATCATATATGCTTCACAAGTGTACATGAGTGAATGCGGAACATATAATTTGCCATTTCTAGCTATTGTTGTAGGAGGTGTTACTGTCTCAGACTCAAAAATCATATATGGATAAAAATGTCATGTTCAGACAATAACGCATTGTGCCCTTGTCCTAGTTTGTTAGCCTTGTTCCAGTGAGCACATGCTATCAATTATCAGATTCAAACAAGACACATGCCTCTTACAACTTGTTTATATGTCAACAAGTTCATTGGGGGCATCTCATACACAGGGTCTATCATTATTTGGTTATCCCTTCTTGTTCATACCTTAATTCCTTACACTGCGCTAAATCTATCAATATTTTTCACCTGCTTACACATTGATATCTTACTAGCTAATTGAGTTTTTAAATATATATATGTTACAAATTGCTTATGCTGATCAATTACATTTACTCTTGCATCATTCGTGTCTTTGCTTCTATGCTTCATGTCTTGTGGGTATTTCTTGTTTGTATTGTGGATATTTGAACATGTCCTTGCATGTGGATTAAAGCCTTCATTTTATGTTACTATGTGTGTGAGTGACATTTGAACGTCCCTTGTATGTGGCCCCTTGGCCTTTTATTGTGTGCTTTGTGTGTGTCATGTCCATAAAACTTGTTTACTTAGTTTTATCAAATTTTGATGCCATGAGGGATATCATGCATCTTCCTTGCTTTCAATCCCATGATAACTATCAAGCATCCTACTTGAGTTGTTCTATTTACTCTCAGTGACATTAAGTGATCACTTATTTGTGTGTCAAATTACTAACATCTACCTTGACAATGTCACTATGTATGCTTATTTTTACATGCATCTTACTTTAATATTTTGTTCTTTTTATATATATGATGATGCCATGTTCCTCCATGTTATCACTACTATTCAAATTTACATATTTTTCATAACATCTCTTACATAACTTTTTCTTTTGAGTTAATTTATTGCATGGATTTCATAACTCACCTTAAAAGAGGAGGCACACACAATGGTTTGTTTTTGAGACTATGCTGCAACAACCCAATACACAATTAGAAATTTGTAGATTTCACACAGTTGATCAAGTTTCATATCCTAAAATTACTTAAAAAATTGTTTTGGATAAAAGTGCTCCATTCAGACAAAGGCACAAATCAACCTTATCTAAAAAACATGTTGTTGTCCATGTATATATTTTATATTTTCTTATTTAAAATTAAGAAATGAATGAATAAAGTACTATAAAAACGTAATACCCAACCTTAATATAACTTTTATCTCTCATTTTATATTTTATATTTTAAACTTATATATCTTTTAATATCTTTTATTATTCCTTCGAACAATAAATATTAAAACCGCATCACTTTTGGTGATTGAAAACACGTTGTATTGGCCATCTTTCTAAAACGAATTCCTTTGAAGAATAAGTATACAGCCGCATCACGGCAATTCTTGGGAATACATTGTATCTGGCCATCTTTCTAGAGCGAATGAAGAATGGGTAATTATTAATTTCTAAATATAAGTATTCTAGAGTTCCATTCAATGAAGCAGTCCGTCGGAAGCCATCAACTGTGTTGAGGAGATCGTTTTGTTTCAAGTGGAATTGAACATGAGAGGCCAAGCAGAAGCCAATTTGGATTTTTGGGAGAGTGAAATACCAACAGAGAAGTGGGTGCAAGGAATTCAATTCCCAAAGGTGCTCCTTCCCGCTAAATCTCAATCATTCTCCTCGGCTGCTCAAGTGGGCAAGGCCATCAGAAGCCACAGAGCATGGCTGGAGTCTCTTCTCCATTCCAGTGGAGCTATCTTACTCAGAGGCTTTCCAATATATTCACCTGTCGACTTCAATCAAGTAGTGGAAGCATTTGGGTACGAGGAGTTGCCTTATGTAGGGGGAGCTGCTCCCAGAACAAATGTTGTTGGCAGAGTTTTCACTGCAAATGAATCTCCCCCTGATCAAAAAATTCCATTCCACCATGAAATGGCTCAGGTGGGTTTTTACTTGATGTTTCAGTTTTTATTTTTCAATGGGCATGGGATGATTATGTCTTTTTAAGGTTTGAATTCTAATTAATATTGCTTGTAGTTTCTAGTAATTTGACAGTAGATAGAACAGAGCGCTCCTAAGGGCAGTTTTATCCTTCAGTCTTTTTTGAATTATGTCTATACATGCTCTGGTAAGCTAGACTAAAAATGAATTTCATAAAGATTCAGTCTGAAGAATTTGATAGAACCAATTAAATGAGAAGGCATGTTTGGTGAGATTGATTTTGAGCTGGCGAGGGAGGCTCAAGTGAAAACACTTGCTCACAGTTATTTAGGGCCTCCAAGTTGTAATTGGCTGTGTAGAAATTATCTGGGGAGGGGATATGCACAGGTCAATGGAGGCAGGCCAAGGGAATCTCAAAAATGAGAAGAAACAATAAAGCAAGTGAGGGGAAATTCAAACAATAAGAATTGTCTTTCTAAAACATGAAATTTCATCAATCGATCTTGAAGAAAATTGTTTCTATCTGTCAAAATTGAAGATCTGTACAACGTATCTGAGTTAGGAGACCAAATTCTAACAATGAAAGCTCCAAAATTTCACTCTAAGCTCTGCATTTCTGAAGTATACTCTCTGCGACGAATTTTATCCTCCAACATGCACGGATGAGAATGAATTGGTTCCTAATAAGAGAGGGATTTTTTAATCATCCCCCAATGCATCAAAAGATGTTGGTTCATTTTTATTTCCTAAGAAGCCTATAGATTTCCCCTTCTATTCACCTCAGTTGGCTCTCTTTTGCTGCAAAATTCGAAATTATGGGTAGATTCCCATTTTTCTCAAAATCCTCAAAAGTGGATTTTTGTTCCCATGTGTGGTTTTACAAATAGTTGCCAAATGTGAATTTTTGTCGTCAAAGTGCATCTTGTGTGTTTCTAAAATGGATAGAGAATATTTTGTGCCATGTCACTCATATTTGCCATGTCATTTTTCCTAGTTAGACTGATTTCACATATTTTGATGGGCTATTTTTGGGGTTAAATTTCCTCTGTTACCAAAACCCATCCTGTGATACCTTGTCGCATAACTCTTAACATGTGCGATATCACTTGGATGTTCTTTTTCACTAATTTTCTATCAGCCCCGTATGCTACCTACTCATTCATCCCCAAGGACACTGCTACAAGTGGATATTGGTTGTCCTAGACAAGATCAATGAAATGCTGTGCAACTCAACACACATTAAAATACTCTCAAACATCTATATATCATCCGGGGCTGTGCTGCACAAAAGCACAATTTGTTTGACAGGGCCAAATACTGCAAAGAAAAAATGGGTTGATATTTCTGTGAGATGACTCGAAATTTCTCATTTTTGAGAATGATGGAGGATAGGCACCCACAGAGGTGGCCCAAAAACAACTTGAATTTGCAGAAAAAATTTGTATCTTGAGAAAAATGAATTAAAATATTGAAATTCACAGAGTAATTCTATCAAGCAGGTTGTCTTCATTGACATGATAACTTTTGGCTTTGCGGCAGGGCTTTGCTGGGCAATGGAAGCTGGAGCAGTAATTAGGAATGAAATGTTTTGAAACTTAAAATTTAATGGACAATATCAATGTCTTTTCAAAGAAGAGAATGAGAGAGGAGAGAAAAATCCGCATGAAGTGTTAACAAGTTTGCCCCCCACGGGGCAAATTGTCACCCCTACTATTCGGAACTTTGCTATGGTGCCAAGTTTGTCTTGTGAATCAGTTTTGGGGTCCTTAAATGACCATTTACAGCCAGGTGAATTTTAGTTATTCAGAGGTTTCCAAGGAGCTTGCTTGATTACAGCCAAATGTGCAAATACAGCCAAGATATACAAGCTTTAAGTTTATTTATTTTGTCTTCCCAAGGAATTTTTCGGGATATAAGAGGTGGACTATTTCTTCGGACATTTTGTCTGAGAGAAAGAGCTCTCAAAGGACTGTGTAAAAGTCCAAAAAAATGACTAAGTGGCAATCGTTCAAGACTTATTTTCTTCGGACTTTTTGTTCGAAAGAAAGGAGAAAAACACAGTTGAGAAGACCGGTTTTCAAGTCAAGACAAAAGTTTCGAAGGACAGTTTCAAAAAGTCCGGGTGCCCTACAAAAAGCCTGGGTGCCCTACAATTCTTCCGAAAGACACTTTTGAAGGCAGACATGCCTTTGCGGAGGGCACTTGGTCGGTGAAGTGGGACTTTTCAATTCTTCCGAAGGGCACTCTTGGAAGACATAGCCCTTGCGAAGGACATTTGGGTGTCGTGTAAGGACATTTACAATTTTCCTGAAGGGTATGTGCCCTTGCGGGGGACACTTCAAGCACGAAGAAGACCCTTTCAAAAGTTTCGAAAGTCATTATTGGAAAGAAGAAGCCATTGCGAAGGGCACCTCCATTAAGCAAAGGACAAAAGCAAAGTTCTCGAAGGGCACTTGCTCTTTGGGGAAAATATAGCCAAAAGAGACGAATTCCTTCGGACAAAAAGTCCGAAGAAATTCAGGAGGATAAAAACCCGAAGAAAATAAAAAGAACAAAGGCAAAGAAGGATCCTTCGGAATAATTGTCAAACAGGAAATCCGTGGGAATTTGAAGTCAACAAAAGTCCGAAGAAAATCAAAGGGCAAGACATAAAAGCCTAAAAGAATAAATTCGGGAAAATTGACAAGGAAACGAATTCCTTTGGACAAAAAGTCTGAAGGAATAAGGACAGTGTCAAAAAACTCGATAGAAAAGACAAGGGCGTAAGCAAAGGCCAAAAAAGAGAAAAGGAAATGCCAAGCTCGGGAAAGAGAAGAGACAGAGAGTCCTTCGGACAATTTGTTCGAAGGAATGAAAACTAAAATAAAGCTCGAATCCCAAATTAAAGCAAAACACGGGAAAAGCCAGAGAAAACACGAAGTGAACTGAGCATGATCAATAGCATGAACAAAGACGTAAGGACAAACACGACTGAGCCAGAACTGAACAAGAAGAAAGACAAATGCAGAAAGAGGCATGAACAAAGATTAAAGTAGAACTGAACATGGACATAAGCATGAACAATAAATAAAACCAACGCAGAATAAAGACAAAGGCAGGATAAACAAAGATCATGCACAGACTAACGTGAGTGACTCCAACGAAGTGAATGCGTTTAAGAAAACAAGCACGTTTTCAGTTCTAAAAATAGAGTTGTCTTGCATAATGAATGGGCAAAGCGTTGAACGTTTCAAACAACCAGAAATTTCATGCATGCATTCTCGTTTGTCTCGTTTGCTTGAAACGTTTCAACGGTTCAAACGTAATTCTTAATTTGGCATTTGCATTGATTTCATGCAAAGGGGAGACTTTCAAACGTTTCAGTAGTTCGAGTGAATTCGACTACTCTTGTTTTGAAGTTGACTAGTTTTCAAGTCAAGACATTTATTCGTAGATTTTATGCATCCAAAGCTTGTCTTCTTTTTTCAACGCAAGAAATTTTTATGCAAGACAAAATAGACTTTTGTAAACGCTGAATTGGTTTGAGTTTACGCCCTTTCTATTTTCAACGCCAATCTCTTGGCTTGTTGTAAATTTTTATATTAATGGCTTTTCAGCCTTGTAAAAATCATCCCTCTCTTGGTAAGACTAGACTCTGCCATTGATGAGTTGTGTAACTTTTTCAATCAATAGAAGGATTGTACTTTCAGATTTTAAGTGCTGACATAGTGTACATTCATTCAACAATTTGCATACGTGGTAGATTTCTCGCCCTTCTCAAATTCTGATTCGTACCTAGTTGCTAGCTCATTATGTTATGCAGGTCATGTTCAGTGTTTTATATGTCTTTTGCTAAAGCTGTAAGTAGATGTTAGGTGGTTGCAGAGTGTCTTGTATCAGACCTCTCTCCATCATTTTTTCTCACGTTTTTGTCATTGGATCGAACCTTCTCATGAAATACTTATGCAAAGTGATCAATTGAAATCAAAAGTCTTCTTTTTCCCTTGTTTGATTTAGTGTTCAAGGCTCCAAGTAGAGTGGATCAACATTTTGGTGTATCAGTGTCATTAAGTAGGATTTCCCTTTCAAGTTTCATTCTCCTTTTTTCATGGTAGATCCGCAGCATAGAGTGGAGATCCATTGATACGTCTTACAAGAACCAGTCTTTTTTGGAGGTTCTTCTCATCATTGAGGCACCCACCCTCGTGAGAAGATCTCATTGTTTCAATCGGAGAGAGGATTAGCCATTTCAGCACGTCTTCAATCCAAGGGGCAACTCCAGGTTGACAACAATTTTTGGCACGCTTGATGGGAGCTATTGGAGTTGGTCTTGATGAAATTGCAGTTGCAACAATGTTCTTCAAGAAGTATTTGGTGATTCCAAGCTCAAGCAATTGCTTCTAATAGTTCAGGCACAGTTTTCATGTAAGTCTATTTTTATTGCTTTATCATGAATGAGTTTTGATGGCTGTATATGAAGAGAATTTTTATGCTATGTTTCTTTATCAGCCCAATGATGGATCATACTAGCCTTATCATGATGCCTATGAGCCTTTTTGTGAACCTAATCAGCCTTATCAGGAGTATTATCAAAGCTATATTGAGCCATATTAGTCATATGAGCAGCCTTGGCTCCAAGAAAGAATGGATGAGATAGAGCTCAAAATACTGGCATATGTGAGGAAAGTTTGTTCAAACTCTCAGTATGAAGAAGTGAATGGTCTATTCCAAAATGTGTGTAATGATCCAGAAGAGATAAATGAGTTGTGTATTTTTGTATTAGAGAAGATGGAGGCTTGGGATAGGCATAAAATCGAGTTGAGTCACTTATCTACAAAGGGTTCTTGTACTCCTTATTCTCATGAGGTTCTTAACCATGCCCAATATGTGTCGAAGGAGCTTCTTAGTTGGAGTCAAGAGCCTATTCAAGTGACTATTCATGAGACTAAACCTTCCTATAGTCCCCTTTCTTCACTAATCATCCCTCAAGCTCAAGTTGTCTAGGAAGACAAGCGGGTTTCAGACTTTGATGAGATAATGGCCAAGTGGAAGGAACATAATATAAAGGTCTTTAAGAGTTTCTCTTTCCCTCTCCAAAACTCCCTAGATAATTTCATTGCCCTCAATATTCCAAAATCTGATCATGATCAACCTCCCATGCTTCATTTTTCCTCTCAAACAAATGAATTTCATCACCCTCCCACCATCTCCCTTCTTCAGGGAGACCCTATTCTTTGGAGGATTGAGAAAGAGGGTGCAACTATAGGTCAAGTTCTTGCACAATGCGTGGAGGATGCTTCATATGTGTTTAAGGAAGAATTTCCTATTGATACTTCTCTTAAGGTTGTAGTTGAGCATCCAATTATATTTAAGAGTGAGAAGGTTGATCTTGATGTAGAGGAACTCCAAAAGGAGTTGGTGCAGATTGAAGTCTTAAATGAGTTACAAGTATCTCCTATTGAGAAGGATCCAAATAGCTTGCAAGCTGATTCAGTTCAAATAAATCAAAATGAGGAACAAAAAGATGATTGGCAGCTGTACCTTGAATTTCTACAAGAGATTGAAGAGCTTTGTATGGATATGTTGGCTATTGAAGAGCATGTTTATGAGAAATCCGATCAAGAATCACCTATTCAAGATCATAATATGGATTGGGTTGCCTATTCAAAGCTCCTTGAAGAGCTGGATGAACTTGCAGCAGTTGATAAAAAGGGTGTGGCCACTCAAGAACAATGCATAGATGAGATATCACTTGACAAGGTGGTAGATGACAAGCAGTGCAAAAAATATCATGAAATACTTGATGAGTTTGTCTTTGTCGGTGAATGGTTTGCTGTTGATGACTCATTTGAGAAGATGTTAATACAGTTGGTGGACAATAAAAATGCCTTATCAAAGGTTATGATTGATAAACAACTTGCCTTGCAACTAGTACCATCTCTTGGAGTGACTGAGTTTAAGAATTTCCCTTTTGATCTGGGTGGATTGTTCTTTGTCATGGTTAGTTAGGTTCTTTGTTTGTTTTTCTCCAAGTGTTGTTCCAGCACATTAGTTTGCTTCAGTTTTATTCAATAAGTGCTTGTTTGCACATTTGTTTCTTAGTTAGTTTTCCTGCTTTCGTGTGTTTCCCATCTTATTTTGAGGGAGAATGTTACTTCAGTCAAAGTCAGGAGGAGATTTTTAGTCAGAAATCAGGTTCACCATTTGGGAGTTCGAATAACATGTATATGCTCTGAGTTCTCTAGCATAGCAGGTATGCTTCTCAGCAGAGTCACTAAAAATGTTGACAAGTTTGCCCCCCACGGGGCAAATTGTCAACCCTACTATTCGGAACTTTGCTATGGTGCCAAGTTTGTCTTGTGAATCAGTTTTGGGGTCCTTAAATGACCATTTACAGCCACCCAAGTGGCCATCTACAGCTAGGTGAATTTTAGTTATTCAGAGGTTTCCAAGGAGCTTGCTTGATTACAGCCAAATGTGCAAATACAACCAAGATATACAAGCTTTAAGTATATTTATTTTGTCTTCCCAAGGAATTTTTTGGGATATAAGAGGTGCACTATTTCTTCAGACATTTTGTCTGAGAGAAAGAGCTCTCAAAGGACTGTGTAAAAGTCCGAAAAAATGACTAAGTGGCAATCGTTCAAGACTTATTTTCTTCGAACTTATTGTCCGAAAGAAAGGATAAAAGCACAATTGAGAAGACCGGTTTTCAAGTCAAGACAAAAGTTTCGAATGACAGTTTCAAAAAGCTCGGGTGCCCTACAAAAAGCCCAGGTGCCCTTCAAAAATCCTGGGTGCCCTACAATTCTTCCAAAGGACACTTTTGAAGGCAGACATGCCCTTGCGGAGGGCACTTGGTCGGTGAAGTGGACCTTTTCAATTTTTCTTAAGGGTACTCCTGGAAGACATAGCCCTTGTGGAGGACATCTGGGCGTCGCGTAGGGACATTTACAATTTCCCCGAAGGGTATGTGCCCTTGCAGGGGACACTTCAAGCACGAAGAAGACCCTTTCAAAAGTTCTGAAAGGCATTATTGGGAAGAAGAAGCCCTTGTGGAGGGCACCTCCATTAAGTAAAGGACAAAAGCAAAGTTCAAGTGCCCTTCGGGGAAAAGATAGCCAAAGGAGACGAATTCCTTCGGACAATTTGTCTGAAGAAATTTGGGAGGATAAAAACCTGAAGAAAATAAAAAGAACAAAGGCAAAGAAGGATCCTTCGAAATAATTGTCAAATAGGGAATTCAGGGGAATTTGAAGTCAGCAAAAGTCTGAAGAAAATCAAAGGGCAAGAAACCCTAAAAGCATAAAAATGGAAAAATTGGCAAGGAAACGAATTCCTTAGGACAAAAAGTCCGAAGGAATAAGGACAGTTTCAAAAAACCCGTTAGAAAAGACAAGGGCATAAGCAAAGGCCAAAAAAGAGAAAAGAAAATGCCAAGCCTGAGAAAGAGAAGGGACAGAGACTCCTTCGGACAATTTGTCTAAAGGACGAAAACTAAAATAAAGCCCGAGTCTCGAATTAAAGTAGAACACGGGAAAAGCCAGAGAAAACACGAAGTGAACTGAGCATGATCAATAGTATGAACAAAGACGTAAGCACAAACATGATTGAGCCATAAGTGAACAAAAAGAAAGACAAACGCAGAAATAGAGGCATGAGCAAAGATTAAAGTAGAACTGAACATGGACATAAGCATGAATAGTAAATAAAATCAACGCAAAATAAAGACAAAGGCAAGATAAACAAAGATCATGCAAAGACTAACGTGAGTGACTCCAAAGAAGTGAACGCGTTTAAGAAAGTAATCGTGTTTCAGTTTTGAAAATAGAGTTGTCTTGCATGATGAATGGGCAAAGCGTTGAACGTTTCAAACAACCAAAAATTCCATGCATGCACTCTCGTTTGCTCGAAATGTTCCGGAGGTTCAAACGTAATTCTTAATTTGGCATTTGCATTGATTTCATGCAAAGGGGAGACTTTCAAATGTTTCAGCAGTTCGAGTGAATTCGACTACTTTTGTTTTGAAGTTGATTAGTTTTCAAATTAAGACATTTATTCGTACATTTCATGTATCCAAAGCTTGTTTTATTTTTCTTTTTTCAATGCAAGAAATTTTCATGCAAGACAAAATAGACTTTTGTAAACGCTGAGTTGGTTTGAGTTTACTCCCTCTCTATTTTTAACGTCAATCTCTTGGCTTGTAAATTTTTATATTAATGGCTTTTCAGCCTTGTAAAAATCATCCCTCTTGGTAAGACTAGACTTTGCCATTGGTGAGTTGTGTAACTTTTTCAATCAATAGGACTGTACTTTCAGATTTCAAGTGATGGCATAGGGTACATTCATTCAGCATTTGCATACGTGGTAGATTTCTCTCCCTTCCTAAATTCTGATTCGTACCTAGTTGCTAGCTCATCATGTTATGCAGGTCATGTTCAATGTTTTATGTCTTTTGCTGAAGCTGTAAGTGGATGTTAGGTGGCTGCAAAGTGTCTTGTATCACACTTCTCTCCATCGTTTTCCCTCATGTTTTTGTCATTGGATCGAACCTTTTCATGAAATACTTATGCATAGTGATCAATTGAAATCAAAAGTCTTCTTTTTCCGTTGTTTGATTTAGTGTTCAAGATTCCAAGTAGAGTGGATCAACATTTTGGTGTATCACCGTCATTAGGTAGGATTTCCTTTTCAAGTTTTTTTTTCTCTTTTCCATGCTAGATTCACAGCACAGAGTAGAGATCCATTGATACATCTTACAGGAACCAGCCTTCTCTGAAGGTTCTTCTCACCATTGAGGCACCCATCCTCGTGAGAATATCTCATTGTTTCAATCGGAGAGAGGATTAGCCATTTCAACATGTCTTCGATTCAGGATGCAACTCCAAGTTGACAACATGAAGCCCATTTTTTAATTCAAAGTGATAGTTTTATTGCACACAGTGCTTGTTCAAGCTGTTATTTTTAGAGAACACGCCTAACTATTATGAACTAATCAACTAATATGAATAAATTATTCATTCATCAGATTAGGAAGGGCAATTACATTTTTAATATGGACACCCAAGTCATATAAAAAATGAGATCACAATCTTGAATGGTTAAGACCAAGGCAATGGTGAAGAATCATTGGAGGGTAGGGTGGGCATATCTCATAATTCTAACCCATGACTGTTCTCTTTGACATTGATACTGTAATGTCTCCAAATGGGACAACTAGGACAAATTGGGTTTTTTTAATAAACCCTCTTTTTGTGGCAAGATGGAATGACGATGTGGCTAGAATTTTCTTGCAATAATTTTAATTTTTAAGACCTTATTATACTTGCATTTTTTCTTCCAATCAGCGTTGATACCCTTGCACAAATTCACAATAAATATGCCAAAAATTCTTGCAATTTATTAGGGCTTCTAAAGAACAAATTACAGCGGCCAATAGTCAATATAGCCCTTCCAAACAAGTTGCTACACTCAAAAAAATAGGAGGAACAAATCTGAAATTCAAACCCTTGTTTTATCCTATCCACAAGGTCTCCCGATTCCCCAAATCAAATCGCCTCACTTGAAAAGATATTAAAATAATTTTTTGAATATAAATTAAATTATTTTCCTTCAATATTAGAGCTCAAAAGCACTCTAACAACCTGTCCAAGTGAATCGCTTCACTAGGAAAAACTATGCAAATAATTTTTTGAATTAATTCCTTTATTTCCAGCGCTCAATAATTTATTATTTGCATTAATCAACTGAAAATTAAAAAATTCGTATCTTTCGGAATATTGGGAGTTTCAATACAAATGTTAGTTCAAAATGATCACAAAAATAGTAGCTTTCAAACAAAATTAGAATTATAATTTTTTCTCCATGGGAAGTCCCTCAAAAGTAGTTTTGAAGTTACAAAAACCGTAGTTACAACACTGTATTCTTCCAAAATCAACAAAACTTTTAAAACCAAGTTCGCCCACCTTTTTGACCTGCAAATCATGAATTTTCAACTCTCCGAAGGGTTTGTAATAATTCCTTGATGAAAGTAGTGTCCAAAAATACCTTTGTAGATCCACTTCCATACAACTATGCAAAATTGAAGTGCATTTACAGCCTTTGAATAGCGTTGCCTTATTTGGAAGAGTGAAAGTTTTCGTCCCCAAACCCCTTAGTGCACTTGAAGGTTTTTGTCTTCAAATCACTTGTTCAAGCTTGACCTACTTGCACAAAAATTTCAATATTCAATAATGCATAATCTTCGAATGAACATCTCACCTTCCTTTTATATCCAAGCTGCAAGTGTGATGTCCAAAATAGGAGGGAAACTCTATTTTTTTAAAGTATTAAAAGAACCTCCTTATAATTTCACTTTAGACCTTAAGTGACCATGACCTTTAAAAAGCTCTAACTTAAATGAAAATTAGATTATTATTACTTTATTTTAAATATTTAAAATTACTTTTTATTTTAGTGATAATATTATTTTAATTTCAAAATGAGGACATTATAATCCTCTTTGCCTAAAATTGCTTGTCTTCAAGCAATTGCAAAAGCCATGGGGCTATCCCCAAATTCTTCATGATACATTCACCAACCGAAATTGCTTCCCACTGAAAAGAAGTTCCAATTTGAATTTCCAACTCGTTAAATTTGTAGCTTGGAGGCTGCCCCCATGAGCTAAAAGTGTCATGACCACCTTCCAAAGACTCAATATCCCCAAAGAAATAGCACATGACATATTGGTTTGCCTTTGATGTAACTTTTCATAGTTATCAATGTGCGCTAAAAAAGATTTTTTTAAAACGTGGAAAGAAGTAACAATAATCTTACCTTGAAACGTACTTTGAATGAAAGTAACATAGATGCAATCTCGCTTGAGTGTCTCAAAACATGTGGTATACCATCTCTCTTTGACTTCCCTTTATCACATCCTTCATGCATAGGAAGAACATTGAAATGATCAAATAAAAGCCTCAACCAACCTACAAGATAGGGTTGTACTTCCCCTTTTTTATCAAGTCAAAAACGTGCCTCATCATGAACGTTTTCAAAATACACCATAGGCTGGAATTTATCAAAAAAATAAATTTTTTTACCTTTCATATGCTGTTGTACCTGTCATCCCAACTCAGAATTTTTTGAGTGATCAAATTCAGAATTCATCCATGCACATATCCTTTCCATCATGTGCTGATGAAGACACCAATTTTCTATTTATTTGTCCTCAATAGGCCCTCAAACTCAGAAATTTTTGAGACCAAAAAATCAGACCTTTATACCATTGATTTCAGAATTTTCCCTTAGCTGAAAAATGTCAACAAAATTGAATTTGAAGAGGGTTGAAGGCAGTATATGTAGTGAATCATACTCAGAATTTTCTGAATGTCCTTGTGACCAAAAATCCTCCAACAACTCACCTCTTTCCCTGCTGTCCACAACTTGGGCCCTTGCCCAATCCAAAAGGTGTGTCACATCTTCATCTATACATTCAAAATCACGCACATACCTTGGCGTAGTGGGCTGCCCAAAGTAAATTAAGGACTGCCCTTGCCAATCAAGTGGTCTATCCTCCTCTCCTCTCCATGGAACACAAAAATGAGAATTATGCATACTTGCCAAAGGGGTAGGAAACTGAATTTCCCTTGGAGCCATTGGTTGTCCATAATCAAAATTTGTATTCTCTTGTCATGGCCTAAAAATCACATTTGTATCCCTCAACCGCTTTGCCATCTCAATCGGTTGCCCTTGTTTGGAAATCACCACATTCTTTGTATTGCTCTTGGCTATAACAATTGATCTCCCTAATGTTCCTACACATGGAACAAACAATTTAGTAAAAACAATGGTGTTTGGTAACACTTTTTTTATCACCTTATCAAGCTCAAGGATCAAGAAGTGCATCTCTTCTTAATGCTTTGATTTTTTCTTGCAACTCCTTACCACCCAGATTTCAAAAGGTGTGTTCATGTCCTTCTTGATATGGTTGTGACAAATCTTTTCCCTCTTCAACCTTCCCCTTATAGTGGCTGAAAATCCACTCATATATGTGCAAACCACTTCTATGATGTTGGGGTGTGAGAGTGTAATGTCCCCAAATGGGACGAATTAGGAAAAAAAGGGTTTTCCCTAAATTCTTTTAAATCTGATTTGAAAAGTAGTAAACCCTAGTTTGAGAATGAAATTCTCCAAAACCATTATTTAATGCAAGAAACCCTAGACGTAAAAAATGAGGGTTTTGTAGGGATTTTTTTGCTAATAAAATAATCTAAAAAATAAATAATAAATTTCAGATTTAAATCCCTCAGAAAAATACTTTATCTCCTTATGCCACAAAATGATGAAGAAAAAATCAGTTTTAATTGCCAATTTTCTACTGCTGTTCGGAGGATGAAATTTTTTTAAAACCTTGCTAAAATCGCTGCCAACCTTAGAAAATTATAAGAAAATATCAACGCTGAATTTTGGCATGTAAAACGCAAAATTGACCTCCTTGAGTCAATCACCACACTCTTAGGAGCCCTGAAAAAATAGCAGAAAAATAGGACTATTTCAGCGTCCACAAGCAAGAAAATATTCTAAAAATTGTTAGAAAAATTAATAATAATTTTTGAAAATTATCTATTAATTTTTCATCTTCAATACCCTTTGAAATTGGTCCAAAATACCTCAATAATGATTAGAAAAATATGAAATAATTGCAGATAATTATTTATGAATATTTTGACCACAAAATGCCTTCAAACCCTAGCGTCCACTTCCCCAAGTGGTTCGCTTCACTTGCAGAATCAATAGAATAATTTTAGCAAGTCAAATATACCCAAAAACACGTCCAAACCCTCAAAGCAATCACCAAACCCTCCCAGGTAGTTCGCTCCACCTCTAGGGCACATAACAAGTTTTCTGTTGCAAAAGGTGGTGTGAATAGACACTTTGTAAGATTGATCAATCACCAAGTAGAGCAAATCTATTAGACATGCATCCCAAGAGCCTTTTTCATGCAGGAAAAACAAGAATATCAAAATCAACATATCTTTAAATGAGTCGTCATCCTCTTTAAATAGCCTCCAAGTGTAGTGTCCAATTTGGAGGCAAGAGTTAATTTAAAAATATTGAAAGTAACTCCTTATAATTTCAATTTAGGTCTTACGTGCCCATGACCCTTAAAAGACCCCAACTTAAGTGAAATTTATAACATAAAGTGTTTTTTCTATTAATTGCCTTTATTTTTAAGTATTTAAAAATACTTTTTATTTTAACAATAATATTACTTCAACTTGCAAAGAGGGGACATTATAGTTCTCCCTTCCTAAATTTGCTTGCCCTCAAGCAATTGCAAGCTCATATGCCCAAGACCCATGTCCAAGAGAGAAGACATGATGTAATGACCCCAAAGCCTTGATCCGGTGCTGGTTAAATGCGAGATCTTTTGCCAACACAAACTCATGCCTTTGATATACTTTCGCCGATCCAAATTTTCTGCAACCTTCTTCTTTGTTGTTCTAGGTCTTGCCATCCCTACACATGGAACAAATATGTTAGAGAAAAGTATAGTGTTTAATAACACTTTTGTGATCTTATCTTCATGCCTTGTTGACATGACATTAGATTCTTTTCTCTTACTTGTAATCTTCTCATGAATTCCATTTTTTTGAAGAAGTTTCCAAACTTCAAACATGCTGGCTTGTATACTGCTGTAATCTTGTTTCTTTTTTCCTAACAAGGGCTTGGAAATGATTGCCAACTTCTTTGGAACAATAAAAACAAAATCCCCTTTATTAGCAAACTGTAATTTTTTTTCCCATGTGGTTGGGTGACCCTTAATGACTGAAATAGAAGTGATAAGAGGGTTGTTCCCTTTGCAATCAGTAGTCCTAATTAATTTGCAGCAGTTATGATAATTTTTTTTTGAAAAACCTTTTCGTGACCACAATAAGAGGGCTGAATTTTTTTTTTTAACCATAAATGTCACCAATACATAAAAACTGATCCCTTCCATGTCAATCCCTGTTTTTTTGGCAGCAGTTAGTGTGTCAATTATGATATTAAACAAAAATACAGCAGCGTCATACCTTGAAAGAATTTGCATTGAATCCTTTCCCTCATTATTTTTGACATTTGCACATGTGCCAACCATACCAAACTGAATTTTCACATTAGGGGCAGCGATATTAAATTTGCTTTGTTCACATTCCAATATGAAATTAGTGAGCTCAACATTCTTTTTTTTGCTTGCAAACTGAAAATTTTCGTAGCATACACAAGCAATAGGATCTACCTCATGTTTTTTCCAACAAGCCATTATGGACTTATGCCCTGTATGAAGAAGATTAAAACTGCAAAACTGAACCAAATTAATATGCCTAGCAAGGTTGCCCATAATTAAATTCATTTCACGGAAAAACACTAGAGGATGTGTGCTCCTATAGTGTGCATTCCAAGGTGTGCTAGGATCTTCTTTATACCACATCAATCCTTATTATTTTGTAAATATGGTCCTTCCATTTGTAGCAAGAAAACAAGCTTAACCAAATTGGAAAACATACCTTGCAAGTGTATAACACAATCACCTAAACTCATTGGTAGGAATCCCCTTATGTAAAATGAATGTCTTCTTCTTGGCTTCCCTTTGTTAGCTTCCTCACACATGTGTGTATCATCAAACAAACCCCACCAATATCGAGTTTTATCCCTTTTTATATATTGTTGTACTTGCCATGTTAATTCAGTTTTTCTTGTGTGACAATTTTCAGAATACACCTTGGTACAAAGTTTCCCCGACATGCTCTGTAGCGTGCTTTGAAAGTGCCAAATTTTTCCTCTTTTATGTGGTTGAACTTGTTTTGTTAACTCAGAAAATTTGAATTAAAAAAAAAAAGATTTCTTACCACTTTTTTCAGTTCTTCCCCTTGTCAATCAATTCTCATATCATCTCTCTTATTATTAGTATGACAAAAATCAGAACTAGGTAAACTTACCATTGTTGTTGTAGCATCCCTTTTTTTGCAAGCACATGGCTGTCCATGATGTCTCATAACAGCCCTATCATGGTTCCTTTCATCCTTCTTCCTCGTATTCCTCAAATACCCCTCTATTATATCGATTGATGAAGATAAAGGAGCCTTTGTGTCATTCAAACCATGAAAAATATCCTCATAATCACCCTTGTTAGCATAATACTCATGATGATCAACACATTGCAAGAACAAAGTATGATGGTGGTACAACAAATCCTTGCTATGAAGATAATCAAATTGCTTACACTTAGTGGCTGTCCTAACAAATTGAAGTTCAGTCAATAGAGATTCGAAAGATGGTGCAAGATCTTCACTCTTAGATCCTTTGTTTACCACAAGGGATTTTCCTTTTGCTTCACTTTCATCTATACCTTGTGTGCACATGTATGGAGTACCTTCATAACTTTTGCTAGCATCATAAATATCATTGATTTGCTCCTCATGTACTGCTGTTCTGAAAAAGACAGCTAGTTTCATACCACTATCCTCATGTGAAATTGGTGCTTCATCCACCAAACTCTCTTTCTCAACTTATAAATCTGAATTTTCTTCCCTTTGAGGTGTAGATTCCATGATTCCCTTTCTGTCACATTACTAACATGCATGCAATCATTAGAAGATAAGAAAACATTGTCAATTAATGAAATATTTTCACCTTGGTCATCCTTGCATCCTTGCACATTGATTTTTTTCTCTTTTTTATCATCAACTTGTAGCCTTTGTTGCTGCTCCAAAAATTCAGATTTTTGAGGTTCCACACATTTACATGATGGCTGCCCACAAACTTCTGATTTTTCTTTTTCTTCTAGCTCTTTTACCTCATAAGGCCTTAAGTTCTCCTCATAATTATTTGCAACATTTTTAAACCGCTGATGTGCAATGGGAAATTTATTTTCTTCCACCTTCAAACTTGTCAACACAATAGCCCATAGTGTCTTGGAAATATCTTCACCTTCATTGAGTGTCATAGTCATCATTTTATCATATTTATTATAATATTCTTGGAAGGATTCTTACAAGCAATAGCAAGAAAATATTGAAACATTAGAACAATAAGTTCATCACATCCTAAATCAAACATCAAATTATGTAACCTGAGTGAAGTCATGGTTAGATGTTGACCCTTTTAGCCCATGAATGTATTTTGTCCCTGTTGTTTTGGCCCACATACCAAAATTTTGCCCAAGTGTGAGAAGGTGGACATTCAAGCAAAAATGGTAAGTTTAGACAACCTTAGGTTCTCCAAAGTAGAAGTCTTCAGGCTTTCAAAGTTGCAAGACTTCAGGTTTCTGAGGGCACAGTGCAAATCGGGTTTCCAACGGTGCTTGGCTTCTAAATGTTTTATAAGTAAAAGTAATTCGGGTTTACGAACTTGAATTACTCATGGACAGTGAATTTCGGGTTCTCCAAAGAGCACTACTTAATTACTTCATAAGTTGTGAGCAGTTAGAAGTCTGAAATAAGTAAAGGGGCTTGACAAACCCAATTTGGTCTCGAAAAGTAGTGCTTCTCGGGTTCTTGAAGGGACAAGTCTTCTCCAAAGAATACTCCAAGAGTCATTGACAAATCCGAAGGGCATTTCCATCTCCAACCGGACAGTGGCAAGTTTCCTAAAGGCTCTTTTGAGTTGGGAGGACCATTTCAAATTTTTTGAAGGGTATATTTCTCTTCGGAAAAGACCATTTGTAGAAGCTCGAAGGGTCCCTTACCTTTCGAAAGAGTCCTTACAAAAGCCCGCGGAATAATTCCGAAGGAAAGGAACAAAAAAACAAAAGTTCGAAGGGTATGTTATCTTGTGAAAGGACCATTTCAAAATTCCTAAAGGGTATCTTTCCCTTCGGGAGGACCATTTTCAAAGGCCGAAGGTCACTTTTCTTGGCAGGAGGACCATTTGCGGACGTCCGAAGGGACATACAGGAAGCCCGAAGGGTCTCTCACCCTTCGGGAAAGTCCATTTTGAAAAATCCGAAAGGCAAATTCTAAAGGAAGAGAGCAAGAAGGAAGCTTTGGACAAAAAGTCCGAAGGAATTCCTTCGGACAAATTATCCCAAGGAATTCTTTCGGGAGATTTGCCCGAGACAAATAGATCTCGAAGAACAAAGGAGCCCACAAATTGAGTCCGAAGTTGGAGAGATCAGAAAGTCCGAGTTACTCTGCATAGAGTAAATTGGGATTCTTCAATGACTGAGCTTGAAAAGCTTTATAAGTCAAGTAGCTTTGAAAACCCAAATTACACAGCAAAGAGTAGATTGGGTTTCCAATGCTGCTTGACTTAATAAGCTCGGTCCAATGGCATTTTCCAAGGATTGACAATGCACGGGAGTCATGATCGGACAAATGAAAGGCTGCCAAGTGGCACAAAGGCATCCACGACACATGTCAAGGATCCAAGGCAGCTTCCAACGACCAATCAACGCAAAGGGGAGTCCAAGCGGCTGGTAGCTGGTAATTTATGAAGGTTTTCATCCTTCAATATGGCTCGCTCCTGACAAATGATCGTCTAGCGTAAAAGCGGCATGGTTCGGCTAGTTTTTCCAACACATGGAGCCCTGCATCCCTTTTCAACAAGACACGTAAAGGGGAAGGTTGCCATGCCATCTTTAATACAAAGGTCAATGCAGTTGTGCCAAGAAGCGATGTTCCAGCTGCCCGTGACATGGCTTCTCAAAATCTACCAAAGGAGGACGACGGTGGTGATTGCAAGAATTTATGGTTACTATTATCAGTTTCTCACACATTCCCATCTTCTCTTTCCCCTTTTCTATTATAAATAGAGGCCTTGGAGCCAAGAAATTATCCCTGGACTAGCGATAAAGTTATTTTGCCAAAATCGCTTTGTAATAGACCTTTTTGAAGCAATAAAGATTAATTTTTTACCTATCTCTTTGTCTAAAAATTGTGTTGAGCAAACTTGTGCACAATGGCATTGTGAAGAAGTGTCCTTCCAAGTTCATTGTCTTTCTTTCTTGCCTATTTTTAGGTGTTTTTTAGTTAGTTGCAGGTTTGGACTTGAGCTCTTTCTGCCATTAATGGATGTTTGGTGTGGTTTTCAAAATCCCTCTTTGCTTCATGTATGGTTCAATGAGCATAGTTTACGAAATACTTATGCAAATTAACTGGTTGTAAGGTTGTGTAAACAAAATTCATCTTATGCTGAATGAGTGTCATTCCCTAGATTAAGTGGATCATTTCTTTTGGTGCATCGCCTCCCTTAGCTTAGATTTCCTTTTATGTTATCTTCCTATCCCTTTTCCTTAGCCAATAGTAGATTTTAGTGTGGGAATCAAGCGCTGAAGTGAAGCACCTAAGGAACTAGCTTTATTAAAAAGCCTAGAGGTTCAACCTCACTACAGGATACTCACAACCTGAGGTTCTCTCCATGCTTGTAGCTGGAAGTGAGAGTTTGAAGAACTCTCTCACAAGGGTGCAATTCCAAACTATAACAGTTTTGGCACGTCCGGTGGGATTTACTACCATTTTCATTTTCATTTTTATGGAAGATTGGTCAAGTTTGATGCTGTTTTGATCAATTTGCAGCAGTGGTAGCTGTCATCTTCCAGCATTTGGCGACTCCGAGGATCATGCAACTATCTGGTGGCAGTAGCCATCTTTCATGTCAAAGGTGACTAAAAGATCGACTTTTGCAGGTATCCCTTTTGAGTTTGTTGAATTACCTTTAAACTCAACAAGAAGGTTGAGGTTCGCCCATACTCACCCTTACGTAAGAAACTACTTTTCTAAACCAATCATAAGGCATACCTACGTGAGAAGATCTTTGTTAGCCCCTCTTGCTACCATGATTCCCCAAAGAGCTTTTGTGGGTTTCAGTGGCCAAAGTCCTTTGAACTTGCCACAATATGACCCTATGTGAGTAGCAGCCCTCAAAAGTGTCCCATATTACACAAGAGACCAAGCTGCAACTCTTATTGAACACATAATAGACATCCAATTTTTGCAAGATCCATAATGTCACAATAGAAAACATAGCTGTTAGATTGGCTGTATCCTTCAAGGGAAAGACGTTAGATTGCTAAAGGGGTCTAGCTCTTAACTCTATCCAATCATGGGACTAGCTGGGAACGGCTTTGTGTAAGAGGTTTGCATATAAGAGTGATCATCTGTCACTTGCATAATAGTTGACCACAATCAAGAGAGCTCCCCATGAAGTCATGCAAGATTTCAACACGAGATTCCAGAAGGCTTGGGATAGAATTTCAGCCGCGGTTAGATTGCTTTCTTATATTATTTAAAGGCTCTAAACAACAATATAGCTGTAATAATCCAATCCATGGGAGGGGACATACTGCCAGATGCATACGAGGTGGTCATTAAAGCAGAATATTGCGTAGTTCAAGTGGGCAAGCTTACTCCCAGACCCCCAATGCCTCTTTTTTCTGAGATCAGACCACCTCCTACAGTCATTCCTCCACTTGGTGTTATACTTCCAACCCCAATGATTGCTGTTGTGCCTTCACCAAAGCAAGAGGGGGCCTCCACTAATGAATCCAACGACTCCTAAGAGCAAAAGAATTACTTGAAACTAAAAGGCATGCTCCAATCTTTAGAGAATGATGTGGTCAATGTCAGGAGGTAGCAAGCTTACAACAAGCCATATCAAGCTCCATACCAGCCTCAGCAGCAGCCTTATCAAGCAAATAGGCCACCCTACAAAGGAAATTTCCAAAGACAGGGGCAGCCTAATTATGCTAGACAACATAATTATAATCCAAATGCTGCAAGCCCATCCAATTCCTTAGTTCCGGTTCAAAACAATTTGGCTCAGGATGCTGAAGGGACAATGCCTTGGAATCATTTTTTTGGGCAATCCATTGTCCCAGCTAATGAATCTAACCAGGTATTCAATGACCAATGGCAGCATGTTGTTGCTTATGAATACAACCAAGCTCTTATGGCCCAAGGCACAAAGGTTCCCACGATGATAAAGCAAGAGCAACCTCCACAAGAACAAGGCTTAGATCAGGGGTCAAACCAATCGGAGGCCACAATGGTCATCAGTGAACAAGAGGAGTGCTATGCATCTAATCAGCAGGCCATCCCAAGTTTGGCTCACGCCTCAGTCTCAGCAAACACAAGATTCAAGAGAAGGAATATGGGTGATAACCAGGAAGTTTTCAAAGAACCTCTTGTCACCGCTCCATTGACAAAGCCAACAATAGTAGCTCCCAAAACCCAAGGAAACGCTGGTGGTAAGCCAATCAACTTGTGGAGCAAATGAAGAAATCCAACGTGAACATCCTTCAGGAAATTTTGTCCAAGATGAGTGTTAAGACAGCTGCAGGTAAACAACCAAGCGAGGATGCTGAGGTCTTCACTAATGCAGCGAAGGGTCCTTTGGGAGAAAGGTCAAGTAGTGTGACCAAGCCCCCTCCATTCTACATTTCATTAATCATCGGCGATTCGTTGGTGTACAATTGCTTGGTAGATAGTGGGGCTAGCACCTCAGTCATGCCAAAGTCTATCGCTGATCAACTGCATCTTAAATATGAGCTGCATACCAAGGGGTCCTGCAGCTTGACAGTTCTTCCACAAAGCCATCAGGTATCATCAAGGATTTGAGCTTAACCCTGCATGCTTGTCCTAGTGTTTTGGTGGTGTAGGACATGTTGATCCTTGATGTCACTCCCCGCTTTGTGTTATGTCTTTCTAGAGAATTCATAGCCAAAATTGGGGGTTATCTTGTAGCAGATTGGTCTTACATGGCATTTAGAACAAGGTACGGGACTAAAGTCTCAATCAAGGTTGAACCCATGGCACAATTCCATATTGAACCCCATCATCCAGATAGCATAAACCTCAATTGTACTATCTTTGATGAGGATGAGTTTACAATTGGTCAAGAGCTGAACACTCATCCTGAAGAGGTTCCAGACTTGTTCTTGGATGAGCTATGGGGAGATAATCAATTTCTCAACCCTTTGGAAGGTGTTGAGGAAAGAGACATGGGTGTCTGTTTGCTGCATGAAGAGAATCAACTCATGCCTTCCCTCATTGGACCTAAAGAAGACCCCAATGGTATGTGAAAGTTGTTCTTTGATGGCTCAAGGAGTAAAAATGGCGTAGGTGCTAAGGCAATGTTGGTTTCTCTTTTAGGATATAAGTTTTTCTCTTCTTATAGGTTCCATTTCAGTTGCTCTTCAAATGCAACAGAAAACGAAGGCTTGATCCGCGGCCTTCAATGGGCCAATAAAAGAGGAATCAAAATGCTGCAAGCATATGGAGACAACGAGCTCGTAGTGAACCAGGTTAGAGGCTTGAACGTTACAAAGAATCCTTTGATGAGGTCCTATAAAAACAGAGTGCGGGACCTAATTGAAGATTTTGAAGCCTTTGACATCCAAGCTGTCCCAAGAAATCAGAACCAACACGCTGACAGGTTGGCTGTCGTGGGAGCTCAATTTGACATTCCAAGTGAGCTGAAAGAAGCCAAGGTTCAACCACATGTCAAGGTGGTGGTGAGGCCATCAGTGCTGGATAATGAAGCCCACTGACAGGGTTTCAAAAGTGACAAACAAATTGCTTGTTTCTTATAACAGGAAGCCGAGTTCTCATCTGCCAATCAAGGTAAATTGCATCATCAATATGAGGATCAAATTGTTCAACTAAGGTCGAACAAACTTCCTAAGGGGCTGGTTACACTTAAAGGCCTTTTTCATGAGGTTTTCATGAGGGGGACCATATGAGAAAAGAAAAGGCAATAATGTCTACCAACGAAGAAAACTATGAGAGAGTCCTCATTTTCAAGGATAAGCTTCTCAAGCTTGGGAAGGTAAGCAACAACGCAGAGGCACGCTTTCATAGCACTTTGTCGGGAATACGCAAACATTTTTGCTTGGAAGTACAATGACCTAAAATGTTTTGATCCAAAGTTGGCCCAACATACCATAGAATTGGAAACTGACGCTAAGCATGTAAGTTAAAAGCAAAGGCCCGTCAACCCCAAGATAGAAGAGCTTATGAGGAAAGAGCTAACCAAATTGATCGAATCCAGGATCATTTTTCCTATCAAACACTCATCATGGGTAGCCAACTTGGTCCCTGTAAGGAAGAAGAGTGGGGAGATTAGGCTGTGTGTTGACTTCATAGATTTGAACAAAGTCTCCTTGAAGGATCACTACCCTCTACCATCCATGGAACAACTTCTCCAAGTAGTTGCAGGTTCAAATGTTTTTCTTTGTTGGGTGGATATTCAGGGTACAACCAAGTATGGGTAAAAGAGGAGGATCGGTACAAGACTGCCTTCACCACCAAATAGGGCACGTATGCGTACCAAAAGACGTCCTTTGGTTTGTCAAACGTTGACGCAACTTTCCAAAGAGCCACGGACATGGCATCAAATGGTGCTGGTATACTTGGATGACATCACGGTTTTCTCCAAGAATGCCAACGAACACATGGACCACCTGAGGTTGATTTTTGAGAGATGTAGGGAGTATGGGATCTCATTGAATCCCAAAAAGTGCGTGTTTGCCGTCCATAAAGGCAAGCTTTTGGGCCACGTCATTTCAAAGGAAGGGCTGTCCATTGATCTTGATAGAATAAGTGCCATCTTGTCCTTATCCTTACCCAAGCATAAGAAGGGACTCCAAAGTTTCCTTGAGAAAATAAACTTTGTGAGGAGATTTATACCTGGTTTTGCAAACTTGGTCAAGTCCATTACTGATATGTTGAAGAAAAACCAAGTGTTCACTTGGTCAAATGAAGGTAAATTGGCATTTGAGGCTATCAAATAAGCCATTGCTCAAGCACCAACACATGAATCCTGATTTCTCAAGGGATTTCATATTGTACGTTTTTGCCAATATTGATAATATATTAGCTATGTTGATGCAAAAGAATGGTAAAGGACTTGAGCAGCCAATAGCATTTTTCAGTCAGGGACTTGATGGGTATGAGGTGAGGTATACTTTTGTAGAAAAGCAAGTCCTTGCAGTAGTAAGAAGCCTCAAAAGGTTCAGGCCAATGCTCTCCAATAGTAAATTCAATTTTGTGGTGTCTCATCTTGGAGTGAGAGACTTCCTTCTTAACAAAGATTTGAACGAAAAGAGAGCTGGTTGGATTACCAAGGTCATGGAGTACGGCGTGGAGATCAAGGTCATGAAGCTAGTAAGAGGTAAAGGCTTGTGTGAGCATATGGTCGATGAACTTCATGAAGATAAAGAGGTCATTTTGGTAACACAAGATAACCCACAAATAGATGCACCTCCACCTCACATTAGTTGTCTCCATGATATGACGCATTTTCTGCTAACAAGTGAATGCCCTCAAGGTATGGACAAAGCAAAAAGAAGGTATTTCAGACATCAGTCCATACCTTATGCATTGGTTGATGGGATTTTATTCAGAAAGGACCTCAATGGAGTGCTCCTAAGGTGCATAGATAATGACCAAGCAACCAAGCTTTTGGGGCATTTCCATGATGGACCTGTAGGTCATTTTGCACCTAGGACTACAGCAACAAAGATAATGAGGGCTAGTTATTACTGTCCCGGCGTCTTCAAAGATGCTTATGCATGGGTGAGGAAGTGTCAGAAATGTGTTCTCTTTACGGGTAAGCAAAGATTGGCAGCTTTTCTTCTCAACCCTATTCAGGTAGAGCAACCATTCATGCAACAGGGTTTGGATTTCATTGGAGTGATCAACCCTCCATCAAGTGCGGGGCATAAGTGGGTGCTTACAGCAACTGATTACTTTATCAGATGGGTGGAAGCCATTGCATTGAAGGAAGCCAATGAAAGTGCAGTCTTAGATTTCTATGACAACATCGTGACCAAGTTTGGTGTTCCATCCACTATCATCTCTGATAATGCATTAGCTTTTCTCGGTCTGAAAACAAGTGAATGGGCTCTCAAGATGGGCATCTATCTCAACACTTCCTCCAATTATTATCCTCAAGGAAACGGGTTGGCTGAGTCCACGAATAAAAATTTGTTGAGGATCATCAAGAAGACTATGGAGGAGAACCAGAGGACATGGCACACCAATTTAAAGACAGTCTTGTGGGCTAATAGGGTAACTCCGAAAGCTGTTGTTGGCAATTCTCCATATTAGTATATGGAAGGGAGGCCGCATTACCCATTTCTCTTGAGCTGCGTGCATTAGAACTAGCCCATCAACTGGAGCTGCTGGAAGATGAACCCATGAATGTGAGATTGGCAAAACTCATGGAACTTGAGGAGACAAGAGACCTTGCAATGAAGACACTAGAGTCACATCAGGCTCAGGTCAAGAAAGCTTTTGACAAGAGAGCCACGACAAGGGGCTTCAAGGAGGGAGACCTGGTCCTCAAATGGGATTCAAATAAGGCCAAATCAGGCAACCATATCAATTTTGATAGCTTTTGAAGTGGCCCTTATTTGATCCACGGATGCAAACAACATAACGCCTTCCAGCTCACCCAATTAGACGGAGAGGTATTACCTATCCCAGTCAATGATCTGAAGCCTTGCTATTAAGAGTTTGCAACCGTTGTGTATGTTATTGTACATTTTGTATAGCTTTTCATGTTTTTCTCTAAGTGCCTTGTGCACATCCGTTTCAATTGAGTGTTTTCCCTTTCCTAAGTGCCTTGGGCATAGTTTGTTTCGTTTCGGTTGTTTTTATTGCTTCAAGGGAAATTTTCAGATAGAGCTAGCATTGTACAAAATCAGTGAATCCATGCCCAATGGATCGAATAAAGCAAATAAGTTGGGTTCACAAGCATAACAGACATGCTTCCCTGCGAGTCACCAAAAATGTTGGCCATTTTTGGCCTACATATCAAAATTTTGCCCAAGTGTGAGAAGGTGGACATTCAGGCAAAAGTGGCAAGTTCAAACAACCTCAGGTTCTCTAAAGTAGAAGTCTTCGGGCTTTTGAAGTTGCAAGACTTCGGGTTTCTGAGGGCACAGTGCAAATCGGGTTTCCAGCAGTGCTTGGCTTCTAAATGTTTTATAAGTAGAAGTAATTCGGGTTTACGATCCCGAATTACTCATGGACAGTGTATTTCGGGTTCTCCAAGGAGCACTACTTAATTACTTCATAAGTTGTGAGCAGTCAGAAGCCCGAAATAAGTAAAGGGGCTTGAAAAACCCGATTTGGTCTCAAAAAATAGTGCTCGGGTTCTTGAAGGGACAAGTCTTCTCCAAAGAATACTTCAAGGGTCATTGACAAATCCGAAGGGCATTTCCTTCTCCAAGTGGACAATTGCAAGTTTCCCGAAGGCTCTTTTGAGCTTCGGGAGGACCATTTCAAAATTTTCGAAGGGTATATTTCCCTTCGGAAAAGACCATTTGTAGAAGCTCGAAGGGTCCCTTACCCTCTAGGAGAGTCCTTACAAAAGCCGGCGGAAAATAATTTCGAAGGAACCAAAAAACAAAAGTCCGAAGGGTTTGTTACCCTTCAGAAGGACCATTTCAAAATTCCCGAAGGGTATCTTTCCCTTCGGGAGGACCATTTTCAAAGGCCGAAGGGAACTTTTCTTGGCGGGAGGACCATTTGCGGAAGTCCGAAGGGACATATAGGAAGCTCGAAGGGTCTCTCACCCTTTGGGAAAGTCCATTTTGAAAAATCTGAAAGGCAAATTCTGAAGGAAGAGAGCAAGAAGGAAGCTTCGGACAAAAAGTCCGAAGGAATTCCTTTGGAAGATTTGCCTGAGACAAATAGATCCCGAAGAACAAAGGAGCCCATAGACAGAGTCCGAAGTTGGAGAGATCAGAAAGCCCGAGTTACTCTGCATAGAATAAATTGGGATTCTTCAATGACTTAGCTTGAGAAGTTTTATAAGTCAAGTAGCTTTGAAAACTCGAATTACACAGCAAAGAGTAGATCAGGTTTCCAACGCTGCTTGACTTAATAAGCTCGGTCCAATGGCATTTTCCAAGGATCGACAGTGCATGGGAATCATGATCGGACAAATGAAAGGCTGCCAAGTGCAACAAAGGCATCCACGACGCAGGTAAGGATCCAAGGTAGCTTCCAATGACCAATCAACGCAAAGGGGAGTCCAAGCGAGTGGTACCTGGGAATTTATGAAGGTTCTCGTCCTTCAATATGGCTCGCTCTCGACAAATGACCGTCCAGCGTAAAAGTGACATGGTACGGCCAGTTTTTTCAACACATGGAGACCTGCATCCCTTTTCAACAGGGCACGTAAACGGGAAGGTCGCCATGCCATCTTTAATACAAAGGTCAATGCAGTCGTGCCAAGAAGCGACGTTCCAGCTGCACGCGACATGGCTTCTCAAAATCTACCTAAGGAGGATGGCGGTGGTGGTTGCAGGAATTTATGGTTTCCATTCTCAGTTTCTCACGCATTCCCATCTTCTCTTCCCCCTTTTCTGTTATAAATAGAGGCCTTGGAGCCAAGAAATTATACCTGGATTGATGATAAAGTTACTGTGCCAAAATCGCTTTGTAATAGACCTTTTTGCAGCAATAAAGATTAATTTTTTACCTATCTCTTTGTCTGAAAATTGTGTTAAGCAAACTTGTGCACAATGGCGTTGTGAAGAAGTGCCCTTCCAAGTTCATTGTTCTTTTTGCCTATTTTTAGTGTTTTTTAGTTAGTTGCAAGTCTGGACTTGAGCTCTTTCCACCATTAATGGACGCTTGGTGAGGATTTTGAAATCCCTCTTTTCTTCATGTATGGTTCAGTGAGCTTAGTTTACGAAATACTTATGCAAATTAATTGGTTGTGAGGTTGTGTAAACAAAATTCATCTTATGCTGAATGAGTGTCATTCCCCAGACTAAGTGGATCATTTCTTTTGGTGCATCATCTCCCTTAGCTTAGATTTCCTTTCATGTTATCCTCCTATCCCTTTTCCTTAGCCAAAAATAGATTTTAGTTTTGGGAATCAAGAGCTTAAGTGAAGCCCCTGAGGAACTAGCCCCATTAAAAAGCCTAGAGGTTCAACCTCACTACAGGATACCCACAACCTGAGGTTGTTCCCATGTTTGTAGTTGGAAGTGAGAGAGCTTGAAGAAGTCTCTCACAAATGTGCAATTCCAAGCTATAAAAGTCTCCAATGAAACCTTGGAAGCTTTCCACCATCAATGAGAGTATCTCCTTCAAGATTTCATCACTGTAGGGAATTTTTTGAATCATTAGTCTCAATATCTCACAAATGCAATTAGTAACCAATAGCCTTACCTCTTCATCTGTGTCTTTCAAGAGTTCATGTTGAACCAAGTATGTCCTTGAGGGTTGTACCGCCCACTTCATGGACTCATATTGTGATTGATATACTTTGGATAACCTTTCTTCTATTTCTTCCAAGGTATCGATTACATCCTGCACTGGTTGGCATAGGTCCCCTAGCCTTCTACCTGCATTGTAGAGCCTTTCTTTCACCATTTCTTCCATGTTAACACTAAATCTTTTTATCTGCTTGAAACCAAACCTCATAGGTGTACAAGATCGGTGTTCTGATACCAGTGTAATGTTCCCAAATGGGACGAATTAGGAAAAAAAAGATTTTCCCTAAATACCTTTAAATCTAATTTGAAAATTAGTAAACTCTAATTTGATAATTAAATTCTCCAAAACCATTATTTAATTTCAAAAAACCCTAGACGTAAAAAATGAGGGTTTCGTAGTGAATTTTCTGCCAATAAAATAATCTGAAAAATAAATAATAAATTTCAAATTTAAATCCCTCAGAAAAATACCTTCTCTCTTTATGCCACAAAATGAAGGAAAAATCAGTTTTAATTGCCAATTTTTTTTTGCTGTTCGGACGATAAAAAATCTTCAAAACCCTTGCTAAAATCATCGCCAATCTCAAAAAATTATAGGAAAATACCAACATTGAATTTTGGCATGTAAAATGCAAAATTGACCTCCCTAGGTCAATCACCACTCTTGGGAGCCGTGGAAAAATAGCAGAAAAATAGGACTATTCCAGCCCTCCACAAGTAAGAAAATATTAAAAAATTAATATTAATTTTTGAAAATTATCTATTAATTTTTCGTCTTCAATACCCTTCACAATTGGTCCAAAATACCTTATTAATGATTAGAAAAATATGAAATAACTGCAGATGATTATTTACGAATATTTTGACCACAAAATGCTTTCAAACCCTAGCGTTCACTTGTCCAAGTGGTTCGCTTCACTTGCAGAATCAATATAATAATTTTAGCAAGCCAAAAATACAAAAAACACATGTTCAAACCCTCAAAGCAATCACCAAACCCTCCCAGGGAGTTTGCTCCACCTCTAGAAAAGGTGGTGTCAATAGACACCTTTGTAAGATTGATCAATCACCAAGTCGAGCAAATCTATTGGGCATGCATCCCAATAGCCTTCTTCATGCAGGAAGAACAAGAATATCAAAATCAACGTATCTTCAAATGAGCCCTCATCCTCTTTAAATAGCCTCCTCCAAGTGTAGTGCTCAATTTGGAGGGAAGAGTTAATTTAAAAATATTGAAAGTAACTCCTTATAATTTCACTTTAGGCTTTACGTGCCCATGACCCTTAAAAGGCCCCAACTTAAGTGAAATTTATAACATAAAGTGCTTTTTCTATTAACTGCTTTTATTTTTAAGTATTTAAAAATACTTTTTATTTTAGCAATAGTATTACTTTAATTTCCAAAAAGGGGACATTACAGAGAGAGACACTTTCATAGGGTCAATACTTATCGTGGCAACAAGAAACTTTGGGGAAAACAAACTGAAATTATGAAAAACAATAGTCAATAAATTACCAATAGCCCTTGCAATGACCCATGGGTCATAGCACTTGTCACCTATCACCACCTTCACGATTAGCCAAGTTGTTCCTTTGGTAAGTCCACATAAAACACAATATAGGTGGGCTGTATAAGGATTATAACAGCCATGAATTGCTTGTTCTTCCCTCCAAAACATTGATACATACCTTGCAAAATTTGCACCTTGTGACCCTTCACAACAAGTTTTTACCGCCCCAACATAGAACAATGTATTCCTTCTTATGTCATGGCTCTTGGAGTGTGTTTTTCTATATGGCAATTGAATTACAAATGTTGAAGTCGAATTATTGAAAATAACACATACCTCAACCCTTGCCATTTGTTGTACCTTCCCACCTTGCATTCTTCCTCTAGTTACAACCATTTCATGTAGCATATAACATACAACAAATAAATTGTGATGCTTACCACTTTTATGGATTGTTTGCATGCCTTTTAACATGCTCTCCACTTTGTTTCTTTTCTTGGTATGATCCTCATGAGAACCAAAATGTTGTGGGAGCATAGTAGGAGGGTTATGCCACACTTTCTTGCCATGAAAGTCATTAAATAGCTTACCTCTATGTGCTGTTCCAAAAATTACAGCTAGCTGGGAATGAGCATTAGCATTTGTGGTGTTGATCTTGTTTATCCAGTTCTCCTTATCAATGTGCAAAATGTATTTTCCTTGGTTTTTGAAACTATCATATTGGTGTTTAAAGAACTCACCTTCCCTTTTGAACTCCCTTAGGTGTTGCCTATCTTGGAAGGCTATCATCTTTGCCTCCTTTACCCTTATCCACTCATCACACCCTCCTTGGATCTTTGGCATGAGGGCACAACTTTCTTCCCCTTGGTTAAGAGTATTTTGCTCATTTTTCTTTGGCATAGAGAATGTCTTCTTGAATGGTACACCTTCTTTGCTTATCTCTGATTTTCCATAGCTTTCTTCATGTGACCCTCGTGAGGGTTTGTCCCGCTCTCTTTTCCTTCTTGTTGCAGGATTTGTTCCTTATTACAAGTGGCTGCCCCACTTGATCCTTCTTCCATTGTGTACTTTGAGATTACTTCTCTTGGTTCAACCAACGCTTTATCTTCTTCTTGCAACCCTTGTTTATCAAATTTTTTGACACTTTCATTTGCCTGCCCTTGAGTTTATGGTTCTTGTGGTTTAGAAAATTAGGTCATTGGCTGCCCCTTCAATAATTGAAAACCCTTCTTTGGCTGTCCCAAAGATTCCACCTTTTCAAATTGCTTGATGAGCCTTTCACCAAGTTCCTCATGAGTTTTAATGAGGTCATGCCCTTGTGACTTCCATCCTAGATGCCACCAATCATGGGCAGCTTCTTCCAAGTGTTGTACAACAAATTTTAGAGTGTGCTTCTCACCTCTAGGTCGTAATTCAAGGTAGTCAATAACCTTTTTTACCCATGCTCTAACTGAAGTATCTAAATCTCCATCAAAGGTAGGAAGAACAATCTTCCCCAAATCGTCATGTGTAGCTATGCGCCCATGGAGCCTTTTGCCTTGTTTCAAAGCCAGCCATTCTTTGAAGCTCCTTCCCTTTCTGTACTGAGGTGCAATTGCCAAATATTCATCATAATCTTCTATTAGATCCCAACGAACCAAATGCTGATCCTCCATTTGAAGGGGTTGATCCCCTTTCATATCTTTCATCATTTGAAGGAGTGTAGCCATAGTTCCCATCATTCGATTCTGGGATTGAGTGATCTATTCCAACCTAGTCCTGTTCTTGTCATTGTTTGACAAATACCTTTCCATCCCACAGTTGGCCAAGAAATTGGCTCTGATATCACTGTAATGTTCCCAAATGGGACAATTAGGACAAATTGGGATTTTCCAACAAACCCTCTTTTTGTGGCAAGATGGAATGACGATGTGGTTAGACTTTTCTTGCAATAATTTTGATTTTTAAGATTCTGTTACAGTTGCTTTTTTCCTTCCAATCAGCGTTGAAACCCTTGCACAAACTCACAATAAATATGCAAAAAATCTCTGCAATTTATTAGGGCTTCCAAAAAACAAATTAGGGCTGTCAATAGTCAATTTAGCCCCTCCAAACAAGTCGCCACACTTAGAAAAATAAGAGGAACGAATCTGAAATTCAAACCCTTGTTTTATCCCTTCCACAAGGTCTCTCAGTTCCCCAAATCAAATCACCCCACTTGGAATTTATTAAAATAATTTTCTGAACATAAATTAAATTATTTTCTTTCAATATTAGAGCCCAAAAACACTCGAACCTGGCCAAGTGAATCGCTTGATTAGGGAAAATTATGCAAATAATTTTATGAAATAATTCCCTTATTTTTAGTGCTTAGTAATTTATTATTTGCCTTAATCAGTTGAAACTTCAAAAATTCGTATCTTCTGGAATATTAAAAATTTCAATGCAAATGTTAGCTCAAAATGATCACAAAAATCAAAATGATCACAAAAATAGTAGCTTTCAAACAAAATTAGAATCAAATTTTTTTCTCCATGGTAAGTCCTGCAAAAGTAGTTTCAAAGTTACAAAAACCGTAGTTACAACGTTAGATTCTTCCAAAATCAAGAAAACTCTTCAAACCAAGTTTGCCCATCTCTTTGACTTGCAAATTATGAATTTCCAACTTTACGAAGGGTTCGCAATAATTCCTTGATGAAGGTGGTGTCCGAAAACACTTTTGTAGATCCACTTGCATACAACTGTGCAAAATTGAAGTGCATTTACAGCGCTTGAATATAGTTACTTTATTTGGAATAGTGGAGGTTTTCGTTCTCAAACCCCTTAATGCATTTGAATGTTTTCATCAAGTCACTTGTTCAAGCTTGACATACTTGCACAAGAATTTTAATAGCCAATAATGCATAATCTTGGAATGAACATCTCACCTTCTTTTTATATCCATGTCGCAAGTGTGGCACCCAAAATAAGAGGGAAACTGGATAATTAATTTATCCTAGCATATTTGTAATAAATGTCTCAAGGTAATTTACACATTTGATTGACATATAACATAGATTAGCTAAGTTTGGTATTACCTATATGTGATTAGTTACATTGAGAGTCATAATGTCTGACAGATTAGGAGATTTAATCTCACTTATTGTTGTATAAATAAGCACCTTAGTAGTGTTTTTGCTAATGCAATTTCATTCATTTTTTCATTTGGTGTCAGAGCAGGGAATCTTGAGAAGTTTTTTAAAGCATTGGAGATACGGTGGAGATCGAGAGCCAAGTTCGTGCGATCCTTGGATGCGACACACTGCTCCAATTTTTGCCATCCCAAGTAGAAACACTGTCGGAATTCTAGGGAATTTTGCGGAAGGAAAATAGTTGTGTTTTAGACAATATTTTTTGGCTTTTTGTAAATTTTATGACACAATTTGCATCAATTCAGGGAAAAATTTTAAGTTTTTGAAAGCATTATTTGTATTCATCCTGTCATTTATTGCTAAAATGATGGAGAGGGTTTGAATTCAATTGTACATTTTTAGATTTGGACATATTTGCACATTTTGTCTTCGAACTCACACAAGTAGAATTGATATTCAAATTTAATTTAATCTAAATTACTTTGTTTGAAATTCTTAAAGATCTTCATATGGCCATCTTAGATTTGCAAACTATATATTCTAGTCATAAAGTTTTGATTTAATATCAATTTTTATTGATATTGGTTGCCACAAGGATCAATTGAATTGATGGTTATCACAGTCAATTGAATCGATGGTTATCATAGTTGGATCGATTGAATCTACATGCTTGTTGATCATTCCAAGGCATTGGAATATCTAGAGGTTTTGGTGTTAGACAAAGACCATCTCCAAGCCAAATTTTGTATCCTTTCACGGTGCCATTTGACCAGCAGGGTCTGTCGACCTACAACCAACGGCTCTTGACCATGCTCTCTTGTTGCGTCGCCCAAGGAAAAACATCAATCATTCTCCTGTCAACAACTCCATCCACGGTGGAAAGCAAGATCTGTGTCCATTTGGCGTTTTGCAATAGACAATCGACCTACCTCTCAACGTATTTGGTATCAGCAATGACCTTACAGATCAGATCGACCTATAGATCTGAAGCGTTTCACTCTGCATCAACGACGACTCTGCATTTTACCATCAAAGTTGCTCAACCTCTGCTGCCATACGGCTCCCTCCTCAAATCAACGACATCACACCAGATCTGAGCATCAAATTGACCTTTTTGAGCTGCTATTTCATTCTTCCACTCAGGTTCACCAAGTTTTTATCAATTATTTCAAATTGGCTAAATCGATTTGATTGTATAATTATATTTATTTATATTTAAATGGCCCTCTTTTAAATATAATTATATAATATCACATCCGTATATTTAACAAAGAGTGGGAAGAGGGATCATTATAAACTGGGTAATTTTATTGGAGGAGGCTATTTTGAAAATTTTCATTTTGTAAATTTCATTGGTGAAATTTAAAATGGAAAGTGAGTATTGTAAGGCGAAAAAACACTTTTTTTTCAAAACCATGAATTGTCTAGCCCAAGAGGCTATTTTTTTTCCGCAATTGCAAAGACCGGCAAAGGGGGAGGTGATTTTATTTTCTCACCACCCTCAAATCATTTTGCAATGAGAAAATACAATTGTAAACTCCTCGGATGCATTTTGGTTGAGACTAACATCTAGTTTCCTCATTTTTCCATTGCTTTTTCTGGATGCATTTTCGGCGGACGTTGACATCCTTTTATGTGTTTGTGTGCGATTTGTCCTCTTTGTGTATGTGTTTTTGCAATTCAAACGTACATTTCATTTCCGCACTTAAACAACACATTTGTAATTTGTCATACGCAACTTCCTATTCGTAATGTCTGGTTCAGGGCCTAGATTTGTGCTCCCCGACACAACTACTTTGCAGTGACAATTACGCAACATGAAAAACAAACGTACAAACACATCTTGAATTTGAAGATATTTGGTTAGTGGTAGAAGGCACATGGGTTTGACATGTAACAGAGGTTGATCAACAACAAAAATATGACAAAGCTAATAAAAAGGCTAAGTTAATAATCATGTTTGGAGTTTTCGATGAGGTACAACCTCATCCGAAGTACTATAACTGCAAAAGATGCTTGGGATAAGCTTAAAACAATATATGAAGCTAAGAATCAAAATCAAATCTTGCATCTTTAGAGCCAATTGCACACTCTCAAGCTCAAATCAGATGAAAACGAAGCATTCCTTAGAAGGGTTGCAACTTTGCGGGCTTCGCTTCAATCTTTGTGCGAATTGGTGACAGATGATTCCTTGGTCCCTATAGTCCTTAGAGCACTGCGTCCCGCATATAGAATCTTTGTGACCACTTTGAATGTCACAGGACAAAAACCAACCTTTGAGGAGTTGGTAAATTTGTTGCAACAAGAGGAAGCTTTGCATAATTCAGAGGAAACAAATGACGAGTATGCACTTGCATTAAATCAAAAGGGGAAGAAACCCATGAAGGGTCCAAAGCAATCTCCAAAGCAGAATAATCAACAAAACCAACAAGGGAATAAATTATGTTCTTTTAAAGCATGTCAAATTTGTGGAAGACAGGGACATGACTTAAAACA
This sequence comes from Torreya grandis, assembly GCA_037957365.1. Lineage (NCBI taxonomy): Eukaryota > Viridiplantae > Streptophyta > Pinopsida > Cupressales > Taxaceae > Torreya > Torreya grandis. Next base: position 3,530,340 of record JARHVA010000473.1, read on the forward strand.
TTGTTGGTACAACACATTTCAAAAGGGCTCATCAAGCAAAAAGCCGTCTTTCAACAATTCACAACAAACAAAAAAGAAACAGCCACAACAACAAAACAAGTGCAAACAGAAAAATTCCAAGCCTAAACAACATGGCATTGTTGTTGAAGACAATGATTTTTTAAATGAGGAATGTGGTTTAACTACTCAAACACATGAGTCTACCAATCATCCAAGTGGAGTTTGGTATGTTGATTCAAGGGCAACCAGACACATGATAGGGAGAAAAGAATGGTTTTCTACATTGACCAAAATAGAATCAAAAGGGAATTGTATCACTTGGAGATGATACCTCATATACAATACAAGGCAGTGGTGACATCAAACTTCAACTTGGAAACAAAAATTGCAACATTTCAAATGTTCTCTATGTTCCAGAACTTACAAAAAATCTGTTATTTGTTAATCAACTATTTGACCACAACCTCATGGTTGAATTTGATCACCAAAATGGTCAAAAGTTTTGCCACATCAAAGACAAGTCTAGGCATTTCAAAGTGATTGCTAAGTCTTCCAACATTGGCAAAATGTTGCAGCTTGATTTTGTTCAAAATGATCATCAAGCACTTGTGGTCAAAGATACAAAACTAGGCAATTTATGGCACAAAAGATATGGTCACTTGAGTTATGGTTATTTGGTACAATTGAGTAAACAGAATATGGTTCGTGGTCTTCCCAAACTCAAGCAATCTTCTGATATACGTACCAGTTGCTTAGCAGAAAAACAAAGAAGAGCTCCCTTTGGAAAGACTGAGTACTGGTCACTTGGTAAGTTGGACTTGGTGCACACTGATCTATGCAAACATTTTGCTCCCAGTCTTAGAGGGTACAAATACTATAAACTTTTTGTTGATGATTACTCACGAAAAATATGGGTATATTTATTGAAGATTAAGGATCAAGCTTTTCAAGTCTTCAATTAATTCAAGGCCACTGTTGAAAATGAAATTGGTAGGAAAATCAAGACCCTTTGCTCAGATCGTGGGGGGGGAATACACCAGTAAAGAATTCTCAACCTATCTTAGTGCGAATGGAATTAGTCAAAAATTGATAGCTCCATATCCACCTCAGCAAAATGGAGTTGTAGAATGGCGTAACAGAGTCATTGTGGAAATGTTTCCTAGTATGGTTGAGAATGCAAAATTGTCTAATATATATTAGGCAAAAGCTTGTCACACTGTAGTCTACTTGTTGAACAGGTTATCCATCAAAGCTCTTGATGGAATTACACCACATGAAACTTGGACAGGGAATAAACCAAAGGCTATTTACCTTCAAGTTTTTGGTTGCAAGGCATACATGCATATTCCTAAGAAAAAAAAAGTTGGATAAGAAAACAAAAGAATGTATTTTTGTGGGATACAGTGCACAATCAAAGGCATATAGGCTCCTTAATCTAGAAACAAAGAAGGTACTAATCAACAGAGATGTGTTTAATGAAAAGAGTGGAATCAATCCACCTTCTACACAACAAATGATACAGGCAACAATCCTATGATCTTTTTAGATAGTGATGGTGAAAGTGAAAAGGAAGATAGTCAAACATGGCCTCCAACATCACCACCTACAGCGCAGCGTATGCCCAAGTGGTATACAAGTACTATACGAGATGCTAACTTGAATGGAGTACTAGATACATCCACTTCAAGATTGAGGACTCGAAGCATGGCTCGAGAAGAGGTTCATATGGCCCTTATGAGTATTGTTCAAGAAACTTATGAGCCCTCAACAGTAACAAAAGCCTTACAATCAAAACCTTGGAAAGATACCATAGATGCAGAATATCAGTCACTAATAAAGAATAACAATTGGTAGCTTGTTGATCTTCCACCAGGGAAGAAGCCTATAGGATGCAAATGGGTCTTTAAGACCAAGTACAAAACAGATGGCAATATTGATAAGTACAAGGCAAGGCTTGTTGCAAAAGGGTATGCTTAGAAAGAAGGCATTGACTATGAGGAGACTTTTGCTCCCACGACTAAGATAAAGACCATCAGAATGGTTTTTGCTATGGCTGCATAGTTTGGATGGAAAGTCCATTAAATGGACATAAAAAGTACCTTTTTCAATGAAGATTTGAAAGAGGGAGTCTACATGACTCAACCTGAAGGATTTGTGATACTTGATTAGGAACAAAAGTTGTGTAGGATTATCAAGTCTCTCTATGGGCTAGAATAGGCTCCCCGAGCTTGGTACATCAAGATTGATGAGTATCTCATACAACATGGATTCAACAAGAGTCCATATGATCCTAACCTCTACCTCAAACAACATGGGGGGGAGGTTGTTATAGTGATTGTTTATGTCGACGATCTAGTCATCACTGACAGCATAGTGAAGATGATCGATGAAACTAAGAATGATCTCAAGTGATCGTTCGACATGACAGATCTCAGGCTACTACACTATTGTCTTGGTTTGGAGGTATGGCAGAAGGAACATTACATTTTTGTTTCACAGATGAAGTATACCAAGACATTGCTCGAGAAATTCAGGATGATGGACTGCAAGCCTATTGCAACACCTATGGAGACAAGACTTCAGTTGTCTCGTACAAATCCATCACTAGAAGTAAATGCAACTCTCTATCGGCAGTTGATTGGGAGTCTCATTTACTTGACATATACTAGGCTAGATGTTAGCTATGTTGTCAGCTATCTTTCTCGGTTCATGCAGGAACCAAAGGTGACACATTGGAAAACAACAAAGCGGGTATTGAGATACATCAGAGGTACAGTTGAGTATGGCCTAGAGTACAAGAAGAATGATAAGTTCTTGACATGATACATGGATGTAGATCATGCAAATTCTATTGATGACAAAAAATCCACTTATGGATTTGTGTTCTTTCTAAGATCTAGTCCAATTTCATGGGGAAGTAAGAAGCAGAATTGTGTTTCTAAATCTTCCACAAAGGCAGAATATCATGCTGCAGTAGGAGCTGTCTTGGAAGCAATATGGATACAACACATTCTTTTAGGATTTGGAGTTCCACAGACTCAGCTTACAGTTCTGAATTGTGACAATCAGGGTGTTCTACATCTTGTTCACAACCCAGTGTTTCATGAAAGAACCAAGCACATAGAGGTTCATATTTATTTCATACGCGAACATGTTCACCAGCACAACATACAACTCTAGTATTGCTCCACTCAGGATTAGTGTGCAAATGTCTTCACGAAGTCACTTGCATGTGATAAGTTTAAGGCATTTAGAAATTCTCTTGCTTCTTCTCTTCAGGGTATGATCAATTAAGTGGGGGAATGTTAGAATAATTAATTTATCCTAGCATATTTGTAATAAATGTCTCAAGGTAATTTACACCTTTGATTGACATATAACATAGGTTAGCTAAGTTTGGTATTACCTATGTGTGATTATTTACATTGAGAGTCATAATCTCCTACAGATGAGGAGATTTAATCTCACTTATTGTTGTATAAATAAGCACCTCTAGTAGTGCTTTTGCTAATGCAATTTCATTCTGTCTTTCAAACTCTATTTTTTAAAAATATTAAAAGAACCTCCTTATAATTTCACTTTAGGCCTTAAGTGCCCATGATCCTTAAAAGGCCCCAACTTAAGTGAAAATTAGATTATTATTATTTTCTTTTAAGTATTTAAAAATACTTTTTATTTTAGTGATAATACTACTTTAATTTCAAAATGGGGACATTACAATCCTCTCCGCCCAAAATTGCAAAACCTTAGGGGCTATCCCCACATTCTTCATAATGCACTCTCCAACTGAAATTGCTTCCCACTGAAAAGAAGCTCCAATTTGAATTCCCAACTTGTTATATCTGTATCTTGGAGGCTGCCCCCATGAGCTAAAAGTGTCATGACCACCTTCCAAAGACTCCCAATATCCCCAAAGAAATAGCACATGACATATTGGTTTGCCTTTGATATAGCTTCTCATAGTTATCAATGTGCCCTCAAAATATGTTTCCAAAACTTGGAAAGAAGTAACAATAATCTCATCTTGAAACATACTTTGAATGAAAGTAGCACATAGATGCCATCTTCCTTGAGTGTGTCTCAAAACATGTGGCATACCACCTCTCTTTGACTTCCCTTTATCACATCATGAATAGGAAGAACATCAAAATGATCAAATAAAAGCCTCAACCAACCTAAAAGATAGGATTGTACCTCCCCTTCTTTATCAAGCCAAAGATGTGCCTCATCATGAATGTTTTCAGAATACACCATAGGTTAGAATTTATCAAAAAAATCAGATTTTTTACCTTTCACATGCTGTTGTACCTGCCATCCTAACTCAAAATTTTCTGAGTGATCAAATTCAGAATTCATCCATGTACATATCCTTTCCATCATGAGTTGAAGAAGGCACCAATTTTTCATTTTTTTGTCTTCAATAGGCTGCTGTACATGACCCTCAAACTCATAAATTTCTGAGACAAAAAAATAAGATGGTATACCATTGATTTCAAAATTTTCCCTTAGTTGAAAAATGTCAACAAAATTGAACTTGAAGAGGGTTGAAAGCGGTATATGTAGTGAATCATACTCAAAATTTTCTGAATGTCCTTCTGACCAAAAATCTTCCAACAACTCACATCTTTCCCTGCTGCCCACAACTTGGGCCCTTATCCAATCCAAAGGTATGTCACATCTTCATCTATACCTCCAAAATCATGCACATACCTTGGCGTAGGGGGCTGCCCAAAGTAAATTAAGGACTGCCCTTGCCAATCAAGTCTTTTATCCTCCTCTCCTCTCCATGGAACACAAAAATCATAATTATACATACTTACCAAAGAGGTAGGAAACTAAATTTCCATTTGAGCCATTGGTTGTCCATAATCAAAATTTGTAGCCTCTTGCCATGGCCTAAAAATCACACTTGTATCCCTCAACCGCTTTGCCATCTCAATCGGTTGCCTTGTTTGGAAATCACCACATTCTTTGTATTGCTTTTGGCTATAACAATTGATCTCCCTAATGTTCCCACACATGGAACAAACAATTTATTAAAAACAATAGTGTTTAATAACATCTTTTTTATCACCTTATTAAGCTCAAGGATCATGAAGTGCATCCCTTCTTGATGCCTTTATTCTTTCTTTCAAATCCCTACCACTCGGATTTCAAAAGGTGTGTTCATGTCCTCGTTGACATGGTTGTGACAAATTTTTTCCCTCTTCAACCTTCCTCTTATAGTGGCTGGAAATCCACTCATATATGTGCAAACCACTTCTATGATGTTGGGGTGTGAGAGACACCTTCCTAGGGTCAATACTCATCATGGCAACAAGAAACTTTGGGGAAAACAAACTGAAATTATGAAAAACAACAGTCAATGAATTACCAACAGCCCTTGCAATGACCCATGGGTCATAGCACTTGTCACCTATCACCACCTTCACGATTAACCAAGTTGTTTCTTTGGTAAATCCACATAAAACACAATATAGGTGGCTGTATAAGGACTGTAACAGCCATGAATTGCTTGTTCTTTCCTCCAAAACATTGATACATACCTTGCAAAATTTGCACCTTGTGACCCTTCACAACAAGCTTTTACTGTCCCAACATAGAACAATGTATTCCTTCTTATGTCATGGCTCTTGGAGTGTGTTTTTCTATATGGCAATTGAATTAAAATGTTGAAGTTGAATTATTGAAAATAACACATACCTCAACCCTTGCCATTTGTTGTACCTTCCCACCTTGCATTCTTCCTCTAGTCACAACCATTTCATGTAGCATATAACATACAACAAATAAACTGTGATGCTTACCACTTTTATGGATTGTTTGCATGCCTTTTAACATGCCCTCCACCTTGTTTCTTTTCTTGGTATGATCTTCATGAGAACCAAAATGTTGTGGGAGCATAGTAGGAGAGTTATGCCACACTTTCTTGTAATGAAAGTCATTAAATAGCTTACCTCTATGTGCTGTTCCAGAAATTACAGCTAGTTGGGAATGAGCATTAGCATTTGTAGTGTTGATCTTGTTTACCCATTTCTCCTTATCAATGTGCAAAATGGATTTTCCTTGGTTTTTGAAACTATCATATTGGTGTTTAAAGAACTCACCTTCCCTTTTGAACTCCCTTAGGTGTTGCCTATCTTGGAAGGCTATCATCTTTGCCTCCTTTACCCTTCTTATCCACTCATCACTCCTTCCTTGGGTCCTTGGCATGAGGGTACAACTTTCTTCCCCTTGGTTAAGAGTATTTTGCTCATTTTTCTTTGGCACAGAGAATGTTTTCCTTAATGGTACACCTTCCTTGCTTACCTCTGAATTTCCATAGTTTCCTTAATGTGATCCCTCACGAGGGTTTGTCTCACTCTCTTTTCCTTATTGCAAGATTTGTTCCTTATTACAAGTGGCTACCACACTTGATCCTTCGTCCATGGTGTACTTTGAGATTACTTCTCTTAGTTCAACCAGCTCGTTATTTTTTTCTTGCAACCCTTGTTTATCAAATTTTTGGACACTTTCATTTGTCTACTATTTAATTTCTGGTTCTTGTGGTTTAGAAAATTCAGTCATTGGCTGCCCCCTCAATAATTGAAAGCCCTTCTTTGGCTGTCCCAAAGATTCCACCTTTTCAAATTGCTTGGTGAGCCTTTCACCAAGTTCCTCATGAGTTTTAATGAGGTCATGCCCTTGTGACTTCCATCCTAGATGCTACCAATCATGGGCAGCTTCTTCCAAGTGTTGCATAACACATTTTAGAGCTTGCTTCTCACCTCTAGGTCTTAATTCAAGGTAGTCAATCACCTTTTTTACCCATGCTCTAACTGAAGTACCTGGGTCTCCATCAAAGGTAGGAAGAACAATCTTCCCCAAGTCGTCATGCATAGCTATGTGCCCATGGAGCCCTTTGCCTTGTCTCTAAGCTAGCCATTCTTTGAATCTCCTTCCCTTTCTGTACTGAGGTGCAAGTGTCAAATATTCATCATAATCTTCCATTAGATCCCAACAAACCAAAGGTTAGTCCTCCATTTGAAGGGGTTGATCCCTTTTCATATCTTTCATCATTTGAAGGAGTGTAGCCATAGTTCCCATCATTCGATCCTGGGATTGAATGATCCGTTCCAACCTAGCCCTGTCCGTGTCACTGTTTGACAAATAACTTTCCATTCCACAGTTGGCCAAGAAATTGGCTTTGATACCCACTATAATGTCTCCAAATGGGACAATTAAGACAAATTAGGGTTTTCCAACAAACCTCTTTTTGTGACAAGATAGAATGGTGATGTGGCTAGAATTTCCTTGCAATAATTTTGATTTTTAAGACCCTGTTACATTTGCATTTTCCCTTCCAATAAGCCTTGAAACCCTTGCACAAACTCACAATAAATATGCCAAAAATTCCTGCAATTTATCAGGGTTTTCAAAGAACAAATTACGGCTGCCAGTAGTCACTTTAGCCCCTCCAAACAAATTGCCACACTTAGAAAAATAGGAGGAACAAATATGAAATTTAAATCCTTGTTTTATTCCTTCCACAAGGTTTCTCAGTTCTCCAAATCAAATTGCCCCACTTGGGAAAAATATTAAAATTATTTTCTGAATATAAACTAAATTATTTTCCTTCAATATTAGAGCCCAAAAGCACTCATTCAACCTGCCCAAGTGAATAGCTTCACTTGGGAAAATTATGCAAATAATTTTCTGAATTAATTCTCTTATTTCCAGCTCTCAATAATTTATTATTTGCTTTAATCAACTGAAACTTCAAAAATTTGTATTTTTCGGAATATTGAGAATTTCAATGCAAATGTTAGTTCAAAATGATCACAAAAAGAGTAGTTTTCAAACAAAATTAGAATTAGAATTTTTTCTCCATGGAAAGTCCCTTAAAAGTAGTTTCGAAGTTACAAAAACCGTAGTTATAGCGTTAGATTCTTCTAAAATCAACAAAACTCTTCAAACCAAGTTCGCCCACCTCTTTGACCTGCAAATCATGAATTTACAACTCTTCGAAGGGTTTGCAATAATTCTTTGATAAAAGTGGTGTCCAAAAACACCTTTGTAAATCCACTTGCATACAACTATGCAAAATTGAAGCACAATTACAACCCTTGAATAGAGCTGTCCTATTTGGAAGAGTGGAAGTTTTCGTCTCAAAACTCCTTGGTGCATTTCAAGGTTTTTGTCCTCAAGTCACTTGTTCAAGCTTGACATATTTGCACAAAAATTTAGTCACTTGTTCAAGCTTGACATACTTGCACAAGAATTTCAATATCCAAAAATGCATAATATTCGAATAAACATCTCACCTTCCTTTTATATCCATGCCACAAGTATGGCGCCCAAAATATGAGGGAAACTCTTTTTGTTTTAAATATTAAAAGAACCACCTTATAATTTCACTTTAGACCTTAAGTGCCCATGCCCCTTAAAAGGCCCCAACTTAAATGAAAATTAGATTATTATTAATTTATTTTAAGTATTTAAAAATTCTTTTTATTTTAGTAATAATATTCTTTTAATTTCAAAATGGGGACATTACAGATACTCATCATTAATAACAACTTAAGCAATTCTATTGTATTGTTGCTTGCCCCTCTCAATATAAAGTTGTTTGAATTATTTGTTGAATTTCCATTCATAACATGGATAAAAATATCGGTGGAGGTAGCAAAGAAAAAGGTAAGGTTAGAGAAAAAGGAGGGACTCTCGATGGCCAGTATGGGCAGACATCCAGTATTTTAACCTCTCTGATTTTTAAATGGATGTCAGAGGTTGTCTTTGCTGCCATAAGCAACCTGTTTTTCAGCAGAGGGCCAATGCAAAGGATCAAGGTCATTGGTGTCATGGAAGGCCATGGGAAAATCCAATGGGCAATAAGGTTCTTCTCAGCAGATCACAGAGGGGTTGGAAAAGATTCTCTTGATTGTGAATTTTTTTCAGAGGAACAGATTACTTGGATTGAACAGGTCAAAGTAAAGGGGAGAATGATATTGAATAGGAATTCCAAGTTTAAAGGAGCCGACGGCTGTTAACACCATGCCGAGCATAAGGGAGGCATTGGTCAATTCACAGAGTACATAGCCGGTAGCCTGTAGGGACTTCAAGCGAAGGCAACAACAGTCATGCCCACACTGCTCATCTCTTGGGTCAAAGTCAGGCATCTCAAATGTGTTCCTCAGCTGCAAAGGTGAACGGCCTGAAGGCAGGAACATCACTTCAACATATCTGTGAATTTAATTTAAAACACAACTCAATTTTATGAGTATGCTTCTTCAGCTAGAAGGAAGGCAAATGCTCGGGTAGTTAAATATATAATGTGGAGCTGTCTATGGATCTTAATTACTTTTTAGCAAATAGCATGACTACATGCCAGGTTTTGATTATACTCAGTGCCTTGGACTGTTGGTTTAGAACTTAGATAAATGATTGTTATGGTATTTGATATAAACATGCTTTTAGTTCCGTCTGAGCCTCTGAGGATCATGATGAAGCTCAAGAATGGTTGATGGTTTAGTTGTTTTGATAGTCTAGTCACCTGTATATTTTTGTTCTTTAGTTCTAGGCTGATTTTTTATTTTGATATGTCAGTCTGTGGATAAACATGGTTAGAGCAAGCCACCAGCTTCTGTATGCACTTTGTACAAGTCCTCTATTTATCTGATCAAAAGAATTGAAAAAATAACGATGGTGTAATTCAACTGGATTTAAAGTATGCAGAACTTTTTAATTAAGTTGATCTGAATTCTTTATGCCCCTTGAAGTTCTTGATTAAATCCTAAAACATACGAAAAAAGATCAGTCTGACCTAGATTTTTATTCACATTGAACATTACTTTTTGTTGTTGTCTTGTACAGGTACCTGAATATCCTGCTAAATTATTTTTTTATTGTGAAGTGGAGCCTGGAGTTGGTGGAGAAACTCCAATAGTTCTGAGTCATCTTGTATACCAAAAAATGGCAGATCAATTCCCTGAATTTGTCAGAAAATTGGAGGAGCATGGTTTGCTTTACATTCGTGTTTTAGGAGAAAGTGATGATCTCTCCTCTCCAATTGGTCGTGGCTGGCATTCTACTTTTTTGACTAAGGACAAGGATGAAGCTGAAAAAAGGTTTGAGATGCTCTAAGAGTCTAAACCTTACTCTACTAAATGTCTTTCCCCCTTTACTCTAGAATAAGTAATAACTGTGAAGCAAGGTAAGCAAGCTGCACCTATCTGTCCTTAAGAAAAGATTGAATTTGCTCAATTGTATGCCGCAATGTGGTTTTGATATTTCCTGAATCCTGTGTGATTCAGTAGTTTTTTTGTTTTTTCGAATTTTAATTCCTGTAGGACTTCAGTTTGACTAGTTTTGTGTGTAGAAGGTAGAATGCAGATACTGCTGTTATGTGTCAATCTCAGGGCATAAACATTTGTAGACTATTTATTTCAACTAGCAAAGGGAAGAAAAAAAAGAAAAAAATTTCTTTTATGCAAAATTTTCTCTTTAAATCGTCAGATGAATAAAAAACATCAGGCTAGGTCCCTTCCTATTCTATGGTAATTTAATTTAATTATCCAACAAATATTGTGAATATCTTTTGCATAGAATTCTAGCAAGAGAACTGGTTTGAGATTTAGTCAAAGAAGAAAATGTGAAAATACCTCACAAGATGCATTGTTTCTTAGCACTTTCCTGTGGCTGATGGTTTTTAGTTCCCAAATCTTCAATTGCGTTGTTTATAAGTACGAGTATGGTACTCCATGCAAATAATTTTGTCCATTTTTTCTGTAGTTTATTTTGAGTAGAAGCAAAATAATAGTTAACATAATCCAAAGCAATTATGGTCTATAAAATTCACATAAAAACCAATCTTACTGGCCCACATGGGCCATTGTTTTTGCATTATTTTGTGTTGAAACTTGTTGGAAGAGACACATCATGGAAGTCACACCCTTGATCATCTTCATAATTGTTTGGACTGCACACTTACGCATGAAGCATATAAAGACACATGAAGCATATAAAGACAAGAGACGTCATTATAGGATTAGCATGAATGCATTCCTGCTCAATCCACCAAGAATCTAGTGATTGAGTTTTGTATTGTTTGCACATAGAATTGTCTAAACTTGCCTATAGGGTAAGTTGTGTGGTCAACCAAGGCCCAAACCTACCATTGAAGATCATCCTCCAACGGTTAACACTGCATAGCATAGACTCCATACTATCCTTTCACAACAGGCAATTAGCTTGCATGTGACTCTATTAAATCACCATACAGCTACAAGCACATATGTCTAAACTTAGTCTACCGCAGAAGAGCATATAATAGTTCATGTGTGCATGGCACAAGTTGTTTCTCATCTTATTTGGAATTTTAAGTTATGTGGCAATCTAGTATAGTGCCTGATTAGACACAAAATGATAAGCTCCAAAGAGACTCAGTTGATCATAGGAGAACAAGAATTATGTGGTGATGACCATCACTCCCATTAGTTAGGTGTCTGCATGAACACATGAGTTTCCATCTAACATTTTGATGTCTACAATAGATAAGGCTCAATGCATCACCTTATGGCATATTTTATTTTTTATTATGTATTATACATGCAATAAGCAAAATTATTGTATGTTTTATATTGGATCCAAACAAATAGTTGCATGTTCTCATCATGGTAAGATATAAATGATGGATCTGAAAATATAAAGCAATAACTGTGCAGTGTGTCTTTAGGTAAGCAATTATATTAATCCAGCTAGATGGGAAAGAAATTGATAAATACAGCTAAGCCTCAACTAGAAGTGTTTTGGTTAGTGAATAAAGCAGAATTTTTTCAAGGTAAAATGTTGTTGCTGAACTGAACTCATTTTTTTCCACAAGCGAAAATTATTTATTGTTTTGAGCCCAACTTAAAATCTGCTGTAGCTGTTCTAAACACAATAAAATCCAAAGCTGAAAAGCAGCAGAAATCCAAATCTAACAGGAAATTTGAGAAAGAAAGAAAGAAATTATATTAATGTCCATGAATGATCAGAAGTAGGTCAATGAGACTTGAGAAAACACTCAATTATAATAGAAAGTGCTAGGGTACAAGGACCCTAGGAACAATGACTAACTAAATAAAAGAAGAACAAAATCAGAACCCCCGAAGAGCATGGGCTAATGAAAGTCAAAGTCAGAAAGACTAGATGGTAGTCTCATCAAACATCTCTGACCATGCTTGGGATAGAGGATTCATTTGTGTTATTGTCTATCACTATAAAAGGGCCAATGCAGGATTTGATAATGCTCCTCAAGGATTGTCTAGGGCTGAGGGGGCCAAGTTTGGTAATCCTAGGAGGAAGCAAAGTACTTCCCCTAGAATCCCTCCTAACATCCAAGGCCGAAGAAGCTCCCATAGTAGGAAAAAAATCGTAATGTGTTCTTGCCTTTGCACCTTGGGAGGCAGTTGTGAACAAGCAGATCCATGATGTTGAGTAGGGGTGGATCCCATTGCTAAGAGCTAGTGTGTTGGGGCACCTTAGGTTTAGTGTTGTGTAGAGATGAACACTGCCTCACTGACCTAACCCCCTCAGTGTGTGAAGCAACAATATCCAAAGGGCGCTTAATGCCACCAAGCTTTGTGAGGTGCTAAAAGAATGAAGTGATCAGCTTGGGGGCTCTAGGGGCTCCTTACAATGACCTGCATCAAAGGATCACAACCTCTTGAAGAAAATGGACTAGGCATTGTTGATTCAGGTATCGAAAGAAAGTGTATAGAGAGTTGCTCAAGTCTCTGTAAAGACAGTGGTACCTCCCCTAGATCTCATAGTAAATAGAGCATCTAAAAATGAAGTGCTCCTCAGTCTTCACCTCTTGGATAGGGCAAAGACGACAAATCCCGTCTCCACGTGGAATATAATTTTTAGTTTCAACTCGAAATTGGTGTGAGCATACCCTCAACTGGCTGAGACCAATGACGTTGGAGATAGTCAGGGTGATGAATGACACCATCCACCACTTGTAAAAAATGCTCAGTGTATAAGGCAAGCTTGGGGTTGAGAGATTGAGGAGGAGAGGTCCAAGTGACCTAGATTACTGTTTGTAGATATCCTCTTTGACAACTCTAATGATGAGCTTCTTTAAGGGAAGAAGCTAAGGAGGGGCATCCAAAGAGTACCTAAAAGGAGGTAACCTATCAATAGAGATGTCGATATACTGGAGGAGAAATTTGGTCTCAAAATCCCAACAACGTCCCTGTCTATTGGGGCCCAAAAATGCAATCCTCACTGAAGATCATAGGGCTAAGTATGGATACCTTGCACGGCTTGAGGCTGAATACCCTAAGGTTATGAGTTTGTGAATTGATGCAGGAGCATCACCTAGGAAGACATTTGCAATTTTTATGTAAGAACATGTAAATATTAGGTAAAAATTTGTTTTTTGTGTGTTAGAGGTCTTAGTAGACATTAGAGGTCAATAAGGATCAAATTCCATGCTTTTTGTAGCTTTTCTAGATCATTTGATAGCATTTTGAACTTTCCCACCAAAATGGATCCTTTCAAAAATTCAAATTTTCCTAAGGGTTTTAATGACTTCTCAAGTTATATTGGATATAGTTTTATTTGGAAAAGGGTCTCTAAGATCTAGGGACGTTCTTGAAATGCTATTTATCCCTGTAACAATGTTTATTATGCCTTAAGCTTGGTTAAGACAACCAAAGTTGAGGTCAAGAAATGGTATGCGTTTGGAGGGAATAGTTAGTTAGTTAGAGGCTTTTTAGGAACATAAAAACTGTAGAGACCAAGAATGGAGATCCATTCGAGGTGGAAGGTGGAAATAAAGGAAGAAACTTCAAGAACGAAAAACAAGGTGTTAATTTACAGGGAAACAAAGATTCTGCGTGTAATTCTGTGTTGCATGTAGTTATGATGCATATGAATAGAATGATGAATTATCAGAGTTATTTATGATCTTCAGTAGCTTCTTGGTATGCTAACAACTTCATGCGGTTGTTCCTCTTAAATATAGTGTATTCTTGTTATTAGTCTTCATGTTCCAAGTAACAATTTACAGTATAGACAAGATTTGAAGGCTCTGTTTTGACACAGTTTGAACAAGGAAATTGAAGATATCTTTTAGAGGTTCAGTCAAGTGTTTGAGTGGTGAAGGTATAGTATAAAGTCTCTACTTGATGAAAGTGGTCTTTTTGAATTCTTAGAATAGACTTAGAGTTTCAGATTTAACCCAAACCTCCATACAAGTTGACGCAGTGCTAGAACAAGACACAAAACTTTGTGAATTGCATGATATAAGTTCTACATAGATTATTCATAGCTATAAATCCATTGGAGAAGCTAAGGTAAGATAGAATAGACCTAATCCAACCTTCAAAAGTGTTTGAAACCATTTAAATTTCAAATTAGCCCATTATTAAGGCTCTTGGGTACCTGCAGGCCTGTCATAACCTAAACTAGGGTTTTGAATTTGCAAATTGAATAACTTTCATATTCACCGGTCAAATTTGTCAAAACTTTGAAATCTGAAGTAATTTGTTGTGCTCTACAAGAATTAGGAGCTTTTGGGACAATACTTTTCTGTACAGTACGAAATCTAAGAGTCACACTAAATTAGGCCTAAAAAGAGCAGAATCGGCAAGAGAGACCTAATTTTGGGATATTTCCCTTGAGAGTCTAGACCTGAAACTTTGTGTGAAGCTGTAAGGGCTTAAAAGGTAATCAAAACTAATTTTAGTTTGTTTGAAACCCCTATAGATTGTCCAAACCTACAAGCTTTGTATAAAAAAAGGGCTACTAGGAAACTAGGCCTTAAAGAAGAATATTGCATTTGATTGTGCAAACGCTCTCCCTTTGCATCAAATTGGTATTAGAGCGGGTTGGATACCTGAAGAAGGCTTGAAGGAAGGTGACACTCTTTAAGGTCAGAGAAGATTGATTGTTTGTTTGTTGGTTGGGTTGAAAGGCTAAAATGCCACCTAGAAGGAACCCAAAAGGAGGTGGAAGAGCAGGGATCTAAATGGGAGATGCTATCTTGGAGGAGTTGAGAAATCTAAGGGTAAGTTTTGATGTAAGGCTTATAGCAATAGAGGCCAATCAAGAAGAGGAATTATAACAAGGGACATAAGTGACAAAGAAGAAGAACCACAAGCTCTAGAGGAGGAAGGATAAGTTGAAGAGCACGAAAAAGGAATAGATAGACTACTGAAAGTAGTGATGGGACAGGGGTCTAAACCAAAGATAGAGCTTCCTACTTATGCAGGAAGTTTAGATGGTGAGGAACTTATTGATTGGATTACAAAGTTAGACAAATATTTTGACTATAAAAATGTACCAGAAGAAAACAAGGTCAAATTTGCTTGGACAAAATTAAAGGGACATGCAACCCTTTGGTGGGATTACATATAAGATGAAAGGAGGAAAAAGGGCAAAGCCAAGATTAAATCTTGGGATAGGATGGTAGCAAAATTGAAGGCCAAATTTCTATCTAGTGACTATAATACAAATCTCTTCAAGAAATAGCAGAATTTGAAACAAAAAGAGATGGGTGTTAAAGAGTATACCGAAGATTTCTACAAGTTGACAATTAGATTAGGGCATGTAGAAGAGGATGTCGAGAAGATTGCTAGATATTTTAATGGATTAAGGTACAATCTTCAGGATGAACTTAGCTTAGTCAATCCAAGGACACCTAAGGAATGCGACCGGTATGCTTTAAAGGCAGAGGATAAGCTAAATAGAAGGCAAACTTAGCAAAATAGGGGCAGGGGCAAAAGTTATAGAGGAAAACAAGAAGGAAGAAGAGGTACATCTCAAAGGACAAGTTCAGAACCAAGTATCTCTCAAGAACAATCATCTACTTCAAGAGGTGGATTCAGAGGGAGACCTTACTTCAGAGGAGGATACACACAAAGAGGAAGAGGATTTAATGGATTCATTGGCAAATGTTTCAAATGCAACAAATTTTTAGGTCATAGATTTTTGGAGTGTCCAAAGGATTCTCAAGCTAGCAGCTCTAGAACTGGAAGTAGAAATCAAGTAGTCCAAACAGAGGAAGAAAGTGTGGATTCTCCATCTCACATAGAAGAACCAAAATTTGGTGAGTCCTTGCTGATGAGATGGGTGCTGATAAAACCACCCAAAGAGAAAGAGCCTGCCCAAAGAAAGACATTAATCAAGACAACTTGCAAATCTCAAGGTAAGTGCTACAAAATGATGATTGATTCAAGTAGTACTGATAATCTAGTGTCAGTAGAGATGGTATAAAAGCTTGGTTTAAAGAGATTTTCACATCCCACCCCCTATAAGGTCTCATGGTTTCAGAAAGGGCATCAAGTTCTTGTGAATGAACAATGTTGGGTAGATTTTCGGATTGGAGGATACGAAGACAAGGTTCTATGTGATGTAATGCCAATGGATGTGTGCCATGTGCTCTTAGGAAGGCCTTGGCAATATGATAGAAATACTACTCATGATGGAAGGAAAAATGTTTACACCTTGGAGAAGGATGGCATAAGTCACACACTGCTGCCTATGAAAGAAGAAAGAAACGGACAAGGGACTAGTTCAAGTTTTATGATGGTGAGTGAGGAGTTCTTGAATGCTATGAAAGAGGAAGAGTTGGGTTTTGGAGTGGTAATCAGACCAAGGACTGTTATAATAGCTACCGAGTTGAATGAGCTATCTCAAGAGGTACAAAACATGTTGGAAGAATTTGTTGATATTGTAGGGGATGAATTGCCCAATGAGCTGCCACCTATAAGGAGTATTAGTCACTATATTGACTTTGTACCAAGTGCAAGTTTGCCCAACAAAGCTGCCTACAAGATGACCCCTCAAGAGAATGCAGAGATTAAGAAGCAAATACAAGAAATTATGGGTAAAGGACTAATCAAAGAAAGCCTCAACCCATGTGTAGTACCAATTGTACTAGTGCCAAAGGAGGGAGATTGAAGAATGTGCATTGACTCCAAGGCAATCAACAAGATAACATTAAAGTATAGATTCCCTCTTCCAAGATTTAAAGATTTAATGGATTGTTTGAGTGGTTCTAATCATTTCTTTAAGATCAATCTTAAGAGTGGTTATCATCTGATAAAGATAAGGGAAGGAGATGAATGGAAGACTGCTTTTAAGACTAATGAGGGGCTGTATGAGTGGCTTGTTATGCCATTTGGTCTCACTAATGCCCCAACTACATTCATGAGACTCATGAATGAAGTCTTAAAACCTTTCATTGGTAAATTTGTCATTGTATATTTAGATAATATATTGATTTACAGTCTAAGCAAGGAAGAGCATCTTCAACACCTTAGAATGGTGATGCAAAAGTTACAAGAGAAGAGATTATTGATTAACCTTAAGAAGTGTTTGTTTATGAAGACATAGTTGGTGTATCTTGGGTTTGTGGTTTCCCAAAGTGTCTTGAATATGGACAAAGACAAGGTGAAAGCCATCATTGATTGGCCAACTCCCAAGACAACTTATGAGGTATGAGGTTTCCATGGCTTAATAAGCCTTTATAGGAAGTTTATCAAAAATTTTAGTGGGATTTGGGCACCCATCATTGACACCATAAGAGGGGATAAAAATAAACTTGTGTGGACTAATATTGCTGAGAAGAATTTTTCAATTCTTGAAGAAGAAAATTATAGAGCAACCTATGTTAGCACTTCTTGATTTCAATAAGGTTTTTCGAGTTGAGTGTGATGCAATTGGGGTGGCCTTTCGAGTTGTCCTAAGTCAAGAAGGCAGACCTATAGCATACTTCAGTGAGAAGTTAAATGAGGCCAAGAAGAGGCATTTTGCCTATGATCTATAAATTTGTGCTATGGTTCAAGCCTTAAGGAAGTGGGGGCACTATCTAATGCCAAAGGAGTTTGTCATATTCACAGATAATCATGCACTTTAGTTCATACTCAGTCCACCCAAGCTAAGTCAAAGGCATAAGAAGTGGGTGGAGTATTTGCAAAACTTCACTTTTGTCATCAAACACAAAAAAAGGCCAAACAAGGTATCAGTTGCTCTTAGCAGAAGGACTTTGCTTATAAAAGAAATTCAAATTGAGAGTGGGAGAATAGAGGCACTCAAAGAGCTGTATGAAACTGATCTAGACTTCCAAGAAACATATGAGGCTTGCAAGCATCCAACTACTAGGAATAGAGAGCCTTGGATGGAGTACATGTTACAGTATGGTTTGTTGTTTAAAGGAATTCAGCTTTGTGTGCCAAGGAGTTCCATAAGAGAGAATTTAATTAAGGAAAAGCATTGTGGGAGTTTAGCAGGTCATTTTGGTCTTGACAAAACTTTAGCTCAGCTAAGTAATTATTATTGGCCTAGAATGCAAACAGATGTAAGGAAATTTGTAGAAAGATGTAAAGTATGTCAATTTACCAAAGGAAAGAGCACTAATGCAGGTCTTTATCAACCCTTACCAGTTCCAAATAGACTTTGGGACTCCATTAGCATGGATTTTGTAATGGGGTTACCAAGAATTCAAAGAGGGCATGATTCCATTTTTGCAGTAGTGGACAGATTTTCAAAGATGGCCCATTTCATACCATGCAAAATAACTAATGATGCTACTCATGTGGCTAACTTGTTTTTCAAAGAGGTGGTTAGATTGCATTGGATTCCAATGAGTATTATCTCAGATAGAGACTAAATTTGTGGGACACTTTTGGAGGACCTTATGGAAGAAATTAGGAGCAAACTTGAACTTTAATTCAGCCTACCACCTTCAGACTGATGGACAAACTGAGGTGATCAATAGGAGTTTGGGTAATTTTCTAAGGTGTTTAACAAGGGACAGTCCTAAATAGTTGGATTTAGTCTTACCACAAGCATAATTTGCCTATAATGACACCCAATAGAAGCGTAGGAATGAGTCCATTTCAAATTGTATATCGTATGCACCCGAGAGGAGTTTTTGAGTTAAGAGACCTAGGTAAGATGGAGAAAAGAAGTGCTGAGAGAGAAGAGTTTTCTATTGCTATGCAAGAGGTACATGAGCAAGTTAAAGAAGCAATTGGAGTTGAGTGTGGAGAAATACAAGCAACATGTAGATTTTAGGAGGAGAGAAGTTAGCTTTCAGGTTGGAGACATGGTGTTAGCTCATTTGAGGAAGAAAAAGTTTTCAAAAGGTGAGTATAATAAACTAAAAATGAAAAAGATTGGCCCTTGCAAAGTCATTAGAAAGTTCTTCAACAATGCATATGAAATAGAGTTACCTAGTGGTGTGGGAATCTCTCACATATTTAATGTTGCAGATTTGTATCCATTCAAAGAAGGGGATGATAGTGGTCAAATAGCTGGAAATGAAGAAACAATAGTTCAAGAATGGGCAAATCAATTGCCACAAGCCAAGAAAAAGGAAGCTGAATTCATTTTGGACAAAAAGGTTAGTAAAAGAACTAGAGGCAAGGAGTATTACCAATACTTGGTGAAGTGAAAACATCATTATGTAGAGGATGCCACTACGATGACTGAATCAGACATCATCAAGCATGGAGGTACTCTTGAAGACCTTATGAACAGGAGTTCATTAGTCAAATTTCTATTCCTAGCGAGTATGATGCAAGAGCATCACCTAGGAAAACATTTGCAATTTTTGTGTAGGAACATGTAAATATTATGTAAAATTTTGTTGTTTTGGTGTGTTAGAGGTCTTAGTAGACATTAGAGGTCAATAAGGATCAAATTCTATGCTTTTTGTAGCTTCTCTAGATCATTTGATAGCATTTTGAACTTTCCCGCCAAAATGGATCCTTTTGAAAATTCAAATTTTCTTAAGGGTTTCAATGACTTTTCAAGTTATATTGGATATAGTTTTATTTGGAAAAGGGTCTCTGAGATCTAGGGATGTTCCTGAAATGTTATTTATCCTTATAACAATGTTTACTATGCCTTAAGCTTGGTTAAGACACAACCAAAGTTGAGGTCAAGAAATGGTATGTGTTTGGAGGGAATAGTTTGTTAGAGGCTTTTTAGGAACAAAAAAACTCTAGAGACCAAGAATGGAGATCCATTCGAGGTGGAAGGTGGAAATTGTTGGCCAAAATTGGCCTACATACAAAGCTTTTGCGTAGATGGACTATGCCATTCTCCTAAACCATTCATTGACCTTTTGCCTTGTATATGACCTTTCTACACCTTCCTAAATCAGGATTTCAAGGCAAAAAGTTGAGAAGTTTAAATTTGCAAGTTTCAGGGTTTTAGCATGCAAGTGGGAACAGTCAGAATAGGTCTACCAAAGCTAATTCAAAGAAGAAATGGTGGATCCAGAGTTTGAAAGGGGTTTCAAATGGTCTAAGAACATTAGTGAAGTAGTCCTGAGCAATAAAATAATCCATTGAAGGCTTCAATCAATTGTCAAGGAGCCAAACCCCTTGCAAGATTTAAGAAGCTTATACCCACTCACAAGGGACTAAACTAGTTTTGCCATAAGTCAAGCTTCCAAATCATGTAGTGAGCTATTTCAAGCATGAGCAAGGTATTCATACTATCTATCAAGGTTCATATTGATTCTTCAAGTCACCTTGATCCCTTATGGAAAAGGTAATGTGCAGATTTATATGTGTTTCCAGATGTCAAATCACTCTGCACAACACTTTTCAAACACTTTTTTGCAGGGCCAAATGAAGTCCAATCACATTCAAATTTCACATGATGGTAGCCAAATGTGGGAATAATGTGCATGCCAAGAAAGACGTAGTTAAGTTGCTCCCAAGTGCCAAAGTCGCAGCTATGAAAATTGGCTTCTAAGCTGATTTTTTACTTAGATGTCTGTGTGTTTCGAGATACCAAATCAGCGTGTGCAGTGCTTTTTGGGAGCAATTTCGCAGAGCTAAATCATGCTCTTTTCTCTTCAATACTTGTATGATGGTAGCCAAACGTCAGGGGAATACAATTGTGAAGGTGGTCGTAGAGAATTATTCCTCACTTGAAAATAACGCAGTCATGAAAACTGCGCAATGTGTAGATTGCTGTGTTCCGAAGTGTCAAATCAGCTTGCGCAACACTTTTCAAACACCATTGCGCAGGATCAAATCAAGTCCAATCACATTCAAATTTCACATGATGGTAGCCAAATGTGGGAAGAATGTAAGGGTCAAACAATTGCACAGAAAATTTGCTCCCATATGTGGAATGCGCAGCTATGAAAATTGGCTTTTGAGTTGATTTTTACTTAGTCAATTTTCTATGTTTTTAGTTTTTAGATCTGGCCAGTGCACATGTTTCAAGGTCATTTTCACATTAGTAAAGGAGGTCAAATCTTGTTCAAATTTCTTATGGTGATAGTTAAATGTCATTAGAGTGCAATGGGAAAGATAGTGCACACATATTAGATATAGTGTGTAAAATTTGCAACTATCAAAATTAGTTTTTGCGTTGATTTTTATTTTTTTTCTACATCTCCCAGTTGTTAAATCTATCCAGTGAGCACTTTTGAATCCCATTTGCACAAGACCAAATGGAGTCTAAATTCCATGAAAATTTGTATGATTGTACCTTGATGGTATGAGAAGGTAATGCATTTTGTTTGCAGTTATTGAGTTTTCAGTAAAAAGTTATGATGGTGTGAAGTGATTCTTTTGGGAAGATTTATCACTCAGCCAACGTTTCACCATAAAACACTCAGAGGGCAGGTCGCAGGGTTATTTTGATCATTTCAAAAAACTAAAAATACCCTTTTGAGTGTCTTTTCAAGAGTTTTCTGGAAATATAAGATATGATGGGTTTTGCTTATATCTTGCTCGCGGTTTTTCATTTTTCATGTTCTGAAGGTGTTGATGCGACTGTGTGCGACTGCGTGTTGGTTTTTTAGCCATATCTTTTGATTCGTAGCTCCATTTTTGATGTCGTTGGTTGCATTGGAAAGCTTATTTCTCTATATTTGTAATGATGTTGATTTCAAATTGGATAAATGTATAATTAAAATTAGTCAATGTTGCAAATAAAATGGTGGTTATTGGCCCCCAAGAAGCCTTTCTAAGCTATGTTGTGAGCAAAGCTTCAAGTTGCAGATCTAATGGAGTTAGAAATAGTTGTAGAAGTGTATTGTAGGTCATTTCTCATCAATGGAGGTTGAATAAGGTAATCAAAGTCACCCTCAAAGTCTCCAAACATTAATGCTAAGGTGACAAGCCTTCACAAAGTGTCTAGAGGCTTCTAGAAGACCAGTTGGGAGATGTGACGAATTTGGCAAGTGGGAGAGGTTAAGAGGAGTTGAGGAAGGTTTGATAAAGCAACTCAAGGCATTGAATGAGACTTCCAGAAGGGGAAGACCTTTCCTCCAAATAATGGATGATGACATCGCAGTCATAAAACACTTTTGTCCTCAAGCGCCTTTCTAGGCCAATCAATGCTCTTGAATTCCCTTTTGATCAAGGAAGATTAGAAAGCAAAGCATGATTAGTCCCTAAGGGCCAAAGATGGTGGTTGAAGTGCATTTATTGAAGATTGAAAGCTTTCTCTTCTCTTCTCTTCTATACATCTCTCTTTTCTTCTCATTGTAAAGATATACTTTCATTTGATAAGGCAAAACCTTGTCAAATTTTTTTAAAACAACCTTTGAAGTAATACGACATCATATTTTGCCTATCTCTTGCTTGCATCTAGTGCTATAGTCAGTTTGTGTATGATTGCTTTGTGGAAAGGTGTCTTTCCTTGTTAATTGTCCATCTTCCTTGCCATTTTTCAGGTATTCCACCATTGTTGCAGGTCTGAACTTGTGCTTTTTTGGTCATGAGTGAAGGTATAGTGTGAGTTTTATACTCTTCCATGCTTCATCTCTTGCCTAGTGGGCCTAGTTTTGAAAATATTGATGCAAAATGACTAGTTGGGGAGATTGTGTGAGTGAGGGTTGTCTTTGAACTGCCTTAGTGTTAGTTTTATGCAATTTGGAGTGTCCTTAAGTTTGGTGCATCACCTTATTTGTGTTTTTAGTCATCCCTTGCAACCCTTCTACCCCTTTTCCAAGCAGAATTAGTAGTTTAGGTGAGCTATGAAGAGGAACCAACCTTCTCTGGAGGTTCAACCCCATCACAGGATACCCACAGCTTGGGGTTGTTCCCATTTTGTAGCTAGGAGTGAGAGAGCTTGAACTCTCCAAGGGTGCAATTCTGTGCTACAACAAAAACAAAGGAAGAAACTTCAAGAAAGAAAAACAAGGTGTTAATACACGGGGAAACAAAGATTTTGCTTGTAATTTTGTGTTGCTTGTAGTTTTGATACAAATGAATAGAATGATGAATTATCAGAGTTCTTTATGATCTTCAGTAGCTTTTTGGTATGCAAACAATGTCATGTGGTTGTTCCTCTTAAATATAGTGTATTGTTGTGATTAGTCTTCATGTTCCAAGTAACAATATATAGTATAGACAAGATTTGAAGGCTCTGTTTTGACACAGTCTGAACAAGGAAATTGGAGATATCTTTTTGAGGTTCATTCAAGTGTTTGCGTGGTGAAGGTATAGTAGAAAGTCTCTACTTGATGAAAGTGGTCTTTTTGAATGCTCAGAATAGACTCAGAGTTTCAGATTTAACCCAAACCTCCATACAAGTTGACGCAATCCTGGAACAAGACACAAAACTCTGCTAATTACATGATATAAGTTCACCGATTTTTCAAAGCTAGAAATCCATTGGAGAAGCTGAGGTAAGATAGAATAAACCTAATCCAACCTTCAAAAGTGTTTAAAACCGTTTAAAATTCAAATTAGCCCATTATTAAAGCTCTTGGGTACTTGCAGGGTTTTAAAAACCTAAGCTAGGGGTTTGAATTTGAAAATTGAATAACTTTTGTTTCCACTGGTCAAATTTGTCAAAACTTTGAAATCTGAAGTAATTTGTTGTGCTCTACAAGAATTAGGAGGTTTTGGGATAGTACTTTTCCGTACATTATGGAATCTAAGAATCACAATGAATTAGGCCTAAAAAGAGCAAAATCTGCAAGAGACCTAATTTTGGGAGATTTCCCTTGAGAGTCTAGACTTGAAACTTTGTGTGAAGCTGTAAGGACTTAAAGGGTACTCAAAACTATTTTTAGTTTGTTTGGAACCCTTATAGATTGTCCAAACCTACAAGTTTTGTATAAAAGAAGGGCCACTAGGAAACTAAGCCTTAAAGAAGAATCTTGTATTTGATTGTGCAAACTCTCTCCCTCTGCATCATGAATGTAGAAAATAAGCTTGAAGATAGTCTCAAGGCATAGAGGTTGGGTGGAAAACTCGGGTTGGATGATGCACTGACGAACAGTTTGTTTACAACAGAGCATACGTTGAATCATGAGAGTTTAGATCCTTTCAATACAAGCCCAATCAACGAAACCTAAACTAGGTCCCCAAACCTCAAACCCATATAAAACTATAGGCTTTATGACTATACTGAAGAGGTGAATTTTTGAAGAGATATCCTAGAAGTGGATCTAAAATCATTGGTGCTCCAAATGCCTTGCAAAGTCTTGACCTAGAGGCAAGCTTCATACTAAAATATGGTCCTAAAAACTGGATCCCCAAGTAAATGTAGGCCAATGTAATCTCCAAAAGTCTCCCTTTCTAAAGGAATTGGAATTGGGAAAGAAAATGTTTGAAGGTGTTGAATATTATGACCTTAGTTTTTCTAAGGTTAACTACCAATTAGCAAAGTTCATAGAATCGAGCAAGAACATCAAGTTGTCTTTGTAAACCATTGGCAGAGTGAGAAAGGAGAACATCACTGACAAAAAGGAGTATGGCTATCACCACATCTTGTAAATTGAAACCATCATTTGCCTGGGTGCATTGTCAAATGAAATCCTCTAGCTCATCGACATAAATGTTGAAGAGGGTTAGAGAGGGGGCATCCCTACTTGATACCAATGGTACTCTTCATAAAGCTAGAAAGACCATGAGAGGTATGAAACTTTCCGCCAAATTCTCATAGAGCCTCCAAGTGGCGGTAATGACAGAATCTGGAATGTCGACATCACACAACTTATAGAAGAGTTGATGTTGAGGCACTGAGTCAAAGGCTTTCCAAAAGTCAACAAAACAACTAAAGACTTTGGAAGATTGGTAATGAGCCTACTCAATGATAGCCCGAATTGTAAAGATGTGGTCATTTGTTTGCTATTCTCTCTTGAAATCGGCCTGCCACCTACTCTTAGATTATCCCTCCCCAAGTGCTTTGAGAGTTACATGTCTAACACCATGGCATAAAGGTTGGAAAATGTATGCTCAATCATAATGGTCTTGTAGTTACTAGGGTTGGAGCTATCCCTTGACTTAAGAATGGGATGGATTATTGCTAGGAATAAGAGCGAGGAAAACTTGAGCAAACAACCTCATTACAAAATTTTGCCAATGGGAAAGCAAAGGAATCCACACCATATTTGAGAAACGTAGCATGAAGGCCCTTGCAATCCACTATTTTTTTGGTAGATAACTTCTGAATAGCTCTCTTGACTGTATTGGCAAAGAAACAATAGAGGATGATGGTGGGTTGGAGACAATGACAACAGGCTGCTCTGGATGTCGTGGAGAAAACCAACATAGGAAACCCATGCTTGGGGATCTATGTCAAAAGCGGGGGTCTTCCTTAAGGGGAGAGGGTGCCATAAGGTCTTATGCGAATGGTGAAAGGCAGCAAGGAAAACAAGTTGTCTATACGTAAGAAACTCACGTTTCTTTCGTCGGAGAAGACAATGATAATCTATACAAGTGGTGGGTATAGAGGGAGGATCATGGGCTAGGTTAAAATGAAGCCTTCGATGTAGGCATTTACACTCATCATAGGGCAGGACCCATGGGGATGAAGTGAGCTAGAATAGTGCACAATGTGGGGGTAGGAGTCAAGGGCTACATCCCACAGGGCATGACGTCAAAACTCATACATGGAGTCTGCAGTGGAGAAAGGAAGGGAATAGTATCCAAACATAAGTTGGGAAAGTTGGGCACCATAGTCAATGGTGTACTCATCATCAAAGTGGATCGTTGTGTGGGGAGTGTTGTCGGGAGTCATCCATGCTCGGTTGAGGGAGATGCCATTCAAGCTTAGGAATTCCTGTAAAAAGGTTTGCCCAACTTGTGAGGGATCAATAAGCTTAGGTAGGCCATGAACCCAAGGGTTAAGGGCCTTGGCTTGCTGTATTCTCTCCTCATCAAATTTGGCTTGGACAGCCATTTCGACAACTGGAGGGGCCTTTTTCCCTTTAATTATTTGGACCCACAATATTTCTTCATCAACTTGTTTTTGGATGGATTGTTGATGAGTTGTGATTTCCTGCTTTAAAGTCTCATGTTGGTTAAGTATATCAGATTGTTTGTTTTAAATCTCGTGAACCAAATCCTGAAGCTGCTGAAAGTGTGGAGCATCTATAACTGGGCCTTGAGACTTCTCAAGTAAAGTAATCCTCGCCCTCAAGTCGGCAATGATAAGGTCTTTCTCTTGTAACTGTTATTTGAAGAGTGACACGGTCTGGTCTTTCTCTTGCTGCTGCTATTTGAAAAGTGAAAGGAGTTTCTGAAACTCAGCGCCCATTGTTTCAATAGCAGAATTCCTGCTGCACAATCTGCTGTATCGGATCTTGGGGGTCATGACAGCTCGGGTTTTGGGTCCTTCAAGCTAGGATCTCCATATTTTGAATTGCAGCCAAAGTATGCTCAGTGATTTTGTCAAACACTTGGCAGCCAACCCAAAAGTGCCAAGTGCATTGTGTCGAACAGTAGATAGTCAGCATAAAATTCCCAAAGCTTTGTCAAAACGTGATCGAATCCGTGGCCTAGGGCCCTTACTGCCACAAACTGCATGCTGTCTGAAGCTGCCCACATTTCCGTCTGAGGCAACTGTAGAAATATAGGATTGTAATGCTATAAAGTTGGACCTTATGTAATGCCTAAAATCATTGTTATATAAGTGAAATCTGAAACAGCTGGAAACTACAATTTGAAACTCATGAAAAACTGACATAAACTTCAAAAAGGAACACTTAAATCTGTGGTTGTAATATTGCTGGAAATAGAGGAAAATAGTATAGAAAAGAAATAGATTTATTTTACAAAGTGGATGCTGACTTAGTCCGAATCCAGGGCAGTATGGGCACTTTCTTGGCCAAACCGAATATTCAGACCTATGCAAAAAAGCTTCTTTTCTCCAATACATGTCCTACTTTACTATCTAACAGTCTAGACTCTATTTATAACTTTTTCCCATCATTGGCTCTTTTGCTTCTTTCATGTGGGATAACTAGTTTTCATGTATAAATTAATCTAATAAACCAAAACGCAAATGGAGCCACAAGATTGGGCCCCATGGACTTACAAAAGAAGGAATATTAAAAAACAGTTCCTAGTGGACCCATACAACTGGTTTCATTAGGTCCACAAGATGCTAATGTTTAGTGCTGAAGGTTATTATTATTGAGCTTTGTAATAGTTCCCCCTCCTTGAATTGTTTTTCCCCCGAAGCGATTGTAGAGCTGGGTGTTTTGGTATTTCTGGACCCTACCATGTGGCTTCCTCCAATGATAGATCCTTTCATTGAATGAGATATTCTGATATACCTTAGTTCTTAACTTCTTTTTCTGGAGCTTCCAATTTTTTTTTAGGGAGTCAAAAACATGTCCATCATCAAGGGGAGGGAAGGGGGTTGAAGTTTTGACATCTTTCCCTACTACATTTTCAAGAATGAGACATTAAAGATATTATGCACTCGAGTTCCGGGAGGCAGCTCAAGAGTGTATGCAACCTTTCCTGCACATGCCAAAATTTTGCAGGGCCCATAGTAACAAGGCCCAGGTTCCTCTGCCCCCTTTTCTTTATAGGTTAGTAACTTCAAGAAGACCCAATCACCTATCTCAAACTCTCTCACTTCAGTGCTGGTCCTATCTTGAGATTTCATTCTATCTTGGTCCACCTTCAAGTTTTCTTTTAGTTGCTTCAAAATTCACTGATTTTCTTCAAGCAAGGCACAGATAGCTGACACGTGTGTCATCAATGGTCTAATTAATAAACAAGGGAGGATCATAATCTTATGAAGCCTTGAATGATGACGCCCCAATAGATGTATGACATGTTGTTTTGTGCCAATTCTCCTCCAAATGCAACTATTTTGGTCAAGAGGTTTCTCAAGAACTCCTCCATCTACATTTTAACAATTTATGTTTGTCCATATACTTGAGGGTGATAACTAGTACTTGGAGTTATTTCAATGCAGTTAAACAACTCCTTCCAAATAATACGTGTAATATTGGATCTAAATCCCTAACAATGTTCTTTGGGCAGCCTACAAGTACGCTCAATAAACAATTCAACAACTTGTGAAGCTTTATAAATGCTTGCTACCTCCATGTAAATAAAATGGACACATTTTGTCAACCAATCAACCATTATATAAATTGCGTATTTTCCTTCCACTTGTAGTATGTCAACAATAAATTCTAAGCTAATGGATTCCCGTGTTTGGTTGGGATTGGACAAGGGTTGCAACAGACACGGGCTTCACACATTCTGTAATTTATTCCTTTGGAAAGTTTTGCACGAAGCCACATTTGAAGTTTTTTACATCTTTTAATCCCCTCCAAAAAAAAAAATCATGTCATAATAGGTTTTAAAGAAGTCAACATGAGTATCAATATGTGAGAAATTACATTATTCTAGTACCTTCCTTTTAAATTTAGAGTTTGGTACAAGACAAGCAATTCTTATAAAAACTCAGATCACTTGAAAATGCATACTTCTTGTCCTCTTAGGTTCTTTCTGGTTCTTGCAACATAGCAGTCGTGATTTCATCTTTTTCATATTCAGCCAATATTTCTTCTTCCCATCTTGGTTTCACCACAGATATTGCATCCAACTCGGGTAACCTTGATAAAGGATCAGCAACAACATTATTTATGCCTTTTGTATATCGAATTTTAAAATCACAACTCTGTAGTTTGCTTACTCATTTTGCTGCTTGTAAACTCAGATTGTTTTGGGACAATAAATATTTCAGACTTTGGTGATCTGTTCGGATAAGGAAGTGCTGCATCAACAAATATATGGCTTGAATTTCTCTATAGCATGCATAAGGGCTAATTTTTTTTTATCATAGATGCATAAAAGCTTCTCCTCCTATTTTTATTTTCTGCTTTCAAAAGAAATAGGCATGGTAACAAGGTTCACAAAGTTTGGTGGTCTTGAGAAGGTGAAATGTTCACCAGAGTTCTTGATTTCAAAAAGGTTTGGAAAGGTTCAAAGCCATATAACATACAAAATTATACATAACCACAGAAATAGAATATGAAAGTGATATAAAAGAAATAATTCAACGTCCAATATTCATAGTAATTCAAAATTTGACACATCACACTATCATATTTTTTTTAGAGAATTGTACTCTTTTTTGAGTTTCCATAGTTGTGGCCATTGGGCCACTAGGCTCTAAAATGGCATTTTAAAAAATCGAATTTTTTTTTTTTTTTACAAGATCTAAGTCATGATCATTGATACAATTTAAACCAACATTTTTGATCCAATGAATTTGCACTGCCACTACAGTATTCACTATGTCCAAGGTTTTCAAAGCATGCAAGATGGAAAAGAAAGTTTTCATGACCAAAATGAAGGTTGACGTCGCAGTCGATGTGTTGGCTTGACATTGGTAGATTTGATCTAATACCCCTATGCCTATCCTCTAAGCATCACATTCCACTATAAAGGGTTGTGAAAAATCTGGAAGGGCAGTACAAGGCTAGTAGTCATGATTCATTACCTCATTCATATTTTGGGATACAATTTCTGTTGCCTCTGTCTGTTTGAATTAATATTTTTGAGAGCTCCAAAACCCTTGACAAATCTCCTATAGAAATTGCACAGTCCATTGAATCCCCTCAACTGAATCACGTTTTTAGGAGTTGGCCAGTCGAGGATAACAGTGACTCCGTCCTTGTTAATTATATATCCCAAATACACAGGCTTGTTCAATGCATAGTGGCATTTTGGTTCCTTTGCAAATAATGAGTTTAAACTCAATATTTCTAAAATAGTTTCCAAATGATCCTCAATATTTTGTCTATAGACGAAGATATCTTCAAAAAAGAAACGAACTTCCTCAAATAGGGCTTGAAAATTTGGCTCATTGTACCTGGGACATTGGTCAGCCCAAAAGGTATCACCCAAAATTCATAGTGGCCATGATGTGCTCTGAATGTTGTCTTAAGCTGGTCTCATTCCATCACACCCGTATTTGGTGTTAATCAGATCTCAAATCAATCCGTGTAAGCACTGCTGCACCGTGTAGCATAGCCAATGGTTCATCTATGTGTGGAATGGGAAATTTGTTCGTGATGGCCTTTTTATTCAATTGCTTGTAGTCAAACAATACATATAGGGAAGGAACGTTCTTTCTTTTTTATTAAAACTACATGACAGGCAAAAGGGCTCATGTTATGTATTATACACCCTATATCCGATAACTCTTGGACTATTTTCTCAATTTCATCCTTAAATAGCTTGGGATACCTGTAAGGAGGAACAATAACTAGTTTGGACCCTGATTCCAACTTGACAATGTGTTCGTTTTCTCTATCTGGAAATAGCCTTGGTGGTAGGTCCTTGCAAATATTTGCATATTCATCAATCAACAGCTGCACTTCCTTTTCTCTATCTAGACTTCATGTTTACACTTTAACATGCAAACATGGAAAAAAATGACATAATTCACCTTTTGAAAGTTGTTTGTCCATTTGATTACCTGAAATCAGTTTTTTTGCAGGTGTTGGACATCCTCTAAGTGTAATCAGCTGCTGCCTTTCCTGAAATTTGATGTACAAATTATCAATATTCATATGAAATTCACCCAAGGTCATTAAACCATTGCACTCGTACGACCACATCAGCCCGTGGCACTGCATAGAATTTGGAGTTTAATTCATAGCTATCCAGTTGTAATTTAATGCCCTCTATCATTCATTTCCACTCCGTCATGTTGTCATTGGTTGCTGACACCTGAAAACTTTGTAATAGGACAACCTTCGGACTAGTGGATGTCACCAATTTTGCATCTATGAAATTATAGGTGCTCTCAGAATTGATGATATTTGCCATTTTTTTTCCCTTCACTTTACTTTTTACTTATAGTGTTTGATATTTGGTGATTCCCATATTGGTAGCGGGTGAAATAGTGGGCATTTCATTCTGATTGGGGTCTACTATATGGGTGTTTTCTTTCCCTTATGTTGTTTTTTCATGATCAGTCTGAGCCATCTCCTTATTTTCTTCATCCACAACTTTAATCTTATGGATCCTTCTAGATGATTTATACTTGTGTCTCTTTGACCATACCCATACCTCTTTACAATTAAAACCAAATCCCTTTGAGTATAAACCGACAATGACAGCAGGGCCTACCATTCTTCCCTATTTCTGTCCAACTGAATTAAGGGGGAAATTAGTCTTTACATTACCTTTTGATTCCTCCTTTGCTGCCAAGCTGATTTCGGGCGGGGGACGGGGGGAGAGGGCGGCGGCGGGGGCAAGGGGAGGACGGGTGGGTACTTTTTGCTGCAAATCGACTCCTAACCACCTCCAAGTAGGTTTTTGTTTGTTGGATGGCTTCATCAAAATAGAATAGCTAGCTTGGCGAGATTCCACAGAGTAGTATGACACTACTTGTTTTTGCTTCATATTCTTGAGAACCAAGAAGATTTGTGTATGCCTCAAAAATTATGATAAAAAATTGTAACAAGTTGATCCCATGTAGCAAGCTAACTTGGTAAAATTGTAACTAGCTTGGTGAAATTCCCTAGTGTAGTATGCCACTATTCCTTGCTTCATATTATTGAGAACCGAGACGTGGAAAAGCCTCAAAATTATAACAAAAAGTTGTAAGAAATTGATCCTATGTGGCTATTTCACATTGATAACCCATATCATCCTCTTTTTGTTCACGCCTAACCAGTTGTGACCAATCAAATGTAGGTCCATCAAGATGTAAGGTGGCAAATTGTTTTTTTTTCAAGTCCTCGAAAGAAATGGCATAGCTAATGTATCCAAGCCTTGAGTTTATTAATCTCCCCACTGACCCCATCAAACTTTGGAAGAGGAATTTTCTCAAGCAACCTCTGATTAATACAATTTCTTTCTTGGTTCTCTTGATTACCGTGATTTCTTTGATTGATCAACTTTCTAGCTGTTTTAATGGAAAATGAATTACAATTAAATTGCAACACAAATAATCCTAAAGATTTAGTGTGGTCAAAATAAATGTAAACAATAACATATAATTAATTAATTAATTCCAAGTATGTAGCAATAAATGACAAAGGGGGTTTAGACTCTTATATTTTCATTGTGGTGATCTTTCATGTTGGCTTGGTGCTCCTATCCCTAGTCTCCAATACCACAATAGGGATAGGGATAGGGTTAGGTAACAGGGTATGGTTTTAAAAAAAATTATTAAATTTGAACATATCAAATATTAAAGAAAAACTAACCCTAACCTTGGATTAGGTTTAATTTTTAATATCTTAAAAAAATAATAAGGGTTAGGTTTAATTTTTAATATTTGAAAAAAAACTAACCCTAGGTTAGGGTTAGGGAACAAGTATGTCTTTTGAAGTTTTTATTAAATTTGAACATATTAAATATTAAAAAAAATCAATCCTAAACCTCATAGGGTTAGGTTTGGATTTAATTTTTAATCTTAAAAAGAACTTTTAGGGTTAGGGTTAGGGAACATGTATATTTTTTATAGTTTTTAATTTTATTAAAATTAAATATTAAAAAACCTAACCTTAAACCTCTTAGGGTTAGGGTCAAGGTTAGGGAACAACTATATTTTTTATAATTTTTATTAAATTTGAACATATTCAATATAAAAAAAACCCTAACTTGGTTTTGTTCAATGTCAAGTGAAAATCTTGATTTTTTCTTTGAAAATATCGGACCTCTTGCTGAAAATCTCGAAGCTCTCCTTATTCCTCAAACTGTTTTTCAAAACTCTTCTCTTCGACGGTTAAAATCTATGAAAATGAAGCAAAAACAAACAAAAAAAATCCTTTTTCATATATTTAACCGAAAAAACGTGAATGGAAGTTTAAATTACGATTTGAACGGGTTTAAATCTCGATTTTTAAAAATTTGTGATTTTTATGCGATTTTTTCACAATTTTTAACGATTTTCAATGCTTCCCTATTGGTAGGGGTTTGACTGCTAATAAACCATGGTTTTTTACGGGAAACAAGCATTTTTGGTGGTGATTCAAGATTATTCACGAGTTCTGCTTTTGTGCTTTTGATAAATCACAAGTAGAATTTTTCCTATAAATCGACAATTTTTGTTGAGTAATAACATAGATTACTCGGCAAAAATTGTTGATTTATCGCCGCGACTTGCCCAAGAGAGGATAAAAGCACATAATGAAAAAAAAGGATTTTATGCTTATTTATGCGTTTTTTCCTTGCGATTCGTGAATACAGTGCATAGTTAGTGGAGCTAGGGTTCTCTGGTGATTTCTAAATCTATGCAATGGAACACCTCGACAAATAGTCTAATTTCCATGAGAAGATAAAGGAAAATAACATGTTACAAGGTTATAACAAATGACGGTTTATCGTTCCTAGGCCCTGTTATAGAACAATATACATAAAGTATCTCCACAAGATAGTCACTTTTGCATTAATTCTCTCTAATCATTTCAACAATGAGGGAGGATATTTTCTTTGCAAGCTCTGTGCAGCCTTGCTCAATGACTTTGCAATCAAACATCCATAAAAAACACATAGATTCATGGTGATGTATACCAGATAAAAGAGCAGTATCTCGGTCTTGCTTAATAACACAACTCTAGGTTGAGATGGACTATTTGTTGGCATTGAAACATATATTATAAATTAAAATCTCATCAAAAGAGGTATCGATCTAGTCCCTTTTCCCTTCAATCTCTTTCAATGCAGATGAACATGCATCAAAGTGCTCCATATTTATGGCATTGAAAGTAGCAGTGTAACATTAATCAAAGAATCATAGTCTCTTTCAATGTAGATGAACATGCATCAAAGTGCTCCATATTTATGGCATTGAAAGTAGCAATATAACATTAATCAAAGAATTAGAGTCTCAGAGTGATTGACAGTGGTAGATTACTGCATACTGATAAAGTCAGTGGAGTCTAGGGTTTTCATTGTTCAACGTTGTCTCGAGGAATTTACATCTCTACATTCATTTCTCATGTCATTTAACAATGTTTTACATTTCATTTATGTTTTATATGTTTTTTGAAGTGACGATAAAGTTGCTGAGTAATGTCGAGTAATTGTCGAGAAACTCTCGAGCCCTGAGCACAAGTCAAAATTTTGGGTTGCCGAGTACGAGTTTTAAAACTATGGATAAGACTATTATCCTGTCATTCCGACTTTCAAAAGTCCATGCTATTTGGGGTTCTTGCCCCCCCACATGGCTATTTGTATTGGTACCTTAGTCACATGGGTTGGGACTTTACTGCTTTGGGTTTGTGTAATGTCGTTTTTTTTGAATTAATTAAATCGGAGGCCCTAAAACCTATTTTTATATCTGGTGAGTTAAGGGGGGATTTAAAAGGAAAATAATTTAATAATAATTTATTAAGTTGTCCAAAAAGGTACTTTAAGTTATAACTTTGAAAAATGACAATTTATTATTATTGATTGGGGCCAAAAGTAAATATTGGATACATGGCCAAAAAGTAATTAATATTCATAAATTGGAAAAAGGTGAATCTTCAATTAAGAAAAATATTAATTTCATGTAGGGTTGGAATGGAAAAAGTGAATAACAAAAAAAAGAGTGGAAAAGAAATCATTTATTTATTCAAACATTTTTATAAAACCCTTGTTTTGCAAATTTGGGGCAACAACTTCAATATTTTATACAGAGGATGAAAATCCTCATGTGCACAGGTTGGGGATGAAAACCCTCAAACCCATTTGGTAATTCCATTTAGGGATTACACCAGAGCTTTTAGATTCAGAGGAAATCCATCACATAGGTGTAGAAAGGCTGATTTATGGCGGTGTATGGGGCTGTAATAGTTCAGAAAATTATAAAAATATTCTCCTACAGTGACTTTTCAACTTGACATCACTATTTGTGACGTCACTATTTAAGGCGTCACTATTGCCGATGTCACTATTCATGTCACTACCTAGGCATTGACTTTTATACGCTAGGGTTTGACTTTGTTGAGTTGGTCGTTGGTTTTTAAGGGCTACCGTACCATTTTGAAGGTTGTCGTACTACTGCAACTAAGATTTATTGTTGACGTATTGTTTAGGTGTTGTTTTCAACTAGGGTTTTTAGGAAATATTCAATCTTTATATCTTTTGATGTACTATTCCGGAACATTTCTAGTTAGGGTTTTAATAAAAGATTCCACCTTTATGTGTTTTCAGGATATGTCAGGCTAGGGTTTGATAAAAAATTCAAAAAATAATTAGTATACGACTTTATTATGTTGTACTTTTTCAGTGTTCAATAAAGATTCAATTAGGTTTCCAGATATCAGTTTGCTTTGTGTTATTATCTATTATTGGGTGAAAATCCAGATTTGAATTCAATAACAAAATAAGGGTTTCACGACAAATCTAAAATTGTTCTTATTTATCCAAAAATGGATATTTCAGTGGTATTAGAGCCATTTTTTTGCCAACTTGTGAACCATGGGGTCACTACATAAGGATATTATGGCCAATTTTGATTTATACAAAACTCTTCCAACAGAGATTTGAACAAAAATCTCTTTTACAGACTTTATGGAGTTATGGAGTCACGAAATGGAAAAGGGCACTATGAGGAAGTGTGGGCAGATGGAAGAGAGATTCAAGGTCTGAACCTCAAAATCCTACTGAGGAGCAAAAGGAACTCCACATGCAAGTCGAAGGTAGAGATTTTTTGATAGTAGAAAATGTTTTATTTAATTCTAATGACTGCATGTATCAACAAATGAATGATGAAGAATTGTGAAGGTGAAAGCACCATTTGTTGATTTCCCAAAGAGTTCAGCAGAAAAGAAGGGTAAAAATTACATATGTGAGGCAGAATTTAATGACCCACCATCATTAACAAAGGTGGATCCTAGGGTTGAAAGGAAACCAGTCATCTTGCAAGCAAGCACGGAAGATGTAATGAGGACCCAACAAAGGTGTGATGAATGGCTAAGGAGAGCTAAGGAAGCTAAGTTGATAGCCGCCTAAGCAAAACAACACCTGCGGGAAATTAGGGCAAATGATTTTCCATTGATGATGAGGAAAGAGGGAGAAATCATGTAGCATGAACCAAAGAAAGAAGAAAAATCCGATTTGCAAGATGGTGGAGAGAAGTTGATCGTTCAAACCAAATTTTGGATGATAATGTTGATTTTCAGCTTGCTGGATTTTTCGTAACAGCAACTAATGGTAAGCAAGTTGATTATCTTCATATCAAGGGTTTATTGCATCACCCTCATACTATGCCCTTACAATGTTTTGGTCATCGTGAGAAGTATTCTAACAATGTTGAGAAGATGAAGGGTACCAAATGGAAAGAGGATCTTTTCCAAGAAGCCCCTATCCATTTTCCGAGCATTCGTAGGATCGAGCCATTACTATATTAGATGCATTTTCAGGATAACAAAGAACTATTCCAGCCTTGCCATCATTCAAAGAATGATATGGAAATTTCTGCAACCAAAGCTAGTGTCAGACCTTCACAAGAAAATCATCACTGCCATGTACCCCTGGACAAGCTATAGATCAGTAGTGAGTCAGTGACACAAATCAAAAGCTCTGTCCCTGTCCAAAAACCAATACATTGAAAGATATGACTGAGGATCTGATGTTTAATAATGTTTTGCCTGAAGAGAAGATCCCGATTCAAGATGAATACACTCCATGTACTGAGCTCTATCTCCCTGGAAATATCCAACAAGTAGACAATACAAATAATACTATTTGTGGTGATAGTTGCAATCCTGCTTTCTTTGCTACAGTATCTAAACTATTAGATAATAAAACAAGTCTTCCTTCTGCACGTGGTACACTAAACAATGAAACTTTGGTTTCTCGAAGGACCATTATGGGAAGTGTCTAGAACTCATTAAAACATCAAAGTTGCAAAATACAGTCTTTTGATAAAAGTGTTGGGAAATTGAGAAATAAAACAAGTGATATAGATGTTGCAATTGGACTTACTGTAGCAGCGGCTGAAGCATTAGTTATTTCAAATTTACTGGAAACTTGTAGGTTATCTGAAAGCATTGATTCTTTTGAAATAGTGGAAGCTGCCATTAAACTTAAACAAGCACGACAAATGTGCGGCCTTGACAGATTTTCAGATTTCTCCTCTGGACCCTATGGATGGGGGTGATGACTCTTGTTTGGATGAATTAGATGATGATTTCATGGAAGATGCCTTTGCAGATGTTGGCCTTTGCATAATAGAAAGTACAGTGGCTCCTTTTGGTCTATGCTCTGCTGATGTATTTAAGTCTGAAGATGCTAAAAGAATCACACAAAAAGAACCGTTCTTTCTTATGTGCAAGTGAAGAACGTGGAGATGTTTCTGAAGGGATGAGCTTTACTCCTTCAAAGCTAGAACTGAAGATTAGGGGCTCTGATGATAATAAAGATGATGGCATTCTTGTTTCTACAGCTACAACTTCCTTTTCAGATACAATTGTTCTGAGGTGCCCTAATAAGGTTAATAATGATAAAGGCCAACTGAGTGATAGTGTGGGCAAAACACATATTGACCTTGAGTTTGCTGTTGGGTCGACTATCAATAATGGTGTAAATACTAAACCAAGTGAAAGCGATCTGTTTGCTGGAAGTATTACAAGATTTTCAGAAAATAGTCTTAACAAGGATATGTGCTTTATAAGATTAGAACAAAAGTCACCATCCACAACATTTGAGAAATATGATAAAGATATATCTTTTCAGACTGAGTTTCTGTCTATGGAAAACCTGGTTCACTGTTCACATAAGTCAGGAGATGAAGCAGTACAGATTGTAGCTGCAACCCCATATTGTGATAATGATACAGTTGACAAGGGAATGAACTGCGAAAGTGAAAATTAAATTTCCATTGATGTACAATCAGATGTGATAAGCTCTCCATCCTGGCTCCATCTCACAGGAAATCAAGTCGAAGACATTATGAGCCATGGGATTTCTCAAATTTCTGATTCTCTAGAGTGGCAGAGCCAAATTCAAGCTGGACATTCTTATACAGAAGGATTAGAAAATGCATGTGACACACAAAATATAAGAATACCTTTGATCAAGTGCCCAAGACTGTTTGTTAGCTGGTGGTTTGGAGGTTGGACAGGATTGGAAATGGAGACAAATAAAAATGTTGTGGTCACTATGCGTGTGCAAAAACCTTTTGTGGAGGAGACTAGCTACTTGATAGAGACTTTGGATATGGATATAGAGGATGTGCTGCACGAGTGCAATCCTTTTCCCTAAATTCATAAAGTTGCCATTAAATAACTTTTACCATGTCTCAGACATGTACATACAAGATCTAAGTAGCACTAACAACGAAGTATTGTCTAGTTTGACACAAAATATTGCAAGGTGCTTGTATTCAGCTTTGTATGATCCCCTGTGTTCTATAGTGCCTTGCAGCATTCCCCAGGAAGATGATCTCCTTACCAAAAGAACAGATGCAGACATTCAGGAATTAGATCCAAATTCTTATGGTAAACTTCATACAAATGCCCCTCAGCAACTCCAGGATTTAAGATCTACTTCTGTTAATAATGATTGCTATGCCCAGGCAGCAGTGAAATGGAACCTGCAACGACAGCTTGTTCACGAATCTAGCCCCCTTCAAAGGAAGATTACAGATTTTGTGCAGCTGATAAATAGCTTATCAGAATGAGGAAGTCACTCCTACGGCTGGTGTAGCACAAAATGGGCAGCTCCAAAGATTTTGGGAGACTTAACTGAATCAATTGCTGGTGCAATATTCGTGGACTCTGGGTTCAACACAAATCCTGTTTGGACTGCTATCGAGCCACTGTTGGAACCCAATGTGACCATCCGATTCATGAGTTACAGGAGTCATGCCAAAAGAAATTTTATAAATTGACATTTAGTACAACTCCAAATGAAGGGATAGTTTCTACAAAAGTTCAAGTTCATGTAGGGGATGATATTTACTCTGACACTTGTGATGGCTCAAATAAAAAAACAGCAAAAGAAGAATTGCATGGAATGCAAAGAGATTAGCAGCAAATTATCTTCTACTAGTTTGCAGGTAGAGAAGCTGCAGAATGATGTTTTACAGCTTCAAGGAGGAGAGGAGCTAAGAAGTCAATTGCAGGATCAAACTGAGCAGAATACAGTGCTAGAATCAGAAGTAGAGGGATTGTATGAAGTCCTACAATCTACCCGGTTAGACAATATACTGTTAAGAGAGGCAGCAAAGGAGCCATTTCAACAGAACATAGATTGCTTTGGTTTGAATTATATATCTATTGGTAAAGAGTTGTTTTATGATCTTCAACTTGATGTCAAGCGCTGCAAGGAGGTTTTTGCTTCTGAAGACGTGGATGGTTTTCAAACTCTGTCTAGATCCCAGTTGATTCGTGATTCAACTATCATGGATTCACGCAGTAGCACTGTTGGAGAAGCGTTACTTGGTGCAGAGCTTCCAATTCCCCATTATATCTAAGAAGCGCAATAGAAACTAACTACCACACAAGGAGGATTAGAAGAGACATAAAGATTGGTTTGGAATCTTGGTATTTGCAGAACGGTTTAGGCATTGCTTGAGGACAAACAACTTTGAGAAGGGTGGACTGTAATGTCCTTTTTTTTTTGAATTAATTAAAATGGAGGACTTGAAGTCTATTTTTATTTCCAATGAGCTAAAGGGGGATTTAAAAGGAAAATAATCTAATGACAATTTATTAAGTTGTCCAAAAAGGTACTTCAAGTTATAACTTTGGAAAAAGACATGTAATTTATTATTATTGAATGGGGCCAAAAGTAAACGTTGGATACATGGCCAAAAAGTAATTTTATTTTAGGGTTGGAATGGAAAAAGTGAATAATAAAATAATGGAGTGGAAAAGAAATTATTCATTCATTCAAACACTTTTACAAAACCCTTGTTTTGCAAATTTGAGGCAGCAGCTTCAATATTTTACACAAAAGACGAAAACCCTCATGTGCACAGGCTTGGGGATGAAAACCCTCAAACCCATTTGGTAATTTCATTTAGGGATTACACCAGAGCTTTTAAATTTAGAGGAAATCCATCACATAGGTGCAGAAAGGCTGATTTATGACGGTGTATGGGACTGTAATAGTTCATAAAATTATAAAAATATTCTCTTGTAGTGACATTTCAGCTTGATGTCACTATTCATTGCATCACTATTCATAGTG
Organism: Torreya grandis; assembly: GCA_037957365.1. Classification (NCBI taxonomy): domain Eukaryota; kingdom Viridiplantae; phylum Streptophyta; class Pinopsida; order Cupressales; family Taxaceae; genus Torreya; species Torreya grandis. Next base: position 3,570,692 of record JARHVA010000473.1, read on the forward strand.
TCACTATTCACATCACTTTTCATGGCATTGACTTTTATGTGCTAGGGTTTGACTTTGCTGAGCTGGTCGTTGGTTCTTAGGGGCTGTCGTACTATTTTGAGGGTTGTCCTACTGCAACTAGGATTTATTGTTGTCGTGTTGTTTAGGTGTTATTTTTAGCTAGGGTTTCAGGGAAAATCCAATCTTTATACCTTTTGATGCTGTCGTATTGTTCCAGGGCATTTCCAGTGAGGGTTTCAATAAAAGATTTTGTCTTTATACATTTTCAAGTATGTCAGATTAGGGTTGAATAAAAAATTCAAAAATAATTAGTATATGACTTTATAATGCTGTTGTACTTTTCTAGTATTCAATAAAGATTCAATTTGGTTTTCAGTTATCAGTTTGCTTTGTGTTATTATCTATTATTGGGTGAAATGAATTGAATAACAAAACAAGGGTTTTACGGCAAATCCAAAATTTTACGTTATCGGATACGCCTGTAAGCCCCAACGGGTACATATACGGGTACGGTACATTTGGGTATGGGTAAGAGGGGCAGTACGGTAGCCCTATGCCCAGAGTATGCCCTGGCCCCTGCGAGTATGGTTGGGTACGTCTGAGGACGTACCTGAGTGTACCCGCAGGGGTTGGGGCGTGTTGACACTGTGGATTGCACCCTCTGAAGGGAGGCTCAACTCTCTTCCTCCACGTGGCACAATGGAGACATTCCTCTTGCTATGGGTTGCAAACATGAGGGATGAATCTCTAGATTAGGGGCTAGCTCCCTTTGATGCACCTTGAGGCCCTGGATGTCTTATTGCTAACAATGGGGGGGGTGAAAAGAGAGAGAAATACTGAAAACATAACCTAACTAATGCGGTGATGCACCAAACTGGTTGGTCTACTTAGCTTTGACCTACACTTTACACCAGAGATAAGCAAACATACACTTCATTCAAATGAGAACCTTTCCTACATCAGTGTTTCAACAGGGGATCTTATGGAGATACAGGGAGGAATAACTACCAGAGGTGTTCTAAGACACACTATGGACAACTTGTTCACATGCGCCTATACTCCGAGCTGGACACTTCTTGTTGCCCTGCAAGAGAACTCACAATACACTAGATATGTTGGCATAAACTTATGAAAGCATGAAAAGGAAATGATTTAACATAAGAGAAAACCATAGACATGCAAAAGTGCAAGCTCAAATGGAGGTAAAAATGCTTCTTTTGATTCAAGGTAATTTCTTCAGGGCTTCGCCATACAATGCTGAGAGATATTTTCTCCAATGAGAAACAAATATTTAGAAAGCTTGGAAACAGATAATTGACAAGTCAAAGGATGGAAACCCATGCTGAGTTAACACTTCTGCAGAGACCACATGCCCGTGCTGCTACCGTATCCTTCCAATTGCGTATGGGAGAGCCATGTTGTAGGTGTCCAAGTCGCTGCCCTTGGTGTCCTAGGCCTGCAAAAGCATGGGATACTCCTAGCTCTTGACAAGGCCATCCCCAAGTTATGTTGACTAGGCCATGCTCTCTTCAATGCTGAGCGCAACTGGCTGTGCATTAATGGCGAAGCACAAAAACACAGGTCGCTCTCCTCTGTAGTTCTAAAACCAATCCTTTTATTGGTTTTTGGTAGAGATTGTTTCACCTAAGTGCATTTACTCCTCTTGCTGATGACACCTGTGCCACCTGCCTTGGTCTGGTTCATCCTCGGGTCTGCGCTTTGACTTGTCACGCCACTTGGAATGTTTTGAGCTTTTGTTTTATTGTGCACGTGGCCGCATTCTGGTTACCCACCTTGTTTTTTCTTACTTTTCTATTTCCCTTTTGTCCTTAGCCATTCAGGCTCTTGGGCGCTTGTTATTTTCTCCCAGGTTCCTTTCTTTGTTTGATCGTTCATTCATTCTTCGGGCTTTCGGGATTTTGGTTCCAAATTCCTTCGATTCCTTCGAACATTTTGTCCGAAGGAATTCTCTTTTGGGCTCGCACTCTTTGGCTTTCTTTTGGTGGGTCTTCGGTCTTTTGGTTCTGAATTCCTTCCCAACAGCTAGTTTATCACCCTGAAGTTGACGTTCACGGGCCCGTCACTCACATTTGAATCCCAATGACTAGTTTATCATCCTGAAGTTGACGTTCATGAGCCCGTCACTCACTAGCACAATTCTGTTGGCATTTTTGCAAATGAACTTTTCCGAAGGGAAAGTGCCCCTTCGGAAAGATTGAAATGGTCCTTCGGAATAGTGAAAATGACCTTTGCCTTTAGAAAAAATACCTTTAGAAAAGCTGCAATGGTCCACTTTGAAAAGAAAGTGACCCTTCGGAAAAATGGAAATGGTCCACTTTCATGACCAAGTGCCCCCCCACAAAGACACCTACCCTTCAAACTTTTTGTGACTGTTGAATTTCTTCGGACGAAATGTTCGAAGGAATTCGACCTTGGCTTTTCTTCTTCGGTATTCCTTCGGACAAAATGTCCGAAGGAATTTCTTCAGACATTTTGTTCAAAGGAATTCTTTTCGCTTGTCATTTTTTTTTGAAGGGCAAGTTCCCTTCGGGCTTCCTATCTTTGCCCCTTTGCTTCAATCGGCTGCCCTTTGCAAGGGCATTTCGAGCCAAAAGTGCCCTTCAGAACTTTTGTACTAGTCCTCACGTTGACGAAAAGCCCTCCGCAAGGTCCATTTTGCCTTCCAACATACCCTTTGAAAGTTTTGTAAAGGTTCGTTTTATCTTTGAAGTGTCTCTCGCAAGGGCACATACCCTTTGTGGAAATTGCAAATGACCCTACAGAACGCCCAGGTGCCTTCCATGGAAAAACACTTGCCTTAAGAAGCGTCTAAGACCAATTCGGGCTTTTCCAAAGGACTTACTCAAAAGCTTTGAAGTAAAGATGTCTCAAAACCCGATTGCTTCTTCCTTACCCTTTCGGGTTTGTGAATGACTCCAACTCATGAAAATTGGCAAGTAAAGGACCTTGCAAAACCCGACTTGCACTGGCACTGGCCATAGACCCCTTCGGGTTTGTCAAGTGCTCCTGCTTATTACTTGTAAAGCTTACAAGTAATGCTGTTTTGAGAACCCAATTTGCTCTGTGAGTGTTGGAAAAGACCAATGCTTGATGAGACAACACCTGCACCTGCACAAAAGCAACTTTTTCCTTGATTTTTAAAGGGTTAAGACTTGGTTTTAGGGCAAGAGGTCATGAAGAACAAGGCTTCAAGGCAAAAGAAGGGGGGGTGCTTGTTTTGGCATGCAGGATTCACAAAATGGTCAACAGGGTGTACCCTGGGCGTAGGGATGGCATACCCCAAGGAAAAAAGCGTATTTTTAAAATTTTTCCTCCTTATTTTGCTGGTCAAAGTCAAATATGGACCTTAAAAAACATTTAAAAACATTCTAAAGTGCATTTGCAACCCTAAAAGCATGAATCACACTCATTTTATCAAAAGATAACAACACATTTACCTTTCATTACATTTTTACCTCCCATTGCATATTTGTTCACTCTTGCTGTTTCAATGGCTGGCTGTGTTTTCAAAACATGAGCCTCAGTCGATTCATCTATATCTTCTTTATTAGGGTTGTATATAACAGCTATGAAGGTTTGCCGGAGCAAGTCAGCAAGTCCTCCAGTTATTCGATCGTGTTTCAGCGTTGCCAAAATAAAGGGAATCAATTTCTGTAACATGATCAAGATGAGGGAGAGGTTGAAATCAATAATGTCTTTTTTTGCTTATCCTTTATGTCCCAAAAATATGGTTCTCCAAGACTCTTTTTGTGCAGTACATACAGTAAGATCATTTGCATAGGTATAATACGAAAGCTCAACTCGTGAAAAAGCTCAAAGAAGAGAATAGCCCATGGTCTTAAGTTGATTTAACACCAGATCATCTCATTGTAATCTTCACCAAACTGCAGAGAATGCATTTTCTTTTGTCTTTATTTTTGTCCATACATTGTCACATTTGCACTATCTACTTGTAATAAGACTAATCTACGTTCGACAATTGAATATTATGATATTTGGCATTGAATTATTAGTATTTTTGTGGTTATTTAACTTTTATGTTTCCTCTATGCATATTATGTGGTTAATTTTGCTTATATGGCTATATTTTTAATTTTTTATATATATTTTTGTACGGCCATACCCAAACCCCCCCAAAAAAATCCCCCGTATCCACGTACCCGATACTTATACCCGTCCCTGTACCTATACCGGCTACTTAGCCAGAATTGTTCATATTTATTTGTATTAGTACCTTAATCACATGGGTTGGGGCTTTACTACTTTGGGTTTGCCCATCATTTATTTTCAGTGCTTTAGTTCTTTTTTATTTGTCCTTTTATCATAGCACTTTCTATTGTAATTGGATGCATTATCGAGCCTCATTGACCTCCTTTTGGTCATTCATGGATATTAATATAATTTCTTTATTTCTTTCTTTTCTTCTTTCCATTTTAGTCTATTGAATAACAAAATAAGGGTTTCACGGCAACTCCATAATTGTTCATATTTATTTTTATTGGCACTTTAATCACATGGGTTGGGGATTTACTGCTTTGGGTTTGCCCATCATTTATTTTCAGTACTTCAGTTCTTTTTTATTTGTCCTTTTATCATAGCACTTTCTATTGTAATTGGATGCATTATCGAGCCCCATTGACCTACTTTTGGTCATTCATGGATACTAATATAATTTATTTCTTTCTTTCTTTCTTCTTTCCATTTTAGTATATGAAGTTCTGAGAACAAATCAAAGTAGTAAGAGCTGGGATCCAATTAAACTTGTCAAAATCCACTATAAGTGTCATAAATGTCAAAAAAAATATTACAGGAGTAGGTTGCTACTTCATTAATGTTGGTTTTGCTTCTTCTTTTATCCAAAACCCTAAAATCAACAAATTACTTTATACGTGCTCAGCAAAATTGGGAATGACAGATGAGGATATCAAAAGGGTGTTTATGCATGTGGTATTCAAATAGTTAAGTTAACAAAGTACTTTATACATGCTCAGCACAATTGGGAATGACAGACGAGGATATCAAAAGGGTGTTTATGCATGTGGTATCCAAATAGTTAAGTTGGCACCAGGCCCCTTAATTACCACTGATAAGTAGGTCAATGCACAGGATCTTGTTAGATGGCATCATGGCACTGAGCTGGGGAAGTCAGCCTGGTGGCACTTTCATGAAGTTTTGTGGTTGTTAATGCACAACCTGTCTTCCCTCATTAATATGGAATCCCTTCTTTTCTTGTTTGAAACTTTCAATGCATTCATTAATGATCATTAGTGGTGTTGGAAGGTTTACTTGTTACATATGCATCTAATAACGAAGACTCAATTAAAAGTTACCTTGTGAAGAGAGATGACGCACAAACTTATTGAGCAATTTGGCCCTTACAAGGAAATGGTCTTGGTCTACCCTCTCTTGCTTTGTTTCTTTGCTTTAACTATAAGTGTTTAGTTACTTTTATAGCCTAGGGTCCTTTTACTCTAGTTCTTCTCTATTGTAACTGGTTGTACTTTAAAGTCCCATTGACCTGATTTGGTCATTTGCAGACATTAATATAATTTTTCAATTTATTTCTTTGATGTCAATAGTTTTAACTTGTGCATATATTTCCTTCTGATTTTTGCTGACCTGTAATGGTGCCTAAACACTGCTTTCTATAATAGGTTCTCCAAATATCTGTTAAAAGTGTGCTCTGTTTCCTTCTTGTTTGAACATCAACGTCCAAAACATAGCCATATATTTGAAAATTTCCATGTATTTGGGACACTAAACATGCAAAGGGATTTATCTAGAACTCATATAACCGTTTGTTTAAAGAACCTCTCTGTAGCATCACATTTTTTGGATCTTATATGAGAATTTTTAGTCTGTCTCCGAAAACATCATCAAACTGTCTACACAAAGGAGCATACATTTCTGTAATGTCGACGGAAAAAAATCACATTCTACACAACGTAGTACATTGAATTGGAAGGCTAGAAGGAGATGCAAATGTTTAATAAAACCTTTAGAACTTTCAGAAGAAGTTATTTCATCCTTTCTTTTCTTTCCATGCCCAACATGTACTACAACATGAAGTGCGATCTCAGGATATTTATCCAATTATATCGATGAGCCTCCTTTAAACAAAAACATTTGGTCCTTGCTAGCAACTGTCTCAAAAACAACACATTTACAAAGAGACCTGACTTTTTACATCAGTGTCTGCAATATTACTTTTTTCATCTTCTTGCAGTCAAAACAATCTTTGCACATCTGGGTAGGCTGTGAGATGCAACAGTATACTTCTTTGCTTCTTATTTGTCTCATATATGTAAGAGGCTTCTATTTGAAGAGAATGTTCTTTCGTGCCACAGTATCTCCAAATAAAATGGTAAGTACCTCTTCTGTTAGTCAGAACTTCTTATCTCAGTTTTCTATGCTTGGGACACGACAATCAACAAAATGCAAGGCTGGATTTTTTTGATGGACCAACGGTTGGCTAGCCTTGGCTACTCAACCAAAATCAATTTATGATAAAAAGTAGAGGGTATGAACTTAAAGAATCTAAAGCTATTCAACCAAGCCTTGACCATGAAGATAACTTGGTGAATGTATAAAGACCCTAAAACTCCATGGAGCAAATTAACTTGACAAAAATATATGATGACACAACAACAAATCATATGGAACGTTGCATGAGCTACCCCCATATTAGCATATATATGGAAAGGGTTTGCCATGCTCCTTCAAGACCAAGTGACTTACCAAATCAACAAAGGCAATTATGTGAGCTTTTGGGATTACAACTAGAATGGAAATCAGCCTCAAAAAATAATTCAAAGTTTACTCTCCCTGAAGGAAGTACTCCTCAAAAAGTCTTTATTTTGCTATAGATTATATCACTTGTGATGAGGAAGAAACCCACTAGAATGCAACGGTCAAATCAAATATAAGGGAATCTTTCCCTTAAGAAGCAGTGGCAGTAAAGGAAAAATTGAAAGAAAGACATCATACTATTCACCAAAGAAGACCAATGGTTATGACCTAAGAACTCATCAATGGAATGTATGGAAAGCTCTGTATATGATTATTTGCAATAGATAGAGTTTTATTGGACAAAAATTGGAGTCAAGTTTGGGAAGGTAAATCTTGGCCAAAATTAAAGCCTTGATATGGTTTGCCATGCACGGAAAAATCCTTGTTGCATATAATCTACAAAGAAAAGCGTGGATTGGACCCTCCAAATGACGATATCTTGAAATGGAAAGTTCAAATGATAGAGCACCTCTTTTTAAAATGCTAATAAGCTCGAGAAATTTTGAATCGAATAGTGAACAACTCTGAAAGAATGTCCACTTCCTTCACACAACAAGATGGAATCCCTAGCAAATGGAAGCCAATCAAAGTCAACGAAGGGGTAATACAACTAATACAATAATACTTAGTTTTGTTCGTTGGGACACATGGCTAGAGAGAACCCCAATAAATTTTCAAAATCTATCCTAGTCCCACACAAACTATGTAGGAATATTGAGAGACGAACTAGAATGACATTGGTCCCTACCTCAAAAAACACAAACAAATTTTAGGCTTCTAGCATGGAGAGCTAACAATATGTAGAGTGTGGAAAATTTGCTTCCACTACAAACATGTCCATCTCAAAGTAATGGGTCAAACCAAATGGGCCCCACCATTCAAGCCATGTGAAAAATCAATTATGATGGAGCCTTCTTTGGGCAATCTAGGTATAGCAAGTGCAAGAGGAGTAACTTGAGACCATAGTTCACATAACCGGTTGGGGAGAGTACTCGCCAAGGGGCCAAAATGGGTAATTGGCAGTTATTCGACCCACTCGGTTGAATAACCAACAAAGGCAAACAATACTGAAATTTATCAAAAAAACATATATTTTTTAGAAATTACAGAAACAAAATAGATGAAATGAGTCTATAAAACATAGAGAAAGTGTTTTCTATTAGATTTGAATACAAAGTACAAAATCGCATAATCATGCGAATATAATAGAGTCACAAATTACAATGATACTTATAGACTTATAGTCTTATACAAGAATCTACAAGACTACAAGTACAAATTACAATAATCTATAATTTTCTCTTTCCTGCTTTTTGGAAAACTAAGGGAGACTGAGAAACTCTAGTCCTTCCACTCGGCTGCCGTGCCTCACTATGTTTAGAAGGTTGCACCTGCCCTTATGGCTCCACCTCTGCCTCTGCCTCTGCCTCTGTTTTTGCCTCATCTTCAAGGATGTCTTACAATCCAATCTCTTCTACTTCAGTTGCACCCTCCATAACTTGCCTCTCGAAATTAACAATCTCCTTTGTGAGCATGGGAGCTTCCTCCTGTGCAATCCAATCACTGTAGGGATCAATCTCATCTAGATTGATAGGCTCCTTTGATGCGTTCGTCAACTTCTTTGTACGAAGTCGAAGGTTGTATTGCATAAAAATCAAGTCATTGAGACGTCGTTGGCTCAACTTGTTGCACTTCTTCGTGTGAATGGAGTTAAACAAATTCCAATTGCGCTCACATCTAGAAGCGCTATAAGGTTGAGATAAAATCCGGAGGGCTAGCCTTTGAAGATTTGGGGTATTTCCACCCCAATCTTCCCACCACGACCCTGTAAACAAGATATTTAAAACTTTGTAAGAAATTAATAATTGTAAATATATAATTGGTAAGGCACAAGTAAAGACTTCATTTTGCATTATCTGGTGAGTACTTGGCTCTTCTTCGGATAGCTAGTGCTAAAGAAATGAACCTTCCCTTTGCCTACTTGTAGTTCTGCAACTCTGCAATAATGAGGTCCCTTACCTCAACGTCAGGTGTCATACTCTCAATGCATGTTGAGAACCCCTCCATAACCTCTCCACTAGCATCTGTGAAGCCATCAGAGTAAAAAAAACTTGGGGTTAAGGTAGTACCCCATTGCATGGATGGGTTGGTGGAGTTGATTGTTCCACCTCCGATCAATCAACTCACAAATGGGATCAAATTTGGCACGATCCCCTCTATAATGATTTTGGACAGCCTTGTTGGCCCTATCCATGGCCTCGTAAATATAACCCATTGGATTTTGCTCTCCATCCACCAATTGCAAAACCTTTACCAAAGGCTCGGACAGCTACAAAGTTACAAACAAATTAAAGTTAGTGTTACAAACTTATAGATAAATTATAAAATAAATACTTTAAGTTTAAAAAAATGAAAACAGGGGAAACACCTTGAAATTTAAATTGCAATTTCAAGTTAGTTTGACGATATTTGTAGTTGTTTCAAAGGCCTCACTGAAAACTGTCTTCACAACTTTCACTCCATCAGCTTTCTTGGAATATGATGACTCCATCCATGATTAAAACACAAACATCTGCTTCAAAGGAGTCAACAAAATGCAAATACTTTGCAATGTAAAAAAGTTTATTGTAAACCTGGTGACCCCTGCTCGAACAAGCTCTTTTCCTTTGGTGTGCTCTCTCATCAAGTTGAAAACCCAAGGGTGATTGTAGATATATTTAGTTATTTCTCTAGTTTCTTCAACGGGTTGCACCCAATCAAGTTTGTCTATGTCCTCCAAAAGAAGGTCAAGGCAATGGGCCGCACAAGATGTCCAAAAGAGAGATGAATGTCTCTCTCTAAGAAGTCTCCCATCTGCCACATATTGTTGCATTGTTTGTGATAATTTGGACAACATTCTTGATGCCCACCTCTAAAACAACCTCCTCTAGCATCAAACTCAGATTCTGCATTTTTTATTTTACTTGATGCATTAATAAACTTAAAAAAACTAGCTCACAATTTGAAGATGTCAAAAAGTTGATGAGGGTGCAGTTCTTTTCATCCGTCTATCCATCAGAAAAAATGGTGCATTCAAACTTACGCCACAACCTCTTTTGATATTCGACAATCACCTTTGCATTTTCAACTGCATTCTTGAGCAACTTCCCATTCAAGTCTTTTGGAGAGGGTGCCTTGTACTCTTTCCCTGCAACTGTCAACGTTGAAGGAAAGGTTGTTAAATTACAAAAAAATTGCGCAAGATTTATCTGCTTCCACATGTGCTTGCTTGTTCCATCCTGTAGCTTGCAGTGAAAGTTGTGTCTCGGGGGTGTTTTTAGGCAAAAAAATGAGTGTAAGCTGAGTCGAAGTTGGTGCAGATGTGCCATGATGCTTGCATGGACTACGACTAGAGCCTGCAATTTTTGCTATTGCTGTTGCTTCTGCTGCTGATGTGGCACCAAAGGTCGTTTTTATGGCTACTTGCATCCTTGCCCTCTCTAGTTTCTTTTTGTCCAGTGATGCAAGCTCCACCATCATCTCTTGTTTTGCCTCTTCAGTGACATTGGGACAAGACATGATGTCACGGCAAAAAATGCATGCAAGATGGTACTTCATGTGATTGATGCCTCTTGACATGCTCTTCAAGTAAAAGTTGTAAATTGAAATCGTCAGAGACGTTCTAACCCGTGTGACATACTTCCAAGCACTGGTGTAAGCATTAAGGGGAGCTGATTGGCTACCACTGACTGAATCCGAGCTCGATGCACTATCATATGCCATTGTTTGCTAATGGATAACCTGCAAAGTGCAAACATGTTGAAAACAACATTATAAAAATTAAAAAATTAAAACATTTAATACAAATTATTAATTAAAATATGATAAATAAATTATAATGATAAACTATTAAATGAAAACTAAAATACATTTATGATTTAAAATTTTAACGGACAAATTGAAAACTATAATCTATAATGGTTAAAAATAACAATAAATAAATTGTAATGATAAACAAAAACTAACTATAATGCCAATGGTTAAAAACCAACATTTTAAATCAAAATTTAAAAAAAAAGGCATAAATTGTAAATACTAAACACTAAAATTTAACGGAATACATGAACTTTGATGGAATGCATGAAATTAAAACGGAATGCATCAAATTCCTATACTAAAATTAAAAATATTTATCAAATATGTTTTTAATCAAATTACAATTCCTTTACATGCTTGGAAATTTAAAAAACAAAACAAAAACAAATGCACTAATCTGGAAATCTCTCTGCTCAATTCTCCTTCCAATCTGCTCTTGAATGCTTCAAATCTTGTGCGAATGAAATGTGAGGTGTGTTGCATTTTGTAAAACAAAATCTCACATTTTTTCCACGTTTTTTGAGCATTTGAGGCCAATCCCGTGGTTTCCTTGCGGTTTCGTTGGGTTTTCCGTGTGGGTTTCATGTGCCACAGAACCAACAAGTAATCGTTGGTTACTCGCGAGTAATCGGTGAGTAACCAATGGTTACTTGCCGGTCTATTTTTTGCATTTTTTTTGGACTTTCTGGTAGTTTCGAGCGGCGAGTATTCCCCTAATGGGATTTCTGGTGAGTTACCGACCAATCGGCGGTTACTCGCCAGTTATTCCATCCATGTTTGAGACTACAATGAAGAGGCAATTGCACATCACCTCCAAGGAATAGGTGTACAGACAATTGAATATGTAGAGCTATGTAGAGTCTTTCAAGGGTCTAGATTGCACAACAACAAAGCATATCTCACCTCTTTATTGAAGGAGGCACACAAATAATAACCAATATCATCCAGGATGAATGATAGTCAACAAGGAATGGCACACTTTGGCATAAAAGAAAAAGGCATGTATAATTGAAAGCTGGAACCAATCTTCATAACTTTTCCAACTAGCAAGTTTCTAGGATATCACCATGGCACACGAAAAATGGCATAAAAACAAAATTGTGGATGCTCTAGCAAAAATATCTACCAAGGCCAAGAAAAGAATCCTCTAGTTAGAACATTGATGAATCCTTTCCGAGAAAGGCTATGCACACGTCTCAAAATAAATGTCTTTTTCAATGCCTAGCCCCTTATCCCATATGTTAACTTGTTTTATGTCAAAGTCAACCTTTTTACCACACCTCTCTAGTCATGATCGAACCACTTTCAATCATTTAGACTTAAGTTGGGTTTGCATAATATCATCCACCATGGTATTTCTATTAATGCCCCTCACATTTTTATTCCCATCCTACTCATCCTTAATTTTCTATGTTATTACCTAACTTGTGGTGTTATAGGTTATAAATGTACCCCCCCCACACCACCTTTATAATATTATTTCATGACATCTCAAACCCTAAAACTACTCACATCCCTACTTTTTCCTGTGTTCATTTTTCCTTCACTCTTCATTTCCTTGCCATTCAATTGACTGCCACATTTTCTAGCCACCACCTCTTTGCCCCTTGGCAGCCATCAATAGTTAATAGAAATAAAGAAATAGAGAGATATAATTAATGTCCACAAATGACAAAAAAAGGTCAATGGGACTTGAAAAATACAACAAATTTTAGAGTAGCCAAGAGGACAGTTCTTAGCATTTCCAGATAATAACAGATAAATAGATAAACAAGTAAAACTAAATAAGTTCTCATAGTCAAACCCTCCCACATAAATGTATTCTTTCAAATCTAAAAAAAAGATTTAAAGTGTCACCGACCTTGTGGTTTTCAATTTCAAATCCACCAAATATCTGCAGGAATAAAGTGATCCTTTCAGCAGCACTTTAGTGGAACATATGCCATCTTGTGTGTCATAAGCATTCAAAGAACTGTCAAATTGGGATCTAGTGGATTGCAATAATGATGAACTATTTATTTTGAAAGAAAGTTTTGAATCAGGTTTTAATGTGAATCAACAGCAACAATGGAGATGCACCCAAAAATCTGATTTGACTTTTATCTCTTATGTCAGGGCATTCAATGCTCTGTTCATTTTATAGTGATGGATATATAGCTAGTGATTTTTATAACTTCCACGTGATCTAAACGGTCAATGGGGCTTCAAAAACAAAAAGCATAGCCAAAGGAGTGAGAAAGAGAAACTGCTGGAAAAAAAAAGGAAAATTTGGGCAGTTGGACCCTAGTTCAAGTCTCTTCTACCATTATACTTCTGAAGGTTTATCTTCCTATTGTTATTTCTGATCAGAGGTTTCCCATTTTTTTTCAACATTTCTTCTTAAAATATGGTAGACACAGACACCCTCTGTAGGTTTTCTAGATAGCTAGCTCGAATGTTGTCATACGTGGAGCATTCCATGATATGGTAACATATTCTCTTTTCCCAACCTTCTTTTGGGATCTTTCGCTTACATGTCTTTATGTCTAAGTTGGTGCAATCTGGTCCTCAGTTGGCCTATGAGCATCTTCATTTTCCATTTGATTTTTTCTCCCTATGTAAGTTTTTTGTTCATGTTCATAAGCGCGGTTTAAAACTTGGTCATGTGGTATTGCTTTTACCTCGAAGGCTACTTTTTCCACATGCTTAGTTTGAATTTTTCCCTCATATTTTTTTATTTCTTGGTTAGTACTTTAGCATTCTTGCAGATTGACATCCCACCTATTCATCCATAGGTTGTTTTGTTTCATCCATGTCTTATTTCTTTTGTTCAGAGCTTCTCTCATTACTTCCTTTGTCCACCTATCCTCCACTCTTTATGTTCTTTATATAACCTAGGAGATGTATCATAGTTGTTGCTTCTATCAGAAAAGTACTTGATTCTGCTAGGAGGATATCATATGGGATTGGTGCTTTATTCTTGAAGCTGCTTGTGATTAGGTGTTTTTGAATTCTTTCTATTTGTCTTCATTTTAGGCCTGATGTACAGCTGGTCCAAACTTCACATCCATAGGTCACCGCTGACAACACAAGTAACCCAAAAAAAACCCTACTAGTCTTCCAATTTCACAAATCAACATCTTTGCACTTGTTTTGAAGAGAGTATAGTGCTCTCCACTGTCCTTGAATTCTCTTTGTTATGCAGGTTTCCCAACTAAGCTTTTTAGTGAAATCAAGCCCTAAGTGTAAGTAGTCTGATACCATCTCAAGCAGGTTTTCTTCAAATATGAAGCTTATATGCTTCTTGTCTTTTTGGTGCTCTAAGATGAAAAACTTTATTTTGCTGGTGTTGACTTGCATCCCAACCTCTTTGCAAAAGAGCTCCCAAGGCTTTCAAATGATCTCTTAAGCTTTGAGCTGTTGTTTGTAGTCAAAATAAGATTAACAACATATAGGAATTTTATCACAAAACTAGCCCCATGGACCCTGCCAGCCCCAGTTTGTCCATATAAAGCCCAAATAAAGCGGGGGATAGTGGGCATCCTTGTTTAACACCTATGTTGCTACTTAAGCATTCTAAAAGTCCCATATGAGTTCTAATTTTGGCTCGAATCAGCTCATAGAATCTATGGACTGCTTCTTAAACAAGTTAAACAAGTTAGTGGTATTCGCAGCTACCCATTTCCGAAGTGTGATTTGTGTGGTCACATGATCACACTTTCATTTGTACAACATGCCACCATACCACATCCAGCGGAATCGACATTGTTCATGGCTCCTCCTAGACGAACCCTGAGGATTAAGACCTTAGCTATAAATTGAAACATATTTTTCTGCAAATGCTATTGTGACTCACCAAAGCCAATGGTGCTTAAGTTTATCAGCGGAAGAAGAAGCAAGTTAGGATGCAAATCTATGTTCAGAACCCTTAACTCCAAGCTTCAAGCCCAAGTACAATGACCACTCAAAATTTAATACAATCAAAATTGATTAAGGGAAGAATTGGCTGCAGCAGGTAAATCCTTTGATGCAGCATCTTCAAGATTTCAATGCTAGAGCCACACAGGTATGTTCCACACCATTTAGCCATATTGTTTTGCCTTCTGCCCTAACCCTGGGCAGACCTTTTGTACCAGTCTCCTCCCCTTTTTCCCATGCCCACACACAAGTTCAAACCCTGGGTGAACTGGGAAATCTGATACCACTGTTTGCCACCTCTTTCCTCACCCTCCCTAGAAACTATTCCCAATCACTCGATCAACGGATAAGCATCAACATGCTAGGGCAAGGTATCTGAGCCTCCACTAGGAGATCTCTCAACAGCTCACTCCATAGTTCAGCACATTAGAATCTTCATCTGTAAAATGAGGGACCGTGGAGCTTAACACGTGATCCTCGACAAAGTTCTCTGACACCTTGTGATGAGCAACCACCAGAAAAAAGGAAGAGTTGATTTCACTGCAAGGTGGTTTAACACCTTCCACCAAACGTCATGGCATCACAGCAGGTAGTTCCAGAACAACAACCATTCAAATAGGCATGCGAAAGATTCCCGTCTATTGCAACCCAACAAGCAGCAGTTGGCCTATTCTGGAAGAGACTCCTAAGTTGGGGGCAAAGCCCACTCAATACTAACTGAATCTTCCACCAGGGGCACTTGGGTTCTCTTTCATCTGCTTTGTTTTTTTATTGATAAAATTGGGTGCCAGATTTATTGGGGAGTTGCTTTTTCCACTTGAACCTGTGACCCAGCTAAAGGCAGGCCAGCTGCCTACCAGTCAACCATAACCCTCACCTGCTTTGTAAAAATGTATATTTGTCAGACACATGAAGGCACAAAATATAAAGTGTTATTTCTAGGTAGCCTAGTTTCTGGAGTTTCAGGTCATGTGTTGCCTCCCCAATATGTATCAGTCAATAGTTGGGTCCAGGTGGTCATAGGTCAGGATCCTCTTAATTCATACTCTTATGTTCTAGTCATAGAGAATATGTTGTAGATATGGTGTAGATTGCAGCAATTTCAAGCTATTAAGTGTCATAGCAGTCTGTTACAGCTCCCTCTGCAGCATGCAAGGAGTGTAATGTAAATATGCCTTTTCAATATTTTAATATAGATCCTTGACTTTTATCAAATACAATTTATTAAACAAATAAAGATGATACATATAGCTATCTAAAAAGTTGATATAATTACATTTGAAAAATATATGAAGACCTACATGCAATAAGACGCATCTTGCTTGAACTATCTCTACTGAGAGGGAGCTATCCTGCTGAAAAGTTTCATTACACCTCCACAAGAAACCAATAGCAGTCAACCCAATTGTGTTCCACGTTCACATGTTTTCTTTTCTCACCTTTAGGCAAGGATTTCCCTTGTAACCATGTTTTTAAGCAAATCCAATATTCTTGTTTTTCAGATGTAATATAAGATGCATTTCTTAAAAAAAGAAACGTCCCTTTATAATAATTGTATATCAAAAGGGTAAGTTACATTGAACCTGATCTGTTTACTATTTTTTTGTGATATTCAGGGCAGTAAGGCTTGGCATGAAATTGGAATGGCTTGAAGATGGTGGTGTCAAAACAATCATGGGCCCCATCCCAGCTATAAAATATGATGGATCTAGGGGCCGAAAAATCTGGTTTAACAGTATGGTAGCTGCTTATACTGGCTGGAAAGATGCTCGTAATGATCCTGAGAAGGCAGTCACATTTGGAGATGGGACACCTTTGCCGAAAGATGTGATCCTTACTTGTCTCAGAATCCTAGATGATGAATCCGTTACCTTCCCTTGGCATAAAGGTGATATTTTATTATTGGATAACTTGGCTGTTCTGCACTCTCGACGCTCATTTGAACCACCTCGTCGGATCTTGGCTTCTCTCTGTAAATAACTCTAAAATAACTTGTTGGATAACTTGGCAAGCCTCTAATCAAACGTTGCGTTCCATCTGTATATAGCTTGAGAAAATACTTATTTGAGATGCAGAATCTATAAACAATTCATAGTTGTACTTGCTAATATGAAACGCTTCATGACACGTCCATCATGGAACAAGGCTATTGCTTTTTCATGTCTGCAACTTTGTACCATAGGGGTTAGATATATCGTAAAAACAGTAATTATAAATTATTCTGTCTTAGCTTTCATTCTAAGAGATTCATGGGATAAGAACATTTTCAGTTGGTGCTTGCCATGGGAGCAAGTTCTGAGAACTTGCAATACATAAAAGATCTGGTTGTGCATGTTTCTCTAAGTTGATGACTGATGTTTGATGACGATATATGATGATATTACATATAATTTTATGGAGTAGTTAATATATAAGAATGTGATATTTCATGGGAAAAAATCCGGATTGGTGAGAGGCGGTTTATTGAGAATTTGCAATTATGAGAAAGTGGAAACTGAACAGCACTTTATTCTAGAATGTGAGGCCTACAAAGATAGCAGAGATAAATTTGCGGATACTATATGTGACAGTTCTTGGCATAACCTATTCAACGAAGAGCACATTGAGCAATTAGGGGGGCTCATCATCAGCCTACACAATAAACGAACAGTGCTACTTAAATCTGCTTGAGTTGTCTTGCTGTCCCATAGACTATTTTTAGTCTCGTGGACGTTAAAATTTTTATTATTATTATTATTATTATTGAACCTACCACTGACATGGTAAGGGCTTTTTGGTGATTAGAGTATATAACTCTTGGATAACATATCATACTTAATCAGATGGGAAATGGTGGCAAAGCCTTGAATTTTATTACTATGTATTCATCAATGTGGACGATTACATGTACGATGTTAGCCTTGATCAAGATTTGCATATAAAATATTTACTCGTATATCATTATGGAAGCCCCAAAAAAAGAGTAATTGCACCCTAAGTTGCAAAAGACAGGGCATTTAAGTTATTTTAAAGTTATATATTTATAGTAAATTATAAATTTCTTTATTTTTAATTAATGGAATCAAAGTGCATTTTAGGCCATTAAGGTTATTTTAAAGTTATATATTTACAGTAAATTATAAATTTCTTTAGTTTTTAATTAATGGAATCAAAGTGTATTTTAGGCTATTAAGGTTATTTTAAAGTTATATATTTATAGTAAATTATAAATTTCTTTATTTTTTAATTAATGGAATCAAAGTGCATTTTTTCTTATGTCATTGAAACTTAAAGTGATTTATATCAATTGTGCATGTAAGGAGAGTTTCTAAGGGTGATGATCGACATTCCCATAGGATCATCAATTAAGCTCCCTAACCTTCTCTACATAATCTCGTGTAGAATTCATCATACATACAGAATTCATCATATTTGATAGACCTTTTGTTGTGATTGACAATGATGGTGGTTCTATTTTTGGTTGTGGCCTAGATGAGTGATAAATGAGTGGTATTGGTGTTCTCAAGGCTTTGTACCAATTTACTTGTAAGACATCCACGTTGAATTAGTTTTGGTTCTAAGTTTACTTTTCCAAGGGTACTTTTTAAATATGACTTTAATCTATATTTTAGTTTAGTTTTTACACATCATTATTATTATTAGAAGTGTTATAAAAATAAATTATATTACTTAATCATGTAATTGACATTGAACATGTATGTATAGAGACATAAAAATGGATCTATGGCAATATTTAATATTAACTTATATCAATTAAGTGTGCACTTGTTTTATGTTAGTTAATTTAGTTCAAATTGGGCAATGGAGGCCTTCTTGTTGACTTCCACCTTACTAAAATCTTGTCTTGTGCATTCCCTATTTTATTTCTTGTGTCCTTTATTTTGTCTTTGTTTAATTTTTTAGACCCTTTTAAGTCACATATATGTGTTCCTTCTTTCCCTCTTTTTATGTCCTAGGCATTGGAAGTCAACAAGTGCGTTGACATTGTTTATTTTGAATTCAAATGTACTTGTAAGTAGAAAAGTGTTTGTAGTTGATTTATATAAGAGGAGATATCCACAAACAAATCACAAACATGACAGAGATCAAACAATAATTACAACACTTGTTATTGTCTAAAGCTAGCATGTTATTGTCGAGCACTTTTGTCTCATATATATATATATATATATATATATATATATATATATATATATATATATAATTGTGAGGAATTAGCTTTTACATTTGGTAGGTTATTTACCGATAGGTAAATAATAATTACATATTTGTTAATAATTGTATGGTTAATAAAATAAAATTATATTAGATAGTTGATATTATATTGTTAGGAATAACAATATAATGTTGCATATAGTTTGAAGATTATTTGGGAGAGAGTTTGTAGGGATTTGAGAATCCCTTATTATAGTTATTAGAGGTCCTATATATTTGTAAGTATGTTCGAATGAATTAATCAGAAGAAAGCAGAATATTATGTGTGAATATTATTCTTTGATAATATTGTTTTTGCGTATGGTTTATTATTCCTGCATAATTTGATGAAGACTTTGATATACCCCATCATCTGGTATAGAGCAGAATGATATCTTGAGAGGTTGTAGGGAAACAATCAGTGTAATTCATGGCTTCCCTTGTAGATGTGATTTTACTTATCAAATGAAATGTCTATATCTATGACGTATGGTTCAGATATGAGGTTTGAATCGGTTTATATATAGTGATTGAGGATCAATGTTTTATGCAAAAGTCGAGCTTCATCCTACAGTATTTTCTCTGTTGTTCGCTGTCTTAAAACGCCACCAACATTAGATTAACCACGACGACGATTATAGACAACCACCATTCTAAGCATTTGTCTCTCATCCTACATCCTTTTGGAGATTTCCTATAATCTGCATATCTATTTATTATAGCGTGTTGCTATCAAAATGATTATGCTAGAGTCTGCTAGAGTTTGGAATGCACAAAACAGGGGTTTGTCTCAAGCTCGTCGCTTCTCAGCGATCAACCTTGGACTTCACATTCTCTCTCCAAACGATTGTCAAACAATTGGATTTGTCTCTTGGTGACATGACATCCAAGACGTCTTTTGTTACTGTTAATCAGAAAGCCTAGATAGGACGTATTGAAATTTCATTTTGACTTATTCCAATGAACTATGTAATCACTCCATGCAAGATAGATTGGGCTGTTGTCATCATACATGCAAGTCGTGTCCTTTGTGAGTTTTAACTCGGTCAAACGTATCATCTTCTGCTCCATTCGACGCTACTATTGTTTTGTCCTATTTGCCTCACCATCTCCGCCATTTCCAGGTGCAATAAAGTCGTTTAATTTATAGATTGTCTATTATGTCTTTACGGGCATGAGTTATTTTATTAAAAAATATATAAACTCTGTCATGTCATTTGTATTTTGAGTCAAAACCTTTATTTAGATTACCATATTAGTTGTTTGTATTGTTTGGTTTAGGTTTGTCTTTACTTTAAGAGCTTTTATTGTTAGGTAAAGCCTAAAGGGTCCTTAATATTATTAAGTGTTGTTTTTGTTTTATACAAAACATTTCAATTTGGGATCAATTTAGTTTTAAATGTTTTGTATTTTGTCTGTAAAAGTCATCAAACTTTCAAAAGAGTACTGTATGTCAAAGTTTTATAGGAATTGATATTGTCAATATTAATATTAGTGTCATATTAAAAATCAAAAGTGTCATTTTGTGGAGCCATCGTCTCAAAAGTCTTATGTCAAAAATCAAAATTATACATGGATGCATTATCGTGGTAACAGACGTCCATTTTGCAAAAGATATGCCAAGAGTGTGAGGGAGAGGAATTTTTTTCACTGATCTAGTTATTTGAGCTATACACTGGAGGTTGGAGGATACACAGAGGAAGGAGGTCTTTCAACAACCTCTTGTTAGTTGCTAACAATGGGGCCGTACTAATGATACGGTGAAATTTTGTGTGGTGTTTTTTTTATAGTTTCTACAATGTGTTTGCAAAATAAGAATAGAAGAATAATTCATGTTCATGTAATGTAATTTGTGTGAAATTTCAAACATAATTCTTTGAGGTGAAAACATTGTAAAAGGACAAAAGCACCAATGTAAGTCAGTTCATGGATCTTGAAAGGGTTTGTGGGTGAATAGTAGATAGGAGGAAGTCCCTGTTCATGTCAAGGTTTGTGGTAACCCTGTAAAACCATGGGAGGAGTGAGGGTCTCTTTATATCAATGCCATGAGCCACATAAGGCATGCTACAATGGGTGAGCATACTTCAGATAATAGTGTGAAAGTTTTTGCACCATGTAAAGACTATGCGGGGGAATGTTAGGAATTAGCTTTTACATTTGGTAGGTTATTTATCGAGAGGTAAATAATACTTACATATTTGTTAATAACCGTATGATTAATACGGTAAGATTGTATTAGATAGTTGATATTATATTATTAGGAATAACAATATAATGTCGCATATAGTTTAGAGATTATTTGGGAGAGTTTGTAGGGATTTGAGAATCCCTTATTATAGAAATTAGAGGTGCTATATATTTGTAAGTATGTTTGAATGAATTAATCAGATAAGAACAAAATATTATAATGTGTGAATATTATTGTCTCTGTGTATGGTTTATTATTCCTGCATAATTTGGTGAAGACTCTGATATACCTCATCAATAATGCAATTTATATTTTTGAAATCGTTCCCTTTATGCAATTTACTATTTGACATCATGGTTCATAAATAGTAAGATAGTCATTCTATTCAATAGTGCTAATGCAAGCTCAAAAATCACTTTGTTTTCCTAAAAGTCTTAAGTTATCACATGTACATTGAAGCCATTCGAAGGCAAGGAAGAAATTTGATTTTGTGTGTACATAAATGTTACGATGCTACGGATATAGAATAAGGACACATGGTCAAATCTATCACAATATGACAAACCCAAAATGGTGCATGTTCAAGATAAGATATTTTATTTCTCTATTTCTTCATGTATTTCATTGGTTCTTATATGATTAGAATGGATGCTTAATTATACATTGTCTACCATGCTTATATGTATTTGCGAATGCTTAATTGGAGGCAGGGCGATTTACTATACAACGTTTTGGTCAATGCATTTTTCGCACATGCACCAACGGGTTCTACATTCATTTACCTTAAT
Organism: Torreya grandis; assembly: GCA_037957365.1. Classification (NCBI taxonomy): domain Eukaryota; kingdom Viridiplantae; phylum Streptophyta; class Pinopsida; order Cupressales; family Taxaceae; genus Torreya; species Torreya grandis. Next base: position 3,592,424 of record JARHVA010000473.1, read on the forward strand.
TTTGAGTCAACATTCTTGTGAAGCATTCATTGTGCTTTGATACAAAAATTGTGTTCATTGAATGAAATGATGTGTTTGTGGATAAAATGTACTCATCTCCCTCCACATTCACTTGCACTCATTTCATATATTGATTTTATGTCCTCCTCATTAGTGATATATACTAGCATCTCAATCCTAAACGATCAAGCTTGCAAACTAGGCTGAATATCTCTACTTTATAAGTATATTCTTTTCTTGGTGTTTTAACGTCAAGAAGATTGTGTGTTTTTGTTATTTTGAGTAATATTTTATTAGCTTGTCTATATTCATTTCTTAGTTCATTTTTATTAAAAACTTCAAAATTTAATTTTTATTTTAAGTTATATATATATATTTTTAGGGTTTGTGGTTTAACAATGGGATGTGGGAGCTTGGTTAGTTTTTATAATTATATTTTATTTATAGTTTAATTTAATTACATTTTCATTATTGTATTAATACACATAATTTTTAAAGGTTTTATTGTTTATTGTGTAAAAACCTTGATAACTATGATTATGATGTTTTGAATCAACATAATGACTGTCATTAGGTTTGATTCATAATTGTTTCAAATTTGGGTAATTTGTATGTTTGTACTAAGGTATTATGTTAATTAAATTATACTGATGTGCCCTTTAAATATGAAGCATTTTTGTAAGGTTTCTTATTTATATTGATGTGTGTTTGTAGGATTTATTGTTTATTTGCAGTGCATTATCATGGTGGAACATGAAAAAATTGTTAGAGTTTACAATTATATTATATTTATAATTGAATTTAATTAGATTTTTTTTAGAGTTTCATTGTTGTATAAACACACACAATTTTATTAGGATTTATTTTTGGCTTTTTGATTTATGATTAAATTTTTATTTGTAAAGTTTTGATTTTTATTCTTCACTTCTACAGGGCTTCAATTGAAGTTGTAAGTCATGATAGCAATCCAAACATTTCATTGAAAGGAAAATTTCTTAATTTATAAAGATATTTTTTTAACATTTATTAGCTTGCATTTGATATAATTTTGGTTGGCAGCGGATAGAATGGCATCAACATTCAATGTGGATTCTTTGCATGATTCCAAGCTATGTTATTGCGATCACATCCCTCAAACCCATACACATAATTATATTTGGGTTTGCATTTAGCTTTCTGGGTTATCATTAGTTTTCTATTTGTATAATAACATGGAAACTTGACTTATAGTTAGTCATGTTTGTAGGTAATCATTAGTTTTCTATATGCAGTACAAGATTATAGTGGAATGCGGGAGCTTGGTTAGAAGTTATAGCTGCATTATATTTATAGTTATGGATTTTTTGCACTTATAATTAAATTTTTATGTACCATTTGAACAACTTGGGTATTTGTCTAATGATAAAGTTTTCTTTTTTAAATAAGATTCTTTTTTCAATTGATTTGTTGTGTACTATTTGTCAATATCTACAAAGATATTCACATAAATTCACTTTTTTGAAATAGACAACTCATGTTTGTCAATTTCAACAGATAAATTCAATTGTAAATTTGCTAAGATAATCTCCACTCTATAAGAATATTTTTACATGTATCTCGCTCCTTTTTGGAAAATTATTCCCCTCAAAGAAGTCTGAGATTGCTTTGTCTCTAACGATATCTTCAATTATTTTATTGTTCGAGAAATCTTGGAGGGGGAGAAAAAAACTACTTTTTGTTTTATTTCTTTACATCATGAATATTGTTTTATTCTAATTGAAAAATGTTCTAATTCAAGTTAAATGATATCACGATACTTAAAGCTCATTAATCTCTTCAATGTAATTGGTTTTCTGGTTAAGGTTTAAGTTAAAAAAAACTCAAATAAAATTGTGTGTATTTCCAAAACATTGAAAGTGTGAAGAAACATTAATTAAAATATAAATAGATCATCTTGTAACTGTAAACGCTAACTAGAAAACTTTACCTTGATAACCTTAATTAAATTAAACTATAAATAAAATGTAATTGTAAACCCTTACCATGCTCCCATATTCCACTTTGATAACTAAAAATTAACACAACAATATACACATCAATTATCCTACAGTCGTATTTACACACATTAACTATACTATAATCACCTTTTAATTATACTTTGTCGCAAGTATTCAACAAGAATTCCATCTTCTTGTTTTCTACAATAATTAATAAAAATTTACAAAATTTCGGTGTCTTGAATCATTGTTGGATAAATAGGATGAAAAATCTACTTAATGTTTAATTACAATTCACAACGTGATTGTCATAGTTGTGAAGGTATTTATTATAGTTTCATTTGAGTTTATTACATTTTCATTGTTGTTTTCCATTTATAGATACTTACAAAATAAAACATTTTCTTCTTGTATATTTGGGTTTAATACCTAAAATTATTTCTTTGTTGTATATTTGTATAGAATTGCTTGTTTTCATTGACTTTTTTTTGCCATTTATGGTGGTTCATTTTACAAAAATATAAAATTTTATGTATATATTTGTGTTTATATATATGTGGTTTGCCCACCCACATCCACACACACACATACACATGTATGTGTGTAAACACACATATGTCTGTGTGTGTACATGCGTGCACACACACATATTAAACATAAATATGTCTATGAAGAGCTACATCGTATCTAATGTTTAAAGTTTAAAATTAAAACCGACAACTAGAAAAATGACAAAATGAAGACAAGTGTATTAACTTTTCTTGTTGAAAGTATGATTACGCCTATGAGTGTGTATAATTAAGGAGTAACACCTAATAATGTCTAGAATGTGGGTTTATTTAGGAATGATAAGTATGGTATATTTTCTGATTCATTTTGATTTTTTAACATTATCACTTTAACATGTCATATTACTTGAAATGCATTGCCTTCTTTCATTAGTAAGGACTTTCATATCCTTAGCATTATTTCACATCTTGGCATTGATTGGTTGTCATAAACATTATTCACTTGATTATATATTTCACATTGTTGTACATGATACATATTTTCTTATGGGGGGCATTGAACCCACACATATTTTCTTATATACAATTGGTACAACATATTCTTAACTTCAAATTCTATGATTGACATAAGATAATAATCATTTCAATATCATGCTTTCTTTGAACATTTTTATATTGGAGGGCAAGAGGTCTTCCCCATGACATTTCAATATCCTTAACTTTTAATTTACTTTCTAGTTGGCCTAATGATACGTCATGATATCTCAATTTTATATTACACCTTGGGAACTACGTTACATACATGGTCTACACTATTATATAGAACATGATATTTAGTATAATATTTATGTGTAGACACTTAGTTTTGCCCACTTTCGTGCTTAAATTGGGATTCAGTTTAATTTCTAACAAATGACACATTCTAAACCTAGAAATCACCTAAAATGCCCAATTTCATTTGCGTAAAGGATTAAATTTCCCAAAACTATGATGAGGCTAGCTTATTTGGCGTATTACCCTATATGCACCAAAAATCTAGTTCAATTTTAACCCTTGTCAAATTATGACCTAGTAATTTCACACTTTTGGCCTGTCAAGCTATTAATTCATAACATTTAAAACAATTGTCAAAAGTCAAAAAGCACTAAGCAATATTAATTACATTGTAAATATTAATTAACTTGTCTAAACAAAAATTCCAAGTCGAATTAGTGAATTTTATTTACCAAAAAAGAATATTTTAGCTAAATATGAAGGCAAAGGTCAAAGGAGCTAATAAAGAGATTTATTATTTCCTAAACATTCCAAAATTATGAGTCACACATCACAAATATCTAAAGTGAGTTGTCATGCCTCACAAATATAAGAAGCTGAGGTGTCAAGATTTCATGAGTGCTTTGACCCAATCCAAGGTTACCTTGACTCAATCTAGATTAATTTAGCTCAACCTAAGTTAGAATTTAACCTAACCTCACTAAAATTAGAGCCAGTTCTTTGAGCTATGAATACAAGTTCCCACACCATATGCCAATAAGCTTTTGTGTGTAAGATTATTTTGCTAGAATACCTTCTTGAAGCCTTTGAGAGTATTTTATAATGCCCAATTTATGCCAAGCTTCACACCAAGCCATAAGTGACTATTGGAGATATGTTATCACCATGGAAGAACATTGCTAGAAGACTCAAATTGTCATAGGCCGCATCAAATTCGACAAAGGAGGTAAGAAATTTATATTGTCTTTATCTCTATTTTTTGATCTTGCTTATTATGTTATGTTCTCCTTAGTTCTTAGGCAAGAGTGTTTAGTCCTAGTATATTGTTATGTTTGATTGTTTGTCATTTAGACTAATAAGAGATTAATCTACATATTGTTTACTCTTTGAACACCTAAGGTACGTAATGGCACGCCTGATGGGACCACACATCCCATATGGCCAAGAAGAATGATATGCTAACCTTAATTTTACTAACAAATATATTTAATTTTTCAAGTTTAGAGTTTTAGCCTTGAAATATACCTCATTCTATTTTTTGAGTTATCGATAGCTTCGCCCTGTGTAACGGTGGCTTCATCATTCTCGTGCTTTTATGTGATCTTTATTTGTGCATAAACAATGGCTTCATAACAATGGCTTTGACCTAGGAAATGAGGACTTTGCTCTGCAAAATCAATGACTTTGACCCTATTGAACAACAATTTCACTAGGTAAACTTTCACTCTATTTTCTTATTTTCCAACTTATTTCGATGGCTTTGCCAAAGTTGTTCTTTGTGTCTGTGTTTGGAGGATATCGACGGATTCACTTTACTAAATGGTGGCTTCGCTCTGTGTTTTTCTAAAACTTGATAGCACGAAATGGATTATTTTTTACTCACTTGATTTTTGGCTTTTAGGCAAGCGAATCCCCTAACATTTTGCAAGACCTAAGGTGGAGAGAGAGAAGCTTAAGCATTGTTAAAATCTCAAATACACTTTTATTTGGTGTTTAAAATCCATTCAATCACATTTGTCTTTTAGTTTTTAAAGTTTTTACAAGTACAAATAAGGCTAAGGGGCCAAAATTTCAATCACACTTCGATTTAGGGCTATTAAAGGGAACATACATTTTAGTTACAACTCTTAAGAGTTTTTTCACTTTATGTTTGTTTTTTGTTATTAGCTAAATTTCAAAATTCATAGTTAGATTTCTTTGTTTGTGGCAAATTAAGAACTATTGCGCTTATGCTCTCCCTTGCTCTGTAAACTAGCACTGATTTTCGTGCAAAAAGTTTACCTTGGATACTTTGTAGGCAATTATTAAATATATCAATATTAATTATTTAAAAATAATCAACTTAACGAAGAGCAATGCAAAAAAATACCAACTACACTGCAAAAGAGTTGATTACAAAGTTTGACAATGCCTACGTCTCTGGATTCGCTTATAGTATGAACCAATTCATTTCCATGAAAAGTGAGTACATGACAAATTCTCAAAATTGTCAAATGGAATCTAAGATTGCATAAAACTCAAACAACAGAGTTTCAAAAAGTCCCAGTAAAAGCCCACGAATAGACCTTCTACCTTATTGTCACATGAATGCAATCTTGCAATTGTTTAAACTTTCAAAGAATCTCGATAAACCCACGAACAAAGTCTCCACCTTATCGAACACATCCAAATGTGTATATTCAACGCTTTGAAGAATCCCGATAAACTCACGAACAGATTCTCCACCTTTCGAAAACACCTCTGGATGTCTTCTACTCAACAATCTCACCTTCAGGTATCAAAATTGGTAACAAATGAAACCGAATCTAGACATTCAGTATATGGTTGGAACCGGTTCAAAAACTAGAACAAATATCTAGTTTACACCAAGAGCTGAAAATGCCTCAAATCAGAGGAAGAACATAAGTGGGTCCTTATGCCTTAGCAATATTCGCTGAGGACTCCATTTGTTGTTGTTTAAATATAATTTCATGGATTTATATAGCCACTCAAATCCGTGGGTGTAGCGGTTGGGCCTTATCCTTTTACTGGATAGGTCACTGATTCCATTCCCCTTGGCATATCATTTGATTGTTATCCACATCCCAAGTCCCACATTTGTGGGATGATAGGATATAAAAGGCTTTAATAAACCTTATCCTCCATGATGTATTTCATGGCTTTGGCCACGTATCACCTCCACTGCTTGCCTTTTAATAGAAAACTGTAGGCATTTACGTAGGATTTCAAGGTATGTGGTGGCATGTCGATAGTACGTGGTGACTTCGTGGCAGACTTGGTAAGGAACGTGGATGTCACATTCAAATATTGACCCCTTCGTGGAGATTCACGAGCATAACTTGGCATTAGTTGGCATGGAACATTCTTGAGCATGGCAAATAATTACATGTAAATAAAAATTGACTCTGTAAAAATATAGAGGTGGCAAGCCACGTGGTGGCTTGAGGACCCACCACATGGACCACCCTCCATTTTTCACTTGTCAACATCCCACTAGATGCTCCAAAGCTCTATTGGTAGCAGGGTCCCCCTCTGATACAAAAGCAGACTTCACCAGTTACAGTGCCCGTAGCCAGCCTTTTGCTGAATAACCATGTCAAAAATGAAGATGAAAAACCAAAACTGATATTTTGTACAAACTGACTATCTCATGTCACGTTCTCATCGGTCCATATTTCTACCACGTCATCACGTTGACCAAGTTTGACTACAACTTTGACTGGTTGTATCTTTCGCATATTGAGTCCATTTTACGAACCATAAAATGCACTAGAAAGATCTCAATGAGCTCTTTGCCATGGAAATAGTTTAGAAATGTTTAATAATGGTCAATTTCTTCAATTTGACCATCTTTGACTAATTTTGACCAGCTTTGACTAGAACTTTGACCGACTGTATAAGGAGCATACGAACTCCATTTTTGAAGTTTCACATATCATCAAAAAGCTCTCAATGGGCCTTTTATAATGGTATAGGTTCCGTTCTAATCTGGTATCTTTTTTGAACTGACCTTCGGATCAATCCTCCCCACTAAGAAGGCTTTTGGTCCACTAAAAGCTGGTATCCAATTTGCTCCTCTACAATGCTAATTGGTTATGAAGAATTCCAATGGGTCTTTATTAGTCTACTCAGGTTCCACAACTGCATCTTCTTAGAACAACCAATTGATCTCATCTTTTGCAATTCCTCTATTGTTGTACGACCATCAATAGCCTCTACTAGGATGCAATGATTTCCTCTGCTACACGCCTTCACAAGAGCCTCTATATAGATAAGTCTATTGATCTTTTAGCACATCCATCAATGTCTTCTTCTGCTGCATGGCCTTTACAAGAAGTACGTGTGGACCAAGTGCTTCTCGAGTTTGCTTAAACTATTCTCTGTAGAATAACACTTACAGAGACATGCATACTCTAATATGCATATACTGTTGTTAATGGAAAATGTCAACAAAAATGTGAGAAGATAAATTGAGTATGATAAACATATCACTCAAATATTTCTCTACAGGTGATTTCCATAACATAACAAATTGCAAATTATATAATGCATATATATACATATACAAATAGTGCCCTGTGGGTCATTTTGCAATTGTGCATGATGTATGTCACAATATTGCCCGTGTGGGTCTTATTCATACATCTAACTTAGCACATTATTTATGTTGGTTTTATAAGTATATACAAATAGATAACCCAAAATACACCTAAGATTCCTTACCAACTATAGGATCCTGGTGTGGGCCTAACTCCTTCAGTAGTCACTCTACGGATCATCATGCGGCTCATCTTCAGGTTCTTGATGGTATCTTGGTACATACAAGTCCGATGTCTAGTTGGAATCATCATAATTGGGTTTAGAGACTTGCCCCATCTTGAACTGAATGATCCTAATGTGATCCAAGCGAAGCTCGATGCTATCATTTTTGAAAGATGCTTGAAAAGATATAAATTTTCTTTTACCATCTCGTTCATCTCCAATGGGATGATATCGAGAGTCACCGTGTTTGAGAAATGTCTCTCAATTGTAAATCGTAAGGTGCAACAACATATTGGATACCTCAGATAATACCATTCCACGTGCCAACTATTTTATTATGCGGTAGTGGCAATGTTGGTAATCCCAATCGATGTACTACGTCAACGATCACATAACCTATTCTGATGTCTCCATAAAAAATAAGCCTAACGAGACAACCCTCTACAATAATTGGAATACTCTGCTTGGAGGCTCTTGTAGATCATAAGATAATATTTGGAGGTCCAGATGGTGTCCTTTAGCGAACTAAAGATTTTGAATGCTGACTAGTACTTAGAATAGCATGAGTCTTTCCTCTACCCATGTTCCTCTACTAGAACCATTACGGTGCATGATTAGGATGTCACAACCAACAATGTTCTACCACATGTCCACGTCTCAAGCAATGATTGCATATAGGACTGATTGAAGTACTAGGATCATCTAAATGACGTTTCTTCCATCCTGACTCTTCTTCTAACTGATCAGAAAGAGAATCAACTTTTTATTGGAGTTTAATGATTCATTGATCTTGAATGCACTGATGTGCGCTCATGTTCACCACCATGGTGTTCAATTTCAATATCCATTGTGTTTGTTCCCATCGACATGACACAATCATTTATATCATTGATCCTAATATCAATAGTATTGTGGGCAATTGCATCCATGGATACAAATCCATGGCTAAGTTGGTTTCAATAGCCACAAAAGGCAAGAACCGTTCTGATACCAACCTAATCTGTAAACTAGCACTGATTTTCATGCAAAAAGTTTACCTTGGATACTTTTTAATCCATTATTAAATATATCGATATTAATTCCATAAAAACAATCAACTTAATGAAGAGCAATGCAAAAAAATACCAACCACACTGCAGAAGAGTTGATTACAGAGTTCAACAATGCTTACATCTCCAGGTTTACTTATAGTATGAATCGATCCATTTCCATGAAAAGTGAGTACATGGAAAATTGTCACAATTATCAAATGGACTCTAAGATTGCATATAACTCAAACAATAGAGCTTCAAAAAGTCTTGATAAAAACCCATGAACAGAGCTTCCACCTTACTGTCGCATGAATGCAATCTTGCAATTGTTTGAATTTTCAAAAAGTCTCATAAAACCCATGAATAGATTCTCCACCTTATCGAACATGTCCAAATGTGTATATTCGGCCCTTCAAAGAATCTTGATAAACCCACAAACATATTCTCCACCTTCTGAAAACACCTCTGGATGTCTTCTACTAAAAAATCTCACTTCCAGACATAAAAATCAGTAACAAACAGAACCGAATCAAAACATTCAACATATGGTTGGAACCAGCTCAAAACCAAAACAAATATCTAGTTTACATCAAGATCTGAAAATACCTCTAGATGCTTCAAATCAGAGGAAGAGCAGAAGTGGGTCCTTATGCCTTAGCAATATTGGCTGAGGACTCCATTCGTTGTTTAAATATAATTTTGTGGCTTTATATAACCACTCAAGCCCGTGGGTGTAGCGGTTGGGCCTTATCCTTTTACTAGATAGGTCACCGGTTCCATTCCCCTTGGCATAGCATTTACTTGTTATCCACATTCCAAGTCCCACATTCATGGGATGATAGGATATAAAAGGCTTTAATAAACCTTATCCTCCACGATGTATTTCATGGCTTTGGCCACGTATCACCCCTACCGCTTGCCTTTTAATAGAAAACTTTTGGCATTTACATGGGATTTCAAGGTATGTGGTGGCATGTTGATAGTACGTGGTGAATTCTTGGCAGACTTGGTAAGGAATGTGGTGAATTCCAATCTCGACCCCTTCGTGGAGATTCATGAGCATAATTTGGCATTAGTTGTCATGGAATATTCTCGAGCATGGTAAATAATTACATGTAAATAAAAATTGACTATGTAAAAATATAGAGGTGGCAAGCCACGTGGTGGCTTGAGGACCCACCACGTGGATCACTCTCCATTCGCCACTTCTCGACGTCCCATTGGATGCTCCAAAGCTCTATCAATGGCAAGGTCCCCCTTAGAGACAAAAGTGGACTCCACCGGCTACAGTCCCCTTAGCTGATATTTTGCTGAATAAGCCTATCAAAGATGAAGATGAGAAACAAAAAAATATTTTTGCATGAACTAACTGCTACATGTCATGTTCTCATTGGTCCACATTTTTGCTACATCATTATGTTGACCAACTTTGATTGGTCATATCTTTCGCATACAGACTCCGTTTTGCAAACCATGAAATGCACTGTAAAGCTCTCGATGAGCTCTTCACCATGGAACTAGTTTGAAAATGTTCTATAATGGTCAATTTTACATTTTGACCAACTTTGACCAATTTTGACTAGCTTTGACTAGAACTTTGACCAATTGTATAAGGAGCATATGAGCTCCATTTTTGAAGTTCCACGTACCATCAAAAATATCTCAATGGGCCCTTTGTAATGGTATAGGTTCCATTTTGATCTGGTACCTTTTTTAAATTAACCTTTGAATTGACCTCTAGATTAATCTTTCACATTGAGAAGGCTTTTGGTCTACTAACCACTAGTATCCAATTTGTTCCTCTATAATGGCAGTTAGTTATGAAGAATTCCAATGGGTCTTTATTGATCTACTCAGGTTCCACAACTGCATCTACTTGGAATAATTGATTGATCTCACCTTTCACAATTCCTCTGCTGCTGCATGGCCATCAATAGCCTCTACTAGAATGTGATGACTTCCTCTATTACATGCCTTCACAAGAGCCTCTATATAGATAAGTCTAGTGATATTTTAACATGTCCATCAATGTCTTCTTCTGATACATGGCCTTTACAAGAAGTACATGTGGACCAAGTGCTTCTCGAGTTTGCTTAAATTATTCTTTACAGAATAACACTTACAGAAACATGCATACCCTAATCTGCATATACTATTAATGGAAAATGTCAACCAAAATGTGAGAAGATAAATTGAGTATGATAAACCTGTCACTCAAATATTTCTGTATAAGTGATTTCTATAACATAACAAATTGCAAATTATATAATGCATATATATACAAATACATACAATGTCCTGTAGGTCTTTTTACAATTGTGCATGATGTATGTCATAATATTGCTCATATGGGTCTTATTCATACATCTAACTTAGCACATTATGTATGTTGGTTTTATAAGTATATACAAATAGATAACCCAAAATACACCTAAGATTCCTTACCAGCTATAAGATCCTAGTGTGGGCCTGAATCCTTCAATAGTCACTCTATAGATCATCATGCAACTTGTCTTCAGGTTCCTGATTGTCCCCTGTACATACGACTCTGATGTCTTGCTGAAATCATCATGACTAGGTCTAGAGCCCTGCCTCGTCTTGAACATCATGACTATAATTATGTTGAGCTAGTGTGATCCAAGCGAAGGTCGATGCTATCATTTTTTAAAGATGCTTACCAAGAGAAAAGATATAAATTTACCAAAACCATCTCATTCATCTCTAATGGGATGATATCGAGAGTCACTGTGTCTAAGGAATGTCTCCTAATTGTAAATAGCAAGGTGCAACAACATATTGCTAGACCTCAGATAATAGCATTCTGCATGTAAACTATTTTATGATGCAGCAGTTGCAATGTTGGCAAGCCCAATCGACATACTACGTCAGTGGTCACATAACCTATTCTGATATCTCCATAAAAAATAAGCCTAATGACACATTTCTCTGTAACAACTGGAATACTCTGCTTGGAGGCTCTCACAGATCGTAAGATAATATTTGGAGGTCTAGATGGTGTCTTCTAGTGAACTGGGTATTCTAAAAGCTGACTAGTACTTGGAATAGTAGGAGTCTTTCCTCTACCCATGTTCTTCTATTGGAACCATTGCGGTGCACAGTCAGGATGTCATAACTAGCAATGTTCTACCATATGTTCACATCTTGAGCAATGACTGCATATAGGATTGGTTGAAGTACTGGGATCATCAAGATGATGTTTCTTCAGTCTTGGATCTTCTTTTAACTGATCAAAAAGAGAATCAACTATCCTTTGGAGTTCAATGATCTGTTGATCTTGAGTGCTGATGTGCACTCATATTCACCACCATGGTGTATAGTTCTGCTATTTGTTGTGCTTGCTCCCATCGACGTGACATAATCATTTGTATCATTAAGCCCAATATCAGTAGTATCATGGGTAACTGCATCCATGGATACAAATCCATGGCTAAGCTAGTCCTAATAGCTAGAAAAGGCAATAACCACTATGATACCAACCTGATCTGTAAACTAGCACATATTTTTATGCAAAAAAATTATTTTGGATACTTTGTAGGAATTATTAGATATACTGATATTAATTTCATAAAAATAATCAACTTAACGAAGAACAATGCAAATAAATACCAACCACACTGCAAAAGAGTTGATTACAGAGTTCGACAATGCCTACGTCTCCAGGTTCGCTTATAGTATGAATTGATCCATTTTCATGAAAAGTGAGTACATGGCAAATTATCACAATTATCAAATGGACTCTAATATTGCATACAACTCAAACAGAGCTTCAAAAAGTCCTTGTAGAAACCCATGAATAGACCTTCCACCTTACTGTCGTGTAAATGCAATCTTGCAATTGTTCAAACTTTCAAAGAATCTCGGTGACCCCACAAACAAATTCTCCACCTTATCGAACATGTCTAAATGTGTCTATTCGGCCCTTCAAAAAATCTTGGCAAACCCAAAAATAGATTCTCCACCTTTCTAAAACACCTTTGGATGTCTTCTACTTAAAAATCTCACTTTTAGGTATCAAAATTGGTAACAAACAGAACCAAATCCAGACATTCAACATATGGTTGGAACCGGCTTAGAAACTAGAACAAATATCTAGTTTACACTGAGAGTTGAAAATTCATTTTGATGCCTTGAATTAGATGAAGATCAAAAGTGGGTCCTTATGCCTTAGCAATATTGGCTGAGGACTCAATTCATTGTTGTTTAAATATAATTTCGTGGCTTTATATAGCCACTCAAGCCCGTGGGTGTAGTGGTTGGGCCTTATCCTTTTACTAGATAGGTCATTATTTCCATTCCCCTTGGCATAGGATTTGCTTTTTATCCACATCCCAAGTCCCACAGTCGTGGGATGATAGGATATAAAAGGCTTTAATAAACCTTATCCTCCACGATGTATTTCGTGGCTTTGGCCACGTATCACCTCCACCGCTTGCCTTTTAATTGAAAACCATTGGCATTTATGTGGTATTACAAGGTATGTGGTGGCATGTCGATAGTACGTGGTGACTTCATGGCAGACTTGGTAAGGAACGTAGATGTCACATTCCAATCTTGCCCCTTCATGGAGATTCACGAGCATAACTTGGCATTAGTTGACATGGAACATTCTTGAGCATGGTAAATAATTACATGCAAATAAAAATTGATTGTGTAAAAATATAGAGGTGGTAAGCCACATGGTGGCTTGAGGACCCACCATGTGAACCACTCTCCATTCGCCACTTGTTGACATCCCATTAGATGCTCCAAAGCTCTATCGATGGTAGGTTCCCCCTTAGACAAAAGCGGACTCCACCGGCTACAGTCCTCATAGCCAACCTTTTGTCGAATATGCTTGGAAAAGATGAAGATGACAAACCAAAACTGATATTTTTGCATGAAAAAACTACCATGTTTCACGTTCTCATTGGTCCACATTTTTGTGATGTTGTCACATTGACCAAGTTTGATTACAACTTTGACTATTCATATCTTCTGCATATGGACTCCGTTTTATGAACCATAAAATGCATTGAAAAGCCCTCGATGATATCTTTTCCATGAAACTAATTTGGAAATGTTCCATAATGGTTAATAATTTGTAGTTTGACCAATTTTGACTAGCTTTGACTAGAACTTTGACTGACTGTGTAAGGAACATATGAGCTCCACTTCTGAAGTTCTACATACCATCGAATATCTCTCGATGGGACCTTTACAATGGTATAGGTTTTGTTCTGATCTGGTACCTTTTATGAATTAACTTTTGAATTGACCTTCGAATCACCCCCATCCCCTTTAGGGAACTCGGATGACCAAAAATGCTTAGTTTATTACCTTGTTTGTTTGGTCTTATAAAAAAAAATATCATGTATGCTCTCCCCAAGCTCAAAATGACTTGGATGACCTAAAAATGACCTCTTAAGTATTTTAAATTTATTTTCTTACTTTTAGCTTGTGGGTGGGAGCTCATTTCTCCCTCACAAGTTCTCAATGGGTGTGTTGACCTAAGGTTTCATCTCTCAACATCGTAATAACTCCACTCCACTGTGGGGTATTTAAATTGCGTATGCGATATTGGAATTATTATGGCACTGAGCAGCTAGCCTCTTTGATCCTAACAAAAATTTAGGTCAGGTCTTGCTAAACATTGGAATATACTAAGCAGTACATGACTGGAGTCGTTATACAAAAGAATAGACCCTTGAATAGTAAGTTAGTAGGTATGAACCCAATTGAGGTGATTGTGCCCTTGTGTTAGCCACACTTGGGACCATTTAGTGCATTCAAGATTTATAGATTTTTAGTCAAGCACCACTTACCACAAAATTTATTTCCAAATATTGAGTTCTCCTCACTCTAAGTTCATGCCATGTACCAAAGTTTGAGAGATAGAGGTGGGTGTAAAAATTGTACTTACACCTATACTCTAATTTTTGGATTAACATTTAATTCCTCATAAGCATTGGTATATCAGTGGAAACTTTGGTAGAAGCTATGCACATCCATGTCAGTTTTAAATATAGGATGAACCATTAGTGTTGCTTCTATTTTATTTGATTTACATGTGTGTTTTTAGACTAAAACTGTTTGTTTGTATTATCACGTCAAAATAAATCCAAAACTATCACATTGTTTTCACACCCCTTCAACCTAAGAGGTGTTACTCTGTTGGTTTTGTGTCACAATGTTTGCCTTAGAGATTTGTTCTAAAACCATTTTTGTGTCACTTTTTTAAACGAGGCATCATTACGCAACCCATTTCATCCAAAACATTTGCCTTAGATTTTTGAGTCCAAAAGCAATGTCATGTCATTTGTTTGAAGGAACATTGTTTCATTGCTTAAATCATTCCAAATCTCTTATCATTTTGAAACCAAGTTCTAAACCATTGTTATATACCTCTTGTTTCAAATGCACAGTTATGCTGCCTATTTTGGTGTAGTTATTTTTCCTTAGAACATTCAAGTCTTTTCACATTAAATTTGAAACTCAACCTTTCAAAGTGCAAATCTTAAACTAATCAGGTTTATGCCAAAGCAATATATAATTTGGGCTTAGGTTGTCCACCTTTTGTGTTTGGATTGTGTTGCTTGGGTCAATTTTTTATTTGATCTAAAAGACCCCTTGCCTAGACCTAGAGATTGTTGTTTATTTTGTACCTTATTCAGAGAGTCCTTTGAGCCAAGTGGTTGCCACATGTCTTGTTTGAAGTTTGTTGTGCCAAATTTTGAGTGTCCTAGTTCCATTGTTCACATAATCTATTGTGAATCAAGTATCGAGTCTTAATGAGCCAATTATCAAGTGTCATTCGATCCAATTGTCTTAGTTTAGTTTTTTCTCAAGTTCTTTTTTAAGTTCTTTGTTTCCAAGTCTAACCTTGTTTTTCATGCTAATGATTATAACCAACTTTGGGCAAATCGTTGCTATCCTTTTATCATAGTTCATAATTGTTCTACTTTATCTAGATACTTTCATTACTAATTATAACCACCTTTGCGCAAATTAGTACCTTAGCCATAAATGAGTTTTGAGTTTTTGTGTTACTTTTACCACTGATTATAACTTTCTTTAGGCAAATCAATATCATTTGTTAGACTGGTTTGAAGTTTGTTTTGTTTTACCTTTGCCTAATCTAGTTGTTTTACCCTTTATGGCTCTTATATAGAGTCAAAGGTTCTTTGTTTTTAGACCTCAATTGTTTGTTACCTTTGGACCCTTTGTTTTTCATGAGACCTACTTATAGATCCAAACATGACTCGTTACACATTTAGTGGGACCATGTATAATCCATACTATGAGAACTTTGTAACTAATGACCTTTTTATTCAAGAGTCATATGATGACGTAGATTATGAGACAGATCCCTATCCATCTTATAACATTCTGTATGTTGAACAAAGGCATGACCCTTTAGAAAAGTATTTGGTGACTGTACTTTCTTATATAGGCCAAGACCTAAAGTAAATGACATAGTCCCTTTCTCAAATGATGCCTAACATTGAACAAAGCCAACAACAAGAGCCCTAATATGTTATAATATCAACATAGACAAGCTATGATCCGTACATGTTTGAACATCATTTGTTAGTGAAAAAAGATAAAGTTCTTGTTAAAGCTATCAATGTAGAATCCAAGTTTTTGCCAGACTTCCCACATAAAAGTTTGAGTAGTTTGATTAGAACTCCTAGTAATGTGCCTCAAATTCAATCATTCAAACATGCATCAACTAGTTATAATTAAGCTTTAGTCCAAATTTCATAGTAAGACCAATATACGCTTGTAAAAGGGAAAGACCCTATGGATGAACAGATGGAATAGGTATAATAAGTGTACCAAAACTATCTCAACCTAGCTTGCAATATTAATGCAAGGGATGTTTCTAACACATTGCTTATTGAGATAGCTCCATCAATAGGGAGCAAAAAAAAGAAGTTGTTTCAGGATATGCAAGCCAAAACATAGACCCATTTATCCAAAGCATGTTGGTGGGTGACATGTATAATGTCCCTATTTTGATGGTAGATACTACCACTCAAATGAAAGACCTCACCCAAAATGTTGTGGATAACACACAAGTGCATTCCAACCTAAACCAAAGTAGGTCTAGTTTATTGCTGAGTGATACATAACAAATTCCTCTAAATAGTGCCACAAGTGGATTGCAACAATAGGGGATATGTACACCTATTTCCTAAAATCAACAAGTAACCTTAACTCCTCAACCAGATGCTTCTTCGAGTGTGCAATAAGGAGAAATAAATTAATAACATACCAACTTACCACCAAAACAATTTCAAAACACTAGACCACCTCAATAGGTGATGAATGTTCTACTACAAAAAGTACAAACCAATATACCTCATCAATCACAAACATTGCCTACCCAATAATGTGTTTCTATTAGTTAAAAAGTGCCAGTTGGTAAAAAAAACAAATGCCAAACCCCTAACAGTTGATTGAAAATTAACAAGTGCCTATTCGACAACAAGTGTCAGTCCAACAACAAATGCCAAACCCTCAATTGTTGCCTAATCAATAACAAGTACCTATTCAACAAGTGTCGATCCAACAACACGTGTTCAATGAACAATGTGATCCTTATGTACAATAGGTATAAAGTGCTAGGCAACAATTACCTTTCACCCAATGGGTATCACATGTGTAATAAGGATCCAACTATCAACACCTCCAACAACATGGATCTAGTCAACAATTTATTCCATATATACATTAGGGTTTGCCAAGTAAGTAATAAGTCCTTCTCAAACCCAAAAATACCAACACATTCTACAAATCCAAATGCCATTACCACATCCACAATTAACTATTTAGGGTTATGTAGCCAATCCAAACCAGAATGTGTTTCAACAACAATGTATTATGTATCCACATTATAATCCCAATGCATGGATACACATACTTTATTATCCAGCTAATTCAACCAACATCCCACAATATGCTTACCCTGGTCAAGGTAATCCACCTTTGACTGTGCAACCTCAACAACAATAAGCCACTCCATCTAACTTCCTTACCCAAGAGTTGCAATAGATGAAGGATACAATTCAAGCAATACATATTGGAAAACAAACAAACAAATTCAAACTAGATGAAATATGTTTTTATCCATTCAACATGGAGTATCTTCAAATAACATTTCCTTAGGGTTATGAGCCACCTAAATTTGAAAAATATAAAGGCAAAGGCAACCCCAAAAAGCACCTAAAAGAATTCTTTGTTGCATGCTAGCCAATGGCATATAGTGACACATACTTACTTTTACTCTTTCTAAGGAGTCTAGCTAGACAAGCCTTGGAATGGTTGTTGAAATTACCAATAGTTTTATACATGACTTTGATGACCTTTTAGAGAAGTTCACACAACACTTTTCATATAATCTCAAGCAAAATATTAATATTATGGATTTAGGCTAAGCTAAAAAAAATACTGGTGAAAGATTTGCTACATACTTTTAATGTTGGAGATCACTAGCGAGCTATTTTACTCACAATCTGTTAGATAAATAGTTGGTAGCGATATTTACTAAGAGCCTACATAGTGAGATATCTTACCATCTCAATTTGCAATGTGCTCATACATTCAAAGAGGTTATAGAGAAAGGAATATAGATTGAGAAAGCCCGTATCAACAAATAGATAATCAAGTTCTCTTATTCTAATTAGATCTAGAATTAGTATCAAGGCCAATATAACCAGAACTAACATCAAGGCTAACTAACCAAAACTAGCATCAAGGCCAACAGAACTAGAATCAAAATCCAATTCAAATACTAACTTTAATGCTGCCTCAGTCCAATAAAAATGAGAGAATTAAACCCTACAAACACAATAAGAATGTTGTTAGTAACGGGGTTAATGAATCATGCCATGTTTAGATGGTGCAAACACTGGTTGTCTATTTAGCTCTGCCCATTTAGCAACCACCTCCATACATTCAACCAAGACCTCCACAAAACTAACCACCACAAAATCAAAACCAATTACCAGCCCCTCCTCCAAGGAGAAGACCACCCATAGCCTAAAAATTTAGTGACCTTGGTGAGCTTATTGAATTTGTGTTCTAAAGATTGGTTAAAGTAAATATGATCAGTTGACCGATACCAAAGCCATTTCCTCAAGGATTTTTTTTTTTGAATTGATAAAGGAACATGAACTTTGTGAGCACCATCATGTCAGAGGACATTCCATAAGATAGTGTATCCAAATTAGGTATTTGATTGAGAATATGCTGGAAAATGAAGAGATAAAAAGAGACACCCATGCACTTATGACCAATCATAACTTGGGTATATAATAGAATCCATTTCCATAACATAACAATAAAAATAACTAACAGTGCTAATAACAACAATAATAATGACAATGAACTCCACCTTAAAATCAACAACAACAATGTTAGCCACAACAACAACAACAACAAAATGGTTAGAATCAAGGGCAAAATGACCAAACCGACTAAGAAGGTCTTCATGTTATTGCGTATACCTATACCAATCTTGTAGGGCACATTTCAGGCAGTCATGTTACCACAATCACTATTAATCTATGGCCAACTATGAACAGACCTAGACCTTTACCCAACAATGCCTATTTATAAAACAATACCTACCAACCTCCTTCTGTTGGTGATTATTCTACAGACCAGGTTGACAACTAGGTTCTATGCCATCCAAGAATCATCATTCCAAGCCTCATTACCTACCCAACTAACTACCAAAGCCAAGTTATAAATCAAGATTATGCAATCGTAACTTGAAGAGACAGAGTCACTATCAAAAGACTGCATCTAAATACTACAAGTGAGCATAATCAGTCTTCTTTTCCTATTAGAATTAAACCAATTGATAAAATTGAGGGAATACCTATGATATTGTGGAAAAACTAAAAAACATACATGTGCACATATCCATCATGGATTTATTGCGTACATCTACCATCTACAAAGACATCCTGAATGAGTACTTGAACTAATCCCTTGTGCCATATGACATCACTCCAGACAAGTTCCAAGCCATGGTAGGATACTTGGCACCGACATCTCACCTTTGACCAAAGTAACATGTCATCTCTAGGCCCTCTACATAATAACTTGCACATTTAGGTCAGTATAATGAACCATAGAATTAAACGTGTCTTTGTAGACAATGGTTCGGGTCTCAACATTGTGTCTCTAAATTTAGTAAAACATCTTGGATATACAGTATCTGACTTACATCTAGATACCATTGTTATCAAGGCATATGATAATGAAGAATGAGAATATCAAGGTACCATTAGCATGCCAATGTTCATTGGGCCATTGACCCATGATACTTTATGCCATGATTTGGAATTAGAACTATCTTACAATTGGTTATTGGTCCAATTATGGATCCATGAAATCAGGGCTATACCTTCTACATTGCATCATTATATAAAATTTCCACATTTAGGAATGGAAGTGACTATACCAGTTGATCTTCAGCCATATTAGTATTGTAAATGCTTTAAATCTGAGTATAAAATCTATAAATACTAATTTGGCATCAATACTATGCCAAATTAGACAGAGAAAGATTTGAAATAGGAAAATCCATTGAATCAGGCCCAAAGGCTAATTACATTGACCTAGACAGCTTAGCCTCTACTTCAACCATGCCTCCATCAAACATTTCTAATCACTTTATATAACTGA
The DNA here is from genome assembly GCA_037957365.1 of Torreya grandis. Taxonomy (NCBI): domain Eukaryota; kingdom Viridiplantae; phylum Streptophyta; class Pinopsida; order Cupressales; family Taxaceae; genus Torreya; species Torreya grandis. The sequence goes on from JARHVA010000473.1 coordinate 3,612,893, forward strand.
CAAAGGTTCCAAAGAATATAATACCCATGATGCATTTCATATTTCCAAATTCACAAAAAATCCAAAAGCTTATGGGAGACCTAAGGCCAAAACTACTCATATGGAGTGGGAAACCAAATGAAAATCATAGTTAAACAAGCCTATAATTTTTAAACTAGCCTCTGGCCTAGAACAAAACCATTAGCATAAGATGATTCATGGTTTTGTTGGGATATGATTACCGGAAGCACACAATTGATTACCAAATCCAAGCAACTTAATATGTGGGATTAACCAGAATCAACAAGTAACTAGAATCTAGAAATAACACAAGATATGAGAGACAATACACAACTTGTATTAATACTCATACAAAAAAGAATACAATAAAGAAGATGCCACTTATTCTCCACCACCTCTTCAGAGGCTTCCCACACCTCAAGTGAACAGTAATTCTCTCCTCAAAGCTCTCTCTTAGGTCCCAACACCCAACTCAAACACTGAGTTGGTGTTCACCTTATACCTGTGCTCCACGCACTCCACAAGTGCTCCACGCACTCCACAAGTACTCAAACATACTCCAAGTAGATCTCTCCTGAACCTACAACAACCTGCACCTCAATAGACCTTACTTATAGAAGGAACTTCCTTGCCTTCCTCTCTTGCTCTATCTGAGTACACACTGTACTCCAAGTAGATCCTGCCTGATTCTGTTCCCTATTGTGTTGCTGTCCTATTTGATCTTGCACACCTACAAATCAACCTGGTTCTGCACACCTGTGAACCTTGACCTTGCACACACATACATCTGCATATCAATGATCTTACTTACCATGTAGATCTCCTATAAAAGCCATGCTCACCTGATGACCAAGATCATACACTCCTGAAGAACCCTGCTGATTCTCCAAACTAGTACCCACCTTGGTACTGTGGCACTAGGAGGAACACACCATTGCTCACCTCACACACAGAAGGAGCTTATAATATTGCTCTCTTACTCTGTAGCACACATTTACAATACAATCCATGAGTCTATTATATAGATCTCATCCAAACAATAATTAGACACCTAATTACAATAATTAGATCCGCAGCTCTTAGTCTATAATTAGCTCTTGACATGCAAACACTTGGTTCGTCAACTAACTGCCCATAATATACTCACAGTCGAACCACACAAGTGACCGACATTGGTCCCTGTCTGCCTGGGGATCGCCGATGTCGGCCGATCTCTGACTGACATTGGTTGCTTCTTGTCTCCTTTCTGCCGACGTCAATTGGCCTGACTGACGCCGGTGTCTGTGACACTCCAACAACTCCTCCAATGGCCTTCTCCATGTCTGCATCAGTGAAGATTTTAGCTCCACAACCTAACAATCTCCCACTTGGAGATAAACAACTGCACTGTACCTATACCTATACCTATACCTCATCTAATCTATTTCTTGGCTTGTATCCCTCTTCAATCTCAATCCTGAAGACCACCCACCACACAACCTGTGGTGTACCTCCTGTCATCCGAGTACCCTACCGCATCCAAACCTACAATCTCATGTAGTGAAGTCCTGACCCTGAATAGCATGAATCCCTACTGCTGGTCCCTCTCACATCCCTGAGAACTCACTTCTCCGAATTGGCTTCTAACTTTCTGACAACACCCACTGCTTGGGCAAACTCAGGTCTATACTAGACCTCATGTGATTTCAAACACTGAACTGTCCAGCCTTTGGTGTGCTCCGATTTTGCATCCTACATCTCGCCAACACTCGATTCACATTAGCTCCCACTGGAGACAAAATCAACCTGTGATCCTCCATGTCTCCCATGGCAAAGAATTTTGCTGCCCTAAATTCTTCGTGACATGTCACTAAACTAATCTTACCCTTAGCTTAGCAAAACCCTGTATGTCTGAACCCTGCTAGCAATCATACTATCCACATACAACAACAGAATGATGTCATGACTTATCATCCTCCTGGTAAGACAAACCATAGTAGTTACCTGACATTGACTGAAGCCATGCTTCATCCTCCACCTGTCAAACCCTGTACCACTGTCCTGCAGCTCCCTCAAGACCATATGCCTAGCCTTCCGTGTCTGTTCTCTCTATTCTTCAACTAAGGTATCCATTCATCTCTGCAATGCTAACATGCCGACTGGCAACCCTATCAAATCTCTCGTTTGGTTCTGCAATCTCTCCATGCCACGCTCCCACTATTTCCTGGATCCTTCTTGCTCTACAGTAAGCAATGAGTGTAAAGAAGAGGAATAATGAATTTGAGGCTTACTTACGTCTTCAGTCCTCTGTATGGGTGTTTGAGACTCCTTGACAACTTGTTGTCCACCCAAAATTTGTTACAGTGACCGACCTCGGTCACCACACAGTCTGCATTCGACTGACATCGGTTCCTGCGCCTATCTTGAATACCAACCCTGCCAACGTCGATGTCATCCTTCTGCCGACGTCGGTCCTCATGACTGACGTCGGTCTTACCTACTATCGACATCAGTTTTTCAGCCGATGTCGGTACCTGTGTTTTCCTGTGAGTGATGAATTTTTACCCGCGAGCTCCTTTGAATCAAGTCCCATGTCCAAACTGCCCTGCTAAGAAGTATCCAGCCCATCCACTGGTCTCTATCCGCCATCTCCTCCATAAACACCAAGGCTTTCCAGTTCTTAAGCCTATCAAATATATCTATCTTTCGCTTAAGAACATGCATCTCCTTCCTGTTCATGTGACCAAGCCTACGAAGCCACGTCTCCGCAACAAAAGAAGAATCAGTAATATAAACAAGTAGATAAAGAGTACCTATTTTCTTACCACCAGCTAATTCAAGTGCATCCACTGTGAGAGTTCTCGTGCATCTCTCATCACCCAACCTTTCTGAAGAAATTAGCCACATCTCCAAACCTAGGACCTGCATGACCTCCTTCAACACCCATGTGTTGGCCGCCTGCACTTTTAGCTTCACTTCCCCTTTGCCAATTTTATGGCAAGGCTCACCAGCTCCTCTATCTGGGGCTGCATGGAAAGAGGCAACCGAATCTATTATCCAAGATTCAACTTTATCCAAGAAACCTCCCAGAGCATCCTGTGCCACATCCCCTGCAACATCTGCTTCTTCAGTTCCTTCATGCTGATCTTCTACAAACCAACAATCTTCTTTTACCTGCTCTTTCTTTCCATAAGACCGTAAGTGACCATTTATGCTTTTCAACTCCTCCATTCTTAGCTTAAGTGACCTGTAACCAAACACAAAACCTGCTCTTTGCAACCTTAGCTCTGATACCACATGTTGGGATATGAATACCAGAAGCACACAATTGATTACCAAATCCAAGCAACTTAATATGTGGAATTAACCAGAATCAACAAGTAACTAGAATCCAAAAATAACACAAGATATGAGAGACAATACACAACTTGTATTAATACTCATACATAAAAGAATACAATAAAGAAGATGCCACTTCTTCTCCACCACCTCTTCAGAGGCTTCCCACACCTCAAGTGAACAGTAATTCTCTCCTCAAAGCTCTCTCTCTTAGGTCCCAACACCCAACTCAAACACTGAGTTGGTGTTCACCTTATACCTGTGCTCCACGCACTCCACAAGTGCTCCACGCACTCCACAAGTACTCAAACGTACTCCAAGTAGATCTCTCCTGAACCTGCAATAACCTACACCTCAATAGACCTTACTTATAGAAGGAACTTCCTTGCCTTCCTCTCTTGCTCTATCTGAGTACACACTGTACTCCAAGTAGATCTTACCTGATTCTGCTCCCTATTGTGTTGCTGTCCTATCTGATCTTGCACACCTACAAATCAACCTAGTTCTGCACACCTGTGAACCTTGACCTTGCACACACATACATTTGCATATCAATGATCTTACTTACCATGTAGATCTCCTATAGAAGCCATGCTCACCTGATGACCAAGATCATACACTCCTGAAGAACCCTGCTGATTCTCCAAACTAGTACCCACCTTGGTACTGTGGCACTAGGAGGGACACACCATTGCTCACCTCACACATAGAAGGAGCTTATAATATTGCTCTCTTACTCTGTAGCACACATTTACAATACAATCCATGAGTCTATTATATAGATCTCATCCAAACAATAATTAGACACCTAATTATAATAATTAGATCCACAGATCTTAGTCTATAATTAGCTCTTGACATGCAAACACTTGGTTCATCAACCAACTGCCCGTAATATACTCACAGTCGAACCACACAGGCGACCGACGTCGGTCCCTGTCTACCTAGGGATCACCGATGTCAGTCGATCTCTGACCGACGTCGGTTGCTTCCTGTCTCCTTTCTGTCGACGTCAGTTGGCCTGACCGACACCAGTGTCTGTGACACTCCAGCAACTCCTCCAATGGCCTTCTCCATGTCTGCATCAGTGAAGCTTTTAGATCCACAACCTAACAGGTTTTACACTTATGATTTAGCCGATTATTATCAAAGTGGAAAGTATCCTATCCCTAATTGGATTATGGAACACCCATCTTATGAAGGCAAAGGCCTGGGGCTACATCAACAAGGCATGATCAAACCAGTCTTAATGACTAAGTACAAGGGAACCTACAGTATTAGACTTAAAACATTTTGGGGTGATCCCACATACATTATTCATGTTCCAACACCAACAACTAGTGATGATTATGCCAATAATGATGCAAGGTCTAATTATAGCATTTATAATGACTTTGCTGCTACAAATTTGTTTGACCCTCATGCCATTTGTAGCGTTAACCCTATTTATCAACCTTCATATTTAACCCTTTACTATTCACAATTGATAGACTAGGACCAACAAGATTCAATAATGTCATTAGACGAGTTTGAAAATGATGAGGCCATATATAAATTTCTGTTATGGAGGAGTCACATTCCTCTTGGAGACCAAAAACATGGCTTTGCTATTAGATTGGATCATATTGGCTAATTCAAAGAATGGGTGAACTTCCCTAGCCAAAAATAAAAATAAAATCAAACATTGAGGTCTAAAAATGAAAAACTCTTTGAGGCACTTTTTGACCAAGGAAAAAGTAAATAGAAAGGCAAGTCTCTTGGTAAAAACTAGTTTTTGTCACCATGAAACAGGGATGTTCACCCCTCTTCCTATGAAGCACATGAAACCTATAGTGCAAAGCCTATTTATGGATCATATATCAGTATTGAGGAGCAATAAGATTTTGCATGGATTGTTCAAGAATGCTTTGAGGTATTTGTTTCATGGTCATGTTGTCAACCTAGAGTTGTACCATGATTGAAGATGTGTAAAAGAAACAAACCCTCACTCTAGTTGAAACAATGAGATCTTCTCAGAGGGTGGGTGCCACTGTGTTGAGAAGAACCTCGAGAGAGGGTTGGTTCCCTTAAGATTTATCTATTAAATTTGATTATTTTCTTGTTCTTGGATGAAAAGGGGCAGGGGAAATTAAAGGGGAAATCAGAAGGAAAAACTTATTTTAACAGTGTGATGCCCCTGAATGTTTTGATATTCACTGGGCATTGTTAATCAAAATGAAAATGGAGTTCCATATTACCCTGGCATAAACATTTTAGATGAAGGTCTCTGCCTCTTCAAATGACCTACAAGGGAAGAGAGGTGAAATGAGATGGGAAGTAATAGGTGGGGAAGGGACCTACCCAAAGGGGATGTAATCCCACTTAGTACTAGTACACAATCAAATACAATATATAGAATCCACATCCAAAACCCAAAAATATATAACTTAGAATCAATTTCCTCTATCCAGCTTCCAAGAATCTATTATTGAATACCAATAATACTTTTTCAAATGACTTCTAAAAGGTCATTTTATAGAAAATTATACAAAAGGCCAAGAGATTGGCATTGAAAGAATATGAGAAGATCAAGTGAATGTGAACTCAATTCAATTTTAAGTTCAAATTAATTACAACCTTCTTGCAATATTTCCTTTCTTTATCTTTTTCAATAAACCTTCCTTTTTGGTGTTGAAACAAGAAATGGGAGGAGATAAGGGTTAGTCTTGGTTGACTCAACTCAAGACTAACTCCTTTTTACAATAATTTATTCATTAAATCCTTAATTCCACAAAAATTGCATGATGAGCTCCAAATCTTGAAATTGAAAAGAATGGTGGGCCCAAGTTTGATAAAAATAAATATCCTTTCCAAAAATACTACGCCATGTTTTCAAGGAGAACTCCACTTGAGTTTCTTTCAAGTTGAATTGTAACAAGAAAAGATTCCCCTTGCATGGAAATTAAGAAACAAGCTTTGACAAGTCAACCTTAAGTAACTCCACTTGCATGCTTCTCCTTCTTGAAGTGGGACTCATCTTGATATCAAATTTCTTTTCAAAATTAATACAATAGTTGTCAAGAATCTTATAATTTTCTTGTTTTTTGCAAGAATTCCATTTTGGCATTGAAAACTTTCTTTGCATGAAATAGCATTTTAAAAAAAATATATAGATATTAATAATAATATCAAATATGTCATGTGGGAGCTAATTTGGGGCTATTTGGCATATCAAATGACCTTTTTATAATTTGAATTTTTAGACTTAGGATAAAAACACCCTTTTGAACATATTTAAAGCTCCTTAAGACAATTTAAAGACCTTTGAAACATTTTTTATGCTTTTGACATTTTTGACCATATATGACCATTTTGACCAGCTTCAAAGGCTAATTGACCATTTTAGGAAAGTTTCAGATGGTAGGATATTAATTTGGACTTGATAGGCCAAAATTACTAACAGGTTGATGCCAACATTAGGATATTTTGATTCATCATACTTAGGATAATTAGATGATCTAGTTCATCTAAAGGACTTTATCATTGTCAATTAGTTCAACTCCTTGCCAACTATTCTAGATGATGGTTCTATAGTTTTTGTGGAGGACACTTTAGAGGAAAACATTGGGACTCTAGAGGACCCAAAGTGGATTAAACTAGGCACGTCCCTCACTAAGGAGGAACGTGAATTTTTTAAAACCCTTTTGAGGGAATTTATTGACATATTTGCCTGGGATTATTTGGACATGCTAGGTTTGGACCCTGCCTTGGTTGTACACCACCTCATTATACATATTGATGCCAAGCCCATTAATCAAAAGTTATGAAAGATGCATCCTCATAGTGATATGCTAGTCAATAAAGAGTTGGAGAAACTCTTAGACACAAAATGCATCAGGTTGATTGAATAAAAAGAGTAGATTTCAAATGTTGTGTCAGTAAGTAAGAAGTCAAAAGGTATTATAATCTGTACCAATTTTAGAAAAATCAATAAATCCTACTTGAAAGATGACTTTCATTTTCTTTATATTGACATGATAGTCAAATCAATGACTGGCTATGAAATACTCTCTCTAATAGATGTCTTTTTAAGTTATAATTAGATTAGAATAACACCAAAACATTAACACAAAACAACATTCACCGCTTTGTGGGAAACATTTTGTTATCTAGTGATGCCATTTAGGCTTAAGAATGTCAGAGCCACTTATCAAAGAGCCATGACAGTGATTTTTCATGACATTATGCATGACATCATTGAGGATGATGTCGATGATATCCTACGTAAATTGAAGACCCATGCTAATCATCTAGTCATACTACAAAGAATCTTTGAGAGACTTCACAAGTACAACGTCAAGCTTAATCCAAAAAAGTGTGTATTTGATGTAAATTTTGACAAAATATTAGGATTTATTATCTCTTTTAGGGGCATTTAAGTTGACCCAACCAAAGTGAAATTATGGAAATACCACCATTTTCTACCTTGAAATAGATATGCAGTTTGTAGGGTAAAATTCAATCTATTAGATACTTCATCTCAAAATTAACCAACAAATGCCATTCATTTACATACTTGTTGAAGAAAGGCATTACATTATTCTAGAATAAAGAGTGCCAAAAATAATTTTATCAGTTTAAATAATATCTTGTCAACCCACCTATATTATTTCCATCAATGTCAAACATTCTATTACTTCTTTACCCATTAGCAATCAAGAGTGTCTTTGGGGGAAATTTTGGCACAACACTATAACCAAGGAAAAAATCATGTCATATATTATCTAAGCCAAACATTGGTCATGTATGAACAAAACTATACGTCGATTGAAAATACCTACTTATCAATTATGTTTGCAACCCAAAAGTTGCATCATTATATGTTGAACAACAAGACAATTGTTATTGCCAAAGTAGATATGCTGAAGTATCAACTTTCCAAATCAACTCTATAGGGCCACATGGAAAACATGGATCATGTTATTGAATGAGTTTAAAATTAAATATGCCAACCAGAAGGCCATTAAATGGCAAGCACTCTTAGATCATCTTTTTGAAGCTCCTCTTCATGATACTCAACCGCTTATATTTGGATTTTCAAATAAGGCCATTATGACCACTGAATAAACATATGTACCTCCTAAAGCCGAAAAATGGAAAATTTACTTTGATAGATCATTCATGACTCGTGGATAAGGGGATAGAATATTGTTTTTTATGCCATAAAGGGATCTCATTCCCAAGTCCTTTCCTATTAGACTCCTTGTATCAATAATATGGCTGAGTATGAAACACTCATTACAGGGCTTCATCAAATAGTACAATAGAACATTCAAAATTTACTAGTGTATGGTGATTCTTAGTTAATCATCAATCAAGTTATAAAATAGTACCGTAACAAGGATGAGAAGTTGGTGCCATATATAGATATGGTTGATATTCTTAAGAAGCATATTGACAACATCCAAATTAAAAGAATACATTAGGCCAATAACTGAACAACTAATGCTATGGCCACTATTGGATTTATTTTTGAACATCTCTTAGTGCTGACACATGAACAATTAGTCATCAAGATGGTTTATGACATTGTTAGTCCCATGTCTCCCTAGTACTCAGACGTATATGCCTATCTTCAAGACCAAATTATGCCTCTTGGTTTATCATGTAAAAAACAGAAACACTTCTCCCATAAAACCTCTCTCTATATCAAATTTGTATCGTATAAGCTATGATGGAACTCTGCTTCATTGTTTACCTTTGATAGAATTTGGACTAGCATTGAGGAAAGTACATAAAAGAGTGTGTGGAGCCCATACCAATGGGGTAATCTTAGCCAAAAATTTACTACATATTGGTTATTATTGGCCAATGATGGAAGCAGATGCAATTGTATATGTGAAGAAGTGTGTCAAGTGTCAGTATATGTGAAGAGGTGTGCCAAGTGTCAGAAGTATACCAATTTGATTCATGGTCCATCCAAATCACTCAATCCATTGACAACACCATGTTCATTCTCAACATGGAGACTCGACCTCATCAGGGAGATCAATCCAACATCTTTTGATGATGGCCATAAAAATGTTTTGACTATTACCAAATATTTCATTAAGTGGGTGGAAGTTATTCTTGTCTCTTACATAACTGGTAAGTAGATCTCCAAGTTCATATTCAACCATCTTGTTTGTCATTATAACATTCCCTCCGACATTATATCTGATAATGACAGATCATTCAAGAATAAAGATTTGTAAGCGCTATGTTCTCACTACCACTTCAAACAACATTTCTCTACCGCCTATTATCTGTAAGGCAATGACCAAATTGAGACTTCTAATAAAACCATTGTCAATATTCTGAAGAATATTATCAATGATGTTGGTTGTAATTGGCACTTGAAATTATTTAACACCCTTTGGACATACCATACCACATTCCATACTCCAATAGGAGATACACCCTATTCACTTGTTTATGGAATTAATGTTATTATTCCCATCGAGGTCGAGTTGCCTTCTTTCTAAATTTCATTGTAACACATCATTGATGATGAATACTACAAAATAGCTTGTTTGCAAGAGCTAGACCTACTTGATGGAAAATGCTCGATCATCTTGAATAATATTTAGGCATATCAAAATTGATTAAGATTCCAATACAATAGGCACATTAAGCATCATGAATTTGAGCTTGATGACCTGGTGTTAAAAGAGAATAAAAAAAATGTGAATGCTAAAACCAATAAAAAAGGAAAGTTCTATTTAAACTAGTTAAGGCCCTATGTAGTTGTCAACTATGGTTCCATAACATACATGATCTCTATGCCAAAGGGATATTAACTTGATGAACTAATGAACATAATGCACCTCAAACATTTTTACGCTCGAGGGACTCATATTATTATCTATAAGGATTGTTTAAGTTTTGACATACTATACCTATGCTTTGTACTATACCCCTTATCATTCTACCATACCCTTGACCTTTCACCAACCAATTCTTTTTAGCTAACCCTGCTTATCATGTTTGGCCTTGGTTCTAATTTATTTATACTTTTAGCATGTTTAGTGGTTGATGATACATTTAGTTCCAATAATTATTTTAGAATTAAAACATTTGAATGACAATATATAAAAGTAGTATGACAATGGTCCTGGAAATTGCATTTTATTTGCTGTTACATTCGCACCTCATGCTACTAATTATAACTATGGAAAAATTAGTACCACTGACCCTTTGATGTTGTTTCCTAATTATAACCACCTTTGGGAAAATTAAGAATGACACCTTTACCATGCATTGTTGAATCACCTTTCCATTACTATTACCATTTGCCTTTATCTAAATTCTTTTAATACTTATTCAGATGCCTTTTGTGTAGGTGAAACTACAATGACTTGAGGTCCTAAGGGACTATATAGGCAGCACTCGATTCACATTGAGGTTAGCTCAATCACCCTTTTTTCACGCTTTCATTATTTTATGATAATATTTTAAGCCATACGCTCTCATTGATTTGATGGTTTGGACCTTGTTGTATCTTATATTTTTCTATTGAGTTGAGATACTAAAACACCAAAAACATTGGAAGCAATTTACCACCTTCATCGCTGAAGGCAAAACTACAATGACTTGAGGTCTTGCAGGATTATGTAGGTAGTGCTTGATTCATGTTAAGGTTAACTCAATCACCCCTTAGCCATGCTCATACTGTTTTACAAGCATTTTAAATTTGAATGCTCTCATCATTTTATGAGCAACCTAAGCCATGCCCTTACTATTTTTCAAGTTGGAATGTTTTGTATCTCGTAATTCTCAATCAAGTTGAGATGCCTAAAAAATTTCAAAAATACCTAAAAAAATTTCAAAAATATTTAAAACAATTTCAAAACCCCTAACACATTTATAAATATGTAGAAAATCCTAAAAAATCACAAAATCATGAAAATTGGCTTAAAATTTCCATGCGAGATATAAAGCCATCAAAATTTTCTAAGATGGACCATCTTGTTTGTTCAGTTTTATTTGTAGACCACCTTAGTCTTTTTCCTCACATTTTTGGGGGAACTACATCGATACGACATTCGGATGGACTATGTAGGCAATAATTGGATAAATGGGGTATCTTAGGTTACCTTGGCCGCACCTTCCTTTCTTTTTTGACCACTTCTTTGTCTTAAAGATTATAGGACTCTTAACTATTTCACAAATAACCACTTGTCATCTAATTTCCCCATTCTTATTGGCTTTAGTCGTAAGCTCTCACCATTTTACAAGTTGATGTTGTGAATATTATGTATTTTACTCTAATACATTAATGACCACTTGGATATGTTTTAACACCCTCGTCATTTTATGAACAAACACTGCTTACACTCTCCCCATTTTGTGAGAAAATTCATTTTATGCTCTTGCTATTTTGTGAGCTTATTCTCATTTCAAGGTTTAGATGTAGTAGACACTATGAACTACCAATTCAGTTCATTTGTGGATACTCGTCTATTCACTTTTAGTGTGGTTTAAGCCTAAACCATACTCTCACACTTACGCAATTTGTTTGTGTTGATGTTTTCATGAATGTGAAATGTCTCCCTCTCTTCTCTCATGCACTCATCATTTTGAGAGATCATTCTTATTTTCCTCTACATGTTAATTATGTTTTATCATTCATTTTTATTCTATCCCATATCCTGGGATAACTACATTTGTCCTGAAGTTCATGTTGGATCTTGCATCCATAGAACTATGTAGGCAATGTCCATTTGTCTAGTGCATTTGGAGTCATCACAACTACTCCTTTTTTTTCTCCTTATTTTGTTTGTTTGTTTTACTGTCTACTATAGCCTAGGGGTAATGTTTGTTGTTTTGTTTATGTCATTGTTTCTCTATATCTTAGGGGCAATCTTATGCCAATTGTTCTTGTATTGTTTTTCTAATGTCATTGTTACCTAGCTTAGGGGTCACCCTATCGCCAAGAGTAACACCTCTATTACACATGTATGAAAAATTTGTTTTCTATTTGTACTACTATTGGGATTAACCATTGTCTATGTATCACTATTTTTTTAGATTAGTTTATTTTATTTTTATGTGTTTAGATTAGTTTATTTAATGCACTTTTATTTATTTTGGATTGATTAGATGTTTTGATAGTTTTGTTTACTTTATTTGTTGTGTTGTTTGTTAATTTTGTTTGCACATTTCCTTATCTTGTATGTATTTGATTGTTTAATTATTTTTATTTATTGATATTTTGTTTGTGTGTTTGGTTGTTTTATTTTGTTTATTGTTATTTTGTGTTTATTTGTTGTTTTATTGCATATTGTTTTATTTGCTTGTTAGTGTTTTATTTTTTATTGGTGTTTTGTTTATTGGTGCTCTGTTGTTTGTTTTTATTGGTGTTTTGTTGTTTGTTTGTTTTATTTGTTTTGTCAGTTCTATTTATTTGTTTGTATAGTTTGTTATTTACGTTGTTTGTTTGTTTATATAATATTTAATTTGTTTGTTTATTTTTATCTGTTTGGTCATTTTGTTTGTTTGATCTTTTTCTTTGTTTTTTTTAATTGTTTTATTATTTATTTTATTTTATTGTTCCTTGGTTGTTGTAATATTATTACATTTTGTCTTTTTATTACTTGTGGATCTCTCCTCCTGATGATGGGCCTAGCTGAGACTTGAAATGTTGAGCTCAAATAACCTTAACATAGTTTTTCATTTTTTTTTTAATATTATTACACTTAAGTCTTGATTATTCATATCATGTGCTTAGGTTGTGAAATTTTATATTTAGTATTACACTTAGTTTATTTGTTATATTCACACCTAGGATTTGATTATTCGTATCTTATTCCTAAGTTATTTATATTTATATTTAAATTAATTTTTTTTCATACTTATGGTATATATTGCCATTTTAGTTGTTCATAACTATCATGCATAACATCATAAGTAAAATCAAAACCATGCTCACAAAGTCTATTCTTGCAATGTAATGGTAATACTTCTCTAATATATCAAAACCAACCAACTAGCCCAACACATGACTGAATTCATGAGTAATAAATAAGATTAAAAAATAATTTATTATGTGTTTATATAGACGTACATCTCTGAATAAACATACATATGAGTCATAAATACAATCAAATGATAACCAACATAACATCTCATAAACATGGCATAAGCAATACATGAACAAAGCATACATAAGCATAAACATGAACAATGTTAAACATCCATAATGCTAATCAATGCTACACACGAGATAATCAAGATAATAAATATGGCATCATATATATATCAAAAAAATATCATATACATGTACATCGGCCTCTAAGGACCCAAAAATGAATGTTAATGTATCTAAAATGTCATATACATAGAGGATATATATATCAAGATGGTTTCTCTAAAATACATAAGTATGCCATACAATGAGTACAATTACATAGGCCCATAACAATGCCAAACTATGTCAAAATGCCAAAATACCAAGGTATCTATGATTAACTTTGGCTCTGTGTGTTCATGGGACCTGCTGTTAGAGGAGGCCCTGGTGGAGGTGGTCATGGCCAATGAACAGATTGGCCTAGGACACCTATAACATAAGTCCTAGTCTGAGATCGACAAGATCTGCTCACTATCCTCTGTGCATCCTAATTATCAAAAGTAAAAACCTATTGATCCATGGGCATGGTAGATTTGTAGGCTCAATTGTAATAAGAGGCTTCATCCTTAACTTGAAGGATCTCTAGAATCACCTGTAAAGGTATGGCTTCTTTATTGGCTCCTTGAGTTGCATCCCACTCTCATCTCAACCTGTCCACAGTGGCCAATACCTGATCCTACTCACTATTGGCCTAATCTCTCTTAGGTGAGTTGGGCCTGTACCTATACCATCCTAGCTATCTATACCTTCAGTCGAGTGATCTCTATCTACATCTAAGTCATATCATCATCCTACATATCTAGGGTGCTCTACAAATCAGATAGCTAATACTATAACCCTACAACCTTTCGTACCCAAGCACTAATCTCCTAGTCAAGCATGCTAGTGTCCTTATTTATCATGGTTGTATCAGAAGGCCCTACCTAGCTTGGATCCACTTATGTGCTCAAAGGCCATATTTAGCCTAAGCTAACCTATCCAATTGCCACCACTACCAAAATGGTAACCAATATCATCACATCTGTCCCCCTATCACTCTCATCTCCTCCACCATCTCCTCCATCAAAATAATCATCATCCTCCTCATCATCCCCAACCTCATTACCACTCTCATATTAGGTGTCACTACTACCGCTAAAGGTTTTAGCCTCCATATCCTCAATCTCCATAGGTACCTGACCCCCTACTAGTACTGGAGCTATCAGCCTCAAAGGGCACACCTATACCCATTGGTGCATATGACCCCGAGTGGCCTTTACATCCACAGTTCCTCCTACATAGGCCTAGACAACATGTGGTAAGTTGATACAACTTGCTATGTCTTCAATCTTTAGGATTGTGGGAACATCTCGGCTAATCTCTCACATGACATGAACAAACCACCATAACCCCTTAGGTATATCTTGGGTAAAGTCAATCTACCTAAGTACTCGATCAGGGCAGTACTCCACTATAATGTGGGACTTTATCCTAGTAAGAAAGCATATCATGGTCATAAAGCCCATGTACCATCCATATTTGAACCACTACAACTGATAGGTGAGGTATGAACTCCAAATGAAGAACTATGGTGTCAGATCATCAAACATCTAATGATAAAAGGGAATGTCTCCTCTATACCCACATCTTCTAGCTCTAGTTTGAGCTCAACCATAAGCTACTAGATTCTTATGATCTCATATTTTTCACATCTTGATTGGTTGCTCGATCATACTATGCTCCTATCCCTAGACCATGAGAAGTGTGTAGGCTTTGATACTGTATCTACCTCAGGACATTATTAGGTGCAAATCATTAAACAACTATGTCAAAATAGTTGGTCCCTAAGGAAAACATATTTAATCCTCTAGCATACTCTCAACTATGCCACCTAGGCCCATACAAAAATACCAGTCACTCTTGTTAGGCAATAAGATGCCACTGACAATGGACATGAGAACAACCTCTCAAACAATCAATGTTGGTGTTAAAAGATCCCCAATAGGTAGATCATCTAGCCAAATATATGTATAAGTATCAATTAGGTCTATATTGACCTTCCCCTAAACCATGTGATACCTTGATAGCTGCATAAATCATCAAACACTATCTACTACTATATTAGTGGTGTTTAGAATAATCATCATCTGTGCATCAGTAGTTTGAGGATATGCCAAGTATCCTCAAGTGTGACAATGGCCTCCTTAGTTGGTAAGTGAAAGGTTGACATTTCACTATGCCAATGCTATGTTAGTGTGCTCAAATAACCCTAATCAACATCGATAACTAGCATCCATGCCACATCATGGAGGTCCAACATCTACCAAAAGGTAACCATGGCCTCAATCCAAATCTGTAGGGTTCACAGAGAGTGTGAACATCTCTTGTGATAGGTAAGAATAACTAATCACCCTTGCAATAAAAAAAGTTCATGTCAGCCTAACTATATACCATTACTGGAGTCTAAGCCTAGCCTACTCAGTCTAATTAACCCTCTTTTAGAGGTTAAAACCCTTTTAAGTCCTCAAAATCAATTATTTTTGGCTTCTAGAGCAAAGCCATTATTTTCTCTAGGTCAAAGCTAACATTTCGATGATTTTTCAAGTTTTGTGAAAGCACCATTTTCATTTTCACAAAAATGATGACTTCACCTAAAAATGGCCAAAATTTCCATTTCAGTGATTTCCACCCTTTTTTGGCATTGTCACCATTTCTAGGAACGATAACTTCAATCAAAGTTATCATTCTCCTTGGTGAATCCATCATTTTCCCTACCATGCAATGGATGACTTCACCAATTTTTGACCTACCAAGTATAATAAATAGTAATTGATCCCTAAAATCTACACTGATTTAGTGCTCAACAAATGTTTACTTTGGATCTTTATAGGTAATTAATTAAATACCAAAAATTATTTCATAAAATAATTAACTTAAAGAAAAATAATGCAAGAAAATACACGCCACACTGCACAAGAGTTGATTACAGAGTTTGACAATGCCTATGTATTCGAGTTTACTAATTAGCTGAACCAATTCATTATAAAATATTTGTAAGTAAATGGCAACCCTTACAGAACAATAATAAATTCAGGTGTTACGGACCTTCAAAGAATCTCAGAATCCACGGATAGATTCTTCACCTTTTTGAAACACACCTCTGGATGTCCTCTACTCAAAAATATCACTTTTGAGCATCAAAAATGGCAATAAAAGGCCTCAAATTTGGACACTCAACATATTTCTAGAACTATCTCGAAAAGTAGAATATTTCACTAGTTTACCTTAAAGTCCAAAAATGAATCTAGCTGCCTCAAATCAGAGGAAGAGTAAAAGGAGGTCCTTATGCATTATGATGCAGGAGCATCTACATACGTCTTGGCAAGACATGGTCATGATTAAATTGAAATTTGAATTTATTGTATTTTCCTCTAAAATGTTAAAATTAAAGAGAAATTGTAAAAATTAAAAGTGAAAACAATAATTGTTGGGCTGTTGAGGAGAGTGGTTGAAATCTTTCAACCGTAAGATATTAGTCTCTCCAAATTAGTATATTGCTGGAAATTGAAAACTGTTTGTTGTTTTAAGCCCAAGATTGGGCGTAGAAGTTAGAGGGGAGGTTGTTAAAAATAAAAATATAGCAAAAAAAAAAATTTGTTAAGAGGGAGGAGAGCGCAGGACATAGGAGAAGAGAATAGAAATGAAAGAAACAATGAATTATAAATGAGGATGAGCAACAGCTTGTGAGGAATGAGCAGAGGACATTGTATGATCCGTCTGGAACAAGTGACACTAGAGGTACGTTCCAGCAGGTCTCTGCAAGGACTAAAAATTTATTTCTTTGAGACAAACATGCTTGGGATGTGGGTGTTGGAGGCGTTGAGACTGCAGGAACTTCAGAGGGAATAACCAAAGTGTAAAAGAGAAGGCTTCCTTCAAACGATTAAAGAGGAAGAAGGTGAGGGATGTAACATATATGGATCTATTGAGGTCAACAAAGTAGCTGGAAATTTCCATTTCGCTCCAGGCAAAGAACAAAGACAACATACTGCCACTGGTATGTACTAGTATTTTATTAAGGTTCAATCTTGATGAATCAGTTCTCAGTGACCCAACACTTCAAAGCTGCAGAAATTGGATCAAGCCAATCCCTTCCTGGAGTGTTTTCTTTTTCTTTTATGATCTCTCACCAATAAAGGTTCAATTCACAGAACGAAGGACACCATTTTTTGCATTTCCTAACAAACGTTTGTGCTATTGTTGGAGGCATTTTCACAGTCTCAGGGACTATAGATTCATTTATTTACCACGATCATTGTGCAATCAAGAAGAAAGTTGAAATTGGAAAGTTCAGCTGAAAGAAGAAACCCCTTGGAACTTGACAGTAAATTTGAACCGGATACGTGGGTGGTTCAATTTTCTAGAAAACGCATTATTTGGTGGCATTCCAAAGAAAGATGTAACCTTTAGGATTTGATAAGTTTTCATGTAATTCGTTAGATGAGGCAGGAAGATGCTTCTCATTTTAGTGAAGACTGCAAGGTTGTTAGGCCTTCATTTTCTTGACCTGAACTTATTTATGGCTTGCCATTTGAAGATAAAGAAGAACCCAGATGATATTTTAAGAGCAGCGCCTTCATCAATATTGCCCTATTTGTAGAATAAGAATGACATTTCATCAATTTGGTATAAGAACCTGAAGCTCTTGGGATTTGGCAAAGGGATCAACAGGAGACAGCACTAGAAGACTCTGCTGGAGGAAAGGTATGAGTAGGATTTAATATTCAGTTTAAAGTCTATGGTTTGACAATTTGTTTTTGAGAAGTAAACAAGTGAAGAGAAAGGTAGCCAAGCCATTGAGGCTTAAGAAGAGAAGAAGCCAATGAAGGCTTAGTGAAGAAGATCCAAGAAGAAGCTTGGATAGTTTGCCAAAAGACTAAGGTGAAATAGACTTAGGTGAGGTAAAAGATGAAGAATTGAGAAGAGAAGCTCAAAAGTAAGGGAGTAAGTGAATGCTCAAGAAGAAGATCCAAAGCAAGGTAAGCTTGGATTTGTGATTTGAGTTTGATGAAGTGATGAATAACGAGATGCTACAGGATTGAGAGAAGGATCAAAAGACTAGGATGCAAAAGGCCTAGGTGAGATCAAGGGGATTGTCAGCAGACCAGTCAAGGAGAAAAGGCTTGGGTGAGACAAGGGATCAAGAGACCAAGGTGGAAAAAACTTGGGTGAAGATCTCAGAGATGGAAGCATTGTTGAAGGCACTACAGAGCAGCAAGGTACATGAGGGCACCAAGAGGAAAGCAAGCATCAAAGGTATGACTAATTTTGATTTTAATAAAGAAATTGCTAGTTTGAAGAGAGAATTAGCTAAGGTTAAAGATGAGTATGAGTCTTGGATGCAGTTGAATAGGCAAGCATGGGTATGGCCAATGAGGAGGAGATTGAAGTGGCGTATAGATCTCCTATTGAAAAGGAGAAGAAGGCAAAAGAAGATTGCCATGAAGAGAGAAGCACAAAGAGGAAAGAAGATAAGAAGGTTGCCAAGTGAGCAGTAAGAGGAAGAAGTTGTGAAGAAGGTTCTCATTGAGGAGAACAAGAGAGAAGAAAGAAAAGATGAAGTGCCAGGAAGAGCACTTGGAAAGATGAGAATGTCCATTAAGAGGATACTCATGGAGACATTATGGTCTCTTGTTTTTGTATTTAATATTGTTTTTGAGTGGGTAAATGCAGGTACAAGCAGCCTTATGAAGGTCAAGAGAAGGGCCTTGGAGAGTGACGAGATTGGTGCAAGAGAAGACACCAATTGCACAAGTGAATGTGCAGGAGAGAGAAGAGAGTTTGCTGCTGTTGATAAGGTGCATTGGTTAATGCATGAGAGAGGAGAGGTAGAAGAAGAAGCTAAATTCCATGATGCCATTGAATGCCAGGAAGAAGAGGAGAGAGGACAGCCAAGCACAAAGAAAGAGAAAGATTGCTTCGTGGAACAAGCTATCAAAGAGGTAAATGAAGTGTTAAGTGCTGATTTTGATTGTTATTGTGAGCATGAAGATATTAATACACAGGTTAGAAGAGGCAAGCGGAAGATGAAGTCCTCACACAAAGCAGTCAATCATGGCTACATAATGCCTAAGTGGATGGTGAAGCACACAAGCAAGCAACAAGTAAGCAAGCAACAAGTAAGCAAGCAGGCAAGTTTATCTTATAAGATTGATTTTTCTCATATGAATGTGCAAGAGAATAAAAGGACAAACAAAGTTGGTTTTTCAGTAGTATCACAAGGGCATGGTTATAAGATGCCTAAATGGCTTGAGAAGTCAATTGATAAGAAAGAGAAACAAGTATGGGTGCCTAAGAAGGCTAAGAGTGAAGAAGATGTGAGTGTTGAGACAACAACACCAAAAAATCAATGGAAAAAGGTGAAGGATGACACAAGTACATGGAAAGGTAAGTCAATTGCTTGCAATAAATGGGATAATGATGTTTTTGAATCATATAATAATCTTTTTACGAAAAATGAAGAATGGAAAGTGGCTATGAAAACTAATGTGCAGCAAGGAGAGACTTCCAAAGGGATGGATGATGAGAAAAGGAGAAAGTATATAGCAGAACAAACAAGATGGCTTCAAGTAGAGATTGAAGAAAGCAAGAAGACAGAAGGTATGAATACTGCAATTTTTTTTGATGAATATACTGATGTTGATGAAGAAACTGATTTGTATGAAGAAACTGTAAAGTGGATTAATGTAATTACAGAGGATGAAAGACAATCTGGTCCTAAGTTTGATATAGGACATGAAGATTTGTATGAGCTTGTGTTGTGTGAAGAATTGAAGATGATAGAAGAGTTTCTAAATCCTCCAAGAGAGTTGTGTGAAGGTACAAGCCATGGTGAAGGCAGCATTGGGAAGAGTGGAAGAAGACAAGAGCAAAGTAATGAGACCAAGGCAGTTTTGGTCAAGAAACAAGAACAGAAATGTGAAGGCAGCCAAGGGGCTTCATGGCCTCAATGTTTTTCTACTAAGGTTGCTTTTGATGTTTTGAATGTAGGTGTTAAAGTTGTGGAGATGAATGAAGTCCATAGTTCAATGGACAAATTTTTGAACCAAGAAGATCAAGAAGATTTTGAAGACATGTATGAGAATGAAGCATGGAGATGGGACATAACAGCTGAGAAATAAATGAGAAGAAGAACATACCAGAAGAGGAAGAACAACAAGATGAGAGACAGAGACTATCAAAGACAAGCATTGGCATTGACAAGAAGACCGTGGGATACAGGTATAGAATGAAGGCTAAAGCATGGAGACAGCAGTTCATTTGAACCAAGGTTCAAATTATTTCTAGAGGGAGAGTATGATGCAGGAACATCTACATACGTCTTGGCAAGACATGGTCATGATTAAATTGAAATTTGAATTTATTGTATTTTCCTCTAAAATGTTAAAATTAAGGAGAAATTGTAAAAAGTAAAAGTGAAAATAATAATTGTTGGGCTGTTGAGGAGAGTGGTTGAAATCTTTCAACCGTAAGATATTAGTCTCTCCAAATTAGTATATTGCTGGAAATTGAAAACTGTTTGTTGTTTTAAGCCCAAGATTGGGCATAGAAGTTAGAGGGGAGGTTGTTTAAAAAAAAAATATAGCAAAAAGAAAATTTTTTTAAGAGGGAGGAGGGCGCAGGACATAGGAGAAGAGAATAGAAATGAAAGAAACAATGAATTATAAATGAGGACGAGCAGCAGCTTGTGAGGAATGAGCAGAGGACATTGTATGATCCGTCTGGAACAAGTGACACTAGAGGTACATTCCAGCAGGTCTCTGCAAGGACTAAAAATTTATTTCTTCGAGACAAACATGCTTGGGATGTGGGTGTTGGAGGCGTTGAGACTGCAGGAACTTCAGAGGGAATAACCAAAGTGTAAAAGAGAAGGCTTCCTTCAAACGATTAAAGAGGAAGAAGGTGAGGGATGTAACATATATGGATCTATTGAGGTCAACAAAGTAGCTGGAAATTTCCATTTTGCTCCAGGCAAAGAACAAAGACAACATACTGCCACTGGTATGTACTAGTATTTTATTAAGGTTCGATCTTGATGAATCAGTTCTCAGTGATCGAACACTTCAAAGTTGTAGAAATTGGATCAAGCCGATCCCTTCCTGGAGTGTTTTCTTTTTCTTTTATGATCTCTCACCAATAAAGGTTCAATTCACAGAACGGACACCATTTTTTGCATTTCCTAACAAACGTTTGTGCTATTGTTGGAGGCATTTTCACAGTCTCAGGGACTATAGATTCATTTATTTACCACGGTCACCGTGCAATCAAGAAGAAAGTTGAAATTGGAAAGTTCAGCTGAAAGAAGAAACCCCTTGGAACTTGACAGTAAATTTGAACCGAATACGTGGGTGGTTCAATTTTCTAGAAAACACATTATTTGGTGGCATTCCGAAGAAAGATGTAACCTTTAGGATTTGATAAGTTTTCATGTAATTCGTCAGATGAGGCAGGAAGATGCTTCTCATTTTAGTGAAAACTGCAAGGTTGTCAGGCCTTCATTTTTGTGACCTGAACTTATTTATGGCTTGCCATTTGAAGATAAAGAAGAACCCAGATGATATTTTAAGAGCAGCGCCTTCATCAATATTGCCCTGTTTGCAGAATAAGAATGACATTTCATCACATTAGCACAACAGACTACTGAGGATTTACAATTTCTTTAGAAGTCCTCAACATAAAAAAAATGATCAACTAAAAAGTTGTTCCTTGGAGAAAAATAATATCAGTCCATTTTCAAACTTTTCCCCAATTCTGTTCCGAACTCCTTCTACAGGCCACATAAGCTTTGAAGCTATAGTCTTTAGCTATGTTGCTTAGATTTTTGAATGCTATACAATTACAAGTTTTTGGCTTTATATAGCCATTCAATTCCATAGCCCAAACAATTGGGCCTTATCCTTTTTACCCCATGGTGCGTGGTTCGAAGCCCATCCTCAACTTTTACGATGGACATGCTTATCTATTAATCCCACATTGGAAAGTGGGTAAGGGCATTGGATTTATATTAACCATGAAGTTTGTGGTTTATAATGCCAAGTGTTTTGACATAAACATGTATTTAATGGGGTTGTTGGTGGCATATGAGTTTCATGTGGTATGTGTGAGGAAATCGTGGAAGGATGTGGTAAGGAATATGGAATAGGTGGGCATGGAACATGGAATTACGTGGTATGTATGGCATGATATGTGGATATTATGTGTTGACATGGATATATATTAGTTTGTTTGGAGGTGTGAGAAAAATGTGTGTGGTTTTTATGATTATTGATTCAGAGAACAATTTAGAAAAGGTCTTGAAGTAGATCAAAATTTAAACCATTGAGTAGATACCATTGAGACCTTTCTAACAGTATGTGAAATGTAGAAAATGGAGCTTATATGCTCCTTGTGCAACTAGTCAAAGTTTTAGTCAAATTGGTCAAAATAGGTCAAAGTTGGTCAAACTACAAAAATGACCATTATGGAAAAATTTAAAAATAGTTTGACTACAAAGAGCTCATTGTGAGCTTTTTGGCACAATTTATGGTTCGTGAAATGGAGTCCGTATGCGAAAGATATGGCCGGTCAAAGTTGTGGTTAAACCTCGTCAACAAAGTGATGTGGCAAAACGTGGACCAGTAAGAACGCGACATGTGGAAAGCAATTTGTACAAAAAAATAATGGGTTTTTATAATTTAGTTTTGACAAGTGAAATAGTCATTTTTGATAGGCATAAAAAAATTGGGATTTGGATGAAACATTCAGTTGGACGTCGATAAGTGGCGAGTGGAGACTGGACCATGTGGTGGGTCCTGAAGCCACCATGTGGCTTGCCGCCAATTTTTTACCATGGTCCAATTTTATTTCCCAAATGTTCCAAACAAACCATATTTAATTTACCATTTTCCACGTAATTCCACCAACATCCATAGTTTCCACGTACATGTCACGTAACCGAATGTTCCTCCACAAACCTACCACATAACATCCCAAACATGCCACATTTTACCCACAAATACCCACATGCCAACATATTCCATTATCTACTTCGTGGATCATACCTTTTAAGGCATTAACCACCACATATATTGTGGTATTTAAAAAACTAAATTTAAACCCACTTCCCAAATGTGGGACTTACGATTAACATTGACCACCAAATGCATTGGAGGGGATTTGAGCAATGCTCATTTGAGGTAAAAAGATAATGACCCCACCATTGAACATGTGGGTGTAAACACTATATAATGCGTGGAAGCTTGTATTTTAATACAACTAAAAGCTAAGTAATATAGCTAAAGGTTATAATAAGTTTGTGAGAGTTGTAGAGGGAGATAGAGGCAACATTATGAAAAAGTCCGAAAAGAGACTAAGGTTATTTTTGCTCAAAGAAAAACTTTGCAGTTGATCAATTTTCATTTTGGAGATGTTTTTAAGTAATTTTAAAGTATTTTTCCTAATACATTGATTGATATTGGACCCGAAGATGTAGGCCTTCGTGCGTAACTCTGTTATCAAATTATGTGTTGAATGTTGTGAATTATTTTTTTAAATTCATGTTTTGTAAGTCATTTTTATTATTATTCCATAAATTAATATTGGGAATCAAAATCAAATTACATGAGCGTAATATTGCTTAAAGTTTATGGATTAGTTTGGTATCAAAGTGGTTAGTGTGCTGGGCTAACTTCTGTGTAGCTATTGCTCTGAAATGTCAAGTTTGATATCAGAACTAAATTTTTAGGTGAATTTGTGATTTAACCAAATCAGTTATTGTAGAATGATGGATCCAATGCTATCTCAGATTCATTTTTTACTAAATTCCATTATCACTATAATAATGTAATTCCTACAAGCCCAAGAGCAAAGTTGACAAGTTGTAAAGCAATGACATGAACAACAAATTGAGAGGCTCCAATAGAGCATTGATGCACTATAAGTAGAACTGCAATAAGAACGTTGATAGAAGAAGAGGATGCATAGACATTCAGAGATTTATGGACATTGTGCCCACCAAAGTCATACTGCCAAGCAAAGCTAGTTACTACATCCCAGTCAGGGTCTATTATGGTTCAAGAAGCATAATGAACATAGATGCAAAGCAAAGGGGAAGACACCTGTCAAAAAAGTTTCAAAGCCCAGTTCTCCTAAGCATCAAGCATCAGATGAAGGATTCATCCAAGAGATGTTGTCAAGATAGAATACAAAGGTATATTCTAGTTATAGCAGTGATTCTTTTAATTCATATATTCCTACTAGTCATATTAATGAAAATGATGTTGTAAGTTCGAAAGCAAATAATGCTTTGATTATCAATGTATCTTTTGATGTACATATTGAAGAAGAAAATAATGAAATCAATTTTTATGGCTATATTGACAATGTTAGGGATACTAAATATACTAACCCTAAATAATTATCGAAGTCATTTGAAAAGCACACGAAAGGAATATGTTCTAAACTATTAGCAAAAATGGGATTCAAAGGAAAAGGCCTTGGCATTAATGGTCAAGGAATTTTCTAGTCTATCCAAGTGGAAAAGAGGCGACTCCACGTAGGATTAGGATATGAAGGTGAAGGACAATCTTCCCAAGAAGCTGAATTGAAAAGTGACTCAAGCAACAAGATAAAACACCTTGAAGATTTGAAGGAAGCATTCTCAGAAGATGAAGTAGTTAAATCTAATAAGACATCTTCAGATGATTTATCGAGGTATGAAAAAAAGAAATACTCAAATGTATCTTATAATTATGCCTAAAAAAGCCCTAGAAAGATGTTTAAGAGAAAAGTCAAGAATAAGACTGACAAAATAGAATTACGTACAGAAAAAATGAAGTTAGGATTTTACTTCAATGCTAACGGGAAAATGTTGAAGGAAGATAAGCAGAATCATCCACAACCTCAGGCAAAGGTTGTAACTACATTTTAGTAAAGCAAAATATAGAGCCTCTTCAGATAGAATCTTGTTAGTCAGAACCTGAGATAAAATCAGTGAAGGAGACTATAGTTAATTGGAAGCTAATAGTTTAAAGATTATCACCTTGGAAAGGTAAACAACATTTATTCAAAAGAATAATTGATAAGAATTCTAAGGTAGATGCTATTTTTGATAAAAATTATCAAAAGAATTTGATCTTAGAAGATTTTGTAGAATCCCTAGGTTTGAAAACTAAGCCACATTTCAAACCCTATTAACTGAATAGAATAGATGATGGTAATGGTGTATATGTAAGTAAAACCTATAAACTAGGGTTTGCGATTACCTCCCACTTTGTAGATGAAGTTGAATTAGATTTGGTTCCACTTTAGTTGAGTGGCATTATCGTGGGTAAACCATACTTGTCTCTGAGAAATGCAAGTTTTTTCAAAAAAGAAAATTAGTATAGCATTGTAAAAGATGGGATAGAATATCTCGTGTGAGTACATCGATAATAACCATTACAGGTAAATGGTGCTTTCAGTGTTATTTTACTCATCTATGTTGTAGACGAGAGCACTTCAAGGTAACATTAAGATGTCATCATGAGAAGCATCAAGAACAACTCAAAAAATAAGTTGTATATTTTAATTTGTATGAGAGTGCAAACATGCATACATATTTGCTATATGTTTGTAACCTTATTACTAAATGCATAAGACCCAAATATGGACACTGTTTGTAATCGTTATGTAAAGTTATAGTGTTTGTAAAGACCCCAGAAGGGCAATGTTTATAAATTGTGTTGCTATGTAAAACCCTAAGGAAGCAATTGTAAAATGGTGATTATTATAACACTAGGTGACATGCAAAAATGTTAGATTTGAACAATCAAATTAGTATCTAATATTTAAGAGATCATTAGAGCTGAGAGTCTGAGCTAGAGCTGAGAGTTTGAGCTAGAGCTAGAGCCATGAAAGGATCCTCACATGGAGTACCAGGTCTAGTACTAGCATTTTGAAGACAAAAAGCATTCTTAGTGGGGAGGATTGATTCAGAAGAAAATTCAAAAAAGGTCCTAAAGTAGATCAAAATTTTCACCATTGCGTAGAGATCACTGAGACCTTTCTACAATATGCAGATTGTAGAAAACAGAGTTCATATGCTCCTTGTGTAGCTAGTTAAAGTTCTAGTCAAATTGGTCAAAATAGATCAAATTTGGTCAAAATATAGAAAATGTCCATTATAGAATAATTTTAAAATAGTTTCACTATTGATAGATCATCATGAGATTTCTATCATAATTTACGGTTCATGAAATGGAGTCTGTATGCGAAAGATATGATCGGTCAAAGTTGTGGTCAAACGTAGTCAACAGGGTGACGTGGACTAGTAAGAATGTGACACATGGAAAGCAGTTCGTACAGAAAAATAGTGGGTTTTTATCTTTTGTCTTTGACAGGTGAAATATAGTGGGTTTTTATAATTTGTTTTTGATAGGCGAAATAGTCATTTTCAACAGGGATAAAAAATTTGGGGTTTGGATAAAACATTTAGTTGGACATCAACACGTGGTGAGTGGAGATTGGACTATGTGGTGGGTCCTCAAAACACCACGTGGCTTGCCACTAAATATTTTTCCATGGTCCAATTTTATTTCTTGAATGTTCCAAATAAACCATATTTAATTTACCATTTCCTATGTAATTCCACCAACATCCATAGTTTCCACGTACACTCCACATAACCGAATGTTCCTCCACAAAACTACCACATAACATCCCAAACATGCCACATTTTATCCAAAAATACCTACATTCCAACATATTCCATTATCCACTTTGTGGATCATGCCTTTTAAGGCATTAACCACCACAGATATTGTGGGATTTAAAAAACTAAATTTAAACCCACTTCCCAAATGTGGGACTTAAGATTAACATTGACCACCAAATGCATTGGAGGGGATTCAAACAATGCTCATTTGGGGTAAAAAGATAATGAACCCACTGTTGAAGCCGTAGGTGTAAACACCATATAGAGTGTGGAAACTTGTATTTTAATACAATGAAAAGCTAAGTAATATAGCTAAAGGCTATAATAAGCTTGTGAGAGTTGCAAAGGGAGATAGAGGCAAAATTAAAAAAAAGTCCAAAAAGAGATGAAAGTTATTTTTACCCAAAAAATAACTTTTCAGTTGATCACTTTTCATTTTGGAGACATTTGTAAGTACTTTTCAAGCATTTTTCCTAATACATCAGTCGATATTGGACCTGGAGATGTAGGCCTTCGTGCCAAACTCCGTTATCAAATTATGTGTTGAATGTTGTAATTTATTTTTTTAAATTCATGTTTTGAAAGTCATTTTTTATATTATTCTATAAATTAATATTATGAAGCAAAATTAAATTACGTTAGCGTAATATTGCTTAAAGTTTATGGATCAATAATTAATGACAATTAATGGTAAGGTTGGGTTTACTTATTGGTGTCTCATCATGTCATGGCCGCATGTGCTCCCCCACTTGCTCTGATAGGTGTCGTCAAGCTCCTTTATGGGCCATTTTCTCTCAACAATGCGTGCATAAAACCGTATCTCTAATTTTCAAAGGGTTAGGGTGAAAATGATTTTTTTGCACCCCTAGGGTTAATATATATAAAAAAAAATTGAATTTTTACACCTTAGGGACTATAGTTCATTCTATGTGATCTAGGAAGTTTCACATCCGTGGTACGTTTTGCATGCCATTTGATCTTACGTGCTTTTTTTGGGTCATATTACAAATAGACCATCTTTTGGGCCTCCCTTGAGCCCTGTATAATAGCACAAATTTTTAATGTAAATCTAGTGTTTGTTTAAATATGCATCTTTGAACTCACATTTAGGATACAAATGTGTTTTTATCCTTTGCCAACTCATCATAAATACATTTTATAGATTTTTGCATAATCTACTCTTGCCAATTTACCCCGTTGTGGAAAATTCTTTTTTCAATCGATCAACAATCTATATCTTGCCTTTCTGGGGCATTCATGTTTTAAATCGCTCGATGTGAACGTGTGAATGATTATAACTACCTTTGAAAAAATCATTCTATTTTTAAAATTTTAATGATTATAACCACTATTGGGCAAATCATTATTTTTATGTCTTGTTTTAATGATTATAAACATCTTTGGGAAAATCATTATTTTTAAATCATGCAATTTCATCGTGCGAATGATTATAACAACCTTTAGGCAAAACATTATTTTTACCCATTCCACTTGCCCTTTTAAGGCAAACTCTTGTTTCAATATTTCATGAGTGATTTAACCCAACCTAGAGTTAGCCTGACTCGATCTAGAGTTAATTTAGACTCAACCTAAGTTAAAATGTAGTCCAACCTCCCTAGGGTTAGAGTTAGTTCTTCGAGCTATAAATACAAATGTCCACACCATATGCCAACAAGATTTTGTGTGTAAGGTTATTTTATTAGAATACTTTCTTTAAGCCTTTGAAAGTAGTGTTATAATGCCCAATTTATGCCAAGCTTCACACCAAGCCACAAGTGACTATTGGATAGATGTTACCACTATGGAAGTTCTTTGCTAAAAGACTCTAATCGTCATAGGCCGAGCAGGAACATCCTTATGCCAATAAGTAAGCATCAAATTTGACAAAGGAGGTAAGAAATTTGTATTGTCTTTATCTCTATTTTGTGATCTTGATTATTATGTTATGTTCTCCCTAGTTCTTAGGCAAGAGTGTTTAGTCTTAGTGTATTGTTATGCTTGATTTTTTATCATTTGGACTAACAAGGGACTAATCTACATATTGTTTACTCTTCAAACACCTAAGGTACATTATGCACTTTATCACATGATTCTTTTCATGTTTGATGAGTACTTAGCTTTTATATTACCCATTAAGGGGTGGAAACATATTAATATTTAAAAAAATAAAAAATCATTAACAAAATTTTAAAAATTTAAAAACATTAGGAAATTTTAAAAAATTCTAAAACATTGTAAATTTTTTTAAAATTCAAAAACATTGGTAATTTTTCACAAATTTAGAAACATTGTAAAAATTTAAAAACATTAAAAAATGTAAAAATCAAATACATTAAATTATGTAGGTTCTATATTAACCTATTCTAGAGGTTTTTCCTTACCCAAGGTTTATGCATGTATGCTTTTCATAGTAATTTTTTAGTGAGGAGCTATGGAAAATCATAGGTTACATAATATTGAATTTTACATTGTGCACGCACATCTTAGAGGGGAATATTTCATGAATATTTCTGAGCTTGGGGGAATTACCAGTTGAAATGATTCTTGCATAGTGATATCTATTTTTAATTGTCATTTTTTGCTTTGAGCTAAATTACTACATTTTCTATTAGTATTTTATGTCTCTTATCATATGAATATCCTACATTATGGTTGTTACATTGACTGTTTATGGATGAATGTTTACTTGTGAGTTCATGAGTTTACTTGTTCCTACATCCTATCTGTAGATGATCATCTTTGTCAGGAATCTAGAACCACAAATAGCTCTGATACCACTTGTCAAGATCTAGGAAGCACACAATTGATTACCATGTACAAGCAACTAAATGCAAAATCTAACCAGAAGTAACAAGTAACTAGAATTCAGAAATAACACAAAATATGAGAGACAATACCCAATTGTATTAATACTCTTCCAGAAGGAAATACAACAAAGAAGATGCCACAGTCTTCTTCCTTACACACCTCTAGGGCTCCCACACCTCTAGGGCATAAACAGTAAATCTCTTCAAGAGCTCACTCTCTCAATTACGGTCCCAACACACAACTCAAACACAGAGTTGGTGTTCACCTCTAACCAGTCAGTATCACTACTGCCAGTACCACCAGTCAATATCACTACTGCCAGTTCACAAGTAATCCACATACTCCACAACCGAGTACACAGCGTACTCCAAGTACACAACATACTCCAAGTAGATCTCACCTGATCTTGCGACCTATTGTGTTGCTGACCTCCCTGATCTTGCACACTTGCAAATCAACTTGGTTCTGCACACCTGCAAACCTAGATCTCGCACACACACACACACACCTACAGATCAAATGATCTTACTTACCATGTAGATCTCTCTACACCCTAAAGAACCCTTGTCCTTGCCTCACCAAGTCCTTATGATTCTCCAAACTAGTACCCTGGTGGATCTTCTACCAGATCTTGCTATCCCGTAGATCTACCTGATCATACACACTCGGCACCCCTATGGAACTAGGAGGAACACACCTTGCTCTCTTCACTCTGAAGGAGCTAACCTTGCTCTTACTCAACTAGCACACTTTACAATACAACCCATGAGTCTATTATATAGATCCCATGCAAACAATAATTAGACATCCAATTACAATAATTAGATCCGTAACTCAAGACTAAAATTAGCCTTTAACATGCAAACAATTGGTTCATTAATAAACTATTCGTGAAAATCATAGTTTGGAACTACACAGGCGACTAACGTTAGTCCCTGTCTGGCTAGAGATGACTGATGTCGACCGATAATTGACCGATATCAGTTGCTCTGCTCACTGTATATGACCAACGTCAGTTGATCAGACCAACATCGGTTGCTCTGCAACTCAGTAACCTCTCAACAAACTCCTCCATGTCTGCATCAGTGAAGCTTTTAGCTCCACAACTTAACAATCTCCCACTTAGAGATAAATAGTTGCACTATACCTATACCTAAACACCATCTAATTTGTTTCCTAGCTTGTATCCCTCTTCAAGATCAATCCTGAAGACCAACCACCACAC
Source organism: Torreya grandis (assembly GCA_037957365.1). Classification (NCBI taxonomy): domain Eukaryota; kingdom Viridiplantae; phylum Streptophyta; class Pinopsida; order Cupressales; family Taxaceae; genus Torreya; species Torreya grandis. The sequence continues at coordinate 3,644,102 of JARHVA010000473.1, forward strand.
ATCCTATGGTGCAACTCCTGTCATCCAAGTAACCTGCCACATCCGCATCTACAAACCCATGTAGAAAAGAACTTGACCCTGCATAGCATGTGCACCTGCTACTAGTCCCTCTCAGATACTTGAGAATCCACTAAACTTCCCTCTACTGCTTCTTTCCTGGATTGGCCACAAACCTGCTAACAACTCCCACTATTGGGGCAATATCAGGGAGTACACATGTACTCAACCTCATCATGTGATTGGGGACCCTGTTCTATGAACTGTCCATCCATAGGTGTGCTACCCAGTTCTGCATCCTGCACTACCTTCACACAATCATCTTGTGACAACATCAACTTGTGATCTTCCCTGTCTCTAGGATTACTCATGCCAAAGAATTTCACTCCTCTGAATTCTTCATGACACACCTTTAAACTAACTTTACCTTTAGCTCAAAAAAACCCTGTATGTGTAACCCTGTATCAAGCAAACACACAACATACAGTAATAGGATGATGTTGCAATCATCACCCACCTGGTAAAGAAACCACAATGGTTACAATGACATTGACTAAAGCCATGCTTTGTCATCCACCTGTCAAACTTGTACCACTATCTTGGAGCTTCCTCAAGACCATATGACCTGGCCTTCCATCTCACGTGTCCATTCTCTCTATTCTTTAACCAAGGAATCCATTCGTCTTTTAGTGCTTTCATATCAGCTGACAACCCTACCAAATCTCCCATTTGGTTCTGCATCCTAGGAATCAAATTCCTCATTCATGCCATGCTCCCACTATTTCTTAGATCCCTGTAGTGAGCAACGAGTATAAATAAGAGGAATAATAAATTTGAGGCTTACCCTTTCAGTCCTCCATATGGGTGTTTGAGACTCCTTGACAGCTTGCTATCTGCCCAAAATCTGTTCTAGTGACCAACCTTAGTCACCACACAATCTGCATCCAACTGACGTCAGTTCCATGTGACTGTCCTGACTACCGACATTGATATTTGGACTGACATAAGTGTTTACCTATCACTGACGTTAGTTCCCTGACCGACTTCCATCTTACCCTACCTGACACCACCGGCTCTGGTTTGCACATGACCAACATCGACACCTGTCTGTTCGATGCCAGTTCCTCATGATCGATGCCGGTACCTGTGTTCTCTTGTGAGTGATGAATTTTTACTCGTGAGCTCTCTTTGGATCAAAACCTTGTCCAAACTGCCCTGCTCAGAGTTACTCAGCCTTATCCATTGATCTCTATCTGTCATCTCCTCCATGAACTCCAAGGCTTTCCAGTTCTTAAGTCTGTCAAAGACATCTGACTTCTTCTTAAGAACATGCATCTCCTTCTTGCTCATGTGACCAAGCCTACAAAGCCACGTCTTCACAATAGAAGAAGAATCAGTAATACAAGCAGGTAGATAAAGAGTACCTACTTTCTTACCACATGCTAATTCAAGTGCATCCTTGGTAGCATTCCAAGAATCCATTGTGAGAGTTACTGTGCATCTCTCATCACCCAACTTTTCTGTAGAAATTAGCCGCATCTCTAGGACTGGGACCTACATGACCTCCTTCAACACCCATGTGTTGGCCGTCTGTAATTTCAGCCGCACTTCCCCTTTGCCAATACTTTGACAAGGCTCACCAACCCCTAAATAAATCTCTCCAAAGTCTCCATGGACCTTAACATGGAAAAATACTCTATTTGGGGCTGCATGGAAAGAGGCAACAAAATCTATAAACCAAGATTCTACTTTATCCAAGGAACATCCCAGAGCATCCTGTACAACAACACCTGTAACATCTACTTCTTCAGTTCCTTCATGCTGATCTTTTACCAACCATCAATTTTTCTTTACCTGCTCTTTCTTTCCATAACACCGTAATTGACCATTCTTGCTTTTGAATTCCTCCATTCTTAGTGTACTTTCTTTTGTCATTGCTATACTCCCACTCAATCTAAAACCCCTGAGAGTGACCTGTAACCAAACACAAACTTGCTCCTTGCAACTTGGCTCTGATACCACTTGTCAGGAATCTAGAACCACAAACATCTCTGATACCACTTTTTAGGATCTAGGAAGCACACAATTGATTACCATGTATAAGCAACTAAATGCGAAATTTAACCAGAAGTAACAAGTAACTAAAATTTAGAAATAACACAAAATATGAGAGACAATACCCAATTGTATTAATACTCTTCCAGAAGTAAATACAACAAAGAAGATGACACAGTCTTCTTCCTTACACACCTCTAGGGCTCCCACACCTCTAGGGCATAAACAGTAAATCTCTTCAAGAGCTCACTCTCTCAATTACGGTTCCAACACACAACTCAAACACAGAGTTGGTGTTCACCTCCAACCAGTCAGTATCACTACTGCCAGTACCACCAGTCAGTATCACTACTACCAATTCACAAGTACTCCATGTACTCCATGATTGAGTACACACCATACTCCAAGTACATAATGTACTCAAAGTAGATCTCACCTGATCTTGCTACCTGTTGTGTTGCTGAACTCCCTAATCTTGCACACCTACAAATCAACCTGGTTCTGCACACTTGCAAACCTAGATCTTGCACACACACACATCTACAAATCAACCGATCTTACTTACCATGTAGATCTCTCTACACCCTGAAGAACCCTTGTCCTTGCCTCACCAAGTCCTTATGATTCTCCAAACTAGTACCCTGGTGGATCTTCTACCAAATCTTGCTATCCTGCAGATCTACCTGATCATACACACTCAGCACCCCTGTGGAACTAGGAGGAACACACCTTGCTCTCTTCACTCTGAAGGAGCTAACCTTGCTCTTACTTAACTAGCACACTTTACAATACATCCCATGAGTCTATTATATAGATCCCATGCAAACAATAATTAGACATCCAATTACAATAATTAGATTCGCAGATCAAGACTAAAATTAGCCTTTAACATGCAAACAACCAGTTTGTTAACAAATTGTTCGTGAAACTCATAGTTCAGAACCGCACAGGTGACCAACATTGGTCCTTGTCTGGTTGGAGATGACCAGCGTCGACTGATAACTGACCGATGTTAGTTGCTCTACTCACTGTATATGACCGACGTCAATTGATAAGACCGACGTCGGTTGCTCTACAACTCAACAACCTCTCAATAACCTCCTCCATGTCTGCATCAATGAAGCTTTTAGCTCCACAACCTAACAATCTTGTCATCATGTTTTGTGAGTTGTGTTGTGTGCTGAGTTATTAACTTGGGTGTAGTCACTAATATTGTGTGGTCTTAACTTAAGTACACTATATACACTATCATGTTTACATCTATATTGAGGTACTTATTTGGTCCTTATGTTGGCATGGTGGTCACCATGTATCTATGAAGGCATATTTGTTTGATTATGTTCTCATTTATTATCTTTCTCATCTAGGGGTATGTTTTTTACATGGGATATATTGCTTACTCCCATTTTCAATATTAAAAATTTACATGATCTATTATGGCATGATTGGATGTTAATTTAAAATTTAAAATGATAGGATATTTCCACAAATCATAATTTATTTCCATATGTTTAGATAATAACATGCTTTGGCTAACTAATTTTTCTAGCATGTGAGGACTAGATTCTAATTACATATGTTTTGATAATAACACATGATTACCAAATTATTTTTCCTAGCATATGGTACTTTCAACATGTGTCTTTTGATATGAGTGATTACAACAACATGATATTCATCCCTCACCTTAAAATGGGGGCATATATAAAGGTATTTTTCAATTTCAAAATGGAACGAAATGATTGAAAATGATCTAAACTATCTACATCCTTGATCAAGAAGTGGATTGGGTGTTGGTGACTCCCAAAATAGTGTCTTGGATATGTTTTAAAAAATTTAGGATGTTTTAGTTGGGTGATGGTGACTCCTGTGAGAAAGTTTTGGGTGATGTTTTCAACACTTATCAAAAGTCTAGAGATGGAACAATTATGGTGGAATTTGGGGGAAAGACCAAACATGTGTATTCCCTAGTTAAGTGAATGTGTGTATTTCAAATTATTAATGTGTATAATTTGATACACATATGCACTTAAGTCACATACCCATGTTAAAGTAGGGGCATTACTAGATACCTAAATGTGACACAAAACCCTTATTCATGTGTTTTATTTCCAATTCAACTTATTTGACAAACTTGTACATTTTAACAAATTTTTAGGATGGCCCTAACCCCACATAAGTTTACATATGATCCATAGAGATTAAATGCATTTAAGTGTTTATCCAAAAGGTATTCATTTATACATCTGGACTACATTTTATCTATTAGCCCACCTTACCTAAACATATAACATGAATTATATCATGGGAAAACCCTTACATGTACGAGCCCATCTTGGACAGGCCAATACCCATACAAGTTTGACTCTTTTATATTTTTGGGTCTATCTCTTTATTACTATTGGTCATGAGACAAAGATAATTTTAATAATGGACCACTAAAAATTTCTATAATATTATGGGGAATCCTAAAGTTTAGACATAATTTCATTGACTAATATTTGGCAAAATTTGTATCAAATTAAATGTAATCTTCAAATAAATATATAATGATGTAAAGCAAAATAATAAAACTAATTAAAACTCAAACTCTCTCTTTCAAACTGATGCAAAAATAATGATGCTTACCTAGAAATGGAAGTAACATGTAAAAACTAAGCCTTGATATGTTTTTTTCAATTAAATAGACACACTATTGGGGATTCACCATCATGGATGACTATGCCTAAATGGTTGAGTGACAAAGGCCAATGAATAATTACACCTCAAAGGTGCAATGGTCATGCAGATAGTGGCAACAAGATTTAGTACAAGGTAATTATAATGGTAAACAAAGCTATGAATAAAAAAGTGCAATAAAATGGAAAACAATTATTCAAGTAAAATGATGTGTAATGAGATTAAAGAAAATTCATATTTGAAGGTTTGCAAGCGAGATTACATACAAAGATAGATTTATTGTATAGTGCAAGATATAAATCGAAGAACACATTGTCTTGAATTTTTGTATCTCGATAAAAATAAAATACAAAGTAAAATCAAGTTTGTATCTAAAATATTGTTCTATAATTCTCTAAAAAGAAAAAGTTCATCAAAATAATAAGTGTTAAGGACTACTTTGTCATTAATGATAAGTAGTAAGTTATTAAAAAATATACTTTGGAGTTGACTTTATAATGATTCACATATCATCTTAGGTAACTTTAGTCTTAAATATAAACATGTATTCACCAATGGTTTCGTGTGACTTCTGCTTAATTTGATCCAAATTAGCGAATATGAATTTCACACCAATGTTGATTTGAACATGTGTTAAAAACTCATCACCTAATTTCGTAAAGGCATGCATATATTCACATTAGTAAAAAACATAATCCTCCAAACTCATCGGAAATTGTTTAGCCAAAATTTAATATAATGAGCAAAATCTAAGCATAATGCCAAAAAGGCTTGAATGCAGTATAAAGAATAACCTTTCGCTTAAACCCCTCAAATTTTCAAATTTATAAAACCAATTGAAAAAACATATTCAAACACTTCATGAGCCAAAAGGTTTAAAATAATATAATTGAAATCAATCCCATTATTTGATGTATAAAACCTTTGAGAGAGGATTTTGATTTGATTTTACATGACATGAAAGGTATACATCATAATAATTATTTCAAGGATTAAATAAATAATAAATAAACAGTGGTGAAAGACTACAAAAAAATTATAAAATAAATAAATTAATAAACTTTGAATGAGAAATAATAGTAGAAACATGTTAAAAACATAATTAGAAATAGATTTTTGATAACTTTCCATGGTTGTAAAGTTGTTACTAGTAGAGGGTGAATGAGGGTAATATCACAATGGACATTTAATGAATTTAATGCTCATATGTTAGAGAAATATACATTTGATTTCTTTCATGGTTGTCAATGCTTAAGTCATTGGGAGGAATTGGAGCACTTTTGAAATAAAACTAAACATGAGCAGGGCAAAAATTTGTCCACCACAATATAAGGTGAAAATTAAAATATTTCAAGAATGGTAGTTCGGTATCTTAAAAATAAAAAAATTGAATATAAAATAGGACATATTGGTATAAAATAGCAAATACGAAGACATATTACTCTAAAAGAGGAGTTGGAAGGCAGCAAATAATACAAGTCAAATAGTAGTAAAAGACAAATTTGTGGTGTTGTTAATATAGAAGTGTCCCTATTCCAACAAATGAGTCTCAAATTGTGGCAAGTTTAAAGACTTTATATGATTGATATATAACAAAAAAATGGGCAAAGAGTTATAAAGATAAAATAACAATATTTTAATTTTCTTTACCTTTGGGTATGGGTGGGTCTGCATTAGGACAACCATTAAACAAATACTTAAAAATTGAGATTTGATGATTGTTATATTTTACTACCCTAATATAAAATGTATAAATAACTTGGGTAAATGAAATCATTATCATTTGGGAGAATTTTGAACCAAGCTAAAATATTCTGACCAAAAATGGATAAATTACATTATATTGACCACTTCCTAATAGAATTGCACTTAACCATGAGATACTACGCTACAACCCAAAATAATATCAATGGATTGAATTGACAAAAATTACAAAATTTAATATCTAAAAATTGTATAGGATATAAATCCATTCTTATGGAATCAAATCTCTCCCTAAGAAGATAAGTGTAGATATAAAAAGTGTTGTGACAGAGAGCTATAAAAAAAATTATTGTCACTGTGTAGACACATAAATTAAAATTTAGACTAAAACAATGTACTTTTCACCACTCCTTTACACTCTTAGCTCTAGACATATCCTAGGGCCATTTTGATCACTTTTAACCACCTTACGCATGGATGATTCACTCTTTTAAGTTGATTCACAATATCAACCTCAACCATCATTCAAGCCATGCTAGACCCTTAACATTGTTATTTATCCCCATTGGACAACAACATTAGATTGGATAAGAGCATCGTGCTCTGTTATTGAATCCCCCTCTCTTGTCCTCTTAATAAACAAATCCTAATTTTCAAAATTCAAAGTAATGCAAAGGTCTACCTATGTCCCTAATAAGCCACATTCGAAGGAGTTTCAAAGAGAAGACTATTTAAACACATTTAAAAATATTTTGCATAGACTAAGCTTCCATCCTAAAAACACCAAAATTCTAATTACACACTGAGAATAAAATCACTATTTATTCTAATTTTGATTATATACAACCATAATAGCATAGAGCTAAAGCGTGAATACATCTCCAAGGTCACAAGTCATGGTTAAGTCACTTAATCACATCAATATTGCACCATCATCTAGCACTTTGAACTAGTTATTCACACACCATTGTAACATGAGAGAACTACATGAAGTTTGATCCCTCTTAAGAGTATTGGTATGTAGGTAATGCTTAACACATGGGGTGTTGAGTTCCTGCCCAACTTCAATCGTTGGTCCCTTTTTATCCCATTGATTTGAATTGGTATTCACGTGTCAAGGAGCTAGGGTTTTGAAGGAAAAATAGTCATATAGTGGTCACCACAATTGATCAAAAGCTCCCATATGAAACATAGAATCTAAAAATGAAGGCAAACAAAACACAAAAATCACAAATCTTCATTGTTTATTGGACAAGATCAGCCTCATAGAGGACATGATTACTTACTCACCTATCCAACTTAGATCATTATTATCTAGGGATCATTTCATTTGCAAATCCAATTTCATAATCACCAGATCTAGCAACCCTACCAGTTTCAACTTTTGATTCCTCTCACAACATTGTTTTCTAAGTCTTAGTTTTTTTATTATACTTTTCTTATTTAGTAAGTTTTTAGATTTAACAAGTTTGAAATCAGTGAATGCTTGGTATTTTAGTATTATTATTATTGATTTTGCATAGTAGTTTGTTACTTAGGATGATTTACATATTACTAGTTTTTCCCAAATTTGATAGAATATAATGGTGAACCCATTTATTGTTCAAATATTGCCAAAAACCTAACCATAAATGTTACTAGGGTTTATATCCTTCTTATTTTTATTTCCATTTATTGTTTTAATATTTTTAAGATTTGATAATTCTATAATATTTTCAATATTCCATCTTTTTTGTTTCTCTAACATACAAGTTAAAAACATGTTTGTTCTTACTTGAACCAAAGTATCAGTCCAAGTTGTTCCCAAGTTGAATATTTTCATATATGAGTTAATAAATACATAATCACATAACAAGATAATAGATTTGATGACATAGATAAGAGACAATTACAAGGGTTTCTCTCAAATAATAAGGATATACAAGATGAATTTATAAAAATTATTAGAGAGGAACTTAAGAAATCATCTGAGACTTCCTAACCCTGCTACCCCATTGGATACAATTTTTTTATTGCCTTTGATAATTAGGGAAAATTTGGGGCTTCAACAGATTACTATACCATTAGGAACACTACCTTTGGCTAGCACACATTCCTTATCCCTTGATGTACAATGGATACCTTAGGCAATAGATTAAATCTCTATAAATTAAGTTGTTACATTTAGAGCATGGTGATTTTAAACCTAATCAAGCACTAGATTATCATATTTTGTTACACACTCCATTGGCACATCATATAGTAGTATATCCCGTACCTATAGGTTTTATGGATCCTAAGATTTCATTATATGATGGAAAGGGTGACCTTGAGCAACATCTTAGAGCATTTCATATGACATATTTGGACTGTGTCTAATGATATATTATTGACTAAATTATTTACAATAAGTCTCAAAGACTATGCACTACAATGGTTTTATGATTTACCATACCAATTTGTATATTCATTTAATCTAATGGTTGATATGTTTCTAGCATATTTTACAATAAATAACAGTGAGAAGACTTCATATGCTGAAATTGCCCAACTTAAATAGAAATATATTGAGACTATCATTGAATATGTATTAACATACAAGATCATGTTGTCCAAAATTAAAAATCCTATGGTAGACAAATAATTACAAAACATCTTTAAGCAAAGTCTGCTCTCATCCTTGCATGAATCTATCATATTCAATTTTTCTACCTCAATCACATATTTATGTCACACAATAAAGGAAAGAGAAGTTAAGCTAGTGTCAATTAATAAGCTTAAGTATACAACTATTTTAGATTTAAATACAAAGATTTCAAGAAAGCCACTATACAAGGTGAGGCAAAATGATAATAAGAATGATCAAAAGATAAAATTACATTCAGTTTTAGACATACTCTATGCATTATCTTATCAACTCCTCTAAGGAGACAACTTACGAATCTACCAGAAGCTTCATATCATGTTCTCAAAATTCTATTGGAATTCAATGTCATATATCTACCTCCCATTAAAGAGGTTGATTTGAATCAACCTCTTATAAAAAGTTTTAACTACAATGTTTTTTGTGATTATCACAAGGCACCAAGACATACTAATAGTAGATGTACCAATTCGAGACACAAGATTCAAGATTTGATAGATGCGAACATCATTGATGTGGGCACCCCCAAAAAAAGTACAATGGCACAACCAAGTGAAAGTAAAGAATGAAAATATTTAGTGATCCTTTTCTTAAGCATACAACTACTGAGATAAATGATGCATTAGTTGTGCATTATGCATATAATACACACCATCCACCAGTTTATTACCATTTATATGCAAAGGAACATAATATTGTAAATGGTATCATACGTGCCTATCATAATAAAATGCCATCTAGGCCACTCATCACATTTTTAGAGCATGCAATAGTAGATGATGCCTCAGATTTACACTTTCTATTTGTTTGAGCTCACATTGATCACCAACCTATTTAGAGTGTCATGGTCAATAACAGTTCAAGTTTGAACATGTGTACACACACACTTCTTTATCATCTTGGATATACAAATCAATATTTTCTTCCAACAACCATGGTCATAAAAAGATTCAACGGTCATATGTAGGATTCAACAGATTCATGCAGTTCTTTCTATAGTTCATAGATGCTTAAAATATATTTATGCTAATGAGGTCATTACATTTTTGGTTATCCCTTATGAGTAACCTATATCATAGACTTATTTGGTTACTACATAACAAATTTCAGATGAGCCACCTAAAAATGTGCAACCTACTTAAAGACTTCCATAATAGATATCTACCCTTACATAAAGGGATATCATTCATAGGCATCTTTAGAGGAGATTTGTTGCAGATTCTAAAAAGCCTATCTTTACTTCTATACATCCTTAATTGATATTATATAACACTAAAGGTACTTCGTATAAGGCACCATCACATGATTCACATACTTCAATATGGGTTCCAAAAATCCTTATAGTTCATCATGATCCATCACAGAGACAACATGCTAAAAATCAATAGTATGGCAGTCACAATTGTAGTATAATGGGTATTCCATATTCAAATTCTTTATTTGACTCAATGCAATCAACACAACATACCCTTTTCCCTTCATGAAAGGTTACCATTCCTTTCTTGACACATGGACTATTAATTATAAGTCCTATGCATGACTCATCAGTTAGTATCTCTCTTTCACTTTGTACATATTTTTTTATATATATGAAAAAATATAAAAGTAGTAAAATATTCTCGAAAATACCAAAATTAGTACCTATGCATGCTTATATGTACTTTTTCATGCATCAATTAATTTGTACATAATTATTAAATACTTGTTTTATCCAATTTAATATCATATATGCTTCACTCGTGTACATGAGTGACTATAGTTTACATAAAACACCAATTCTAGACTCAATTACAAGTAATATGACTATTAAAAATTTATAAATTACAATTGGATAAGAATGTCCTATTAGATAGGAGCACCCTACACTTTTATCTATCACCCTGATATTGTCCTTGCGAGCTTAGACTACTATGACTTAGTTCTAGACCACACACACGATTTATACATGTACATTCATTAGCTAGCTCACTAGGGGCATATTATACAAAGGTTTTATCCTTATTTGGCTACCTTATCTTACTTATAGATAAATTATTTATATAGTGTTACATATTTCAATAATTATCACTCATTAACATCTTGATATACTACTAGTTATCTCAATTACTAAATTTACTCATGTTACAACTTAGCTCTTATTGATCAATTGCATATTATCATGCTTACTTTTCATGGTTTTTTTAGCTTTGTGGCTTGTATGCACTCTCTCTTTACAATTGAGGACATTTGAATGTCTTTTGTGTGTGGATTTTAGCCTTCATTCTCTATTTCTATGTATGTAAATACATTTGAATATGTCTTTCTCTATGTATTCTGTGTATGCAAACATTTACATGTGTCCTTTTATGTGCTTATAAGCCTTCACTGCTTTCTTCTATACATGTGAGGACATTTGAACATGTCCTTGTGTATGATTTTATTCAAGTGAGTGAAATTTGAACATGTCCTTTGTATGTATCCCTTTGGCCTTCTATTGTGTGTTTTGTGTATATTACGTATATTTTTTGATTGTATGCGCCATGGCCATGACACTTTGATTGATTATTTGATTAGATTTCAATGCCTTGATAGACATCATGCATCTATCTAACCCTTCCAATGCCATTATGGATATCACACATTCTTACCTAAGTAGTTCTATTCAATGTTACATATTCAGTTTGATCACTTATTGGTGTGCTTAAATGCTAACATCCATCTAGACAAATTTTTTATGAATGTTTATTCCTAGATGCATCTCACATTGATCTTATGCTTAGTTTATCTATATAATGATGCCATGCTTCTCCATTTTATCACTATTACTCATATTTACATCTCTATGTCATAAATACCTATCGTATAATTTTTTATTTTGAGTAAAATTATTATGTAGGCTCAATAACTCACCTCAAAAGAGGGGGCATTCACAGAGGCCTATCTTACAGATTATACCTCCCAAATCAATACACACACAATTTTTTAGTTATTACAGATCATGATTGTAGTCTCATAAAATTCATAGAAAGTGATTTTGGATAGGAGTGACCTATTAGACAAGATATCACTTCTCTCATGTCCTTCCCACCACCATTGTCTAAATGCCTAAAAAATAGGCATTTATAGAATTTATCAAAATTGCAGTTTACCCAGGATAATATGCAATAATTTTATAGTGTAACTTTATATAAAATTTTGCCTCAGATTTGCTTAGTTTTAGGGCATCATGCACGACATGTTATTCTAGGTTAACACATAGGTTTGTTTAGAATCATAGTTATTATTATTCAATTTCAAATCCATAGACAACAGATATCAGTTTGGGGGCATGTGTGGCACATGGCTTCATCGTTACTAAGTTTTTGCACCAGTTTCATAGATGGAATGGTAAATCCATGTGATTCTCCATGATGTATACACCATACCTAGATGATACTCAACATTTTCACTATTTTTGCACCAATTTTTCACCATAATTGAACTTTATTCTATCTACAACTGTTGGTTCGCTATTTGCATCAATGTTTACACTAGTTTTGTACTAGAATGATCTATTAGGATTCATACAAGTATTCTATGTTATTTCACTACTCTAGGTATGCAATGATGAAGTCAATCACACTTTAATTTCCTAAGCACACTCATTTATTGATGAATATTGGGGCATGCACAGTCCAATTTAATCTATTTAATGAAAATGAAATATCCAAAGGTCTTACCCTCTAAAGTGACCAATATTTCACCAGGAAAACATAATGGTTAATGTACCCAATCAAGTGTATTCATTTCTTGTCAATCTCTAGTTTCTTGTCTTTTAATTTTTGATATTCATCTTAAGTAAAGACTAGTATTACATATGTTTCATTGTAGGTTTACGTGGAGTACTGTTTAACATTGTTGCCTACATTAAAGAATACACTTCATAGGTAAGTTCATGTAAAATTTTATTTTTACTCTAATACTTTCACTTTGTTTCATTACTAGAATAAAAGGAGGGGAAAGTAGACACATACATTAACATTTAATCTAAAACAATGCACTTGTCACCACTCCTTTACACACTTAGCTTATGACTTATCTTAGGGCCCTTTTGATCACTTTCAATGAATTTACACATGGAGGACTCACTCTTCTAAGTTGATTGATGACCCTGAAATGCACCTATCCATCATGATATCAGCCTCATCCATCATTCAATCCATGTTAGACCCTTAACACAATTATTTGTCCCCATTGGACAATAATGCCCTATTAGACAAGAGCACCTCATTCTATTATCCAATCCCCCTCTCGTGTCCTCCCACCAAAGAATGAATAATTTTTCAAATTTAAAGTTATGGAATGGTCAGTCTATGTCCCTAATAATCCCCATTCAAAGGAATTTAAATGAGATGACTATATAAACACATTTCAAACTAGTTTACACACAAGAGGCTTCCACACTGAAAAACACAAGAATTATAATTACAAATTGAGAGAAAATTCCTTATTTATCCCAATTATGATTACATACAACCCTATTATCTTAGAGCTAAAGTTAAATATATCTCTAAGGTCATAAGTTATAGTTAAGGAACTTAATGACACTGATATTACACTAGCATCTAGTACTTTACACCAATTATTCACACACATCATAACATGGGAGAATTTACTACATGAAGTTTGATCCCTTTTCATAGTATTATTACATAGGTAGTGTTTAGCACATGGGGTGTTGAGGTCACACCCAACTTCAATCGCTGACCCCTTTTTCTCCCTTTGATTTGTATTTGTCTTCACATGTCAAGGAGCTAGGATTTTAAAGGAAAAACAATCATACAATAGTCACCATAGCTAATCAAAATCTCCTACATAGAATATAAATTACATAGAAAAAGTGAATAAAAACTATAAATCCCAGATCTTCCTTGTCTTTTAGATTGGACCAAACTCAAAAAGGATAGGAGTGGCCCCTCTCTTGGCCAACTTAGGATGTTTTTGTCTAGGGTTCATTTCAATTGCAAATCTAGTTTCACAGTCACTACATCCAACCACCTTACTAGTTTCAAATTTTGATTCCTCTTGCAACATTGTTTTTCTAGCTAAATCTTAGTTTTTTATTACACTTTCCTTATTTAGTAAGTTTTCAAATTTAGCAAGTTTCAAATCAGTGAATGTTTTATATTTGCAGTATTATTATTCTTGATTTTGCACAATAATTTGTCACTTAGGGTAATCTACATATTGCTAGGTTTTCCAAACTTTGATAAAACACAATGTCATTATCCTCTCAGCTAGGAATTTTTTAAATTTATATCACTGTTAATAAAGAAATATGAGATTCAATGTTTTTAGGAAACCAAATCTAATCTCCTTGTCCACCTTAGACATTGGCTTATTCTTTCCTCTTGCACACAAAATATAATTTCTCATATTTTCCCTTACAATATCACCTTTATACTAACATCAATAGGGCCACCTTCCATTCGTGATAGGTAGGGTTGACAAGTAACAAGACATTCCCATCATTATCTTGTAAAATCCAAAAAATATGAAATGTGTGTTCTTGACTAGACTTGTGGGATTTTTATTGTAAAATTTGATCCTTTAAAATATCTGTTATCACATAGGATTGAACCTATCTTGATCCTATAGCTTGTTGTGCAAGTGCCTAATGATACAATGGAAAAACCTCCAAATCTGTGGGACCTTGGTAATTTGAGGTTAATCTCCAGAGAAGGCCGACTTCTATTCACTAAATCTGATGTAAATTGAAAAACTAAAATTTTTGTGGAAATCTCACTCTTTAGTGATTTTGAATCCTAAACTAGGGTTTTCATAGGGAAAATTATTAAATAATTGAAATTATCAAAAAATTAAAAATATAGTGATTGCACCAAGTATATTTTAGTGTATTTTAATGCTTGTTTGATAAACACAATAGATCAAAAAATATGTTGAATTTATTTCAGCATAAACTTATACAAATGGAAATGAGAGGTAGTATTTTAGCTATTTTTCATAAAAGGGAAAAGGACATTTATTCCAAAAAATATATCCAAGAGGGTAAAATACCATAGATGAATTTTTTGAAAGTGGAACAAAGAGACAGATTCCATAAATAATCAAACAACTTGCATGCACATAGAGATCTCTTAAGACAAGAAAGGAAAATATTCAAATTTATTTCACTCCAAAAGTTGAAGCTTGTATTAAATACATTAAAAATCCATAAAATATCACTAACAATAAAAAGATAAATTGGGCCACGGGATCTACCCATTTTTATACAAAATATCTCCAAGATGAGATGTAGTTGACAAAATTTGAATGCCCAGTTAAGGAGATCATGCAAATCTGAAACCCTCATGAAAAAGAGGCAAGTTATTCTATTTATTACATTTTTGAACTTATAATGGATGGAAAATGTTATGCACGAGCTAGGTGTGAATTTTAGTGTAGCATGGCATGGCTAAAAGTGTTGAATCTCCATGCAAGGCTCCTTCATCTTGTAGTGGCTGAAAATAACTTCCTCATGCAAAATGAGGCACCCAAAATAGAACTTGAGTTTTAAAATAAGATAACTCCAAATCACTTTCCATGCAAATCCCTAACTTGTAAAATGCACGTAGAAATTTTTCAACTTTAAGCCTTACCACTTGTCAAAATGAACTGTGTAATTTACACTTCATGATTTTTCAATTTTCAACAATTCATATTTATCAAAATAGAAAGTGTAATTTGCACTTGTGATTTTTTTAACTTTCACATAATCAAAAAATATAAATTGTAAAAATAAGTTTTCTCTTTCTCAAAAAGAGTTATAAAAATTATAGCTATACTTTTGCAATAATTACAAATTATAGAGCTTTTAAAATGAAATTACAATGACATAACATTAATCAGAGAGGAAGATTAATTAATGTCTAGAATTTCCTCAGCTTTCTTATCATTCTTGTCCTATGTAATGGGCACCCCAGTTGCACCCAAAACTAAACCAGCAGGGACTCTTTATGACTCTGGTAGATTTGCTAGAATTTATTTTTTTGTTTTACAAAGACCAAATACATGTAGCATAAATATAGAATTGCAAGCATAGATACATGTGGCTGAATTAGGCACTACACCCTGACCAATGGCCCTCTTGAGCCTAGACACATGGAATACATTATGCACTCGACTGCCCTCTAGAAGCTCAAGTTCATAGGCAACTTCACCCACTATTCGAATCACCCTGTAGGGGCCATAAAATCTAGGCTTAAGCTTCTCTGCTCCTCTCTTCTTGAGTGATGACTGCCTGTATGGCTGTAGCCTCAAATACACCATATCCCCTACCATGAAACTGTGCTCTACCCTATGCTGATCAGCATACAACTTTTGCTGATTTTGGGCCTATTGTATATTCTCTTTGAGCACTCTCAAGATATCTTGGCTATCCTGCAATAGGTCTTTAGCTTTGGGCACTTTACTATCCCCCAAAGCCATATCCATGAAGCTTGGAGCTTCATACCCATACAATGCCATAAATTGAGTCACACTGATGGTCATGTGATGCGTGGTATTATAACAATACTCCCCCATGTGTAACCATTTAACCCAGGCTCTCTACTGTGTAGTCACATAGTTTTGAAAATAACCCTCCACCCACTTATTTACTATTTCCGTCTGCCCATCAATTTGGGGATGGTAGCTCGTACTAGGTGTAAGGTCTGTACCGCACAGCCTGAACAACTCTCACCAAAAAATGCTCATGAACTTGCTATCCCTATCACTAACAATAAATCTCAGTAACCCATGTAGCCTAAAAACCTCCTTGAAGAACACATCTGCCACTTGAGCTGCTGTATAAGTAGAGGGAATAGCAAAAAAATGAGAAAACTTCGTCAATCTATCCACCACCACATAAATGCAATCTCTTCCCTACACTTGAGGTAGGCCGGTGATGAAGTCCATAGAAATGCCTTCCCACTTCTGGTCTGGAATGGGTAAGGGCTGTAGTAAACCAGTAGGAAATGTGTGCTCTTCCTTATTCTGTTGACAAACTACACACTCCCTGACATGCCTCTGAACATCGTCCTTGAGCCCTTTCCATGAGAATTGCTCTCAGATCTGCCCGTAGGTCTTGAAGACCCTTGGATGCCTAGACGTAGGTGCATCATGAAATGCCCTTAGTATTATTTCCTTTATAGGTGATGATGGAATTAAATAAATTTCATCCTGAAACCTGATCAATCCATCTATCACCTCATAGCGACCATCTTGTATAGTGCTTGAAACCAGTCCCAATGCCCAAGTGTCTCCAACATATTCTTCTATAATCTTAGCCTGCCATTCTCTTGAAATCTTTGCAAGAGCATAAATGTGAGGTCTTCTAGATAAGGCATCAGCTACTACATTATTCTTTCCTTTGACAAAGTTAATGTCAAAGTCATAGGCTTGCAACTAGTGACCCACTTCTACTGCCTGTCATTTAAGTCTTGTTGACTCATGAATTACTTTATGCTATTGTGATCTGTCTTGATCACAAACTTTCCTCCAACCAAGTAGGATCAGAATTTGGCCAGGGCATGCATGATGGCTAACATCTCTCAATCATAAATATAATAGCTCCTCTCCACCCCTCAGAGCTTCCTACTCTCAAAAGCAATGGGGTGCTTCTCTTGCATCAATACTGCTCCAACCCCGTCACATGATGCATCACAATGAAGCTCAAATGGCTTCATGAAGTTGGGTAGAGCTAGAACCAGACATGAAGACATCACCCCTTTGAAATGTTCAAAACACTGTTGCGCTACCACTATCCATATGAAAGCACCCTTCTTGGTGAGGTTTTTTAATGGTGCTATAGTTTGTGAAAAGCCCTTCACAAATCTCCTATAAAAACCACACAATTTAAAAAATCCTTTGAGTTGTGTAAGGCTGGTTAGAGTGGGCCAATTAACTACCACCTTGATCTTTTTTGGATCCACCCGAACTCCTTCAACACTAATAATATGGCCGAGGTAGAGCAACTTGGTCATGCCAAACTCACACTTTGATTCCTTGGCATACAGTGACTTCTTCTCCAAAATGACCAGCACCTCCTTCAATTGTTGTAGGTGCTCATCCCACGTCTTACTAAAAACTAGGATGTCATCAAAGAATATCAATACAAATCTTTAGAGCTTCCCTCTAAACACCTGATTCATGTAACTCTGGAAGGTGGCTAGAGCGTTGGTTAGCCCAAATAGCATAACCATAAACTCAAAGTGCCCGTAGTGACATTGGAAGGCAGTTTTTTCTATGTCCTTTGCTCGCATCCTGATCTGATGGTATCCTGAACATAGGTCTATCTTAGAGAAATATCATGCTCCATGTAGCTCAGCAATCTTGGGGATGGGGTACCTATTCTTAATTGTCTTCTTATTGAGAGCTCTATAGTCAATGCACATACACATTGTCCCATCCTTCTTCTTTACCAAAATAACCGCTAAAGCAAAGGGGATTTTGGTGGGCCTAATATGCCCCATCTCCAATAGCTCCTTTATTGACTTATCTATTTCATCCTTGTGCTTTTTAGGATAGTGGTAGGGGGTGATGATGATTGGTTTATCCCCCTCCTCCAGCTCGACAAGATGCTCTACACCGCTCTCAAGAGGAACCCCATGTGGAATGCTACTAAACACCTTATCATGCCTAGAAATGATCTCCTGTACATCTGGGTGATAGTTCTTTACCTACTACTCTGGAGGCGTAGGCATGATCAAACATTCAGTTTCCCACTTGACATCATCATGTCTAAACAACCATTCCATCCTTTTCAAGGATACCACCCTGAGCCCCCCATTAGGTAAGCCTCAGAGCACCACTTTCCTACCCTGATGTTGAAACCTCATCTCTAGCTTAGCCAAGTTGAAGGTGAACTCTACTAGAGAAGCCATCCATGTCATTCCCAAGATGACATCATAATCACCCATGTCAACTACATACAAATCATCCTCCAACTCATAATCTCCTCCCAATCTGATGTGAAGTTTTGAAATCTTCTAGGTGCATAATAACTCTTGGCCATTAGCCACCATGACTCTGAACCCTACGTGCTCTTTAGTCTGAAGACCTCTCTTGGCCACCAGCTTTACATTGATGAAATTGTGTGTTGCCTCTGTGTCAATCAAGGAAACCACGTGCTGCCCCTGAATCATCCCTCTTACCTTAAAGGTGATGGCCTTCTGATCACCTGTCAATCGAGCAAGAGACTTCTCATCATCCGAACTCTCCTTAGTAACGCCATCACCTTGACTAGAATTAAAATTTGAATGCTGCCCCTTATCTTCAGAAGGTGGTTCATCTGTTGAGAAATACTCCATGGGATCAGCCTTCACCTTAAGTAGACATTCATGGGAAGGACTCCATGGCTTCCTACAATGAAAACATAGTTTTTTCTTCCTGAGTTCGTTGAGGGTCTCACTATCCAACCCTTTAGTTTCCCCCTTAGGTTGCTGAGGGTCCTTTTGAAATGCCTTCCTTTCCTTATCCTTCCTAAAATGGGAGTCCTTAGAGTGGAGTTTACTCCTGTAGAAAGAAGATGCTAGGTCTCTTATTTTCTTAATAGCCTCTTGTAGTGAAGAGGGGTTATATCCCTTTACCCATCCTCGTAAGGGGTCAGAAAGCCTATCCATGAAAAGAACAACCAGTCTTCTTTTCAATATATCTATCACCAATACTACCAACTTTTAGAACTCGGTGATATAGGCCTCCATAAAACCCCACTGTTTAAGCTGAGCTAGCTCCTTGAAATGCAATTTTGGGTCCTTAGTATCAAACCTGTCAATGAGTCTCCCAGTAAACTCTGCATAAGTATCTACCTGGTTATGGCCAAGCATGACCATACCGTGGTGCCACCACTCATGGGAACTTCCATCCAAGTGAAATGTAGCATACTTAATCACGTCCTCCTCAGGCATGGGATTAAGCTGGAAATAAGTGTCTAATTTTTGGATCCATGTTCGCGCTAATGTCTTCCCTGTACCGTCATAATATGGGATGGGAAAATTTCCTAACTTTTGCCTCATCTCATAATTATGTTGCCTATTCCCTCTCATGGGCATGTGCTTGAGTCTAACATCCATATACTCCCTGAAGGGCATTTCACCCTAAAAATTTGGTCCAACATTTCTCCAATCCTCCAGTATTTGGTCTTGTATCTCCTGCTGTGTAGGACCAGCGTTATCCTGGTCATTCTATCTTAGAGGGAATTATGGCATGAGTGGCCTTATAAAAGAACTTGCTCTAGCATATGTATGGGCTCCCCTCTTAATCAATGCATCTCTATTACCTCCATTACACGGTCCACCTACATGGTTAGCATTATTACCCTGGTTGGCATTGTTGCCTTGATCTGCTCTAGTCAAGTGTTGTGTAATTGCTAGGGCCATCTACTACAATGTGGTCTGTAGCTCCCTTTGCCCCCTAGTAAGATCACTGAGCATCATCTTGGTGCTGGGTTCTCCCCTCTCCCCATCTAGGTCACCCATGGTTGGCACTGCAAAGGGCTCACCCTCCTCAATTTTTGAAAAAAACTTGTAAGTCTGGGTTTGTCCGGTTTCTCCTCAAGAAGTAATGATGTGTGGGATGCATGAAACCTCATAGGATGGCAGGAATAACTTGGCTCTGATACCACTGTAACGGGCACCCCAGTTGCACCCAAAACTAAACCATCAGGGACTCTTTATGACTTGGATAGATTTGCTAGAATTTCTTTTTTTGTTTTACAAAGACCAAATACATGTAGCATAAATATAGAATTGCAAGCATAGATACATGTGGCTGAATTATCCAATTCACTATATTTGTATTAATTACAAAATGAGTAGATGAGTACAATGTCAGTCATGTGGTGACTCATTAAATCCTCTCTCAGAATCGTATGAACATGATCTGAAGCGGATATCCCAGCATGTGCTGAAGGTGCTTCATTTATTCTCTAACCCACAAAACTATGAACTCTACAGGCTGGGTTTTCTATGAACTCCACATACTAGATCTACAAAATCTACAGTCTCTACATAAGCTTTTACGGACTCTACAACCAAATCTATGGACTCTGTAAAAACTATGAACTCTGTAGGTAGATATCTACGGACTCTACAGGTGAAACTACGTACTCTGCAAAAAACTATAGACTTTATAGGTAGATATCTATGGACTCTATAGGCAGGAAACTACAGACTCCATAGGAAAAACTATGGACTCTATAGAAAACTATGGACTCTGTAGGCAGATATCTATGGACTCTGCAGGCAGGAAACTATGGACTCAACAGGAAAACTATAGAACTCAGTAGAAAACTACAGAATCTATAGGTGGGTATCTACAAACTTTTACAAGTGAAACTATAGACTCTGCTGATAACTATGGACTCTGTAAGTAGATATCTACAGACCCTGTAGGTAGGTAACTACAAACTCTATAGGAAAAATTATGGACTTTGTAGAAAACTATGGACTCCACAAAAAACTATGGACTCACCTGGCTGTATGTAGATGCTATAGTGATGGAGCTGCTATAGTGACATGCTGCTATAGTGGTACGGCTGCTACAATGGTATGGATGCTACAGTGTCACAATTGCTATAGTGGCCCAGCTACTACAGTGGTACGATTGCTACAGTGCTTGAGAGCATGAAATCCAAAGACCAATTCCAAGGATTGATGTCTAGAGTGCTACATATGAGAAGGACATTCTCAAATGCCTAAAGAAGCTACAAGTGAAAGATTCTTCTTCTTATCCAACATGCCCAAAGAAGCCGCAAGCACTCCCCTTTATCCTTTCTCCAAGGGGCAACTCAACTCACTTGAGCAATGTGGGATAAAGGATGTGCAATAGTCCCTCATAAAGTAAACATTTAAAGTGACACTCAATGTCTTTTAGCTGGGTTAAAAGTTACCCTTTTTGCAGTACTTCAGGCCCTCAAAATTACTAGCAAGCGGACTCCAAATGGTGCGAGTGATAGCTTGTTGGAAAGATCTTAACAAGGGGCATCAAATCCCATCATCAAAACTACCCTCCATTGTGTCCTATTAGCATAATAAAAATAGTAAGAGTGCTAGAACTGAGCATGCCCAGCCACTTAAAATGGGGACATTACATCCTACAGCTTCTTAGTATATGCATCAAAGGCCTTGAATATTTCTTATATACGTTCTGGATCCAGCTTGTAAGAGTAGATGTTGGAGGCTACACAATCTTCTTGAACATTAAATAATTCCATTTTAAAATTCCTCATTCCCTACGTTTCTATCCTCATTTTATCAGTTGCCTTTTCATACCTGATGAACCTATGGATAGAACCTACGATAAAGACTGTGTCTTCATAGATTCTTTCTCAATTATTGCTTTGAAATTATTTTAGACTTACTCTATCTGGAGGAGATTATTGGCATCATCTACTAGTTGGCATGACATTAAATTCATCATGCCTTTAATCTCATACAATACATCAACTACCTTATCATGAGCTTCCTTGGCTCACTCAATAGAATTTGTTAGTACTCTTATCTAAAATTGAGCATCCTTATATAGTTCCTAGTGCTCAACATCACTCTTCAATATATTATCAACAATGAGGGTATTCATATCAATTGATTTTATGACTATCAATTTAGGATAATACATATTTAAGGTCTAAATTTCTCCTTCATAGCTATTGATCTATGCCTTTAAAATTTCTTTCCTCTCTATGATGATTCCATAATGTTCCATCATTGCTGTAAGAACCCTATTACCTTTAGTGATCAGTTCCTTAGACCATTCCTTCATATCCCTTCCCATGTGAGCAATCTCTCATACATAATCAAATATAGCTTGATTTGGACTGATTGGCTGAACTGCCTATGATTGTTGTGATGTTTCACTTGGTTTTATGAACTGGTTTAGTGCTTCTATCAACTGATCTAATTTTCTCTTTAGCTCATCCTTGGTGGCTTTATCATGATCAATTATTTAGAAGAGAGAGTTGATACCAATTTGCACATCATGCTTAAGACCTTCTCTAGTCTACCATCTAAGGTGTATTTGAGAAATATGATAATTACTGGCCATAAGATCTTCCTTTGATTTGTCTAGTGGGTGAATTGTAATTTCAACATATCTCCCCCCCTTATCATCATTGAATGTCTTTAAAAGGGTCTAGGGAGTAGGTTTTGATTTATTATTGACTTTTGACATGCTAAAATCCAATGTACTAGGGTCAATCATCTATTTCCTTTTCTTAGTCACTGATTGGGCTAACCAACTAGGGGTAACCATTTATTTTGACACAATTACCAGAGAATCTATAATTAATGTTATTACACTAGCAGACAATGTAACTATTGGGGACTCTTAGGAAGATGATGTCATTGGTTGCTCAAGGAGGTGAATGTGGGGATCCACTTTTCTCAATAGGTTACTGATCAACCTTTACATTAAGTGTCTAGGTTGTTCCAATCTCAACTAATGGTATTTAAGGAATAGTGGAAGTGGGAGGAGTGGAGACAACAGAAGTAGTTATGCCTATTAGGGAAATGGAGGATGGAATATACATAAGGATTGTGAATTTGGGAACTGGCGGGAGGGTGAAAGCCAAAGCACTGAATGTGTCAATCAGATGAGTGGGACCACTCAAGGTTAGTGATGGGAAAATCATGGGTTGAGATCAAGAAGAAATAATACTTGCCCTAGGAGATGGGGTGGCCCATGGAACTTTAGTCAGGATGATTGATTTTGTGATAACATACTATTGGGAATTAATGGAGATGTAATAAAAGGAGTTATAAATGGAAGGGAGAATGGGAGTGGATCAAATAGGGAAGGAAAAATGGGAAGAAGGGAAGTTGGAGTCAAAACTTGAGATTCCATTGTAGGAGGACCCTGAGTATTCACATGACTGACTTGTGTTGATTACACTTGGATTAGTGATGTTGGTATTATGAGTGAAATGGTAGGTAGAGTGGAGAAAAGTGGAGGGGTTGAAAATGGAGGTTGAGGTGTTGAAACCTACTAAGTAATATGAGTAGGAGAAGGGGGAACTGTAGAAATAGGGGTCAAGGTTATAGGATCTAAAGGTATAAAATCTATGTCATTACTTATATGTATTTAGGTAAAAGATCAATTGGTTCATCCACAACTTCTCCCTATCTACTTGATTCTCCTTTCTTTGATTTAGTCTTTATTTTCTTCTTCTTCTCAGGTTCTTCTAGTGGTTCACTAGGGCCCTCCTCTGATGGATTGATACCTTCTATTTTTAGTTTTAAAAGCTTCTACTTAACCCCTATTATCTCCCTTGTGACCTTTACTCCTGTACTTCTCAACCAATTAATTGTTCTATTGATTACAAGGGCTATTTTATTAAATAAATAAAAAGACTCAGGAACTGACCACCTCACTGGTGGTAAGGGTCTAGAAATGATTTGTGTAAGGTACATTGGGTCTACTCTAGGGTTTTCATCTACCATGTCATTAGGGACTACTGCCAGATCATAATATTTTATCTATTATAAGGATATCCTTGAATAATACCTCATCTTGACCATCTCTTCATCATCACAATCTTCCCAAAAATCTTTATAATAAGGCACATGTCCATATGTTACTAGCTCTAGTGAATGGGTGATTTTACCATATAGATCAAAATAAGGTTTATAATCTAAACTCTTTAGTATCATTTGACACAACTCAGCCTCTACACCTCTAGATTTCATGAAGAATTGGTATGTGTAATGACCAATGGAAATTGAGAAATGTATCCCTACCTTTTGCCTATTCGAGAGCAGTTTTTGCAATGACACAAGTTACATAAATAACTCCAACAATGACCATTTATCACTCACATACCAGGGAAGTGTGTAAGGGTAGCCACTAAATCCAACTACCTTGTTATAGGAGTAGGTGGGGAATTATATGAATAATGAACCCCATTTACTAATTTCATCCTTCAATGCTCTTAAAAATATTTCCTTCCCAAGTTCTTGATTGAACATGATAATGATGTTGTAGATGAAGACATCATTGACTCTCCTAAACTGTTATCTACTAGCTTGTAGTGTGAGATTAGGGTAGCAGTTGTAGACTCTAGTTATCTCTTCAAGAACTATGTTAAGGCCTGGGAATAATCTTCTTTTGACAAGGATATAAATAATATAAGATGTCATATAGAACTTGTTCATTATTTATACCTCCATCAATTGCTTGTGGAGGGAGTCACTTATCAATTGGGCCCAATGTATGTATTATTTATTTTCTCATATGGTCTAGATATACTGGTACATCCATTAGTGAGAGCACTTGGCATCAGGATTGCCAATGACCCTATGCAATAGTATTATAATATCCCTTACCTCATCTATGAAATTAGACTTGTACATGGTCTTAGGCAATTTGGTGGAGGAATGTTTGGGGGTCTTGAGCCATTTCTTGTCGATTATCTTTTAACATCCATATTTTTTCTCTTCATAGAACTATGTTGATGTCTATGGATTTATATCCAAATAACTCTCAAATCTAGGATGGTAAACACGGTGTTGATGAAGTCAGGGTCAAGATCCAGAGGCTTGTCCCCTTTCTCACTGTATACTTACCTCCTATCGAGATCATAGTGTTGGGACATTTTTAGGACCAAATCAAGGCTATGAATAGATAGAGGAAAGGCTACAACTTGTGGAAGACCAGTGTCATAGATAATATGGATCTAGTCACTCTTGAATTCTACAACTATTCTAGCCCAAAAATCTCCTAGGTTAATATGACCTAAATCTATATATTTGATCTTTGTGATATTGGACTCCAAACAAGGAGTCACTCTAGGGATCTTAGATTTTAAATTCATTTCTTTAAGAGTCATGGAGACTATGGATATGCTTGTGACAAACCAACTATGAAATTTGGCAGGATCTATAGGTGTCTGGAACACTTATATTCTCTTATGGAGCTTGAAGGTTCTTGAATCATGTCAAATTTCCATGGTGCTTGTAGCACATTAGATTTTTGATGGAAGCGGATTGTGCTAGAAATAGGTCTAATTTATATGAAGTAATGAAAGTCTTTGGGGGTTAAAGTTTTTTAAGGCAGGTCTAGTGTCTATGGGGATGTGGGGGGAATATTCTCTAGTTTGAATATGAAGTATATGCTCACAAATGTTTTGCTTGAGGAAGCCCTAAAATTCAACTATGAATTATTTGAAAGGAAAATGAAGAGATTTTGTAAATGTGTGCTATATTTGGAAACTCAAACTCTTTACTTGTGAAATATGGAAGCCCTAAAGAAACCCTAGACCTAGGATTGTAATCGACTACACAGGTGATTAATTCACCATCACCTAAACACACAAAACCCTAAAATAAAGTTTTCAATAAATGATGAATTCTATGCAAAATAATAGGAAAAATTCTTAAAAATGATTCAAAATATGGAAACCATGGTAAAAAATGAATGGAAATACTGTGTAAATGAAGCAGGTGATGTGGATGCAATTTTGCAGTCATGGCTTGGTACTAAGTTTGACATGGCTTGAGGTTAAATGTTGTGGTACAGGTGGATAGAGATCTAAGATCACAATTAAAAAATAAAAAATGATAATATAAAACCCTAAACTTGCTTGGTTAAATAGAAAAAATAACTGCATTAATTACAATAATGGTGGTTAGTGGCAGAGGTTGGACTTGCTTAGAATAAGTCCACTCTTCATGGATTGGGAAATTGGATTTGGTAGAAGGAAAAATCCATGGGGAACTTTTCATGTTTACAACATGCAAATTAAACTTAGGGTTTTGCATCTCATAGTTTTTTAATTGGTAAGTGAAAACATGCAATGTGCACTTTAGGTTCCACATTCTAGGAAATGGGGTAATATCTTTTTTGGCAAGATCCAAATCCCATCGTGTACTTTACATGTTGTGAAAATGTGAAAAGTACATGTTGAGTTCTAGATTATTTTGGCTTGGGTGCATGGTGGGATCCAAAGCCCACCATTTATTTTGCATGTTGTGAAAATGTGTAAAGTGCATAGTGAGTTTTGAGTTCTGTTGATTTCTTAGGTGTTGGTGTTTTTAGGATATGGAGCCTAAAGTGCATTTTGCACATTGTGAAAATGTGCAAAGTGCACGTCGAGTTTTAGTTTCTATCGAAAGGAATTTGGTTGCTTTGTGAGACCCAGGACCTATAAAGTAATTTTCACAAGTGCAAATTTCATCCATATTTTTGGATTCTAAAAAGAAAAAGAAATGAAATATGGGTTTTTTGGAGGTTTAAGGGTTTTTACTAAAAAACAAAGGGGGTCTCCCTTAGGATATCAAATGTAATGATATTTTTGTGACAAAAATATCAACATTTTTAGTAACCTCTATGGGATGATTACCTACTAATCATTATCAATCCAGTAGCCTTCTAAGACATTGGGCATGGAGTTAACTTTGTTATGACAAACTCTAACCTAGGGAAGAACAAACTAGGATTTGCCTAGACACAAACAAAAATAGGAAAAAAAAGACAAATAAAATAAGAAAAAACAGCACAACCTAAGAAAACAACTCCTAATGAGTCTGACCTATGCATAAGCACTTATTGAAAAAATAACCTAACCCTATTATTTATAAAAAATTAATCTCCTTGAAACAAGTTCCTTACCTCAAAATTAGGCTTTGAGGTACATCCCATTAACTAGGATTGGTAGTTCTTCTCCATCAACCTTGGAGAGCTAGAATGCATTGGCTCCTTTGCACTGAGTGATGATATATGGACCACTATTTATTGCATCAAATTTGGTGTGTCTATCTGATTTTGATTTATCCACATCCTTCTTGAGAACCATGTCTCCTTCATTGAAGCTCCTTACAGATGCCTTTTTTTTGAAGTCTTTTTGGTTTGTGAATGATTTGCTTCTAAGACTTTCATTGATTGATGCCTAATTTCTTCAAGCTCTATGAGTTCAGCCAGTCTCACCATCATTTCATCATTATCAATTAAGTCTAATTGGTGATTAAGATTTAAAGATGGAATTTCAATTGACATTGGTACTTGTGCTTCTCTTCCATATACCACCATGAAATGTGAATTATTGATGGCTCTTTTCAATGTAATTCTATCAGCCCACAATGTTGATTTCAATTTTGTATGCCATATTCTCTAGTTGTCTTCCAACATTCATTTGATGATTCTAATGAGGTTTTTGTTGGTTGATTCAAATAGGCCATTACTTTGGAGGTAATAATTTGAAGAAGTGCTTAGGTACACATTATGATTGACAATCCATTAACTTACCTGAGTGCCCACAAATTCCTTAGCATTATTTGATATGATGGTGTGAGGAACACCAAATCTTGAAACTATGTTATCCTTAAATTCCATGATAGATGTCTCAATGACATATTTTAAAGAGACCACTTCAATCCATCATGTGAAATAATTTGTTGTTGTGAGAACCCATTTATGACCCATGCTTTATGGTGGATTCATCATGCTAATGAAATCTAATCCCCATTAAATGAATGCCTGATCTGATTGAATTAGTTTGAGAGGGAGGGTTGCTAGCCTTTGCTTACCAGTGAAATAAGCACATTTTTCACCTTTTCTTACCCATTAACGGGTATATTTGAATAATAATCTAATAGTAGGCTCCACTCATTATATTAATGGTTGTAGTCCTTGCAAAAAAATGTTCTCCTAATGGTCCATCATGAAATTGCTCAAGCATTTTGAGAACTTGATCATACTCAATACATCTTAACAAGAATCCATTCATGTCCTTCTAAAATAAATTACCATCAATAAGAACATAGGGAATTTATTGGAGTAAAAAAACCTTTTCTTTGACTATTAAAAGTCATAGGGGTATTCACTGGTCTGCAAAAAATGAGTCATGTCTTGAATCAAGTTGTTGAAAGAAGGTGGATTGCTTGGCTGAGGTGTAGTTTGAACATACACTATGTCAGATACCAATTCAACGGTCTTGATGTTGGCAGCTAGTTGTTCACATAATCCATGTCCTCTTATAGGATTTGTGATTGTGATATCCACGTCATACTCCATGACTTTGGTAATCCATCTTACTCATTTTTCATTTATCTCCCTACTCAACAAGAATTATTTGATGTTCTGATGACTCACCATCAAATATATTTTGTTGTTGGAGAGCATATGCTTGAAATTTTTGAATGCTTTGATCACCACATATACCTAGTTCTCCACAAAACTATAATTCTCTTCATAACCTTTCAAAGATTGACTGAAGAAAGAAATGGGTTGTTCCAAATATTCTTGATTATGTTGAGTCATAATGAATGAGATGCTTCCTTCCCCTCCAAATGCGTAGAGAATATTTTTTTTCTCATAGTTTAGGTTGAATTGGGTAGGATCTTGGGAAATAGCCTATTTTATAGCCTTGAATATGTATTTTCCCTCCTGAGTATAGATAAAAAGAGTCCCCTTCTTTATCATTGAAGTAAGGGGTTTCACCAAAGAGGCAAAATTCAGTACAAATATTCTCAAAAAGTTGATCTTCCCAGGAAATTTTTGTAGGCCCTTTTTCTGACTTGGTAGTGCTAATGCAAATATGTATCTAACTCATTTAGGGTTTATTGTAAGACCTTTTGACACTATGTATCCTGATATCTTCCCCTTGTGTACTATGGAAACACACTTCTTCAGGTTAAAGGAAACCCCAAATTCCCTACATCATTCAAAAAAAATTCTCAAGTGGTCTAGGTGTGCATCAACATGATTTGAATAGTCATTAATATCATATATATACTATAATTATTTCATTTATCAGACCTTTAAATACCATGTTCATGGCTCTCTAAAAATTTGCCCTTGCATTTGTCAAACCAAATAGCATCTTCTTGTATGCGTACATGCCCCATTTGGTGGTGAAGGTGGGTTTAAATTGATTTGATTCCTATACCAAGACTTGATTATAACTTGAATAACCATCTATAAGAGAGAATATTTTAAATCCTGATACTATCTGTAGATTTTGTTCCATAAGGGGAAGGGGATAGTGATCTTTCAATGATGCTTTGTTTACATCTCTAAAGTCCACGCACAACCATATTTCACCACTTTTATTTATATAGAGACCATATTTTCTACCCAAGAAGAGTGTTTGATAGGAAATATTATATTAGCCTCTATCAATTTAGTGAGCTCACTCTTCATCAAGGGTTTAATCTTTGGATTGATAAGTCTCTATTTCTGTCTAATAACCTTTGCATTTGGGTCCAACTCTATAGTGTGCTGAGTTAATTTTGGATCAAACCCTTTTAAATCATGATAACTCCAAGTGAAGTTATCATCAAAATCTTGACATAATTGAAAAAAATCATGCTTCTCTAAAATATTTCATACCTTGCCTATCTTGAGAGACTTGCCTTCTGAGATGATGACGGGTTCACAATCTTCTTTATTGATTGTAATGTTCTTCTTTTCACTTTTCAACTAGTCATCCAAATTGAAGATGTTTTCCAGTGTAACAAGACCCATAGGCAACTTGTTCATTTTTAGTTGAATTATCTGATCACCATATTGGTCTTGTAGCCTTGGTTGATTCCTATCTAAAAACTCAACCTCTTCTCTCAAAAAAATTACAATCTGATTTTCATTGTTGAAGACTTGCCAATTAGTTACATTATCAGGGACAGAAGGCCTTATAATTAGCCTCACATGCTAGCTATTCTTCTTCTCTATTTTGACTTGTAGGTTATACTAGGAGCCCATTGAGGCCATACAGTCAGTATCTTTATTTTATGCCCTTGGTACTACTTGAATATTCAAAGTGGTGAAATATCTAACAGGACCCAAACCATGTGTTTGTAAGACCTTAGCAAATTGTTTTTTGTTACAATTTTTGATCTAACTTGGTGAATGATGAGCTCACTATCACCAAACATCTACAAAATCTTGATTCCTCTATCTTTGGCTAACTAGAGGCCTCAAATTAGGGATTTATATTCAGCTACATTATAAATACAACTGAATTGAAGTTTGAAAGAGTAGAAATAACTCTCCTTCTATAAGGAGATCAATATAATTCCCACACCTGCACCATTTTTGCTTCTTGAACCATCAAAAAATAACTTCCACATCCTTTGGAGATATTTTATTGGTTTGACTGAATTCAGGATAATTGCATCTTTCTCATGAATGAATATCTTCTCAACCCTATTTCTTATACATAGTCATAAGGATTGAATTGTAGGGCTGATCCCCATTCATCCATGTCTTGAATTTATTTTACAGGTGTTGCATTCTCTTGATCTATTTCTTCCTTTTCTTGATCTTACAATGTATAATTCATTTCTATGGGAGGAATAGGATTGTATGGTTGTATATTATCTTTTGTAATGGGCTTAACTCTTATCATTGCTCTAGTTCCATATCTCATTCTAAGTAGCATGTGAGACCAATCTATAGATAGGTATCCTCCCATATTCATGTTGAAATCTCTTGAAAGATAAATAATAAAGTAGGGGGAAAGGTTTATGACTGAAATGTCTTGCATAATTGATAGGCTTGGGCAAATATGAATAGTGAGGTTAAGTCCCTTTATAGTTCCTACTATTTGAATAATAGTCCCATCTAATTACTCCACTCTTTTATTAATAGGTATATATTTTATTCCCAAAGCATTAGTTATTTTCTTGGGCATTACAGAACTACTAACCCCTGAATCTACCATGCAATTGTGTACCAGATGCTTCCCTATTATAAGTGAAAGATAGAAAGGGGGAAGCTTACCATTTTTGCCAAAATTATTATCATCTTAAGGCTAACATAGATTTATTGTAGGTGTAGGCCCCTTAGCTGAAACATTTTCTAATATCTAGGAATTATTCAAAGCCTCTTATAGTAAGTCCCTTTGTGCTGGTATAGATAGTGCTTCCCACATAGTGACATTCAGATTAGTCTTTTTCATTTTATCAACTATGCTAAAAGAGATATTACCAACTTTTATTGGTGATTTTGCAGGGGTTGCATCCTATTTTACCATATTTGGAGTGGGTAGGTTTGTTTTGAATTTATTTTTAGGTATAAAGGGTGGCCTTTGCATTGTGTTGCTTTTTACTAATTCCGCTACAACTTTAGAAGTTGAAGCTTGCTCTGCCTTGTGGGGTAGATCAAATTATATTTATATTTTCTTCGAATGTGTATTAGTTGTTACATGACCTCCACCATTGAAAAATGCTTCATCTTGGCTAATATCACCAAAGTCATCCTCTTACTAGTTTAGAAGAGTTGATTCACTTTAAGCAGGTTCTTGTGTGTCTATTTGTTGGGAAGTAGATTCTTCTTATTGTCTTTGTGTGCTTTCTATGCCTTACACCATCAAGGATTGAATGATTACACCATTGGGTCAAGTGTTCTGATTATGGGGCTGATTACAAGGATAAACCCACTCATACTCTTAAACCAAATTCTTTTGAATAGGGATAACATATTTAGAATCTCCTAGTGCTGGTAAAACAAGATGTTTAGAGGTCTTGGTTGTGAATTCTATCCTTATTACTAGTTTTTGCCTTGATATGACTGCCTATCTCCCTAGTATGGCTACCTATTCCCTTGGTATGTAGGGTTAGATGGCTGAAAATTTGTAGTTTTGGGCTTGCCACCTTTTCATTGCCGCTAACTCATTTCCAAAACTCTTAAGTAATGACTTTACCTCATATAGATCATGAAGGTGCAAGAGTCAAAGTAGGTGCCTTGCTCGTAGTGGGAATTAGAGAAAGTGAAAGTGGAGGAATATGGGATATTTTTGCAAATAAATGCATTGGTGGCCTTGATGCAATTTTCCCAGCTTGGATTAAACAATTTCTGCCTTTATTGCAATATCATAAGCTGCAGGAAGTGTGGTGTCACCCATTGACTGAATCATCACAACTATATCACTGTTGAGGGATTTTAGGTAATACAAGAAAGCATTATTTGTGATGGGTTTGAAAAACACTAGGATCTTATTCTTGGTCTTCTAGAAATGGTAAAATTAGTCATTTGCTCATGAGGAACTCATTGAATAGTATTTAACTAGTCAACCAGGGAAAAGTGGTCACTTTTGTCTTCAAAATGTGTACACATCATAGTGCCTAACTCATCCCAAACTTGGATTGAACCAGGAACAAGGATTCTATACCATTGTAAAGTTTTACCCTTGAAAGAGGAGACTAGAAGTCTAATTGCAAGATTATCTTGGACCACATTATGGATTGAATATAGGTTATCAATATCTTGGATGTGATTTGAAACATTGGTAGAGGTTTTACCAATAAAATATGGTAGGATTTTTAAGTCTTAGATTGGTATATCATCATGTTGGGCCAACTAGAGTAGATTGCCTATATTGAAGGCTATGAAATTTATATTTCTAGCCATTATGGGAGGTATAAAACTGATAGGAGTTACCACTGGGGATGTGAAAAGAACTATAGGGTATACCTTAAGTTGAGGGGTGACTTCTTTCGATCTCTTTGTAGATGGAAATGATAATTATAAAAAATCATCCCTCTTACCTTTAGTAGATGATCTTGTTTGTTGTTTGGCATATATCACCTTGAAATAATGAGTCCATAAGCTAGTGGAGTCACCAGGTGCTTGAATATTTGCACAAAACTCATATAATGCTTGATGAGAATAACACTAATCTCTGTGTAATTTTTGGGTCCCATTAGGCATGCAAAAAATTGTTATCACATAGGATTGCACCTATCTTGATCTTGTAGCTTGTTTTGCAAGTGCCTAATGATACAATGAAAAAACCTCCAAAGCTATAGGACCTTGGTAATTTGAGGTTAATCTTCATAGAAGGCCAAATTCCTTTCAATAAATATAATGCAAACTGATAATCTACCATTTTTGTGGAAATATTGCTCTTTAGTGATTTTTAATCCTAAACTAGGGTTTTGATGGGGAAAAGGGTTGAAGAATTGAAATTCTCAAAAAATTGAAAATATGGTGATTGTACCAAATATTTTATAGTGGATTTTAATGATTGCTTGATAAAAATAATAGATCAAAAAATATTTTGAATTTATTTGGCATAAACTCATACAAATGGAAATTAGAGGTAGTATTTTAACTATTTTTCACAAAAGGGAAAAGGATATTTATTCCAAACAATATTTCCAAAAGGGTAAAATACCACAGATGAATTTTTTGAAAATAAAACAAAGAGACAAAGATTAAACAAATAATCAAACAACTTTCACACACACAAAGATCTCTCAAGACAACAAATGCAAATCTTTAAATTGATTTCTCTCTAAAGGTTACAACTTATAGTAAATACATTCAAAATGCAAAAAATATCACTAACAACAAAAAGATAAATTGGGCCACGAGGTATGCCCATTTTTATATAAAATATCTCCAGGATGAGATGTAGTTGACAAAACTTGAATGCCCAGTTAAAGGAGATCATGTAAATCTGAAACCCTCATGCAAAAGAGGTGAGTTATTCTATTTCTGGCATTTCTAAAATTATAATGACTAGAAAATGACATGCATGAGTTGGGTGTGACTTTTAGTGTAGCATGGCATGGCTGGAAATGTTAAATTTCCATTCAAGGCTCCTTCATCTGGTAGTGGCCAAAAATAGCTTCCTCATACAAAAAAAGGCACCCAAAATAGAACTTGAGTTTTAAAAGAACATAACTCCAAATCAATTTCCATGCAAATCCCTAACTTGTAAAATGCACATGGGTTTTTTGTAACTTTAAGCCTTACCACTTGTCAAAATGAACCTGTAATTCACACTTCATGATTTTTCACTTTTCAACAATTAATATTTATCAAAATGGAAAGTGCAATTTGCACTTGTGATTTTTACAACTTTCACATAATCAAAAAATATAAAGTGTAAAATCAAGTTTTCTCTTTATCAAAAAGAGTTATAAAAAATATAGCTATACTTTTGCAATGAAATTAGAAATTATAGAGTTTTTGAAATGAAATTACAATGACATAACATTCATCAGAGAGGAAGATTAATTAATGTCCAAAATTTCCTCAATTTTCTTATCATTCTTAGCCTGCAGCTTCTTATGCATCAAAGGCCTTGAATATTTCTTGTATGCATTCTAGATCTGGCCTATAATAGTAGAAGTTAGAGGCTATACAATTTGCTTGAAAATTAAATAATTCCCTTCTAAAAGTCTCAATTCCCTACATTTATATCCACATTTTATCAATTTCCTTTTCATACCTGATGAACCTATAGATATAACTTAGGATAAAGATGATGTCCTTCATAGATTCTTTCTCAAATATTTCTTTGAAATTATTTTGGACTTGCTCTGTTTGAAGGATATTATTGACATCATCTATTGGTTGTCATGACATTAAATTCATCATGCCTTCAGTCTCATACAATACATCAACTGCCTTATCATGAGCCTCTTTGGCTTACTCAATAGACTCTGTTAGTACTCTTATCTAAAATCGAGGAGCCCTGTGTAGTTCCTCGTGCTTAACATTGCTCTTCAATATATTAAAAAATGAGGATATTCATATCAATTTATTTTATGGATGTCAATTTGGGATAATACATATGGTATAAATTTCTCCTTCATAGCTATTGATTTGCTCCTTCAAAATTTCTTTCCTCTCTATGATGATTCTATAATGTTCCATCATTGCTTCAATAACCCTATTACCTTTAGTGATTAGTTCCTCAAACCATTCCTTATCCCTTCCCATGTGAGGAATCTATCATACATAATCAATTATAGCTTGATCTGGACTGATTGGCTGCACTGCCTATGATTGCTGTGATGTTTCACTAAGGTTTATGAACTGGTTTAGTTCTTTTGTCAACTGATCTACTTTTCTCTTTAGCTCATCCTTGGTGACTTTATCATGATCAATTATCTGGAAGAGAGAATTGATACCAATTTTCATATCATGCTTAATACCTTCTCTAGTCTATCATCCAAGGTGTATTTGAGAACTCTGATAATCACCCATCACAAGATCTTCCCTTGATTTGTCTAGAGAGGGAACTATAATTTCAACATATCTCTCCCCCTTATCATCATTGAATATCCTTTAGAGGGTCCAGGGAGTAGTTTTTGATTTATTTTTTACCTTCGACATGCCAAAATCTAATGTACTAGGGTCAATCATATGTTTCCTCTTCTTACTCACTGATTGGGCTAATCAACTAGGGGTAGCCACTTGATGTTTTGACATGGTTACTAGAGAATTAGTAGTTGATGTTGTTACAGTAACATACACTATAACCATTGGGGACTCTCGGGAAGATGATGCCATTGGTTACTTACGAGGTACCTATGGGGATCCACTTTGCTTAGTAGGTTATAGGTCAACCTTTACATCAAGTGTCTAGGTTGTTCCAATCTCAATTCATGGTATTTTAGGAATAGTGGAAGTGGGAGGAATCGAGATAATGAAAGAAGCTATGTCTTTGGGGAAATGGAGGATGGAATAGACATAGGGATTGTGAATTTAGGAACTAGTGGGAAGGTGGAATCCAAAGCACTAAACATGTCAATAAGATGAGTAGGACCACTCAGGGTTGGTGATGTGAAAATGGTGGGTTGAGATGAAGAGGAAACAATACTTGCCCCAAGAGTTGGGGTGGCTTGAAAAACTATAGTCAGGATGACTGATTTCGTATCAATGTACTATTAGGTAGTGTTCATAATTAATAGATATGTAATATAAAGAGTTATAAATGGAAGGGATAATTGGAGTGGATAAAATAGGGAAGGTGAAATGGGAGGAAGGGAAGGTGGAGTGAAAACTTGAGATTCCACTACAAGTGGACCTTGAGTGTCCACTTGATTGAGTGGTTTTTATTGCACTTGGCTTATTAATGTGGGTATTATGGGTGAAATGGTAGGTAGAGAGGAGACAATTAGAGGGGTTGACACTAGAGGTGGAGGTGTCGAAACCTCTTGAGTAATATGATTAGGAGAAGGGTGAGTAGTAGAAATAGGGGTCAAGGCTAGGGGATCTAAAGGTACAAAACTCTGTGCCACTGTTACTGTGTCTTTAGGTGAAATATCAATTGGTTCATCTGCATTTTATACTTATTTGCTTGATTCTCCTTTCTTTGCTTGTCTTTGTTTTCTTCTTCTTCTTCTTCTCAGGTTCCTTTGATGGTTCACTAGGTCCCTCTTCTAATGGATTGATACTTTCTACTTTGAGATTCGAAAGCTTCTCTTTAACCCCTATTGTCTCCCTTGTGACCTTTACTCTTTTACTCAGCTAATTAATTATTCTATTGATTATAGTGGTTGTTAAATCAAATAGATAAAAAGAATCAAGAGCTAACAACCTCAATGGTAGTAAGGGTCTAGCAATGATCTATGTAAGGTAGATTAGGTCTATTCTAGAGTTTTTATCCACCAAGTCATCAAGGACTGGTGCCAGATCATAATATTTTATTTGTTGTAGGGATATCCTTAAATAGTCCCTCATCCTGACCATCTCTTCATCATCACAATATTCCAAAAAATCTTCGTAATAAGGCACATGTTCATATGTTTCTAGCTCTAGTGCATGGGTGATTTTAACATATGGTTCAAAATAAGGTCTAGACATTAAAGTCCTTAGTGTCATCTAGCACATCTCAGCCTATGCACCTCTAGATTTCATGAAAGATTGGGATGTGTAACTACTAATGTAAATTAGGAAATATATCCCTACCTTGTGCTTATCTGAGAGGATTTTGTGTGTTTCCACAAGTTTTTTGAGTAACTCCAACAATTCCCATTTATCACTCACATGCTGGGGAAGTGTGTATGGGTAACCACTGGATCTAGCTTCCCTAATGTAGGAGTACGTGTGGAATTTTATGAATAATGAACCCCATTTACTAATTTCATCCTTTGATTCTCTTGAGAATCTTTCCTTCCCAAGTACCTGATTGAACATGATAATGATGTTGTAGATGAAGGCATCATTGACTCTCTTGAATTGTTGTCTACTAAAATATAGTGTGAGATCAAGGAAGTAGTTGTAGACTCTTGTTATCTCTTCAGTAACTATGTTAAGGCCTAGGAATAATCTTCCTTTAGCCAGGATATAAATAATATAATATGTCATATAGATCTTGTTCATTATTTATACCTCTATCACTTGCTTGTGGAGGGAGTCATTTATCAATTGGGTCCAATGTATGTATTGCTTATTTTCTCAGATGGTCTAGATATATTGGTACATCTATTCTTGATATCACTTGGTATCAGAATTGCAATTGACCCTGTGCAGTAGTATTATAATATCCCCTACTTCATCTATGAAATCAGGGCTATACATGGTCTTAGGAAATCTATTGGAGGAATGTTTGGGGGTCTTGAGCTATTGCTTGTTGATTATCTTTTAAATTCCATCCTTTTTATCTTCATAGAAGTGTGCCTATGTCTATGGAGTTATATCCAAATAACTCTAAAATTCTAGGA
Organism: Torreya grandis; assembly: GCA_037957365.1. Classification (NCBI taxonomy): domain Eukaryota; kingdom Viridiplantae; phylum Streptophyta; class Pinopsida; order Cupressales; family Taxaceae; genus Torreya; species Torreya grandis. Next base: position 3,682,547 of record JARHVA010000473.1, read on the forward strand.
TGACAAACATGATGCTGATGAAATTAGGGTTAAGATCTAGAATCTTTTCCGCTTTCTCATTATATACTTACCTCCTGTCAAGATCATAGTGTTAGGCCATTGTTAGGACTAAATCAAGGCTTTGAAAAGATAGAGGAAAGGTTGTAGCTTATGGAATACTAGATTCATAGATACTCTGGATCTAGTCATTCTTGAATTCTTCACCTATTATAGTTCAAAAATCTCCTATGTCAGTATGACCTAAATATGTATCTTTGATCAATATGATATTAAAATCCAAACAAGGAGTCACTTTAGCAATCTTAGATTTGAACTTCATCTCTTTAGGAGGCATGAAGACTATGGATATACTTGTGATAAACAAACTGTGAAAGTTGGTGGGATCTGTAATTGTTTAAAACACTTATATTCTTTGGTAGAACTTGAAGGTGATTGAAGCACATCAGATCTCCATGGTGATTAAATCATGTTAGATCCCTAGTGGAAGTGTATGGTGATATAATGAAGCCCACTTTCCATGAAGTACTAGAATCTTGTGTGGGTCGAAGGCATTTGAGGTAGGTCTAGTGTCCATAGGGACACTGGGGAAATCCTTATAGGGAATATTCTCTAGTTTGAATATGAAGTATATGCTTGGGAATATTTTGCTTGAGGAATCCCTCAAATTTGACTACAAACTATTTAAAAGGAAAACAAAGAGCTTTTGGAAATGTGTGCTATATTTGGAAACTCAAACTCTTTACTTGTGGAAGATGGAAGCCCTAAAGAAACCCTAGACCTAGGATAGCAATCGACTACACAAGTGATTAATTCATTATCACCTAAACATAGGAAACCCTAAAATGATATTTTTAATAAATGATGAATTTTATGCAAAATAACAAGAAAATTTCTTGAAAATACTTTAAAATATGAAAATCATTGCAAAAAATGAAGGGGAATATGGTGTAAATGAAGTAGGTGACATGGATGTGGTTTTACAATCATGGCTTGGTACTAGGTTTGAAATGGCTCAAGGTTAAAATTCATGATGCAGGTGGATGAATATCCAAGATTACAATTAAAAATTAAATACTGATAATAAAAAACCCTAAACTTGCTTAGTTAAATAGAAAAAAACCCTACATTAATTACATCAATGGTGGTTGGTGGCAAAGGTTGGACTTGCTTGGAATAGGTCCACTCTTCATGGATTAGGAAATTGGCTTTGATAAAAGGCAAAACCCATGGGGCACTTTGCATATTTGTAATGTGCAAAGTACACTCATGGTTCTATATCCCATGGTTTTGTAATTGGTAAGTGGTTGGTGAAAGGCAAAGCTTAGTATGCACTTTACATATTTGAAAATGTGTAATGTGCACTTCAGGTTCCACATTCTATTGAAGGGGGGTTTATCTTTTTTTGGTAGGATCTGGAGCCTAGCATGCACTTTTCACATTATGAAAATGTGTAAAATGCATATTGAGTTCTGGATTCCATTGGCTTGGGCACATGGTAGGATCTGAAGCCTACCATACATTTTGCACATTATGAAAATGTGCAAAGTGCACGATGAGTTCTAGGTTTCACTAATTTCTTAGGTGTTAGTGTTTTGTGGGATCCAAAACTCAAAGTGAATTTTAAATGTTTTGTAAACATGTAAAGTGTATTCCAAGTTTTAGTTTCTATCAAAAGGGAATTTGTGTGCTTTGTGGGACCTAGAACCTGTGAAGTGATTTGCACAAGTGCAAATTTCATCTAGAGTTTTGGATTCTGCAAATAAAAAAAAGGAAAGATGGGTTTTTTGGAGGCTTACTGGTTTTCCCTAAAAAAACAAAGTGGGTCTCCCTTAGGATATCATATGTAATGATATTTTTATGACAAAAATATCAATAATATCTCTTAGCAATGAAACAACATCCTTAAGCCTAGGACCTCGTGAGGCAAATGCAAGAATGAAAGAAAACCAAATATGAAGACATAAAACATGTAAAATATACCTTCCTTTGTAGATTCTTAACCTTATAAAATATAAGTGGAGTGTGGCTCAATTATAGTATCAAATAGTCTTTGACAATGCCATCTTTGAAGAGTAGAACATCTCCCTTTGAAAACTTGAGGAATAATTGATGAGAAGTAGAATTGACGCATAAGATAGCTCTAATAATTGACATGGATTTACTATTATTCTTGAGCATGAAACATGAAGAGGGGTGGCCCTTTATTTATAGGTAGAGTGATTGAATATGAACCTTCCATCTTGTCTTAAAGATAGAGGGTGGAGAATACACCCTTAAAATATCTCCAAAGGAGGAAATATGAGTCTTCCATCTTGCATGGAGAATGCCCTTTAAAATATCTCAAGGAGAGGTAATGTGATCCCTCCATATTACATGCAAGGTGGAGGATTTATAATGATCATCAAAATATCTTAAAATATGAAATATAAGCCCTCCATCTTACTTCTAAGATGAAGGGTGGAGAATAATCCCTCACAATTTGCTTTGAATATTGAAGGTAGGGTCATAAAAAGATATGCAATGGTATCTTGAGATTATTTTTAGAAAGGGAGATGTTATTTAGTTGAGGTATAAAAGGAATGACTAAAATTGATAAGTTGACACAAACATGTGTGTTAATGGTATAATGAATTTCAAAAGAAGCCTCAAAAAATTGAGCACACAATAATGCTTAAAGTGATGAGACTTTGAAGAATGGAAAAGTAAGATAATTATTGAAGAATGATATGATTATATTGAAATAATATGGATGTTAATAAGAACAAAACAAGGGTGGCTAAGCTGACCTCAGAAACTAGTTGGTATTGAGTGTTGCTTACATAATTTAAAAAAAGAACTCAAGCTGATGTAGTTCTCCCAAAAATTGGGAGACAATATGATGAAGAATGGAATAGATGACTAGAAGAATTAAAATGGTTGATCAATGTCTATGACTCTTTTTTACATGCTTATATAGAGATGCACGTGTCGATTAACATGGTATGCCAAGTATTTCTTGAGTTGTTGAAAATCTTCTTGACATTCAAAATTCCATTAAAATGTAATGCCTTTTTTTATAAGTTGTATAAATGAGTGGCACTAATTAGCAAGCTGGGAAATGAAATGTCAAATAGCATAAATCTTGCCCTATAAGATACAAAGTTGTTTAAAATTAGGAGACATCTCAATAATGGCTTGAAATTTAGATAAATCAACCTCAATACCCTTGCAATAAATAATGAAGCCTAATAATTTTCTATATATTACCCCAAGAATACACTTCTTAAGATTCAAATGCATTTTGTATTCACAACACCTTTAAATATTCTTCTTAGTACTTCAGGATGTTCTGCATGGGTTCTTAATTTTACCAAAATGTCATCTACATAATCTTTAACAATGTTATGCATAATATTATGAAATATAGCTATTCATGCATTGATACGTAACACCAACATTTTTCAAGTCAAATGACATGAATTGGTAATAAAATGTTCCTCATGGAGTTTTGAATGTTGTTTTGTGTTGATCCTCTAAAACAATCTTGATTTGATTATAGTTGAAAAATCCATCCATGAGAGATAATATTTCATAACCTGTTATAGAAACAACAATCATATCTATATATTAAGCAAAGGAAAAACATCCTTTGGATAAGTATTGTTAATGTCTCTAAAATCTATGCATATTTATGTACCCATTGGTTTCTTATTCACTAGTACAATAGTGAAAATTTAATCTACAACAACATCTATTTTGCTTTATTGTCATTTTTATTCTGACAAGATAGCTTTGCTTGGTATTGTAATAGACATCTTGTATCTAGCCTTGGGCTATTAATTATCAACTTAAGCATCGATATTGATACAACTTGTTAAAATTAGCATTTATAAATTATCAACTTAGGCATCGATGTTGATGCAACTTGTTTAAATTGACAAAGCTTGCATATAGAAGCCTAATGTTTTATTTTGGATTATTTCACCCATCAAGGCATCAAAGGTCCTCGCATCCATCAATAAATGTGAAGAGAGAAAATACCTTTTCCTCATCACACACTGATAAAATACTATCAAACAAGAAATATTTCCAAGGAAAATGCTTTCTAATTTAAAAAATTAGTCATTGATTCCAATTTATACAAAAAATATAAGAAATTCCATTAGAAATCCAAGACAACAAGTTATTGGGTCTATAATGATTCAGTGTAATTTTGTTTCTAAAAAGGTCATAAAAATTCAAAATACAAATAAAATCAAAAGAGTTTATTAGCATTATCAAAGATTATCTCTTGCATATGTAAAGGGATCTTCCATTTCATCTCTAAAGGGTGGAGATAGTCCTGGACTAAATAAATTATCTTTTGAATATTATATTATTGATCTCATTATGTAGAGTCTATCTCTATCTACTATTCCAAATTAAAACCCATAAAAATAATGAAAAAAATGATATTCAATTTTAAAAGTTAAATATAAAAATCATGAATATCCTACTAAGAGTGTGTGGCATTAATACCATGAGAAAAATAAAGATGAGTTTAAGGAAGATACAAGCATAAGGTAATCTTAAAAAGGAAATAAAAAATTGCCTACAAGTATACCTTCTTCAAGAAGAGGGCCAAAGAAGACAAAATATGAAAAGGCAAAAAATCATTGACAAGTCTCTTTTTGAATCATTTATTTTATCAAGGTCACCATCAAAATTCATTCACAGGTTGGTAATTCCTTTATCAACAATCAAGAAGACATCCCCCTAGTTCCTAGAATCGGAGAGCCTAAAATTTTAGTTGTGAAAAGTAGATCAACTAAGAAAGATGAAGGTGTGTTAAGAGATTTGGAAAATGATTATCTTCCTAGGGATTTTCCAAGTTTAATAGAAGATAAGCTAAAGGAAAAAAACCCTTGAAGAAGGGGTTGTTTGGTTGGAAGGAAGAAAAGAGAATAGACAAATTAAGCCCTTTCATCATGGATGCGATGAGCGAGATGGATGTATTTTGGTATGATGGTGACCCACTTGGAATGGATGGCACATGTATTAGTGTTCTTGAACAAATAAACCAAATACGCTTCTATCACCTCTTGCAATGCAGGCACTGTACAACTCTAGAACCTCAAGTTGGTCTTATTTGCATAATAAGGAGTTGGAAGGGAAACTTCCTTAGTAGAAACTCAATAATATTATATTACTTTAAGATCTCCTTAAGGGTGACAATGTTAAGCCTAAACCTATGAGACTTCTTCACTCCTCCAATGATATATGTAGACTTACGAGCAACCTTTATTGTCATATACTTGCGAGGGACCTTTCCTCAAGTTGAACTCATTATTTGATTTGTTCAAGCCCTTTTATGATCCTTTCATTAGAAGACAATAATATCCAAAACAAAAACATGTTTGCTTTGTTCAAAACACATAGGGTAATCACACAGGAGATAGAGGTGATAGAAGTAGCATAATTGACAAGGTTTGGCCAACACCAAAGCTTGTACATTAAACAAAAGAATCAAGACTTTTTAGGTAGTTGTTGGGGTCCACATCATATTATTTCTAGGGACTAAGTATATAAATCAAAATTAGTTATTTGTTTCTTTGTTACCTTAAAATATACTATGGTACAATTTCAAACTAGGGTTTAGGTATTAGATTATGAACCCAACGAATGGAAGACAAATAATAAACTTAAGGAATGACATAAAAATATTAGGAAGGTAGTAAAATTAGGATAGATACAATCATTGAAAAACATATCATTGATGGCAATAACAAAACAAACTTAGGTGAAAATGTAGACGTAATACTGATAGGGAAACACACACCCACTAATGGGGAAGAAATGGAGGGGGTCTCATATAGGGATACAAACACAAGGACTAACGATGGGAATGATGCTTCATGAAGGTTTGGTAACCATTTTGGACCTCATACAATATCCTTTAGTCCCATACAGAGGTACAACATTAGGAGAATGGAAATCATACACTCAAACATACATGCTGAGATACCCATAGTCTACTCTATTAAACACCAGTGAAAAACTCATCTATGGTAATGAAAAACAATATAAAGGTATTTTAAATGAAGGTAGGCCCAAAAATTAAGACACACTAGGAGTATAAAACTCATAGTTATCCTACCAAGGGTATTCCACCACACATTGATAACCACAAGGCAATAAACACCAACAACTTAGACATCACAAGGGCAAGAAAGGGGAAAATAACAACTAACTACATTTTTATGAACAAAGATAAACTAAAATAAGATGTGAAACAACACACCCCAGTCACTTACCATATGCAACTAGAGAATGACAATACACATAAGAATTGTGTGTTTTTGGAGGATAAGGAGAATGATGAAAATGCATATGTGAGAAGAAAACAAAGGAAAATTGAAATATAGTTAGCAAATAAAGAGAAAAAATATGAAGATAACCAATAAAGTAAGGAATTGTATAACCCAAATTCCATGCTACTAATGTGGTCACCCAAGCTATATGTCAATGAATTAAAGAACATGAAAAGGAAGCTCACATATTTAAAAACAAAGAAAAAATATGAGGACAACAAGATGAAAGAGGTTAGATATTCCAATTGGAAACTTGTAAGAGAAAATAAAATACTCAAATAACAAGTAAAAAACTTACAAAACTATAAGGAAAATGAGCAACAAGAGTTGATAATGATAAAACAAGCTATAAATCACTTAAAAATAATAGAGTAAAATACATCAAAAGTGGGTGAAGGAAAGAAGGTGACACAAATAAAAGAGTACCCATTTGCAGTTGCATATATAGATGTAAAATAAAGTCACATGGGAGTCCAAAATGGGGAGACTAAATCTTCAGCTCAAATAGTAAGAGGACCTTCAAAGGAACAAAGAGAAATAATAAAAAAATAGGTTAGAGTGTAGATAATATAAGAACATGATAGACACGATAGGGAAGCAAACATCATTATCAAAGGATTGAAAGATTATAGTGAGAATAAGAACATTAAAAAATTAGCAAGAGACTTCTTGCAGCCCAGCTACACTAGATAGGACATATCTATCAAGAAAGTAGAATGGGCAATTGGATAGGAGAAGGAAAACACAAACATGTACGAGTTATCATGAAAAACATGGAATATAAAAATAAAATATTAAGGAATAGAAGGCCCTTTAGGGGGACACACATTTACTTATATGAATATCTAGCCCCAACGCAACAAGAAGAAAGAAGGAAAGAATGGAAGAAAGTGAAAGTAGCAAGAGATGCAAGAAGATGGGTATGGTTAAAAAATGGGAGTGCCCAAATCAGCCATCGAATGACATATAAGAAATAGGGTCTTGGATCCCCCTAGGAGAACATGACCTTGGTAAGCTCTAATTATAGAGGTTACACTTAGAGAAGAGGCCTTGGGTTGGGGCCCATTACAGAAGGAAAAGATATTATTAATCTTATTAAAAATCATAAGCATAAATGCTACAAAGTTCTAAATTTTGAAAGATATAAGAAATATCAGTTTGGAATGAAAGGACCAAAAGTGGAAAGGGTCATGGACGGGTTACCTGTTGATCAAAGAAACATGGTGTGGGATCATAAAAGTAGAGAAAGAGGACCCAAATAAATAGTACGTATGTCTAAAAATAATAGAAAACAAATTAACAACTAGAATTATTGCTTGTTATTTTGCACCAAGAGGTTCTAAAACATAAAAAAAAAGGAAGTTAGATTGTGAAGACCCTTATGCAACACTAAAAAGTGACATTTCATTATTCATCAGCTTAGGATAATTATTGATTATAGGAGATTTCAATGCATGAACAACAAAAAACCAAACTCTCAATTTGAGGAACGAAGAGAGCATGGAAAGCAATCTACTATGGTTAGATGTAAAAGAAGATCAGATTTGTAAAAGGAAGTCACAAGATGAAAATGGTGGAGTTACATATTATAGAATAGAACTACTAGGGTTATGTAGTTTATTTGACATGGTTATATGCAATTGCATGAGAATATAGCCAAATTCAAGAAATATCACCTGTAAAACTTATAATGGACAAAGTGTGGTACACTATGTTATTTGTTCACATAACTCTATCTTAAGATTGATGAATCTTGAAGTTGGGGACTGCTTTAGATGAAATCAGATCACAATCCAATATATGTAAAATTCAATATGCACACAAATCATCAAGAAAGAAACCAAGACCTATACAAACAAAAGAAGAGACCCCCTCAAGGTAGAATCCTCATAAATAAGAAGAATCAAGAACTATTCAAGTATCCCTCAAACAACAATTCCAACAACATTTTCAAGAAGTAAAGAATAATACTTCATCTATGGTTCACAACCAAATAAAAAATAGTATGCCAATTTCTCTAATTAAAATGTTTTAAATACATGCAAAATAAGTAGACCTAAGAGTGGAAGTGCAAATAGTTTTTTGAAAAACTTGTGGTTTAACGAAGAGTGCAAGGCAACAAAGAGAACTTTGAGACAAATTAGAAAGATCAAAGAAAACAAAAAGGCATATGAAATAATCATTCGGTCTAAAAAAGAAAGCTATATATAAAAGGAGAAAATAATTAATTTATCTTGGAAAACATAATCCCAAAGGATTTTAGAGAGAACTATAGAAGAAAAGAAAGAAAGAAAATAATAATATTATAGATATATAATGGTTAGAGTACACAAAACTACTATATAAAAGCGTTCAATAAAAAAAAAAAAATTCTCCTATAATCAACACAAAAATAATATTTTTATACAAAATATATCACTCAAGGCATAAAGAAACTAGCAAGCAATAAGGCACAAAACATAGATGGGATACAAGATAAATATCTAAAGTGGGATTTAGATACCCTCAAACCACACATCAAAAGCATATTCAATGGTATCATTCAAAAAGGCTTCCCAACATATTGGATGACTAGTGTTGTTATCCCTCTTTATAAAAGTGGGGATATCAATAATCTATCTAACTACCAAACTATCATGGTCAATCTTGTCCTTGGAAATCTATTTAGTAGCATGATAGAGTGAAAAATTATAAGTTGGGTCAAAAATGAGGGCAAAAGGGCAAAATGTCAAGCAGGATTCAAGCTAAAATAATCCACTATCAACCACTACATCACACTTAGGCGCTTGACTGAAAAATTATGGGATAGTCAAGGGTAATAGGCTTTTTGTTATTTTGTTGACTTCAAAAAAGCATTTGACATAGTCCCTAGAAGTAAATTTTGGATAAAAATGGATGAGTTTGGATTTCCATAAGAGTATAAATCAACAATACATAGACTTTATGGGCAAGCCAAGGCCAAAATTAGGATAAGTGAAGGAATGTCAGAATGCTTTGAAAGTGACATTGGTTTCAAACAAGGGTGTTCTCTATATCCCACCTTGTTTGGACTATATATTGATAAAATAGAAGAATGGATAGACAACGCTAGTGGAGGAGGCATCCACCTAGCTAGTTATGTTATAAAGCTACTTCTATATGCATATTGTAATCATCTATACATGGCATTTGAGTAGTAAGAGTGTTATTTGAGACCACCCATCCCTAGATTACCCCTAGACCTATGTTAGGGCCTATTTAGGCACTTATCCAACCTTTTTACGAGCCACATGCATCCCTAAACATCTTTAAATCAGTCTCAAAACCTCACTTTAACATCTTGGCCCCTAATGTCTCAGGTTCTACCACCTAAACACTAGCGCCATAATCTGGATTGTAGTACCCCATGGCACTAGTTTCCTAGTTTGGGTGTTATTATCCTTCTCTCCTTTTGTCTCCAACAAATATCTTTTCAAATAAATAACCACCTAAGGTTAGCCGAGACCTCTTTTAATACCCACACAAGAACTATAATGATATATATACATGAATTTTAGCCCTTTATCCACTAGATGAAAATTAGATGCAACATAATCAAGGTTATCAATCCCTATTCTACCCTAATTCTACATATAACCATGTACAACATTCCTAAGATCAGATTACTCAAATTTTCATTCTCAAGAATATTCGAAGCACTCAAATTAGAATTCATACTAGCTTCACCTGCACTTTCACCAACACTTAGGTGGGCATAACTACATCAGGATTGATTCTTCTCCAAAGTATTGGTATGTAAGCAACTCTCATCATAATGGGGTGTTGAAGATGTCCATCTTACCCCCCACTAACAACACACTTTTTTACCTATGCCAACTATATGCCCTATCAATATGGAGGTTTAGAGTTTTGTATATAAAATTGGTCAAACTAGATCACCTATAAGGTACCAAAACTCATGCACATAGGAATAGGCTTGGTAAATCTAGATACAGTTGTACCAAGAAGCTCAGTATAATTTTGCATGGAGGACACTAGCACCAAAATAGGGACACTAGTGTCATATGACACTACTATCTAATTAGGGTGCTACTATATAGGAAAATTTTCAACATCTGGATCCATTTGCAACACTCAGAATAACTCTTATCCCAGTTTACATCCTCTAGATCTCCTGTCTCAATCAATTTCTAGCCAAGTACTTGTTTACATTATTTATTGTTATTTTTAGAAAGGTAAAAATTCAATTCTATTACAAATCAGTGGTTGTATTTATTGCATATTTATACCCTAATTTACTATACTCATACCCTTTAACAACCTAAGGCTTAAACTCCATAACTGTTACATCCCAATTTCACCCTATGATAAATAAACCTGTAACCCATTGATTAGTATGGTTAATATCTGATTAATATTGATTTGATTTTTAGTTTTATTACATATACTGAAATGGGATAGTGATATGTTACATTATGGATATGTATTTGTTAGTTTTTGCATCATTGGTGGATAATTATGATGACTCAAACTAACTACCTACTTGTTGCGAGGTGGATACATGATAGATCCTACCCTTAGAGTTTGAGTAGGGAGAGTATCATCGAAGAGGATGGGCTAGATGGGATGATTAGAAAAATATTAAAGAAAATTGCTAGTGACCTTACACACTCACATATTATATTTTAAATGATATTCGTAAAAATGTTAGTGCATAATTAAGAAATATTGTATGTGATTATATTTGTGTGTGTGGAATTAGTTTTAGTATGCATTAGATTTATTTATTCTAATTGACTTGATTTTTGAATTTAAATCCAATAAATAAATATTAATTGCTATAAATATATTAAATATTGTAGATACAATTATCTTATAATAAAAGGCAATCAATAATTTAAATAGCTTTTAGTTAAATAGATAATTATCTTAGAAATGATTATTTGCATATAAATATAATTATTTTAATATTCTAAAGTTGAGTTAATGTAATATTGAATATACATGCTAAAATTTACTTGAAAATTAAGAAAATAGATTATTGATTCAACTTAAATTTTTATTGATAAAACATGAGAAAAATGGTGTAGCAACTTAAAAATTTCATGTTTTAAATATGATGGAGAAAATAGAAGGTGAGTGAACTATGAACTAAAGAAAAGGTTTAACTGTAGTTATTGAATTTAGAAGATAAGAAAATTGTCATGCATGAGGTAAAAATCAAGAGAGAGATAGCATGCAAGAAGTAGGTGCAGAAATTGGAAGGGAAGTGAATTTTATAAAAAAAGATGAATTTTATAAAAAAAGGTGAATTTTTGGAAGTTAGACATAGAGAGACACATAAGAAGTAAGAGAATAGGAAGAGGGAAATCTGAGGAAAAATAAAGAGAAACGTTGAATCTTTAGCAAGTATTAAGGTAGGGTCTGTAATTGTTTTTCTATGTGGTTTTTTATATAACTTGCATTCTTTTTTTTTTATAACGGTATATATATCAAATTAAAAATTCCTTTTTGACAACATTTTTTGATAGGACCTAAGTTCTCCAAAGCTCTGATACAACTTGTTAGATTTAAGAGCACACATGATTACCATTGTATAAGCAACTTAAACATGCGGAAATATCCAGAAGAACAAATAACTATCAATGAGAAAACACACATAATATGAGAGGCAACACACAATTGTATTCAACTCATTACAAAGGAAATTACAATAAAGAGATCACACTCTTCTCTCACCTCTGTGAGGCTTCCTCCTCAAGGGCTCCTAATAATCTTCCCACCTGAGTAATCTTCTCTCAATAGGTCACAACACACAGCTAACACAAGCTGTTGTTCACCTCATTGTACTACCTGTACAACCGAGTACGAACTGGTACTCCAAGTAGATCTCACCATGATCCTGCTCCTTGATGTATTGCTATCACCTTGGATCCTACTCCCCTGCTGATCTCCTTTTGACCCTCGCATACACACTCCCCTGTAGACCAACCTGATCTTACTTATCACATGTAGATCTCCTCCATGATCCTGCAACACCCTGCATATCAAACCTGATCTTACATACATGAGAATCTTACTTGATTCCACTATGGGAAGAACTCTCCAAGTTCTACACTTGAGTTATACAAGTTCTCCACTTAACAATATAGCCCATGAGTCTATTATATAGATCTCATGCATACACTAATTTATACAAGCATCTCAAAGACTCGAACTAGTCTTTATCATGCAAACTCTCCATTCACTTAACTGACTATTCATCAACAGTAGTTCTGGAACCACCACAGGCGACTGACGTTAGTCCCTGTCTTCTTGGAGATGACCAATGCCGGTCGATCCCTGTTGATGTCAGTTTCCTTCTACGCTGTCCCCTGACTGACGTCGGTTGTGGCCTGCCAACGCCGGTGACTGTCATGCTCAAAAACCTCCCAGTTTGCATTAAGGTGAAGCTTTTAGCTCCACACCCTAACAATCTCCCACTTGGAGATAAACAGCTGCACCTATACCCATACCAGTAGTTTGTCTAATCTACATCCTGGCTTGTATTCCTCTTCAAGCTCAATCTTGAAGACTACCCACCACACTCCTTGTGGTGTTAATCCTGTGCCTAAATTTCTTCATTCTCAGCTTACCTTCTTCTACCGTTGCTATACTCCCACTCAATCAGAAACCCCTGTGAGTAACCTATAATCAACAAACCACTAACCAGATCTAGGCCATCTATTAGTTAAACTCGCTCTGAGAACATCCAACCTTGCTCTAATACCATTTGATAGGACCTAAGTTCCCCAAAGCTCTGACACAACTTGTCAGATTTAAGAGCACACATGATTACCATTGTATAAGCAACTTAAACATGTGGAAATATCCAGAAGAACAAATAACTATCAATGAGAAAACACACAAAATATGAGAGGCAACACACAATTGTATTCAACTCATTACAAAGGAAATTACAATAAAGAGATCACACTCTTCTTCCACCTCTGTGAGGCTTCCTCCTCAAGGGCTCCCAATAATCTTCCCCCCTGAGTAATCTTCTCTCAATAGGTCACAACACACAACTAACACAAGCTGTTGTTCACCTCATTATACTGCCTATACAACCGAGTACGAATCGGTACTCCAAGTAGATCTCACCATGATCCTGCTCCTTGATGTATTACTGTCACCTTGGATCCCGCTCCCCTGCCGATCTCCTTTTGACCCTCACATACACACACCCCTGTAGACCAACCTGATCTTACTTATCACATGTAGATCTCCTCCATGATCCTGCAACACCCTACATATCAAACCTGATCTTACATACGTGAGAATCCTACTTGATTCCACCATGGGAAGAACTCTCCAAGTTCTACAAGTTCTCCACTTAACAATATAGCCTATGAGTCTATTATATGGATCTCATGCATACACTAATTTAGACAAGCGGCTCAAAGACTTGAACTAGTCTTTATCATGCAAACTCTCCATTCACTTAATTGACTGTTCGTCAACAGCAGTTCTAGAACCGCCACAGGCGACCAATGTCAGTCCCTATCTTCCTGGAGGTGACCGACGTCAGTCGATCCTTGCCAATGTCAGTTTCCTTTTGCATTGTCCCTTGACCGACGTCGGTTGTGGCCTGCCAACGCCGGTGACTGTCATGCTCAGAAACCTCCCAATTTGCATTAAGGTGAAGCTTTTAGCTCCACACCCTAACATTTTCCATATTCTAATAATATTTCAATCTTTTGACCAGTGTATAGGTTGAACATCTGAGTTTAGTTATTCTTATAACAGTGTTTTAACCTTTTAGCTATGTATTGATTCTATATTAGCCTATAAGTAATTCTTTTATATCTTGCGTCATATCTTGATGGCTTGCGTTGTTTCTGTTTGACTGCATTTTACTCTAAATTAGGTTATATTGAATAAAATATTGATGGTTGCATTTTAATTCAAGGAGGCCACGTATGTTTTAAATTTAGCCTATGTTTACCTTATTCAAGTCCATGTTTAAAATCATAGACCAACATATCATTTCAATAACATTTATCCTTGTGTGTTATATGCTATGATCTACGTTGTAATCAAAACTTTAATGTATATATTAAGAATGCATTCAATTCATTAGTTGAGTTCTCTTTGGGCCTATGTCATCCCATAATAGGCTGAGTTTGTTATAAATAGGTTTATGAGGAACTTGTATGATCTAGTGTATTAAGTATGTTAAACCCTACATCTCACAAAATATTAGATGGCATAGTTATTTAGAACCCTCATAGTGGATAATTAAGCGATTGTGTCTTATTTTGATGGCAATGTTTTCCTCAATTTTAACTATGCAATAATTTTTTTTGAGCCTGTGTTCCTTCCAAATAAGACTTCATGTTTCTTTTATTAAAGGCTGCATCTCAATTTAAGAGTCAACTTCTTAACAAGAAGGATCTAAGTTTATTAATTTTAATAAACCCTACATTCTATTAAATATTGCATCTATTTCTCTTATGGCAGTGTTGTAAATGGCATTAGATGCATCGTATTCTTTATGCCTATGTTATAATTCCTCTTGGTAGCATTTTATTATTTTTGGGTAGTGTTTCAATCCCATTGGATAGCATATATATCTTTTGTTAAGATGAGCAATTATATATATAATAACCGGGTATTAATGAATTATGAGTGGATGTGTATATATAATTATGTGTGTGTGTGTATATATATATATATATATATATGAAAATAATTATATGTTTTCGAAACCAAGAATGGAAGAATATTTATCTCCTATACAAAAGAGATTATGGCTAGTAGATTATTTCAATGATTAGATATACTTATGAATTTTTTACCAAACTAAATAAGATGGAAATTATTTGATTATATTGAGCCATTCAGATCAAAACTAGAAGTTAGAAAACCCTTAGTATGGAAAATGTGTTCTAGATAACTTCTTTAGAATCCTAGTAGAAATAGAGAAGATATTTATAAAGTATTATTGATTTTGCATGAGTATTAAGTTTCCACATTTGGAATCATGAAGGGATAATAACTTAAGATCTATTAAAGCAAACTTAGCATTGCCTTAGGACCTTATATATGATGGAAAGCTTGAAAAATGATATTTAATAAATGCTTTAAATCATCATTAAAGACAAGTTATTCCTATAAACATGTTTGTTTCATACCAAAAGAATACAAATTATAACAGGTTGTGAATAGCCAAATATGCAAGTGTTTTAGAAATTTTATTACCCGAGTTAATAGAGGAATTAGATCCTTAGATTAATTGATAGATTACTTTTTGATTATATTCAATGTAAAACATTGTATAAAACATACTTGGATGGTATGAGTTTTTTATGACTATGTTATGTTACATAAGCAATATTAGCACATTTTTAGACGGTGATCTTGTTTGCAAAAATATATTTTTCAAAGTGTAATTATTATATAAATAACATGTATTGAAATTCATTAATACACTGATGAAATAAAATAAATGTTTAAGATTGCCTATTCTTAGTATAGGAGAAAATCTATATAACTCTTGGAAATATATACTATGTTATATATGGTTATTTAAAGAAAACATATTGATGATGCTAATAGCTAGTGAGATAGACTTCACTAGCCTAGGTAAAACTACCAATAGATAGTCCGATCAAGTTGTGTGTGATGAAATTAACCGATCTAAATGATCATTTGTTATTCAAAAAGTTTGGCCAAAGTAATGTTAGATATACATTGTCATTTCATATGTTTGATTTGCATGTTGTATGATATCATGTTTGAAATGTATTTTCTTTATGATACATGTCATATATTAGTAAATCTTACAATCACATAAGGTATTAACATGTCTCACTAGATTCTTGCACTATTCTATCTACATATCCATGAAGGGAGGGACATTCCTTGAATAGGGGATTATATTGGGTATTTTGAGTCCATGATTGGTATGAAAAAGTGCTCAAGTGATGCTCTCCCTCCCCACTGCAGTACTTACCTCGAGATAAAATTTGAGATTATCAATGATACACAAGTTAGATCGACTCAAGCTCTGAAGAGCTTGGTATCAATTTATTATAGTAGGCTATATGCCTAAAAAAATGTAATTATATTATGTATTTGTTATACTTGAACAACTATTGATGTATTTTGAGACTAGCTAAAGCTATGTCCTATTGTATTTATTTTCTTTAGAGTTGTATAAGATCAAAATTGTATGTGGTATTTTAATTCAAAGTACTATTATTATTAGTTATAGTTATATATGTTGTAATTTTGTGATAAGAATGTTAAGTTAATAGTTAATAGTTAATTATTTTAAAAGAAAAGAAAAGAAAATTACTTCATTTTTTTAAGTACAACTTCAGGGGTTATAACATGTGGTATTAGAGCTAGACTTGAACTCTAGGACTTCCACTAATATTTTTGTATTCTTATATTCAATGAGAAAGAAGAATGGTGTAGATAAGAGCATCAAATGAGGGTCCTTTGTATGTCAATAACAATAATATTGCCATTGATCTTAACCTAATTTTTGTTGAGTATTCAAAAAAGTTGGATCAAATTCTTGTAGCCATAAACGATACTAGGAATCAAATTGTGGCCCTAAAACAAGAAGTTCAAAACCAAGGTGAGGAAGAATGTAAAGAAGTACCTATTGAGAACCCTGCTAAATAGGAAAACCCTCAAAATGTGAGAGCTCAGGTAGTTGTAGAGTTATCAAGGGACATGAAAAAGGTGAATCCACCTAAGTTTGATGGAACTATTCTAGGTGATGGAGTTGAGGCATGATTGATAGAGATGGATAATTATTTCAAGATTTGAAACTACTCTAAAGTTACCAAAATAGTTTGGAGAGCTTACTAATTAGCTGGTGAGGCATCTACTTGGTGGTATAATAAAAAGATAGAGATAAACCTTAACTCGACTACTAAAACATGGGATCAATTTGTGATGTTGTTCAGATCATAGTGGCTACCATAGATCTATTTTGATCAGAAGCTCACATATTTTCAAAATCTAAAATAGAGGGACTTAATGATGAATATGTACTAAAAGTAATTCACCAAACTTATAAAGTATGTACCTCAATACCAAGCTGATGAGAGGTTTAAAATCAAAAAATTTATCATGGGATTAAAACCCTAGATCTATGGTGAGGTAGATGGTCATGGACCTCCCATCATGGACTAGGTTTTCAAGAAGGTTGTGAAGTAAGAACAAAAGCTGAAGTCTCTTGCACAAGCCATGGAAAAGTTCAAGAAAAAGTTTGGGAATTCTAATCCACATTTCAAGAGGGACTAGAACCAGAGGAGAGGAGACTCCAAGGGGCAGTCTAGTAACCATAATACCAAGTTCAATAATAGAATCAATAATAAGAAACCATGTAATGGCTTCAAAGGCAATTTTCAAGGAAATACTCAAATTGATAGGAAAGGACCACCAGGTGGTTATTTCAATTATGGAGGTAATCATTAAGCTTGTGAATGTCCTCAAGATAATTTGAAGAGAAAAGGTCCTAATACTCAATAGGGCAATTTTTAGTAACGTATTCATGTAATAATTGATATTCAATAAGATGAATTTCAAGCATCACCCATAGAGCTATCAGGTATTTTTTTTTAACATCCAATTTCTATATTGATAGATACAGGGGCTAGTGAATGTTTTATAACTCCAAGAATGCTTATAAAATTTCCTAGAAAAGCTAGATATATGGCAAATGCATGGTTGATACAATATGGGAATGACTAAAAAATCATTGTTAATTAGTGTCTAGTTGAAGTAGTAATTGAGTTACCTAAATTTTCAATTGTAGTGGATTTATATGTAGCACCACTAGGGTCATATGGCATGATCCTAGGAGTCAATTGGCTTGCTAAACACAAGGCCAAGGTTGATTTCTATTTTTAAAAAATTGAGTGCCTAGATGATCTTATAAATTAAACACAAATTCATGGAGACAAGAGAGAGTTACTACTCAGGTAGATTTATACAATGCAACTCAAGAGGGCTTAAGCAAAATGAGGAACCTATAGAACCATCTCTAGAATATTATCCCTTTCTTAGATATTTTCATGATGTGTTTTTGGAATAATTACCAGGTTTACCTCTTAAATGTGAATTCAATTTCTCTATTGACATCATACCTAGATCTGAACCATAATCAAAGGCACCATATAGGATGACAACCACTGAATTGGTTGAATTGAAGGCTCAACTATAGGAACTATTGTCAAAAGGGTTGATTAGGCCTCGTGTGTCACCATGGTGTGCACCAATTATTTTTTTGAAGAAGGATGGTACCCTTTGACTTTGTATTGATTATAGAATATTGAACAAGGCAACTATAAAAATAGGTATCCACTACCTCATATAGATGATATTTTTGATCAAATGCATGGAGAAACAATTTTTTCTAAGATAGACCTTAGATCAGGATATCATCATTTGAGGATTTCGGATGAGGATACTCTGAAAATAGATTTCAAGACTTGCTATGGGCATTATGAGTTCACAGTGTTACCTTTTGGGTTGACCAACACACCAAAAATATTCATGAATCTCATAAATATCATATTAAGAGACTATTTAGATCACTTTGTCTTGGTCTTTTTAGATGACATTCTTATATATTCTAATAATAAATAGGAGCACCTATAACATCTAGAATTGGTTTTGTAGCGATTGTAGAAGCACAAGTTATATGATAAGTTGTCTAAATTTTCATTATTCTAAGAGAGAGTGAAATATCTAGGGCCTATTATTTATGTAGACAATATTTCTATAGATCCATCTAAGATAAGGGCCATTATGGAGTGGCCATCACCTAGAAATGTACATGAGGTAAGGAGTTTTATGGGGTTAATAGGCTATTACAGGAAGTTCATTCCAAACTTTTCCAATATATCTAATCCGATTACCTCCTTACAAAAAAAGAAATAAAAGTTTGTTTGATTATAGAAATGTGGAGTAGCTTTTTAAGAGTTGAAAAGAAGGCTTATGTTAGCACCAATATTGAGAGTTCATGATCCCAATAGTCAGTTTTCAGTGATCACAAATGCATCAAGAGAGGGTTTAGGTGGATTCCTTATACAAGATGGTGTATTAGTGGCTTTTGAATCAAAGAATCCAAAAACTCATGAGGTGAATTATGCCTCTCATGATCTTGAACTTACAACAATCATTCATGTTTTGCAAGTTTGATGACACTACTTGTTGGGAAAACTATTTGAGCTCAATATTGATAACTTAGGGCTCAAATATATCTTCACCCAACTAAATCTAAATACTCATCAAAGACATTGGTTATATTTTCTTTCCAACTATGATTTTGATATTAATTACATCAAAGGTAAAAATAATAGAGTAGTTGATGCTTTAAGTTGTAGAAGGTATATAGTAGCTGTAGTTATTACAAGGAGTAATTTTAGTGATCATATGGTTAAGTTTTCACTAGGAGATGAATACTATGAGTAGGTCAAAAAAGCTTTGTTTGATAATGCTCAAAATTTTTGGTATAAAGGATTTAATTTTGAGAGTGATAGTCTTCTACATTTCAATATGAGAATGTATGTGCCAGATCAAGAGAATTTGCAAAGCACAATGTTGAAGGAGTTACACAATGCCCCATATTCAGGACATCCAAGAGTAACAAAGATCATGGTAGGGCTTAAACCTTTGTATTTCTAGAAGAGAATCAAGAAAGATGTGGAATATTTTATGTCACATTATCTATAATGTCAGTGAGTTAAAGTTGAACATGTGCACCCATCTAGATTGCTATATCCATATGATATACCAAAATGAAAGTGGCAAGTGATCTATATGGACTTTGTCCAAGGTTTAATGAGGTCATGGAGTAGACACAATATTATCTTGGTATTTGTGGATAAACTAACCAAGGTGGCTCATTTCATACTAGGAAACTTGATAGATGATGCACCTACCCTAGCAAAGAGGTTCGTAAAGGAAGTGTATAGGTTGCATGGATTTTAGAGAAGATCATTTTGTATCATGATCCAAAATTGAATTCTAGGGTTTGAATGAATCTAAAATCAACTTTGGATACACAAATAAATTTTAGTACCACATATCACCTAGAGATTGATGGTTAGATTGAGTGAACGAATCAAGTTTTAAAGGATCTTCTATGTATGTATTACATGGATTAGCAATAAAAATAAGAATATTATCTTCTATTGGTTGAGTTTGCACAAAACTCATACTATTTAGCATTGAAGATGGCTCCTTTTGAGGCATTATATGAAAAGAAGTGTAGGACACCAATCAATTGGGACAAGTTAGAGGACAGGGTAGTCTTCAGGCCAAAGATGCTTTCTGAAATGGAATATCAAGTTAAATTAATTAGGCAAAGTTTGGTTGAGGCCAATGATAGATAGAAGAGTTATGTTAATCTGAAGAGGAAAAATAGGAGGTTTTTTGTTGGTGATAAAGTGTTCATGCGAGTTAAGCCATAAAAGAGCTCGATTAAGTTCAAAAAGTTAGAAAAACTATCACCAAGATATGTGGGACCATTCAAAGTGTTATAAGTGGTCAATCCTATTGTGTATAGGCTTGCATTACCATCAACCCTAGCTCTATTACATAATGTTTTCTATCTATCTTATTTTAAGAAGTATATATTTGATCCTTCACATGTTTTGAATTGGAATGCTTTGCAGGTTCTAGATTCTAGGGTGGTCATGGTAGAACCAATCAGATTAATTGACACCCATAAAATTCATTTACATAATAAAGAGGTGTCTTAGTGTAAGGTCTTGTAGGACCAATACTTTAAAGATAGTGTTAATTTGGAAGACTATGATGAGTTTTTTAGGTTGTCTCCACCTTTGTTTGCATGATAGATACTTGATTCTATATTTTTAAATTTTGTTAAACTCTTTTGATATTCAAAAATTATTATTTGAATAAGTGCCATCAAGACGATGACTAGTTTTTGGGGGGAGCATGTTACATCTTGATTTCACCCTATAACAAATAAACATTTAATCTGTTGATTAGTATGGTTAATATTTGATTATTATTGCTTTGATTTTTAGCTTTATGACATATACCACAATGGGACAATGATATTGTTTATTAGTATACATGATGTGACAATTGTATTTATGTGTGTGGAATTAGTTTTAGTATGCATTAGATTTCTTTATTCTAATTGATTTGATTTTTGAATTTAAATCTGGTAAATAAATATTAATTTCTATAAAGATATTAAATATTATAGATATGGTTATCTTATAATAAAATATAAATAATAATAACTTAAACAACTATCAATTAAATGGATAATTATCTTAGTAATGATTATTTGCATAGAAATAGAATTTATCTTAATATTCTAAAGTTGAGTTAATGCAATCTTGAATATACATGCTGGAATTTACTTAAAAATTAAGAAAATAAATTATTGAGTCAACTTAAGTTTTTTTTGATAGAACATGGAGAAAATGATGTAGTAACTTAAAAATTGCATGTTTTAAATATGATGGAGAAAATAGAAGGTTAGTGAACTATGAAAGGTTTAACTATAATTATTGAATTTAGAAGATGAGAAAGTTGTCATGCATGGGGTAAAAATCAAGAGAGAGATAACGCACAAGGAGTGGGTGAAAAAATTGAAAGGGAAGTAAATTTTATAAATAAAAGTGAATATTTAGAAGTTAGAAATGAAGAGACACAAATGAAGTAAGAGAATTGGAAGAGGGAAATCTAATTAAAAATAAAGAGAAAGGTAGAATCTTTAGCAAGTATTAAGGTAGGGTCTATAATTATTTTTCCTATGTGGTATTTTATAGAGCCTGCATTCTTTCTTGTTTATAACGGTATATATATCATATTAAAAATCTTTATTTGACATTTGTTTTCATATTTTAATAATATTTCAATTTTTTGTCCAATGTATAAGTTGAACATCTGAGTTTAGCTATCCTTATAGCAGTGTTTTAACCTTTTAACTGCGTATTGATTCTATATTGGCCTATGTAGTAATTATTTTATACCCTGCATCATATCTTGATGGCTTGCATTATTTTTACTTGACTAAGTTTTACTCTAAATTAGGTTTTATTGAATAAAACATTGATGGCTATATTTTAATTCAAAGAGGTTGCATGTGTTTTAAATTTAGCCTACATTTACCTTATTCAAGTTTGCATTTAAAATCATAGACCAACATATCATTTCAATAAAATTTTTCCTTGTGTGTTATATGAAGTGATCTACATTGTAATCAAACCTATAATGTATATCTTAAGAATGCATTAAATTCATTGGCTGAGTTCTCTTTGGGCCTATGTCATCCCATCATAAGTTATGTTTATTATAAATAGGTCTGTGATAAACTTGTATGATCCAGCATATTAAGTCTCGTAAACCTTACATCCCACAAAATATTGGATGGCATAGTAATTTAGAACCTTGCATAGTCGATAACTAAGTGACTACATCTTATTTTGTTGACAACATTTTCCTCAATTTTAACTACATAATAATTATTTTTTAGATTGTGTTCATTCCAAATAAGACTGCATGTTTTTTTATTGAAGGCTACATCTCAATTTAAGAGTCAAAATCTTAACAAGAAGGGCCTATGTTTATTTTTTTAATAAACCCTATGCTCTATTAAATACTGCATCTATTTCTCTTATGATAATGTTGTAAATTCCATTAGCTACATCTTATTCTTTATGCATGTATTGTAATTCCTCCTGGTAGTATTTTATTCTTTTTGGGTAGTGTTTCAATCTAATTGGGTAACATATATATCTTTTGTTAAGCTGAGCAATTATATATATAATAAATGGGTATTAATAAATTGTGAGTGGATGTGTAAATATAATTATGTGTGTGTGTGTCTATATATATATATATATATATATATATATGTGAAAATAATTATATGTTTTCAAAACTAAGAATGAAAGAATATTTATCTCCTATACAAAGGAGATTATGGTTAGTAGATTATTTCTATGATTAAATATACTTATAGATTCTTTACCAAACTAAATTAGACATAAATTATTTGATTATATTGAGCCATTTGGATCAAAACTAGAAGTTAAAAAACCCTTAGTATGAAAAATGAGTTATAGATAACTTCTTTAGAATTTTAGTAGCAATAGAGAAGATATTTATAAATTATTATTGATTTCACATGAGTATTAAGTTTTCACGTTTGGAATCATGAAGGGATAATACCTTAGAATCTATTAAGGCAAACTTAGCATTGACTTAGGACCTTGTATATGATGGAAATCGTGTAAAATGATATTAAATAAATGTTTTAAATCATCATTAAAGACAATTTATTACTATAAACATTTTTGCTTCATACCAAAAAAATGCAAATTATAATGGGTTGTGAATTGAGCCAAATATGCAAGTGTTTTAACATATTTATTACTTGAGTTAATAAATGAATTAGATCCTTGGATTAATTAATATATTAATTTTTGCTTCCATGCAATGTAAGACCTTGTATGAAACATACTTGGATGGTATGAGTTGTTTATGACTGTGTTATTTTACACAAGCAATATTAGCACATTTTTAGATGCTGATCTTGTTTGCAAAAGCATATTTGTCAAAGTGTAATTGTTGTATAAATAACACATATTTAGATTCATTAATACATCGATGAAAT
This sequence comes from Torreya grandis, assembly GCA_037957365.1. Classification (NCBI taxonomy): domain Eukaryota; kingdom Viridiplantae; phylum Streptophyta; class Pinopsida; order Cupressales; family Taxaceae; genus Torreya; species Torreya grandis. Next base: position 3,706,523 of record JARHVA010000473.1, read on the forward strand.
AAAAGAAATGTTTAAGATTGTCTATACTTAGTATAGGATAAAATATTTATGTATTTTGGAAATATATACTATGTTATATATGTTTATTTCTAGAAAATGTATTGATGATGCTAATAGATAGTGAGATGAACTCCAGTAACATAGGTAGTACCACCAATAGATAGTTTGATCAAGTGGTGTGTGATGAAATTGACTGATCTAAATGATCATTTGTTATTTAATATTCGAAGTAATGTTAGATATACATTATCATTTTATATGTTGATTTGCATGTTATGCGATACAATGTTTGAAATGTATTTTATTTATGATACACACCATGTATTAAATTTTTTTACAAGAACATGGGGTAATAATATGTCTCACTAAATTCTTTCACCATTCTATCTACCTATATATGAAGGGAGGGCCATTCCCTAAATATGAGATTATGCAAGGGATTGTTAGTCTATGGTTGGTGTCAAAAAGTGTTTGGATGATGTTCTCCCTCTCCACTGTAGTACTTACCTGGAGACAACATTTGAGATTATCAGTGATGCACGAGTTGGTTCAACTTAAGCTCTAGAGATCTTGGAATCAATTTATTATATTAGGTTGTATGTCTGAAGGAATGTAATTGTGTTATGTATTTGTTATACTTGAACAATGGTTGTTGTATTATAAGACCAACTAAAGTTGTGTCCTATTATATTTACTTTCTTTGGAGTTATATAAGATTAAAATTGTATGCATTATTTGAATTTGAATTACTATTGTTCTTAGTTATATTTAAATATGTTGTGATTATGTGGTAAGAATGCAAATTTAATAGTTAATTATTTTAAAAGAAAAGAAAAAAAATATTGCATTTTTTAAAGTAAAATTTGAGGGGTTGTAAGAATAACCATTTTAAAAGAAAGAATTGCCCCTAGTTTGATTATTCTAGCACCCTTGTATTTATATATACTTAAGAAGAAGTGTTATCTCTCTTAATTAGCTTAGAGGTGAGTTGTTATTCTCTCACTCTCCTCTTACATAATTTTAAGCTACTGAGAAGATTTATATTTTTAGGATGTTGATTTAAAGTTTCCTTAGATAAAAACTTGTTCCTTAATTGTTGTTTTAATTTTATTCCCTTAGGCTCATGGGATAATGTTTTCTACTTCTTGTTGAGAGAAGCTATATAATTAGATAGATTGATGCATCTGTGAGGTTAGTATTTTCCTTCTAGTTATGGAGGTAGGTTATAATACTACCCTTACAAGTGTGGTAAGTGAATAGTGATTTGGCAACATGGGTTGCAATATTTCCTTTTACCATATGAAGCATGATGGAAAGGCTGAGACTATGACTCTAAAAGTTGTGTATGTTGTAAGTGCTTTGAAATGTCTATAGTGGAAACCAACTATGGCGTTCCCTTGTAACTCTAAGAAGTGGATGTAATTATGGGGCTCTTAGGTATCCATTTGGTAGTAAAATAAGCTATCTAAAAATGTGCTCTATGTGTAGATGCATAAGACCTCAATGATACTGCCTTGGGTGTGAATACTATATCTAGAAACTATTTAGAGTCCTGAAACTATTGTTGATGTAGTGGTCACTCTAAGAGAGGCCTCCATGGAAGTGTATGAACTCTTTGTGCTAGTGAGGGAGGCCTCGACTATGTCTAAATCTTAGTTGGAAGAAGAACTATAACTGGTGGAGGAACTAAGAATGTTATTTAAAGGGGATGTAAGATATCACTCTATGCATATTATCCCCATGGATAATATATCACTATCTAAACCCTAATGGCTAGCTTAACAAGTGGCCATACTACTCATATTATATAGGAATATGCCCTGTATCTGATGTTGTCTGTGATGCACTAATTGTATCTATACATAGAGAATCTATAAGATGTAACCTAAATAGATGCACAACTAAAATTATGTGTTGTGAAAAAGGATCACCTATCCAAAATCATAGTGGATTACTACATGAAATAACACCATGTGGCCTCTGTTGTGATGTGTATGATTGATAAATAGATCAATATGGAATTGTAACCTATGATGGGAATCATATAATCTCAATCATAGTGGGTTGTTGCATGAAATAGGCCCCTAAAAACTTGGCTATAGTGAATATCTATCTAGATCAGTACTTTGTGATGCGGGTTGATATAATCTTAACCATAGTGGGTTGCTACATGAGATAGGACCGTATATATATAGAGAGCAGTACTCTATGGTGTGGGTTTATCTAATCTTAACCATAGTGGGTTGTTATGTGAGATATGACCCTAAAAAATCTATTGTAGTACCTATGACTATGTTATATATATATATATATACATACACACACACACACACACACACACACACACACACACACACACACACACACACACACACACACACACACACACACACACACACACACATATATAACTACACTAGGTATTCCACAGACTACACTACTATATGTAGGTTATTCTCACTGTACTAGTCTCCAAACCCTCTAAGTAGATGGGATAGGATGTTTCCTATGAGGCTCTATCCTAAAAACCACATTACTCTCATGATGAATAACTAATGATTATTATGAAGGAATATCCTAGGATGACTCAGTCATGGAGGAATGAGGTCTATGGATCCATGATGGAGGAGATTTTGGTGCCCCCAGTGTGAATGTTATGATACCATTATCAACACATCTATTAATACAATCCATGAGTCCATAACAATCATTATCTCTGTGTCCACGAATATGATGATAGTTACAAAATGGCTGATGTGGTTGTTTGTGTAAGAGATGTGTATCTTGATGATGAGTAGAAGGCAATGTGATTAACCTCCTATCTAGTAGTGTTAATAATATGACATATGGGATATCTCATTCTGAATCAAACTGTAGTGGTTCCATATTGCTATTATTTATAGTGCATATTGTAGGTGGTGCTTTGGAAACTAACTTTGTATTCCTATTTGGTTGTTTTTCTAGTTGTGGTCTCCTATCTTGTTTAGGATATGGTGGATGTTTTGTGCTAGGAGATGTAGATGGAGGTAATGCTATGAAATTTAGAGTAAGTTCATCAACTAAATCTAACTCAATCAATCCCAATTTCTTCTCCAAGGATAAAACTATATAACATAAGTGCCTAAAAGAAGAATCTATCTAATATAATATATTCTCTAAGAGAGGTTGGTGAAGACATTTAATAAAGATATGTTGAACCTCTAAATTTATTGGTTTATAGATCAAGCATAACATGAAAGTCTTAAATTGTAAGATATAATCACTAACTGGCTCTGAAGGATTCTAATGGAATATGACAAGTTTCTCATAAGTAACATTAGGGCCCATGTTTTCTATGTAATATCTAAGAAATGCCTCCTCTAAGTCATCATATGTATGTAAGAAACCAACATGGAGTAGATGAAAAAACCAATTTTTTACATCACCCACTAATTTCTGCTAGAATAACTTCAATAGAATCAAAGGACTTGCATGAGATGGCAAAGCCTTTCGAAAGGATTTAAGGTGCATGAATGGATTTCTAGTTCCATCAAATTGAGGCAATGATGGTATCTAAAAATGTTTAGGCAATGAAGCTTTGACAAATGTTTTCAGAAGAGGGTTACCATGTAAGTCATTGGCATCCATCTAAGACTTATAAGCCTTGTTTTCCAAAGTAAGGAGATGTACTTGGTGTTGTAATTCACTAAATGTATGCATTAAATAAATAATCTCCTGGGATGGTATATTAGTATATTGAAGTGGTTCATTTAAATGTTGAATTTGATTATTTATTTTAGTCATGGGAATGATACATTTAGCAATTGTATCATAGAGAGGAGGTGTGCTCACTTGAACCTTTGGAGGAATGGTGACTTGGACCTTAGTAGAGGGATGTGGGCTACCATTCTCTTTGGGTGAAGAGTGAGAAACGGGTGCTATTGTAGTATTGGGTGGCTTGGGAGATTCATTAGTATCTTTAGTATTTAGTGAATGACATTCTAATTGACTATAAGATATGATGTTATCATTGACATGTGAATCATTTGAAATAGAATCATGCATAGAAGTAGAAGCAACATTTTGTAATGCATTATATTAGAGATAAGGACTGAGAGAAAAGTTAGAAGTATGAGATGCATTTTCTTCTTCACTATGTGCATAATAGTCATCATTATTCTATGCATTATCATAATCATAATTTTGTTCATATTCACTCTCATTTTCATATTCATTTGCATGTTCACTATCATACTCATTATCACTTCCATTATCACTGGGGAGAGAGGTAAGAGAATATGTTAATTCTTTTAGGCATTCTTTTGTCATTGTTTGAGATGACAAAGTAGAGTTAAGAACATGAGATGGATCATTTGAATTATGCATTGGAATTTTTATTCTATTGCGTTAATATTGTTATAATTTGAACATATAAGTAGCAAAAGATAGAAAGAGATTAGGTTCAAATGAAAGAAAATTATCACCAATGAGAGATTCACTTGTAAATGCATGACTAATTTGTACATTTGATGTATTGTGCATAGTAGAATGAGGTGAAAATTAACTTTCCCATTTATCAAAATTATTTTCTTTAAAAGAGGGAAGGAAAGAGATGGGTTTAAGAGAAGAATATGCATCTACTATTTTTTCACTATCACTTTCATGTGCATCATCATATTACTCATTACAACAATAGTAATTGTATTCATTGTAAATGAAATCATTTTTCACATTTTTGGCTATTGTGTAATTTTGCAAATTTGTATATTCATTATCATAATTATGAATTTTTTTAGAAATTTGTCTATGGGATGAAAGGAAAGAAGTGCCTTAGTGGCCATTTTTTTGCTTTCACCAAATAGAATATGGAAAATTACTATTAAGCAAATAAATGCAAAAATAACTACTAACATAGAGATTTTGAAATTATTTTCGACACTCCAAATAATTTGAAAATTTTCCAAAAATTTTATCTAAAAATTGTAAGGGAGGAAGGCTTGGGGTTTGAGGACCTAGTTTGGAAATCTAGGGTTTTGGGTTGGGGTTTTAGAATTTATAATAATTTAAATTCTAAAATAAATTTGAATAAAATAAATACACAAAAATTTATATAAAAATAAAAAATTTGAAATTGAATTTTTACATAAAAATATGAAGGAAAAACCATAAGGGCACCTACGGTTTGAAATTTGTTTGAAGTTGAGTTCACCAAATGATTTAACTATTTTAGAAATAATGGAGTTTTATTCTTATTTTAGTTAAGAGTCTGGATTAATAAATTCGTAAATAATATTGAAATAATTATAAACCTAATTTGTATAATTTAGATGTCTTTTTTACATTTTTAAATATAGTAATAAATAAATAAAAATATAACTTAGCTTGAAACTGGACTGAGACAGCTGAGACAAAGCTTGAAACTAGTTGTGCAAGATTGGGACAATGCCATGAACCTAGATCTAGCTTTCATTTGGTGAAAGGATAGGAACACCAAAAATAGGACACTTTGAGGTCTATCACTATTATCCACTCCTACTGCTGTTATCCAAACTAGTCACAAAGCCCTGATTTTTTTGTGTTCTTTACATTGTTCTTGTGTGAGCCTACCTGTGAAATCTTGATTGTTGACAGAGCTCGCTAGAAATATGATTTAATCTTCAAATCCTAACCCTCCATCATGCATGATAAACAAGATTTGAATCACTTAAAAGGTGGGGGGGGGTTTAGTGTGTGTAAGATGTGCTAAATGTGTGATCCACACCCCTTGTATGGACACATTACCTACATACCAATACTCTAGATAGGGATCAAGTCATATGTAGTTCTCCCACATAATGTGATTTTTGAAATAGTGTGATACAGATGCAAAAATGCTAAATTGATAGTGTTTGAGATGGTTAGGGACTAGTATGAGAGTTTGAATATATTTGCAATTGTATTGGGTGACCATATGTAGAGAATAGAGAAATTTGCTTTAGTAGTTCACTTGTATTCTTACTTGCTTTATAAGATTTATTGCATTTCCTTGTAAATGACCTTTGGATGGGCTTTTATAGAAAATTATTGGTCATGGGTTAGATGTATTTGTGCTAAGATGACATAATAAAGAATAAGAATTGGATGAAAATGATCGTTTGAGCTCAATTTGCAAAGGGATAAGAGCTTCAAAAATAGGACACCCTAGGGTCCAATGCTATAGTCTAGGTATGACACTCTTATCCCATAGGCTTGGGACTTGGGGGATCAGGGTTGGCCTAGGAAATAGATTTTGGTTGTGATAAAATGATCATTTGGAAGGCTATAGATGACTGGCAATGAGCAAAAAGGTATCTAGAAGGGTCATAAGAGCATGCAAGAAGGACCAATAGATTGGGTGTCACAAACCACACTCAAACTACCAATTTGGACATTTTATATGACTAAAATTGTGTATATATTGACATAGACCACTTTTATATCAAAAAATTAAAAAAATAAATGACACTTCACGTTTACATCCCTTGTGGTATATAATTTAGCTATAGGGACAATAGCTAGTTACCCATATGGATTATGAAAACATTGTATGTATCTTTGTGTATGTTTTTAGTGATCACAAATCATGTGAAATCAATGCATTGTATGTTTTTAGTGATCATAAATGATATTAAATCACTACAAATAGAAGCGTGTATATACTTTCCCTTATAAATTATCAAACCCATAATTAGCTGATAAAAAATGGCTTGTATTGAGCCTAAGGCTTATAACTGCACACACACACAATTAAATCCATGGTTTTGACAGAAAATTAAAAAATCCAACTTTTACCATGATAAACACTATGGATTTATTAGAGACATTTCCTAAAACTACTAGTGAAACATCAAGCACACTCTCATATTTCCAAATATATAGTTTTTTAAATCTTTTGACTATTTTAAGGCTTTCATCTATATTGATTTATATGTATGCCTTTTTTACGCTATTATATGCCACAACTATACATATTTATATTTTTTTATGTATCTTTTATTTTTTTCATATAAATGCAAAAAAATGTATATGGTTGCAAACTAGGCCTAATTATATACACATTAAATTTTAAAAATATATTTTTATTTTATTTTTTTGAGGTAGTTAGGGGGTACATGATCATCTATCCATTTTATTATCAATTTTTAGTATCTATTTCCTTTAAAATTATATAAACATAAAATATAAATAAAAAATTAAAAAAGGGGTATCAAACTAGATGCTCTTATCAAACTTTTCACCAAAGGTTTTCAAAAAATACTAAACAACATTAAAAAATGAGGGGGTAAACGACTAACTATCTACTATATTTTTATAAAAAAATAAGATTTCCTCTTTAGATTTTAGATGTTTGACATATTTATACTTGACCATTTTAAGAGAAAAAATAGTAGTTTAGAAACTGGACTCAAAATAATATAATTAATTTTCTTATTTCATATTCAAATTTTGAGTGTATCCATTTCAAATAATCTATAGAAGTTGAAATTTATCATTTTTTAGGGAAAAATGTCCACTTAAGACCCCTTTATGGCCCAATAACTCCTTGCACTTACCCATAAAAACACTAGCTCAATTGATTGAAAATTTATTGAATAAAAAATAATCTATCATAGTGAAATTGAATAATTTCATAGCTATCATATGGAAGTATCAAACTATGATATTTATTTTTCAAGCACTCAAATCTCATCTTGCAACCCATGAGCTATGAAATATGTACATCCTGATAGCCTATCACCCTCTTCCTCTGAGTCATCAAAAACTACCTATCTGAAAATCATCTCCAAGGGATGTGGATAATATGAATATAAAACCCTTTGCATAGGAGATATTCCACTATCCACATGAAGATATGGGTCCCCAGCTATGTAGAAAGATAAACCTACCATTTATCAATATGGGTTGATTATCTTTACCAGGTCAGGAATGCTATTGAAAGAACATTCTGAGGCGCATGATGATTCTTGGATAATTCATGAATATCTATCCCTTTCTTTTCAAAAGAAATAATGTCCCAAAGTACACAAAATGCTTCAGAATATGAATTACATAGGTTAAGGACAAGGTCAATAAGAACAAGGGATTTTGGAATCTATCAGTATTCGAGGACATCCAAGATGACTTGGCTTGTGGTACAAACCACTAAGCATCAACCTCAACACTATCATCATGGAAAATTCTTTAATTCTTAAAGATTCAACTTCTGATGAATAAGTCAAGATAGATTTTGTCTATAGCCTCTATGAAGATATTGCTACCATGAACCTATTCCTCAATGTATCCATTTCTACCATAAATATTTTCCTTCGTTACCCTTAGTTGATAGATTGGGATCAAAAGAAAGAACCATCCTTTGATACATTTCAAGGTGATGAAGCCATCATTGAGTATATGGGAGCTTGAAGTTTTATGCCATTAGAGGATCATAAAAAAGGATTCACTATTAGTTTAAATGATTCATCATATTTTGAAGAACAAAATAAATTCTTGAATCAAGTAGAATAAGAAGAATATGGTGAAACTGATCTCTCTCTAATAACATAAGAAATTTAATTAAATCCTAATAAGTAAAAGTTGTATCAAGAACTATGTGCAAAATTTCAAGGTGAATTTGCTTTAGGTGAAGAGTTGCCACCAGCCCCAGTATATATACCAGACCAATCACCTTCCTTAATTGAGGAAGTCATATTATTAAATATTGGAACTTGATAAAATGCTAGAATAATCAAACTAGGGGCAATTCTTTCTTTTGAAGAATGGTAAATCCTATTGAGCATACTTAGATTCCTTCCATTTGAGCTTATACCATGGATAAAGGACCATTTACAACTCCCATCATTAATCCTTCACATGATAATGTCTTTGAAGATGAGAAGCACAATCAAGATCAAGATGATACACAAGATGGGAACTGGGACAATCTCCCCCCACTTAACAATGAAAAGATTATAGTCAATAAGGATGAAATTTTATAGAGATTCAGAGATACACTTTGAGAATAACCCCATGATCATGCACAAATTTTACAAGCCATAATATGTCATAACCTGTTTTCACCTTATGATTTAAAACCTTTAAATCTATGGATTAATATGGTTATTAGTTGATTAGTATTACTTTGATTTGAGCTTTTTGACATATATTGTAATGAGATAGTGATATTGTTGATTAATATACATGATGTAACAATTATATTTTATTATTCTATACATTAAGGATGTATGTTGATTAGTTTTGCATCATTGGTTGATATATATGATGACTTAGACTAACTACTTACTTGTTACAAGGTGGATTCAGGATAGATCCTACCCTCAGAGCTTGATGAGGGAAATCATCATCAGAGAGGATGGGCTAAATGGGGCGGTTGTGTGATGACAGAGAAATTACTAGTGACCTTACACTCACACACATTAGATTTTAAATGTTATATGCATAAGTTTTAATACTTGATTTATAAAATCTTATATGTGATATAATTGCATGTGGATTTAGTTTTAATATGATTAGATTCATTTATTTTAATTACCATGATTTTCAAGTTTAAATCAAGAAAATAGATATTAAATTTCTATTTAGATATTATTATAGATACAGTTATCTAACAATAAAAAGTAATTAATGACTTAATATATTTTATTTAAATAATTAATTATAGTTATTTTGAAATTGGTTATCATGAAATTGAATTATCCTAAGCTAAGTATTTTTAATAAGCATGCATAAAATTTACATGAAAGTTGAGAAATAGATATGATTATGTTTATTTTAGTCAACTTAGCCTTAAGTTAAGCTAACTTGATGAATGAAGGCATAATGTTCTCTTTAGAATAAATTAAATATTTTAATATTTGTTAATCAAGCTAAGGTGAAAGAGAAATTATGGATATAGAGGAGTGACCTATAGTTAATAAATGTAGAAGGACAAATGAATATCATGCAAAGTAAAAGCACATCAATAGGGAAAGGGAAGGAGTTTTATAAATTAGGGAGAATTTTGGAAAGTAAAAAAGATACGGAGAAAGATAGAAAGAAACATAGAAGAAGCAAAGTGAAGGATTGAGAGAGAAAATTCTTGAAAAATCAAGCATAGATGCATGCCAAATTTTAGGCAAATCCTTTAAAGGTAGGGGTTGTATATCATTTTTTTTGTGTATGATTCAAATATTCTACATAAATAGATTGTTTGTTTGCATTTAATTTAACTATATAAACCTGCATGTCATATTAATAGACATGCATTGTAGATAGTAGGTTGCGTATTAATTCTTAAAGCCTATGTATTATCTGTAGATGCCTACGTTTCATGTAAATTAAACTATGGTTTCTTTATATATTGTTGTATTTTTAATAAGTTTGGATTCTTTGTAGAATACATGCTAAATAAGAATATTTGGTTATATTGTATATTAAAACACAGAGGATTTAAAAAAATGCTATGTTGAGTCTTAAAACACTGAGTCCATAGCATAAAATGATAAATCAATTATTATAAAATGTCATGTTATATAAATATAACAGAGTTTATATACCTTAGCACTGAGTTTAATGAATATAACACTGAGTCAATAGCTAAATCACTGAATTAAATTGACAAGCCATAATAGTTAAAACATTAATTCTTTTAATTAAAGATATCGGGTCACTAGAGTTAAAGGTTAAGTTTATAAATTAAAGTTGTCTTTTAATTTGTAGTGCTGAATATATTTGTTGAGCCATTAATATATCATGTTGAATAGTTATTATAACATGTTGAGTCTCTTTAGGTAATGCCAAGTTAAAGGAATACAATGCTAGGTTAAGTAAATTTAATGTTTAGTTTATAAAATTACAATGATGAGTTTGTTTTATATAAAAAAATAATGTAAGGCCATGAAACAAAAGTTAGTAAAGTGAAAGTGCCAAGTCACATTTTTAGAATGCTAATCCATTATAAAATTAGAACACAGTATATAAAAAGAATGCAGCTATGTATATATAATATAAAAGGTTGTGTATTTATTTAAATAGAACATTGAGAATTTAATAAAAAGCATTAGGGTTTAACTTGAATTGCCAAGTAGTTATATATAAAACACCCAGTCATCACAATGAAATATTGAGTTTATATAAGCATTGAGTTTTTGATAAAATAAAGTTGAGTTGAAAACTATAATCATTGTGTATATATTATAAAAGAGTTAAATATCATAATACTAAAATACCCAACCTATAAATAAATTAGATGAGTCTTCATATTAAGATGTCAGGTTGTATAAGTGAATGCCAAGTTGTTTAAAATGAGACTATAATTTGAGAGTGTTGTGTATAATATGAAAGCATTGTGTTTAATATTAAAACATTGTGTATAACATTAAAGTACCATGTAGTAAACATTGATTATTTAAACATAAATGTTGAGTCCTATTTATAGGTGTAACATAGTATCTTTTTAAATGCAAGATTGAATGTTTAGTGAAACTTACATTTTTGACTCAGATTTTTGTATTTTTTAACTAGCTCAATTTGTTTTTTAATTGATAAGCATGATTATCATATGATCCTTATGAGAAAAATAAAAAGAATAAAATATTAATCGATTGTTATTAACTCTTACTCTGATTTGAAATTAAAATTGGAATGATCTATATCCCCGATTTAGAAAGAATTTAGTAAAACATTAAAATCATAAATGCATGAACCTAGATTATGTTGAGTTGAGACATATAAAAAGAACTTGTGAATTCCTTATATGATAGTTTAAAACTAGAGGTTATTTTCTTCTATGTAAGAAATAATTGTGATTATCGAGAACAAATCTTGATTCTAGAACTATCTATTTGGCTATAATACTCAGGTTATATCTTAAAGATTCATGTAAGTTCTATTTGATAAATCTTGTAGAACCTTGATTTGTGTTAAATAATTGATTATGTGTGTGTGTGTGTGTGTGTGTGTGTGTGTGTGTGTGTGTGTGTGTGTGTGTTGTTAGTATTGAAAATTTTGGTACAATACATATTGTGAAAGTATTTATATGTAAAAATAATTAGATTGTTATAGCATAAAATAGTGCATCCAGATGTGTATGTAGAGATTATGTTTTCATCTGATTAAAATTGTGTAGTATAATCCAAAGTATATTCAGGTGGTATAATCTTATACTTGCTTCTTTATTAATTATAGTATGATATTGTTTTTTCATGTATATGTACTTACTTGTTTATTAATTATAGTATGATATTATTTATTCATATATGAATAGGGTACTCATGCATAGTGAGTTAAGATAGTATAGGATATCATAAAATACTTTAACTTAAACGTATATGCTCAGATGGTACATACCATAGCTATATGTTTAAACTCTCATCTAAGTTGACTGATTAAATGTTTGTGTTGGTTATTACTTGAATAATATATTAATAGTTAGTAAGATAATATGTATGCATGCATACAATATTCATAGTGTAAATAAATGTTAGATTATATTTTTATGTATTTGTATGACTTGCTTTGTTATATATATGCTTTTTTAAATAAGAGCTTATGATTACATGTATTTGTGATTACTTGATATGACTAATTATAAGAAAATTAGCAGTTATGTGTAGAACACTAAACTATGATATTATGGGATATCATGAAGTGTATTTATTTGGATCTTATTATGACAGTGGGGAATCTATAGTTTAATATGAATGTGAAACATATTCAGGTGGTATGAATTGTAGGTATTAATTCCTATTTGAGTTAAATAATAATGTATGACTTATTCATGTGTAGATGGAATAAAAATATACTTATCTTACTCTTATGTTTAACATGTGATGTGATATAATTTATAAGATAATATACTTAATATGAATCTTGTGGTTAAATAATATATAGTGAGACATTATCTTTGGTATGTATGATTTGCATGTTAGTGCGATATCTTACAATAAAATATTTTTTTTATGATACACTGCATGTTTAGTTTTAGAAATCATACACACTTGGGTACTTGCTTATTCTCTATATTTCCACACTATTCTATCTACCTATCTGTGAAAGGAGGGCCATTCTCAGATAGGAGATTGTGCAGGGGATTGTTAGTCCCTAGTTGGTGTGGAAAAGCACTCAAATGATGCTCTCCCTCCCCACAATAGTACTACTTATTTGGAGACTGTTATAGATTCAATAATACATAAATTTATTTGATTCAAGCTCTAGAAGGCTTGATATATATTTATTATATTAATGTTGAAGGCCTAAAGAAAATGTAATGATATTTCATTTGTATATGTTGAACAATAGATGTTGTATTAGTGGACCAGTTGAGGCTTAGTCCTAATGTATTTTTTTTTTTGATATTATGATATATTATATTACATTTAGAATTAGAATTTTGAAACTATTATTGTTCTGAGTTATTTATTATGATTGGTTAAAGTTATTTAGTTTAACTATGGTTGAGTGAAATGAATGTTAAGTAATAGTTTTTTTAAAAAAATACTATATTATTTTAAGTACAACTTGAGGGGTTGTAACATGTGGTATCAAAGTTGTGGCCTGAACGCTAGGACCTAATGAATTCATTAGCATTTTCATATCTTTCTCCTTATCAAAAAGAAAAATTAAGAAGGTATGTATGGTACATTGAGTGTGTACTTTAGAGCATTCATACCTCTTTAGAGTTGTTAAAGGGTTGGTTTATCGAGTGTCTTGTTGGTGATGGTTTTATAAGGTGTTTGGGTAGGAGATTACATAGCTTTAGTCATGAGATGTGAACAAATTTTTTTACTATATTGTTGATTTTTAGATTGAACATCTCAAGTATGATTACATATATTTATTGGTAATCAAATCACCTTCATCATTTGTGTTTTGTGTATGAAGTGTTTCTGACTTAAGTATTTATGCATTAGTTTTGTGTTTTACTTGCACAAATATTAGGAGTGATAAATCCTATAAGACCATTCTATATGGCACCAACTAGTGCGGTAAATTTTTTCTTATAGTTGAATGTATATGTCTTGATTGACATTATTTTATGCTAGGAGTTTGTTATGTAGATTATCACCTTTGTATTTATATATACTTAAGAAGAAGTGTTCTCTCTCAATTAGCTTAGAGGTGAGTTGTTATTCTCTCACTCTCCTCTTACATCATTTTAAGCTACTAAGAAGATTCATATTTTCAAGATGTTGATTTAAAGTTTCTTTAGGCAAAAACTTGTTCCTAAATTTTTGTTTTAATTTTATTCCCTTGGGCTCATGGGATAATGTTTTCTACTTCTTGTTGAGAGAAGCTATATAATTGGATAGATTGATGCATCTGTGAGGTTAGTATTTTTCTTCTAGTTGTGGAGGTAGGTTATAATACTACCCATACAAGTGTGGTAAGTGAATAGTGATTTGGCAACTTGAGTTGCAATATTTCCTTTTACCATATGAGGGTATGTAGGAGTTTTGTTTTTGAGATTTTGGCTCTCTACATTTCACTTGTGACATTTTAGAGTCACTATTTTATCTAAACTTGTGTACTTAACCACGAGGAGTGACTAACATTAAATTTATATAAATTTTAGTGATTATACTTCTTATATATCTTTGTTTAGATTGATATTATTATTTTTTTGAAGCATGCTATTTTGAAGAGTTATATATGTACCTTTTTTCGAGAATAAGTAAGGTATAAGATGTGTAGAGCATCTTGGTAGTCTAAAAGGGTTGAAATAAACTTTTTAACTTGTTGTGTGCTAGTCGTGCAAGCAAGGAGACATTGTCTCATTTATTTTTAAGGTTGTAAGGATGGTATAATCCTTAGACTTAGTATGTTATGTTAATTATTATCTCTTAACTATGAATATAACAGTATAAGTTAAGTTACATAATATGATACTAGTTATGTTTTATTAGTAGCAACTTAATACAATCTTGAGATGACTATATGATTTTTCTTGTATGTATGTCAATACATCTGAAATCATTTAACATAAATTATTACTTTCTATAATCTGTTAGTATAGATTTGTGTTTCATTTAACCTTGTGCACATTTTAGAGATCGTTAGGCCATGGAGATTTGAGGGAAGAGTGGTGAATTAGTAACATGAGTTCTAAGCAATAGGATGGTATCCTACTTAGCCTCACATTGATTCATATTGTTGGTAATGAGTTGGATCTGACAGACAAACTTATTGAATCTAGGATTTAACATGCATAAGTTATCAAATTAATTCGTATGACCATACACATGTATACTATGGATGGATATTCTATGTGGATGGGTATTCTATGATTTTATATGCATTATTATCATTTCTTATTCATTATCATATTTATCAAGAGTTCTATTAAGTAGTGACAGTATTGACATGTTATACTTATGTGATGTTATGTGAAGTAGTGATAGTATTAACATATACACATCATTCTTGCCAGGTTCCTAAAATACTTTTATATGGTATGAGAAATCCACTCTCTAAATTAAAGAAATGAGCATAGGGATTGGAAGGTTTTTTAAAACTCTTCATGGTCATTTTTTATGACTATTATGGTGATCTCATGCATTTTTGAAAAGTTAGTAAGATTTTTATTGAGTCATTATAGGTTTGTCTTATGGTTCTAGACTCCGGGGTGGTCCTGATAGAACTAATCAATGTAAGTGATATTCTCAAAATTTATTTGTATAATATAAAATGTCATCGAGTAAGGTCTTATGAGACTAATACTCTAATAATAGTGTTAAATGAGAGAACTATGATGAGTTCTTCATGTAAATTTTACATTTATTTACATGATATGATACTTGATACTATGTTTGTATGTTGTTAAACTCTGTTAATCAGAATTTTTATTTGAAAAAGCATCATCAAGATGATGACCAATTTTAAGGAGAGAGGATGTCACATCTAAAGTTCACACTATGATTTATAACCTTTAAATCCATAGATTAATATGATTATTAGCTTATTAGTATTGTTTTGATCTGAGTTTTTTGACATATATTGTAATAAGATAGTGATATTGTTGATTAATATACATGATGTAACAGTTGTATTTTATTATTTTGTACATTGAGGATGTATATTAGTTAGTTTTACATTATTGGTTGAGATATATGATGACTCAAACTAACTACCTACTTGTTGCAAGGTGGATATAGGATAGATCTTACTCTCAAAGCTTGACGAGGGAGAGCATCATCAGAGAGAATAGGTTAGATGGGATGATTGGATGATGATAGAGAAATTACTAATGACCCTACACACATGCATATTAGATTTTAAATGTTATATACATAAATATTAATACTTGATTTAAGAAATTTTGTAAGTGATATAATTATGTGCGGATTTAGTTTTAATATTCATTAAATTCATTTATTTTAATTATCATGATTTTTGAGTTTAAATCAAGAAAACAGATATTAAATTGCTATTTAGATACTATTATTGTAGATACGATTATCTGACAATAAGAAGCAAATAATGATTCAATATTTTTAGTTAAATAATTAATTATAGTTCTTTTGAAATTGTTTATCATGAAATTAAATTATCTTGAGCTAAGTCTTTTTAATAATCATACATGAAATTTGCATGAAAGTTGAAAAATACATATGATTATGTTTATTTTAGTCAACTTAGTCTTAAGTTAAGATAACCTGATGAACTAAAACATAATGGTCTCTTTAGAACAAATTAAATGTTTTAATATTTGTTTAACAAGCTAAAGTGAAAGAGAAACTATGACTATGGAGGAGTGAACTGCATTTAATAAATGTAGGAGAGATGAATATCCTGCAAAGGTATAGCACAACAATAGGGAAAGGGAAGGAGTTTTATAAATTAAAGAGAATTTTGGAAAGTAAAAAGGATACAAAGAAATATAAAAAGAAATAAGAAGTAAAGAAAAGGATTGAAAGAGAAAATTCTTGGAAAATCAAGTAGAGAGGCATGCTAAATTGCAGGAAAATCCTTTAAAAGTAAGGGTTGTATTTCATCTTTTTGTGTATGATTCAAATATTATATGGAAATAGATTGCCTATATATTTCCTCCCTTGGATGCATTTAATTTAACTATATAAACATGTGTCATATTAATAGACATGCATTGCACATAGTAGGTTGCGTATTAATTCTTAAAGCCTGCATCCTATCTATAGAGGCTTATGTTTCATGAAAATTACACTATGTTTTCTTTATATACTGCTGCATTTTTATTAAGTTTGGATTATTTGTAAATTGCATGCTAAATAAGAATATTTGGCTACATTTTATATTAAAACATAGAGGCTTTGAAAAAAAATACTATGCTGAGTCTTAAAACATTGAGTCCGTAGCATAAAATGAGTCAATTATTATAAAATGTCATGTTATATAAATATTAGTAGAGTTTATATATTTTAGCATTGACTTTAATGAATATAATACTGAGCCAATATCTAAATCACTAAAGTAAATTCTTAGGTCATAATAGTTAAAATGTTGATTCCTTTAATTAAAGATGTTGGGATGTTGGGTTGTTAGAGTTAAAGGCTAAGTTTATAAATTAAAGCTGAGTTTTAATTTGTAGTGCTGAATATATTTGCTGAGCCATTAATATGTCATGTCGAATAGTTATAATAACATGTTGAGTCTCTTTAGGCAACACCAAATTAAGGGAATATAATCTCAGTTTAAGGAAAATTTAACACTGAGTTTTTAAAATTACAACGTTGAGTTTGTTGTATATAAAAAAATAGTGTAATGCCATGAAACGGAAGTCAGTAAAGTGAAAACACCAAGTCACTTTTTTAGAATGTTGAGCCATTATAAAATTAGAGCACAGTCTATAAATAGAATGTAGATGTGTATATATAATATAAAAGGCTATGTATTTATCTAAATGGAATGTTGAGCATTCAATAAAAAGCGTTGGGGTTTAACTTGAATCACCAGTAGTCATATATAGAAAGCCCAGTCATCATAATGAAATGTTGAGTTTATATAAGCATTGAGTTTTTGATAAATTAAAATTGATGTGTATATAATATAAAAGAGCTGAGTATCATAATACTGAAACACCTCATCTATAAATTAATTAGTTGAGTCTTCATATTGAGATGCTAGGATATATAAGTGAACACCAAGCTGTTTAAAATGAGATTATAATTTGAGAGTGTTGTGTATAATAATAAAGCATTGTGTTTAATATTAAAATGATGTCTTTAATATTAAGTCACCATGTAGTAAACACTGATTATCTAAACATAAACGTTGAGTCCTATTTATAGGTGTAGCATAGTATCTTCTTAAATGCAAGATCGAATGTTTGGTGAAACTTATATTTTTACCTTGGATTTTCATATTTTGTAACCAACTCGAGTTGGTTTTTAATTGATAAGTATAATTATCATAGGATCCTTATGAGGAAATTAAAAAGAGTAAAATATTAACCAGTTATTATTAACTCTTACTCTGATCCAAAATTAATGTTAAAATGATCTGTATACCCGGTTCCGAAAGAATTTAGTAAAATGTTAAAATATTAAATACGAAACCTAGATTATGTTGAGTTGAGACACATAAAAAGAACTTGAGAATGCCTTATATGATGGTTTTAAACTAGAGGTTATTTTATTCTATGTAAGAGATAACTGTGATTATAGAGAATGGATCTTGATTCTAGAAAGGTCTATTTGGCTATATCACTCAGGTTATATCTTATAGGTTCATGGAAGTTTTATTTGAAAAATCTTATAGAACCTTGACTTGTGTTAAATATATATATATATATATATATATTAAAAATCTTTATATAATACATATTATAAAATTATTTATATGCAAAATTAATTACATTGTTATAACATAAAATAGTACATCCATATGTGTACCTAGAGATTATATTTTTGATTGATTATCATTGTGCAGTATAATCTAGGGTATACTCAGATGATATAATCTTGTACTTGTTTGTTTATTAATTATATTATGAGATTGTTTGTTCATGTATGAGTAGGGTACTCATACACAATGAGCTATGATAGTATGAGATATCATAGAATACTTTAGTTTAAATGTATATGTTCAAATAGTACATATTATAGTTGTTTTTTTATACTCTCACATAAATTGACTGATTAAATATTTGTGTTAGTTATTACTTGAATAATATGTTTTTTAATAGTTAGTAGGATAACATGTTTACATACATATAATATTGAGAATGTAAATGAATGTTAGGTTAGACTTTTATGTATTTATATGACTTGTTTTATTATATATGTGCTTATGTAAATAAGAGCTTATGATTCC
Organism: Torreya grandis; assembly: GCA_037957365.1. NCBI lineage: Eukaryota > Viridiplantae > Streptophyta > Pinopsida > Cupressales > Taxaceae > Torreya > Torreya grandis. The sequence continues at coordinate 3,725,783 of JARHVA010000473.1, forward strand.
ATGTATTTATGATTACTTATTATGACTAATTATGGTAAAACTAGTAGTTATATTTACAACATTAGACTATGATATTATGGGATATCATGAGGTGTATTTATTTAGATCTTATTATGGTACTGAGGAATCTGCAGTTTAATATGAATGTGAAACATACTCAGGTGGTATGAACTGTAAGCATTAATTTTTGTTTGAGTTAAATAATAATGTATGATTCATTCATGTGTGGATAGAATAAAAGTATACTTAGCTTTCTCCTATGTTTATCATGTGATGTGATATGATTTCTAAGAAAATGTACTTAGTATGAATCTTGTGGTTAAATAATGTATAGTGAGACATTATTTTAAGTATGTATTATTTGTATGTCAGTGTGATATCTTGTAATAAAATGAGTTTTCTATGATACACTGTATGTTTAGTTTTAGAAATCATACACACTTGGGTATTTAATTGTTCTTTGAATTATTGCACTATTTTATATACTTATCTATGAAGGGAGGGTCCTTACCAGATAGGGGATTATATAAGGGATCATTGGTCTATAGTTGATGTGAAAAAGCACTTAAATGATGTTTTTCCTCACCACAATAGTATTACTTATTTGGAGCCTACGCTAGAGATTCAGTGATATAAGGATTGGTTTGACTCGAGCTCTGGAGGGCTTAGTATCTATTTACTATATTAAGGTTGAAAGCCTAAAATAAATTTAATGGTATTTCATTTGTATATGTTGAACAATAGATGTTGTATTAGTGGACTAGTTGTGGCTGAGTCCTAATATATTTTCTTTCCTTGATATTATGATATATTATATTGCATCAGTATTGAAATTTTGGAATTATTATTATTTTGAGTTGTTTATTATGATTGGTTAAAGTTATTTAGTTTAACTGTGGTTTAGTGGAATGAATGTTAAGTAATATATATATATATATATATATATATATATATATATTTTAAAATTACTACATTGTTCTAAGTACAACTTGAGGGGTTGTAACATAATAGAAACAAAAAATAAATTTAATAATGGTCAATCTTCTACTCCCCTAGATAAAAATATTGTTAAACCTACTTTGGAGGCAACTCAGCTTATACAACAACTTGTTTTAACTCAACAACTTTCAGTAGAATCTACACCTCTTCTAGCTAGTTCTTCCTTTTTAGATGTACAATCTCTTATGCATGAGATTCATTATTTGTAGGCTAAGGTGTTACATCTTGAGTAGTGATCTATTAGGCCATCACATGCCTTAGATTCTCATGTTATTTTACATACACCTTTAGAACATCACATATCAACTCCTTTACCATCCAAATTCATGGAACTTAAGCTTACTTTGTATGATGGTAAGGGTGACCCAAAACACTATCTATGAACTTTCCATGCAACATTTTTAGACTACGTGTCCAATGATTGGCTCCTTACTAATTTTTTACCATACCATCCAAAAGAATATTCCTTACATTGGTCATATGATCTTACAAATTGGTCTATCATCACATTCAATCCATTGGCAGATATGTTTTTAGCATACTTTTTAATTAACATTTGTGATAAGAACTCATATGCTCAAGTAGCACAACTGAAGAAAAAATCCAATGAGCCTATTATAGAATATGCCTTGTGATATAAAACTATATTGGCAAATATGACTATCCCCATGGTATATTGTGAGCTTCAAGACATATTCAAATAGATCTTACTACTAGCAATGCATGAAGCTCTCTATTTAAGAAGTTTCCAACATTCACAGATTTATGCCACACAGTGAAAGAAAGGGAAGTCAAGATTCTCTCTATAGACAAATTAAAATATACAAGTCGATTAGAATCAATTGCTAAGAATTATAATAAGCCTCCATACAAGGTAAAGGCCACTGAAAATAAGAGTGATAAAATTTCCATAGTTAACGCAATTTTAGAGCCACCTCTTCATCTGGTTTTATTGGCTCCTCCATGAAAAGTTTTCAATAACCTTTTAGAATCACTAACATATATTTTATAAAAGCTCCTAGATTGCAATGCAATATCTTTCCCTCCCATCAAAGAGGTTTAAATGACAATACCTCTTATAAATAACTATGATTTCAATACTTTTTACGACTATCACAGGGCACCAGGCCATACTACAAATAGATACATCACCTTGAAACATAAGATACAATATTTAATGGAGTCCAACATCATTGATGTGGGAATACCCACAGAGGCACCTAAAGTTCAACAAATAGAATCTAAGGCATTGGAAATATTCTCAGATATGTTTTCAAAGCATACAACTAATGAGGTAGGGGGCACTTTAAGTATTCACTATATGTATCAGGCACGTCCACCACTAACATCATATCATACTACTATAGAGGATGCACATCCTCTACATAATATCACTGGTGTGTATCATACTATAGTACTGACTAGACCACTCATCACTTTCTAAGAGTAGAATATTGTTGATGATAAATCATATTTATATGCACTCTTTTTATGAGTTTACATTGATCACCATCCTATTTAGAGTATTATGGTTGATAATGGATCAAGTATTACTATGTGCACTATCACACTTCTACAATATTTGGGTTATTTAGAGTAGAACATTTCTCTGACAAACATAATTATTCATGGTTTTAATGGCTATGTTCAAAGATCCATTGGGGAGATTGCACTTTCACTATAGGTTGGACCAGCACATGTGTCCACTAGATTCTTAATAGTACCTAGTGTAAGCATATTTGACATATTACTGGGTAAGCCATGGATACAATAGCTACAAGCCATTCCATCCACTATTCACAAATGTCACAAGTATATATATTCTAATCAATTGATCACAATTGAGAGTTTTTCATATGAGTAGCCTTTACCTGTCCTATAAGAAGTCATACCATAGTTACCTATTATAGTTTTGAGCATAGTTACCATCAGTACACCATAGAGTTTAATGGAGCCACTAGTGTAGGTGAGGTCTACTCCTAAAGTGTTACCACATATGCATACTCTCCCACATAGACCATTATTAGATAGACCCTCGTGTCAGAGATATGTTGCAAATTCTATAAGGCCTCCCTCTATTCCTTTCCTTCTGAGATCAATTTTATTGAGTTATCAAGGTTCTCAACATAGGGAACCTATGTGACCTACAAAATCTTCTACCAGATGGGTCCCTAAGACTTCTATAGCTCACAAAACACCCCAATCAACTTCACAGATTCATAACACCACTCTATAGGTAGTTCTATCTATAGATCACAAATTACAGTAAGTTTTGAGACCTTAGTTACCTTTTCATACATCACACATAATTATTTTTCCTTTATTTGACACAAGACACATTGATAGTGAGTCTCACATGAGCCTCATCAGTTAGTATGTTCCTCCCTTATTTTACATAGCTTATATCCATAAAATATAAAAATAATATAATATGTCAAAACATAAAAAACATTCAAATATTTACTCAAAAATACAAATTATAGATTGTATGCATTGTCATGTTTACATCTCTTATATTTTTCATACACTACATAAGCTAGCTATCTTAGTATAGTCAATTTTTATCATACATACATTCCTTCACTTGTTCTTATCGAGTGTTTACAGATAATTACAAGACCCAGTTCCACTACATAGATCCATATTTTCTAAATATACCTAATGCGGGCATATACACAGATACATGGGTTCTTTATTTGATACATTCGCCCATTTGGAGGCATCTTATACACAATTTCTATTACCAAGTTACATATTTCTAAACCCTCCATCATATATTTAACATTGTTATATCTTGATTTGATAATGCTACACCTACAAAGATTCATTACCATCTACTACTACTCTAGACCCAATCTATGTACAATTAGCTCTTATACATATTTGTACCACATGTCCATGCATACTTTCATTTCTAGCTTTCCTACTTTAGACTTGATTATGTTTCTATGCTTCTTCTAATTGAGAGCATTTGAATATGCCATTGATATATGATTTATGCCACTTATTTTCATTATATGTATGCTTTGGACATGTGCCTATGTCCTTCTATGTGTCTACCTGATTTTATATACGAACATTTAAACATGTCCTTCTATGTGGCTCTAAGCCAACTTGTTTGTTATTTACGTATGTGGACATTTGAACATGTCCTTGTATACATGTCCTTGTATGTCTTATTTTCTCATATTTAGTGACATGTGTCCCTGTTAGGGTAAATTATAGTGATTATTACTCATTAATCCAAGAATATTCCTTTTCTTGAAATTTGTTTTTGGTGATTTTTTAATGTCATTACATAGGTCTGGATCACTTAAAAATTTGGGATGTAAATTATTTTGTGGGTTGGCTTGCCAACCATTTACAAAAATTTCTTAATTAACTATCTAATTCAATACACACACACACACACACACACACACACACACACACACACACACACACACACACACACAGAGTAAATATTATTCCATGAGTAACCATCAAATTCTACTTTCATCAATCACCCCACGATATCAAACTAATATCCCAATGGTGAGACCTTGGTGCCCTTGTCAAGAAATAAGCAAAAATAAATGGTTGCACCATGCCTATTTTTTAATAATCGCACTAATACCAACTAGATACAACCAATAAGCTAAAACTAAATGATATCATTCACACTATAACTGAATGGCTACAATTGAATGGTAGTATTTAAGATGCAATCGACTGGTTGAACTGAATGATAACATCCACATTGTAACCAACTAGATATAAATGAATAGTAACATCTTGGATAAAAATTGAATGGTGTTGTTTGTACTTTCATTAAGCAATGTCATCTTGGCTACAACTAAATGGTATCATTATAGCTACAACCAAATGGTTGCATTTATCTTACAACCAGACATAACATCCTTATTGAAATAAAATTGTAACATCCTTGTTCATCATTACATCTGATGTAAATGCTAAAAGGACAGTCCAATTATCAATAAAATAGATCATATTATATTATTTTAAATATATAATAAAAAATCCTATACAATCATAATGCACTCAAAATACAGGTACTTATTACTTTTTTAGTTTGCATTGAATTGATTTTAATTGTTGAATAATATCAAAACACTTTTACATACAAAAATCTCCATTGATCATAATTGTAACTCATAAGAAATAATTAATCGCAATAACATGTTATCTCATAAATTTTATATTAATGATGACATGCCACCACTCAAAGACATTCCTCTGTATTTTGATGATAATGATCATGAAACTCAATTGTCAAAGAGGTTTCTAGTTCTCATCAAACACCAAGTTCAACTAAAAATTCCACTCATAAATATTTTCAAAAGAAGATAAGTAAATGGACAATTGAAAGGTCCTTTAAGGTGGAAAGGGATCAAAATTTCCCTTCATTAAACCCATATAACTTGAAAATGGTAATGATATTCCAACAAAATATAGATGTACAATATGTAGTTGGAAACTAGAAAAGGAACACAAAATGCAACTTAAGTTAGACACGATTGAGAAACATTGTATAAAAATATATGTGATAGTGAAGCACATAGATCTATAGACAAAAAAACACACAGATGAAAAAATACATAAAAATACATGCATGCAATATATGCATGTGGGCATGAAAATGATAAAAAATGTCAAAAACATTTTGTTCAAAAAGGGAGAACGATCAAAGCTCAATTTGAAAAAGTTATGCATTCCAATTTAAAGGCCAAATATATATAGTTATCTAATGTATACCGTATTTTAAAAAAGAGCAGACCTATTTCTTATTTTTTAGATTATGAGATTTTATTTTAACATAATGTATTTATTGATATTCCATAATCACATTGATCAGATAGCAGTTCTTGGGAAATGGAAAAATATCTAGCAATGGTTGAGAAGGAGAATTTGAAATAAAAAGTTCAAAATTCACTATTCATCTTATTGTCCATTGATGAGGTCACAAAAATTGACAACACATCATAGGATTGAATGCATGTTTATACTTTTGAGAACTATTCAAGGCAACCTCATCTATTAAAATTTCATTAAATGGTAGAAAATTGTAATGATGAAAACATTCACAAATTGGTTGTATCTAATTTGAGAGATAAAGCTAGGATGAATGATTATGCATTAGCGAAAAAGATGGTGTGTGTTGGGGCTGATGGTGTATCTGTAATACAAGGGCATAGAAATGATCTATGTGTTCGACTGCAAACAATAATTTTCCCATATGTGATTCTGATTCATTGTATGACTCATGGGATGAATCTTGCATATAAAATAGTTAGTAAATTTAATAATGTTGCAAAAGTAGAAGAGCTCATCTCTGACTTACATGCTTACATGTCAAGCAGTCTAAAAATATTTTTGGAGTTCTAAAATTTTTCAATAGGAGTGATTGCTGGTAAAAAATTGTTGAAAGTTATTGATATAACATGGATTTCTATGTATGAACCTACATGCAAATGTTTTGAAGAATATCCATCATTAATAGGTTTTATGTATAAATATCATAGGGAAGTTGACAAAGAAAAATATTTATTGTGCCATTTAATAGATTTGGAAACATTGTTGACATTATGTGGAATTCTCTCAATGTTGAAGGAAATTAATTATTAAATGAAACATGCTCAGGAGAGATCCATTTATATTTTTGACTTCATATGGTTGATAAAATGAGTATATTAATCTCTAAATATATTATACACATTAAATGAAAAGTTTCAAGGACTTGTTTTTAGTAGTTGACACATTTTGATAGATTTTAAGAATTTTGAAAGCTATTTGAAATTAAAAATCAATGATCATCTTTGTTTCATTGTTAATGGCAAGGAGATACCAATGCACACTTTCTAGAGAGTTGAATATGAAGAACCACCTGTAACACTTCTTTTATAAGATATTATTATATTTGATTTACACAGATGAAATTGAGTAGAATTTCAAAAAACTTATCTTCAAAATTAGAGATCATTGTCAAATGGATGATTTGTTGGAGGCCATGGTAGTTGTGAATCCCATATTTAGAATAGTGATAACAATCAACAACTAATGAGCAATTTATTTGAAACATACATGGACTCTCTTATTAAACATTTTAGTAAATATGTAGAGGTCAATGGAGTTGAAATTAAAGATATTTTGTGAAAATATTTGATAACATCTTAGTCAACACAATTCAAAATTACAATGGTTAATCAATATCATTATCTAAGAAAACCAACAAAAAATAGGGCAATTACACAGCTATGGAAAAATACTTTATCCTAGTAGCATCCTACAAGAAAATATTAGTGAATATTTTTGATTATATGAACTTTTTTAAACAATCATTTTGGGCTCAGCGGAAGATGAAAAAGTATTTAGTGCATTAACTTTCATTAAGTCAAAACTTCGAAATAGATTGGATAAAAATTTAGAACCTTGTTTGAGATTGTATGTTTCACATTATGATGTGGACATGTTTCCTTATGAAAGAGATCTTGCAACATGAATTTGTCTAACTAAAATAAGAGGCATCAGTAATATAAAGACCAATAGAGAGGATTTAAATATTAACACTCAATATGCCACTGACATGACAGATGTAAATGTCATTTGTGATGAGCAAGTTTATCTAGGATTATTTCAACTACCTGAGTTTTAATTTTATATTTACTACAATTATTATATTCTAAAATCTAATTTCATATAATTTTTGATATTGTAAAACATTTAAAATATTCAATTCATTCAAATTATTGATAGCATTATTATTTGAAATGTTTAATCCATTCATCATGCAACTTTCCCTTTTATGTAATTGGTTCTTCAAATGGGTTATAATATATTTATATTTTTTAACATTGCAGTGTTAAATACATATTTTTATTATTTTTTAAAAAACATAAATTTGATATTTTAGAATCATTTTAATAGTTTTAACCTTAAATTTTAGCTTAAAATAATGAATATTGAAGTCAAATACCAAGGCAATAGAAGATGACAAGTCTATTGAACAACATGACCAAATTAAAAAGAAAAAATTCTCTTATTGAACCCCTACATCATTATAGTTGCATATAAATAATTTAAACTCATCAAGATTTAAGTGGAGAACAATAACTTAGGAAATACCTTCATCATTGAATTGAATTAAATTTTTTTGCAAAAAAAAAATGTTTTATTTAGTTGTTGTCAAATAGATCAATGAACTTTCCATTAATCAGAAACAAACCATAATTATTTTCTGGACTCCACATCCATAATAACTAAAGCTTTTCTATTATCTACAACAATGATAATAATTGAAAAATATAAAAATAAATCACATTCAAATTGATGCTCAGTCCACATCCATAGAAAAAAAAATTATAGTCCACATCACCATGTCATTTGAAATACATAAACTTAGAATTTGCATATAAGATGTTAAATGAATTGTAACTCAATTAAAAAAAAGTAATTGAAACTTAATAAACTACTCTTTACAAATTGAAACTTAATGTTGTCATTTCAAATTATTTTTCAAAAAACATAACATTATCTTTTGAAATATAACAAAGAGTTTGAAACATCATAAAATATCATTTAAAAAAAAAAAACATTAGCCACTTTTTCACTTCCATCGTCCACTTTGTCAATACCATCCCTACATGCCCTTCTTTTGTGTCATCCTTCATTATGGTTGTCATTTCAAGATCCTCTGAAACATAATTAATATGAACAAGATTTTTTTTCTTCTTTTGAAACATCTCCTACTAAAAGAAGACTTGGATCGATATCTATTTTCTTTTTCAATAAAACATTAGGGTCTCATCCTTACACCTTAACTATTTTCCTGAGTGTGTTGTTCTATTTATTTAACAGAATAAGTTTTTCTTTGAATGTAATGACATAATATTAAAAAGTTTGTGCATTTTGTGAATACACATTGAGGACCTCGACTTCCTTTTTCAAGTTTTCATATTTTGCCTCCAATTAAAAATAAAATATAATTAGATACAAACTAAAATAAACTGACATATTTGATAAAATTGATGATAAATTACCAAAGCTTTTTCCTCTTTTGCATTTGTAATAATGAAAAGGTTTATGTATTTTGCCCATTTATTAAAGTATGCTTGGGATTCAAAATTTAAATTCTCCAACCTGTTTAACATAATACTTAAAACATTGTCATTGTAATTATTAAAAATTGAGACTGACCTAGGTTTAGCTTGACTGAACAAAGCACTAATATTTATGGGTTCATGTTGAACTAATGAAAATAAATTCTCTCTATAGAAGTGGTTGTCATAATGGGAATTTATTTCTTTTATCAATGATTTCGCCTGAAACTCCCAAACTAATACATTTTTTAGCTCATCTACAAAACCCTCCTTAAGATTTAAAATTATAATTTCTAATAATAAATTATTCAATGGCAAAGTAGTCATGCCATCCTCTAACAAGTCAACATGGTCTGTAGCTAGTGGGGTAGGGCATGAAGAGGTTCAAGGTTCATCCAGAGCAAGTACATCTAGAACTTGAATAAAATCATGGGGATTAAAATCACAACCACTGAATTCTCCACTTTCAATCCCTATATTTCCCTTATCAAGATCAATTTATTGTAAACATATTAATCCCTACGTGATAGAGAGACCTCTGATAGAGAAAATAGGGAAGTCAAAACCTAACAATTATAGTGTTTCTATGCTAGGTGTTGGAAATGAAATATTCTTCCCCCTTGTATGAACTATGTTTGGTGGTGGTGACAATGGCATAGTTTTCCTCAGAAATTGAGGGTGCCCTACAAAAATAAATTATATTATAAAAATGGTAAATTTTAAAAACAAAACTCAATGTTAATTTTAAATTAAACATTTAGTACTTGTAATTGGAGAGAGTATATCCTACAATATACATGTGATATTCAGAGTGATGAGGATGGTTTGATTTATAAGAGGCAATCATACAATCAATAAAATCTATAATCTAAGAAACTTCAACTCAAAAACCAAAATATGGAATGTAAAAAACCTTGAATAGTTTGTTGAGAAGACACTAGCACATGGAATGTTGGGTTTTTTTGAGGTTATTCAAGGTCAAGGTCAGTCGATTCTGAGTCAACTGTAAAAATCAAAAAAATAAATAAGATAATGGAAAGTTAAAATTTCATGATGCATTTATTATTAAAAATTTATAAATATGAAACCCTACATATGAATATGATCTAGAAGAAACTCTCAAGAATTTATAAATACAAAAGGAATGGAATGATGATTCTACATACTCATAATCTCCATAACCTTTAGGGGCACGAAGCTTTTTTGAAGCAAATTGTTTTCATGTCACAAATGCATGAAATCTTACTTGTAACAAACAAATAAATACTAAGCTTCAAATTTGTAATAATTTATAAACTAAACCATTCAGGTGACTCATTTTAATGTTAAACTAACCTACTACTCATTAATAGATAAAGAATTTTTGCTCATTTTTGTATGAATCACAGTTGGAATCGATGTTTTCTTAAAGTCATACAAGGCCTCATAGTACAAGTCCAGAATAAAATTAGAACATGAAATTGTAGAACTAAGATTGTTACAAGCATGATTCAATTCTAATCTAATCCTAGAGAAAATAAATATACACCAATCAAATTTTAAACTTAAAATAGTATGAAGAATGTAAACAATAGCCCAAAAGGGAATGTCTACTAGTCTTTCTTGTAACATTATTCTTTCAAGGAAAAATTGAACCATTGCTTTCAAAAATGGGCCATATATGTTATCAACATGGAGGCCCCTTTTTCAACTATCTGCAACAAAATCAAAAAAATATGAATGAGTGAAACTGACGAAAAATTACAAAAAATTTGAATTTCAATGAATTGGTGAAACTAACGATAAATTACAAAAACTTAAATTTCAAATTTAAAAAATAGATATACATACCAATTTGTCTGATTTGTAAGTTGAAAGCAAACTCCAAATATTTCTTGTCTTCATCAGTCAACATTGATTTTGGGGTTAAGGATTGGCATTATGGAATGAAAGCCTAATCAAATTATAAATGTCATCAATTGAGGTGCCAAAGGAGATTAATCTTGAGTCAATGTTGACTTTGAACCTCGTATCACTAGTGTTATAGCAAGGCATTAGCAATTTTAAAAAGACATTATCGATTTTATATTGTGGCATGTACACGAGGCCCCCAAAGCTACATTTGGTAATCCAATCATTGAAGGCATCTAATTGTTGTAGTAGCTTCAAAATATCAGGACATAATAAATTATTGAAAACATATTTTTGTGTGGAATCTATGGCGTTGAATTAGGTGAATATGTCTAGATGATGGAGTAAATGAATTGTTATGTGTGGCTGGTGTGGTAGGTTAATCATTGTAAAAAACATAAGAGGGGATGAGAAAATAGTTATAAAAAGTGGTTAAAATGAGGTAAAATTAGGGCATTTATAAATGGAGGGTGACAACTAAGTCATTCGATCACATACGTAATCAAAGGGTATCAAGTTGGATGACTACACTGGCTAGTATACTAGAAGCATGGATCATCTAGTTATATTGAATAACCAACATGAATTTGAATGCCATCTGTGACAATTGGTTATACCAACTAATATCTTTAGTCGACTAGTTGTAATAAACTTCCAAACAATAAGCTATCCATCTCACAACACTATCCAATTGTACCATTCAATAGCACCATCTAATTGCACCATTCAATTACACCATTCAATTGTAAGATCCAAATGCACTATTTTATTATGTTATTCAGTAGTGTTTTCTCAGTGTAACTAAATAATTGTATAAAAAAATGAAAAAACAAAATGTTTGCCTCTCTTCTTGGTGGATTCACCACCACACATATCCAATTTTCCATGCATGTAAAATAGTTTTATATAGATTTGTCAATGAAATCCAAGGGGTTTTTTTATAATGGCCCTTAAAATTTATCATGGCCCATGTCTCTTATATTGTGGCCCCTTAGCCTAATTTACATGCCTTATGTGTGTTGTATGTATGCTTTCTTGTATGTGTCATGTCCATGACACTTGTTTCTTTCTTATTACACACTCCATGAGGGACCTCGCACATCTCCCCTTCCTACTTAGGTGTTGTGATGGATATATCCTATGCCCCATCTCCCTAGGTAGTTATTAAATTGTTACTTAGATTTGTTGTTCATATACATTTTTATATCTATCTTAATAGCCTTGTGAATGTTATATCCAACATACATCATACACTAAAAATTTATGCTCATATTATCTTACATTATGATATTATATATGCACATTATATTAGTTTATTACACAAATATCATATATGCTCCATCTAATACATATTTTATAGAGCTTCTTATTTTAAGATCAATTTTTACACAAGTTCAACAACTCCCCTTAAAAGAGTGGGCATTCGCAGGGGTTTGTAACAAAGATTAGGTTATTCAAATACACTCAGAGTATAATTTTTAGCACACAAACACATAATACAAATCAATTTTAGGAAAACATGGTGGGAAAAAATGACATAGAGACTAGTTTCAAGAATACAAAAATCAAATAATTGGACATTAGTGCCCAACTTGGGACACTAGTTCCACAAGTGCTACTATCTAAGATACGGCATTACTATCTAATAGCCTTAGTTTCAAAAAATTATAGATTGGCTAGAAAAGTATAATTTAGGTTTACATAAGCTCTGTTATAGATTGCCAATTTTGGCTTCGTTTAGCTCAGATTCATACCAGTTTGCTTAGATTGGAAGCATCATGTATGGCATGATCATTCCCATTTTAATTTCAAATACTTAGATATAGATTATTATAACTCAATTCAAAATATGTATACTTAGATATCAAATTTGGAGGCATGCATATGGCACATTATTTTTGTATGTTCACTTATACATTGGTTGATCAGATAGAATGACAATCTCCATGCCATTCTCTATGTTTTACACACCAAACACCATGTTTCAATTTACACACTAGATTGATGCCTTAATCCATATGTAGTCATTGGCATTTTTGAGTGGCATAGAGCTGCCTAATATTTTTGAGTGGCCCAGAGCCATTTTACATTCTAGAGATCATAAGTGGTGCAAAGCCAACATATATAGTTCTAATTATAGTTACACATCTTTAGGTACATCATACATTTTTAGTTTTAGATGCATCTGCTAAACATGGGTAGGCAATGATGGAGTCATAGTCTACTTGAGTTCTTGAGACACCTACATGAAAGGTTTGGACACACCATTTGTCCAATCCAAGTTATTCACATGTCACGATCCACCAAGAAGGGGTGGGTAATGATGGATTCAAAACTAGATTGAGTTCTTGATCCATCCACACATGGGTATTGATAAAGACATCAGATCAATCCAAGTTATTCACTGATTGATCATTATCTACACTCACACACAAGTTATCACTAGGTTTATGCATTGGTTCACATACCCAGTGAGGTGTATTTGTTCCTTTACTCTCTCATATCTTTACATAGTTTTGTCTTTGCTTTTGATATTTATTAAGGATTGATCTATGCATGTTTCATTTGTAGGATATGCAATAGATCATGCTTCACATCTTTATATCCAGATTCATGGGCTTTACCTCTTAAGTAAGTTCATGTACACTTATTTTTCCTTTATCTTAGTCATTGAACTTTGATGCATTTCTAGAATAAGGAGGGAAAAGGGGGAAAATTTAATCATCTAAAATTGACACTTGAGTCTTAAGAGTGTTACTTGAGACTACCCATCGTTAGCTTAGCCCTAGACATATCTTAATGCCTATTTAGACACTTATCCAGCCTTCGTACGAGCCACATGCATCCCTAAAATAGTCCCAGACACTCACTTTAACATTTTGGCCCCTAGTGCCTTAGATTCTACTACCTAGACACTAGTACCATAATTTGGATAGTAGTACGATAATTTGGATAGTAGTACCATAATTTGGATAGTAGCACCCCATGGCACTAGTGTCCTAGTTTGGGTGTTATTATCATTTTCCTTGCTTTTGTCTCCAGCGTATATATTTTCAAAATGGAAACCACTTAGAGTCATCCTAGACCTTTGGTAAGACCTATAGAAGCATTAAAATAATATATATACATGAATTTTAGCCCTTTACCACTATATGTAAATTACAAAAATAAACTCAGAATAAGTTATGCATAATCAAGGTTATCAATCCCTATTCTACCCTAATTTTGCATATAGCCATTTATAGCATTCTTAAGCTTAGATTACTCAAAATTTTAGTCTAAAAAACATTCAAAGCACTCAAACCAAAATTTATACTAGTTTCACTTGCACTTGCACCAGCACTTAGGTGGGGGGAACTACATCGAGACTAATCCCTCTTCAAAATATTGGTATGTAGGTAACTCTCATCACAATGGGGTGTTGAAGATGTCCATCCTACCCTAATACCAACACACTTTGTTGCTTATGTCAACTAGATTCTCTATCAACATTGAGGTTTAGGGTTTTGCATATAAAATCAAACAAAATAGAACACCTACAGGGAATCAAAACTCATGTGCATAAGAATAGTCTTGGTAGACCCAGACATAGGTACACTTAGAAGCTTAAGATAATTCTGCATAGAATATAATAGTGCTAAAATAGGGACACTAGAGCCATATGACACTAATGTTGAAGTAGAGTGCTACTATCTAGGAAGGGTTTTGACACCCAGATCCTGTTCGTGACACATGTAATAACTCTTGTCCTAGTTTGCAATCTCTAGATCTCCCATCTAAGTTAATTTCTACCTAAGTACTTGTTTGCATTATTTATTATTATTTTTAAAAAGATTAAACTAATTCAATTCTATTACAAATTAGTGGTTGTATTTATTGCATATTTCTACCCTAGATTTACTATACTCAGACCCTTTAGCAACCTAAGGCTTAAACTCCATAACCCTAAAAATTTAAATCACATATGATCTTATCTTAATTTAAAAAATAACCCATAGTTTGAGAGAGCATTTGAAGGTATTAGAGCTCTTTTGTCAAGGGTGGGAATGCAAGTGAACACTAACAAAATAAAAGTCATGATATTTTCTCTACAAATAAAAAGTAAACAAATTGAGTTTGTTTTCAAAGGAAGTCCACTATAAATATTGAAATAATACAAATATCTTGGGCTTGACTTCCACAACAAGCTTAATTGGGAGATCTACATGACAAAAATAATACAAGGAGGTTGGAAGGATTTATATTCACTGTAAAATAGGTGTAGGAATGTAGAATTATGGGATTTGAAAACCAAGAGAACCTTATTCGACCTACTCATCACACTAGTGGTCTTATATATATGTGAATTTTGATAAAGCAATGTGTCTAATCTAAAATGGAAACAAATAGAGAGAATCTAAAAACATTTAATCACAAGCAACCTAAAATTCAAAATTTCAATTCCATATGAAATTCTATTAGCCGAAACATGTACATTTATATTGGAAGCATCAACAATGACTCAAACACTAAGTTACCAAAAAAAAGATGTAAAATATAGAGAACCACTGATGCCCCAAAATGGTAATTGAATAAGAGTTAAACATAAGGAAGAACACGTGGATGAAACAAAATAATAAATGGATGAGTAAATGGGACATCAGCATGCAAGAATGTCCAAACACCAAAGATAAAATAAATAAATATGTTATAGATAAATTCAGGGTAGTCATGTGGATAAAACAACTAGGACAAAAGAAAGCATACTACATGAAAGATTTTAATCCCACATGGGAGCATGAGGAAAAAACATACATAGGGGCAAAAATCAAATGGAAAGGAAAAATGTTAATTGCACAGTTGATGACTAGCTCACATCATCTTAGGTGTGAAATAGGTAGGTGGGAAGTAGCCAAGGAAGTATGGGAAACAAGAATATGTCTATTTTGTGACAAGGGGATAGTAGAGATAGAATGACACTTTATTATGGAATGTGTAGCCTATAATGATATCTGCACCAAGTATAAAGATAACTTAAGGGTCGACAACTTCACTGACTTGTTTATAGAGGAAAGGTAGATAGTAAAAAAATTTCTCTAATCAAGATTCATATTACAAGAGTTAGAATAAAAAAGGGGTCTAAATTTTTGCATGATCAGAAAGACAACTCTCATGTCATGGAGTTATGTTAACATAGGGATATTTAGTTGCATCCCTTGGTCCCATAAATTACTCAGTCTTGTGGATGTTATTAAAATCTTTCATTTCATTTCAATGATGATGTTCTCTCTATTCATCTGACCCTATTTTAATAACGTCAGATTCAAAATTTTCCCTTGTTCTAATAGCAAGAGATTCAAATTTTATTTTAAGAGATGATGTATCCTCACTATTGGATTATTTCCATTATCAATGGTTGCAAACTATTTGCCTTCCCACTCATATAAATCAGAAACCCACTAAAATGTATACCAAAAAAAAAAAAAAAAATTGTAACAAATACAAAATCCCCACCTATTTAGTGGAAATGGCAAGTCAACCATTAAAGTAATGTATAAATCAAAACAAATTTACATGGTTCAAAATCGACCCTTATAATATTCAAAGATGTTTAAAGGAAGAAATACATATTCCTAATATTAAATTTGGTGGTCGATCTTGCCTTCCATGTAAAATATTTATCACTTTTATTCATACAAAATTTCCCTTCAAAAACTTATACAATTCATCATAGGAAACATATATTATTCATCATAGGAAACATATACTAGTAGTTGCCCCAAAGGTGCAAGTTATGTCAGAATATAGATAGTATTTTGTTTTTGTCAAGATGGGTTTTGTAAAGCAAGGGAGTGTCAATCGGTATAATCTCTAACCCCATCCTAAAATATGTGTACGAAGGTTTAAGCAACAATACTTATATATTTTTGGTGGAGATGATAGTGGAAAGTGAGGTTGTGTATTTCTTCATACGATGTGGCAATGTATTGTATAGGGAGGAGACATTCCCTTTCACCGTAAACTTGAGCAATGGCAAAGTAGTGGGGAAGGACAAAGCCATACAAAATATACAAGTGGTGAAATATTTTAATGTGAGCTAAGTGATGATGATGAGGGGCAATGACAGGGTATTTCAGAATATATCATACACCAGAGGGCCCATATCATACACCAGACCCATATTTAACGTAGCTAGTGGATTTACATGCCCTACACCCTTTGCATAGTGGTCTTAAACTTACAAGGTGTTGGCATCTTTGATTGGCCATTTTCTATTGTCAAGGGTGGATGAAGACATCATAAAACTCGATTTGATTGCGGTAGGGCTCCATATCCGATGTGTGGCTCAAATCATCACTCTAATGTCACTAACGCAAGGATAAGACATTAAGGTTCTAGAGTTTATATCTATATATACTAATTATATATAATATATTATATAGATAATTATATTATATATTTATAAGTATACATATTATTAAATGTTGTTGTAATATATAAATTATTATTACTATACATTAACAATATATATGTTACTATTCTATATAATAGTATATATGAATAATAATATATAAAAAAAATATTATTGTTATTAAAATATTTATATATAAATATATATGTTATGTTTTTATTAGTCCCTGCCCTACAGGGAACTATAAGAATCGATTGAAACAATAATTCTTAATCAACTAACCATAAAATGCAAGAATTTTTCAATTTCTAAAGTTGTTATTCAATTTTTACAATTTTTTAACCTTAAAAAAAATTATCAAAAATAATTATCTCTCATTTTATTAGTTACATGGTAATTTTTACATGTTCTCATAATACAATTTTTAAAAAAAATGAAAACAAAATTTTTGAAAAAAACATTTGTCCATGCAGTTATAAATAAATGTCAATTAAGGACATGTGTACATCATATTCTAAAGAAAAGGTAGTTATTTAAAATATAAAATAGAATTATTGCTATCTTCATGCCAACTACAGTTGAAATCGGTACCATATTAGGTGATGGATTACATGATTGTGAGAGAGAGTCAAAATATTTTAAAAAAAGTCGAATAGACAGATAGGAAAGAGTGGACATGTTGTTATTGATGGTAAGATAAGTCTCCACTAAGAAAGGCATTTTTCACTTTCCAATTTGGATTCACAAGTGGTAGTTAACCTCCACTTCGGGAATTTAAAGCCAATCAACAAACTCCAACAGCCATGTGGTGCACATTTGTGAATATTTATCAAATAGTTGAATCCTAAACTGTAAAAAATTAGACATCAAAACTACAAAGCAAATACAAGCAATCTGAAATAATATTCAAGTCTGCAAACAAAACATTAGCATTTTAAGCTCTTATTTGTTGCATTCCATCAAATTTGAAGGTAGCCATTTTTGTCCCTTTTATTTCCTTTTAAAATGCTATGCAAAATTTTGCTTACTAGCTTGTACACTATTTTTTTTCTCCATTTAATGCTTCTTACCATTTGAGTAAATGTTTTTTATTTTTTTATAACCCAATGTCTAGAAGTTTATTCAGCTAAAAACCCTACCTTCGTGAAGAGTTATTTTTTTGCGGCCATAAACTGAAAAGGGATGAAACCTCGCTTGAAGGAAGGTAGTTGAAGCTAATATCCTCCTTACCAAAATTGAATACTAGTTCTATCATGGCAGTCCTGAGTGGGAATGAATCAGATGTGGGTGCATTTTTGGATGAGGAGACTGCCTCAGAAAATGATTGGTCCCATTTTTTGTTTTTAATTGAAATAAACTATTCATAATTTTTCCCCTATCACCTGCACATCATTAAACCCATGGATATGGGTTCTTCTAAATTTTTGTTGAATTATGTTTTTTGCTATTCACTGTAGTATTCTTGTCGACTTCTTTCATGTGTTCTAAATTTAGGGTAGAAACCTGCATAGCACCATCCTTGAGAACGCCTTGCGTGGCTTTACCTTTCTATTCGGTCAAATCCCTCTCACTAGTTTTAATGAGGAGTGATGTATGTAAAAATTATAAATTTTGCATTGAGCACAAGAACATTTATTGCAAAAGTGGATTTAAAACCATTGTATTCATTGTATAGATGCGCTAATATAAAATGCTATAAGTTATATATTAAATTTCAGCCAAATAATTATAAAAAATAAAACTATAAGAAGTCTATTGTCTATTTTTAAATAGAAAATAAGTTTTAATACATGTTTCAAAAATAGATGATAATCTAATTTGTAATAAGAATGGAAAAAAATGAAGAATAATATTAAATTAAAAAAACTAACTAACAACACTTGTGTCTTTTTGATATGAAAAAATTGGATTTTGAAAGGCTCCATAACCTTGTACAAAGAATAAAAATATAATAAATTGAAAGCACACAAACAATACCTCTACTAGTGACTCATGGATCAAACTTTAAAACCTTCTACTAATGAACTATACAAAAAACTAGAAAATAAAATCCAAAAAAATAATAATGAATAATAAGCTAAAAATACTCCTACTTTATACTAACTGCCCATCAGAATTGAAATTACCTTTGTCGACCCTACATGTCAGATTTGCTTTGAACTAATGTCTTTGTTAAGTATTCCTTTATTATTCTTACACACTAAAGACTGCCACTGCTCAGGAATCTATGCATGTAAAGTATCTAATTTTATCCAGAGATTATAATACCAGAAAAAGAATCCCTTAGATAATAACTATTCCTCACCCTCGAACACTTCTTTAAGTATATTCACCAAAAAAATATAGTTAGAGTTGAACTGGCCAGGAGAAGGGGCTTTAAATATGATCCCCTAATTATTTGGTGGTCACAACTTTGGATAATGTTTGTGTTATTTTTTGAAGCTGAAGACCAATCTTCCCTATTTCGTGAGGTAGAGCACTGCCTAAATCTCCTCTACAGAAGGCACTTTGGTTAATGAGTTTCTCAAAGTCTTCTTTGAAGAAGCATTGACTTAGCTTTCACTGCCAAATCTGAATAGTAATACTTGTTGATAATACGACACTAGCCACACTAGTATGCTTTGAACTAAATCATCTTTGTCTCTAGGTTGTATTTATCCCTCTAATGTGTCCAATAGTCTAAAGCTTTTTGATAGATCCTAGCTATTTATAATCTAGTGGGTCCTTTTATCTAGTTTGGCATGAAACTTTTTGTAAAATTTAGATTTGATTTCATTATATACATGAACAAAATCATATTTTGTATGAAACTTAAATGTGAAATTAAATTAACAGTGTTTCATATTTTAATGTAAAATACTGCATAAATTAAACCCCAAGTTTGTTAAATACATTTTTTTGTAATGAAGTTCCAACTTTCACTACGAAATCTGAATAGTAATACTTGTTGATAATACCATACTAGTATGCTTTGAAATAAATTATCTCCATATTTGGGTTGCATTTATCCCTCTAATGTGTCCAACAGTCTAAATATTTTTTATAGATCCTAGCTATTTATAATCTAGTGGGTCCTTTTATCTAGTCTGGAATGAATTTTTTTTTGTAAAATTTAGATTTGATTCATTATATACATGAATAGAATAATATTTTATATGCAAAGTAAATGTGAAATGAAATTAACAGTGTTTCATATACGTGGTTTGGCTAAAAACAAAGTGATGTTGTGTGTTTAGTTAACAATGGTGTTAAAATTATATAATTTTAGTATGTTTGTTTGTTGATTATTAGTTTCAATGAGTAGACGAGCTTTGTCAATTTTAATGACATTTGATAACCATAAAATATTCAATGATTAAATTTGAAGGGCCTCTCTTAACTCCTTACTTTCTTCATTGTAGGGATCTATAATGCTACATTGTAATTGATATTGAATTAGTACATTACAACATAAAAGGTATTTATATAATTAAAAAATCACTATTTTTTTTACATTAACAATGTCAATGTGTTCAAATATGAAAAAATGTAAATTAAACAATAATGAAAAATTGATTGAACCAATAACTATAGAGGAATATGAAGAAACGACACAACCAAATTACAATAACATTGACGATGCTTTAACAAAACACCATCTTTTTTTAGGACAATCATTCAACTACAATGTTGGATATTGCTTCTTTGACACATTTCATGTGCTATTACATTTTCAATACACATCTATAGAAATAAGAAATGGCATTATTGACGACTTCTTAAATTGCCTGCATATAGGGGATCCAAATGCACTTAATTCATATGAATTAGAATTAGACTAAGATGAGCTACACAAACTACATGGAATAAATGATGTTAAAACATATTTTTGTAGGATGAGATTATCTACCTCGCATACCACAGAAACAAATGAAACTGGATTATGGGGTGATAGCTTTTGTATACATTGGCTTTCTAGATGGCTAAATATACAAATATGCATATGGTCATTCATAAGGAATTATAATTATCTTCAATTCAACAAACAATGTCAAAAACTTCCATACTCAAGCTTGTTCTATGACACAAATCCTATTTGTGGTCATTATGAACCACTATATTGCAAGAAAAATAGTCAGCATATCATCCCACTAACACATATTCAACTATCAACTACATGCATTGATCTTGAATCACATTGGAAAAATATTTCACAACAAATGCAAATTTATGGCCTCTCTAGGCTAAATGTAAACACATCTAAATGTGGTGAAAGCTAATTCAATTCTATTTATCAATTAACAAATTTTGAGTTTGGCATACAATGTATATGTCATTATCTTGCACAATCATTTTACATTACAATACTATGTGTAAATAGCAAAGCACTTCATGATGTGAAAATCAAGCTTGGAGATAATTTAATACAAAATATAAGTAAAGCTGAAAATTGGCAAGCATATATTGTCAACTTGGGCATGTCATTCAAACAAGGTGAAATTGAAGGAGGCAACTTTTGATTAGAATGGATATCTATATTATTAAATGTAAAAATTCAATTATGGTCAACAACTACAAAGTCCAAATATGGTTAGCAACTACAAAGTCTATTCAAAAGATATATTGTAGTTGTTTACAACCAATGACTTTTAACATAATTTTTTTTGAAACAAACACATTTCATATACATGATGAGCCATTCACAACAAAATATGAACGTCAAAGTATTGTAATTACATATGACGAAACAAACCTTATCTTTAATGGAAGACCAAAAACATGCCTTAGCACTTACAAACATATTGCATAGATTTGTACAAATAATGACAAAAAAGACAATGAATGCATGCATTCTACAACAGTGAAAAAATACTTAAAAGACATTGAAGAACTCTAAGTTATTCATGCATAGTTTGTGTGCAATTACACTTTAAGCATAACATGCCAAATTTTAAGCAATCAAAAAAAGACACATCTAAAATTGACAAAAAATAATTCAATATTTCAAAAAAAATATGCATCAAATGTAATAAAGCATTACAAAATGGATTGCTTCCAAAATTTGCAACACCTTATTACATTAAGCTAAACACACCTTTGACATATGTACAAATGCTCACAAACCTAGAAGAACATTTCATCTCACTAAGAATTGCATTTGCACAAATTAAAGAATTGGGATATAAAAAGCCACAGATTGGCTTAACTGGGACAATTATCAATGTGCCATCCAACATTGACATAATTTAAAACGTACTGATATGATCATTGGATGAAAAAACAACAATAGTTATTCAACTAAAAATAAAATTAGAATACAAAAATGCATATCAAGAAGGGAGAGTGCATGGAAACATTGTCATGCATGCTCTAAAATAATTATGTAAGAAGAAATTGTACCAATCATAAAATGTTAGAATAACAAAACATTGGAAACAATTCCTTAATGCTAATGACAAATTAAGTACACAAAATAGTGAAACAAGTGACAATAATGAATCAACTAGTGAAAATGAAGATGAAATTCCCAATGAGACCTGGTGCATGGATTCACTAAATCTACATGTATTTGTGACTTTCAAGATAAAATAATCCCAGTTACACTAGCTAAAAGATAATAACCACTTGGAATATTTAAAGATAAGTTTACTAAAGAGATGAATTTCCCAACACTCTTCAATGGTGATCCTCATAATGATGACATAATGAAA
Source organism: Torreya grandis (assembly GCA_037957365.1). Classification (NCBI taxonomy): domain Eukaryota; kingdom Viridiplantae; phylum Streptophyta; class Pinopsida; order Cupressales; family Taxaceae; genus Torreya; species Torreya grandis. The sequence continues at coordinate 3,748,849 of JARHVA010000473.1, forward strand.
CAACTCTCATATATGAAAATTGCACAATGGGAGTTACAACATACAAATCATGCCTTTGCATATCACATTACAAACTTATTTTTCAAAGCTATGAAAATTATTATAGAATAAGTAGCTACAACAATCTAGATAGGATTAGAAAAGGACAACTAAAAGGTAGAAAACTAGTAGAAAGAGATGTCAAATACAAACCAAATTTAGATAAATTGCTTAAATTTGACATTGGATATGTCAATTTCAACAAAATATGAATATCCCCAGATTATTTACAACATCTAAGAAAAAACATATTTGCAATGATATGTCAACTGGGGCCACCAACATTCTTTGTTACATCCTCAATTGTTGAACACATTTGGGAGGCACTAACAACTGCATTATCAAAATTGTACAATAAACACCAAAAAAAAAAAAAATGAAGGAAACTAATCATTTTCATACAATCACCAATAGTTACTTGGTGAAGAAAGACCCAGTCACATTTACACGATACTATAAACATAAGGTGAATGCAATGTTAAAAATGATATACAAAGATGAGTCTTTTTTTGGACCAATTCAAGATCACTTCTAAACTACTGAATTCCAAAGTTGAGGGAACCAACACACACATTTCATGTTATGGGTAAAATCAGCACCAATATATGGAAAAAACACAAATGAGGATATTGCAAATTTTGTGGATAAATATATAACTTGTGATATAGACATAATCCAAACATATCTAAACTACATGAACATCACCATACAAAGAGCTATAAAAAAAAATTAAAAAACATTGTAGGCACAATTTCCCATTCCCTCCAATGAAAAGAATAATTATTTTCAAACCATCTGACAAAAATAATGATCAAACAGTAACTAATTCAAAACATATTTCTTCTAATTTACAATGCAAACACTTTGAATCCTCTATTACATTTGACATGTTTTTTATGGAATTGAACATCACTGAAAGTGAATACATAGAAGCAATTACATGCATGCTTACACAACCAACAATTTTTTGAAAAAAATCCATCACAAGTATGTATAAATAGATTTTTTTTTAAATGCCTAAACTATGGCAAGCAAATATAGATGTCTGATTCGTATTAAATGTTTATGTTGCAAGTTCTTATTACACTTCATACATGACAAATCTTGATAGAACAATGACAAGAGAATTTAAAAGAATACATAAATAACATCAAGCAACAAACATAGATGTTATTCAAATGATATATATCCTAGGAAACACATTACTCAATAGACAACAAATGTCAGCTCAACAAGTTGTCCATATAGTTCTTTCATTTCCATTGAATAGTTGCTCAAGAAAATGCATATTCATAAACACAAGCCCTTCAAAAGAATGCACATTTATTCTAAAACCTCAATCACTATTGAGCCATGAAGATGATGAATCATAAGATGTCATGTGTAAATCTATAATAGACTATTATTTTCAACGCCTCCAACAGCAGAGAGATATTTGCCTTGCAGAATTAGTTTCAAAATACCAAAAAATGGAAAAAAAACTTGTAAAAAAAGCAAATCCCTGTGTTATTTGATTTGTCAAATACAATAAAAATATTGACATTGAAAACTATTGTAGAGAAAGGCTATTATTATACATTCCTTTTATAGAATATGAAAATACTCTAAAATATGATTTCCCAACTTGGTACCATGCATATACTTTCCATGAAACAAAAATACAATAAAAATAAGCTAAATTCACATATGAAATTAACTCTACTTGGGGTGACATAGATGAGCTTGTTGACAAAGATGAATTAGACAATAACACAATTGAAAAAATGAACTCAAACATAGAAAACAATAGTATTGCAGATGAACATTATCATCACAAATCTGATTTACAATTCCTAGAAGAATTAACAAGAAATAAAACAAATGTAAAACATTTTGAAATAGGAAATCATCTATTTATTTCTGACAATTTAAACTACTACAAACTTAGAATAACACTGAACAAATAACAACAAGCAATTGTGAAAGATATATCAATGAAAAATGAGTGAACCCAACTGAACAACTACACATATTCGTAATAGGAAATGATGGCATGGGCAAAACATTTACTGTTAAAGTCATATATGAAACACTAGTTTGTCAGTATAACAATTTTATTGATAGCGACCCTCTTAAGCCAAAAGGACTAATACTAGCTTACACAGGGAAAGCAAAATACAATGTTGGAGGAGTAATACTGCACTTTGCATTTTTGCTACCTTTTAATAAGTCTGAACTTATTCCACTTAGTTCTGAAAAACTTGATGCAATGTCAAAGCACTATGAACAACTACAAGTACTTATCATAGATGAAATATCATTAGTAGGTGCTCATTTCTTATATTCAATAGATAAGAAACTATGAAATATAATGAATTTTACTACAAAATACTTTGGAAATGTAGACATGATTCTTTGTGGAGACTTTTACCAAGCTCAACCTATGAATGACTATCTAATTTTTGAACATCCTAAAATAAATGATGAATTGAATCCATATGAATTTTGGAAAAATAATGTAAAAGTCTACGAATTACAAATGATAATGCGTCAACAAAATGAAAAAAATATAGCAATTCTTAACTGTTTACGTACATGATCTCAAATAAATGTTGATATAAGTTACATTAATGAAAATTATTTACAACCTACACCTAAGGATCCAACATTCCCATACCTCTTTTATAGAAATGATGATGTTCACAAACACAATGCTAAGATGTTGTCATTGATCCCTGTAAATATAATTGTCATACATGCAATTGATGAACAATAAGATCTACATGACACAACACATGTTGCTCATCATTCATCATCCCTACCTCTTATAATTGAGTTGAAGCCCGAAATGCTAATAGAAATCTATATAGGAAATTATGACATACAAGATGGATTAGTTAATGGTTCAAATGGAATATTCAAAACACACACAATTGCAAGTGATATAGACATAGTCTGGATCAAATTCAATGATCCATGTATTGGACACAACAAATCAAAAAAACTAGCTCATTTATACAATAACTCAATTGAGCATGATTGGATACCAATAATACATGTTGCTAAGCCTCTACATTATACATATAAAAATCGGTCTCAAATAATTCAAAAACATTTCCAATACAAATTGCATGTGCAAGAATAATACACAGATCACAAGGCCTCATAATGGATGGTGGTGCACTTGACCCTTTTGGTGTAACATGCCATGGCTTAGCATGTACAACACTTTCACAAGTATGAAATATTGAGACGCTTTACTTACTTTCTCCATTATCAATGAAGAATTTCAATGTGAAAAACAAGATTTCAATAGAAATGTTGCACCTATGAACATATGTCAAATGGAAACTAGAAAACAATCCAATTAACATATTTAAAAGATACTATACTCTTATCTCATCATTGAATAGAAGAAGCCTACAGGCACACATTGAGAATGTAATCAATGATTACGATCTAATGCATTATGATGTATTGTGTTTCCAAGAGATGCATATAATATGTATTGAAATGAATAATATATTTAAAAAGTTTAATTGCATAACAATGGCTCATGTTCATGAAATTGCAATCTGAATTAACAAACATATTGTTATTTTCAAAACAATACAAGATAAACAATGTAGAGGCCATACTAGCGATCATAAGCAAATAAAGCCAAGAAATGTCAATTATCAATTTATATGCATCTCCAAATGCTAATATCTCAAACATTGTATCCGTAATTGGAAATGCATTCACTGATATAAACAAAAACACAAAGACATATATAGTAGGAGACTTCAACATTGACATCAACAAGAAACACAAGAATGCAAAAATATTAAAACACTATATGGAAACCCAAAGTATGCATCAATTAATTGAAAAACAAGAAACAATGTCAACAACTATTATTGACCACATATGGTCAAACATACAAGATGAAAAATATTATATTTACAAAATAGATTGTTATTGGAGTGACCATGATACTATTTGCCTAGCCATATACATTAAATATGCACATGAATAATAAAAAAACATCAATTTTGAATATTATTATATTTTAAAATCAATTGTCTAAGACAATACAATACAACATTTCCCAATAGAAATGTCCTAGAAGGTGCATAAATATAAAAATGAAATTCTCTTTCTATGCAAATTATTTAATTATTTTTTGAATTAAAATATTTTTACATATAGGTGCACATTTTATTATATTCAATCTCATTCTAAATTTATTACATCATCACAGGCAGCATGAAAAGATCAATAGAAAGTATACAAGATAGCAAACCATTGGAGACTGAATCAAAACAATATGTACAAACAATCTCATAGTTTATTATACTTATCATTACTTCACACCTATTTACATTTTTCTCTTAATTTTGTATAGTAACAGAACAACCTAGTATGGCCTCATAACAATTGATGACCTTTGCAATCACAAAGTTGGCCATATATTCAAAGCAAAGTCATTGTTTACAAAGCTATGCTATAAAAAGAGAAAAACAAATAGTTGTTATGTGCTGACTTGACAGATGAAAAAGGAGAAATGACAGTCACTCTCAATGTACCTAGCAACCTGATCAAAATACATGAACACAAAATTGTTCTAGAGAAAGCAATATGAATAACAGAGTTTTGAATTGCACCCAAAACTAGTTACGATCATGGAGTTTGTGACTTCATATTATTGCTCACTCAATCCACCACAATTGAGACTATACCTCATGTTTGCACAAATTATAAATTCATACCAAACTCTACAATTAGACATTTGTTGACAAGCATTGATGCATATGCAACTAGTACAATTGCTACAATTGTAACCTCTACAAAAAAAATGGCCTCCAGCTAATATTGAAAATTAAAGATGGAAATTCAGAAGATGATACAACACAGATAAGCAAAAAACCTCTCACATACTCTGGAATTTGAATCATACTTTACATATGAAGAAAAATAACTACTTTGTCTTTAATTGTGCAGCTCTATCTATTTGGAACATTCGAGCCATTGTTTGCCACCATTCAACAAAAATTATAGAATAAACAATTCCCAATGTATCTCTTCAAAATTTTGGTGAAATGAAATAGCCTTGAAAGAGCATTCAAAACCACTCAAGCAACATTTATTACTCTGTTGCATAATAAGAAATCATTAGAAGACTTAAACACATTGTCAAATACAAAAATTGAGGTATGTTAATGCACTTGCTTTCTCTCATTTTTATCACTACAATGTTAAAATAAAAATAAAAATTATGTTCTTTATTTTCCATGCAATCACATTTTTACAAGTAAAATACAAACATGTTATTAGTGGACTCTTCACGGTTTATAACACAATTGAAAAAAATGTGCTCATCCTATCATTGAAACATAGTGCCTGTTGTGTTTGCATCACATTAATCTCTCTTTCAAAATTGTGTCTGTATTATTATAGGTAGAAGTAACACTATCAATTGCAAATGTATATTCTATGCCTTTTCAACTCATTTGCAATAAATGTAGCAACCCAATTGAAACCCTTCAACTATCACATTCTGCAACTCCATATTGTGCATCATGTCAAGAAGAAAGTTCATATGCATACACCCATCATGTAATTTATAATCTAAAAACTACAAAAAATAGCAATTTACAATACTTCCTTTTAGGACAGCTGCTGAAAATACTATACCTCGATTAACAGAGGTTTCACACATAGACTACATAAACAAAAAAGCCGATACCATCTTCATGCTTTGAGAATTCTCTATTCAAGGCAAATTTGTACTCAATCAACACAAAGGCATTATAAACTTTGACATTACAAACTATTAAAGGTATGTCAAAACATCACTTACTCTAAACAAACCCACTAGTCTATTTATTTAATATTCCAAATTATATACATATGTGTGTGTGTGTGTGTGTGTGTGTGTGTGTAAAGGATTTAAGAACACCCTACAAAATGCAACAAATTTTGAGTATTAGTGTAATGCAAACATATATATATATATATATATATATATATATATATATATATATATATATATATATATATATATATATATATATATATATATATATATGTTTGCATTACACTAATACTCAAAATTTGTTTCATTTTGTAGGGTGTTCTTAAATCCTTTATATTGTTTTACAATGTGTAAACATACAATATACATTTCCACTTATTAGGCTTTGTCGATGTTGGTATTTAGTCACAAATAAGCTACCAACAAGTTGAGAATTCAATTTGTGTAAAATTAAAACATGCTAAATATTGTTTTGTTTTAAGAATTTTTGTATACAAATATGCTCAAGGACAAATTTGTAAATTATATGTACTAAACTAATTAATATATACATATATATACTAGTTTTTTATGCCAATTTTTTTTTTAATTGTAGCATAGTAAATTTTGTTTATTCAATTATATATGATTTTATTTCTATTATGTCAAGATAAATAAAATTTTTTCCAGATTATTAATTGTTTGTCGAATATGTTTAGATTCAACAAACTCTCTAAATGTTCTTTTGTTGAATATGTTTTTTCACCCAACTCTACTATTAGATTTCAAAATTAACATGCCAGAGGAATGTAATGCAACACAATAGCTTCAATACAATTCTCCCAATAGACCTAAACAGAGAGTTGGTAGACATGACAGAGGAGCTAGGGAAAACATTGTCAACTATTTAATCATAAGGAGCTTTCAAATAAATCTGCTCATGTTAGGTATTTTCTGTATTTTATTAAAATGAAATTTCCTATTTTCCTTGACAAGTTATGATTATTTGTGGGAACACATGTTTGAATTATCATATCTATAATCTTTAAAAAACACACAATTACAAAATATAAAAAACAAACACAAAGTATTTGTTGACACATGTTAGGAGTAAAGGTTTGACTTAATGGATGAATGAGCTTTTTGTTGTTTTAAGTGGGAGGGGTGTTTATATAGACTCATTTCAGAATTTGTATTTGTTTCAAAATTTCATTTTTAGTCTTTTCCCAGAAGTATCCTACTACTACGCAATGTTGACGTTGGTATTTGTTATGTTTGCCTAATAAGAAGCCTTGAGCATAAATCTAAAACACAATACCCCTTTTTCAATAGGTTATCTGTAAGTTTAAGACTGGGACCATTTCTTGCACCCCCAAGGAAAAACGGAGTCCACAAACAAATTATCCTCCAGCACACTAAATGATATAAACATTTTTGCCAGTAAGAGCAAAGGTTTTGCTAGTAAGAGCCAAAGGTTTTGCCAGTTTACTCCCAATTCAAAATTGCCAAGCTTAAAATATCATTCATGATTCATAATATGCTTTTCTCTACAAATATTATTATCTCAGTGATGCTCTGTTATGTGATTATTTGATGTTTTAAGGTAATTTCCCTTTGGGGGCCTACATTATCTTTGTTTCGGTTTCTCTATTTGTGACTATTTTGTAGTATTGGCATCCCTTAATATAAAAAATGTTATGATATTTACCAGCACTATTTTTCAGGAGAACATTGAGTATGAAATATACAAACTTGAGATGTTTAGATTCTCTACCATGTGATGCAGCATGAACTAGATAAAGAAAATGCATCCACAACATAGGGTATATTTGTCTACTCTCACATTGACAAGCTTAAAAATAAATAAATCGTATGAAGAATTTGACTAAATACAAAGTAGTGATAATGACACTTTTCAAATCAGAATGAGGCACTTAAATTTGTACAAACCATTCCAATGAGGCTGGCCAAAAAAACATTATAATTTGAAAAACTTGTCATCAGCAAATCTGCAACCGTATCAATGTTCAAATTCTCTGAACATTTAGTGCATTTAGTCCAACAACATAAACCAACCCTCTATTTCGTATCAGTGACACAATTTTTATTCTAATAACACATCCACAAAAATTCAACCACCAAGATATCAAAACACTAGAAGCACGTAAGTTGATGAACAGAGGTGTTTGATAGGATTCACAACACTAGAAAATAACAAACATACAAAGTAGATTCCCCTTCAATTGAGACAAAAACAGGAAAATAGTCTTGGTCATTTATGACTGTACAAGTAGATCTCCCACAACTTGAGCTATGCCATTGCATCGTTTGCCCATTCTTTTTTAAGACACAGATTTAACACTCTTTCTCTTTGAACTTGTAATAGAGGGTGTCATTGTCTTGGGTCGGTCTTGTCCCCAATTTTTGGTTCCCTTTCCTATTGGTTTCTAATGAGTCACCAACCAACTAGTTTCTAATGAGTCCCCAACCAACTGACTAGATATTACAGATTTAGACTTGATTCCATTAGCACCTGCACCATTGCACAGCGCTTCCATGTCATTTCCTCCAATCATTTTTACTCCTCCATCACATATGTTGAACGTGATTCTGGAATATTTCGTTAATCCTCCTTTATTGCCTCTTATTACTAAAAGCTTTATCAAGACTGGAACATCAAGAAGAGGGCCTTCAGTTATTTTCTTTTAAGTAGTGTGTTCTCTCGCATGTAAAAGGCAGAATAAAGGCAAAAAACTTTTTTTCACTTCTACAACTGTAAATAGGCGATTTATTTTATAAAGGATCTATTTAATATTGTATTTCCTTTAATTTATTTTTAGTTTTTTAATTTTTAAAGGCAAAAAACTTTTTTTCACTTCTACAACTATACATAGATGATTTATTTTATAAAGTAAGCATCTATTTAATATTGTATTTCCTTTGATTTATTTTCACTTCTACAACTGTACATAGATGATTTATTTTATAAAGTAAGCATCTATTTAATATTGTATTTCCCTTATTTATTTTTAGTTTTTTTTATTTTTAAAGACAAAAAACTTTTTTTCACTTCTACAACTGTACATAGACGATTTATTTTATAAAGTAAGCATCTATTTAATATCGTATTTCCCTTACTTTATTTTCATTTTTTTAATTTTTAACTAAAAATATGCATCACATTCCATATTTACTTTCTAAAATATAACTTGCATGATTAATTGTATAAAATTTTATTATATTAAAAAAAAAAAAAAAAAAACTTTCCAAAACTTAACTGTTTGTTTCTCCCTGTTATTATATTCTATTTATCTTTACTTATTTGTCATTGTCTTATATATATATATTTTAAGTTACATGATTGGTTAAAGTGGCAATTAATTAATAAGTGAAGTGGGGTATCAGAAGGAAGAATAATTTAGTCATTGATAATTATGTGGATTAGAGTATGTAATGTGCCAAGTTTTACTTAAGAGCGAGTTTAAGTGAATTTAATATATAATTATCTTAGATTTAATAATATATGTCAGAAAGCCTATCTCATAATTGTATATTTAATTTTTTTTAAATTGTAAGAATATCCTCAATTTTTTTAGCAATTGCTTCAAATTTTACATATAGATATAAATATAGTTATTCGGAAACTCACTAATTCAAAGGTGTGAATCCTATAGTTGCTTTTTTCGATTGCAATTTCTATTGCAACTAACTTAAAATAGGCAAGGACTAGCGGCTATGCGACATCATACACCAGACCTAGATATAAGGTAGCTAGTGGATTTACATGCCCTACACCCATTGCATAGTGGTATGCAACTTACAAGGTGTTGGTATCTTTGATTGGCCATTTTCTATTGTCAAGGGTGGACGAAAACATCATAAAAACTAATTTAATTGCGATAAGATTCCACATCTGATGTGTGGCTCAAATCATCACTCTAATGTCGCTGACGCAAAGATAAGACATAGAGGTTCTAAAGTTTATATGTATATATACTAATTATATATAAAATGTTATATAGATAATTATATTATATATTTATAAGTATACGTATTATTAAATGTTGTTGTAATATATAAATTATTATTAGTATACATTAATAATATATGTTATTATTCATATATGAGTAATAATATGTGTAATAAAATATATAATAAAAATACTATTATTATTATAATATAACTATATATATGTTATGTTTTTATTATAATAGTATCAATATATTTTTTCCTGGGTCACTGTCCATATCTTTGTAGCAAATGGTATAGAGATGAACAAACCTTCACTCGATGTTACCAATGGCGTCGCTTAGTAGCCAAATGTGCACGCAATCATCCACGCCAAAAATAAGCCATTTTGGCAGCCATGGACGAGCATTTTTCCTCGCTGAAACATCTTTCAGGTGACATCAAACCCTATAATTTTCTCCTGCAACCTCAAATCCGCCTCTCTTTCCCACCTTAAATCCCGTTTACTGATTTCTAGCCCTCCTCTCATTCACCCTAGAAGAAGATTGTTACATAAGCTTGCTGGGGATTCCGTCTTTATTCAAGGAAACCAAGTTGGAAAAAGTGAAAGAGATGCTAAGTTTGAATGAAGAGGAGACGATGATAGTATTTTTCATGTGGGAATTTTTGCATATGATTGAGTAATTAATAGATTTCGTTTTCATTTTCAGTGGGGAACAAACCTAATGGCATTGTAGCTCACCGAATTTTCAAAAATTTTAAAGTGTTTTTCTCAATGTGAAGAATTTGTGTGTATTGTTCAATTCTTTGTAAGCAATTTTGGAAGAGCAATATGAGCTTATGCAAGCAATGATGGAGCTTTTATTTATTCATTTAGATGCCCCTACATGTGACCAAAAGATTGGTGGTGGTGTTGTAGCAACTAAAAGAGATAGGAAGCCACCTTCTATTGTAACATCTAGATATTATTAAGCGGTACGTGTCATTATTTAAATAATAAAAATAACTTTAAAAAAATAGGTAGTATTTGTAGTGGGCGATTATGTATATGCAAATAAAGCATATTTGAATATGGGGAGACAAATCTATAAAGTAAGGCCTCACTAAAAAAGATGCCTCTAACGTAAATATTAAATATATTGAGTATAGTTTAATTTGGGTCATACTTTTAGTACCAGAAATTCACACGATCATAAAAAAAAAGTATTATAAAACATTATCTATAGTCTTTATATATTAGCATTGTCTAGAACTAAAAGAATTTCTTATCATATAATCTTTCCTATTGAATATAATATTGTCTATAGTATTTCTCATGCACACACAATTATAACTGGCAATTCAAAAAAACTAATACATGTCTCCTATAATTTCAGAGCGAATAAGACATGCACATATGTAGTGATTATGACAAAAATATATCCCAAAATATGTTAGAATATATCTTATAGGGCGATTAGATTCACAAAATATAAGAAATTGTATGAAATTTGCACTAATCGGCTAATATATTTTTCCACATAATTAACCTTTTTCAGGACATCCAAAATATACTTATAGCCAAATGGCTATAAAGAGCCACTAAAATTATCCCTAAAACATTAACCCTTCCCATTTGTATTTTTAAAAGTTGACCGACATACTTTAGTCATCCTATAAATACAAGTTCTTGCTAAGCCATTTAACAACTAGAGGAGACAATCTAGAATCCAAAGGAGTCAAGAGATAGATGGAGGAAAACATTTGACACCCTACTTAACCAAAGGAAAAGCCTAGAGCCCAGCGTCTCTGATCAAGTTGTGTTCATTGAATCAAAACCTACACAATTGAGACATTTATCTATTTTAGGCTCTATACAATATTCCTTATGATAATGGAGGGTGAGTATACTTCATTAGTTGCATTGGTCACTTCTAGGGAAGAGGAGGTTAAAACTATTACTCGAGTTATTCCATTCACACACAATAAGAAATACATGGAGGTCTAATTTTGATTGTGAAGGATACATATTTTATAATTTTGCTATGGCATTTTCCTGAATCCATTACTTTTGCTTTGTTTAGAATGTGTAAACAAGGTCAAAATATAGATTCAACCACTTGGCATATTCTACCTTGTACAACTATGGATTGAAGGTACAATCACAATTAGAAAGACACAACACACATGCACAAGAAAATTCAAACTACAAAACCATGCAAATATGCACTCAATGACACAATGATGCACTCGAAGACATAGGGACATAACTGAAGTGGTTGGGCTTGTTAGGAATAGGCCCATACAAGTATATATATCTTTTAGAGTAGTGCATGCATCCAAAAATTTAGGACAAGGTCAGATACAATCAACACTATCAAAATACAAATTTATATCTATAGAATAGTCAAGGTGTGATTGTTTCTTAACCTCTTTATTAATTTATTTCTTTATTTTAGCTTAAATGTGTAACACTTGGACTTGTTTTCGTTACTTAACCTCTTAAATAGATTTGAATACTATATTTAAGTTATGCATACTTAGATTTATTTAATTGCATCTATTTTTAATCCTTATTTTTCATAAAAATGGAATTAGGGTAATATGTACCATATCATTTGTGCTTTTACTACTATGACTATGATTCACTACTAAATTTGTCCTTCTATTTTACCCTAATTTTGATTAATGGGTGAGATTAATATAATTAAGATAGAACTTTGAAATGCAATTCATATATTAACATATGGCATTCAAGCATACATATGAAGCCTAACAATTTGATTTGATTTGCATTTGTCTTCACATGTCATGGAGCTAGGATTTTAAGGGGAAAATAATCATAAAATGATCACCATAGCTGATCAAAATCTCCTACACATAACACAAAATATATAGACAAAGGTGAATAAAACCCCAAAATCCCATATCTTCATTGTCTTTTAGACAGGACCGACCTCACAAAGGATAGCAGTGCCCCACTTTCGTGTCCAACTTAGGACGTTGTTGTTTAGGGCTCATTTTAGTTACAGATCTAGTTTCACAATCACCAAATCTAGCTACCTTGCTAGTTTCAACTTTTGATTCCTCCTACAACATTATTTTCTAGCTAAGTCTTAGTTTTCTATTACACTTTCCTTATTTATTAAGTTTCCAAATTTAGCAAGTTTCAAGTCAGTGAATGCTTGATATTTATAATATTATTATCCCTGATTTTGCATAGTGATTTATCATTTAGGGTAATTTAAATATTTATAAGTTTTCCTAAATTTAATAAAACACAATGACACTATCTTCTCAGCTAGGAAAAATAATTTATTTATAGTATTGTTAATAAAGAAATATGAGATTCAATGTTTTTTAGGAAACTGACTCTAATCTCCTCATCCACCTTAGATATTGGCTTATTGTTTCTTCTTGTACACAAAATATAATTTCTCATCATTTTACCTAAAATATCACCTTTATTCTAACATTAGTAGGGTCACTTTCCATTCATGATAGGTAAGGTCAACAAGTAACAAGACATTCCCACTGTTATCATGTAAAATTCAAAAAATATGGAATGTATGTTCTTGACTAGACTTGTGGGATTTTTATTTCAAATTTTGATCCTTTAAAATATCTCTTAGCAATAAAACAACCACATTAAGCCTAGGACCTCATGAGCCAAAGGGAAGAATAAAAAAAAACCACATATGAAGACCAAAAACACATAAAATATACTTTCTTTTATAGATTCTTCACCTTGTCATACGTAAGCGGAGTGTGGCTTAGATTGTAGTATCAAAGGGTCTTTGGCAATGCCATATTTTAAGAGTGCAGCATATCCCTTTGAAAACTTGAGGAATAGTTGATAAGAAGTAGAATTGATGCACAAGATAGCTCTAAGAAATGACAAGGCTTCACTATAAATCTTAAGCATAAAATATGAAGGGAGGTGCCCCTTTATTTATAGGTAGAGTGACTGAATATGAGTCCTTCATCTTGCCTTCAAGATGGGAAGTGGATAATACACCCTAAAAATATCTCTAAAGGAGGAAATATGAGCCCTCCATCTTACTTGCAAGATGGAGGGTGGAGAATGCCCTTCAAAATATCTCAAGGAGAGGCAATGTGAACCCTCCATCTTGCATGCAAGATGGAGGGTCTAGAATGATCCTCAAAATATCTTAAAATATTAAATATGAGCTCTCTATCTTACTTCTAAGATGAAGGGTGGAGAATAATCCCTCACAATTTGCTTTCAATATTGAAGGTGGGGTTGTAAAAGGATATGCCATGGCATCTTGAAATTATTTTAGAAAGGGAAATGCTATTTGAATGAGGTAGGAAAAGGAATGGATGAAGTCAATAAGTTAACATAAATGCGTGTGTTAATGGTATAATGAATTTTGAAAGAAGTGCTCAAAAAATTGAGCACACAAGAATGTTCAAAATGATGAATAATTGAAGAATGGACTGGAAGATTTAAAGAACAAGAATGGTTGGTCATTGTGTACAACTCTTATTTACATGCTTATATGGAGATACATCACTTGATTAACGTGGGTTGCTAGGTATTTCTTGAGTTTCTCAAAAACTTCTTGACATTTCAAATTCCATTAAAATGTAGTGCCTTTTTTCAAAGGTTGCGTAAATGAGCAACATTGATTAACAAGCTGGGAAATGAAACATTAAACCTAAATCTTGCCCTATAAGATGTAAAGTTGTTTCAAATTAGGATACATCTCAAAAATCCCTAAAATTTGGCTAGATTAAAAGCTTAATGCCCCTGCAAGAAATAATAAAACCTAACAATTTTCTAGATGTAACCCAAAAAACACACTTCTTAAGATTCAGATGCACTTTGTATTCACAAATCCTTTCAAATATTCTTCTCAATACTTCAATATGTTTTGCATGGGTTCTTGATTTTCCCAAAAATTATGTCATGCATAAAATTATGGAATATATCTATCATCATACGTTAATACGTAGCACCAACATTTTTCAAGTCAAATGACATGACTTGGTAAAAAAATGTTCCCATGGAGTTGTGAACATTGTTTTGTGTTGATCCTCTGAAACAATCATGATTTGAATATAGCTGGAGAAGCCATCCATGCGAGATAAAATCTTGTAACCTATTATAGAATCAACAATCATATATATATATATATATATATATATATATATATATATATATATATATATATATATATATATATATATATATATATATGTTGGGTAAGGGAAAATCATCCTTTGGATAAGCTTTGTTAATGTCTCTAAAGTCTGTACATATCCGTATATCCACTGGCTTCTTAATAACTGGTACAATATTGGAAATCTAATATGTAACAACATCCGTTTTGCTTTATGTTCATTTTTATTTTGACAAGATAGCTTTGCTTGGTATTGTATTGTATTTAGCCTTGGATAATTACTTATCAACTTAGGAATCAATATTGATACAACATGTTGAAAATGGCATTTTCAAATTATCAACTTAGGCATTGATGTTGATGCAACTTGTTGAAATTGACAAAGCTTGTAGATGGGAGCCTAATGTTTTCTTTTGGATCATTTCATCCATTAGGGCATACAAGGTCCTCCCATCCATCAATAAATACGAAGAGAGAAAATACCTTTTCCTCATCACACATAGAAAATACTATTAAACAAGAAATATTTCCCAAGGACTTAGAAACCCAAGACAAGAAGTTATTGGGTCTAAAATGGTTCATGGTAATTTTGATTTTAAAAAGGTCACAAAAATTCAAAATACAAATCACATCAAAAGAGTTTATTATCATTCTCAAATATTATCCCCTGCATATGTAAAGGGATCTTCCATTTCATCTCCAAAGGGTGGAGATAGTCTTGGACTAAATAAATTATCTTTTGAATATGAGATGTTGACCTCTTTATGCAGAATGTCTCTATCTACTATGAAATAAAACCCAACAAATAATGAAAAAATGGTAATTGATTTTTAAAATTCAATATAAAAAATCATGAACATCTTGTGAAGAGTGTGTGCCCTTGATCCCATGAGAAAAATAACGATGAATTTAAGGAAGATGCAAGCATAAGGCAATCTTAAAAAGGAGATAAAAAGTGCCTACAAGATACCTTCTTCAAGAAGAGGGCCAAATAAGACAACATATGAAAAGGCAAAAAATCATTTATAAGTCTCTTTCTAAAGAATTTCTTTTGTTAAGGACACCATCAAAAAAAAATTGTAGGCAACCAATTCCTTTATCAGCAATAGAGCAAGACATCCCCCTGGTTCCTAGAATTCGAGAGCCTAAAATTTTAGTTGTGAAAAGTAGATCAACTGAGTAGGATGAAGGTGTGTTACAAGATTTGGAGAATGATTATCTTCTTAAGGATTCACCAAGTTTAACAAAAGACAATCTAAAGGAAGAAAAAAACCCTAGAAACAAGGGTTATGCAGTTGGAAAGAAGAAAAGAGAAGAGACAAATGAAGCCCTTTCATTATGGATGCGATGAGCAAGATGGATGTATTTTAGCATGATGGGGACCCACTTGGCATGGATGGCAATAGTATTCTTGAAAAAATAAACCAAATACACCTCTGTCGCCTCTTGCAATGTAGCCACTATGGAACTCTGGAACCTCAAGTTGGTCTTGAAGTCCCACGCTATTCCCATCATAAGGAGTTGGAAGGGAAGCTTCTTTAGTAACAACTCAATACTCCTAGGGTCTAGTCTTATGTTAGGGGCCAGCAAAATATTTTTGATCAGGTGTTGTTGAGATATTATAGGGTCTTAAATTTATCATTTGGTCCCATGCAAGTTTTTTTTATACCTGCCACAAAATGATAGGGACTTAAATTCACCACCTGGCCCTATGCAAAAAAAATGATTCCTGCTATAGGTGTATGTAGAGAAAAAAATGGAAGGAAAATGTCAGAAATAAGGGCATGCAAGGATCCAATTAGTAGAAGAATCTACAAAATTTTAGCAGTAGTCAAAATAGTCCTTCAACCCCTCACCACTTCCCTACCTTGGAGAAATTCTAGGCAAGCAATGTCACTCAATAAAAGTCAAGGATGTTGTCTATTAAGGAGTAAAATTTAACAAAAATATTTCATGACACACTCCTTCTAGTAAGATGGTCCCATGCAATTAGTATTTTTTTCATCAATAGAGAAAAAATAGGAAAGTTTTTGCAAAGAAAAAATAGAAAAGTTTTTCCAAGAGAGTCTCGTGGAAGTTAAAAAAAAAATTCTAGTTGCAAGAATTCCCTTCATCAACATTAAAAAAAAATTAGGAATATAAAAAAACAATTACTAACAGTACCCAAGGGGAATAAAATTAAAACCACCATAAGCCAAATATTGAATATTTAGTTACACAACCACCTTTTTCCCTCTCTCTATTTCACATCTCTCTTCTCTTAGAACACTTAGTGTCCTGTGCGAACAAAGGTTTTAATGTCTTCATATAGCAATGAAATATTTTCATAATATGGTATTTTAAAGTTAATAATAAATTCATATATCATTAAAATACTTACCATATTTTCAATTTATGTGACCTTTTTGTTTCAAAAATATCTGACGATATATGTGAGTCTTTTGGATCCTCTTGCATAACCAAATTTAAATCTGACATTTCAAGTCTCACTACTGGATCTGTCATCAGGGATTAGCTTAAAACCATGCTTGAACAAGAGATGAGATTTAAATTTGTTTAAGCAGAAGAGCCAAAAGACTCACACATACTGATGCATTGCAAAAAAATTGAATCTCTAAACTAAAATCTCTATGGGTTTATGGCAGCCTTATGTAATATTAGTGTTGTCCCCCAAAAAAATAGCAGTCATTTTCGGGACAACATTTGAACTGTTTTGGTCTTATAGGCCAAAATTGTCTCTTCCATTTCCAAAATTTGTCCTAGACATTCAAATTCTTCAGTTTTCAAGCTTTTCTTAAATCTACGGACTCAGCAGGAAGAAAAATCTACGGACTGTACAGGAAAAGGAAAATCTACGGACTCTACAAGCAGGTTCATTTCAACAAGTTCAACATCTTTGGCAAGGGCCAAGCACTTCATCAAGGTTCAAAGTTCAATCGCCTCGATTGGTTCATCGGCTTCAAGATACTTGGCCAAATCAAGGTGGCTTAAACCATTAAACCATTGAACCACTTTGTTTCAAAGGTTCAATGGTAGGTTCAACCAAAGGAATAGTTCAAATGGCTCAATTCAACTAAGTGGTTCAATGCTTTATTTTTACTCAGTTGGTTCATTCGTTTAGTTCATCTTTTGGTTCAACAGCAAGTTCATTCACTTGGTTCATTCGATTGGCCTGAACCATTTTGGTTCAAACCCTTAGTTCAACGAGATGGTTCAACTGTTGGTTCAAAGGCAAGTTCATTATATTTGGTTCAATGTTTAGTTCATCGGCTTATTTTATTCATTGAACCATCGGCTTGAACCATTGGCTTGAACCATTTTGGTTCAAAGCCTTGGTTCAACTGATTGGTTCAACGTCAAAGTTCATCCAATGGTTCATCGCCAAAGTTCAAAGGGGTGGCTCAAGAAAAGAAAGAGACTTCTCAAAGGACAAGTGCCCTTGCGGAGGACACTTAATCCACAAAAGCACCCTTCAGAAGGGTCATTTTTCAAGGAAGCCGAAAAGTAATTCTTTCAAATTTGTTTAAGGCATTCGAAAATTGGCTAACACTTAATTCTTTCAGACTTCTATCCAAAGGAATTCCTTCAGAGAAAAAGTCTGAAAGAATTCTAAGTAGCAAATGCAGGCAAAGTCCGAAGACCAGTCAAAGATTTCGCGAAACAAATTTCCGCGGACTTTTGTCCACGAGAATTTTCCCTAGGAAAATTGTCTGCTGGAATTTTCTGTGGGACAAATGTCTGCGGGAATTTTCCCTGGGGATTTGTCCACGGGGACTGCCAAGGCAAAGGGTTGTCGAAGGACCCCGAAGGGCAAATAACCCTGCGGGGGACTCTCAGCGACCAAAGTAAAGGGCTATTCCGAATCAACAAGGATCATTTCTCAAGGCCCGAAAGGGTAAGTCCAATCTAGAAAAGTGCTAAGCAAAAAGCTGAAAGCTAAAAGAGGACCAAGGGGTGACACGCCAGAAGACGTCAAATTCAACACAATCGACTAGCCATTGGAAACATAATGACGGGCGTGCGAACGTCAAATTGAAGACAATGAAATAGCCGTTGATCCTTTGAATTCACAGACCCAAATTCATTCCCAAAATTCAAGACCAAAACTAGCTGAAAGCGAGGTAAGACAGAATAATGGATGAATCCAGGACCCGATTCAATTAACCAAAAAAGGAGGAATGATGAAGACAAGATCAGACCGCCAGGTGGACATTGAAAGTTGTAATCTTTCAATTGCATGGCTTTTTTATCTACATTGAGAAGATCAAATGGGTAAAATGCCCCAAAGTTCTAGCTTGTCTTCCCAACAGTTTCCAATGCATCATGATGTATTACTATTCCCAAGTCCTTCTTGAAGTGGCTATATAAGGGACTGTCTTTCATTGTAAGAGGATCTCTTTTTTGACAATCTAAACGAAACTCTACCCAAATTGAGAGGCATCATTGAGACTTTGTGCTCAGTCTATTAATCATATTTTGTTACTGGAATAAGAAATCAAGGGACTTTTTCAGACTTTGTGTTGTGATATCTTTTCTCTTCCATTAATTTAACAAGCAGGATTAGTAAAATTAGTCAGGAAGGTGTCCTGAAGAATCAACTATGGAGAGACTTTGTGCCCCCATAACTGCCTTTAGTGTCTTTTCTTTTTATTGATGTGTAAAGGACTTTGAAAAGACTTGGAGCTCTCATTGTCCTTCATATATTACTCTTAAGCATTTCAGGTAGAGACTTTGTGCTCTGTCTCGATTTGCTAGTTACCATACTCTCAGTTACATTCTGCTTTTATTTCCAGGAGTATTCTTGTGGCTGGCTAAATAGTTTTTTCTAAAAGAAGAGGAGTGTTATCTATCATTCCCTTGAGTTTTTCCTTTGTTTTGTATACATCATCTATGAAGAAAGAGAGATGGATGACTTGTCCTACCCTTGAGTATTATTTTCTGTTTATATATATACATAACATATCCACAGGGAACCTCCCCTTGATGAGAGGAGAGAGCCGTCTCCTTTTGATGTGATAAACTTACACATTAGGATAACTAATCTTCCTACTTTGGCTAATCAGACCTATTTTATTTACTAGTACACTGATAGACAAAATATTCAACCAATAGATTTTGGTGACTCCGCTAAGAAATACCCATTATCCATTTATAGTATATCCATTCCATTCACCTTCACACCAACCAGGAAAGAACACACAATTTAAAACCTCAAGCTTCAAACTAAAGTAAAGTCAATTCTTTTCCATTTTTGTTTCACAATCTGGCAGATTCAAGGTATACACGAAGCCAAAGGGCTAAAGGTATCGTTGATCCTGTGTTCGAGTTGGTATAGCAAAGTGATATAGATCTATTTCCTTCAACATCTCATCTCCAACAAACCAAGAGCTTCCCTCCTACTAAAGCCAGATCTCCATTACCAGACGAACTATCTACTTCTGTTGTTGATAAAGCTGTGCCTATTATTACCCCTTTGAGATTTGTTATCCCTCCTTTTCAATATCCTATAATGGTAGTTCAAGGCCCCTGGGCTAATGCTTTTGGTCCTCTCAATCTTACTCCTCCTCTACATGAGCTTCCACATAGTTTTAGGAAGAATTTCCCTCAATTCTATGGTGATGGGAAAGTTCATCCTAATGAACACATTGCAGCATTCAGTTTAGCTTGTGGAGTAATCAGAGTAGAATTTGAAGATGTAGCAGAAAGGCTTTTTGTTGAAACACTACAAGGTGTTGTTGCAGATTGGTTTTACCATTTACAGGCTCGATCTGTGACTGATTGGAATACTCTTAAAGCTAAGTTTGAACCCAGATTTAAACCCATAGAAGATGCACATACACTTCTGGCTCAACTTACACAGATGAAAAAAGAGCCTCATGAGCCTATGAGAGAATTCATAGCTAAATTTAACAAATTGAGAAATAGAATACCTGTCATTGCTAGACCCACAGCTGAGAATCTCAAATGCTTTTTCATTAATTCTCAACTACCTGAAGTTAGTTTTCTTTTGAGATGTGATGGCCAAATAGATCTCACTACAGCTCAACTTTTGGCCACTGAAGTAGAAGATGATCTCATCTTACCAAGTAAAATAAGAAGAGATCCAAATAGAAAAAAAGTTTCATCATCTTCTGAATTTGCGTCTACAAGCACCACAAATCCAATGGTGCAAAAATTAGCAAATGAGTTGCTTGCTCTCAAAAAGCAAATGGCTCAAGGAATGTCTTTTGCTCCTACGTACAGAAGGACATTCCCAAATCAGTCATATCAAGGCAATGTTGCCAGAAACCAAGGACAACAAAATCGCCTTCCTCCTTCACAAGGGAAACTTGCCCTGGAAGCTCCTCCAACTAATTCAGCAATGGGATATCTTGAAGCAGAATCAGAATTCTCTTATCAGCCTGAATTAAATCAGGAAAATGATGTTGATATCATTGAAGACAATCAAGAAGAATCAGCTGGCAACTCCCACATTGGTTTCTTGAATTATCAGGATGAACTTGGAAGCAAAGGAGAAGCTTCAGATGGATCATATGCAATGTTTACCAGGTCTAAAAACCAATCAGTCCAATAGGCTGATAAAGAGAAGACAGAAGAGCAACCACAGCCAGCAGTCACAATTGTCAAGCGTGGAACTAATCTGCCTTTTCAACCAAAAGATCTGATAATCACTCAAAAGGTAAATACATCTGTTGCGTCTTCCCCTTCTAATTCTAATTCACAAACCAGCCCACCTCTCATCCCTCCTAAAATTCAAAAAGTTGAAGTACCTTTCTCTGTACCTAGCTCGATTCAGCCATTTGACATAACTGATCATGTCAAAAAGACAAAAATACAGATGTCTAAATTTGAATACTTGCAGTCTAATCTGGATCAACTAAACAAGCTAGTTCAATATGTTAAAAATCAAACTGTCCCTATAGGCTAAAAAGCTAAAAAAGTAATTCCTGATTCTCTAAAGAACATGCCTATTCCAAATAATTTGGTCATTACTCCTGCAGCTGCTCTTGGAAAAATAGAACCCTTCTATGTTTCCCTATTAATCAATGGCCACAAGCTGAGTAACTGTATTATAGACTCAGGTGCATCTGACAATGTCATGCCTGCTAAAGTCACTGAGTCTCTTGGTCTCACACTAACCAAAACATTTGGGAAATGTTTCTCCATGGAAAATAAGCAAGTACCATTGCTGGGGCAAATTAAAGATGCCCAATTTGCATTTGCAGCCTTTCCAAACAAGAGGATTAAGATGACTGTCTTGGTGGCTGACATCCCAGCATCTTATGGCATTTTACTTGGATGAAATTTCTACAAAGACGTGGGAGGATAACTGAGCATGGATCTATCTGAGGCAAGGATCCCTGTCCAAGGCGTAATACAGAGATTGCTCCCTAAAAAGGAGGCAAAATACGTGGTTACTCAAACATCATCCCCTGCAGCACAAATTTTGTTTGAATCTTCGGGCAGGGGTAATTATTTCTTTACCATAGAGGATGCTCATGTTCCTACAGATGAAAGCCCTGTAGCTGACAACCCGAGAATTAATCCAAACAAGACTTCAGGAGAATTGGTAGATCACAATATAAACAAGAAAGGATCTTCCATCTCTAATGAAGAGAAATCTGATAAGAGATCAACTTCTGATGATGACAGCAATTCTTCCACCAATGATGGAGTTGGGACTGTGTTGATATCTCCTCAAAGAGATATTCTTCCTTCATGCAATTCACAAGTAAGCAACACCAACAACATAGTTGGATGTGAATCCCTGTTGCCTAAATTGAAGATTTCTCAAGATGAAGAAGTCAAACTTCTTCACATCAAAGGAGATGTTAATCTGACAGTTTGTCAGGAGTTTAATATGGACGATCCAATCATGTGCTGGATTGGACCAATAGAATAACAAGTTATGATGATGGACCATGCTGCTATAAATCAAAATCAAGCAAAGTAATTCTTTATAGGGAGAGTAAGGAGTGATAGTTTCTGGTTTGAAGACCACTTCTTGCCTTGGAACAAGAAGAAGAAAAGGCCAAGAAGAAGACACAAAAAATTAGTTTCCTGGTGGAGAGCTCCATTCGCCCGTCACCATTTTTGGAGACAAAATAGTTTCCTGCTGGTTTACCAAGATGGTGCACTATTTTCATTGACTCTCAGGAAACAACATCTAAAATACTTCAATTCTTGAAGTATCAGATCATTGCATATGTATATATGTATATTTGTATA
Organism: Torreya grandis; assembly: GCA_037957365.1. Lineage (NCBI taxonomy): Eukaryota > Viridiplantae > Streptophyta > Pinopsida > Cupressales > Taxaceae > Torreya > Torreya grandis. Next base: position 3,771,967 of record JARHVA010000473.1, read on the forward strand.
GTTTTTAATTCTATTTTGTTTTATTTGTTTCCATTTTTTATGCCTTTCATTTTTGGGTAGCATGACTCCAAAGCCCAATGGTACACATGAAGACACTAGAGATTCTGGATTCTACTCCTTTCAATTCATTTTGCAATTGACAGAAGTTCCCCAACTGGAGCCAGCTATTGTCCCCCAAAAAAATAGCAGTCATTTTTGGGACAACATTTGAACTATTTTGGTCTTACAGACCAAAATTGTCTCTTCCATTTCCAAAATTTGTCTTAGACATTCAAATTATTCAATTTTCAAGCTTTTCTTAAATCTACGAACTCAACAGGAAGAAAAATCTACGGACTGTACAGGAAAAGGAAAATCTACGGACTCTGCAGGCAGGTTCATTTTTACAGGTTCATTTCAACAAGTTCAACGTCTTTGGCAAGGGTCGAGCACTTCATCAAGGTTCAAAGTTCGATCGCTTCGATTGGTTCATCGGCTTTAAGATACTTGGCCAAATCAAGGCGGCTTGAACTGTTGAACCATTGAACCACTTTATTTCAAAGGTTCAACAGGTTCAAGGTTCAATGGTAGGTTCAACCAAAGGAACAGTTCAAATGGCTCAGTTCAACTAAGCAGTTCAATGCTTTATTTTTACTCAATTGGTTCATTCGTTCAATTCATCTTTTGGTTCAATGTCTACAGGTTCAACAACAGGTTCATTCCCTTGGTTCATTCGATTGGCTTGAACCATTTTGGTTCAAAGCCCTGGTTCAACTGATTAGTTCAACGAGATGGTTCAACTGTTGGTTCAAAGGCAAGTTCATTATGTTTGGTTCAATGTTTAGTTCATCGGCTTGTTTTATTCATTGAACTATTGGCTTGAACCATTTTGGTTCAAAGCCTTGGTTCAACCGATTGGTTCAACGTCAAAGTTCATCCAATGGTTCATCGCCAAAGTTCAAAGGGGCGGTTCAAGAAAAGAAAGAGACTTCTCGAAGGACAAGTGCCCTTGCAGAAGACACATAATCCATAAAAGCACCCTTCAGAAGGGTCATTTTTCAAGGAAGCTGAAAGGTAATTCTTTCAGATTTGTTTAAGGCATTTGAAAATTGGCTAACACTTAATTCTTTCAGACTTCTATCTGAAGGAATTCCTTCGGACAAAAAGTCTGAAAGAATTCTAAGTAGCAAATGCAGGCAAAGTCCAAAGACCAGTCAAAGATTTCACAAAACAAATTTCTGCAGACTTTTGTCCACGGGAATTTTCCCTGGGCAAATTGTCCACGAGAATTTTCTGTGGGACAAATGTCCACAGGAATTTTTCCCGGGGATTTATCCATAGGAATTTTCCCCAGGGAAGTGTCCGCGGGAAACATTTGTCCGAAGGAAGTCTCAAATAGAAGGCCAAGGGATTTGTTTGTGGGGACTACCAAGGCAAAGGGCTATCAAAGGACCTTGAAGGGCAGGTACCCTTGCAGGGGACTCTCGGCAACCAAAGTAAAGGGCTATTCTGACTTGACAAGGATTATTTCTCAAGGCCTGAAAGGGTAAGTCCAATCCAGAAAAGTGCTAAGCAAAAAGCTGAAAGCCAAAAGAGGACCAAGGGGTGACACGCCCGAAGACGTCAAATTCAACATAGTCGACTAGCCGTTGGAAACATAATGACATGCGTGCAAACGTCAAATTGAAGACAATGAAATAGCCATTGATCCTTTGAATTCACAGACCCGAATGCATTCCCAAAATTCAAGACCAAAACCAGCTGAAAGCGAGGAAAGACAGAATAATGGATGAATCCAGGACCCGATTCAATTAACCAAAAAAGAAGGAATGATGAAGACAAGATCAGACTGCTAGGTGGACATTGAAAGTTGTAATCTTTCAATTGTGTGGCTTGTTTATCTACATTGAAGATCAAATGGGTAAAATGCCCCAAAGTTCTAGCTTGTCTTCCCAATAGTTCCCAATGCATCATGATGTATTACTGTTCTCGAGTCCTTCTTGAAGTGGCTATATAAGGGACTTTCTTTCATTGTAAGAGGATCTCTTTTTTGACAATCTGAACGAAACTCTACCCAAATTGAGAGGCATCATTAAGACTTTGTGCTCAGTCTGTTAATCATATTTTGTTACTGGAATAAGAAATCAAGGGACTTTTTTAGATTTTGTGTTGTGATATCTTTTCTATTCCATTAATTTAACAAGTAGGATTAGTAAAATTAGTCAGGAAGGTGTCCTGAAGAATCAACTATGGAGAGACTTTGTGCCCCCATAATTGCCTTAAGTGTGTTTTCTTTTTATTTCTATGTAAAGGATTTTGAAAAGACTTGGAGCTTTCATTGTCCTTCGTATATTACTCTTAAGCATTTCAGGTAGAGACTTTGTGCTCTGTCTCGATTTGCTGGTTACCATACTCTCAGTTACATTCTGCTTTTATTTCCAAGAGTATTCTTGTGGCTGGCTGAATAGTTCTTCTAAAAGAAGAGGAGTGTTGTCTATCATTCCCTTGAGTTTTTCCTTTGTTTTGTATACATCATCTCTGAAGAAAGAAAGATGGATGACTTGTCCTACCCTTGAGTATTATTTTTTGTTTATACATATACATAGCATATCCACATGGAACCTCCCCTTGATGAGAGGAGAGATCAGTGTCCTTCTGATGTGATAAACTTACACATTAGGATGACTAATCTTCCTACTTTGGCTGATCAAACCTATTTTGTTTACCAATACGCTGATAGACAAAATATTCAACCAACAATTAGCAACAGAGATTTTTGGCATAGTTAAATTAGTATTCCTCAAATTTTTAGGGAATATTTATTTTTTGGTTTTATTTGGCAGTTATATGATTTAACCTGCTACTATCTAAGTTGGTCGAGCTATCATGCCTTTCATCCTTCCCTAATCTAGTGATTTCATTGGTTCTTGGTGTTCTACTTATAATGTTACTATTTTTGGGTTGTAATGTATATTTTATTATTAATTATAGATGATGTTCCATCTTTCCTAGAGATAAATATGATGTATTTATGTTGTGTACAATCCCTTCAATATATGTACCAAAATTCAAGGTTTTCCCCTGCAAATAACTAGCAAAACATACGATGCACATAGAGTTATTGAGTTTTCCTATGAAAATCTTCAAATCCAAGGCTACCTTTATTGTGTCACTAATTTTGGATAAATGTAAACAAGGACAGTCTAGCTCATCAAAGGATTTTACTGATCATCTCAGGGTCAAGCAGATGACAAAAGAAAATTCAAATAAGGATGAACTTCAAATAGAGAAAGTATGCTCTAATCTGAACTAAAATACATGCATACAACACTGATGTTACTGATGTATTAGGTCTTAATAAGACAATTACACATGATTTGGAAGAAACAAATGGATTATACATGGTCTTGCAAAATATTCACCTGGTTATATGATTGTCATTTCCTTTAAAGTATTTATTTATGGTGGGAATTATTTCTATAAAATATAAAGACAGTTCATAAGCCAAATATTGAATCAATAAACAAAACATATTATTTCTAGAAAACAAAAATATAGTTCATAAGTCAAATAGGCTATATCATTGGACTAATGATTGTTCATGTTCATTTGGTTGGGTCATGCCACTCTTTCCATTAAAATATTCCATTAATGACACTCGAGCTAGTGTTGCAGTCTGATCACATAATATATCTTGATTTATTGATATTTCACATTCATTCTCTGTGTTTTCAAATGTACCACTAACATCTTCATCATATGTAGGCAACATATTATGTAATATGCAACATACTAGAATAGTTTTTGATAACATTTGTAAATTGAGCTGAATAATTTTGGAATATAGAATTCGCCATATGTTTTTCAACCTCCCAAATGCGTACTCCACAATAATACGTGTTGACGACAGCGTGAAGTTAGATTCCTTTTGGCTATCTATTGAAGCTCTGGTGAAGGGTGTGATTAACCACAGTAACAATGGATAGTTGCCATCACCAATAATATACTCTCTCATGTTTGTAGAGCCAATAAAAATTTCACAACCATTTAATCTCTCCCTACCTTTGCACAATCTATAAAATGAAGAATTACACAATAGTCTGGTATCATTAGCAAACCCAAGCCATCTAGTGAAAACATCCATGAATCGCATATTACTATCTACAATCACTTGTAATGACATGCTATAATTATGATCCTGATCAAACCAATATGTTGAACACTCATTAGTTAGAAGTTAAAATTGGATGTGAGTAACATCTATCGCTCCACAACAATTTGGAAAGCCTTGTTTTTAGTAAATCCTTCTTTTACATGCTCCATTATTAAATGTTCTGTTGGCCACTGTTTAGGATTAAGAAAAAAAATCCATAACATTAATGAACTTATGTATAATTCTAACCGTTATAGATTTTCTACAACCAAAAATCTCACTTATGTTAAGCATTGTCATTCCAGATGATAGACATAGAATTGCAATGGCCACCTGCTTCTCCATTGGAAACACTCTACCCTTTATATTTGTTGCAAATGAGAATGGTATGTCACCCTGGCTCAAATATTCATGCAAAACATCACATAAAGATTCAAATAATACATATGGTAACAAAAAATACCAAAAAAACATTGATCATCACATCTCACTTTAAAAATGTAGTGGTTCCACCAATGTAACGAACGTGGTTTGATGTACCAGTCATCATGAATACTCCCTTCCCACTAAGAATTTAATATATTTATTTCCATGATTATATTTTCCTCCTCATCTATGATTATAGGGAGTTCCTAATCTGTATCTTCCTCCATGTCAACATTTGAAGGAAATTGTCTTCTACATAAAGATATAATATACTTCTTTGAACTTTGTTACATATTGATTGAATATTGAAGATCATTTACAACTTTTAATGTTAATTGGATGATAAGAGGTGAACTGACAAGGATAAGTTTAACTATTGCTCTTGTAGCTGAATCTATTGTATGCAAGATGTTGTTGAAAACTAGTGTTTACAATATCAATAACTCCTTCCTACAAAACAAAGTATTAGTGAATAACTGTTTTCAAGATTAAATTATAAATGTGGCATAAGGATGATTGAATATTCAATGAAATAACATTTATGAAACAAGGAACAAATAGTGTTTCAAACAAAGAGATAATGTTGAATATAGTCCACATGTTGGGCAATCCCATTAGGGAATCTATAAAAAAATATTTGTTTATATCACTAACAGTTTTGAAAAATTATTCAACATTTAAAAACTTGAGGGTAATCTCATTTACCAAAGATGGAAAATTCAAACAACCTTGAAGTAAATCAAAATGTTACATTACAAAGTCAATAGCCTTGCTTCATAAAATAATTATTATTCTTTTTAAACCTTGCATAAATGAACGCAACATGCATTTTAATCATTGAAGATGTCTAAGAGTGAATCCTACAAGGCAATACAAACTGAAATATATTTGAATATAATAGACATACAAGTTCTGGAAAAATGTTGTCTACATACAGATTGACTATAAATCCAACATAAAAATAAACCTTGGTTGTGCTTAAGTGTCTCTTAGAGGAGTGATAAAATTGAGAATTTCACTTTGTAGTGCACACATTTCAAAAAATCTAGAACACAATTTGTTGAGTGAATGATGGATTTATTATAGTAGATAAACAAATATTAATTCAAAAACAAAGAATAAGGTATATTCTAGGTTGTGAGAGACAAAGTTGGAAGCATGTTCATGGTCTATCTGAGACAAGATCATTTTCCGAAGAGGTTGTCTAACAAATTGAAGATGAAAAAAATTGGCATGTGCTACATGGAGGATAATGATTATCTATTAAAATTTCCTATGATCATCTATTGAAATTTCTTGAGATTATTTATTACTGATTATCTATTAAAATTTCCTGAGATTATCTATTCATAATTATCTCTTAAAATTTATTGAGATTGTCTATTAAAATTTTAGACCCTTAGATGTTCATTTTTGTGATCATGTTCACATTCACTGAGAAGATTATACGATCATCCCTATTGTCCATCAATCAAACTCTTAAAAATAACATTTGATTCTGATGTTAAAATAAATGCATATATAATAAATTATATCATCCCAAAGAATCCTTTTGTAAATCAAAATTTGTAGCAAGATATCGAGGGATGAAAACATATAATACGGATTCAAGGGAATGAGTCACTCACACACAGGTATAAGTATAGAGACTAGATAAAGTAGCTAAATTTTCCTTCAACTAGACTACATATAAAGCATTCTGAAACAGTTGTTGCTCCTTAATATAAAAATAAACCTTGGTTGCATTTTATTTGGGCTTCAAATGAGCCACATATATTAATTTCAAGCTTCAGTTAATGTTATAATATTACCAACATGATTTAAATCATGTTTTTATGTAAATAAACCACAAATAGGCTTCAATCATTGTTATAACATAGTCTAAAATCTAGAAAAAAAACAAGTATCCACAATTCATTTGTTAGTAGCAATGGACTTACTCATCTTCAACATGGCTTGTCCACTGGTATTTATCATTGAAACCAAACTCACTTGTACATTTATCTTTTGTTCTTCAGTTCTGAACATCCTTTCTTCATTCATTTATTCCTTTTGCACACGTTATTTAATCATAGCATAATCTATTTCATGGTGTTTCATATGCCCTTCTTCAAATTTTTGCATGGTAGAGATCACCAACCTATTGTTCTCAACAATGGTATATATTATACCAAATGCTTTAGATAATGTTTTTTCATTTTTCCCCTATTGATTGGCTTTCACATGCAACTTTAGGTGTTTGAAATTCACTGCATGGTTCATTTTCTGTGGGAAAAATAAATTCCTTGAAAAGTGGATGATTTGTGCATAGGTGTCAATACATATATTTTTGGGATTGATGGTTCTATCTTGACCAAACTTGCCATCCATTCCCTCAAAAAATTTCTTCCACAAATTTTACAGGGAGCTTCTTTTCAAATCTCTATTGAGATGTCATAATCTAGTAACTGTCATGCCCTGAGGGGATTTTTTTTTGTAGTCTCTAATATTTTTTAAATCAGGTTGAAGATGCTCCCACCTATCTTGACATTAATTTGTTGTACAGTTCACACCATGATTGGAACAATATTCTTGCACAAGTCTCCACTTTTCAGAAGCTGATACAATTTTTTTCATTACACCACCACTGCATTGTGTATCCCTCTCAATATATTTAGCATCAATCAAGAAAAGAATTTTTGCACCACTCTAACAAGCCCTACCTTTTTGTGAAGAAAGGGTAGTTACTTATTTTTTGGTAGCCACATGCTCTTGGTATGAAGAGGAATCTATGTGCAACATAGACTGATCTTCATGGTTGATCCCATCAATAAAATTGCTTTTTCTTATAGTGATGTTAGATTTTTCATTATTCAATTATGTACTTGGAACAAAGTTAGCAAAAGTATCATTTTTTAAGCATTATATATCATCATCATCAATATCATGTTGTAAAACCATTAGACCATATCTTATGAAACCTGACTTTTTAGGAATCGAGTGATATAAAGATTTATCCATTGATATTAGGAGACTATGTTTCTCTACAAAAAAAATGTATAAATATAAAGGACACTAAAACTGACTCAATAATTTATATAAAATTTATATCTTATACTACCAATACATCCAACATCAATAGGACTAAAATCTTCCCAAAACATGTCCAATTTATATCTCTATTTTGACAAATAGTACATAAACATATTATTTTTAGCAAACATTGCCTCTAGACCATTTTTCTGGTAAAAATAATTTCTACAGGATTTGTAAGCATAAAACATTGATTATCCTATGTTTATTAAGTTCCGTTTCGACTAACTTCTCTTTTTATACATGGTTGTTTACATTTTGAAATTTAATTTTCATTATGAAATTTCCCCACATCAAAATGCATGTTTAATAAGCATGACCTAAAGGATTAAACCCATAACGTATAAAAGATTTTGACTAGATTGTTAACATATTAATATGCAACCATCATGAATTTAATTCTTCATAGTTAATGATGCCCCTAAAACTAACGTATCTCTTGAGGCCTACTATGTTTGTTTTCATCTTATTTGATTTACACAAAAAAATTATAGAGTGTAACATTTTACCCATCTCCATAAATGATAGAAGATAGTATCAAGAACATTCTATTATGTATTAAATTTGTGCCATAAAGTGATTTAAAGGTTCAGATTCAGCTAGTCAAATAACAAAATCTCAAGTCCTTAGACTAGTGTCAATGTTTGTATTAATACAAAGTATTTATTTTAGATTCCTAGAATAATCCCATTACCATGCATCAAATTGATTTCCATTCCTTCATCTTATAACATAACATAAATCTCTTATTGAATAACCAAACATGAAAATACACTCATGATTTCATTCAAACAGCAAGTAAAATTCAATTTGATAACTTGAAAACATTCACTGCTACACATAGCAATTTTTCTTGTATTGACTAGGGTGGGAGTTTAAAACAATATAGCCTATACAAGTGGTACAAATAATTACCTTCAGAATAACCTCCTAGAATGAGCCAGATGGTGTTTAAATTCTCAAGATATTCCAACAAAATTGAAGTAGAATGATTTTCCATTTATTTTTAAAGATGGTTTACATTCGATCATCTAAAGAAGATTTAGCATACAGTTTCCTATGCAAACATAACAAAATCTACAATTCATGTTATCCCCCATTGTTTAGACTTCATAATTTCAAAATCTAGGAGTTTAAAGGGGTATGGACTTGACTTGAATTCATTTTAAATCTCACATTGTAGCTAGTATGTTTTTTAATAAATTATACATTTGTCTACATGCATGTATGTTACTTTGAATCTAGAAGGCACAGAAAAAGTATTGCAGTGGAGAGTTGTGTTTAGACAAACAGATTGCAATAAATTTTTCTTACAACATTGATGTAGTAAGATATTGCTCCCTTGGTCTACTGGATGTTTATTCTATTTTTTTATGATTTTTTATTTGAAAATACTAAAAATAACATTATGATTTTATTAACTCCTGGAAGTTCCTCTATTTCATTCAATTTAACTCATTGCCTACTATGTTTGTCTTTGTCATATTTAATTTACACAAAACTTACAAGTGTTACATCGAACCCATTTGTCTCCATAAATGATAAAAGACAGTATCAAGAACATTCTACTATGTATTAAATTTATGCCATAAAGTGATTTAAAGGTTCAAATTCAGCTACTCAAATAGCAAAAGCTCGGGTCCCTATACTACTATCAATGTTTGTGTTATACAAAGTATTTATTTCAGATTCCTGGAATAATCCCATTATTATGCATGAAAGTGCTTTCCATTCCTCCAGCTTATACCATAACATACATTGGTTATTGAATAACCAAATAGGAAAATACATTCATGATTTCATTCAGACAACAAGTAAAACTCAATTTGATAACTTGAAAACATTCCCTGCTACACATACCAATTTTTCTTGTATTGACTAGGGTGTGAGTTCAAAATAATATAGCCTATACAAGTGGCACAAACAAATACCTTCAGAATAACCTCCTAGAATGAGCCAGATGGTGTTTAAATTCTCATGATATTCCAACAAAATTGAAGTAGAATGATTTTCCATTTATTTTTAAAGACAATTTGCATTTGATCATCTGAAGAAGATTTAGCATACAGTTTCATGTGCAAACATAACAAAATCTACAATTCATGTTATCCCCCATTGTCTAGAATCTATAATATCATAATTTGGAAGTGTAATGGGGTATGGAGTTGATGGATAAGTGATTTTTTCTTAAGGGATATGCCCTTTTGTGGAATCCTATGTAGCTTAAACACATTGTAAATACAAATTAGCAACCTCATGATGATTGAACCATGTTTGTCATAGGAATGAATTGAACATGCTTAGTCAATTGGCCTACCACAAAGAAAAAGCATCTTTACCTTCAGATCTTGCTTCGATTTAGATAAAGTTTATGGATACAATTCCCCACTTTTGTTTGGGAATGGCACTTGGTTCCAGAAGACTTGGAGATGGAACACTCTACTTTGTTCCACTAACAAGTTTCACATTCTGCAAAAGATTTCAAAATGTCATCCTTCATATTCTACTAGAATAATTAGAGGTGTTGTATTTATAGGTTTGCTAGAAACCTAGATGTCTTGCAAATAAGGATGTATGTCCATGCTCAAGTTCCTTTTGCACTAAATAGAAGTCATGCCTAAAGTACATGTGGTCTTTGAAGAAGATTATGTCATTTTGAGCTGACCAAGCCTTCCCCTTCCTTCCGTTGACAATTTCTTGGCTGAGTTGGATTGCAGCACAATCACTAAAAAAGGAAGCCATGCGTATAACAAGTTTTAGAAATTAACCATTCCTTGAGAACATAGAGGAAAACAAGTTGAAATCTAAATTATGATACTTTGTGGATGAAAGAGGCAACACATCTTATATCCTTTGGACCTAAACAATTGAAAACAACCCTCCTAAAGAAAACCAATAATAAGGCCAAAAGGTAAAAAATGGAAGCTCTACTGTGGCGACGAAAAGGCATGACTAATATGCTTGGATCTATACATATAATTCACCCTTTTATAACATCTTCTCGACTAAAATGCCATGCCTAAGAATAAAAATAGTGTAACTACAAGCAAAATATACATGACACAATCTATCAACTCTTAATTTTTGATAATCTGAATGTTTTAGTAACACTCATTACATAAGTTCTGAGGTACAGATCTGAATTTTAAAGGATAGATTGTTAATGTCATAATTTCCCATACCTTTGACTACAGTGAATGTCAAAATTAGTTGCACAAAAAATAGAGCTCATGTAAGGTCCTTGTCCAGTTCGTTAGTAGGCTATGAGATTTGCACAGTACACAGGTTGTTAATGTCATTGCTCTAACTCCAATTTATGCTAATTTTCTCTTGCCTTATCCACCAACAATTTTTTGGAGGGAATAAAACTACTTGTTTGCCCAACTCTTGCTTTCCATGGGGCAAAAAAAATTGTGGGCATGGAATTACAGTTGCCCTCCACCGCTACCTAGGGCACTATTGGAGCATTTTGAAACAGCCGTTGCTCCTAATTTTGAGGTGGAAAATCAATTTTCTACAGTTATGGAGTCAAAAAATTGCATGAAACTATCTGATCCAAACCAAAAATCTGGTGCAGTTGCAATCACCATGGGACCATGACCTTAGGCAAGCGTCCCATGGAGGGGGTTGATGTTCCTATTTTTAATGCACTAGTGGCCCAATGAAAATTAAAAGGCATGCAATAGGATATTTTAGAATATTTTCCTAAAATCAAGGAATTGGCTAATTTTTAGGAGGAAAGTTTGAGGGGGTAGAAAAAAGGGGGTGCTGGGAGTTTTCCATACTTGCTTCTATTTTTAGGAAGATATTCTACCAAGTGTAAATTTTTGAGTGGTCAAAATTTGTGTAAACATTAATTATAAATAAAAATATAATCATTTTAAATATTATCCTTTATAATATTGGAGCATAAACTCAAAATTTTAATACCATGGGACCATTTTTGCTACACATGCTCCTACATTTATTTTATAATACTCCTTGAAAAAATTTAGGAGTCCTCTCCCATGGGACCACTTCCTTATAGTACTCGCAGATCTCCCTGAGGGCGACAGTGTGGGGCCTAAACCAGTGAGGCTTCTTCATTCCTCCAATTACAGGTGTAGACTTGTGAGCATCCTTTGTTGCCATTTACTTGAGAGGGACCTTTCCTCCAGTTGAATTCCTTGTTAAAGCCTTTTATGGTCCTTTCTTTGGAAGACAATAATATCCAAAACACAATGACTCTATTCAAAATCAGAAACCCACTGAAAAGTATACTAAAAATTAAAAAAACAAAATTGTAACAAACACAAAATCCTCACCTAGTTAAGCCCGATCCCATGCTAGGGCCAACTAATTAATTTTTAGCAGGTATTGCTGAAGAATTATAGGGGATTAATTTTATTTTAAGTTTCATTTAATTTTTTAAATTTTAATGGTAAATATATTTTTTAAAATACATGGGACCTGCATTCCATTTTAGTAGGAGTGGAAGCTTCCAGCATGGGATCCTACTATCGACCATTAAAAGTAATGTATAAATCGAAACAAATTTATATGGTTCAACATTTACCCTTATAATATTCAAATATGCATGAATATTTCTAATAGTAAATTTGGCGGTCGATCTTCCTTACCATGTAAAATATTTATCACTTTTATTCATACAAAAGTGCCTTTAAAAAATTAGATGTATATGTAGTATTTTGTTTTTGTCAAGGGAGGGAGTGTCAATCTGTATGATTTTTGACTCCATCTCAAATTTTGTGTACGAAGGGTTAAGTAAAAATATTTTTATATTTCTTATGGAGGTGATAGTGGAAAACGAGGTTATGCATTTCTTCATATGGTATGACAATGTATTGTATGGGGAGGAGATGTTCCCTTTAATTGTAAACTTGAGCAATGGCGACGTAGTAGAAAAGGACAAAGCCATACAAAATATGCAAGTGGGGAAATATTTTAAGGCCGGTTAAGTGATGATGGTGAGGGGCAATAACAGGGCATTTCAGGTTATATCGTATTCTAGACTTGGATTTAAGATAGCTAGTGGACTTACATGCCCTACACCTATTACATAGTGGTTCGCAGCTTACAAGGTGTTGGCATCTTTAATTGGTCATTTCTATTGTCAAGGGTGGATGAAGACATCATTAAAACTGATTTGATTGTGTTAGGGCTCCATATTTGATGTGTGGTTCAAATCATCGCTATAATATCATTGACATAGGAATAAACCATTGAAATCCCAGAGTTTATATCTATATATACTAACTATATATAATATTATTTATTAGATAGATAATTATATTATATATTTATAAATATAAATATTATTAAATGTTATTGTAATATATAAATTATTATTACTATAAAATAATAATATATATTACTATTCTATATAATAAAATATATGAGTAATAATACATGTAATAAAATATATTAAAAATATTATTGTTATTATAATATTAATATATTATATAGAACTATATATGTTATGTTTTTATTATAATAATATTTTTTTAATATATATTTATAATTATAATATAATAATGTATTATACAATAATTCATTCCATCTTCACTCTAACAATTCATATTGAAATCCTACTCTTGCCTTTAAATCGATACCTTTCCCTTGCTAATAATAATTCATTCCATCAAGTAAAATGCCCAACTGTTTGTAGCAAATGCCAAAACTTCACTCGATCTTAACAATGGCGTTGCTTACTAGCAGCATATATATATATTCTCATGCAATCATCCACGCCAAAAATAAGCCATTTTAGCAGCCATGGACGAGCATTTTACCTCGTTGAAACATCTTTCAGGTGTCATCAAACCCTATAATTTTCTCCTGCAACCTCAAATCCGCCTCTCTTTCCCACCTTGAATCCCGTTTACTGATTTCTAACCATCCTCTCATTAACCCTGTGTTATTCTCGCCCAAAACCACAAATCAAACCCTCCATAGACCCAAATCCATCCTAGGGAGGTGGATACCACTCACGGTAGCCCATTTCAAAGATGTTGCAAAGATACTAGAAGAAGATTGTCTGATTACAGAAAGCTCACTGGGGATTCCATCTTGGTTCAAGGAAACCAAGTTGGAAAAGGTGAACGAGATGAGATGCTCGGTTTGAATGAAGAGGAGACAATGATAGTATTTTTCATGTGGGATTTTTGTTTTTTTGCATATGATTGAGTGAAATAGAAAGTAGTTAATCGAATTCATTTTCAGTGGGGAACAGACCTAATGGCATTGTAGCTCACCGAAATCTCAAAAATTTAAAGAATTTGTGTGTAGTGTTCAATTCTTTGTAAGAGCTGAGCTTCTGCAAGCACTTATGGAGCAAAAGAGATAGTAAGCCACCCTCCTCTATTGTAGCTTCTAGATACTACATGTCATTATCTAAATAGTAAAAACAACTTTATAAAAATAGGTAGTATTTGTAGCGGGCATTATCTAAAGGTGGAGATTGTGTAGATGCAGATAAGGCATATTCGCATATGGCGAGGCCTTGTTAAATAAGTTATCTCCGACGTAAATATTAAATACATTGAATATAATATAATTTAGGTTGTACTTTTAATGCCAAGTATTCACACGATCATAGACAAAGGTATTAGAAAACATTATCTATAGTCTTTACACACATACATAATTTATTAACATTGTCTAAGAACTAACTGAAAGAATTTTTTATCATATAATATTTCTTATTGAATATAATATTGTCTATAGTATTTCTCATACACACACATAATTATAATTCGGACTTAAAAATAACTAATACATGTTTCCTATAATTTCAAGGCAAATGAGACACACATGTGTAATAATTATGGTAAAACTATATCCCAAAACATGTTAGAATATATCTTATAGGGCAATTAGAATCATAAAATATAGGAAATTGTATAAAATTTGCATTAATCAATCAATGTATATTTTCACATAATTAACCATTTTTAAGACATCCAAAATATACTTATAGTCAAATGGTTATAAATAGCTATTAAAATTACCCCTAAAACATTAATCCTTCCCATTTGTATTTTTAAAAGTTGACCAATATACTTTAGTCATCCTAAATCATCCTATAAATACAAGTTCCTACTAAGCCATTTAACAACTAGAGGAGACAATCTAGAAGCCAAAGGAGACAAGAGATAGATGGAGGAAAACATTTGACAGCCCATTTAACCAAAGGAAAAGCCTAGAGCCTAGCTTCTTCATTCAAGTTGTGTTCATTGAATCAAAACCTACGCAGTTGATACATTTATCCATTTTGGGCTCTGTACAACATTCTTTATGAAAACAGAGGGTGATTATACTTCATTAGTTGCATTGGTCACTTCTAAGGAAGAGGAGGTTAAAACTATTAATCGAGTCCATTCCATTCACACACAATAAGAAATATGTGGAGGTCTGATTTTGAGTGTGTAGGATACATATGTTGTAATGTTGCTATGACATTTTCCCAAATCCATTACTTTTGCTTTGTTTTAGAATGTGTAAGAAAGGTCAAAATATGCATTCAACCACTTAACATATTCTACCCTATACAACTATGGATTAAAGGTACAGTCTCAATTAGAAAGAGACAACACACATGCACAAGAAAACTCAAACTACAAAACCATACAAAGATGCACTCAATAACACAATGATGCACCCAAAGACATAGGGACAAAACTGAAGTGGTTGGGCTTGTTAGGAATAGGCCCATACAAGTATATGTAAGTTTTAGAGTAGTGCACGTGTCCAAAAATTTAGGAAAAGGTCAAATACAATCAACAATGTCAAAGTACAAATTTATATTTACTGAATAGTCAAGGTGTGATCATTTTTTAACCTCTTTATTAATTAATTTATTTATTTTAGATTAAATTTGTGACACTTGGACTTGTTTCCGTTACTTAACCTCTTAGATAGAATAATGTATGTAAGTTATGTATACTTAGATTTATTTAATTGCATCTATTTTTATTCCATGTTTTTCATAAAACTAGAATTAGGGTAAACATGTACCATATCATTTGTGCTTCTATTATTATGACTATGATTCACTACTATATTTGTCCTATTTTACCTTAATTTTGCTTAATGGGTGAGATTAATATAATTAAGATATAACTTTGAAATGTAATTCATATATTAAGATATGGCATCCAAGAATATATATGAATGTAAAAGACTGAGATTGATTTTTTTAATATGATAAATGAAAAATGCTAAATATATAAAGTATTAAGGAGATGAAGATACTTAGCTTTTTTGGTTGATTATCTGATTGTTACTGTATTTTAGAATTGAAAATCAGGGTAAGGCAAGCTTGTGGTTTGTTAGGTTCCAAAATTAATTCATTTTTTGCATTGGGTCAATTCCACAAGATCGAGTCAATATCTCTAGTCAATATTGACCAGAGTATTGGTATTGACCTATGCAAAAATATGATAAAGTGAATGTAGGTCTCTTGCACTTGTCTCTGCTTGCTTTGTATTTGCAATCCCAAAATTTGATGATGGGCACAACTTTAGGAATGAGTCTCATTTACCTTGAGACCCTAGGTTTACTTGTGATGGTTAGAAACTTCCAAAATAGAGGAAAGTGTAATGCATTAAACTAACCCTAATCACCCTCATTTGATGATTGACTACATCTTATGTATTCAATACTTCAAGGAGAGAAGTCAAACCACATGTAGGTCTCCCACATAGTGTTATTGTGTAATTATGTTCCTTCACTATATGTGTGTAGTTAATGGTTCACCTTTGATACTTGACATTGCTTGCTTTGATTTAGATTTAGAGTGCTTCAAACTTGGCTTGTGACTACATTTAGTGATGGATTCAAAATTTGGGAAGATTTTTTCAACATGCAATAATGTATAGATGTATATCAAATAAGTGCCAAGTCTTTTTTGAATGAGACATTGATTTGTTTATATATGGATCTAATTGAATAATTTATTATGCCACTAACATGTTAGGATGATGGGCAGACCCTAAGGATGGATTTGATTTTATAAAATAACCATTGTTGGGAGTGGGTCAGTACTTACCAGAGTAGGTTAGCATTGATTGATGAAACATAACAAATTGGTAGAATCGACATGTGTATAAGAAGACTAAACTGAGAGTTTGGGGATATTTATACAACATATTTAGCAAGTTTAAAATAAAAAATGAGGTTTTTTGAATTGTATAACAACATAATGAAAGGGTTGAATCAAAAGATAACATGAAAGTATGAGAGAATTGCATATTAGGATTTTGGTAGAGTGCTCAAGTCATGCATGTTAAATTTGTGTCAAGCTTGTCATTGTCAAGTACCATGTTGGGTCATTATGATCCATGGTTATATTTGTTTTATTTATTTACTTTTTATGTTAGTTTTATGTTTCAAAATAAAAAGTTAGTTCACGGGTTAGTTCGATCCTGTAACCACCCATGGAAGCTTTATAAGCTTTCATCCTTATTGTAAATATTAATCCAATATAATATTATTTTATGTTTTGTAGAAAAGCTGTGTTTATGACGTAATTTCTAATTTTCTCTCCCGTTCCTGGAGCCTTTGGTGGTATTAGAGCCCAGAAAGAGAAAGCTATGCCATTTTTTTGAAGGAGGATAGAATAAATTCAAAGAGCTCGGTTGTAATTATGGAAAATTGAAGACACTCTTATTAGAGAGAGAAAGAAAAGAATAATGGAATCCAATACATACATAAGTACGAAAGCTTGTATGACCTGATCAAGAAATAGGTATACATGTTTCTCTTGTAAATTGGTTGTAAATAATTTTAAGGTAGACATGCCCAAGTTTTGGATACTGTACGACCCACAATATGCAGTGAATTGGAGGTAGAAGTTTCTAAAGCCTTTCAACACCAAAAAAAGGTGTAGTGATCCATACCATGATATAAAATTCTTCCTAGGTCTCTTTACATTGTATTGCATTGAACAAACACAACAAAGGATGGTGTGATAGCCAAATCCAACACCCAGTTCAAATTTGAGTCTCAAAAGTAAAATGGTGCAAAAGGCATCACGTAGCAGAGAGATCTGATATAAAATCATAAAAATCTTCACATAAATTGAAAGTATCTTTTTGGGCTCCATGGTGTGTTGAATGTAGTCTTACAAAACTTAAATCGGTGGTTCACTAAGATGAGCAAAGGAAAAGGCACAGTGAAATGCATTGTCATCATTCTTTGGGAGTTGAAGATTACAAGTATTAGTTGTGTCATTTGAAGAGAAAGAGATACTTGTACTGCATACTAGCATAAAATTATGAAGCCTTTAAAATCCCTAAACTCACCACGGACTCCACCTTTATGTATTCTAAGTATTTATTACCTTTATGTATTCTAAGTATTTATTACCTTTATGTATTCAAATTAACTAAAGGAAAGGTAGTTATTTAGTTTTACAAGTCACTTTGCAAACAAAAGGGTCCAGGCTTCAAAATAACTCTATGTGATAACGTAGCAGTGAAAACATAGTAAAAGAAAGCATAGCAAGAAAAAATGTAAAAAATAAAAAATATAAAAAAATTAAGAATGTATAACAAATGTAGCGAAAATCATAATACACCAAATTTGCAAAAAATAAATAGATAAAAAAATAATTTCGTGAATTTAGAGTTGTAATTGAAAGCTATGTATGATGCATCATAAATATTCCAATTGATTATCTGACGAATAACTTACTACTACTCTTTATATTTTCATGGTAGTGTCCTTGTATTTTTTCTTTTACAGGGTCCTTCAAATCCTACTACGTATTCTTCCATTGTGACATAAAGTGGACTATGTTATTAACAAACTATCATAACAGTTCCATAACAATTATATAAATGACATATAAAGTGTGGGTTAGATCGGTAGAACTACATTTATAATAAACTAGATGACTTCATAACAAATTTATAGGTCGTATAAAAAGTGGACTACATTTTTAATAAACTGGGTTGTGTTTGTTTAAACTGGAAAAAGCTAAAACTTCTATAGGCTTCTATAAATTGGGTTGTGTTTTGAATGGCCTCCATTGTATTTGTATAAAGTTTCTAGCTCTCTTGCTATTGAATAAACTGTAAAATGCTAAATTTTTTATGCTTATTGTATTAAATAAACTGAAAAAAACTTTATTTATGTGCTTAGAGTATTGGTGAATGGCGATGATTTGTGATACTATGTTATTAATGAACAATCATATATACCTACGATGTTATCACCTATGAGCATATGTTGGTGATGTTATCTCTTGCTACATTTTTTTCTTGATACTATTTCATCAGATACCTTCAAAACCCGTCAAGGTTACATATTTTGGTCAAAATTTTATTTGACTTAGTTTTTGATCTTATTTATTTTTGTATCAAGGGTACATAAGGGTGTAAGTCACATTAACACTTACAACACTCATTGTAAATTTTGTGACCAGTCATTTGTTTGTGTCAAGGTGGTCATGTGATCAGTGGATTTATAGGTTTTTAGGCATTTTGGATAGAAAAAAATGATTTATTTCATGTTTTGAAGTTTTTTTTATATATACACAACACAATCCTAAGGTGGCATTGTAACAATTTATATTTTGAAGGTGTTAGTTTCTACCGAAAATGTACCTTTATACATAATTTTCATTACAACTTGATATGTGTGTGTGTGTATGTACATATACATACACATACACATACATACATACATACATACATACATACATACATACATACATATATATATATATATATATATATATATATATATATATATATATATATATATGTATATATGTATGTATGTATATATGTATGTATGTATGTATGTATGTATGTATGTATGTATGTATGTATGTAACATACATACATACATATGTGTGTGTGTTTGTGTGTGTGTGTGTGTGTGTGTGTGTGTGTGTGTGTGTGTGTGTGTGTGTGTGTGTGTGTGTATGTATATGTATGTATGTGTATGTATATGTATATGTATGTATGTGTGTGTGTATATATATATATCAAGATGTAATGACAAATATGTATAAAGGTATATTTTCAATAGAAACTAACACCTTCAAAATATAAAATGTTACAATGCTACCTCAGGATTGTGTTGTCGATGAACATATTGTCCTTTACAGGTCCATCAGGATCCTTGTGATTGATAAATTCTAAGTGTCAAACTGGAGGTTGGAGGATCCGTTGGAGGTTGGAGGACTGTTACCCTTTTCCAGTTAGTTATTTGCTTAGAGTTTGGGTTCAATGCTTGAATGACAATTTTTGTAGTAGTAGTTTACTTATTTCATTTCTATTTTTGGTTTTTTATCGATGACATTCATGACATGGATCAGGCATGATTGTTTGATTTTTTTTCTCTCATTGCACAACTTTTCACCTTTCACTTGATGGGGGGATGAAATATATCATTAGTAAGTCTTTGATCAATCATCAGTGACAGTACAAGTTGATAGGGGTTGTTAGCACTAATAGTAGTGTTGAGCAAAGATTATCAGCATTTGTTGGGCATTAAGAGGATGTGATATACAAAGTACAAGTTGGTCACTTTGATGAGCTTATGTGTTGATCTTTATGTGGATCGATGTAGTTGGATAGGCCTTGATTGTGTTCTAATATAATAAGGTAAAATGATCACATAGGGTGAGCATGCCTTGATCGTATTCATCAGTGGTTTATGCCACAACTCATAAAGTGGTATTTTGTATGGAACGACATCAATTTTAATCAGTACTAAGATGTACAATACACCAATTACAATTGCTTCAGAGTTTCTTTGATGACTTCAAAGTCATTTCTATTTTTATTTCATCTTCTATACCCTTTGGATCAAGGGTGAGTTTGTTGAGACATTATGATCCATGGTTATATTTGTTTTATTTATTTACTTTTTATGTTAGTTTTATGTTTCAAAATAAAAATTTGGTTCACAGGTTAGTTGGATCCCGTAACCACCCATGGAAGCTTTATAAGCTTTCATCCTTATTGTAAATATAAATCCAACATAATAATATTTTATGTTGTGTATAAAAGTTGTGCTTATGATATAGTTTCTAATTTTCTCTCTCATTCTTTGAGCCTTCATACCGAAGATCATGTTTTAGTATCAACACCTTCTTAAAGACACACCACCTACATGAGAAATATTTTTCTTTGTTATTTGGGAGTACGTACCTCCATGTTTCATTGAGATTATTTTATACATATTATGCATATGGAACATCAATTGGGACACATCATTTGTCCCCCTCACCATTGATATTATCATCTATAACTTGCCACATGGCGGAACATGGCAATGTTTCATGACACTACATTGAGATTGAGAATTACTTTATCATATATCTATACACATACCTTCATGCCCACAATGATACAACACATATTATCTATACTTAAGCACATTGATACTATTTTACTTTATGGAGCCACATATTACCTATGTGCCTTACATTACTACACTAGTGGATAGTTATGTCCTATGCACCTTTTACATCTTGACACTTTATGATTGTCATACTTATTATACACATGATTATATCTTACACATTTGTGTACATGAATTATACATCAATAGGGGAATTATACATAAATGGTCCTTACGAGTTATTCACTTACCGTATTATGTGTAGACAAGGACATTTTTACCATAATTATACTCAACCCTCTTATGAGCTTCATTGATCACTTAAATTTTCCTATTGGGGCATGATACCCACACTTATTCTCCATGATCCTTATATTGACATATTTCATATATATGGATTCTATCACACACTCATGTCTAATGTGCTTACATTAGTTCTTCATACATATATGACATTATCTTACATATACAATGTTGACACATGATTGGTATTTACACATGATATTTATTACTACCTTGAATATTTATCTACATACATGGGTAAAAAATTATCCCCATCCACTTGGATACATCAGGGCATGTTGTTTTCATGTGCACTATCATCCTCATTTGATAATGCATCTACTTATGGACATTACCACATAGTTATCTATATTACATGATTCTCACATGGACACTAGTCCATATCTCTTACTATGTCTATTATGGGTCACGTTGTTGCACCATCTCACCACCATCATCCTCATTGGATGGTGTGTCCCACCGATTAATCATTATATGAGGATACATTTATATACATTGATACTCACTAGAGTAGTCTATTGTGCATTGAGATTTACATGATGTTATATTTCCTAATATGATATGACATTGATACTCATTAGTGTATTCTACATTGATATTTGTAAGATATTATCTATCTTATGTGACATGACACTTGGGGCATGAATAGTTGCTTGTATTTAACCTAATATAGGGCTTTACATGTAATATTTTACAATAATTACATGTGTTTTATAATTTTCAAAATGGTTTATGCTATATACAATGTTATTACACATATTGATTTTAACTTTATTATTTTTAGATGATTGATTGCAGGGACAAGTTATTTAATCTCGCACCTTTGCAGGGGGAATATATCATATCATTTTTGGATCATCTTTCAAATGTTTTTGAGTGAAGACTAATAAGTAGAAGTTTGGGAAGAGTATTTTTTACTTACTACTAAGAAGAAAAATGGTATCTCTACTTGGAAAAAAATAAAGTTTGGGTAGCTCTATTTAGAGTAATATTATCTACTTCCTTGATCAAGAAGATAGAGGTGGGATCACAAAACTCCTATATAAGTGGTAGTTATGTCTGGCATTTGTCAAGAATATTTTAAAGTGGAATAAGTATAATAAGGGCATTATTTTTAAAGTTATGGTAGCATTTGTTTCCATAAAGCACAAGGGTATTAGGTTCTATTTTCTTTTCAAATTCAAATTAAATTTCAATTTCAATTTCATTTAAGTGCAATAAGAATATATGGTATTGATTACTTGTTAGCAAATGGCCATTTTTGACATGTATACTAAATTTTGAAAGTGGAAAAGGTGTGGATTGATGCACCAAAAAAGCTTCCTCCTTCTCTTCCTATAGTAAAACAAGGCATGCACTTCATTTATATATTTTTTTACTTTGACACATACATGCATCACTCACATACACATGTCGAAGTAGGGGAATTATGTAGATAACTATTTTTTGCACAAGCTTTTTTGTTACAATACTTTTAGTATTATTTTATAACTTTGATCCATTACCTTGAATTAGGGGCTTATTAGAGCTTGTTTTTATGTTTTCTTATCTTTATTTCTTCGTATGATTTCATAGTCCATTTTTATTCTATTTTTCATTATTTTATGTTTGTTTTGTGCTCACGAGCCTATTTTATATCTTCTATATTCATTTCTATTTATTTATTCTTCTGGTATGGGAACAATAGTCTGCAGATTCTACCCTACGTGGGATCGATGGGTCCACCATTGTTGTCTCCTTTGATTTTTTGGGCCCTTCTTCTCATGTTTGTGTCCTTTCAATGTTTGGATCCATTCATCATTTATTTTTATTTTTATTTTTCAGATTTGGCATGTCATTATGTTTTTGAATCAAAACATAAAAAAACCTATATATACAAATATTTTATGATAATTTTAAGGGGAGTACAAAAAATAAGTATTTTTGGGGTTCTCATAAAAGATTCCATACAAGTTTCTAATCTATTTCTAAGCATTCATTTTTAAGTTTAGGCACACTCCACAATAATCTATCATTGTGCAAGGACTTACATCATATATTTTATCAAAAATGGCCTTGGTGAATGTGCATGTAGTTGTATCACACAATTAGGAAAGGGAAGGTTGAAGACTTCACTATATTTCTCCATTCACACTACCCATGAACTACGGGGGGTATGATTTTGGTATGTTGGATACATAGTTGCAACACCTTTATGGTTACCTGATGCAGTTACTTATTTTTTCTCTTTTTTTGACATTTTGTGGAAAGTAGGTCAAGAACATTGAAGATAAAAATATACACTTATGTCCATCAATTTTGTAAAGCACAAGCATAAACATGCACAACATTTAGTGGTGAAGTAGTATAAAATTTTATAGAACCTAAAAAGCTGCACAATATACGATCAATGCAAAAGGACAAAGAGGACAATGAAATCTGGGCAACACTGATCTTGCCTTGGGCAAAAACAACACAAACATTATTCTTGTTTCTATGTAGTTATAACTCTAAATTTGACACACATGTTTATACATGCTTGCACATCTTAGATACACTTTCAAAAATTTAGAATTTAAGGTGGTGTGACTATTCCAACACTTTTAATTTTCATATTTTTGATTGTTTATTTTCAAAATTCTAATTATATATGGTTATTAGTCCTTGTCCTGAATGTACTATAGCTTTCACTTAAAGCAATTAATTATTTGGTTGTAACCAATCAAAATATTGGAATTAATATATATTGAAACTATTCTAAAGTTTGACATCAATTTTTGAGAATATTTTATGGGCTATTATTGTGGAATATTACATATACTTATTAATGATTGGCTCAAATTTTTATTTTATTAAATTTTATATTTTTTGTATTGCTTTTTTTTTAAAAAAGAATGTAACATCACCTTTCTATATCTAACAACAGTTATCTTCAAAGAACTTCAAATTATGTAATATAATTTACTAATTAAATTTAATATAAATTATTAAAAATTATTAGGTTTCTATTCTAACTAGAATAATATTGAGATGACTAATTCTTAACTTACTATTCTGGAGCAAACCAAATATTTTTAATTTATTTTAATTTTTTGATATTAGTAGGAATTATTTTATTCGTATAGTTTTTTGTTTATAACTTAATCTTGATTTTATCTCTTCATTTTTGAAAAAAAATAAAATTATAATATTCATTTTTTTTGTATTTTTAAAGACATGGGCTGCATAAATTCAATACTATAGATTTCTTAACATTATAATTATTAGTCCGATTGGTTGAAATTTTATTATTTATTTTAAAAAATTGTGCTTTCTAAATAACACTTTCAATTATTGGCAAGTTTCTATTCTTAATTTGCTATTCTAAATCACTCTTAGTTAATTATCATAATCTATATGAAATTTTAAATATAAATAAAAAATACATAGAATACTTTCTAAATAACACTATCTCACTCGTTACTAACTTTCTATTCTTTTACTAAAAGCAATTATTTATATTTTTTATTAAACTTTTTATTATGTAATATTTTTAAATTATAAACATTTTATTATTGAAATTATATTAAAAAAAGTATCTATTAAAATTTATTATTATTATTATTATTATTATTATTATTATTATTATTATTATTATTATTATTATTATTATTATTATTATTATTATTATTAAAAAGGTTTCTAAATATTTATCCTAAGCTTTTTAAGATTTCTAACTTATCTTTTATGGGTCGAAAATTTCAAACAGGTTTCGCTTACCTTGTCTTGTGATTTTTATAAAATATGTTCAATTTTGATGGCCTATACGCAAGCTCTATTTTCTTGTAGATCATTCATATTATATTTTCTTCCCGCTTATATTAAGGAAATATGTCAATGAGCGTTGTGATGTATAATGAGAAACCATAAACTCAACCTAATTATACCTTGTTGTTTTTAGACACGATAATAGATCTAAATTTTTTGTTTTACATTGTCAAATGATATATATTCTCTTTGTACAATCATTTTATCTTATTTTTAATGATAATTCACCTAAAAAATATAAGGTAAAACAACTTCTTTTCAAAAATATAAAATTACTATGTTAATGTGAATTCATCATTTCTATTCAATGTTTATCTCTAATTTTTTGAAAAGATTCACTCTAAAAAAAATTAATGGTTCCTCTTTAATTTATCGTCAAGAGTTTTCTATCCTCTTCTTTACTATAAAATCTTTTTATAACTAATTTTTATAATTATCTTATCATTTTTAAATTGAATACACTTAATTTATAATATTAAAATTATTTTTCAAACTCTAAAATCAACTTATCATATTATATATAAGATTCTCCCTGGATACATTCAAATCCAATTTATTGTTACGGTATACTCGTAAGTCATTATTATTTCAATCCTTTACATGCCTTGTAATGCACTTATAAATCATTATAATGGCATTCAATTAAATAAATAAAATCAATTGAAACTATATTTTACTCATATATAATTTAAATATGTTAAAATGTGATGAATAAAGTGGTAATTAATAAATTGGATGATATGATAATTAACACAAGTGCATGGAATCTAACCAATGGAAAATGGGAGATAGTTAATCATTTTATAGTGGGAGGATCCGTTTCTTTTTAATTTAATCATGTGATCCATGTGTATCCGTTTCTTTTTAATTTAATCATGTGATCCACGTGTGTTTAATTAAAATTCTAAGGTTCTCTACCATATACCCAGTTTATTTTATCTTGTACTATACTAGGTGGATTAACATTCCCCCGTCTATTTTGTTCCTTATAAGAAACTAAAGAAGGTACAGACAGGGCTTCTAAAGATTGATTGGAATCGGCTTTAAAATATGGGTTTACAAAATTTGTTGTTCATGTCAGAGTGTTATACATTGGAAGAAATAATATATTCCATTTATATTGAGTAAAATAATATGATGTAAATATAAAACATAAATGAATTGTAAAATTGAAAAAAAATTAGTGTTATCATGAATACTAAACAACATATTGATTTCAAAAATAAAAAAGTTTTGGTCATTTAAAATCATTATTTTAAAAATATTTAAAAATAATAATTGAAATTATTCAGAGTTTTTGTAATCTAAATAGAGATGAGACTCTTTGTTTAATCTTATCTTAAAGAAATATTGTAAATATGCTAAAGCAATTCATAACATGAGAAGTATAAATTATTAGTTTCTCAGGGGGATGATTGGAACAATTTAACTCTAATTTGGAATTACTTTTACAAAATAGAATAACTAGTTTTTTAATGGAAAAATTAAGAAAAAAAGTTATTTTGTGTAAGGTGATTTGTTGATTTATTTTTCATGTTATTGCTCACCTCCCTTTGATTGAAGGTGAGCATTAACTTCTCCACCAGATTTGTACAATGAAAATTTTAATACTGTATTTGTTTGCACGATGTAAGTTGCTTGATTTGATGGAATCACATTTGAATACCAAATTAACTCATCAAAAAACATGAAAACAGAATATAAACAATTAAAAATTTGTAAACAGTTACTACTATTTGTTAGGTGCATATGCACAATACTAGAGATAGAATTCCATTTTATGTTGTTCCCTCTCTTTGGAAACTTGAGGAGACCAAACAGACTTTCTTAAAAAAAAATCCCTCTATAATATTCTACAAGGGCTGCCTCGTTGATTTTTTATGTGAGTTTTGCATATTTTCATGTATTCAAATCAGGTTTGGTTCATTAAATTTCATTGAAAAATTATTTTGTGTATAGGCGATAGAATGTGTGTGGCATTTTTGAGTCCATACTTGAAATGAATGGGATCACATTTCATTTCCTTTGCCCATGCAAGTCTATCAATTTCCAAGCTTTGGACAAGATTTATCGAGGTAAATATACATATGTGAGCTTTCTATGTCTATGGATTCAACTGCGTTTTTTCTGGTTATTGAGGTAGATTATATGGGTAGGTGAGGATGCATGCAACCTTCTTCCATTGTAGGAGGCATTCGAGAAAGCACTCTTTACTTTTTAACATCGATCAAAATGACAGTATTCACACTTTCACTTTCAATCTCACACTGCCTCAAATTAACAATTTTATCGTTCCTTAGATTATTCAAAACATTATATCTCAGTTAAAGGTAATTTTAATCATTTACTACTGTTTTCGATTTATTTTTTGTTCCTTTCAAATTTAGTTCTTTAGTAGAATATTATATGCTTAATTCCATCAATGCTAGAATCCACCAATAACCCCTATAAATTTTGAGGTCATTTCTCTCCATTCATTCACCTAGCAATTTTCTGGAATTCTGAACATGAAATTGGAACCGTTGCTATGGATTTTATGATGGTTACTAAAAAATTAGTTAAATTTTAGTCACAAAAATAAGGGTTAATTAAAATTACTACTTATTTAAATTGGTATATTGGGGTTTGATAGTGTAGTAAATTGGTGCATTATTGCAAGGAGGCCTAGGTTCAAATCTAATGGGCAGCTACCAAAAGTTAAAATTTTGTTAGTAGGGGCTTGTGGGTGGTTAAAGTTAAAGTTATTTGGTTCATTAATCCTAATAAGAAAATATTTTCAAGAACAATGGGCCCTCAAATAGGAGAAGAGAGATGCTTTGAAATTGGAAATGGAAAATAGTTTTTCCTACAGGATGTTGTACTGGCTTGTTAGTCTTTTCATGTGTTTCTACTGAATCTAACATAGAAGATAGATTTTCCATGACATTTAGACGCTAGTTTTGAATTTCAAAATCCCACTACTATAACTCAGATATCAAAAATTTTGAAGATCGATTAATATTTTATGATGTATAGGAAGCTCTCACTTAAGTGAGAGTCTGAAATAAAATCTAGAAGTTGAATTTATTTGATTCATAGCATTTTCTTTAAACATACGTGCTTGGAAATCTTAACAATTACACAAGCATTCAACTATACATGCATCATCACCTTGACCTTGCCCTGAATGCCACTTATAAGAAGCTAATAAGGTCAATGTTCAATATACATATTATCCAAAGTCCTTCGCAATTTTATATTTTTACTTCTTCCATCCATGATTAGTGTAGAATCATTTTGTTTTATTTTTAGCAGATTGCTTTAATGTATAGTTTGCTTGTCAAGTAGTTTCTATTATTAATCTGCATAAATACTTATTCATGCTCTTAATCTTTAGTTTCTTCAAGTCACTACCAATTATGAATCATGTGACTTCTGGTATAAGGCCTTAATTTCAAGCAAACACAAGCATCTATTTTTTTGGATTATATGATTTGAATTTTGTGTGGAAAAAATTAAATTCTATTACATCTTAGAGCTTTTGTTACGTTGAATAACACTTGTTTTTGAAGTCCTGATACAATTTTCTGTGAATTTTGAATTAGTAGCATGTTTTTTTTTCCTTTCTATTATCCTCTTCTTATCCATTGAGTCTTTGTTATTGTAAAGGTGTCCCTCTTTTATGGAGTTCTATCCACATAAAATCAATTACTTGCTCATAAATATCTCATGTACAATTGAAAGTAGGACCAAATTTATATATTCTTATTCTTATTATGAATATTTGATTTTTTAGTGTATCAGTGTCTTATTGCATGCATAGTTTATTATCAATAAGAAGTCTCTTGAGAACATCAAAACCTTGTCAAAATACAACAGCTCTAGAGTTTTTCCCTACAAAACTACAATCGTGAATGTACCAACAAAATCCACTAAAGTTCAAGATCCATAGTTTTTGCTCAAGTATAATCCCCAACTCATTGGGATTGCCTCCCTTCAGCAATCAACCATTGAGCTTTGAACTTAGCTATCCTAGTAACTGTGGTTAGAAATTGGACCCAAACCCTTACCTAGCCAAAATCAAATTCTCATAGAAGATAGTAATCTTGTTTTTTTTTTATAATTCTAAGAATTACATTTGTATTTTGATTCAATTTCTATTTTCTTTGTTATTTTTAACCCTCATTTTTTATTAGCTGTTGAAATTAATTTGTGCCTATTGTTTTCTTTTATAGATTAAACAATTAAAGACAAAGGCTAAAAGGGCTACAGTTGTGGTGGCTAAGGAAATAAAGAATAACGCTAAAGATATAAAGATTGAAGCTAAGTATGTCAATGGTAAAACCTTTGAAATTTAAATTATTTATTGTCTTTTCCATTTTCTAGCTACATAGTGTTCTTACTGTTGTAGGCTGAAATTGCACCCTTTTGGGAGAGTTTTTCAGGCTCCCTCACTCCCATCTACAATATTGGAACAACCTCAGGCTGTGGGTATCTTGTAATGAGGTTGAACCTCTAGACTTTTTAATGAGACTAGCTCCTCAGATGCTTCACTTCAACTCATTTCCCATACTAAAATCTACTATTGACTAAGGAAAAGGGAGAGAAAGATAACATGAAAGGGAAATCTAAGCTAAGGATGGTGATGCACCAAAATATGAAATGATCCACTTTCAGCCTAAAAACCTTAACAACTACTAATGGACCTAACCAAGACACAGACTAATCTAATCCTATCTCAAGGCCACAAGCATAAGTATTTTGTGTGGAGGTCAAAGGGAAACCCTGCAATTTGAAGGATAGAAAGAAATAGGTCTATATGAGACACTATAAACTTGTGACACTTCAAGAAAGGGGACCAATGGCTAACACTTCCCACAACCTGCAAGGAACCAAAAGAATTAAAGAAAGATACATAAAGAATCTACAGATGATGAAACAGGACATACATCTGCAAGTTAAGCTCCAATAATGTACACTTGACTTCAAACCATAATCTATAAAGTTTATCTTATTGCTTCAAGAGAGTGTGTACAAGGTTATTTTGACAAAGTAACTCTATCTCTAGTCGAGGGATCTCTTTTAAAGCTCAAAAACCTCTATATATAGCAGAAATGAATGTTAGAATAAGGGGCTTGCATGAGAAAATAGAGAGAGGGATCATAAATGGCTACAACCAATTGCCTTAACCATGAGATGAGCCATCCAAGATCACCACAAATCTCCTCGATCCCCTCGTGCATTCAAGTCTCCCTTGATTAGAGCTGAGAGAGCCATGTCACAGGTAGTTGCATGTTCTCACCAAGTGTAAATGATTTGATCTTCTACATTTAAAACCTAGCATGCTTCTTCACTTTGCATGTCTATTGCTCCACCTAGATGCATCTATTCTTAGTTTGACCACTTTACATGTTCTAAATGTGAGTTGTAGACTACATCATCAGAGTTTGAAAAGAGGATTCATTGTTATCTTTTGTTGATTGGTTGATCTAATTCCCACTAGGATCCTTTGAAAACTTGACTTTTTCTCATCCATTGATCTCTTTGAACTTGGATCTCTGTGAACCGTTGATCTCCTTGCTAGTTAGATGCCCTTGATCCACTTGTCCTTGATTGATTATCCCCTTAGATTTATTGATCATTTGACCTTAATGTTCCTCAGCCACTTTCTTTTGGGTACTTTGTTCGGGATAATTTATTTGAA
This sequence comes from Torreya grandis, assembly GCA_037957365.1. Taxonomy (NCBI): domain Eukaryota; kingdom Viridiplantae; phylum Streptophyta; class Pinopsida; order Cupressales; family Taxaceae; genus Torreya; species Torreya grandis. The sequence goes on from JARHVA010000473.1 coordinate 3,802,728, forward strand.
CTTTTTGCTCGAAAGAATTTCTTTGACTTTTCTTCGGGCTTGAACAATTTTCTTTGAGAATGGACCTTTGAATTTCTTGTAAAGTGCCCTATTTTTCACTTGAAATGCCTTTTCTGAAAGGAAAGTACCCTTCAACCTTCTTGAAAATGACACCTTTTCCCAAGAAGTGCCCTTCAGAGTTTTTGCAATGAACCTTTCATAATTTTGTAAAGAACCTTTTCTGAAAGGAAAGAACCCTTTAGAATTTTTGAAAAGAACCCTTCGGCTTTCTTGAAATGCTCTTTTGAAAAAGTTGAAAATATATTTTCTCAAAGGAAAATAAACCTTTAGAACTTTTGAAAAGACCAATTCCTTTGGAACTTTCTCCCAAAAAACCAATTCCTTCAAAAAATTTAATTGGACCATTTCTCAAGAAAAAAACCTTTTGAGGAAATTGTTTGGGGCACTTTGCTATAGAATTCCTTCAAAAATTTTGAAAATGACCATTTTATTGAAGAGTTACCCATTGGGAAAATTATCCTGAACAATTTTCCCAAAGGAAATGGCCTTTGCCTTATACTTCAAACATTTTATCTGAAAGAAATATCCCTTTGGAAACCTTGTCTCAGATAACTTTTTTGAAAGAATTCAACACTAAGCCAAAAAAGGTCTTGAAAGAAAAGAAACACTTAGTCCCTACAAAGTCTGAAAGAATGAACAAGTAAATATTTACATGAATAAAATATTTTGCACTTAACTTCTAACTTGCAGGCTTATCCTTGAACACTATTGTTGGATCCTTAGAAAACCTTGCTTGGATCCTCCCTATTTGAAAATGTTAGAGCCATTTATAAGCCTTTGATCCATTGCTTCATCAAACCATGCAAGAGCTTTATATGTGGGCCAAAAATGGCCAATATCTTTGATGACTCTCAAGGAAGCATGCCTACTATTATTGAGAACCCAGACCAATTGCCTTGTCTAGTCCATTGGGCATGGAGTCATTAGCCTCTGTAACTGAGCTGGTCTGAAACTAGATACAAGGCTGACCCTTTCTAGAACTTCATCTTGAAGCAACAAGGACAAAAAGAACAAAATAAACATTGTGCCCAAGGCACTTAAGGAATGGAAACACATAAAATCTACTCTAATATATACAAGGCTACAAATTATAATTACCTTATTCCTGGGTCAAATGGGAAACTTTTAGCATCATTGATTTGTAATGGATAAGGATGAGAGGCACCCTGCTTTTATGAGCTCATGCTAGGTGGACTAGGATGACTGATTGTTGACTCTTTTGGCATGCTCCCCAATGGATGAAGTGGGATAAACATGTCTCCAATGTAGATAAATTCCCTTATTGGCTCAAGACTTGATTGATGTTGCTCATCACTCTTGAGAAAGCCTTGCATGAAGACTTCATTCAGGTTATAGGGAATAACTGCATTTTGTTCACTTGGTGGCTCAAAAAGACCACATTCTTCCACCTTTTTCTTATGTAAATTAGGATTGATCATGCTTAGATCATCATGCTCATAGTTTTCTAGAAGGACATGTATCTTAGCCTCCTCAAACTCTTTGGTTATGGCATTGAACTGCTACCACAACTCTTCAAGTTATTCACTAGTACGTTTATCAAATTGTATCAATTAAGCACTTGATATGTCTCCTTCATCAACCTCCCTCAAGATTTCATCTTGTTTTTCAATTGCAAATTAGGTTTGATTTGACCAACCAAGGTTCAAAACATCACACTTATCTTCCTCTAGTTACAACATATCAAGGATATCTTCAATTGACACCTCATTTTGAAGTGGACTAACCTTTAGTACCTAGCTTTGATCCTCTTTTTAATCTATGTAGAATAGACAACCAGTAATCCATTCAAGGTCTTCCCTATATTTATCTTGAGGATTATCCCCTTTAGGATCTGGTTCATTAGTGACAAAGCCATGCCAAGAAGGTCGGTCCAAACCTAATTTTTCCTTGTTTGAATGAAGTGGGTTGCCTATCAAGATTTCTTCCTCATACACACTTACCTCATCTTCTTGAGACTCACTTGAGACTACAAAATCCTCCTCTATCCTTTGTAAAATAGGCTCCTTCTCCAAGAGGGAGATGGTGGGAGGGTGAAAAAGTTCACTTTGCTTGCAGCTTGAGAGACTGTCCTTCCAACTAGGTAATTTGAGTGGTCTCTTTGGTAGCTCTTGAGGGAGGGAGAAAGAGTCAAGTAACCCTTTTAGGATAAACTCATTAAGCTAAGCTAACACCTCTTTTTTATTCTATTCAACCATTAACCTCTCCTTCTCTTGAACTAGTTCTTGGACCACCACAACTGACACCTCTTTCTTCTTCTCTATGCCTTTTTGAATTGATTTCCATGATGGAAATGTGTAGGGAACAACCACCTTTTCTTCTTTTTGAATGATTATAGGAGAGGGTGGTTTCAAAAGAGAGGGCATGACATAATCAGGGTCAAAGGTGTAGGAGAAGATCCATGGTGGGTTGGTTTCAAAATCTTGAGTGGAAATGGGCATAGGGGTAGGAGAGGACAAACTGATTGGTTTGGTTTTGACATACTCATTATCCCAATGAGTCAACATATCCTCTATTGAGATTATCCATTCCTTCATCTCTTGCTTCTTAACATGTGGATAATCACCTTCTTTAATGGATGCCCACACACTCCAAAACTTATGTAGGAAGCTCCTTATCCCCTCCATGGCATGAATGCAGAATTCTTGTCCAAGTCCAACCTCTTTATTGATTTGCATGATTTTTCTCCCTTGGTCTAGTATTTCTTCTCTGATTATTGAAAAGGATGGACCTTGATAAGGTTGACTAGGGGGTTGATTTGAAACCTTTGGAGGTTGAGATTGAGGTTTTTAGAGGGAAGAGGACATATAGAACTGATTGTTTTGAGTTTATTGATCTTCATAAGATATCAACACACTTTCTAAATTTTAGACTATGCTTCTCAACAACACCTTATTGTCCCTCTCACAAACTTCCCATTATTCATCTTCACAAACTGACCACCTATTCTTGACCAACTAAAGAGAACTCCTTACCTCTTGTAGAACATGAATAGGGATGACTGAAGAAAGTTATAAACCCATACCAATCTCCCTTATCAACTCAATATAATCTAATAATGTTTGCTTGAATTTTGACATGGATGTAACAAGATAAACATAGTCTTGACAAGGGAATTAGTGGACTCATTTGAATGCAAAGGAGACTGATCTTGGTTATACACAAGAGTGGAAGGGGATCAAAGGCCATAATAGGGCTAATAGGTTGTTTGATGGAGACTTTGGAGGAGCACATAAACATTATTAGCTTGATAAGTGTGATGTTGAGGTAGAGAATAAACATGTTGATCAAAAGATGGTTGATTATACATACCAAATAATGATGATTAGATTCTTGGGATGCTCATACCAGTTGATGAATACTTAGAGTCACCATTGGTGTTTGCATACATGCCTCCAAAGGCTAATTGGATAAAGAGAACATCAAAACTCTTCACTCAGTGAACAATATAATACCACCAGATGTGCCAAAAAATACTGTAGGCTGAAATTACACTCTTGTGGGAGAGTTTTTTAGGCTCCCTCACTCCCAGCTAAAATATTGGAACAACCTCAGGCTGTGGGTATCATGTAATGAGGTTGAACCTCTAGGATTTTTAATGAGGCTAGCTCCTCAGATGCTTCACTTTATCTCATTTCCCACACTTAAATCTACTACTAACTAAGGAAAAGGGAGAGAAAGATTACATGAAAGGGAAATCCAAGCTAAGGATGGTGATGCATCAAAATATGAAATGATCCACTTTCAGCTTGGAAACCTTAACAAATACTAATGAACCTAACCAAGACACAGACTAATCTGATCCTATCTCAAGGCCACAAGCATAAGTATTTTATATGGAGGTTGAAAGGAAACCCTGCAATTTGAAGGATAGAAAGAAATAGGTCTTTATGAGACACTATAAACTTGTGACACTTCAAGAAAGGGGACCAATGGCTAACACTTCCCACAACCTGCAAGGAACCAAAAGAATTAAATCAAGATACATAGAGAATCTATAGATGATGAAAAGGGACATACATCTGCAAGTTAATCTCCAATAATGTACACTTGACTTCAAACTAGAATTAAAAAAGATTATCATATTGCTTCAAAAGAGTGCTTACATGGCAATTTTGATAGAGTAACTCTATTGCTAGTCAAGGGATCTATTTTTAGGCTCAAAATCCTCTATATCTAGTAGAAATGAATGAGAGAAGAAGGGGATTGCATGAGAAAATGGAGAGAGGGATCATAAATGGCTACAACCACCACTATGTCCTTGAGCTCTTTTGTATTCAGATCATGCAACTACCTTGACCATGAGATGAGTCATCCAAGAACACCAAAAATATCATCGAGCGCCTTATGCATTCAAGTCTCCCTTGATTGGAGCTAAGAGAGCCATGTCACGGGTAGCTACATGCTCCCGCTAAGTGTAAATGATTTGATCTTTCTCATTTAAAACCTAGCATGCTTTTTCACTTTGCATGTCTATTACTCCACCTAGATGCATCTATTCTTAGTTTGACCACTTTACATGTTTGATGCAGAAGCATCTACACACACATCTTCAGGCAAGACATGGCTACAAAGCATGTTCGAATTCAAATTTCAAATCATTATATTTTCCCTCCTAAATGTTGTTGAGGAATAAAATGTAAAATGTAAAAGTAAAAAAGGTAATTGTGGGCTGTTGAGAAAATCAAGGAGTGGTTGAAAATATTTCAACCTGGGCATGTTGTTACAAATTTAAAACTGTAATTTGTTTTGCCTAAGCCCAAGTTTGGCGTGGAAGTTTAGAAGAGATTCTTTACAAACAAGATAAGATATACAAGTGTGGCATGAGAGGTACGTAGAAGGAGGGACAGAAGGAGAGCCTCTCAGCAAGGAGAAAGGAAGAATGAGCAGCAGTATGTAAAAAAAGGCAGGACTGCAGTAAAGAGAAAATGCAAGAATCAGGTGAAGAAATATAGAGGAGAGAGCGAGAGTGAGGATCTCTTATTCAAGAAGAGAATGATGTAAGTGTTCTTATTTGATAATGAAAAATGATGTTGATTTTGTTTATATCATCTGTTTTTCGAAATGGATTTAGTCTACATGTAGACAATTTTGATTCCTTCAAAATAGTATCAGAGGTGAAGATCTATGTTGGCTGGTATTAGTATAAATTGTGTCTATGTTACTGCCTGTTGGTGTAGTGTTTTGTTAGTAAACCAAAGATCATCGGACTTGCAACTCATATCCTTATGCGTCCAGATCCCACAGTCATGTTTCATGCATTTTAGTCTAGTTGAGCTTCCATCACATGTTGGTTGTTGATGATTGTGTAGCGATTGATATGAAGAATTAAAAAAAATCGAAGTGTTTTACTTGCCTGTGTGAGTCGGTTCCAGCTAGGGCTTATGTGGTGGTCGGTTTCAATTTGTTAAGAGTTCGTAAATTCACATAACATGAGGTATGTAGAAATCTTTGAACATGCGTTGTGACTCTTATGGGTCGTTCCAACCGATTCTCAGCGTCACTCGAAAAAGAAGTCTCATATAGTCTATTTGTCCAAGCACTTTGCCAACGTTCAGTGAAGGGGTCTGTTGCCTTGAAATATAACTCCTAGCCAATCCAAGCAATAAAAAGAACAACTGCCACTGCCAATAGTTTTGTAAACTTTATATAAAGCTCAAGCTTTGCCAGGCTTCTATGTGCCTGCAACTTTTCCAATGTTTTTTTGACAGGGAAGTGAAGCCTGCAGAATTTGTTTGGACGCATCTCCATTGCATTTGAGTAAGGTGTTCTTTTGTAAATACAATGATCCAATTTATGTTAAGGCTTTGAATGGTAGGCAGATGTTGTTGATAAACCCAAGTCCATGAGATCCAAGATGGATCGTATTTCCAACAGAATAAATCAAGGACATGAAATCCGACTGGGTTGACATTTGAAATCCATGAACCATTCCCACATTTGTTGATTGTGACCCTTTGTTTGTGAGTTGGATCTTGGTAGGTATTTCCAGTGATTAGAATTACATTGGGACTATTTCCCTGCGAGTAAAGTGGATAGAAACTGTTAAAGACAGTTTAGCCTGTTTGTAGACATGACTCATCATATTTGGTATTATATTTAAACTCATTTAGAAGATATGGAATATGGGGAGAGAGGGACAATCCTTATATAACACTTGCTCTAGAGTATGAAGCTACCCAGATTGTAGTATTATAGAGGTTGAAAACTAGTTCTTTGGAGTCCCACGTCTGACATTGCACTAGCGGAGGTTGAGTTGGAGTATCCAGAGGGCCACATATCAAAAAGTATTTACGTTGTTTTCAAATTAGTTAATGAGCAAGATACATGTCTTGATGTGCTGAAAGGACTTATTCCCATTGTGGATTTGGCTATCTAGATTAAAACACTATGGACAATTCCTGGAAATGTTGCTATTGCAATCAATAGTCAGCTTCTTTATGCTGATTGTATATGAAGTTGAATTCAAGTATGAGCAGCCGGCATCATTTCGTATCAGAGCTTGAAAGCTCTTGGGATCTGCTGAAGAAAAGGTATGAGAAGTCTATATTATTTGATTTGAGTTTATTTTGTTTAAGAAGCAACAGGTGAAGAGAAAGGCAGCCAAGCCATTAAGGCTTAAGAAGAGAAGAAGAAGCCAAGGAAGGCTTAGAGAAGAAGATCTAAAGCAAGGTAAGCTTGGATTTATGATTTGTATGTGATGAAGTGTTGTATAAAATTTGTTGCAGGATTGCGAGAAGAGGATCAAAAGACTAGGATGCAAAAGGCCTAGGTGAGATCAAGAAGATTGTCAAAAGACCAGTCAAGGAGAAAGGCTTGGGTGAGACAAGGGATCAAGAGACCAAGGTGGAAGAGACTTGGGTGAAGATCTCAGAGATGGAAGCATTGTTAAAGCACTACAGAGCAGCAAGATATATGAGGGCAGCAAGAGGAAAGCAAGCATCAAAGGTATGACTAATATTGATTTTAATAAAGAAATTGCTAGTTTGAAGAGAGAATTAGCTAAGGTTAAAGATGAGTATGAGTTTTGGATACAGTTGAATAGGCAAGCATGGGTATGGCCAATGAGGAGGAGATTAAAGTGGCCTATAGATCTCCTATTGAAAAGGAGAAAAAGGCAAAAGAAGATTGCCATGAAGAGAGAAGCCCAAAGAGGCAAGAAGATAAGAAGGTTGCCAATTGAGTAGCAAGAGGAAGAAGTTGTGAAGAAAGTTCTCATTGTGGAGGACAAGAGAGAAGAAGAAAGAAAAAAGGAAGTGCCAGGAAGAGCACTTGGAAAGATGAGAATGTCCATTAAGAGGATACTCATGGAGACATTATGGTCTCTTGTTTTTGTATTTAATGCTGTTTTTGAGTGGGTAAATGTAGGTATGGACAGCATTATGAAGGTCAAGAGAAGGGCCTTGGAGAGTGAAGAGATTGGTGCAAGAGAAGACACCAAATGCACAAGTTAATGTGCAGGAGAGAGAAGTGAGTTTGTTGTTGATAAGGAAAAAAAGGAGATGCATTGGTTAATGCATGAGAGAGAAGAGATGGAAGATGAAGATAACTTCCATGATGCCATTGAATGCCAAGAAGAAGAAAGAGGACAGCCAAGCACAAAGGAAGAGAAAGATTGCTCCGTGGAACAAGTTAACAAAGAGGTAAATGAAGTGTTAAGTGCTGATTTTGATTGTTATTGTGAGCATGAAGATATTAATACACAGGTTAGAAGAGGCAAGAGGAAGATGAAGTCCTCACACAAAGCAGTCAATCATGGCTACATAATGCCTAAGTGGATGGTGAAGCACACAAGCAAGCAACAAGTAAGCAAGCAGGCAAGTTTACCTTATAAGATTGATTTTTCTCATATGAATGTGCAAGAAAATAAAAGGACAAACAAAGTTGGTTTTTCCATATTGTCAAAAGGGCATGGTTACAGGATGCCTAAATGGCTCGAGAAGTCAATTGATAAGAGAAAGAATCTAATGTGGGTGCCTAAGAAGGCTAAGAGTGAAGAAGATGTGAGTGTTGAGGTAGCAACACCAAGAAATCAATGGAAAAAGGTGAATGATGACACAAGTACATGGAAAGGTAAGTCAATTGCTTGCAATAAATGGGATAATGATGTTTTTGAATCATTTAATGATATTTTCATGGAAAATGAGGAATGGAAAGTGGTTGTAAGGACTAATATGCAGCAAGGAGAGAATTCCAAATGAATGGATGATGGGGAAAGGAAAGAATATGCAGCAGAACAAACAAGATGGCTTCAGGCAACAATTGAAGATAGTAAGGAGACACAAGGTAATGGTGTTCCTATTGTTTTTGATAATTATATGGATGTTGATGAAGAAGCTGATTTGTATGAAGAAACCATAAAGTGGATGAATGTAATTATAGAGGATGAAAGACAATCTGGTCATAAGTTTGATATAGGACATGAAGATTTGGATGAGCTTATGTTGTGTGAAGAGTTGAAGAGGATAGAAGAGTTGTTGAATCCTCCAAGAGAGTTGTGTAAAGGTATAAGCCATGGTGAAGGCAACATTGGGAAGAGTGGAACAAGACAAGAGCAAAGTAATGAGACCAAGGCAGTTTTGGTCAAGAAACAAGAGCATGGAGGCAGCCAAGAGGCTTCATGGCCTCAATGTTTTTCTACTAAGGTTGCTTTTGATGTTTTGAATGCAGGTATGGAAGACATATATGAAGATGAAGAAGCATGGGAGTGGGAGATGGCAGCTGAGAAAGAAATGAGAAGAAGAACATACCAGAAGAGGAAGAACAGCAAGATGAGAGATAGAGACTATCAAAGACAAGCATTGGCATTGACAAGAAGACCATGGGATCCAGGTATAGAATGAAGGCTAAAGCATGGAGGCAGCATTTCATTTGAACTAAGGTTCAAAATGTTTCTAGAGGGAGAGTATGATGCAGGAGCATCTACACACACATCTTCAGGGAAGACATGGCTACAAAGCATATTTGAATTCAAATTTCAAATCATTATATTTTCCCTCCTAAATGTTGTTGAGGAATAAAATGTAAAAATTAAAAGTAAAAAAGGTAATTGTGGGCTGTTGAGAAAATCAAGGAGTGGTTGAAAATATTTCAACTTGGGCATGTTGTTACAAATTAAAAACTGTAATTTGTTTTGCCTAAGCCCAAGTTTGGCATGGAAGTTTAGAAGAGATTCTTTACAAACAAGATAAGATATGCAAGTGTGGCATGAGAGGTACGTAGAAGGAGGGACAGAAGGAGAGCCTCTCAGCAAGGATAAAGGAAGAATGAGTAGTAGTATGTAAAAAAAGGGAGGACTGCAGTAAAGAGAAAATGCAGGAATCAGGTGAAGAAATATAGAGGAGAGAGAGAGAGTGAGGATCTCTTATTCAAGAAGAGAATGATGTAAGTGTTCTTATTTGATAATGAAAAATGATGTTGATTTTGTTTATATCATCTGTTCTTTGAAATGGTTTTAGTCTACATGTAGACAGTTTTGATTCCTTCAAAATAGTATCAGAGGTGAAGATCTATGTTGGTTGGTATTGGTATAAATTGTGTCTATGTTACTGCTTGTTGGTGTAGTGTTTTGTTAGTAAACCAAAGATCGTCAAACTTGCAACTCATATCCTTATGCGTCCAGATCCCATAGTCATGTTTCATGCATTTTAGTCTAGTTGAGCTTCCATCACATGTTGGCTGTTGATGATTGTGTAGCGATTGATATGAAGAATAAAAAAAATTGAAGTGTTTTACTTGCCTGTGTGAGTCGGTTCCAGCCAGGGCTTATGTGGTGGTCGATTTCAGTTTGTTAAGAGTTCATAAATTCACATAACATGAGGTATGTAGAAATATTTGAACATGCGTTGTGACTCCTATGGGTCGTTCCAACTGATTCTCAGCGTCGCTTGAAAAAGAAGTCTCATATAGTCTATTTGTCCAAGCACTTTGCCAACATTCAGTGAAGGGGTCTGTTGCCTTGAAATATAACTCCTAGCCAATCCAAGCAACAGAAAGAACAACTGCCACTGCCAATAGGTTTGTAAACTTTCTATAAAGCTCAAGCTTTGCCAGGCTTCTCCGTGCCTGCAACTTTTCTAATGTTTTTTTGACAGGGAAGTGAAGCCCGCAAAATTTGTTTGGATGCATCTCCATTGCATTTAAGTAAGGTGTTTTTTTGTAAATACAATGATCCAATTTATGTTAAGGCTTTGAATGGTAGGTGGATGTTGTTGATAAACCCAAGTCCGTGAGATCCAAGATGGATCGTATTTCCAGCAGAATAAATCAAGGACATGAAATCCGACTGGGTTGAAATTCGAAATACATGAACCATTCCCACATTTGTTGATTGTGACCCTTTGTCTATGAGTCAGAGCTTGGTAGGTATTTCTAGTGATTAGAATTACATTGGGACTGTTTCCTTGCGAGTAAAGTGGATAGAAACTGTTAAAGACAGTTTAGCCTGTTTGCAGACAGGACTCATCATATTTGGTATTATATTTAAACTCATTTAGAAGATATGGAATATGGGGAGAGAGGGACAATCCTTATCTAACACTTGCTCTAGAGTATGAAGCTGCCCAGATTGTAGTATTATAGAGGCCGAAAACCAATTCTTTGGAGTCCCACGTCTGACACTGCACTGGTGGAGGTTGAGTTGGAGTATCCAGAGGGCCACATATCAAAAAGTATTTATGCTATTTTCAAATTAGTTAATGAGAAAGATACAGGTTCTGATGTGCTGAAAGGACTTATTCCCATTGTGGATTTGGCTATCTAGATTAAAACACTATGGACAATTCCTAGAAATGCTGCTATTGCAATCAATAGTCAGCTTCTTTATGCTGATTGTATATGAAGTTGAATTCAAGTATGAGTAGCCGGCATCAATGTTCTAAATGTGAGTTTTAGATTATCTCATCAAAGTTTGAAAAGAGGAGTCGTTATTGTCTTTTGTTGATTAGCTGATCTAAGTCCCACTAGGATCCTTTGAAAACTTGACCTTTTCTCATCCATTGATCTCCTTGAACTTGGACTCTATGAACCATTGATCTCCTTACCAATTGGATGCCCTTGAGCCACTTGTCTCTTATTGATTAGCCCCTTGGATTTATTGACCATTTGACCTTAATGTTCCTCGGCCACTTTCTTTTAGGTACTTTGTTCAGGATAATTTATTTAGACTTTTTGCCCAAAATAATTTTGTTGAATTTTCTTCAGGCTTGAACAATTTTCTTCAAGAATGGACCTTTGAATTTCTTGTAAAGTGCCCTATTTTTCACTTGAAATGCCCTTTACAAAAGGAAATTACCCTTCACCTTCTTGAAAATGACCCCTTTTCTTGAGAAGTGTCCTTCAGAGTTTTTGTAATGAACCTTTCAAAAATTTGTAAAGGACCTTTTTTGAAAGGAAAGAACCCTTCAGAATTTTTGCAAAGAACCCTTTGAATTTCTTAAAATGGTCTTTCGAAAACCTTGAAAATATCTTTTCCCAAAGGGAAAGAAACCTTCAAAACTTTTTAAAATACCAATTCCTTTGAAACTTTTTCCCAAAAAACCAATTCCTTCAAAGTTTTTAACTAGACCATTTCTCAAGAAAAGAACCTTTCGGGGAAATTATTTGGGGCACTTTGTTGTAGAATTCCTTCAAGAATTTTGAAAAGGACCATTTTATTGAAGAGTTACCCTTCGAGAAAATTGTCCCAGATAATTTTCACAATGGAAATGGTCTTTGCCTTTTGCTTCAAACATTTTGTCTGAAAGAAATATCCCTTCAAAAACCTTGTCTCGAACAACTTGTTTGAAAGAATTCAACACTTAGAAAAAAAGGTCCTGAAAGAAAAGAAACACTTAGTCCCCACAAAGTCTGAAAGAATGAACAAGTAAAGACTTAGCTGAATAAAAGATTTTGCACTTAGCTTCTGGCTTGTAGGCTTATCCTTGAACACTATTTTTGGATCCTTAGAAAACCTTGCTTGGATCCTCTCTATTTACAAATGTTGGATCCATTTTCTAAGCTTTTGATCCACTACTTCATCAAACCATGCAAGAGTTTTATATGTGGGTCAAAAATGGCCAATAGTTACCAATGATCAATCCAAGACCAACTTGAGGAGGTGGAATCATTAGAGTTCATAAGGGAAATTTGATAGTTGCTTATGCTAGAGACATGGGTGTTAAGACTAATCACTAAGCGGAAGCACTAGCAGCATTGTAGGGGATCAAATTGGTAAAGAAATTAAAAGTTTAAAAAAATCATAGTGGAGGGGGACTCTCTAAATATAGTGAACGAGTTGTCTGATAAAATTAATTAGTTGGTCCATCAAACATGTGTTAAATGAAGTTAGAGTTATCTTGGAGTCTTTGCAAAAGGTTATCATTCAACATACCTATAGAGAAGGAAATGATCTAGAAAATTGGTTTGCTAACAAAGGAGTGACTGTTGTGGGTCTAAGGACTTGGATGGATTATGAATATATTCTTAGGGATCTATTTCTAAAGATAAAAGATGAAGGAAATCCTAATGTTATTAACCTTAGGCATATTGGGGAAGCCTCCAATGCATAGTGGGAAAAATGATTAGACACTTTTGATTTAGGAACTCATATTGTTTGGTTTATTTATTTTGGGGACTATGGAGAAGTTTTTAGATGTCCTAAAACATCCTTTAGATAGCTCAAACACAAAACACATTTACATTTTCTCTTGGCTATATTTGGTGAAGATCATTTTAGGAAACACAAAAAGTCCTTTTCAGATATGTGTTTCCATTAAGGAAATCAACATGGGCTTACCTAATAGAATCAAACCAAAAATGTCACTTGAAGTTAGGAAAAATGAAAGAATTTGGGAAGCTTTGCAAGTGGGATGATTCATCAATTTTATGGAGAAGATTGAAGGATATAACAGTCACTTCTCGATCATGTTTGTGAAAGCATGTCAAGGTAGATTTGTTTATATTAATGGAGTTACTCTTGACATCACAAAGGAACTCATTGCTCATGTTACGGGGTTGGTGATTAAGGAAACCAAGAATTACAACTTGCCAAGAGATTTCAAACGGGATAAAGAGACATTCCTTGAGGAGGGAGAGCAATTAGAAATACTTCACAATGGCTTTCAATGTGATTACTTGCCCAAGTCGTATGTGGAGATTGCCTTCCATCTAATGTATATGTAACCTTGGAAGGTAGGTACAATGTAGTTAGATAGTCTATGTTTAAGATGTTGTACTATTTCAGGCATGGTGTGCCCTTCAGTCTCCCTTTTTTCATTCTAAAATCAATGGAGGTTTTGATCATGAAGTTTAAACATGGTAATCACTCAATTCCAAGACATGAAGGGGTGATATACCTCAATTTTAAATATTTTAACGGCATGAATCAAATCATCTCAGACATTCCTCATCCCCAGAAGGAAGATACAAAGGATGCACCTATTGATATTAGAAAAAATAATAAACTTTGGATAAAATACCCTAGTAGTTCAAGCAGGATTACTAAAATCATTAAAAAACTTATGGAGAATAGAACCAAGGATGTTGAAGGAAAGAACCCAAAACCATAGGATAACATAAAGAAATAATTACAGAGTGTTTCAAAGTCGGTAGGGGCTAGTTAGGGGTAATAGGGCATGTGGAGAAAAATGAGAGATTCGATTGGGGATTTTATTGATGTAGAAGAGGTTAGAGAAGTTTCAATGGAGGGCCAAAAGGATTTAGAACAAGAAAATAATTCAGCTCATAAACTTGTCTCAGAGGCTACAAAAAGTGTGCCTGAAGATGTATCCATAGGTAAAGTGGAGACCTATCAGAACAAGTAATGAAGGATCAGAATGAGGCCTTAAATAATTTAGTGACCTCTCTTAAGGGCAAGGAGAACTTAGATAAGATATTTGAAGAGCTTTATCTTTAAAAATATATAATGCATTGGTTTATGAGATAAATTATGGAGCTTAAAGGTAAGGTGAATTATTTACAGCATGAAAACATAAGGATGAACTAAATCTATTCAACTAGGGAGGATGATCAACAAATTTAGAGTCTCTCATTTAGGGTGGAGTTTTTAGAATAGGGGAATAAGATACTTCCTAAAAATATCAATTTTTTCTTAAATTTTAGTAAGGCTACTATGTATGAGGGCATTCAAAATGTTAAAAATCTATGAGCCCATCTTAAGGAGCTTTTTGATCCCAAGTTCATTGGCAAAGGGAAAGGAAAATAGGGGAAGTGCAGTAATTCCCAACACATCATGGATAAAGATAAATTGTTGCTTCAAATTGGTATGAACCTTGAAAAGATGAAATCTTATTGGGAGGATGTTTCTAGTAGTTTAGACTTAGACTAGTTTTTTGTTGTTTTCAATTGGTTTCTTAGCTATTTTTTGGATATTTTAGGGCATGTTTGTTCATGTTTCTTATTTTTTCTTTGGTATACCTTGGTCTCTTCTATGTTTGTACTTATTTTAGGTTCTGGGGATCCTAGCTCAAAAAAATCCCTCCTTTAACCTGAATAATAAAAAATATATATAATTCTACCACAACTATGATTCTAAATTATATAACTGTGCACTTTGGCCAATTCAGAAGTTGTGTAAGTGTGGAGAACATGATTTCAAACCAATCCCCCATTATATATGGAAAATTATGAAAATTAAACTAAGTACCAATATGGATAACATGTTTCCAAAACATGCCCCCACTCATGGTATGTTAAATACTAAATAAGTGTGGAGAATATGCTTCCAAAACATGCCCCCACTGAATCTACAAACTATGCCTAATACTAAATAAGTGTGGATAACATGCTTCCAAAGCATATCCATAGTAAATTTGAAAATTATGTCAAATGTGAAGAACATGCCTCTATGACATGCCCCAAATGATATTACCCCACTTTGAGGTGAGGGAAGAATAGAAACTAGTAGTTACCTCATCTCAAAAGGATAATACAACTATATAAATTGTGAATAGAAGCATATAGCATACAGAAGAATGTGTCTAGGTAAATGTAGCATTGAAGCACATAGAATAATGTGATCACATGAAGGCCTAAGATGAATCATATATACCATGGTAATGTCTATATAATAACAAAACAACAAGAAAAAAAACACACACATAAGAGCACTCAAAAATAATTCAACATATAATGGTCCTAACAGACCGTAAACAAGGGGCATGTTCAAATGTCATACAATCAAAGGGACATGACTTAGTCAAATGTCCACAAAAGTAAATATGATATTAAAATGTCCAATAAATTACACATAGGCATGGGGGCCACAAATAAAGGATCATATTAAAATGCTCAAATGAGTAAGACAATAGCAAGGCAAGGCACTCAAGGAAGTGCATAAAAGAAAGTATAAATAACCATCATAAGCATATCATAAGAGCCCATGGATCAAATTTACTAGAAAAAAATGTCAAGTGCATAACATACCAAGTATCCTATGAAATATATAATCATGGATAAAGGCATGTGCAAGGACATATAATCTCAAACATGATAATGAAAAGTGATCCTCGGACCATATAACTTGAGAGTATTATGATCAATGAATTGGATGCCCCCAATATGCACATGACATGAGTAGAGGGAAGACTCAACATCCAAAATAGGAATAGATCATGAATATGTGTATGCTTGTATCAAATTTAAGTTCATGACACACATATGTATTTAGAAGTAACTAATATGCCATTCATCAATATGGAACCAACACATATATGTTAAGGAGCCAATATAGTATATAGGTGTCGAAAATGTTTTTGGATTTTTGAATGTTTTTTTTGGTATTTTTAGAATATTATGAAGATGAAAGATCATCCTATGATCTCCTTTAAAGGATGGTCATATGTATTTCCCCATTCATAACCTAGTACAAATAATTAGTGGTACTACCAAGGAACATCTATAGGTGAAATATATGTCATTTTAGTGTATGTTATGCTCTATGTATGTATAATAAGATTCTGAGGTTGTGAAGTTGAAATAGAAAGAATAGGGGTTTTGTAACCATCTTTGTGTGCTCTATTATTTATTTGTAAATAATAGTAGAAACATGTTTAGGTGTTTGGGATGTCTGAATATGGTGTGTAATAGAAGATGAGGATTCCATGGAATCCACTGTATGTCTATAATGTAATGGTCTCTCAAGTATTGGCTACCTCATAAATGGGAATCCCTATTACTTACCTTTTTGTAGTGAATTAACCTTAGTAGGTTTGATATTTAGTTGCTTGGTTATAAGTTTTTCTTGTTCAAGAGGATGTTCATATGGGATTTTGGAAATTTTAATTACTCAATTGGAATGAATGTATTTTACACACTCGTGCATTATATAAGGTAATGCTCAAAGAGTATGGATCCAAGGTCTTCCCTATAACATATCACATATTCCCATGGAAGTCATCTTTGTAAAGGTAGTAACCACATGTGTGGGACCAACCTATAAGGGTAGGTCAATCCCACTAAAAACCTTCTAGGAGGTCCCATTTAATGTTGTAACTTATCTAGTAGAAGGATGCAAGTGATGATGAGTATAAGCCAAATCACAATTAATGTCATGGTATAAAAAAATATACTTGTAGCATTATCAATCATAACATTGTGTGTAGGCTAGTGATCAAGGAATGCTCGAATGAATAAATAATGATGATCAGAGTCATCATCCTTAATCTCAATGTCATCAAAATTAATATAAGGTATCTTAACCATAGGAGGTATGTGTCATGTATAAGTACCAATAATCCAATAATGTGATGGAGGAGGATGTGAATTATATGCCATTTTCACTTTTGGTTCATTCTTAGAATTATCTTGCAAAGGATTGTTAAATATTTTCTATTTTTGGTGATCACTAGGTTGTGAACCTAATTCCATAGGAGGATCATCAAATTTAATCTTTTGGTCATCAATGAGGTATTGAATCTTATGCTGCAAGGTAAAATAGTTGTTCATAAAATGTCTTGGTCCCTAGTGATAATCATAATAAGCATTCACATCATAACCTTTGGGTAGAGGTATATTCATATAAACTTCTATAGGATGAGGGAGAAACATAAGATGCCACTTTACTAGCCATGGGAGTAATGAAGTGGGAGACTCAGGTAAGTGTGTAAATTATCTCCTTGGTGTATTAGATAAGATAAGTTGATTAGGTTGTTGTGAAAATATGTTAACCATGGTGGTTGTTTCCTTTTTAGAATCGGGAGGTTTTACCTTATAACTTGCTTTGATTGTAAACTAGGTACTAGATGTAGATGTAATTGGTGTGTTTACTACATACTTGAGCTTAATCAATGAAATAAGCTTCATTTCATGATCCTGTACAACATGACATAAGTCATCAAAATATTTAAACTTATTTGAAACAATGGACTCATGTAAAGGAGCAAGCAACTTTGCTTGAATATGTCTTGCAACTCTTTATCTACCATAAGATTAGTCATTTTAGCCAACATTGTCTTATACCTCAAGACATATTCATTGATAGGTTCATTTTTTCCTCATTTTATTTTAGCAAATTGAGCACAAAAAACCTTATCACAAATATTAATGGAAAAGTATGCCAAAAAATAATCTGCAAGAGGTTTGAATGATTTCATAGATTGGAGAGGTAAATCATAGAACCACCTAAAATCATATTTCTTGAGGCTTTTTGGGAATAATTTGGTCAAAATTTTATCATTGGAGGCATATTCAAGGTATGTGATCCAGAACTCAGAAGTTCTAGTTGACGAATATTTCAATAGCACAGAAATAACACATTAACAATGGATTCTCTGAGAAGAGACGTCGTATTACTTAACAACCGCAATACAAATATAGGCTTATCTCTGAAAAGAGATGTTTTGTTGAATAAAAAAAAATTCAAATACAAAACATATGCTTATCTCTAAGAAGAGATGTCTGCTTTCCCTTTTCGGGTTATAATGTATTTATACATATTTTGAAAACATTGGGGGATTGAGTGGCTCGAGGAATTAACAGGTGATGATTTAAGACTGAGTGGCTTGAGAGAAATAATTGTCACCGACAAATTGACGTCCTTGAATTAAAACAATATAGCGCTCGAGGACATAATGGCTCGAGGAAATAACTATCACCGATAATGTGACTTCCAAGAATGAAAAAAATACAAAATT
This sequence comes from Torreya grandis, assembly GCA_037957365.1. Taxonomy (NCBI): domain Eukaryota; kingdom Viridiplantae; phylum Streptophyta; class Pinopsida; order Cupressales; family Taxaceae; genus Torreya; species Torreya grandis. The sequence goes on from JARHVA010000473.1 coordinate 3,820,937, forward strand.
TGAGGAATTAACTGTCACCCGACAATTCAGCATCCAAGATTTAAAACAATACAAAGCTACGTGCAGCCTACTCAGTCTACCAGCTGCTCACTCTAGGGCCTTACAACAACCGCTTCGGCAGTCACGGTCTATTGTACCACCAAATCTTGGTGCTCGTTATACCACCTAAATTGTCACCCAAATTAGTATGTCGCATAAAAGGATCAAATATGTTGTTTAGGATCACCCTTGCATCATAAAATGTTAACTTAGGTGCAAAAAAACTAATTGGAAAAGGATACAAAGATATCTCAAGTGAATGAGGGTTATGTAACACATCTTGGGAATCAATAGCATGAGGAGACTTTAAAGCATTTTGTTCAATGTTTTTAACCTTGTCTTCTAAGGTCTTTATAACTTGAAGGAGTGTTTGAATTGTGGACCCATTAGAATTTAGATTAACAAGCTGAGTTTACACCAAAGGGGATGTAGTCATCATTTTTTAGTCTCATGGTACATGTAACAATAGTAATTTTAGTAAAAAAAGGTTGAAATACGTATCTTTTGCCCTTTTTATAAGTACTAGGATGTAATGTGTTCATGGGGAGGGTTTTTAGTATATGGGGATGACCCATAGTTCTAATAACATGAGCAATAGAATGACCTATTTGGTCATATATGGTTTTTATGTTCTTATTTTCTAAAATGGTTTTTAGGATTTCATCAAGACCTTTAGGGTTTTGATGAATGCACTCACAAAATAATGCAATTGCTTGCTCTTGCTCATAATCTATTTGCTCATGTTCATTGGTTTCATTGGACTAATGGTTTTCATTATTAGAATCTTCTTCTATGATAACCTCATCAATATGTTTTTCATTCTCAATATTGGTATCATCATGATCCATAGGATTAAGTCCATCATTGGTTTGAGACATATTAGGTGGTGGGAGGGTAAGCTCAATGTGTTATATAGGCACACCTCCCAATATAGGGCTACACCTAGGTTGCATGCAAAATAATATAAGAAATAAAAAAATACAACAATCTAAAACCTTAGTTGACTAAAAACCATAGAAATCAAAAATTTTTGCATTCATAAAAATTGGGTTCATCAAATGTTTAACCCTAAAAATATAGATTAGGGATTCTAGTGTTAAATGGGATAGAGATAGCCTAGGGTATAAGGGTGATAAATTATCTCTATAGCAAGCCAATTAGATTCTAAACTAAGCTATAACATATATTAAATTCATTACACTAAAATAGGATAAAAATAATAAGTACAAATATAATAGATATATAAATGACAAATAAATAATTTACTTAACTGGTTTGAAGCTAATATAATTCTGGATCCAGAATAAGCAGGAAGAAAATTAAAAGAGGATTCTAGAATAGTCATTGTTATAGCCTAAAATTACACCCTAGAGAATTCAAGTAGACCTTCTCAATTTTAGGATAACATGGAACTATCTCCCTTCGTAGACAAGCTACTATAAGAGATATATCTCTAGGTTTGGAAGGGTTGGCTCCTTTGATTTATCTTCTAGGATCACACTACACCAGGCTAATCACTATTGAAGTTGAAAAGGGAATAAGCATACATAGATTAAACCTATGCTAATGATGTGATACACCAAGATAAATTCAAAAAACACAGTTTCATTTGCACTTAAGAAAGAAGACTAATCAAACTAACTTAAACTCTATTTCCTTCTAGCATAAGTATTTATCATAGAGGTAGATGGTTATGCCTATCTAGAGGTGGGTGAAAATAAGGTCTGATACAAGACACTATTAGTCCCTCTCACACTTCAAGACACACTTAACAAATAATACACTTTATTAAACCTTTTAGAAGTGATATCACTCATAAGAACATGCAAGAGTATAAATGGAAGCAAGGAGAGCATATTCATCAATTGTCAACCACACAAACACTTAACACACTTAGGCAAGAGATTGTAAAAAAGGAATTAACTTCAAAATTATTTATTCAAAGACAAATGATGTGTCAAAACCAGCAGGTATGCACCATACTGATAGAGGTACACACCAATGAGAGCGGGGGTGAATCGCTGGTTTAATAATATTACAATCCAATTCCCAACTCTTCAAGCTACTTAACCAATCATATCAATATACAAGATAGATGAATAAAAAAACAAGCATGAATGAAACCATAACACAAATATTTATGTGGGAAAACCTTATGGAGGATAAAACCCACTCTCAAGTCTACAAAACAATTCCTATATGATGATTACAAACAAGAGACTTTAGTGAAGCACCCACTTCACAAGGAGCACCAACCCCTAAATATGACAAGAACCAACTTACCTAAGATGTTGAGCACCAACTCAACATTTATAAAATGAAAAAATCTTTAACTTTGATTTCTTCTCAATTTTATAGAGAAATCCTGCAATCACATCCTTCTCCAAGTCTACAAATCCACATAAGTCACCAATCACCAAGCTATCTCTTCAACATAAGCAAATAACTCCTCAAATATTTCACTTATATTCAAATATGCCCTTATAAATATGATAAAATAATCAATATGATCATAAAATTATGTTAATTCTAATGACTTTTTTATTTTCTCAATCTCATACAAACATTAGTCATCAAGACCCCAACAACCTTCACACAAGGTCTTCAAAAATCAATATACACTTGCTTGTCTAACTTCATTCACACACCCAAAAGGCATAAATCATCTTGTATATATACCATTCACTATTATGGTTAGTCATCTCACTTTATAATATCCTAGCAAGAATTATTCATGTCCCCCAAGGTTGGCCATGATTCTCTGCACAAGTTTTCTATACCATACCATGAACTCATCTCATAAACACCTCATAAACAAAGCATAGCCCCACTTTTGTGACTATATTTGACTAAATAAATATTATTCAAATATTTAAAATCATTACATAATATCTTCAAGATATCCTCAATACTCTTCAATCATCAGGAACACTTGATCTGAGCATCTGCCTTGCAAACAAACTCAATCATTCAAAATAGGTTCCTTTTGCTAGCAAAACCATCATGGTCAACTATGAGTCAACCATTAAATCAAATCCAAGTGACTAGGAACAATATTAATCTCATGTAAAAATTTAAGTTATCCCCTACATCACCTTCAAGAGCATATACCCATTCTTATTCATTGATTAGGCCTTCCAATTCCTCTTTTCACTCTGATCACTCTTTCTCACTTAAGATAACATTTCCTTCATATCAACTAGTCAATCTTAACCTTAAATAACTTTGACATATAAATATTAATCTCACTAAAAAATTTCATTGATATTTGGGACAAGTCCTGAGCTTCAACAATCAACCATTAGATCATTTGGTCATTCATAGAAATCTTCCTAAAAAATAAGAATATTATTGACAACCCATTTTTTATGGGACCCACACACTATCAAAAGACCAAATATGATGGGGAATCTAGAACAACACACCTATTCTAATCCCACTTGTTAGGATCTTGCTCCTCAGAAAGAGCATAATATGATTACCAAATACAAGCAATTAAACATGCGGAATTAACCAGAAGTACAAGTAACTAGAATTCACAAATAGTACAGAATATGAGAGACAATACACAATCTTGTATTAATACTCATTCAAAAAGAAAATACAATAAAGAAGATGCCACTTCTTCTTCCACCTCTCAGAGGCTTCCCACACCTCAAGGGCTCCCAGTAATTCTCAATCAAGAGTTCACTCTCCTACCAAAAATGGTCCCAACACACAACTCACACACAAAATTGGTGTTCACCTCCAACCAGTTAGTAATAACCTTGCCAGTACACAAGTACTCTAAAGTACTTCAAGTAGATCTCCCATGAACCTACAACAACTTGCAATTCAACAGACCTTACTTACACATGTAGATCCTGTATAAGCTTGCAACAACCTGCAACTCAAATGATCTTACAATGGAAGGATCTTCCTTGCCTTCCTTTTTAGCTCATAATTACAATACATGCCAATGGGTCTATAAATAGATCCCAGACTTAACCATAACTTAGACTCTTAATTTAGACACATAGCTCAAGACTCGAAATAGCTTTTACATTCAAACACTCGATTCAACAAACTAACTGTTCATGTAATGAACAGTTCTAGAACACACAGGCGACCAACGTCAGTCCCTGTCTAACTGGAGATGACCGATGTCAGCCGACTCCTGTTGATGTCAATTACCCTTTTGTTCACCCCTAACCGACGTCAGTCAGCCTAATCGATGCCGATGACTGTGACACTCAGCGACTCCTCCATGTCTGCAAATAGTTGAAGCTTTTAGCTCCACAACCTAACAATCTCCCACTTGGAGATAAATAACTACAACTGTACTTGTACCTATACATCATCTAGTTTATTTCCTGGCATTGTATCCCTCTTCAAGATCACCTTTGAAGACCAACCACCACAAAACCTATGGTGTACCTCCTATCATCCAAATCACCTGCCACATCCACATCTACAAACCCATGTAGAAAAGAACTTGACCCTGCATAGCATGTGCACCTACTGCTGGTCCCTCTCAAATCCTTGAGAATCCACTAAACTGCCCTCCAATGCTTCTTTACTGAATTGGCTCCTAACTTTCTGACAATTCCCACTGCTTGGAAAAACTCAGGTTTAGTACACATGTACTCAACCTCATTATGTGAATCAAGACACTATTTATAAAATTGTCCAACCATCGGCGTGCTAATCGGTCCCACACAATCATCCTGAAACAAAGTCAACCTGTGACCTTCCATGTCCCTAGAACACACTCATGCCAAAGAATCTTGCTGCTCCCAGATTCCTCATTACATACTTCTGAATTAGCTTTACCTTTAGTTCAGTAACTCCCTGTAAGTGTAACCCTGCAACAAGCACACAATACAGTAATAGGATAATGTAGCTAATATTATCCAACCTGGTAAAGAGAAACACAATGGTCAAACCTCCATTATCTTGTAGCTTATTCAAGACCATATACCCTGGCCTTCCATCTCACGTGTCCATTCCCACTCTTCTTTATCCTGAACATCCATTCATCTCTCAGTGCTTCCTTCCAGCTAGCAACTCCACCCAAAACTCCTATTTGGTTCTTCTCCAAGGAATCACATTCCTCATCCATGCCAAGCTCCCATTGTTTCCTGGATCTACCTGCTCTGCTTCTTTAATAACTTCCTGGTTCTTGACCATCAGTGAGCAACAAGTAGTGTAAAGAAGGGAAATAATGAATTTGAGGCTTACTTACCCTTTAAGTCCTCCATATGGGCACTTGAGACTCCTTGACAGCTTGTTGTCTGCCCAAAATTAGTCTCAGTGACCGATGCCAGTCACATCTCAATCTGCACCCGACCGACGTCGGTTCCATGTGACTACCTCATTGTCGACGTCAGTTCCCCCTGACTGATGTCGGTGTTTATCTTTCCCTGAGTCACCGATGTCAGGCTACACATAGCTGACATCGGTCCCTGTCTGGACACCGATGTCAGTTTTCTAACTGATGTCGGTCTCTATGTTTTTCTTGTGAGAAATGACTTCTACCCACGAGCTCCTTTTGGATTAAAACCCTGTCCAAATCACCCTTGCTCTACTCAGAATTCTTCAACCCCTTCTGTTGATCTCTGTCCGTCATCTTCTCCTTGAAAACCAAGACTTTCATGTTCTTGTCACGAACATCAGATTCCTCAAGAAACGTCACTTTCTTCTCCTACATATAGAAATCTCGAACCATGCTTTTCAAATCTGAAAGCATACCCTTTGACTCAAGAACATGCATCCCCTTATTATTCATGTGACCAAGCCTATTAAGCCACATCTTTAAATCTACAGCTGAAGTAGCTAACCCAGAAAGAGAATCAGTAATACAAATAGATAGATAAAGTGTACCTACTTTCTTACCTCTTGCTATAATAAGTTCACCCTTGGTAACCTTCCAAGATTCCACTGTGAGAGTTACTATGCAACCCTCATCACCCAAACTTCTTACAAAAATCAAATTCTGCTCTAGAACTGGGACATGCATGACCTCCTTCAACACCCATGTGTTACCTGTCTACAATTTCAGCTTCACTTTCCTTTTGCCAACCATCTGACAAGGCTTACCATCCCTTAAATAAATTTCTCCAAAGTCTCCCTGGACATACTCATGAAAAAATTCCCTATTTGGGGATGCAAGAAAAGAGGCACCAAAATCTAAAACCCAAGATTCTACTTATTCTAAGGAACATACCAGAGCATCTTGTGCAACAAACTCTACAACATTTGCTTCTTCTTCATGTCCTTCATGTTGATCTTCAATCGACCTACAATCTCTCTTTAAGTGCCCTTGCTTTCCACATTTCCAGCAGGTTATTCTGCCATACCTGGACTTGGATCTCCTGCCTATCTTGGACCTTGATCTCCCATGCTCTATCTTCTCTCTTTGCCTTCCCCTGCCTTCAACACTCAAAGCATTCCCTGATGATTCACTTGTGTTTTTCTTGCAAATCTCTTCATTCAAGATTACACTCACAACATCATCCACTTTTAAGATTTTTGAAGCAGACGCAGTGTTACTAACTGCCATTACCAAATTCTCCCAACTTTCAGGTAATGAGCATAAGATTAAGAGAGCCTTAATTTCATCATCAAAAACAATATTGATTGAATTTAACTGGTTTACCAAACCATGGAAATCACTAAGATGACTATGTACAGATCTACCTTCCAACATTTGCAAATTAAATAATTACTTCATAAGAAATACCTTATTCGACGCTGAGGGTTTTTCATATAAATTTGCCAAAGATTCCATCAACTCTACCATTGTCTTAGCATGTGATAAGTTGGAAATCATAGACGATGCAAGACTCAACCTTATAGATCCCAGAGCCTTCCAATCAAGAACCTCCCATTCTTCATCCTTCATATCCTGGGGCTTGTAATCAACCCCACCCAACAATAAGTACAAATCTTTTTGATACAGATAATCTTCAATCTGCATCCTTCATAATTGATAGTTTTTGCCATTAAACTTCTCCATTCGTAGCTTACTTTCTTCTGCCATTACTATACTCCCACTCAAATAGAAACCCCTGTGAGTAACCTGTAATCAACACACACTAACCAGATCTGATACAACCTATTAGTATCTCAACCAAAAGCTCTGATACCAATTGATGGGGAATCTAGAACAACACACTTATTCTGATCCCACTTATTAGGATCTTGCTCCTCAGAAAGAACACAATACGATTACCAAATACAAGCAATTAAACATGTGGAATTAACTAGAAGTACAAGTAACTAGAATTCACAAATAGCACAGAATATGAGAGATAATACACAATCTTGTATTAATACTCATTTAGAAAGAAAATATAATAAAGAAGATGCCACTTCTTCTTCCACCTCTCAGAGGCTTCCCACACCTCAAGGGCTCCCAGTAATTCTCAATCAAGAGTTCACTCTCCTACCAAAAACGGTCCCAACACACAACTCACACACAAAATTGGTGTTCACCTCCAACCAGTCAGTAATAACCCTGCCAGTACACAAGTACTCTAAAGTACTTCAAGTAGATCTCCCATGAACCTGCAACAACCTGCAATTCAACAAACCTTACTTACACATGTAGATCTCAGATGAGCTTGCAACAACCTGCAACTCAAATGATCTTACAATAGAAGGATCTTCCTTGCCTTCCTTTTTAGCTCATAATTACAATACATGCCAATGGGTCTATAAATAGATCCTAGACTTAACCATAACTTAGACTCTTAATTTAGACACGCAACTCAAGACTCAAAATAGCCTTTACATGCAAACACTCGGTTCAACAAACTAACTATTCGTGCAACGAACAGTTCTAGAACACACAGGCGACCGACATCGGTCCCTGTCTAACTGGAGATGACCGACGTCGGCCGACTCCTATCAATGTCTATTGCCCTTCTGTTCACCCCTGACCGATGTCGGTCGGCCTAACTGATGCCAGTGACTGCGACACTCAACAACTCCTCCATGTCTGTAAATAGTTGAAGCTTTTAGCTCCACAACCTAACAATCTCCCACTTAGAGATAAATATTTGCAACTGTACCTGTACTTGTACATCATCTAGTTTGTTTCCTGGCATTGTATCCCTCTTCAAGATCACCCTTGAAGACCAACCACCACAAAACCTGTGGTGCACCTCCTGTCACCCAATTACTTGCCACATCCGCATCTACAAACCCATGTAGAAAAAAACTTGACCCTGCATAGCATGTGCACCTACTGTTGGTCCCTCTCAAATCCCTGAGAATCCACTGAACTGCCCTCCAGTGCTTCTTTACCAGATTGGCTCCTAACTTTTTGACAACTCCCACTACTTGGAAAAACTCAAGTTTAGTACACATGTACTCAACCTCATTATGTGAATCAAGACACTGTTCATAAAACTGTCTAACCATCAGCGTGATAACCGGTCTCACACAATCATCCTAAAACAAAGTCAACCTGTGACCTTCCATGTCCCTAAAACACACTCATGCCAAATAATCTTGATGCTCCTAGATTCCTCATGACATACTTTTAAACTAGCTTTACCTTTAGTTTAGTAACTCCCTGTAAGTGTAACCCTGCAACAAGCACACAATACAGTAATAGGATAATGTAGCTAATATTATCCAACCTAGTAAAGAGAAACACAATGGTCAAACCTCCATTGTCCTACAGCTTATTCAAGACCATATACCCTGGCCTACCATCTCACGTGTCCATTCCCACTCTTCTTTATCTTAAACATTCATTCGTCTCTCAGTGCTTCCTTCCAGCTGGCAACTCCACCCACAACTCTCGTTTGGTTCTTCTCTAAGGAATCACATTCCTCATCCATGCCAAGCTCCCACTATTTCCTGGATCTACCTGCTCTGCTTCTTTAATAACTTCCTGGTTCTTGACCATCAGTGAGAAACAAGTAGTGTAAAGAAGGGAAATGATGAATTTGAGGCTTACTTACCCTTTAAGTCCTCCATATGGGTGCTTGAGACTCCTTGACAGCTTGTTGTCTACCTAAAATCCATCTCAGTGACCGATGCCAATCACATCTCAATCTACACCCAACCGACGTCGGTTCCATGCGACTACCTCATCACCAACGTCAATTCCCCCTGACTGACGCTGGTGTTTATCTGTCCCTGAGTCACCGACATCAGGCTACACATAGCCAACATCGGTCCCTGTCTGGACATCGACGTCAATTTTCTAACTGACGTCAGTCTCTGTGTTTTTCTTGTGAGAAATGACTTCCACTCGCGAGCTCCTTTTGGATCAAAACCCTATCCAAATCACCCTTGCTCTGCTCAGAATTCTTCAGCCCCTTCCACTGATCTCTGTCCATCATCTTCTCCTTGAAAACCAAGACTTTCTTATTCTTGTCACGAACATCGAATTCCTCAAGAAACGTCACTTTCTTCTTCTGCATACAAAAATCTCGATCCATGATTTTCAAATCTGAAGGCATACCCTTTGACTCAAGAACATGCATCCCCTTCTTATTCATGTGACCAAGCCTATTAAGCCACATCTTTGAATCTACAGCTGAAGTAGATAACCCAGAAAGAGAATCAGTAATACAAGTAGATAGATAAAGTGTACCTACTTTCTTACCTCTTGCTACAACAAGTGCACCCTTGGTAACCTTCCAAGAGTCCACTGTGAGAGTTACTATGCAACCCTCATCACCCAAACTTCTTACAAAAATCAAATTCCACTCTAGAACTGGGACATGCATGACCTCTTTCAACACCCATGTGTTACCTGTCTGCAATTTCAGCTTCACTTTCCCTTTGCCAACCATTTGACAAGGCTTACCATCCCCTAAATAAATTTCTCCAAAGTCTCCTTGGACATACTCATGAAAAAATTCCCTATTTGGAGATGCATGAAAAGAAGCACCAGAATCTAAAACCCAAGATTCTAATTTATTCAAGGAACATACCAAAGCATCCTGTGTAATGAACTCTGCAACATCTGCTTCTTCTTCATGTCCTTCATGCTGATCTTCAACCGACCTGCAATCTCTCTTTAAGTGCCCTTGCTTTCCACATTTCTAGCAGGTTATTCTGCCATACCTGGACTTGGATCTCCTGCCTATCTTAGACCTTGATCTCCCATGCTCTATCTTCTCTCTTTGCCTTCCCCTGCCTTCAACACTTAAAGCATTCCTTGATAATTCACCTGTGCTTTTCTTGTGAATCTCTTCATTCAAGATTACACTCACAACATCATCCACTTTTAAGATTTTTGAAGCAGACACAATATTACTAACTGCCATTACCAAATTCTCCCAACTTTCAGGTAATGAGCATAAGATTAAGAGAGCCTTAATTTCATCATCAAAAACAATATTGATTGAATTTAATTGGTTTACCAAACCATGGAAATCACTAAGATGACTATGTACAGATCCACCTTCCAACATTTGCAAATTAAATAATTGCTTCATAAGAAATACCTTATTCAAAGCTGAGGGTTTTTCATATAAATTTGCCAAAGATTCCATCAACTCTACCATTGTCTTAGCGTGTGATAAGTTAGAAATCACAAATGATGCAAGACTCAACCTTATAGATCCCAGAGCCTTCTGATTAAGAACCTCCCATTCTTCATCCTTCATATCCCAGGGCTTGCAATCAACCCCACCCAATGGTAAGTACAAATCTTTTTGATACAGATAATCTTCAATCTACATCCTCCATAATTGATAGTTCTTGCCATTAAACTTCTCCATTCGTAGCTTACTTTCTTCTGCCATTGTTATACTTCCACTCAAACAGAAACCCATGTGAGTAACCTGTAATCAACACACACTAACTAGATCTGATACAACCTGTTAGTATCCCAACCAAAAGCTCTGATACCAATTGATGGGGAATCTAGAACAACACACCTATTTTGATCCCATTTGTTAGGATCTTGCTCCTCAGAAAGAGCACAATATGATTACCAAATACAATCAATTAAACATGCAAAATTAACCAGAAGTATAAGTAACTAGAATTCACAAATAGCACAGAATATGAGAGACAATACACAATCTTGTATTAATACTCATTCAGAAAGAAAATATAATAAAGAAGATGCCACTTCTTCTTCCACCTCTCAGAGGCTTCCCACACCTCAAGGGCTCCCAGTAATTCTCGATCAAGAGTTCACTCTCCTACCAAAAATGGTCCCAACACACAACTCACACACAAAATTGGTGTTCACCTCCAACCAGTCAGTAATAACCTTGTTAGTACACAAGTACTCTAAAGTACTTCAAGTAGATCTCCCATGAACTTGCAACAACTTGCAATTCAACAGACCTTACTTACACATATAGATCTCCTATGAGCTTGCAACAACCTGCAACTCAAATGATCTTACAATGGAAGGATCTTCTTTGCCTTCCTTTTTAGCTCATAATTACAATACATGCCAATGGGTCTATAAATAGATCCCAGACTTAACTATAACTTAGACTCTTAATTTAGACAAGCAGCTCAAGACTCGAAATAACCTTTACATGCAAACACTCAATTCAACAAACTAACTGTTCGTGCAACGAATAGTTCTGGAACACATAGGCGACCGACGTCAGTCCCTATCTAACTGGAGATGACTGATGTTGGCCGACTCTTGTCGATTTTGGTTGCCCTTCTGTTCACCCCTGACTGACATCGGTCGGCCTAACCGACGTCGGTGACTACGACACTCAGCAACTCCTCCATGTCTGCAAATAGTTGAAGCTTTTAGCTCCACAACCTAACAAAATAAACTTTCTCAAAAACTTGAATGATCCCTCTACAACCTATAATCATTATATTTGATCACATAATCCATTATAATCCCAAACTATCAATATCTTCTCTATCAGGTCTAAGACTAGGGTTTTTGCAAACAAAAACCTGCTTAGTTTCTTAACGATCATTCATAAAGGATAGGACCTTAATATATGAAATAATACTAGTATAATATTATTAATTACCCTACCCAACATCTCAAAATTTAACATCTTCCCATGCATACCTTGCACATGCTAACGAACATAAGAAAGTCCTTCTCGAGCTCACTAGACACCTTTCTAGCATCTCTTAAAGCTTTTAAAACAACTTTCTGACTTTGTAGCTCAAAATCTAACATCAAACCTCATCAACATGATTTTAAAAAATGTATTGACCATCTCTCATGTAAAAAATAAGCTTCACCAACCTGCAAACACCCTTTGACCCTTCACAACGCCTCACAAGCCCACCTAGGCCAACTGGACCAATGGTCAAACTACCTTGTAGACCACTAGCCATATTTTTAAAACCATACAGCTGACCTATTATGACCTTATACATTTATAAAATTCATATTAGAAGCATCATTATTTCCCCATCATGTCACATAATCCATAGTTCTCAAAACCTTATAGGTAATCATGTATGATCAAGCCTACAAGACATAAAATGACCTGCATACCACATGAAGGCCATATGAAGGCAACCCTTGAGCATATAACATATCAATAATAAATCAAAAATCATCATACCAGGCTCCATTCATTCATACAACATCCACCTAGGACACCTATGCACATCCTTGCAAGTATTACATTGTACTAAGCACACTATGTCGCCATGCTCCATTTTGCTAACATCACAGACCACTTTGTCATTGCTAATGCCTCTCAGACATCAATTACAACACCTATCATAAATATCCCAACACATATTGATTATGGATCCATCACCAAAAACACTTTCATATATAGAACATAAGAGAGGAGAGAGAAGAAGTGAAGCTCAAGGGTCACAAGACCAAGTGTCAAAATATGAGAACCAGATATAATGCCATAGAATGAAGTGGAGAATAAGATATGAAGATTTCTTAGACAAGTTTCCATTCAAATCATGACATATTCCTCAAATTGGCATAGAAACTCTTCATGTTCTTATTTGAAATGACCTTGATGATGAGTCATCCACTTGACTATCCAAAACTACCATAGGAAACCTTGACACATATGATCTAACATGAGGAGGAAATGAGGTCAGTAGAGGTCATCTATGCCTCTCTAATTGATGGACTCATCCTTGTCACTTGTCATTCATTATCAATAGTCATTCATTATATCTCTTAGCTTTAATCTTCACATTTGTCACTTAGGTAATCTGCAGTTATCCAAGGAGATGTATTGCATAGGATGTAGGACACCTATTGAAAACCTCTTTGTCCTCTTTTCCATCATGTAAACCTCTAAAAAAATCCCAACACATTTCACACTTCTAGTCTTTAACAATCACTTTACTTTCATTATGTTATATTCTGATTGTCTGTTGTGAATGGTCTAACAAAGATGCCTTCATGCACAACTTGGTGAGAATTGATTTTGATATGTTTTAACAAGACTCTAAAGACTTCCCACAATGATCTTCACTTGACATTCTCCTATGTACCTATAAAACATCTCAATTCCTACAAAAAACAATATTATGTATGTTTATATAGATGACAATATGGATCGATTGGGTGGAAATAAGCTTGAGGGAGTTACAAACATGTATAAATATATTTGAAGACCAATTGACTCCCTTTGAATGCATTTACCACCATGTCTTCTCCATTAGGTCCAAACTAGGGATTTGAGAGGGTTTTTGGTCATTTTGGTTCTTATTGATGATTCATAAAAACCAAACATCTAACTCCTAAAAAAATTCCACTAAAAGTAATTTAGAGACCCCCTTAAACTATTCGTAGCTCTTTGAGACACCATGCACACTGTTTGTACAAGTGTGAGCATAAGAAGATGGCCTCTCAAGATCTTGATTGCATTAGGAGTAAGTCTGAGAGGGAATTAGGCTAAATTTACCACCTATGTGATGTTATTTGATAAATAATTTTTCCAAATAGTCTTTCACTCTCCCCTAAAGGTCCTCATATGGTTTTGAAGATTCATGTAGTCTTGTGAATCAAGTTAGGCACTTGTAGGGATTAGGCCTAGTTCTACACCTAATAGGCCTAACTGTAATCTATGAATATATCCAAATATGAGTGTTTCTCATGACTATATAGGACCTTCAACACTTTTTCACCTTATAACCAACCTCACACATCCTCTCGCAATTCATTCTTGGCTCTTCACTTTATCTTTTTATCCCCAATTTGCTAGGGCTATAAGTTATGTAGTTTGGGGAGTGCCCTCTATCTAAGACAAAACACATGGTATCTCCCCTATTCATCAAAATAAATTGAGAATATGTAAATCTATATTGATTCATTTTTATGTTCTGCACAAATTTTGAAAACTTTATCATAACGCTAGACACCACAAACATCAAATTTCTCAAAACTGGCTCACTAGGTCTGATGACCGTAGGTAGGGTTTAGTTGATTATATGTTAGGGTTCAAAACCCAATAATTTTTATTTTCATGTATCTCTAAAGGTCACATGAAATTTTTTATATCATTTTGATATTGATTTATCATATTCATTCAATCTTACACCACTACATACCAAACCAACTTGCATTTTTCATATGCCTAGACTAGTCTATAGAATATTTTCAATTGTAGGTGTTTATTCAAAATTCACAAGGTTTTTATAGGTGTTTATGATTATTTTATGATTATGTGTAAGGTTTAATTTATCCATTTTATATTTATCATTCCACCTTATAAATTTTTTCTACCAACCAAGATTTCCCTTTTAGTAGCCTAGCTAGTCTGCTGATTGTGTCACCTATAAGTACTCATTTGGAGAATCAAGAATCCTGTAGGTGGAAATTTTATTAATTTAAAACTATGATCCACTCCCTTGGTTCCATATTGAATTTATTATTTCCATCCCACCCTTTAATTTACTTATTTCCTATTATGAGACCATATAACCATTCTCACCATCAACACACCTAGGTTTGCAAGTTATAGATTCATGTGGCTTTTTGACACTATGTTTATTGAGTGCCTATAGTGGAAACTTGATATAATTTCAAACTCCTTTACATTATATTATCTTGACCAAATCCACATCCTATCATGTTTACATGTTACTACTATATCTAGGTTGCAAGAATGGAGACACAAGACTTACTCAGACCTCATAGATTCTCATCACAGGATGGCACTGTATAGGGTAAAATCCTTTTTCATAGATATTAAGGTAATGAATCCCATTTTAACCCTATGAACATGGATTTAGATATGGCTATGTGTATTGGCTTCACCATTCATATAATGACTTCTTTTATGTTCTCAAACCTATTTGAAGGTCGTAATTGAATCCAAACATCTCTAGAGTCTTTTCAACACTCTATCTCAAACCTCCTACACAGTCATGTAGGTTGTTATTATATTGAATTATGACTATGTATATGATCCATATTTAACTCCACTTGATTTCAAATACTTGAGACCTCCATTGTTCTATTTAATTTGCCTAGATCATCACCATGCTTAGAGAGGAGGTAAGACAAGTACATTACCTTTGACCTGAAGCCACTATGAGAGGACAAAACACTATAACGAAAAAAAAAATGTATACAAACTATTGGTATTTATGCATCTCTATCATAATGGAGTGATATTGCATATAGATTCATATCCACACATGTAAAAATTGATGAAAACAACATGGAAATGAAGAGAAAATTCTACAAATACACCTACAACACTTGGAAGCATTAGATAATTACAAAAAGATAAGAAAATTGGAGGTCATGGGGATGTGTAGGTAATTTAGAGTCATCAATAATGTTAGTGATTATTCATAGAGCATAGTACACCAAACCAACAACTATTTCCATAAAAATGAAATTAATTAAAGCTAATTTCATCCACCAAAGGTATTCAACTCAATTCCTCCCCTTATGTCCATACTGAGAGTACATCAGTTAACCTATTTGACTTTGTTTAAGAGAGTGACGAGGGAGATGGATGGTTTTTTCCAAATTTGAAACTATTGAAGCTTCTCAAGCCTATAAAATACTTTTGGGGCCTTTAGATATCCTCTTAAAGCATCCCCACATGCCAAGTGTACCTTTTAGGTTGTATAACTACCTAAAACTATTTATTTTGCAATTATCTTCTTGAATCCACATTAAACCTATATTTATTTAGTTTCAAACTGAATTTTCAAACTCAACTGACACCTTGGATGTTATATTACACTTTGACACTTGTCCTTTGATGAAAATTATGTAAAACTTCCCCTAGAATGACCAAAAGGTGACCTAAAGGAAAATTAGGATAATGACATAGATGACAAAAGTGAAACACATTAAGTGACCCTGAACATGACCATGTGACCATTTTATGACTTAACAAGACCCTATAATAAGTTTGAAAATATAGGGGGTTGATGAAATTTGACCAAGGATAAAATTTGGTCAACATTTTGGTAATTTCCTAGGGGTAACAAGCCTATTATGATAAGGACCAGTTGCTTTCTCTTATCCTTGGGTAATGGAATCACCTATACATTGTTCTTGACACTTGATAATCCTTTGAAAGGACACCAAACACACCACACATAACACGTAAACAAGTAACAAGACAAGAAACAAAACTCACACTTATGTTCTCATGAACACTTGGGAAAAACACAAACCAACATAAGCAAAAACACACACCTATCCTAATATGTAAAATACCTCATAACTCTTGAGGTGAAGAACCACTCTTCATTGCTTCAACCAAGGTCAAAGACAATGCCTCTTGCATCACTACTGCTCCAAGAAATTAGATCCTCATATGGTGCATACTTGTGAATGAGAACTTACTTGTGGAGATATTTAAGTGACTTATCATGGTTAGGTCTTCTATTGACTAAAATTTTATCATCTATAGTTCTCAAGAACACTCCACCTAGCTCTCTAAGAAACTTGTTTGAGGTGTCAGCTTGTTTATACTTTGTCATGTTCATTTAATAGTCTTCAATCTGACCATTGGAGATCATCAAAGCTTCTTCAACTTTAAATGTACTTGAGACAAGTTATGTCTATTGTTTGGAACCATCAAGGTTGTCTTATTATTCAAGAAACACTATTTGGTTTGTCAAATTTATTCCTTATTTGGTAGAGATCTCAATCTTTTCTTTATGCTCATCAACCATATCATATTCTACCAAGTTGTTTCTTACTTGATAGATATCTCAAGCTCTTCTTTGTACTCACTGGAAACATGGTTGACCCTAACATCAGGGTTGTATTCTTTTTGAAGAATTGAAGGCATACTCAATTCCTCAAATTCCTACATAATATCATTGAATTGCTACCACATATCATTTGCTTCTTCATGATGTTCATGTTCATGAAAGTTATTTTCCTTTGCAAGTAAAATGGGCTTCTCACTAGGACTGTCATGTTTTGACATAACTAGGATACTCACATCACCATAACATGTACAATATAGTTTCCCCATGCAATTTAATCTATAATGTTATCAAAATCTTCCTCAAAGACTCCATCACCATCTTCATGAAGAATGTAAGTTCCTAGACTAGTTTATTTAAAACCACCTTGCTTAGCTCCCCACTCATCATGATATAAATTAGATATGCCATTAAGGAGAGTTAGAGGTTCTTGATCACTAGGGTGTTCATCTTCTTCAAAAAAATTGCAATTCATGTTAAAAGTGTAAGGCACTTAAGGTTCAACATGAAAACTAGAAAGAGGTTCAGAATTGATTGTCACTTTTACACCATATCTAGTCCTAAAACCCATGTAGGACCAGTGTAAAGTAAGATAACATCCAATTTTATCAATGAACTCTCTTGAAAAACAAAGTATAAAATGAGGAGGTACATCTACCACTAAAACATCCTGAGAAATGGTGAAGGTAAGACAAGCATGGAGAATGAATTTCAAACCTTTGATTATACCAATGGTCTTAGCAGTTAACCCATCTAATTATAGCACTCCTTTGGCATGAGGCTCATACTTCAAGTTCAAATTTGTTAGCTACTTGCTTGGGCATGACACAAGTACTAACTCTATTATCAATGAGACAATTATGTACCAAGGAATCTCCAATAATGATTGATATATATATATATAAATGAGGAGGTTTTTCTACCTTTTCAACTTTACTTGACTGTCCTTAAATTGTATTCATGGTGTTTGTCAAGGCTACCTCTCTTTAACTAGGTTGTTTGGTTGTCAAACTGAGTTTGGATAGATCCTCTTAAAGTAGGTCTACTTAACCAAGTATTGTCAATGTATCCCACATGGATACATTCACATGAAACCTCTTCATTTACTCTATAATATTAGTGAAAGGACCACTAACTTTTACTTGTCCACTAGTAGGAATCATTCTACCTACACCTTGAGAATTATGAGGTATGAAAGCACTTCTAACATTCAGATCTCTTTGACTTAATTTTGCATTTATAATAACATTAGACATACCTTCCTTTGTGCTTGTTTGAGCATTCATTGAATCACCATTAGCATCCCCATGAACTTCCTCAATTACCTTCCTCTTGTTCTTTGTGTTTGCATCTATAGAACTAAAATATATGCTTGACTTCCCTTGATGATTGACTACACATGAGTCATCTTGATACCAATTTCCTAATATAGACCCTACTTGAGCACCCTTCCCATCAGTCACTCCTCTATTTAGTATTTCATCTTGGGTCATAGCTAGCATAGTTCCCAAATTTTCTATGAAGGCTTTATTGAAGGACTCATTGACATAGGGAGATGGATCATAAGGCTGATCCAATGGAGGTTTATTCGTATGCTCTTGGGCAAGGTTATTTTGAGTAGGCACTAGTGTCCTTGAGGTAGAAAGAGTATCAGGGTTATATCCACCATATGATTGTGATTGAACCAACTATTCTTGACCTTGAGAATGACCTTGAAAAGAAGGTCTATTGACTTGATAGTTGGGGTAGGACTAATTAGGTTGATAGTGACTTTGGAAGGACTTGATTTGATGTTGTTGGATAATCTTTTATAGTCCTAGGACCTCTTACTTCATAACTCTTATCTCATCTACCTCATTGGATTTGCTTAGTTGACTAGGGGCAACAAGATTGTTTTTAGGTGAAGGAATAGGAGCTACAATAGGTGTAGGAGTTTGAAAATTAGGGAAAAGTGGCATGGAAGGTCTTTGGGCAATCTTCTTAGCTTGGATCAAATAATTATCTACACTAATGGTCACTTCGTAGGCATTAGGTTGAGTCTACCTCCCATATATTATATCATCATTGAAATGTTACTATCAAATGCTTTAAGGTAGTAAAGGAAAGCATGGTGAGCTATTGGTCTTACCAAGATTGGAATTTTATATAATATTTTATGAAATCTTGTGTTGAATGACTTATTAAGGTGTTCTCCTAATGGTGGCCAGCAAATTTGTTAGTGATAATTTGTCACTTTTATCCTCAAATCTTCTTCTCAATGCATCTCTCATCTCATCCCAAGTTGTGATTGATTTAGGTGCCAATGTTCCATACTAATCAAGAGATTTTCCTTTGAAGGAGACAACCAAAAACCTGATTGCAATGTTCTCCTTTATGATGTGATGGATATTTCATAAGTTATCAATATTTCTTATATACTCAATGGGTCTGATGGAAGACTCATCAGTATGTGATGTAACACTTTTGAGGGTAGTTATGGGGATATCATCATATTGAATAAATCTTAGAGGGATATAGCCATTAAAGGCAATAAAAGGATGCTCCTTGCCATGATGACCTTAGGACTTTGTAATAATGGGGAAATCATTAACTTTTTTATGGGCTTGTGAGCAAGATATGAATTCTTTGGATAGGGATGGGTGTTTTAAAATCTACTTAATTTGTAGGAATAAGGAGGAAGATATTGAAATTAAAAAGGTATGACTTTAGTGAGAGACCTTGTGTTTACCTTAGGAATGAAAGAGTTCACTAGTTTGCAACCAAGATTGAAACTTTTGAGTCACAAAATACTACAATAAGTGGACTATTATAGCTCCTCATTATCAAAGACAACATTTACCTTGAACAACCTTCATGGAATTTATGTCCCACCAAGTGTGCCAAAAGTATTACAGCCTAAAATTGCACCCTAGATAAGTTAAGTATACCTTCTCAATTTTAGGATAACATGGAACTATCTCCCTTCATAGGCAAGCTACTATAAGAGATATATCTCTAGGTTTGAAAGGGCTAGCTTCCTTGATTTATCCTCTAAGCTCATACTACACTAGGCTAATCCCTATTGGGGGTGAAAAGGGAAGAAGGAGACATAAAATAAACCTATGATAATGATGTGATACACAAATATTACTCCACACAACACACTTACATTTGTACTTAAGAAAGAATAATACCCAAACTAACTTCAAATCTATGTCCTTCTAGCATAAGTATTTCTCATAGAGGTAGATTGTCATGCCTATCTACAGGTGGGTGAAAATAAGGTCTAATACAAGACAATACTAGTCCCTCTCACACTTTAAGACATACTTAACAAAAAATACACTTTATTAAACTTGTTAGAAGAGATATCACTCACATGAACATGCAAGAGCATAAATAGAAGCAAGGAGAGCATAATCATCACTTGTCAACCACATAAACACTTAACACACTTAGGCAAGAGATTATACAGAATGAATAAACTTCAGACAACTTTATTCAAAGGCAAATGAGGTGTTAAAATCATTAGAGCTTTTTCATATAAATTATGGATCCATCACAAATCCAAAAAAGCTTGAATATATAGAACATATGAGAGGAGAGAGAATAAGTGAAGCTCAAGGGTCACAAGACCAAGTGTTAAACTATGAGAACCAGTTACAATTCCATATACTTAAGTAGAAAATAGGCTATCAAGGTCTCTTGGACAAGTGTATATCCAAATCATGACATATTCCTTAAATTATAGTAGAGACTCTTCATGTCCTTCGCAACTTCCTTGATGATGAGTCATCCACTTGACTATCCAAAACTACCATAAGAAACCTTGAAAAATATGATATGACATTGGAACTTGGAAATGAGGTTAGTGTAGGTCATCTACACCTCTCCAATGGATGGACTCATCCTTGTCACTTATCATTCACTGTCAATAGTCATTCATTATCTTTTTTAGCTTCAATCTTCACATTTTTCACTTAGGTAGTCTGCAGTTCTCCAAGGAGATGCATTTCATAGGATGTAGGACATATATTTAATGCCTCTTTTTCATCATGTAAACCTCTATGAAAATCACAACACATTTCTCACTTCCAATCTTTGACAGTCACTTTGCTTTCATTATGTTATATTCTGATTGCCTGTCATGAATGGTCTAATAGAGATGTCTTCATGTAAAACTATGATGATAATTGAGTTTGATAAGTTGTAAAAAGTCTCTAAATACCTCCCATAATGATCTTCACTTGTCCATTATCCTTTGTACCTATAAAACATCTCAATTCATACAAAAAACATGGTATTAGGTATGTATGTATAGATGACAGTATGGATCAATTGGATGGAAAGGAGATTGAGGGAGTTTTAAACATGTCCAAATCATTTTTAAGACCAATTTACTCCCTGTAAATGTATTTCCCACCATGTCTTCTCCATCAGGTCCAAACCAAGGTTTTGAGAGGGTTTTTGGTCATTCTAGTTCTCAATGATAACTCATAAAAACTAGACATCTAACTCCCAAAAAAATTCCACTTAAAAAATTATAGACCCCATTAAACTATCCCCAACTCCTTGAGACATCATGCACATTGTTCGTACATGTGTGAGCATAAGAAGATGGCCTTTTGAACTCTTGACTATGTTTTGAATAGGTCAAAGAGGGAATTATGCCAAATTGACCACCTATGTGATGTTCTTCTCTAAAAAATGTTTCTAAATATTCTTTCACTCTCCCTTTAAGGTCCTCATATTTTTTGTAATGTTCATGTAGTCTTGTGAATCAAGTTAGGCACTTGTAGGGCCTAGGCCTAACTGTGTCTTCTATGTATATAGCCACCTGTGAGTGATTATCATGTGTGTAGGGTACCTTAAAACCTTTATAACCTTATAAAAAACCTCACACATCCTCTCTCAATGTGTTCTTGTCTCTTCACTTCAAGTTTTTATCCCCAATGTGTTAGGTATGCAGGTTATGTAGTTTAGGGAGTGCCCTCTATCTGACACAAAATAGAGGGTATTTCCCCTATTCATCAAACTAAAGTGAGACCATGGAAGGATATATTGAGTCATTTTTATTCTCTTCACAAATTTTTAAGTCTTTATCATAATTCTAGACCCCACAAACATCAAATTTTTCAAAATTAGCTCATTAGGTCGGATGACTGTAGGCAAGGTTTAGTTTGATTGTATGTTAGGGTTAAAAAACTAGTGCTTGTTATTTTCATGTATCTCTAATGGTAACATGGAATTTTATATATCATTATGAGATTTATTTATCATATTCATTCAATCTTACACCACTGTATACCAAACTAACCTGCATTTTTCATATGCCTAGACTAGTCTGCAAACTGCCTTCAACTGTAGGTGTGCATTCAGAATTCACAACATTCTTGTAGGTGTTGATGCTTATGTGAGGAACATATGTAAGGGTAAGGTTATCCATTTTATATTGATCATTACACCTTATAAATTTGTTCTACCAACTAAGATTGCCTTTTCATTATCCTGGCTAGTTTGTTGATTGTGTCACCTATAAGTACTCATTTGGAGAATCAAAAATCTTGTAGGTGGGTATTTTATTGTTTGAGCACTATGATCCACTCCCTTGGTTCTATATTTA
The DNA here is from genome assembly GCA_037957365.1 of Torreya grandis. Taxonomy (NCBI): domain Eukaryota; kingdom Viridiplantae; phylum Streptophyta; class Pinopsida; order Cupressales; family Taxaceae; genus Torreya; species Torreya grandis. The sequence continues at coordinate 3,843,693 of JARHVA010000473.1, forward strand.
AGTTATTGTGGCCATTTCACCCATGAATTTATTGGTTTTCTATGATGAGACCATTCAACCATTCTCACCATCAACACACCTAGGTTTGCAAGTTATAGATTCATGTGGCTTTTTGACACTATGTTTACTTAGTGCCTATAGTTGAAACTTGATGGAATTGGAAAATCCTTTACATTATATTCTCTTGACCAAATCCACCTCCTATCATGTTTACATGTTACTACTATGTTCAGGCTAAAAGGATGGAGATGAAATACTTACTCAGCCCTCATAGATTCTCATCACAAGATGGCATTGTACAGGGGGAAATCCTTTTTCAAAGATATTAAGGTAATGAGTCCATTTTAACCCTGTGAACATGGATTTAGATCTGGATGTGTGTATTAGCCTCACCATTCATACAATGACTTCTTTTATGTTCTCAAGCCTGGTCGAAGGCCTCAATTTAATCCAAACACCTCTAGAGTATTTTTAACACTCTATTTTAGACCTCCTACATAGTCTTGTAGGTTACAATTATATTGAAGTCTAACTGTGTATATGAACCATCTTCAATTCCACCTAGTTTTAAATATTTGAAACCTCCATTAGTCTATTGAATCTACCTAGATCATCACCATGCTCAAAGAGGAGATAAGACAAGTGCATTACCTTTGGCATGAAGCCATTATGAGAGGACAAAACACTCAAATTGAAAACAACTATGTGTAGACCATTATAAGTTATGCATTTCTATCATAATGGAGTGTTCTTGCATATAGATCCATATTCACACATGCCAAAATAGATGAAAAAAACATGTAAAGGAATATATAACTCTAAAAAAACACCTACAATTCTTGGAAGCATCAAACAACTACAAAAAGATAAGAAAATTAAGGGCCATGGGGATGTGCAGGCAGTTTAGATTCATCAACAATATTAGTGATTGTTGATAGAGCATAGTACACCAAAATAGCAACTATTTCCATGAAAAAAAATGGATTAAGGCTAATTTCATCCACCAAAGGTATCCAACTCAACTCCTCCCCTTATGTCTGTACTAAGAGTAAATTGGTTGACTTGTTTGACCTTGTCTAGGAGAGTGATGAGGGAGATGGATCAGTTTTTACCAAACTTAAAATTGTTGAAGCTTCTCAAGCCTATAAAATTCCTTTAGAGATCTTCCTAAAGATTCCCCATGTGCCAAGTGTACCTTTTAGGTTGTACAACTACCTAAAGCTATCTATTTTGTAGTTATCTTCTTGAATCCATGTTGAACCTACATTTATTCAGTTTCAAATTGACTCCTAACATTGAACTAACATCTTGGACATTAGAGTACACTTTGATACTTTTCCTTTCATGAAAAATATGTAAAACTTCCCCTAAAATGACCTAAAGGAAAATTAGGACAATGGCATCTATGACAAAAGTGAAACATATTAAGTGATCATAAAGATGACCATGTGACCATTTTATGACTTATCAAGACCCTATAAAAAGTTTGAATATATAGGGGGTTGACTAAATCTAACTATTGACCATTTTGGTCCTACAGTCAAAAAATTGGTCTCCTTCTTTTGCGGTTCTGAGCCATCAGTCGTGAATTTGGTTTGCACAAGTATTTTGGCAAAGAGATGGACCAGTTCAAAGAATGTAAGGCTTTTACAAAGCTCTAAAGACAAAGTGCCTAAAGGGATTTCTTCGGACATTTTGTCCAAAGAAATTCATAAGGAAAGAGACTAAAATTTGAAGGCACATTTCCTAAGAAATTGGAAAAAGTAGTTCAGCATCAAGGTTCAATGATATGAAATGAACTACACAGACCAACCAATAGTCACATGATCTTTCAAGGGGCTTTGAACTTTAAACTTAGAAATATTGAAATATTGAATCGTTGAACCATTTTAGGTTCAAGTGGTAGGTTCAAGAGATAGGTTCAAGTAGAAGGTTCAAACAGTAGGTTTAATGATACATTAAATTCACAAGGGAATTGAGTGAACACGATTCATTGCTGAACATTGAGTGTTAAAATATTGAACCGTTGAACCATTGAACTCTAAAAAAGGGTTCAGGTTCAATCGAAGGGTTCAAAGTCATAATTTAAAAACCCAAAATGGTCTAAGCAGTTTGAAAAAAGGATAATATAATTTCTTCGGAGGGCACTTTGGTCGGGAAGGACCAAATCAGAGGTTCCGAATGGGCATTTCAAGACCCAAAGGGCCCTTATGGAAGGCAATGATCAGATTCATCAAAGAGTGAAGGGCAAAGGATTCCTTCATATATTTTATCTGAAGGAAATCCATGACAAACAAAGGCAAAAAATTCCTTCAAAAAATACAAGGTAAAGGACCAAATCAGAAAAATCCAAAGGCACATTCCTTCGGACAAAATGTTTGAAGGAATTCCTTCAAACATTTTGTCTGAAGGAAATCTTTCTTCATGCCTTAGTCTTTTTCTTTGGAGTCTCGGCCCTTTCTCTTGCCGTAGTCTTTTTCTTTGGAGTCTCGGCCCTTTCTCTTCTTGAATTCCTTCAAACATTTTATCTAAAGGAATTAAGAAGACCAAGGAAGCCCAAAGGAATCCAAAGGGAAAGTACCCTTGCGGGGGACTCTTAGCTACCAAAAAGGGGTGACGGACCTGAAGATGTCAAATTCAAAGCAGCAAACTAGCCATTAGATTTTAAATGGTGACGAGCCTATGGGCATCAAATTTACATTGATGCAATAACCATTTGGTTTTTGAATAGAGACAGGCCCGTAGATGTCAATTTTGATAAGATGCATCAGCCATTGAGGAGAATCCAAAGGACTATTGCCTTCAGACAAGTGGTCAAAAGAGCTCAAATCACTGAGAAAGGAGCCTGAGGAGCCCAAAAAAGATGAGAAGAAAAGCCTGAGAGCTCAAAATTGCTAGAAAGAGATAAAATATAGCAAGGAAAGAGGGAAAAAAATAGAGAATTTAGAACATGGCCATGCACACATACGACAACATTTGGAATGTTCCAAAAGATGCACCCAATCAAGTGCAAAAAAGAATAGATCAGCCCAGGTGGCAAAAGAGAGCATCGGTAGCAGACAGTCGCATAAGTATTAAAGAGGGGAAGCCTTGTCACTAAAATAATCAAGTGACCCATGCTTTTCTAGTAATGTGTAATACATTTTAAGCACTAAAGTCAAGCCCTATGATATCTACAGCATGGTTCTATCAAGCCATTTCTAGAAGGATGATATCAGCATGAGCAATTTCCTCTTCCTTAGGCATTCAATGCAACATGGGCTGCTTGTTTTGGAAGGCACTAGAAGTCTTTCTCTTTATGTTATATATATTATAACCTCTCAAGAGAAGAAGAGATCTCTTAGCTTGTATGGTGAAGCCCTGTAGGATTTTACCTTGAATCCAGACATAACATTTTTACCTCCATTTGAGTTTGCACTTTTGCATATGTCTATGGTTTTGTCTTGTGTTAAGTCATTTTATTTCATGCTTTCACATAATGATTCCAACATGTTTAGTGTATTGTGAGTTCTTTTACAGGTCAGCAAGAAGTGTCCACAACAGAGTATAGGCTTATGTGAATAGGTTGCCATAATGTGTCTTAGAACACCTCTAGTAGTTCTTCCTCTCTATATCTCCAAAGGACCCCTAGCTAACTGATGCAGAAGAGTTTCTCATATTAAATGAAGTGTATATCAACTTGTTCTTGGTGTAAAGTGTATGTCAAAGATAAGTAGATCAACCATTTTGGTGTATCACTGCTTTGATTTAGGTTCTATTTTCAGTAATCCTTCTCTCTTTTCATACCCCCCATTATTAGCAGTAGGAAATCTAGGACCATAGAGATGCATCAAAGGGAGCTATCCCTTGTTTAGATATTCTCCCCCTAGTTTTACCAAACCCACAACAAGAGGGGAGTCTCCATTGTGCCACGTGGAAGATAAGAGCTCAGCCTCCTGTCAAGGGTGCAATTCACAATGTCAATAGTTTTTGGCACGCCCGATGGGACTAGTTTTTATCTAAAGAGTTGAAGAATTTTGGTGTGTTCTTCAACCAACCAGCCTTTAGAGGCATTTCGACCAACACCAATGGTGACTCCAAGTTGAATCAGCTGGTTAAGTAGTCCTGGTGCCATCAACAAATCACATTTTTTGGTATGTATAATTCTATTACTCAGTAGCATGAGCCTTATGTTCGTTCATATAACTTTGATCAAGCTCAGGTTGTTCATGGAATCACCTCAATTATCTCTCCTAGTTGCCCTTCAATAGTAAGGGAAGTAACACTATAATTTGAGAAGTAATTGATGGAAATAGACAAATTGGATGAATAATATAGATATCAGCAAGAGCTTATGTACAAAGAGGAGTGCTTGTTGATGCAAGCTCAGGCCTTGCAATCCATGAAGGAGGAAGTAGAAAAATGGAAGATTCCATTCATTCAAGGCAGTCATCCTTGTGTGCCTTCTCCCATACCAAAGCAGCCCCCTCTTATTCTAAAGAAATCCCCCTCTTGGGTACCAAATCTTTTCTACCAGATAACACTTCCTCACTCTAGCTCATTTGATGCATTAATCACTCCTACTCTTAACCCCTTGCACCTAGCTTTCCAACATCAAAGGGCATTAGAAAAAACTCTCATGAAGACTAACCTTCTCAATTCTTTAGAATGTGGACCCTCTTTTGATGGGAATCACCCTATATCTTTTGGAAAGCAACACATCTCTCTTGAAGCAGCTCTTTCTATGCATGAGCAGACCCTTCCCAATCTCCCTCAACCTCTTCAAACTTTCAGCATAGGAGTGCCTATCATGAACTATCTCATGACCTTGAAGAGGATAAAGTTACTGCCTGTTAACAAGGGAAAAGTTCAAATCCCAAGGTCATGAGTTGGAAGCAAATAATGGAATCATGCGATAGGAAAAAAGAGGAGGAGAGGCCCATTCATTTTGATAGAAGCCTTGAAGAAGATGAAGCTACTCCTACTCATCATGATGATGCGTGTGACCTCCAAAAAAGGCTCTTTTAAGAGAATATAGATAGGAAAATTATAGAGTTGGAGTCCAGAATGAGGTTCCTCAGCCAAGGTGTGATGGACAATTTAGACCAAATAATAGATTCCATGTCTAAACACACCCTATCTACACTCCTTCAAGAGAGATATCAGGCCACATATGATATAGATGAAGTGCTAGCCAAATGAAAGGAAGAGAATCATTCAATTCTAGCTCAAGGACTACCTCCTCTTCCACATGAGTTTGTCCACCAACCCTCCACTCCATTCTTTCTCAAGGAAGAACCTGTTTTGAATGAGGCAAGTGAAGAAGAGAGGATCCGATTTGAACTACCCAGAAAGATATCATGAGTGACAATGAGGATGAGATCATCATGGATGCTCCCTTTGAAGACATCATCAATAATGGAAAAGACACAGGTCATGCATACATGTGGATGTTCCAAAAATATGAAGAGGAAAGTAAGCATGGTGAGTTCTCTCCTCCCTTGTTTGATAAACTTCATTGTTGCTTTGATGAAGAGGATGACCATGCCATGGAACCCAAGTTGGAGGAGGATCAAGAGGATGCCTTTGAACAAGTAGAGACTCTAGTTTTTGAGCCAGAAAAGTAGAGGCTTTTTCATCTATAGGAAAGCTTTGAAGAAGAGATCCTTGAGCAAGAAGGTGATGTTCTGTTGGATGAACAAGCAGTTTGTGATCCCATTTCAGACATCACAATAGTCATCCTTCTTAAAGAAAGCCATGGGGAAGCAGAAGATAAGTTTGAAATTATCTTCAATGAGGTAGAAGGGAAAAAGTCAATCCATGATGTATATCAAGGGGGTTATGAGCTAGATGATCCCTATGATGATGAGCTAGCAGCCATTAACTTCTTGGTGAGATACACTAGCATGAAGGTCCAGCATGAAACAAGCTTCCAAGATCAAGATGAATACATATATGTTGGAAGCATGTTTGACCTTGATTCATTTGGATACAAGCCAATCAAGGTGGTAGACAAAAAGAGCAAGTCACCAAGTCTCCTTTTCATTCAGCCACTTGTTTGGCACCATAAGTTTTATTTCCATGAAGGAGACTAAGAAGTTTTCCCTTTGATCTAGGAGGGAGGCAAATGTATCTTGTTAGTTGTACATAATAGTTTGCTTTCAGTTGTGTGTCTTTCATTTTTCCTAAGTGTTGTTTGCATGTGTGTGTAGTTTTTTAGCCTTTATTGTGTGTGTTTTCCTTTGTGTTTGAGGTAAAGCTTTGTTGGTTCATAGGTCTTTAGAAGGCCATTGCTAACCTTTTCAAGCTGCGTTCTGACTCTGTGCCCAATGGACTTTGAGGCTACCAGTCTTTCTAAGCATAGCAAGCATGTTTCCCCTAAGAATCACCAATTTGTTGACCATTTTGGTCCTGTTGTTCCCAAAATCTATCACTCATTTTTTGGGACAACATATGAACTATTTTGGTCCTATAGGCCAAAATTATCTCTTCTCTTCTCAAAAAATTGTTCTGAGCATTCCAATTCTTCATTATTCAAGCTTTTTTAGTTAAGGGACAAGTAGGTTCAACAAGTTCAACAGCTTCAACAGGTGAGTTCTCACAAAGGAACAAGTTCCCAACACATAGGCAATTTCAAGATTGGTTCAACACCTCGGTTCAACCAAAAATGTTCATCGGTAAGCTTCAAACAAAGGATTGAACCATTAAACCCCACTTCCAAAAGGTTCAAAGGTTTAATGGCTTCAAAGGTTCAATGATTTCGGCAAGCTTAAAGAGTTAAGCGCTTCACCAAAAGTTCAAAGTTAAACCACTTCGGCAAGTTCAACGGCTTTAAAAGACTTAGCAAAAAGAAGGAAGATTGAATTGTTGAACCTTGAGCCAAAAAAAAAAGGTTCAAAGGTTCAACGCGGTTGGTTTAAAAAGATTGGTTCAAGAGGTCAATTGAATGAGCAGAATAAAAGACTAAACCATTGAACCAAAGTTGGTTCAATCGGTCAGTTCAAAGAGGTCCCCCAAAGCCGAAAGGGCAAGTTCCCTTGCAGAGGGCAGTGAACAAAAGGCAAGTGCCCTTGTGGAGGGCAGGGAACATTTGTTCAAAGATCAAAGAGAAGGCTAAAAGGATAAGGTTTCCTTCAAACTTTTTGTCCAAAGAAATTACCAAGTAAAAGAACCAAAAGAATTCCTTCAGAAAGATTTTTCACGAAAGAAATTCACAAAGGCAAATCCTTCAGACAAATTGTCTGAAGGAATTCCTTCAGACATTTTGCCTGAAAGAATGATCAAAAGCCTAATGAAAAAGTAGCCAAGGCAAGGGAAGATTTCCTACAGATAAAATGTCTGAAGGATTTGAAGGAAAAGGCTGCCTAAAGAATCTTGAAGGGAAGGTACCCTTGCGGAGGGCTCTCGGCACCTAGAAAATGGGCCTTTCTCAAAGACTTGAAGGGACACCTTACCTTTGAGGTGTTTCAAAGACATAAAGTCGAAGGAATTTCAAGGATTCAAAAGACCTGACCAAAATAAAGGATTCTCAAAAAGAGATTGAACCGTTAAACCTTGAACCAAAATGGTTCAAAGGTTTAAAGGTTCAAAGGTTCAAAGAAAGCTCCAAGCAAAGGAAGGAAGTGAAAGATTCTAGAGACCAGTTCAAAGGGATGGTTCAACCAAAGAGCAAGGAAGCGATTGAACCAAGGAACTGATAAAGACCACCTGAACCATTGAAATATTGAACCAATGAACTTTCAAAGGTTCATGGTTCAATATGGTTCAAACAAATAGCAACCATTGACGTCCCCGTGGACGTCAAATTTAAGGTAATGGAATATCCATTAATTTTCAAATATAGTGCAGAACTTGAAGGATGAACCAAGTGACCAGCTAAAAAATATAGCTTGAGAGCTCCAATTGCAACAGAAAAGAAGAGAAGGCTACAAGAGATATTGAAATATCTATGAGAGAGTTATTTTCAGTAGGTGATATAGTTCACCAAGTAGTCATTTGAGCACACCAAATCAAGGACGTGGCTTATTTTTATTCCATGAAGTAAAGACAAAGTGGATAGCTATGAAAAGAAGAAGAAAAGAACCAGGTGACCTATACTTTGGAGGAGACATATGAGATGAATTGGCACGCCACAGTTAAGGTTGATGCACTATTCCAAGCATGGCCCCTTAACAGAACTGAAAATGCATTCAAGGCATTGAATGTTGCATGGGTCGTTCCATGGAATAAAGCTCCAAGCCTTTCTTGGTTTCCATATATTGTAATCTCTTATTTTTTATGCAAAGGGGATCTCTCCATTATAGAAGCAAAACTTTGCCCAAATTGAAAGGCAATTACTGAGACTTTGAGCTCAGATTGTTGATCATATTACTTTATTTGAATGAGAAAGCAAGTTACTTTCAGACTTTATGCTATTATAGCTTGTGTTATTTTAGGAAATTGTTCTTATGTCCATTTCCTAGGAACATTCTTATTTATTTAATTTAACCATCAAAACTAGTGGAAGTAATCAGGAAGGTGTCCTGAAGCCAATTGTGGAAAGACTTTGTGCTGTCACAATTGTCTTCAGTATGTTTTTAGTTTCTTTTTGTGTAAAGGATCTTGGGATGACTTTGTGCCCCCATTATCCTTCATATTTCACTCTTTGGATAGTTGAGGTGGAGACTTTGTGTTACACCTAATTTTGCTAGTTACTGCTCCCCATTTACCTGTTGGTTACCTACCAGAAAGAACTCTTGCGCCCTGCTGCAAGACCACTTCTAAAAGAAGACAAGTGCCTTTAGTATTATCACCAAGATTTATCTTTTGTTTGTGAACATCATCTCTGAAAAAAGAGAGATGGATGGTGTAGTCCTACCCCTAAGTGTTATTTTCTGCTTACATATATAATATATAGCTCCTCATATTTATAAGGAACCTCCCCTTGATGAGAGGAGACATTTGTCCACCTCTGATGTGGTAAACCTGCACATTTGGCTGACCAATCTCCCTATGCTGTGGTTGAAGAGACCTATTTTGATCATCAGTTAGTTGGTGATAAAATATTCACCTAACAGTTTTTGGCAACTCCATTGGAGAAAAGCGTGCAGTTTGAAGCCTCAAGCTTTAAGCTAAAGTAGGGCCAGTGCTTTCCCATTTTTATTCTACAATCTTGCAACTCCGCACTATACTAGAGACACATAGCCCAAAGTGTTGTTGACCCTATTTTTGAGTTAGTGCAGCAAGGCAATTTCAATTTGTTCCCTCCCCAACTTTAAGTTCAATGATCCAAGAGTGTTCCTCCTACCCATTCCAAGTCACCAACACAAGGCAGAGCTTTTTTTCTACTATTAGTAGAGATTTGCCTATACATACTCCACCCAGATTTGTTATCCCCCTTTTCCATAATCAAATCATGGCGGTTTAAGGCCCTTGCGGTAACTCTTTCAGCCCACTCAATTTAACCCCACCTTTACATGATCTTCCACGCAATTCAAGGAAGAATTTCTCCAAATTATTTGGTGATGGGAAAGTTCATCTTGATGAACATATTGCTGCCTTTAGCATAGTTGTGGTGTGATAGGCATGGAGTATGAGGAGGTAGCAGTTAGGCTATTTGTGGAAACATTGCAAGGTGCTACTGCAGACTGGTTCTACCATCTACAGGCCCAGACTGTGACCGACTAGAACACTCTTAAAGCTAAATTTGAAGCCAAGTTCAAGCCTATAAAAGATGTGCATGCTTTGCTATCCTAGCTCACACAGATGAAGAAAGAACCTCATGAACCTATGAGGGACTTCATTTCCAAGTTTGACAAGCTAAAGAACCAAATTCTTACAATTTCTCAGCCAACACTTGAGAACCTTAAATGCTTCTTCATCAACTCACAACTGTCTAAAATGAGTTTTCTACTAAGATAGGTTGGCCACATAGACCTTGTTGTTACTCAAGATTTGGCTACAGAGGTAGAAGATGACCTTATCTTGGTAGGAAAGATAAGGAGAGATATTAATAGAGGTAAATCCTCTTCATCTTCTGAATACTCACCTACAGCCACCACTGATCCAATGGTCCAAGAGCTGGCAAATGAATTGCTAGCTCTTAGAAAGCAAATGGTGCAAGGGATTTCATCTGTTCCTTCATACAGAGATATACCAAGAAAGACATTCCCTAATAAGTCATACCAAGGTCATGCTACCAAGAATTAAGGGTAGCCAAATCGTCTTCCTCCCTCTCAGAGGAAATTAGCCATTGAAGCCCCTCCAATGAATTCAGCAGTCAGATATCTTGAAGCAAAATCAAATTTCTCCTTCCATCCTAAGTTGAACCTAGAAGATGATGCTAATCTCTTCACAGAGGGAGAAGAAGAATTAGATGGTGACTCCAACATTAGTCTCCTGAATTACTAGGATGAACCCAAAAGTGAAGGTAAAATAGTTGATGGAACATACGTTGTATTCACCCAGTCCAAGAACCAGTCAACCCAGTAAGTTGATAAAAAAAATAGAGTGACCTCAACCAATAATTTCAATTGCTAAACAGTGAACCACTTTGCCTTTCCAGCCAAAAGACTTGGTGATTACAAGAAAGGTAAGTACATCAAACTTCTCTACACCTTCTACTTTAAATTCACAGACTAGTCCTCCCCCTCCCAAAAACTAAAAAGATGAACTCCCATCCTCCATTCCTAGTTCATTTCAGACATTTGACATAATTGACCATATAAAGAAAACCAAAATTTAAATATCTGAATTTAAATTCCTGCAGTCCAACCCTGACCAGTTAGATAAGTTGGTTCAATGTGTAAAGAACCAAGCCGTCCCTATAAGACAAGCAATTTTAAAGGTAACTCATGATCCCCCCAAGAACACATCCACTAGGAACAACCTTGTCATTACTCTTCCTACTGCTCCTGGGAGGACTGAACCATTTTATGTCTCCCTGCTGATAAATGGACACCAACTAAATAATTGCATCATAGATTTTGGTGCATCTGACAATGTCATGCCTACCAAAGTAGCAGAATCCCTTGGTCTCACACTGACCAAGACATTTGGGAGATGTTTTTCCATGGAGAAAAAGCAAGCTCCACTATTGGGACAAATCAAGGATGCCTAATTTGCATTTGCAGCATTCCCAGACAAGAGAATCAAGATGACTGTCCTGGTGGCTGATGTCCCAGTATCATACGACATCCTTCTTAGGTGAAATTTTTGCAAAGATGTTGGTGGTAAATTAAGCACGAACCTATCTGAGGTGAGGATCCTAGTCAAAGGCATTATGTAGAGATTGCTCCCTGAGAAGGAAGCAAAATATGTGGTCACTCAAACATCAATGCCTAAAGCTCAAATTATGTATGAGTCTTCAAGCATGGGTAATTAATTTTTATCTATAGAGGAAGTCCATGAGGTGTCTGATGAAATTCTTGAATGTGTCAACCTAAAAATTGGTTCAGATGGAATAGCAGAAGGATTGTTGGAGTGCAGTGTAAGTGTAGAAGAATCTCCCCCTCCAAACGAAGAAGAATCTAAGGAAAAATTAGTGTCTGATGAGGTATGGATTCTAGAATTAGATGGCAGCTACTCCTTTACTAGTTCAAGAGCTGAGATTGTGTTGATATCTCTTCAAGGAGATGTTTTTCCTTCTTCATACAAGTTGTAGTTTAGCAACACCAACAACACAGTTGAGTATGAATCTCTATTTCTTGGATTGAAGGCTGCTTGAGACAAAGGCATCAAACTCCTTCATGCTAAAGGGGATGTTGAACTACTGGTTTGTCAAGTAAGGAACTTGTATCAAACCAAAATGAGAGATTGCGCCACTACCTCAATCTAGTCTGGGATCAAATTGAAAGCTTTGATGCTTTTAGCATCTCTGCCATACCCAGGGAATTTAATGACTGAGCTAATGCACTGGTTGTTTCAGCAACTCTCTTGGTTCTTCACCCTGATTTTAAGAGAGATAGGTACACTATTGAACTAGTTTTTTGACCAAGTGTGCTTGACAATGCCAATCATTGGTAAGTGTTCAATGGTGACAACCAAATCATTACGTTCTTAGAGTAAAAAGACATCTTTGAACAGCTTCATTTCGAAGGCAGTGAGCCTCAGAAGCTTGAACCAGCCCCTGAATCAAGTGCAAATGCAAGTGAAAAAATTTTGCAACTTAAAGGGAATAAAATTTCCAAAGGATTAGTTTTCCTTGAGAAGCTGTTTAACAGACACGACAGGTTCATCAAATAGCAGCAAACAGATTCAAGCTCCTCCTAGGAGTTTGATCAAATAAATTTGGGTACCAAAGAAAATCCCAAGATGGTGAACATTGGGAAGTGTTGCACTCAAGAAGAGAAGTTCAAGTTCACTGCTCTGCTTCACCAATACATAGATGTTTTGGCGTACTCCTATGATGACCTAAAGTCACTCAGGCCTAAAGAAATTTGCTATGAGATTCCTCTCAAAAGTGATTCGGTACCTCACAAGCAAAAATCTAGGTAGTACAATCTGAAGATATTAGGTACTATTCTATTTGAAATACAAAAAATGTTGAATGCTAGGATAATTTTCCCAATCCATCATTCCACATGGATTGCCAACATAGTACCTATGAGGAAGAAGAATGGCAAAATTTGCCTCTATGTGGACTTCAAAAATTTAAATCAGTCATCCTTAAAGAATAACTATCATCTACCCATCATGGACCAAGTTCATCAGATAGTGACTGGTTCAAAAATGTTATCAATGCTAGATGGCTTCTCAAATTACAATCAAGTTGAAGTTGGTAAAGCAAACCAGCATAAGACTGCCTTCACCACACCTTGGGGCACCTTTACCTAGAGAAGAATGCCATTTGGCCTGATAAATGTTGGCACCACTTTTCAGAGAGAAATGGACCTTGCTTTCAAAGATGAAATGGGTAATTTCATTGTAGTGTACCTGGATGATTTAACAGTCTTTTCCAAACATCGTCTTGATCATGTGCACCATTTACAACAAGTGTTGGAATGATGCCACCAGAATGGCATTTGTCTAAATCCCAAGAAGTCTATTTTTGGAGTAACAAAAGGGAAACTTCTCAAGTACATTATATCCCAAGAAGGCATAAAAATTGACTCAGACAGAGTCAAGTCCATCTAGGAACTTACTCTGCCCATGAGTAAGATTGCAGTTCACTCTTTCTTTAGAAAGGTGAATTTTTTATGAAGGTTCATCCCTGAGTTCACTGAGAAGAATCGCCACATTGTGGACATGATGAAGGGAAAAGCTACTTTTTGATGGACTGCAAAAGGCAAGTTAGCATTTGAAGACATCAAAAAATCAATTGCCCATGCACCAATTCTGGTTTGTCTAGATTATACCAAGGATTTCACAATGTATAGTTATGCTTCCGAGCATACACTTTTGACTATTTTAGTTTAGCAAAACAAAGAAGGTGTGGAATCTCTCATTTCTTTCATGAGTTATCCTCTCAAAGCTCATGAGCTGAAGTACTCAAACATGGAGAAGCATGCTTATGTAATGGTAAAGGCAGTGAAGCATTTTTGGTTTTCCATCTTAAATTCACACACTACTACCGTAGTTCCTGACACCACAGTCAAATCCATATTAACTCAACAGGAGTTTGGAATGAAAAGAGGTGATGGGATTGCCAAAATCCATGAGTTTGATCTAGTCATCAAACTAACGAAGCTGGTGCGGGGAAGGGGCCTGTGCCAATTGATTGTTGACAATAGACCAGAAGAAATAGAGCATTGAGAAGAAGAAATTGAAGACACACCAACAGTCTTCTTTGTCTCCACCATGAATGAGTGGTATTCAAATATCGCTCATTTCCTTACTTATGGTGAGTGTCATGCTCACCTGTCTTGTAAAGAAAGGAGGACTGTCAAGTTAGAAGCTGCTAATTTTATCATGTGGGATAACGGCCTGTATAAGAGGAACCTTGACGGAGTGTTCCTTTGTTGTGTGGATAAAGAGCAGCAGAACTAACTTTTGAAATCCTTCCATAATCTGGCCTATGGAGGACATTTTTTTGCTCCTATAACTGCCCATAAGACTCTACGAGCCAGGTATTACTGGCCTACTCTATTTCAAGATGCATACAAATAGGTATGAAGATGTGAATTATGCCAATAGTTCATTGGAAGACCCAAATTAGCTGCTCTACCTCTTAAGCTAGTGGTGATAGAAGAGCCATTTTAGCAATGGGGAATCGATTTCATTAGTGATGTAAACCCATCTTCAAGTGCTGGACATGATTATGTCCTCACAGCCACAGATTACTTCACCAAGTGGGTGGAAGCTATTCCAACCAAGCATGCTACTTCAGAAGTAGTGTGCAATTTCCTCAAGGAGAACATCATTTCTAGGTTTAGGGTCCCAACCAAGATTGTCACAGACAATGCATCTTATTTCTCTTCCCAAGAGATTACTCAATTCTATTTTTACTATGGGATTACCCTCTCCCACTCTTCTGATTATTTTCTACAAGGGAATGGCCAAGCCAAATTAAGCAACAATAACCTGGTGACTGTCATCAAGAAGTTGATAGATGACAACCAATGAACACGGCATAAAGCATTGGTTGATGCTTTATGTGCAGACAGAATTACACCCAAGAGGGCAATTGGTATGTCACCTTTCCAACTTCTTTATGGTCTCAATGTTGAGATACCAATCACCCTGGAATTGCTAGCATTAAAATTGGCTAAGGCAGTCGAAGATCAGACATATGCAAGCTCCATCGATAAGAGGATCATGTGCTTGACTAAGTTAGAGGAGAAATGAACTATGGTGGTGGACCGAATTGATGTGCATCAAAGTCTAGTGAAGAAGCTCTTCAACTAGAAAGCAAAAAACCATGATTTCTAGATTGGAGATCAAGTCCTGTTGTGGGATAAGAGAAGAGAACCAAAGGGAATGCATGGGAAATTTGACTCCCTTTGGAGAGGCTCGTTTACTATCCATCAGCTCAATGGTGAAAATAGTTTTGTATTGAAGTATCAAGATGGCACACCCTTTTCTCTACCTCACAATGGGCAGCATCTGAAGCACTTCAATTCTTGAAGTGTCAGATAAGTTCACCTCTACATATATATATTTGTATAGTCTTTAGTTCTATTTGTGTTGTTCATTTTCATTTTTGGCACCTTTCTTTTTTTGATAGCATGACTCCATAGCCCAATGGCATACCTAAAGGCATTGGAGATTCTGGTTTCTACTCTCCTCAGTGGTTCCAAGTTTTCAACTGAAGAAAGTTCCCCAACTGGAGCCAGCTGTTGTTCCCAAAATCTATCACTCATTTTTTGGGACAACATATGAACTATTTTAGTCCTGCACGCCAAAATTATCTCTTCCCTTCTCAAAAAATTGTTCTGAGCATTCCAATTCTTCATTATTCAAGATTTTTTAGTTAAGGGACATGCAGGTTCAACAAGTTCAATGGCTTCAATAGGCGAGTTCTCACAAAAGAATAAGTTCCCAAAAATTAAGCAATTTTAAGATTGGTTCAACGCCTCAGTTCAACCAAAAATGTTCATTGGCAAGCTTCAAACAAAGGATTGAACCATTAAACCCCACTTCTAAAAGGTTCAAAGGTTCAACAACGTCGATAAGCTTAAAGAGTCAAGCGCTTCACCAAAAGTTCAAAGTTCAACTGCTTCGACAAGTTCAACGGCTTCAAAAGACTTAGCGAAAAGAAGGAATATTGAATCGTTGAACCGTTGAACCTTGAACCAAAAAAAAAGGTTCAAAGATTCAAAGGTTCAATGCGGTTGGTTCAAAAAGATTGGTTCAAGCGGTCAATTGAATGAGCAGAACAAAAGATTGAACTGTTGAACCAAAGTTGGTTCAATCGATCGGTTCAAAGGGGTCCCCCAAAGCTAAAAGGGAAAGTGCCCTTGCGAAGGGTAGTGAACAAAAGGTAGGTGCCCTTGTGGAGGGTAGGGAACATTTGTTCAAGATCAAAGAGAAGGCCGAAAGGATAAGGTTTCCTTTAGACTTTTTGTCTGAAGAAATTACCAAGTAAAGGAACCAAAAGAATTCCTTTGGAAAGATTTTATGTCAAAGAATTTCATGAAGGCAAATCCTTCGAACAAATTGTCTGAAGGAATTCCTTTTGACATTTTTCGCGAAGGAATGATCAAAAGCCTGGCGGAAAAGTGGCCAAGGCAAGGGAAGATTTCCTGCGGACAAAATGTCTGAAGGAATTCCTTCAGACATTTTATCTGAAGGATTTGAAGGATGTGAAGGAAAAGGCCACCCGAAGAATCTCAAAGGGTAGGTACCCTTGTAGAGGGCTCTCGACACCCAAAAAATGGACCTTTCTCAAAGACCTGAAGGGACACCTTCCCTTCGGGGTGTTCCAAAGACATAAAGCTGAAGGAATTTCAAGGCTTCAAAAGACTTAGCCAAAACAAAGGATTCTCAAAGAGATTGAACTGTTGAACCTTGAACCAAAATGGATCAAAGGTTCAAAGAAAGCTCCAAGCAAAGGAAGGAAGTAGAAGATTCTAGAGACTAGTTCAAAGGGATGGTTCAACCAAAGAGCAAGGAAGCAATTGAACCAAAAAATTGATAAAGACCACCTGAACCATTGAACTATTAAACCAATGAACTTTCAAAGGTTCAAAGATTCATGGTTCAATATGGTTCAAACAACCAGCAACCATTGACGTCCCCGTGGACGTCAAATTTAAGGTAATGGAATATCTGTTATTTTTCAAATATAGCGTGGAACTTGAAGGATGAACCAAGCGACCAACTGAAAAAGATAGCCCAAGAGCTCCAATTAAAATAGGAAAGAAGAGAAGGCTACATGAGATATTGAAATATCTATGAGAGTTATTTTCAGTAGGTGAAACAGTTCACCAAGTAGTCATCTGAGCACACCAAATCAAGGACGCGACCTATTTTTCTTCCATGAAGTAAAGACAAAGTGGACAACTACACAAATAAGAAGGAAAGGACCAGGTGACCTATACTTTGGAGGAGACATATGAGATGAATTGGCACGCCACAGTTAAGGCCGATGCATTATTCCAAGTATGGCCCCTTGACAGAACTGAAAATGCATTCAAGGCATTGAATGCATCATGGGCCATTCCATGGAACAAAGTGCCAAGCCTTTCTTGGCTGCCATATATTATAGTCTCTTGTTTTTTATGAAAAGGGGATCTCTCCATTATAGAATCAAAACTCTACCCAAATTGAAAGGCGATTATTGAGACTTTGAGCTCAGATTGTTGATCATATTACTTTATCTGAATGAGACAGCAAGTTACTTTCAGACTTTGTGCTATTATAGCTTGTGTTATTTTAAGAAATTGTTCTTCTGTCCATTTCCTAGCAGAATTCTTGTTTATTTAATTTAACAAGTAGAACTAGTGGAAGTAATCAGGAAGGTGTCTTGAAGCCAATTATGGAAAGACTTTGTGCTATCACAAATGTCTTCAGTGTGATTTTAGTTTCTTTCTATGTAAAGGATCTTGGGACGACTTTGTGTCCCCCATTATCCTTCGTATTTCACTCTTTGGGCAGCTAAAGTGGAGACTTTGTGTTACACCTCATTCTGCTAGTTACTGTGCCCTTGTTACCTATTGGTTACCCACCAGAAAGAACTCATGTGTCCTGTTGGAAGACCACTTCTGAAAGAAGTGCCTTCAGTATTATCACCAAAAATTCTCCTTTGTCTGTGAACATCATCTCTAAAAAAAGAGAGATGGATGGTGTAGTCTTACCCCTGAGTGTTATTTTCTGCTTACATATATAGTATATAGCTCCTCATATTTATAGGGAACCTCCCCTTGATGAGAGGAGAGATTTATCCACCTCTGATGTGGTAAACCTACACATTTGGCTGACCAATCTCCCTATGTTATGGTTGAAGAGACCTATTTTGCTCATCATTTAGCTGGTGACAAAATATTCACTCAATAGGTCCTACAGGGTAAAAATCAGTCTCCTTCCTTTGTTGTTCTAAGCCATCAGTCATGAATTTGGTTTGCACAAGCCTTTCAGCAAAGAGATGGACCAATTTAAATAATGTAAGGCTTTTACAAAGTTCTAAAGATAAAGTTCCTGAAGGGGTTTCTTTGAACATTTTGTCTGAAGAAATTCACAAGGAAAGAGACCAAAATTTGAAGGCACATTTCCTAAAAAATTGAAAAAAGTGGTTCAACGTCGGGGTTCAATGATATGAAATGAACTACACAGACCAACCAATAGTCACATGATCTTTCCAGGGGCTTTGAACTTAAAACTTAGAAATATTGAAATATCGAACCATTGAACCATTATAGGTTCAAGTGGTAGGTTCAAGTGAAAGGTTCAAATAGTAGGTTTAATGATACATTAAATTCACAAGGGAATTGAGTGAACACGACTCCTTGCAGAACATAGAGTGTTAAATTATTGAACCATTGAACTTTGAAAAAGGGTTCAGGTTCAATCGAAGGGTTCAAAGTCATAATTTAAAAGCTTGAAATGGCCTAAGTAGTTCACAAAAAGGGCAACATAATTTATTCGAAGGGCACTTTGGTCAAGAAGGACCAAATCAGAAGTTCTGAAGGGGCATTTCAAGACCCAAAGGGCCCTCATAGAAGGCAGCGAGCAGATTCATCAAAGAGCAAAGGGCAAAAGATTCCTTTGGATTTTCTGTCTGAAGGAAATCCATGGCAAACAAAGGCAAAAAATTCCTTCAGAAAATACAAGGTAAAGGACCAAATCAAAAAAATCCAAAGGCACATTCCTTCAGACATTTTGTCTGAAGGAAATCTTTCTTCATGCCTTAGTCTTTTTCTTTGGAGTCTCAGCCCTTTCTCTTGCCTTAGTCTTTTTCTTTGGAGTCTCAACCCTTTCTCTTCTTGAATTCCTTTAGACATTTTGTTCGAAGGAATTAAGAAGACCAAGGTAGCCTGAAGGAATCTGAAGGGCAAGTTCCCTTGCAGGGGACTCTTGACTGTCAAAAAGGGGTGACGGGCCCGAAGACGTCAAATTCAAGGTAGCAAAGTATCCGTTGGCTTTTAAATGGCGACGGGCTTATGGGCGTCAAATTTATAATGATGAAATAGTCATTTGGTTTTAAAATAGCAACGGGCCCACAGATGTCAATTTTTGATGGGATGCGTCAACCGTTGAGGAGAATCCAAAGGACTAATGCCTTTAGACAAGTGAATGAAAGAGCTCAAATCGCTGAGAAAGGACCTCGAGGAGCCCAAAAAAGATGAGAAAAATATCTCAAGAGCTCAAAATTGCCAGAAAGAGATAAAATATAGCAAGGAAAGAGGGAACAAAATAGAGAATCTAGAACATGGCCATGCACACATACGACAACATTTGGAATGTTCCAAAAGATGCACCCAGTCAAGCACAAAAAAGAATAGATTAGCCCAGGTGGCAAAAGAGAGCATTGGTAGCAGATAGTTGCATAAGTCTTAAAGAGGGGCGGCCTTGTCATTAAAACAATCAAGTGACCCACGCTTTTGCAGTAGCGTTTAATATATTTTAAGCATTAAAGTCAAGCCCTACGATATCTACCACATGGTTCTATTAGGCCATTTCTAGAAGGATGATTTCAGCATGAGTAATTTCCTCTTCCCTAAGCATTCAATGAAGCATGGGATGCTTGTTCTAGAAGGCACCATAAGTCTTTATGCTATATATATTGTAACCTCTCAAGAGAAGAAGAGATCTCTCATCTTGTATGGTGAAGCCCTGCAATATTTTATCTTGAATCAAGACATAGCATTTTTACCTCCATTTGATTTTGCACTTTTGTATATGTCTATGGTTTTGTCTTGTGTTAAGTCATTTTCTTTCATGCTTTCACAGAATGATTCCAGCATGTCTAGTGTATTGTGAGTTCTTCTTTTTTAGGTCAGCAAGAAGTGTCCATAGTAGAGTATAGGCGCATGTGAACAGGCTACCATAATGTTTCTTAGAACACCTCTCATAGTTCTTCCTCCCTATATCTCTAGAGGACCCCTAGCTCATTGATGCAGAAGATTTTCTCGTATCAAATGAAGTATATATCAGCTTGTTCTTGGTGTAAAGTGTATGTCAAATCTAAGTAGGTCAACCATTTTGGTGTATCACTACTTTAGTTTAGGTTCTATTTTCATTAATCCTTCTCTCTTTTCATCCCCCCCCTTGTTAGCCGTAGGAAATCTAGAACCACAGAGATGCATCAAAGGGAGCTAGCCCTTATCTAGAGATTCTCCCCCTAATTTTTCCAAACCCACAGCAAGAGGGGAGTCTCCATTGTGTCATGTGGAAGATAAGAGCTCAACCTCCTATCAAGGGTGTAATCCACAATGTCAACACTGACTAAGGGTTAAATTTGGTCAACAATCACCAAATTCTATATTAAGTGCCTCTGGAACCACAAACTTAGCATCACCCTTCAGTATTTGCATTGATGCTACTATCTAAACTAAACATATGTGTCCTATATGTAATACCTATTGGAAAAGGATGTGACCACCTGAATGCTTTTAGGTTTGTCTTCACTTTCACTCTGGTGCATTCAGATTTGGGTCATAGACTATCACTCCTCATAAAATTATGAAACCCTAACTATTCATCTTCATAGTGACCTTGAGGAAAAATGGGTTAGTGATCACATGGTGTTGATCTGACCCCAAAGACCCATTTATCATTGAGTGTTTCTTACATAACCAGTGCTCTAAAGAGGGCCTCAAACTAGTGTAGTTTTCCCCTATTTGTTGGCTTGTGTGTGAATCATGCAATATATGGAAAATGAGTACAATAATGGCCTAGCTTGTAACTTGGAAAATATATCTCTTAGGTTTCTCCTTTAGTACTTTAAACCTATATATGTGTTGTCCCTATGAATGATATGAAAATAGGAGAAAATAGGAAAGCTTTGCTCAATTGCTTGATAGAATGCTTTGATAAGTTGCCTTGGTCCTTTTTGGTCTTTTTTAAGTGAAGAATGAAAGAGGGTTGATATTGTATTTATATCAATCCATTTGGAAAAATAACTTGCATAAATTCACTTAAGTCAACCATTAGGATATGTTTCATTTATAAATTAGATGATTTTAGGTAACTAGACACTTGCGTTGGAGCAACACACCTATGTCAATGTAGGTCTCTATCCAAGATGCTAGTCTATAAGGAATAAAAAATTAGGTACATGCTCAAAACTTGTAGAGTGGAAGATAAGCAAGTTTTAAACATTCTAAGAAAGATAGTAGGTCTGGATCATCAACATAAGACTAGTTGGACCAAGAGATAGGCTAAGTGGCACAAGATAGAGTAGATGCAAGACTTCTAAAATTGGTAAAGGTTCAGAACTAAGAGGAACAACCAAGGTTTGAGTTTTTCAAGTGTATAATACTGAGGCGCTATATAATCCATAAATATCATCTATAGTAATAAGTGGAATGAACCTATTAGTTAATAAAAAGGGACTTGAGTTTAAAATTTAAGGACTTGTGTCAAGAGAAATAATCGTATAAGTAGCTCAAAGGGACATGTGATGAGGGAACTATCCAGATGGTTATCCTTGATAAGGTTGAGGATGAACCTCTTATGGTTATTTATTTTAGAATTTGATCTTTTTGTTTAAGTATCTTAGATATTGGCCTTGTTTTTGGTAGTTAACTAATACTTACTATGATGTAATTAATATTTTTCGGTATATGGGATTTGCCATGTAATTTGATACTTATTTGCTTCCCATATGGGGTTGTGACTTGCTTTTTTTTTTTTGTGCTTAGTTAATCGTGAGGTCTCATATGTTTTGTAAACTTTAAATGTAATATAAAAGATATATACTATTTTAAGTTTCATCTCGTTCACCATTCTACTATTTATTCCTCCATTTTCCACATTATGATTTCTACATTTATTTTATGGTCATGCCATACCATCTCCCTTTTACACCTTAGAGATTGCCCCACTTCTCACCAAAGATAGCTTGGTAAAAATGTAAGAAAAACATGCAATCATGGAGTTTTATATATTCCATAGTTTTTGTAATTTAACACCAAATCCTCTTATCCTTGGGACTCCCGTTTACAATACAATCTTTATTTTATTCTGACACAAACATTTTAAATTAAAATTACCTTTGTATAATCACATACAATATTTACAAAATTAAATAACTAACATCCCTATAGATATCATTGGTATATAGCAATACAAATTATGTCCACATGGGATGAAGTATGAGAGAAGTATTTTATTATAGCTATTGATCACTCCTAAGATAAACATAAATTATTATAGCTATTGATCACTTTTAAAATAAACATAACTCAATTTTTTAATCTAAAACCTAAAAAACCTCATTCTTAATGGGCTCTAACCCATAATTTATTTGGAGGTGAAATTTAGAAGAAAGAAAGTGGAATCTTCAATAATTATCTTCTCCACTTAATATGGACCAAGATAAATACATGAACTCCTTTAATTCATAATGTGAAAGGTAGCTTGATACACTTAACAACCTTGTCACTGTGATGATGAGTTTAGTCCTACCATTACTTGAGAAATTTATGCTTTATATGAAAAAGTGTTAAGGTTTTGCCAATCATTTTTATCACTATCAATAACATTTAAGTCATTTTACTATAGAAAACATGAGAGTACTATCTAAATGTTTAGAAGGGAATTATTATTAGATGAGAACCTAGTTCTATTATTTAGATATCAATGTATTATTTTTTCATTACTTACAAATATATTACCCGAGAGAAATACATGTCTCATAGAGAAAACAAAGTCCCTCTTCTAATAATATTAGTATTATATCATTTTATGTTTGATTGTATACTTATGAGTTTATCTTATTACTTCCATCTTATGTAAATTTGATTTACTAATTTCTTCATGTTAACGGAGAGGGGAAGAAAAAAAATGAAGCTTTTAAAAACTTGTGACTTAAAATAGATTATTTAATAAGGAAAAGCACTAATGATCTTACAAATATAATTCATCTTAATTCTAAATTAATAATTTTCTAGAACTATCAAGGGTCTTTAGCTTATCAATAAAGTACGTATTTATAAATATATTTTAAATATTATTTTATTAAGGCATTAAGACTTACTCATTTATAAATTATACCAAAATCTTTAAAGTTTCATCCATATTTCTTAAAAGTATGACCAACTTCATATAAAACTAAAACACATGATTTTCTTTTTTATTCATACATATATCATCATCATTTACTAGGACTATTTTATTGGTGTTTATGTTTACCCAACAAGAGGTTATTGAATCCATTTAAGGTTATATTTTTTCTTCTTAAAAATATCTTTATTGGGAATTTCAATCTATTATTTTATTGTATACAACCTTAATTTATCTATTTAACTATTATTCCTTCTAAACTTTTAATATTGGTCTCTTATTGTATTATGTAAAACTTTTATTTATTTATTTAACTTTTATTCGTCTTAAAATTCTATTTTTTATTTATCTAAATTTATATGAGACACTTATTATTGAATGCAGGTTCTAAATATATTGACTCTAAGCAAGAATAAAAAAAATGAATTCAAATTCAAAAATGTGAGATTTGGTATTGTTATTCCTAAGTTCTTTTGTAAGTTTTTATTATTGAGCTATGAATGTGTTGAGTTTTAAAATATATTCTATGGAATTATTTTTAAGTAAAATGAATATGAAGACAACCCACATTATTTTATTTTTATGAAATTTTGTGTGCATAATTGGCATGATTATTTTTCTTTTTTTTTTAATACTACGATTTTTTTAATTCTATTTTGATTTGTATGTTTGTAATTGAATATCTATTACTTATATAAAATATTGTATTTATAAAGTTTGGAAGGTTATGGACTTTGATCCACAGAATATGAATCACCAAAAAAATGACATGTGAATCACCAATATATATTTATTTAGATATTTCTTAGTGACTGATGCAATCATTTGATCTTTTGGATGGTATTAATGTAGATTGTTTCAATATTATCAAAGATATATTTTTCTAACTAAAATTTACTTTAACAATGAAATTTAAGAATTATGTGTATAAACTCAGGTTATGGAGATGCATCTCATAGATGAAAAATATATTGATGAAGGTAGAAGAAAAATCTACTCAAGTATATCAAATATCTTCTATTAAATAAATTATTCCCATTAAAAATAGTAAAATTGAAAAGAAATGTATCAAATATCTTCTACTAAATAAAACATTCCCATAAATAATAGTAAAATTGAAAAGAGGAGAAAAATTCATAGCCGAATGAAAACAAAATGAATGTCATATGCTATAAAACTCACCTTTCTCATAATATCTCACCCAATGTCAACCTTTAAAATTCATAAGATCGATATGTTACTTCTTATTAATCTAAACAATTAAGATTTAATCCAAACATTATGCATGTCTTTAGTGTATGTAATTGATAACTTGAAAACTTTGATATGTGTGGAACCTTCTACCAATCCCTTACAATATGATGTCAATATCTAATTAATAATTTAATATTCGGTGCCTTCCACATAAAACTTAGATGAGATAGTGAAAAGTGAAGTTTTAAGAGCAAACAAGACCATCACTTCCCCTATAAAAACTTGATGTCATCCTTACCATCGAATCTTGAAGATTTAAATTGTGTCTAGTAGAATTATGTGTTCCCTTAATTCATTTTTCATAGTTTAATAAAAAAAAAATTAATTTGTTATTATACCATATAAAATTATGATAACATCATAACTATTTAATTATAAAGGTTAAAATTTGGCTTTAAATAGATATTTAATTGTTATTAGACCATCTAATATCAAGATAACATTACAACCATTTAATCATAAGGATTAAAATTCAACTTTAAATGGGTATGTGTTCATCTCTTAATTTATCATGCATAGTTCAATAAAAAAAACCATTGTTATCTAGATCATTGAATCATGAAGGTTAAAATTTTATTTAACATGAATATGTATACCTTCAATTCATCACTCAAATAAATAAATAAATTATACATTTTAATTATAATGAACCTAAATTTGAAGATTATTAATTATTGACTCTACCACTAAATATTTCAAAAGAACGTGAAGGAAATCTAAAGGAAATCACATTGATCTCAATTATTGTGATTGTATATAAAATATAAACATGTTAATTAATGTATGTATGTATTGTAAGATAATAACATTGAAATTATTTAAACAATCATGGTTGAAACAAGTCCATTGATGTTGTAAGCTTAAATTTTACAACTTTTTTCTTAAAGTTGATTAAGGGAATTTTTTTAAGAGATTTTAAATCGAACTTAAATTTTAGAATGAGAGATTATTTAACATAGATTAAATTTATTTATCTTAATTTGATAATTTTTTACATGATAGGTTGGCGCTCTATAAATTAAGGTAAGGTTTTTAAAAATATGTAAATGTTACATACTAAACTACTTTTATATCAATTTTTATATTTATGAGAGTATTTTTAAATATAGAAACATTCATTAGGGTGAAACAAATAATAATTCATTGTTTAAAAATTTCTCCAACATCCCAATACCATCTTATAAGGGAGTAGTGGGGCATGAAAAAATATAATCCTATTCTATTTAAAACATCTAATTTTTAATATAAAATAATTATATTAATATAAAAAAAAATTTAAATTATAAGTAAACCCAAAAAGCCTTTCTCTCCAAATATACGTGTATAATGGAAGCTGTAAGTTTCTCACACATAAAATTTTAAAATGTAGATTTTATTTCTTTAATAGGGTAAATAAAATTGGTTTTACAAGAATCTAACAATTACAATATTTAAAAGTTCAGATTTAAGATAAAAAAAAACAAGGCTATAATAATTGCAATGTAGAGATTTTCAATGTAGTAACAAAAAGCAAAAACTAATAGCAAGTTAAAAAATGTATATTATTAAAGGGGTTGATCAATAATTTTAAAAATTTGTTTCTTTTAAAAAATGATATAAATTATTATTTATGGATGTTAAATTATCTTTCTTGGCATCTCTATAAATTATTAAAAAACACATCCAACCTAAGTGAATTGGAATTGTTGTAGAGAAATTATGATATGGAAATATTCACCTAAAGTAGGCAAAGTATTTATCTTATGCTAAAAAAACTAATTACAAGCAACCACAAAGAAATGCATGTAGTGTGTGTTTTTCTCAAGGCCTTTGCATGGTAAAAATTCCTTTTCACAATAAATAAAGTATTGATTGATCAATATTAAAATGAAAATAATGCCAATTATGATTCTAGGATCAAGGGGAAGTAAAGTTCTTATTTGAATGGGGAATTATACTATTTATTCTAAATATAAGGATTAATCATACTTTTTATCTACCATGGTCATTCATATGAATTATTTGATAATTTTGAGTGAATTCAAAAACATTTGCATTAGATAATTAGTTAAAAACTTGTCTTAATATTACATAGTTTTTCAAAAAACTCCACACCATGACTTATGATGTTTAATATAAGCTATTAATTATGGAGAAGAAAAATATTCAATCTCTTTTTCATACACAAGAAGGTTGGTTAGATTATCTATAACACATGTTAAAAATTGAATATTTTCATTGAACATTTCTTCAAATATATCTCCTGAACATATTTTTGTTTCACTGTGTCTTTCAAAAAAAACATCTCAAAATTTAAATCCTGATATATCATACTATCTAATCTTCTTTTTTCCATATTCATATTTCTATCCTTACTTGCTTATCTTGCCACACTATTTAATTTGTACCTCAAAAAATATCTCAATTCCCATTATGAAACCACTTAATAAAAATGTTCAAAATATGTACTACTCTAAACTTTTACATATACCATCATATTCTCCTATCCTTATAACCCTTTTTATACTACAACCACTATTTCACATTAATGTATATATTTCAAATAAAAATTATCTTGTATAATCACACATTACGTTTACCTTTAAAAAAAAATAGTAATCAAAATTAAAAAACATCCAAATAAATTTATTATTAGGGTCAACACCATATGGGAGTTAAAATTTGGGGAGATTAAGGTGATGAAATCCCATGGAACTTTTCATTATTTGGAAAAAAAAAAGAGTTTGTGATGAGTATGGAAGGTAGTCAATATTAGGTACATGTTGGTTTGAGAAAAAGGAGAAGTACAATTTTAAAGTAGATAATGTTGATGACTTTTTTTTTTAAAGTAAAAGATAAGCATAAAAAATTAATATTAAATATAGAAATATTTTTTTTAATAAATAATATTTTATCTAATCGTTTGAGAGTTTACATTGAAACTTTGTAAAATATTTCATAATATAAAATATATAATTTTAAAATTAAATCAATGACAATTTTTAGAATGAATAATGTTAGGATTATACTTGGAAAATATCAAAAATATTATATTATTTGAATTAAAATTTACAATTTTTATTATATGATATATAAATGGTTAATTCTTACAAGACTCTGCTAATTAAGAAATAATGGTTTAAATTAGATGAATCATCATTAGAGGTATATTTAAACAAAGCCAAAAAAAATATCACAATTAAAAAGTATCAAAATGTTTTATTGTTAGGATCAACACCCTAATCCACCAAATGGGAGTAAAACTTTGGATTCTTCAAAACAAAACTAACAATATTGTGTAGAGAATAAGATCTATATTCATGGTGGTTTGAAAATAAAGGACCCTTACAATCTTAAATTGGGTAAGTTTGTATCTAAAGCACAACATTTTTACTAGTATAAGTCAAACATCAAGCATTAATATCATAAATGTATTTTATTGTAATAAATATCCTATCTAACCATTTGAGAACTTATTGAAATCTTATTAAATATTTGACCATGTAAAACATGGTTACATGGAATTAAAAAATGTTATTTTTTGGAATAAACAATGTTTTTTTAATCTATTAAAAGAGAGGTTATATTGGGGCTCTCAATATAAAATATGAAAATACAAAAAGTAAAGTATGTGGTGAAACCATTTCATAACAAAAGAAGAAAGGAGAAAGTTGAAAGACTAAAGAAATAAATTCCATTTATGGAGTGAGGCCATCCTGCAAACAAGAGAAGTTAGAAACCAAAAAATGTAGTGATCAACAACAAGAATTTTAGGTGGATGGATGATTGAAATATGGGCCTTCTCTTTCCTAAACACCTAGAAGGACAAGTACATCATTGGAGTAAATTTTTATTTCAAAAATTGGTCTAGGAATTTGTCTCGATGAACATGAAACTCTAACCAATTATTCCAAGCAATGAAGATGAAAACAATGTTTGTAATGAAGTAGGAAACCATTCCTAGTTGTTCAAGTTGAAAAAAGGTGCAGGGAGGACCTTTTAATATTTCATTGATGTTGATGGGGCCAAGAATCTCATGAATCCACTCATTAGCAAAAAACCCATTCAATATTTGAGCATGTTTTCTTGTTTTCCAAAGGATAAGGTTATGTCACAGACGATGGAAGCATGACCCATGGCTACATATTGACTTTGTGTACGTCAATCCTATGATTTCCTCCACCTTTATTCCCTCTAACAAAAGAAACATAAAGAGAGGTTATTTTTTTATTGTAGTGCTTTAGGCATTTAGCCAGAGCCTTGAAATACTTAATTTATGTTTCTCCCATTGTCATACTTGAACCAAGTTCCTCAAGTAGGCACCATTCAAGGAGTTCCTCCTCTAATGCTTGTAACAAAAGGAATGATATATTCTCATCCTTATTATTGACCAACATAGATGGTTTGTAAATTTCCTAAATAGACTTTAGCTCATCAACTTTTAGTAATGCTCCATGGGGTATGAGGTGGCTAACCACCATCTTGAATGTATAGAAAGCATGGGAAACCATTGTTATCATGCACATGAAACAATCATGCATAGAATCTAGAGAATTTTCAACATCCCTAAAGTTTTCAAATCTCACTCAGCCAAAAATGTGCCAAAGAACATCCTCCTCAATCTTGTTGAGAATTAAGTAAGCATGCAAACATTGAGAGGAAATGAAGCAATCTTGTTGAGGAAGGGGATCAAAAGGACCTACATTTGACTTCATTGAGGGGATGTGGATGGAAATGAAAGTACAAATAAAGGAGAATAAAATTGGGGGAGAAATGGCACAACATTAAGTTATAGAGCATCCTTTGTGTGATAAAGTGAATGGAGAAAAGATAGCCATGGTGAAAATCAAATAAATTCCTTCATGTTAAACATGAATTGCCATGCCAAAATGTACTTAAGGTCCTTTGTGCCACCATGCAAGACCAAATGAATAGCAAGGAGTGTTACTCCGTGTGTGAACAATCACTTTGAGTCCCTCAGGGGAAGGGAAGGGAAATAGTGTAAGAGTGTGGTGACAGAGAAACAAGGAAATTATTTCAAGGGATGAATCAAGGGATTAATAATGATTGACTTCACAATCAATGCAAATATCTCATCTTTATTTCTCTTTGATTTCTTTTCTTTTCTTTTTTCATTTTTCGAATGGTATTCTTATTTCTTCCCAATGGCTAGGATGCCTTGGGGAGGTCTCAACCTAGCAGTTCCTCAAGGCCTAACTAGTCCACAAGTAAATAACTTTTGAGGTTAGAGAAAATTTTGAGGTCCAACCTTGTATTTTCAAAAATGTTTATTGGTTTGTTGGCTTCCCAAAAATAGTGAGAGAAAAATATTGGGTGTAGGAAGAGAAGTTAACATTGAAAAAATGGGCCAAGGAGATAGTTTAGTTTCCAATTGGATGTTTTCCCTGCTTGTGTGACATTGATAACAAGACAAGAGTCTCCTTCAACTTAAATATTGTCAATTTGTGACCGGGCCTGGAGGAGGCCTTCCACCAACACATACACTTCCACTTCATTGTTAGTGGTGTAAGTAATATAAGATGAATAAGCTAACAAGAATTGAACATTGTTGGATGTCAATATGCAATCGAAGCTACCCATTCCCAAGTTTCCTCTTGAGGCATTGTCAACACTAAGGTTAATACAACCTAATTTTAGAAGAAATCATTTGATTGTGCTTTTAGCGATCAATGTAACTCTCATCCCATTAAATTGAGCAATACAATATTAAAATTATACTTGAAAAATATTGGAATTTAGATTAAACCTACAATTTATATTATATGAGATATAGAGGGTTCAATCTAACAAAACCCTTTTACTTGAGAAGCAATCATTCAAACCTCATGAATCATATTATGTACACAATAAATTCACCAAATAATGCCTTGTTATAAATCCATCGGCTATTAAAGAGTATTTTTTTTCCATATCTCTCAAATATAAATGAAAGGGTTCCACACACATATCTCCTCATCTTTCCCATGTGTATGTGTTATTGATTATGATATTTAAAATTGTCTATACAAAATCCATATTTAAAACTCATTAAAATATAACATTCAAATGTACATTCTAATTTATTTATAACTTTGATATACAAAATATATTTAAAATTACTAATATTGTTATTTCCAAAACATCCTTTTTGACCTTGTTCTTTAACTCTTCATTTATCAAATGTCTTCCTTTGAAATTTTTATCAATGTTACAACCCCTTTTTTTAACTTTGTTCTCTTAACTCTTCATAAGTGTTTAATTATGAATTACCCTAAACGTATGTATGAAATAGAAATAATTAATTTATATATATATATACACACATAATAATATCATTTATATGTTTGAATATTATGAAAATGAAAATCTCATTCATTATTTAAGGTTTTGAAGAATATTTTACTTATGAAATGAAATAGTTTTAATTATGTTTATGACATTGAACAGTTTATGAAACCATCAATACATTGAATGTTCTAATCAGTCAAAGATTATTAGGATCTAAAGTATCTTTTAAAACGTTGCTCTACCTCTCGTTGAACTGAGTTAACATCTCCTCCAACATTTTTAATCTTTTATCCTCAAATACATTTACCAAGCAACCAATTCTTAAATTTTCCACATGTTTAAATAAAATATTTCAATATCCAAATTTTACAAATTCGCTCGCCCAAAATTTTTTTAGGGTTAGTTTAGTGGTCAATTTCACCATGGGGATCGTCATTGTTAGTCTAATTTTAATATCCGTTTTGTTTGTAAGGCTACAATGTAAAAAATATATTGTTATGACTTTTGAGAAAATATGTTATTGTTTTTAGGTGGATGGTAGTATGTTACAGAGGTGAGGGATTTGGCCATGATTTTGTGAGAAATGTTCCGCTATATTATCTCTGAACTTGTAGGTACAAATAGAAAGGCGAAGCGTCTAACTTGTAATCAGGCGAGTGTGGATTGGAGTCCCACCAGTGGTGCCTGAAGGATGTTCACCTGCCCTGTTTTTGTGTTCCTCTTTTCTTTTAATTTTCTTCTATTTTATGTTTTTCTTTCGTTTTGGTTTTGCTTTGGTGAAGCCATTGCTGCACTGTCCCGCTCATTTTCAATGTTGGAGGAGTCGCCTTTTACGCCAAATCCATAGGAAAGTATGCCAATTTGGCCAAATTTGTCTGAGATGCCAAAGAGCAGGTGTTGGAATCCTGTTCTCCATATATCTTCATTCTATTAACCCTTTTCTTTCAGTTACCTTGCCTCTTATGAAGTTTTTTATAAATTTTTCTCTTTCATTCCCATGGCAAAACACAAGGTTACCGTGACAATGTGAATTCGTATTTTTTATTCATTGTCCATGTCTTATATCCCTTCTAAAACCATCACTGCTTCGTCCTTCATTTGTCTTACTATTTTAAGTTGGATACCTTTAAGTATGTGCCTTACAATTGTTTTTATTACTAAAATCATTAAATTATATAAGGTATAAGTGATGCAATCACACTAAGGGATCTCAATTAAAAGATATTTTTTATCATGCAACCTAAGGGATCTCAATTAAAAGATATTTTTTATCATGCAACGTATAATGATATTGCAGAAATTCATACAATAATAATACAATTTTATTGCTTTCAAGAAAGATTACATGACATCATATTGATCATCAATGAGACAATGTTTCAATATTCAAAAACACAAACAAGAACACAATGCTTAAGTTTAAACACAATGCATAAGTTTGCAAGCATCAATTCAAATCATATTGTGGTTTCAAATAACTCGATTCCAATAAACCTCCTCATATCTATGCACATATCCACTTGGAGTACTCTTTACTACTGCACTTTAGACTACCTCTCCAATCTGGATCAAATGTTTTTCTCAAATGTAAGATATGTATTTATATACATACAATCCACTTATTTACATTAATTGCTTTCAACAACTCACTAAGGCCATATATATTAAATGCTCGTGACAAATCAAGATGCACTACAAGCATTAAATGCACACAAATCCAAATGGTGATACATCCCCAGATAACACATCACATAATAAATGCACCATAATGCATCGCAAACCCCTTTACTTATTCCTAGTGTCATCACAACCTCATCCCAAACATAGTACCACTAATCAATGCAAGGTATCCAAATGCCCAACATTATGGTCTAAGAAGTGTGAAAAATAGATATATAGAGGTGAAGCCTATAATTAAGTTCAATGAAACTGCATAATTGACTGAAGCTAACCCCAAAAAAGGACTCACCACATATTACAACAAATCATTTACGATAAGAAACCAACTTATGCAAGGAACCCTTAAAGCATAGATAGACTAGAGCAAAAGCAAAAAGAAAATAGAACATGTGGTGACTAAGACAAAACCATGATGTTGGCAACCATACAGTAACCCACCAAATAGCTAAAGATGTTACCACACTTTATTAAAACTAACTATACATGACCTTAGTTGATGCAATATTACATGTGGACCTGGATGCTCCTACATCATACACCTCAGGCAAGAAAATGTGCCACCATGGTGCTCACACATTTATGTTGAGTGGGAAACCCACTCTTTTGACCCCATCCAAAGGTCTTGACATGCCTTTGCACCATGTGAGATGGCTCTTATCGTTAGTTCACTTGGCTAATGAACTCAGTCAAAACCCAACCTCCTCCTCCAAAATCCTTTCACTTCACTATTGTGCCAGCTTCCCTTACACTTAGTCAATCTCCTATGTCTTTGCTACACAATCTACTTTTCCACTCCTATGTTGCGATATTACCCACTGAAAAATTATGTTTTCAATTCACACTCTCAATCACCTTCCTCTACGTGATATTACTCTTTACGTTCGCATCACCACTCTCTTTTATCTACATGGTTCTATTCTATGACTTCACACACTCTACCCCCTACAAGTATTCCTTTCTACTGCACACGACCAAATGACTTTGGTGTGCACACTCATTATTCCTCTTTTGCACACCAATTATTTGTGATATTGTGCATGCTCTGCCTTCTTCATCCACAATCTAATATGCAATGATCTTCCCCACTTTGCACAAGGTTCTCACTTGTCTTTTATTACACATTGTTCTTTGTTCATCTGCCCTTTGCCCATTATGAGGGTAAAATTTGTCCATTTCTACCAATTGCATCTCTTTCTCTTCCTCCAGTCCATCATTGGAATTTGTGACTTTGTCACTTCTCTTTCTTCTCTCTCTCCTAATGATTTTCTACACCAACTCTTCCTCTATTGCTATGCATCTCTCAACAACACAATCCAACACTTCTGCGATCATATGCATTTGTTTCCTAAGTAAGAGCTAGTCTCCTACTTATTCCGCTTCCTCTTCAACCCTTTCCTATTTATCTTTCAAGCCAAAGGTTTCACCACAACTATGGTCATCACAAACATTACCCATCCTTTCCACTGCCAATTTCAAAATGATCCTCATGTCATTCTCTTATGTTGCTTTCATCACAACCTCAAGTAAATCTACCACTTCCATTACAACAAAGTCCACTTTTGTCACTTTAATCTGCATGATGACTTCAAAAATTTCATCCACCTCTTCACTCGCTAATCAACTTTTGCACTCCAACTACTATCTACATCTAAGTGCTCAAAACACCCATTCAATAATCTTCATCTCATCTACAAGTAAGAGATGGTTTTCCTCTTCTCCTTGGTCAAAGAAGGGATCTCCATTAACTACCATCGCAATCTCCTTACTTGTGTCCATTGCAGTAACTACATCTACACTCTGAATAGCTACCTCATCTTCTGCAAATGGAATATATTCTTCCTCAACATCTCTTTTATGTGTGCTTACTTGCATGTCCTCTATCTTCACCTTCATGTCTTCCAAAAGACATGTTGCCACTCTATTCTCTGCTAGAGCTTCCTCACTCACTTCTAAGGTTTGTTTGTTCCACGAAACCTTCCTTCTCTTCATCTTTGTAACACGCAATGGGATCCATGTGTACATCCTCCCTTCTTTCACTTTAGCTTCCACCTCAGCGTGTAACACAACCTTTAACACATCAAACATGGCTACACACTCCTCTTCCATCTCTTGTGAATTATCCTTACATGTGTCTTGAACCCACTTTTGCACCTCTTGCAAACCTATGTAGGTTACCCACTTTTCTCAACTCTAAGTTCTCTACCCACCCAATAAGATATGGAAAACATAACACTCTAGATCTGTTATTGCACTCCTTACAAACCTACATAGATCGCACCACTTTCACACCTTAAGATTTGTTGTTGCACCACTTGAAAACCTATGCAAATCACTCTCTTGCACACTTCAATTACTATTATTTTTCCATTTGCAATCCTACACAAATCTCTCTAGCACACTCCTCTTGTTCCCTACCCACCTTCACAAAGAATGGAGAGCACAAACCTCAATATCTTAATCTTAGATTTGCTTCCTTGATTTGATACCAAATGATGCAACCACAATTAAGGGTCTCCATTAAAAGATACCTTCTACTATGCAACCCACAATGACATCGCTAAAATTCACACAAAAATAACATAATTGTACTGCTTTAAAAATATATTAGCACCATTAGATCAATTGCTAACGATACAACCTTTCAATATTCAAACACACAAACAAGAACATGGCCTGTAAGCTTACAAACATCAATCCAACACCACAATGTGGTTCCAAACAACTCAATTCCAATAGTCCTCATATTTGTGCATATATCCACTTGCATTACTCCTTGCAATTGCACTTTAGACTACACACAATTCCACCATTTACATTAATTATTTTTGAAAACCCACTAAGGCCACAAATATTAAATGCTCATAACATAACAAGATGCACTACAATCATTATTTGCATACAAACCTTGATGGTAAGACATTCCCTGATAATGCATCATATAATCGATGCACCATAACATATCACAGACCCCTTTACCTATTCCCAATGTCATCGCAAGCCTCATCATAGACATAGTACCACTTATCAATCCAAGGTATCTAAATGACCAACAATAACCTCTAAGAAGCATGAAATTAATATATAGAGAGACAAAGTCTAGAAATAAGTTTGCTAAAACTACATAATTGATTGAATCTAACCCTAGAAAAGGACTCATTGTAGATAACTACAGAGCATTTGCAATAAGAAATCAACTTATATAAGGAACCCTTGAAACACATAAAAAACTAGAGCAAAATCAGAAATAAAACAAAACATGCAGTGACTGATGTTGGCGACCACACCAAAAACCACCAACTAGCTAAAGATGTTACCGCACTTTATTAAAACTAACTATAATTTTATTTTAATGCAAGATTACACATAGACCTGAATGATCTTGCATAAATAAAATTCTATCTAATACATCCAAATTCAATCTATTGTCAAAACTACCTCACAAATCAATGTTGATTTGATCTTTAACGTACCTTGTTTTCCCCTGTAGATAGATATGACATTCAATTAAAACAATAAAATCAATTGAAGCTATATTTTACTCAAATCTAATTTTGACATGTTAAAATTGAGGAAATTAATTGGGTAATTGATTGATTGTTTAATATGATAATTAATACATGGACTCTAACTCATGGAAGATGAGAGATGTTTAATCATTTTTATAGTAGGAAGATCCTCTTTTTTATCTTATCACATGATCTCCGTTTAAAATTATAAGGTTATTTATAATATACTAAGTTTATTTATTTTGTATTAGCTTGATTAACAATTCCTTATACTAATTAATTGTTGGTAACAATTTAATATTAGTGAATCAGTGAATTTTTTTTTTAATTAAAAATTATATTCATAAAATCATACGAAACACTATTACTAGAAAACAAAAAAACATGATATAAGACCTTATCAACATGGTGAATTATTGATTAAAACTATAGTAAAATCAATTAATTTGTTTTAATATTTCAATTATATATTAAAATCAATCAATATTAAATTAATTAGTTCATTTAATAATTTTATTTTAGTTTTTCATAATATCTCAATAATAATAATATTGTAATAAATTAGAATTATCAATATAATAAACTTTAGTCTGCAATCCAAATACAATATATGTACCTTATAATAAATCATGTCCACATAAAACAAAGCACAAAAGAAGCAATTCATTATAGGTACTAATTGCTCCTATGATAGCTATAACTCATATTTCTCATATCTAAAATCTAATAATTTAGGCTTTAAAGCATGATTTAAAATAACCAAAAAATAATTTTCAAGAAAGAAAGTCAAATATCTAAAACTATTTTTTCATTTAGTATGGACCAAGAGTACTACAAGAATTCCTTCAATTTGTAAGATGAAAGGAAATTTCATACACATATCAACCATAAAGAATCACATGTGATTCACCAAAATGCATGTATGTTGTAATGGATAGTGCACAATAATATGTTTGGCTAATAAAAGTGCATTAAATCATAAAACTAAGGCATAAGATTAATTTAAGGTAATTATAATAAATAAATAGTAAATATAGATATGAAATACGTAAAAATCAAAAATTAGGAATGATTAGAATTGAAAAAGTGAATTTATAGAGTCGATATCTTGAATATGACTTGTGTATTATTGGAGATTCAAAATCACTGAAAATAATTATATTTTTAAAAAAAAATCAATTTTTTGTTTGTTTGCTAGAGTTGATAAAAAACCTCTCTCAATTTTTGAAAAGTCATTGTGACTTTCCCAAAAAAAAAAGTTCTTTATCCACACCATAATCAACATAGAAAATGGAGGTAACATTTATTTCTAAAATATTTTTTGTGTTTTGATCATCTACTCAAGCCGATCAAAAATCTCTTTTAAATTCTCAAAATCTATTTTGAGTCTCCCAAATTTAATGTTTATTTATTTTGATGGTGTTAGTTCCTCCTAAACTTTTGTGAGCACCTTCGTCTATGTCTTTTGATAGAAAAAACTTTACAAATTCAAAATTTGATGCACAAAAAACTTATAGATTGCCTCTTCTTGTTCTAATCCCTAATCTACTTCAAGAGAATTCACAGAGCATAAAGAATGGGGATAATTATGAGGGGTCTACCTTAATCAAACCCCTATTCAATGACAAGTTGTAGATCGACACATGCAACTCAACTCTTTGTATGAATATCCCAACTCTTGTCCCTATATATCCATGTTCTTTCTTTACTTTATTGTATGAAAATAATACATATAAAGTAGTTCAATCTTGTAGAACATTAACCATACAAAACACAACGTTACCTCAACCTTCCCTTTAGGTGATAGATCATAAAATTTTCAAAACAATGTGCTTCCATGTAATATCGTCTTAATCTAGTCTCCACTTAATTACAGGTACTAAAGAATAAACTTACAGGGCAAAAATAAAACTCCTAAAACTTGAATACAAAAGTAATCCCTGCAATCAAAACCCTTGAGAGAAGTTAAAGAATTCAAAGGACCTTTTTCTGGTGGAATCCAAAATCATTGAATTAAAAATGGCATTACAGCGAAACAACAAAAGTCTCAAACAGCTACAATATATGTTAGGCAGCCAAACAAAATTTTAGAAGCTCCCCAATAAGTCTCAACTGGGACTAAACCATACCCTTCACTTCGCATAAATTTAGCAAAACATATTGTAACCCAACAAAAACCATTTTTTTAAGTTGCTTACTCAAGAGGAACCGATGGATCTTTAGCCAAAACCCCTTCACCTTGTCACTCCATCAATGATCGTGTTCAAGCTCTTAAATGCCATAAACTTCCATATTTAAATTAATATACACTTCCAACATTTTTGTTGTTCCTATCATTTGTTCATAGAAATGTAAATTGTAATAATTAATTAATCATTAGGAAATAGAGAATAACTTATAGTGCATAAACCAAATGTGCCATGCTCATGCAAAGTTCTTCGATTCACCAAAACAGACGAATTAGAGCAAAATAAAGCTCTAGCATGTGGCTATCAAATCACTTCCGCATTCTTTCTTGTCCCTATATATCCATGCTCTTTCTTTGTATGTTAAGATTGAACTACTTTATAGGTAACATTGTGTTTTGTATGGTCTATCCTTTGAAGGGAAGGTTGAGGTAACGTTCTTTGTTTCACCTGTGTATATTTCTTGTACAAACAAACTCCTAGGCATCTTTATTTATTGTTTTAAAAAAAAGTAGATTAACTAATTAAAATCATATAAAACACTCGCATAACACAAATATAATTTAAAATAGTAAATACAATTGCACATATAGATCTAAATATTCTAAAAATAGGTAATAAAACTTTTGAAATTTTGAATAAGAGAGTAAAAACAAAAAAACGAAATTTGGATGACTAGTACACTTGGCAAAGAGGTCACAATTATGAAAAGTGATCAAAACAACAAGACAAACCAAACCTATAAATCTGGAGCACTAGGTCAGGATTGGCATTGAGAATAAGATCATTAGGGATGGGATCAAGGGGCACATGATCGTCAAAGGAGACGAGATCGGTGGGTTCAAATTAGGACGACGTAAAATTTCAAGGGTCGATGCATTATTTAATGGACATAATCTCTCATTTTGCCTGTTTTTTTATTTTTTACCTAGCTTCCTATAAATACAAAATAAAAATAGATTATGGGTCTAACAACCTCAAATAGGTTGTAGTTATGTATCCCTCACGTTGATATCAAACTTCAATGTAGTTCTTTGCAGTGTAAAAGGAATCTCAAGCAAGGGTGTTGGACCTCCTCTTTCCTAAATGTGAAAATGTAACTATATGAATATTCTCTTCAACCCTCTTTTGGTACAAGTTGGTGATGGAACAATACTTGAAAAAGATTTCAAAACAATGTTGGCTCTATGGGAAAGATCAATAACGAGGTAATGGCGATGTCCTCATAATAAACATTGATAGAATAAGGCTTAAAAGACTCAACTTATAAGAGGATTGAATGCAAATGTTAGACGACAAATGATTGAGTCTTCCTTTGTATATATAGACTCCTCTAGGCACATCTCAACATGGGCCAACCCTAAAATATATGATAATATGACACTTTAGGCATAAGGAACCCATAAGTTATGGAAACAATTTGCATAGGCTAACCAGGGCTTAGGAAAATACATTGAAATAGTATTTTCAACATTCCAAGAGCATCTTGAGCCATATGAAGGAAAATGAATAATCGATCAATAGGTTTTCAAATATTTTGCATCAAATGGGTAGGTTACTATGGAAAGGAGGGCCTAACACAAGGGGCAAATATACCAAAAATGGCCAAATGTGTGGACATAAATTAAGTGATAAAATAGGGAAGAGACACTATGGAAAAAGGTATTGCACCAAATTTAGGTGTTTAAATAACGCCTCTACTTTTAAGTGCATACATGAGTGATAGCATGTGTATGTTAAAGTATAAATATAAATAATTGAAACACATACTTTCACTTACTTAAGAAAGGGCAAGGGCAAAGGGGATTGAGTGATGCTTGAGATGGACTCTATTTATAAACTTGGTTCATTTTTTCAATATGAAATTTAAATAAGCATTGAAACATAGCCAACAATTCTCTAAGATTTTCTAAGAACCCAATCCACTTCTTGATTAAATAAGTAGGAAATTTAATTTTTGATATAATAAATAAGAACTTTGTAAGGCACTACCAAAATTGTTCCACCTTGTTATTTATATATATGTGTGTTGTGATGACTTTCGCTATGAAAGTTCTCTGAAAATGATATGATATATAACCGCTTTGTGGAGCACTACCAATATTGTTCAACCTTGTATTGTAACAAGTCAGTTGAAACGGTTGGAGCAAAGTTTGGTGATGAGGGA
Organism: Torreya grandis; assembly: GCA_037957365.1. Classification (NCBI taxonomy): domain Eukaryota; kingdom Viridiplantae; phylum Streptophyta; class Pinopsida; order Cupressales; family Taxaceae; genus Torreya; species Torreya grandis. The sequence continues at coordinate 3,883,814 of JARHVA010000473.1, forward strand.
TAGAGGTAGTTCATTGATTGAAATCTCTCCTCACCATCAAAACATACCTTAGGCCTTTGTGTGAATCCCTAACATTAGAATCAATTCCCTCATTATTAGGACCCTACATGGAATTGTCGAGGTGGATATTGTTGACTTCAATTTCAAGGGCGGAGTTAAGCATAGATAAGCTAGGTGTCATCATCTTGCAAATAAGGGTTGGGAGTAAGGACACTAGGGTTACTCAAGCACAAAGGTGTTTTTGGTGACAAACAAGAAGTTCGAATTCGATGAACCTTGGGCCAAATCATTGAATCAAAGTGGTTTCAAAGCCCTAAAAAAATGTCAGACTTTTATATCGAGGAAAATTACCTAATTAGTGAAAAAAAACCTAACCGCAAGTTGAAAAATGGGAACTCGACCCACATGGGGTATCGCAAGCAAGTTACCTTGAAAATAGCAAATTTGCCCAAAAATAACTTGAGTGTCATATTGAAGGAAATAAATCAAATGGGAACTCAACCCACATAAGATATTGCAAACATGTTACCTTGCCCAAAAATAACCTAGTGTCATATTGAAGGAATGCCCTGAACCCCAAAAAAACGAATTTCCAGCCTGCCCCCGGCCCCCCGCGCCCCCACCAGAAATAAAATCAATTCTTCACCCCAATCACTTTAAAAAGGAATGCCTCTAAAATTTTGAAATAAAAACTAATATGGCAAATGTTTATAGACCTCAACAAACTCATCACATAGTTGGAAACTCAACCTAAAGCTTGGATCCATTCCATTCCTCTCCATTGCAGAAGAAAGATGAATGTTGGACGTCCATCCACGCTTTGTTGTATCTACGGTTTCAGCGGGTTTTTTATTTCCACAAGGCAAATTTCACTTAACAAAAACGCTTGCCCAACTCGAGCCCTCCAATCTCCCAGGTTTCCTATAACAAAGAAAGATAATGTAAATACAAGGGAATAAAAAAGCACACCCAGAGAGCTTGCAATTCTGCTTTGTTATGGGTTTTTTTGTATCCAAGAAATTTTGCAGAGAGATAATGTAAATACAAGGGAATAAAAAAGTACACACACAAAGCTTGGTTATGGACTTTTTTCTATCCAAGAAATTTTGCAGACAGATTATCGACAAACAAACAAAAATCAAATCAACTATAGTCTTGTAGATGGCCCAGCCACGTTGGAAAAAGAATTATCAAAGATGGGTAGAGGAAGCACAGTAGCAGCCCGGATGCAAGGGTGGATAGTAACAGTGAATTTTGGGCTTCTCGCCCCTTAACCTTTTTATAACCCAATTACAACTCAGCTAAAAATCTAAAAAATCTCATCCGACTCCACATCTCTCATTGCAGAACTACTAAAAGAAATGAAACTACAAGCAAAGACGGTAGGTCTTCAAGGCTGAATCCGAATACTGTTAACTTATTTGGTTATTTTAGTTTTGCTTCAATCCAATCGAATCCTGTAACTTATTTGACAGGTACTACAAATGACACTAATGAATTTCCAAGCAATCAAATGTCTCCTTTAGGCCAAGCTAAACACAAATATAACAATACTAATAGCACGTTCAATATCACTGATAACAAGTCCAGATCATTGGGAAAAAATCATAGCATTCTTAAGTCCAGATGAGCACAAATCCAAGGACACAGACATATCTTTCAAACTTATAAACCTTTACGATTTCTAGATAGACGTCAATAAATACAAAAAGCAACGTAACAGTAAACCATAATTTCAATAAAGAATTCCAATTTATACAAGTTCCATAAACCATTCCAATCTAGACAACATCCACTTAAAACAAATACCATAAAGACGACATTACAACAACATATAGCATTCCCATCAAATGAAGGGCAGAAAACACTACAATTAAACAAATGCTTACCATGATTATGACTAAGTGGCCCTCTTGCCTTGTGATTATGACTACCTAAATGTATATCAAAGAAGATTTTTGGAAAAAAAAACTGAGAGAAAAAAAAAATCAATGTAGTAATTTTTAATACCTAAATGGAGTAAAAGCCCTAGTCAAAAAATATTAATAATGATATAAAGCAAAACTAATTAAAAGATTATGGGAACGTATTCCATTAGAAAGAAAAGTCATTGCTCCTCGACAGGAACAATATTGCTTGTTTTCAACGGAAGTTCAAACAAAACATCTTGAAGCCTAAACTAGATCCAACTCCTCAGTACTCGTCCCCTTCATCACCCTCGTCACCCTCGGCAGACTCAGCCCCAACCTCCTCATAATCCTTCTCAAGTGCAGCCAAATCCTCACGCGCCTCAGAAAACTCCCCTTCTTCCATACCCTCGCCCACATACCAGTGAACAAATGCCCGCTTGGCATACATAAGATCAAACTTATGATCAATCCTGGAAAACACTTCAGCCACACTGGTAGAATTCGAAATCATGCAAACTGCCCTTTGAACCTTGGCAAGGTCACCGCCAGGAACAACTGTGGGAGGCTGGTAATTAATTCCACACTTAAACCCAGTGGGGCACCAATCCACAAACTGGATTGTCCTCTTCGTCTTAATGGTGGCAACCGCAGCATTAACATCCTTGGGGACCACGTCTCCTCTGTACATGAGACAGCAAGCCATGTATTTGCCATGGCGAGGGTCACACTTGGCCATCATGGAGGAAGGCTCAAATGCACTATTGGTGATTTCTGCCACAGAAAGCTGTTCATGGTATGCCTTTTCTGCAGAGATCACAGGCGCATAAGATGAGAGCATGAAGTGGATCCTAGGGTATGGGACCAGGTTAGTCTGAAACTCCGTTACATCAACATTCAGAGCACCGTCAAAGCGGAGGGAGGCAGTCAGCGAGGAAATGACCTGCAATTTCAAGTAAATTAAAATCAGTTAAATAACAAATTCGCAAAAAAAAGATGCGGGTAAAACTTTTTCGTGCCCCCAATCGCTTGCCTGGGCTGGAAAGTCGTTTCCGATTCATGGGACCGCATTTACCAAAATTATCCATATTGCAGGTCAAAGAAAATCCAACAACTACAAAGTCATTCACAGAAGACTCTTATGAATTAATTTGCTGTGAACAAACACTTAAGAGACGACGATATATATATTTTGCATAAAAATGTCAAAAGTGTCAATGAGGACTTGATGAGAGTTAATAAAATCTAGGATATACAGAGAATATTGTAGTGGGGTTTACCTGCGAGACGAGACGGTTTAGATTTGTATAGGTCGGGCGTTCAATGTCAAGTGAACGGCGGCAAATGTCATAGATGGCTTCATTGTCGAGGAGGACGGCCACATCTGTGTGTTCCAAAAGTGAGTGTGTGGAAAGAACACTGTTGTAAGGCTCAACAACGGATGTTGAGACCTGTGGAGAAGGATATACAGTGAAGCCTAGCTTGGATTTTTTGCCATAGTCCACAGAAAGGCGTTCCAGAAGAAGAGAACCCAGTCCAGATCCAGTTCCTCCGCCGACGGCATTGAAGACTAGGAAACCTTGGAGACCTGTACAGTTATCTGCAAGCTTCCTGATACGGTCGAGACAAAGGTCCACGATCTCTTTGCCGACTACAATAGACAAGTAAAGAAATACTCGTAATTGTTAAACAACTTCTAGAAAGAAAAAAGTTTACTAAGTTATTACTATTTAACAAGATCCTTGCATCAAACAAATAACATTAAAACATCTTAACCGTGGTGCGCACTGTAATAAACGTTTTTAAAGCATCATCGAGGTGAAAGAATATACCAGACTGTAAGGATTTCATACCAAATTTATCAAACAAAAAATAAAAAGATTGTGCTATATAAACATTGCTTAAACAAAGACTAAAGGCTTCCAAACCCTAATGTAGAACATTTTGAAAACCAAAAAATGCAAACAAACAGAGGAGAGCGATTGGTAAGTTATTTTCAGCCAGCAGGATGCTTGGCAAGAACCAGATTTATAACGAATAAGTAATATCAAATCTTGTATCAAAGAATACACTTACTGGTGTAATGACCACGGGCAAAGTTGTTAGCCGCATCCTCTTTGCCGCTGATAAGCTGCTCCGGGTGGAAGAGCTGGCGGTATGTGCCCGTACGGACTTCATCTATAACAGTGGGTTCCAAATCTACAAATACAGCACGAGGAACATGCTTTCCTGCGCCTGTCTCACTGAAAAACGTATTGAAGGCATCATCTCCGCCCCCGACCGTCTTATCGCTAGGCATCTGCCCATCAGGCTGAACCACAACCAAAACAAGAAACAATAGCCTCAATACATAAATTTAAAAGCAAATGTTAACTTTTTCTGAAGTATTTTTATACAGTACAGAAAATAGACAACACATAACCCCAGATCTGCCCCCAAAAAATGCTTAAACTGAATAGAATACAGATCCAGGATTGAAATAGCTGCCAAGAAAACCTAGAATTAGATCAGGACGATAACATCCCGAGGATAGCAAGGTACAAAGCAACATGTCAAAAAGGGGGACAACATTCTTACTTAGATGCCTTATCTAAACACGAGTGAAATGAAAGGCATCAAAGCCAAGAAGTGATGAAACAAGCAGACTAGCGCGCCAGTCTTAAAAATAATAAAATTTCTAGCCACATACCCCATGCAAAACAAAATCAAACTACATTTTTCATCATAACAACGCACATTCAAACGACATTTGATTTCGAAATTAGAAAACAAAGAATCAAAAGCCTTTACAGGGATTTGGATTAAAAAAAATTGTCACCTGAATACCGTGCTCGAGGCAGTATAGCTCCCAACAAGCATTTCCGACCTGAATTCCGGCCTGGCCGATGTGGATCGATATGCACTCTCTCATTTTCGAGGCTTAAAAAATGAAAACAGAATGGCAAAACTGAAGGGATTTGGGATGAAGCCTTAGGCGTTTACAAAGACGCCTCCGACAACAAACACACAATGGTTTATCCGAATGCCACTCCCTTCCCATTTATAGAGACCAGCGCGCCCTTTTCTTCGGTTAATTTCGAATGCCGCGTTTCTGTAGTATCACTCTAAACTGGGATATTTTCTCTCTCTAACATCCATTCCAATCCACGGCCGACCTTCGATCACGTGGCTGTCAGTGGGAGACGATTTTGAATTCGGAGGAATGCCTAATGCCTAATGCCTGACGTGGCCTCTTCAACGGCTACATCTTAGTTGTATGTGATTAAATATAATAAAAGATAGACGTTGCCGTGTTATGTGGGGCCGGTTGAAGCAAAAGTAGTGAGTTAGGTTTAGATTAAAAGCTTAATTTGAATATATGATTTTTATTGTTAACCTCATAAATGTGGGTGTCAATGATGAAATGTGGTTGTGATATGAAAAATGTGGGTGTCAATGATGAAATGTGGTTGTGATATGAAGGCACACCCCACTCCATCCCACCCGTTACTTGGGCATCACACCTATTATTGTTTATTGTTAAAAGTAGGGAGTCACATGCCATTTCACATTGGGAAAGAGATAGATTAGTTGGGGTCCACATGAGCCCACCACTTCCTAATTGAATCAAAATCTCAATGTTCTCCATAATTTGGAAACCTTCTAAGGTTAGTGCCTATATTTCATCTACATAATAAACACACACATCATATCATCCTTCTCTTTCTCACTCAATGTAGCTGTATCATTGGGCAGCGTTGGAAATTTGCAATTACAATTAAGGGAGAGAGAGGCATACATGCAAATGGAAAAGATGGCTATAGCGAATTTACAATATATCTTTCTAGAACATTCATCAAGTATTAATATAGAAACCGTGTTATTATTGCGATGCGAAGGCCATAACAATGAGCATCAGCACATCAAAGATTTTACTCTCTGCATTAATCCAACTATATATATTATATTAAATCTACATAAAGCAAATTATACGACAGATGAAGAAAAAGGGATGTTAATTACCATGGTCTTCCTTGGAGCATAAAGAAAAAACATTAAGACCTAAAATGTCTCAATAAGTGCACCAATGCCATTGATGGTGCTCGTCAAAAGATTTATTGTCCAACAAAATAAATTTTTGTATAATAAAATCAATCATGTCCTAGCTTGTAGGTTTTTCAGGGCATCAAGCTAATTTCGCCGAATAATTATACAAAGATTATGTTATGGTTTTAATTTTTTATTAATATGAGAAGGCGGAGGCATAATAACATGTAGCAAAATTCACTAGAGCGATGCCTTGCATTTAATGTGTTTTATTTAATAGCACTGTTATAATATTAATAATTCATTAATTACATTATATTTGTGCATATTTGTTTCAACAATTTGTGTAAGTTACAGATCAAGTGCCAATATTGTCAGGGTATATTATAATATTGATATAAATGAAATATTCCATGAGAACATGTAGTGGAATATTCTTTAATATTTGGTGTTAAACTTTAGAATGTATACAGTTTTATATTATTTCAAAGTTTTTTATTGGTCACAATAAGAAAATTATTTGTTCAATTGATTCTTATAGTAACCTGCAAGGCAAGGACTAAAAATTATTAATTTAGTAGCTAAAATAGTAAAATATGTAGTTTAGCGAAATTAAATATTTTTTATGGACTTATAAAATTATGAACAATTTCAAAATTTTATGAGCAGCCCTGTAAAATAATTCCAGAGTTTTCTCTTCCATGAGACGACCACTAAGTTATTATCACATATTATATGGTGTTTTAAGTTATTTTTAAAGGCATTCATTAAAGTCACACAAATTTATATGACATTGTATTAGGGTTATCAAATCTCATTACACACTTTGGTTATTCCCCTTGTAACTTCCACCCAATTCACTCATTTATATAATAATATCTCCTTGTTTGTTGACCAAAGTTGCCAATGTGGAAATGGGTAAGGTTTTTCGACAACTTCTATGGCACTTATCACACCCAGTTTTCTCTATAGACTATTTAAAGCATTAATTAGTGGATTATTTGATTAATGATTGGTAGATTTTATATTTATTTTTAAGTTGGATTGGTATACGTTTTATGATTGCCGAGTTACATTATGTGTTTTACGATCAGTCTCTTTGTTGATAATTATTGCATATGTTTATCATGCTTTATGATCAAGGGGACTAATTTCATTTGTAGATTACTTATATTCAAGAGTTCATTTATGATTATATGTTGATGATTATTATGATTTAGGCCAACTACGTGATTGTTTGATGAGGTGGTTGCAGAACTGTCCCACCCTCACAACCAATTTTGAGGGAGAGTAACATCGAAGAGGAAGGTGCAAATATCAACAATGAGGGTAGAGAGAAAACTCTATCAAACTCAAACATACACCATGTTTAGTTATCTGAGTGAAACAAATATTACTTGCATATGTGTGCTAATCCTTCATTGTGTTATGACATCTTTCAATTTACTATATCATATAGAAGTTCGTGTGTATTGATTTGATTTGGATTGTTTGTCCATTTTTCTTAGCTAGTTACATTATGCTTTTGGGACTTATCATAGGAAAATCATTGATTGGGTTAAGTTTGCTTGACTGATCTCATTTGGTTATGATTTTATAATCATGATTGCACCAGGTTTTGCATACTAGAAGTTGATTGGTAATTCTTTTAATGAAGCTATTCGACTATTTAGACCTGATTTATCAAATATCTTATTGGTGGTAAGGCATAAAAGTTATTTAGAGGCATTTAATACCCCCAAAATAAGTTGATTTAGCTATTATTTTAAAGCCTTATCAATAATGAGCTTTTTTTTGCATACTTAAGTAAATAGTTTTATCACAAGCTAGCAAGGAAAATAAAACTTAGATTTCCTTTGGAAGCTTCGTGACTCTCTCATTATAACATTCTATTTTTGAATGTCAAAAGAATCGAAAATGAAATTAAGGTTTTGGTTAATGTTAATGATATGATTTTGAGGGTTGACTTAGAAAAGAGATAATGGAGTTTATTTCGATTACCATGCCTGGTAATGGAATCGTTGTCATGGGTTTAACTGAAGATAGATTGGAGTGAAGCATTAAAGAAGGGAGTCACATGTTGGCCAACTCACAAAATTGCATAAGTTTATGGAGATCAAGCAAAAATGTGCATGAACAAGAAGAAGGGAATAAGAATGAAGGCAAGGGGGAAAGAAAAGGGACCATGGTAAAGGAAAAAAGCTCAATTATTAGAGGAAGGGATGATTATATCAGGGATTGAACAAAAATCTACAAAAATTACAGGTCGGTTTCACTTTCAATGTTATTTCATTTGGGAAAAAAATGGGTTTTTGGATGTGAGTTTTTACTTTTATCATTTTAGGAAATAGGATAAAAGTTTTTGATAGAACCCTTATCTTTTACCCTAGGGCTTTCAAGTCAATAGACTTGAGGATGGGGTTTGACTCCATCTTTAGGCTTATAGACCCGAAAACTGAGCCATAATGAGCAAGGACTGGTCTATGTTGTTTCCTTGAGATTGTTGCTTGATTATTGTTATAGTGACTTAAGTATATTCAATGACCCTGTATTGAAAATCTTGAGCCAATACTAGAATAATAATTTTACCTCAATAGGGTTGTTATTTTCACCAGTCAATTGTTAGAGGGTATTTATGAAAATGCAAATAATGAATCTACAAGTTTGGGTATATTTTAGAATTTATGCTTAAATTTCAATTCTCTTTTCATGAGTATAAGTATATATGCATTTTTTGATACATACCTATATGTATGCAGAGGCAATCATATATCCTATTGCACTTGATTAGGCATAAGATTAAAACCAGGCTTATAAGGTTGGGTATTTATATTTGTGTTATAAAATCTAAGTGTTATATCCTAATTATATTTTGACTCTCAATTAGTTATTATGGTATGTCTTAAGAACTTGTAAAGGGATGATAGCAAATAAAGGAATAGAAACCCATATATATATATATATATATATATATATATATATATATATATATAGACATGGATACTTTATGAATTTGCAATGTTTACTCACGAGCTTGAATGTAGACTTTTTATAAAACATAAAATAAAGTATCCATGTGTGTGTGTGTGTGTGTGTGTGTGCGCGCGCGCGCGCGCACGCGCGCGTGCATGCGTTTATATTGAGACATGGATACTTTATGAATTTGCAATGTTTACTCATGAGCCTGAATGTATACTTTTTGTGAAACCTGAACTCGATCATGTAATTTATATTAGTGAATGCCTTCTTTTTGTTAAATCATATTGGTGAGGTCAAGGAGATTTAATGAGGTATATTGCATAATAGATAATCCAACCAAAATGTTATGCTTGAATGCATAATTATTCCTTTTATAATCAATTATAGGTTTTAATTGAGAGTTCATAAACCAGTTGGATATACATATGTGAAAATATAGGAGTAAAACTCTATGCATAGTAATCTGATCTAGAAATGTTAAATCAATAGTATGTTTAGTGAATACATAGTTATAAATCTACAAGTGAAAAAGAATATAATCATATATATGTGAGTTTGATTTTTAAGACTAGATTTAATATTCCTTCTTTAAGGTATTTTGAGCTAAATTTATCAAAGACCAGTTGCCTATTTAAAGACCATAGATAATGAGTAGCATACAGGTAGTGCAAAAAAAATAGAGAAATATGCTAAGATGGCCATTTGAACTCAACTCATTACAAAACCCAAAATAATTATATGGGATTTTGTGTATAGTTAATATGACTATCTTTTACAGTAAATTTTAGTATAATTAAAGAGGAAGTCATAGATCTAAATGTATACATATAAGGAAAATATACTTGCCCTTAAATTGTTAAGTTGAAATGAATAATAGGGGTAGACTTAAACCTATTATAAAATCATTTTATGACTTTTATAATATCTAGAATGGCTCTTGTTATATGGAATAAGGCGTTTTATAAAGTAAATATAAGCAATATAGACTGTATTGGCACATGGATTAATTTTACAGTAGATCATGTCAAACTTTATTATGAAATATAATGGACTACATGGGGTTTAATGTTGGCTATAGATTAGTATCAGTTGTACATACTTGCATAAATGAGAATTATAATAGAAATATATGTTTGAGATAAAGACATAGAATGACTTGATTCTTGTTCTAGTCTAATGAACATATCTGATATGGAATCAAGTACATTGATAAATCTGTGTTTTCATCTTGATGTTAAGTAATTGGAATCAGTTGAATTCTTGATTGATGATTGTTTACATCATTTATTATTGCATGGCATTGTACTATTTTGCTTTTGAATATTTATATGTAGACTGTATTGGGATAACATGAGATACGTATATGAGTATGCCATTGGGTAACTCATGTACATATCCCCTAATATTGTGTTAAGTCATGATTGAGTAGAAAAGAGTTATGTGTGAGTGAAAATGACTCATTCTTAAATCTGAATTTTATAATGAAAACTTTGGCCAAAATAATGTTATAGCTAAGACATTGTTATTTCACCATACTTATAGTTTGCATGTGGATATTGTCATCATTTAGATAGAGGAATGAATTATATGGTCTATTTGATTGATGTATGTAATAATGATAGTATACACATGGGTTATGGTTGATTTCTTGATTTTTGCACTATTCTTATCTGCCCCTCCATGAAGGGTAGGGCCACTCTCAGTGGGGAGGTGTGTAGGAAACCATTGGTTTGTGGTTGGAGGTAAAATAGTTAGATGATGTTTTCTTTTTGTCAACTGATTCAAACTTTGGGATTATACTCAAGCTATGGATGGATCATGGAGCTATTTGATTATCTCATTTATACTACCATACTTATTGTTTTGTATATTTGACATTATTCTACATTGTACCTTATTATTATATGGATATTCAACACAATATTGGTTGTGTAATTGTATATATTTTAAAAATATATATATATATATATAAAAAGAATAGGGGTTGTAAGCACATTTATATTTGATTTATGGATTATATCTGATCCGGACAACAATCTAGATGACAATTCGAGTGATGGGTCTACCCTAATTGATGGCGAAACTTTCGGGAGCCATAACTTTTGCACTGTAGCTCCAATTGACTCACCGTTTGAACCGTTGGAAAGCTAATAATGAGGGTAATGTCGTGAGATGGCATTGAGCTTTACTAAATTAAGTTTAACCCCCTAAAACCCAACAGAAGTGTCCCAAACTTTAATTTTAGTAGTGCAGTCTAAAAATAGTAAGTTTTTAAAAATAGTAATTCCTCGAATTCTGTATTGTTGTAAATCATGGAAGTCAAACCAATTCATCTCCCTCGAGATTGGTGACCTTCCACATCCTCCCCACACCTTAAAAACATGTATAAATGAAGATGTAACCTGAAATGGAAATCAGACATCTCTTCTTAGAGATAAGCATATGTTTGGGTTTGCAATTTTGATAAATAAAACATCCCTTTTTAGAGATAGCATTATTTGAATTGTGTTGTTCTTATTTTTGAATTATATTTCAACCAAAGATTTTCGAGGTTTGGATCAGTGGTATCAGAGCGGTTTGTCTTTAGAGTGTATGATCCCGAGGACAAGGTCAGATTACAGGAAGCTTGGGTGGAAAATAAAACCAGCAGAATATCCACCTATTCGCTCCAAATGACTTCAAATGGTGGACAACACCAAGGCATCCGATCCTTTCAAATAAATGGTGAATGAAGCCCTCCAACAAACACAAGCGCAGATGCTACAACAATTCACTCAAATTCTCCAACAAATCTTGATGGGAAATTCTGGCTCCTCATCCACACCTGCACATCCTTTCAGTGCCCCAACACCCTTCAAGGTTCAAGTGAATTTTGATATCCATACATTTGAAGGCAAAATCAATGTTGATGTAGTAGAAAATTGGTTGGATCAATTGTCATCTTATTTTTTTGTAAATAAATTCATCGATAAAGAGAAATTTTCTTTTGCTCTTCTGAAAGCATCATTGCCTGTCAAAAATTGGTGGGAAGTGTACAAAAAGAGATTTGGTGCAGATGATATTGGCCTTGAGACAGAACCTACATGGGATGATTTCATAGATGCTGTAAAGGAAGAATACTACCCCATTGGAGCAATGATGATCTGTATATAGAGTGGCAACAACTTCGCCAAGGTAAGGAACAATCTGTTTAAGATTACACTGACATTTTTCATTCTCTATCTGTGAGATTGGGCATCCAAGAAAGTGAGAAACATAAGGTTCTCAAATATCGTGGCAGAATACAATGGTACATATAGGGAGAAATGGAACTCTTCAATTTGGAAACCATCAGTGAGGCATACAAGTTCGTAGTGAAGATTGAGCAAAAGCATGGAAGAATGAATACAAAGAATCAGTCTTCAAAATGGAAAAGTGACAAAGAAGGTCAAACACAATGCCAAAATTGGAAGCAAAAGGAAGGAAAGACTGGGAAGTGGTGTGATTATCACAAATCTGGAACTCACTCCAAAGAAGAATGTCGAGCTATCAAATCACTACTTTTTGAGTCACAATCCTCTGTTCTACCTCATACAGACCCTGTAGTCGAAAAGGTTGAAGAAGAAATTATAGATGTTGATCCTAAAGCCATTGTTGCTTCATCACAGACACATGACAAGATGCTAGATGACAAGGAAAGGTTGTTTCACTCTAAGTTATGGGTGAAAGGTAAGCCTCTACATTTCATTCTTGATAGTGGAAGTCAAAAGAATTTAATCTCTGTTGATGTTGTGAAAAGCCTAAATCTATCTATGAAGCCTCACCCAAAACCATACAGTATTGGATGGTTGAGTCTAGGGAGAAACCTCCGTGTCACCCACCAATGTCTTCTCTCATATGCAATACAACCTTTCCAAGATGAGGTCTTATGTGATGTGGTTAATCTAGATGTTTGTGATGTACTCTTTGGTCAGCCATTCATGTATGATCAACATGGTATATATGAATCAAGAACTAGAAGGATCACTCTCACTCTTGGAACACGGTGCTACAGGGTACCAAAAGTACCACCTTCTACATTTGTCTCTCTGATTAGTGCCAAGAAATTTGTTCTCATGGTGGTCAAGCCACAAGAATCCAAAAGGACCGATGTTACAACCCTGACTACACAAACAACACAACAACAAAAGCAAATAGATACTAAGTTGAAGAAGTTCATGGCCTTCCATCCACAGACTAATGGTCAGACAGAAATGGTGAATAATCAGGCCCTGCACAGTTCCATAAATCAAAGTCCCTTCCAAGTATGCATCGAGAATCCAATCAAAGTACAACTACCACACTTGATGAAAAATATTAATGCAATGGGGACCATTTCTTCTCAAGGAGGGAGGAATGATCCGAACAACAATCTAGATGACAATTCGGGTGATGGGTTTACCCTAATTGATGGCGAAACTTCTGGGAGCCATAACTTTTGCTTTGTAGCTCCAATTGACTCACCGTTTGAACCGTTGGAAAGCTAATAATGAGGGGAACGCCGTGAGATGACATTAAGCTTTGCTTAATGAAGTTTGACCCCCTAAAACCCAATGGAAGTGTCCCAAATTTCAATTTTAGTAGTGCAGTCTAAAAATAGTAAGTTTCTAAAAATAGTAATTCCTCGAATTCTGTATCGTTGTAAATCGTGGAAGTCGAACCAATTCATCTCCCTCGAGATTGGTGACCTTCCACATCCTACCCACACCTTCAAAACATGTATAAATGAATATGTAACCCAAAATGGAAATCAGACATCTCTTCTCAGAGATAAGCATATGTTTGGGTCTGCAATTTTGATAAATAAAGCATCCCTTTTCAGAGATAGAATTATTTGAAATGTGTTGTTCTTATTTCTAAATTATATTTCAACCAAAGCTTTTCAAGTTTTGGATCAATATCAGTAATTATTGTACTTGCTTCATTTTTATTGTACTTGATTGACAATTATTCAACTTATAGACTGGTTTATTGCTTGAGTACTAAATGGATTTGATTTAGGTAGTGGGTTAATGTCGTTACATCATTTATTACTTAGATTCATTTAGTTGTCAAGTGATAAACATATCGCTATAAATAAGAAGTATTTTCATGTGATAAAAAAAATAGTGTAATTGTTGGTTAGCCCAGTGGAGTTTAATAGAACTAGGTGATTGCAATGCCAACATCAATAGGGAGATGTTGACAGAAGACATCGTTTGTATTGCCATGACTACCTTGAAGATGATTAATTCACATTTATCACTTGTTTTGCAAGGAAAGTTTGCTTTTGAAATTTAAATTATTTCAAAAAATAGTGAAGCAAAAACAAAAATATACGTTGAATAAGGTGTTACTAGTCAAGCCATTAGTAAAATGGGGTCAAATTACTACTCAAACAAGGCTACATATATGCTCGAGAATAAAATCCAAAGTAAAAGCCCATAAATTTGCTCTAGAGTAAAACCCAACATATTTTGTGTAAAATGAAACAATTTCACTAAAATGTTGAAATGTTGTTTCAATGCACAATTTTGTAGCTACATTTACCAGGGTTTTGTTGAAGGTGAGTCATGTAATCTAGAGCATAATACACTAAAATGTGTCAAATTTATGCTCAATTGAGGTTAGGAAAACATATCAAATTTATTTCAATATGCAATTTTTTAGTTACATTAACCAAGCTTTCATTGAAGGTGAGTCATGTATTCAATAACATAATACACTAAAGTGTGTCAAATTTCTACTCTAGTAAGGCTACTAAAATGGGTAAAAATAATTTCAATACATAGTTTTGTAACTACATTAACCATGTTTATGTTGAACTCAAGTTGCATAATCAAGAACTTGAAACTTGTCAATGGGGAATGTTTGCACCCTAAAATAATAATGAAATTTTATGATTAATTAATAATGGTGATAAGATTTTATTGCTAGCATGGATTTCATTAAGGTAGTGATGATGATGACCTCCTATAGAGAGTAAGTTTGTGGAAGATTCCCCTAGTTAGTAGGGTATAATTGCCACAATGAATTCATTAAAAAATACAATTTGAATATACTAAATAACACATTGTGATTTCATCAAATAACAAATGATCAATTTAGAGTGTGTTGGTTAATTGCTATGGTGCTTGTGTATTTGTATATACTTTGATAATTGGTGTAAATTAGGCTTTTATATTATGAATATATTAAATAACACACTATAAATTCATAACGTGTTTTTAATTCCTATGGTGCTAGTGTATTTGTATATTCATTGATTACTTGTCTAAATTAGGCTTTTATACTATAAATGTATTAATTAATATGATGTGAATTTATTAAATAACACATTATGAGTTGATTAAAGAACACACTTTAAAGTCACATTATGTTATTTAATTATGATAGTGGTAGTGTATTTGTGTATTCATTGATTATTGGTCCAAATTAGGCTTTTATTGGGGCATGTTCTTTGTTTTTTTTAGCTTTTGACATGTTTCCATTTTGTTGTATGAAAATTTAGACATGTTCACCATGTGATCGATCAAATTTTGACATGTCTCCCTCTATTATTCTCTTTATATTAAAGTAAATAGAGGTTGGCTAATGGTAGATTCTCTCGAAGTCAATGGGGGATTAACATGAAAAGCATGTTGATATGGATGCTACATGGCAAAGATGTTGAGCATTTTAGATCTTCTAAAAGATGTGCTCTGAGATGGTCAAATAGGACAGTTTATAAAGGGGTAAATTTATGTTACTTTAGTGTATTTAATTGATTATTGGTCCAAATTGGCTTTTATTGATGCAACATGTTTTGTGTTATCTATGTTTAAACATATTTTACTTGTGATTTAAGCAAATTTCAACATGTTCTCTATGTGTTTGATCAACTTTTGACATGTCCCTCTCTATTCTTCTCTTGGATTTCCATATTTTCCTCTACTTAGTATGTATAAATTTAATCAAAAACATAGATGACATCTCAAAATTTGCATAAAATAGAAGGGGAACATGTCAAAATCTAGATAACACAAAGAACACGCGACAATAAAATCCTACTTTAGATTAATAATCAATGAATACACAAATACACTATCTCCATAATAATTAAATAACATAATGTGAATTTATAGTGTGTTATTTAATGAATTTACATTGTATTATTTAGTAAATTCAAATCATGATATTTAATTAATTCATAGTGTCTAGGTCCAAATGGATATGGTAGTTTAGGTTCTAATGTCATGATGAATTTTGTTGAACAAGTCATAGTCACCATTAACATAAATATAAAAATACAAGAGTTTGTGAATAAGCCGTAATATTTCAGTATTTTGATATGTTCTCATTAGGGCCTTAGTTTGTCAAATTTGGTTTAACAATAACACAACACATCAAATGTCAAAAAACATGGGTCAAATGTGGGTGTATTATTATCTTGCATTTTCCTTGTTTTCTTCTTCTTAAAAGGTATGCAAGTTTTCCATATAGATTTCTAATACATATGACAACATTAAATAATACAATAATATGGGATGTACATCAATATGTATGCCAAGTATGATGAAAAAACCAATTCATAGTGTGTTAATTTTAATAAATTCATAATATGTTATTTAATAATTTAATAATGTGTTATTTAATAAATTCACAGTATGTTATTTAATAAATGCATAGCAATTGTTGAAAACTGCTAACCATGAGAATCTTCTACAAGGTTACAATATAAGAGGTCATTTTTAGTCATTATTATCACAACAATATAGGTGATTGTCATCACCTATATAAGTTTAACCATTCAATCTTCACATAAACATAATTTTATAATAATTTATTTATTATTAAACAACTCATTGTGAATTTATTAGATAACACACTACGGTTTTTTATGGTCATTATGGTTCACTACTCATTAAGGGCTTGGTTTGTGAATTTTTGTCCAATAATGATATAAAAACACACAATAGATGCATTACCTAAAATAACCTTCATTACTCCAATTAGGTACTCCTAATAAGAGTATTTGTTTGTCAAATTTAGTCTAATAATAACCTACATTTACTGACAATGTAAATTCCTCATAAATAAAGTATTGGTTTGTCAAATTTGATTTAATAATTACCTTAGAACACCAATGTGCATATCCCCAATTTGGGCCTTCGTCACTTGGATCCATCTTAATTAAGGTATTG
Source organism: Torreya grandis (assembly GCA_037957365.1). Lineage (NCBI taxonomy): Eukaryota > Viridiplantae > Streptophyta > Pinopsida > Cupressales > Taxaceae > Torreya > Torreya grandis. The sequence goes on from JARHVA010000473.1 coordinate 3,900,906, forward strand.
GTTTGTTACATTGGTCCAAATTATCCTTTACTAATGTGAGAAATAGTATATTTCAGGGTAATCACACCCAATTGGCTATGGTCTATTCACATAAAATTGGTCCCAATTCATCATTATTGGATATAGTGATCCATCATTAGTACACATTGTTAGGAGGCCCCTTATCCAACGGTAGCACAATTGATTACTTATATATGAGCAATTGAACACGAAAATTATACCAGAATGATTAAGAAACTAGAAACATGAGACAGCAAAGAATTTGAGAGACAATACACACAATTGTATTAGATAATACTAGAAGAAAATACAAATAAGGAAGATGCCACTTCTTCCTCCACCTCAAAGGCTTGCCACACCTCAAGACCTTATTCCCTCTCTCTCTTGCTCAACACAAAACCAACTCTAAAACATGAGTTACAATTCCTCCTTGAATGCTATAGCTGATCTCCTTGACCTTACACCTGTAGATCTCCTTGACCTTGCTAGCTTCAATGCCTTTACTTGCCTTAGAATTACATTATAACACATGCCTTATGGGTTTATAAATAAGATCCCATGCTTACACAAAATAGACATCTAACTACTAAAATTAGACATACAGCTCGCGACTTAAAATAGTCTCTTAGCATGCAAACACTCGGTTTAACTAACTGACTGTTCGTAAATAGCAGTTCTGGACCGCACAAGAGACCGACGTCGGTCCCTGCTTTTCTGGTGCTGCCGACGTCAGCCGACTCCTTTGCCGTCACCGGTCTCCTTCTCCACTACATCTAACTGACGTCGGTCATACTGCCGACGCCGGTGGCTCTGGTTCTTCAGCATCCTTTCTTTATGTGTGTGCAAACGGTTGAAGCTTTTAGCTCCACACCTTAACAATCTCCCACTTAGAGATAAACAGCTGCAACCTGTACCTGTACCTGTACACCATCTATTTTGTTCCTTAGGCTCTGTATCCCTCTTCAAAGTCACCCTTGAAGACCAACCACCACGCAAACCTGTGATGCAATCCCTGTCACCCATGCCACAAGAATTTTGCTGCTCCTAAATTCTTCATGACATACTTCTGAACCAACTCTACCCTTAGCTCAGAAAACTCCCTGTATATGCAACCCTGCAAAAAGTAACACAATATAGTAATAGGATAATGTAGCTAATATTATCCAACCTGGTAAAGATAAAAATACAATGGTCAAACCTCCATTGCCCTGCAGCAAACTCAAGACCATATACCATAGCCTTCTGTCTCAGATGTCCATCCACTCTCTTCTCTAAAACGGGAATCCATCCCTCTATCCAGCTGACAACTTCACCAACAAGTACCTGTTTGGCTCTAATCCAAGGACTCACACTCCTCATCCATGTCAAGCTCCCACTGTTTCTGGATTTTACCTGCATTACTTCCTCCATCTTCCTAGTTCAAGACTAACAGGAAGCAATATAAAGAAGGTGAACAACGAATATGAGGTTCACATACCTTTCCTGACCTCCACATGGGTGTTTGAGACTTAGTAATTCACCCAACATCTGTTCTAATGACCAATCTAGGCCATCTCCCAGTCTGCTCCCGACCGATGTCGGTTCCCTGCACTGATCCTGACTGCCGACGTCGTTACCCCTGGCCGACGTCGGTGTCAATCCTGCCGATGTCGGTCCTGATGACCGACGTCAGACTTCTCCTGTCCAACCTACCGACCCTGTTGGTCTGCACATGACCGATGTCGGTATCTGGATGACTGACGTCGATGCCAAGCTGCTGACATCGGTGTCTGTGTGTTCCTGTAAGTGATGAATTTTTCATCCGCGAGCTCTTCTTGGATCAAATCTATGTCCATGCTGCCCTGCTCAGATTTATTCAGCCCCTGTGACTGACCTCTGTCCTTCATCTCCTCCATAAACACTAAGGCTTCTTTGTTCCTGTCAAAGGCATCAAATTTTCTCTTTCTGTAATGAACTGTATCTGTGCACATACCTTTTAAGTCAAGAACTTCCATTCCCTCCCTGTTCTTGTGACCAAGCCTATTAGGCCACATCTTCGAATCTACACCAGAAGTGGAATCAATAATACAAGTAGATAGATAAAGAGAACCTACTTTCTTACCTCTTGCTAGAACAAGTGCTCCCTTGGTAACCTTCCAAGAATCCGCTGTGAGGGTTATTGTGCATCCCTCATCTCCCAACCTTCCTACAGAAATTAGACTCTGCTTCAGAATTGGAACATGCATGACCTCCTTCAACACCCATGTGTTGTCAATCTGCAATCTCAGCTGCACTTTCCCTTTGCCAACTATCTGACAAGGCGTACCATCCCCTAAATAAAGAACTCCAAAATCTCCCTGTTCATACTCATGAAACAAATCTCTGTTTGGGGATGCATGAAAAGATGAACCAGAATCTAATATCCATGATCTTACGTGACTATCCAAAGAAAGTACGAGAGCATCCTGTACCACAATAATTGCATCTTTTGCTTCTTCCATACCTGTATGTTGATTCTCTTTATCTCTCAACCAACACTCCTTCTTTGTATGTCCTTTCTTTCCACAAAACCAGCAGGTAATACCTTTAGACTCGGATCTCCTTCCCAACCTTGATTTCCCTTGCTCAATCTTCTCCTTTTGCCTTCCTCTGCTTTCCACGCTTAGAGCGTTCCCTGATGATTCACCTGTACTTCTCCTGCATATTTCCTCATTCAAGATCACACTCACAACATCATCAACTTTTAGAATTTTAGAAGCAGATGCAGAGTTACTTACTGCCATAACCATACCGTCCCAACTTTCAGGCAAAGAACATAAAATCAAGAGAGCCTTTACCTCATCATCAAAAACAATATTGACTGAAGCTAATTGGTTTACCAAACCATGGAAATCACTGAGATGAGTATGTACCGAACCTCCTTCCTGCATTTGCAAAGTAAATAGCTGCTTCATAAGGTATACCTTATTAGAAGCCGAGGGCTTTTCGTATAAATTTGCCAAGGACTTTATCAACTCTTCCATTGTTTTGCACTGTGATAAGCTGGAAATCATAGAAGCTCCAAGACTCAACCTTATGGAACTGAGAGCCTTCCGATCAAGAACACTCCATTCTTCATCTTTCATATCTATGGGTTTGCATGCAACCCCACCCAACGGTAAGTACAGATCCTTTTGATACAGATAGTCCTCAATCTGCATCCTCCAGTGTTGATAGTTCTTTTCGTTAAACTTCTCCATTCGTAGCTTGCTTTCTTCTGCCATTGCTGAACTCCCACTCAATCAGAAAACCCTGTGAATGACCTGTAATCAAAAACAATAACCTGCTTCTTGCAAACCGTAGCTCTGATACCAACTGTTAGGAGGCCCCTTATCCAATGGTAGCACAATTGATTACTTATATATGAGCAATTGAACATGGAAATTATACCAGAATGATTAAGAAACTAGAAACATGAGACAGCAAAGAATTTGAGAGACAATACACACAATTGTATTAGATAATACTAGAAGAAAATACAAATAAGGAAGATGTCACTTCTTCCTCCACCTCAAAGGCTTGCCACACCTCAAGACCTTCTTCCCTCTCTCTCTCTTGCTCAACACAAAACCAACTCTAAAACATGATTTACAATTCCTCCTTGAATGCTATAGCTGATCTCCTTGACCTTACACCTGTAGATCTCCTTGACCTTGCTAGCTTCAATGCCTTTACTTGCCTTAGAATTACATTACAACACATGCCTTATGGGTCTATAAATAAGATCCCATGCTTACACAAAATAGACATCTAACTACTAAAATTAGACATACAGCTCGCGACTTAAAATAGTCTCTTAGCATGCAAACACTCGGTTTAACTAACTGACTGTTCGTAAACAGCAGTTTCGGACCGCACAGGAGACCGACGTCGGTCCCTGCTTGTCTGGTGCTGCCGACGTCGGCCGACTCCTCTGCCGTCGCCGGTCTCCTTCTCCACTGCATCTAACCGATGTCGGTCATATTGTCGACGCCGGTGGCTCTGGTTCTTCAGCATCCTTTCTTTATGTGTGTGCAAACGGTTGAAGCTTTTAGCTCCACACCTTAACAATTATCATTTTATTTGAGGCCTTCCATACCAATCATTGATCAATTTCGAAAAACCAAGGCCCCAGTTAGGTGTCATTAAAGTAATGAAGGGCAAATCCTAGTTTGTTATCATAAAATATTTAACAAACTAATAATCTAATTAGGAGGGATCCAAGTGATGAAAGTGAAATTTAGGTTATGTGCATAAAATCGACCCATAATTATCATGAAACATATTTAAATGATCAAAATAGTTTTAGGTTGCATGATGTTGCTTAAAATATGGAAATTTTATATTTGAATCTTAGCTTGTTCTTTAAAGTCATGACCAAGATAAATGAGAACTAGAGTTCATATTTTATATGAGGTTGTTTACAACTTATACATGTTCAATGTTTTTATTAAAGGTAAAAAAGGTTTTTTAAGGTAGGGAACCAATTCTCCACAAAAAATGAGTAGAGATGGCCTTATTGTAGACACCTAAATTTCATTTACTATTGAAATGCACCTATTAATGCTAATACTTATTCAACAAATTTTGACTCAAATTAACACTATTTCCCTCTTTATTCAAATAATTGAATAATTTAAAGTTAATCAATTATGTACAATTTTAATTTTAATTTAATTAATAAATATAGATTTTATACCTCACCCAAACATCCTCCACCTTTATCTCTCTCACATGTTGACTCACCCAATCAATCCCTTAACTTCCTCAACTACCCTATGAGTCACCCCTTGAATTGTCAAATAGCTTGACTGTTATTGATGACTCAGATAACCAATTCCTTTTTCATCTCAACCAATTGAATTGGTCATCATCCTCATGGATGAGGACTCATTCTCCACCGTTAATTATTTGGATAATTTTAAATATTCAAATAATCCTCCACCATCTGATATGTCTTCCAAAAACCTATAAATAAGCATGTAAAACATCACTCTCATTCATCCACCTTCAAGATAACAAAGTGTTATCAAATTTCCAAATGAATCTAAAGTAAATCAAATCCATCAAGAGTGCATTTGCTTATCAAAATGTTGCCCATTCCCTATTTGCATTGGAGAAAGGATTGAGCATCCACATTCCACACAAAGAGCAAATATACCATTGATCACACAATGGAGAAGGTAATAAACTTTGCATGTTTTTGCAAGTAGTTCTTTTATTAGTTTAGTTTCTTCATTTGTTGTTACTCTATCTTGAGATTGTTTGAGTTTGTATTAGGATTAAGAGTATTTGATTTCTTCATTTAGTTACATCTGGATTTCCTTCAATCATTTTGGCATGCCTAATGGGACCTTCCCTCATATTTTTCATGCCACAATCATCATAGGTGCATTTAGAAGCATTTTTCAACTCATATTTGTAGTTTTTATTGTATATGTGCATTTTATCTTGGTCTTAGCAGTTTTGTTTACAATTATAGGTCATTTTCTAGTGTTTTTAGTTCTATCATACATATTCTCTATGTAACTATGAAATTGAAGACATTAGTAGCAAAATTATAGCTAATAACTATGAAATTGTCATTTTCCTTATTTATACAACCTTTTTAAGAATTTTCTCACTTCTATTATCTTGTTGTTTCATTTTTTTATCTCTTATATTTTCTATTTTTTACAACTTTGTGTTTCTAGAAAACTATGAAATATGTGAGTTTAGCATTGAAACCCTAAGTTATAAATGCAAAATCATTATTTACCTATTTTTTTGAGGTCTTTTAATAGTTTCATTCCTTCCATCATCTTTTTCCTTCATTTTTGGTATGTTATGGATTTTTTGTTTTCTACAACTTTGTGTTTTTAAAAATTGTGAAATAAGAGAGTTTAGAAGCAAATTTGAACTTTAACTACGAAATCATTATGTATTGATTTTTTGGTTTCCCCTTAACAGTGAAATTATGTAGGTTGTTAGTGAAATTGTAACATTTAATGATGAGATTGAAGATCTTATTTGCAAAATTGGTAAACTAAACTACGAAATCATTCAACAACTGTGAAATCATTCTATTTTTGTTTTTTATTTTCTATATTCTATAAACTTTTTGTTTCTAACCCATTAATAATTTTGCATTTTTGTCTAATTGTGTATTTACGAATTCATCACAAAAACTTTTTTTTCTTTTGTTTTTTTCTAACTTTTTGTAGGTTGTCTTGACTCTTATCCAAACAGAAACTCTCTAACAATTTTTTTATAAGTCACAAGTCAATAAAACATTGCAAAGAGCTAATAATAAAACAAAAAAATTGTGTCTTTATTGCTAACATTTTTTATTTCTAAAATTTTAATTTTTCTTGTTTTCTTAAGTAATTAGCTCACACTTTATTTCTTGAAGTTAATTTATTTCCCCTTTTTAGCATTTTTTGTGTGTTGTAAGGTTGTGTATGATCTTCCCTTAGTGTCACATTGGTGAGGATACACAAAAATAAAAAACAATTTTACATCTTTTGTGTTACTCAAGTTGTGCTTGTGTGTATGCTCTTCCATTGGCCTCACATTGGTGATGATACCTGTGAATCATAGATAAGCATATTTTATTTTTTTAGGGGCTCTATCGACCTTAGATTTCACCACCACATGGTAGGCCAAACCTCATGTACTAGTGAGGTATATAAATTGAGTGTCAACTATTTCAAAGTCCTAAGCAATTGTGTGTTTTAAGCACACTATGATGTTAGAGGATTTCATGCTCTAATACCCAAAGTTTCAATAGTTGCCTTGAAGTATGATTTTGTCGATGTCAAAATACTAATACCCCTATAATTATGTTGGACATGCTGGGATAAAACCTATTAGTGTGTGTCCACTTCAACAACTTCTTCCATATAATTGGGCCTCATTGTACTGAAAGGTATATAAGAGGACTCCCTTAGATGAACTTGTGAAAACCTTAATCCTAGGTAAGCTTATTTATCATTTGAGTTTGGTGCATCAATTAACATTTAACACCGAGAAGTTACCTTCCACACAACCTTGAAATCAAACTTAGTGGGCCATGGGAATGGTAGGATATTCCATGGTTATTGCCTTGAAATATTAGGCCATAATTAAGAGCATGGACAAGTAAGTGTCATCTAAAGGCCCAAAAGTTGTTCAAGACCCAAAGCCTAGATTTTCACCTTTTTTGTGTAATTGCATGATTGTTTAAGTAAAGATTTATTTGTTTTTTCCTTATGAGCTACCACATGTTGAATAATCCTTTAGTGAAATCAAAGTTATTTTGAGTCTTAAAACTACAAAAAACCTACAATCAACCAAAATTAAAATTTAAAATCATTTAATTAGCAATTAATTTTTTTAGTCACTTTACTCTTTGTTTTTTGTCTAAATTTATTTTTTGATTCAATTCATTCCCTTAGATATGTCTCCCATAACAAGGCACATGGTCATGCTAAATAATCCTAATGCAAGGGCTACACCTTTTGGCAATGACCCTTTTAAATTTGGTAGCCAAGACCATCATGTAGAAATACATGAAATTCCTAAACACAAAGGAGGGGAATACCAAAATGAGGGTATCCCTAAAGCTCTTTTACCTACTACTTCTATTAACCAATACATCATGATCAATAAAAATGAATTTTTGCTTTATGTTTTGAGCTTAGGAGCCAAATTCCCACCTAGTTTTGATGTACAAAACTCGAAATACTTGATTGCAAGTAAAGAGCCTTTGCCTTCCATTAATGAGCAATCCACATTGTAAGGATCTTTAGAGGGTAGTAATTCCCTCATAGGATCCTTAAATCCAAATCCCCATGTCTCCCAAGATAAATGGAAAGCCATCCTTCATGAGGAATCCTCCTAATCATGTCACATGTTTTCTATGGAAATCTATGTACACCATTTCAACCAAGAGATTATGAATCTCCAATCCCATCAAGCAAATAATCCTTTTCGTAATCCAAATCCTAATCATCCCAATGTGATTGCGAATTCCAATTCACCCTCATATGTTAATCCAACTAATCCGATCTTGAATATACATTCAAGTTCACCAATCTCAAATCCAACTAACCAATCTTGAATGTTCATTCAAGTTTGCCAATCACACATGCAAATAATCAAAACTTGAATATACATTCAATTTTACCAATGCTAAATCCAATCACTTCAAAATTAAATATGCATTCAAGTTTATAATTCTATGATCAATCCAATCCAAGCTCAAATATCCATTCAAGCTCACAAATCAACCCAAATTTGAGTATTCAAGTCTCACCAATCAATGCTATCATCCATCCAAATCAAAATCTAAGCTTAAATAATCATTCTAACTCACCAATCCACCCATATGTATCAAATCCAAGCTTAGGTATTACTTCAAGCATGCCCACCAATCTCAATTGAAATGGTAGTTTAGGAAGTTTAGAAAATCACTTTTTTCATTCCAATTCTATTGTAGAATTAGTTTGATACAATCCCACTCTAAAATCACCTAACATTAATTCACTCAACATTAACTCCAATCCTAACCATTTGATTAGTTCACACCCAAACCAAAAAATAAATCAAACTAACCTAAATAACATAACCCTTAACATAAACCTTAACCCAAATAACCTAACCTTAAACACAAACCTTGATCCTACTAACTTTAACCATAACACAAACAAAAACCAATTTAACCCAAAATAATCCAACCCTAACTTAAACATGAATTATAATCCAACCAACTTAAATATAACCCAAATCCAAATCAACCTAACCCCAATTTTTTCAACCAATCCAACTTTAACACCAACCCTAATCCAACTCACTTTAATTTTAACATAAACCCAAACCAACATAAACCAAATATTAAATTTAAAATCAACCCCAATCTAATGACATCTAATTTAAATGCTAATTCCTAATCCAACAAACATTAGCTTTAACACTAACTTGAATAATCCTAACCACTTTGCACATCCATAAGACACTAAATTTTCCAACCAACCTCCTAATCAGTTCAACCCCATTTAACCAATTTATGTAAAATCACACCAACACAAATCAATTCATAGGTTAACCATACAAATTTTATACCTCTTCAAGCCAAATAAATCAACTATCACCATACTTTATCCAAGAATTTCAAAATATGAAAGATATAATTCAAGGCTTGCAAGATGGTACTCATTCCTAGCAATAATAGTTTAAATTTTAGGAAATTTATTCATATCCATATGACATAAGTACCATGATAACACATTTCCCTAAGTGTTTCAAAATTCTAAAATTTGACAAATACAAAGGTAAGGGAGATCCTAAGGATCACCTTAAAGACTTGTATCATGCATGTGCAGATGTTACTTATAACAATGAGTACTTGTTATGATTATTTCCATGAAGTCTCAAGGGAAAATCCCTTGAATGGCTTTCACACCTTCCCAAAGGATCAATATTCACCTTTGAGTACCTTTCTGAGAAGTTTGTTCATCACTTTTCCTACAATGTTGAAAAAGACTTGACCATGTTAGACCTACACAACACCAAACAACGCAATGGCAAAACCTTTGATTTTTTATTACAAAGATGGTGGGAATTGGCAAGTCATTTTTCATGGTCATTTCCAAAATTGAACTTGTGGATATATTTATGAAAAATCTTAATTCAGACTTGGGACATCACTTGTTACTCCTTTGCCCAAGGTAATTTGATGAAATTATTGAAAAGAGGGTCTAAATTAGATGCACATTAATTAATAAAGGTTTTATCAAGATATTTAAACCCAATAATAAATCCTCCAAATAACTTTAAAAATCTAATTATTTACCAAGAATAAGAACATTATTAGAGATAGTGTGACTAAAGTCAAACAAATCCAAAACCCACCAAGACAACAACAAACTCATACCCAACCCATTAACAATACAATCATTCTCGATGGTCAACCAAGACAAGAGAATTGCAAACATAAATTCATCTAATTGGGAGACTCTTATAAATAGGTTTTCTCAAAGTTGGCCCAAGTGAACATGATAATTTGGCCAAACCCCAGACCTTTTGATGAGAACATTCCTAAACTTGATTGGCATAAAGAAGATGAATACTATGAGTATCATAGGATAAAGGGATATTCTACCAATAGGTGTATGTACTTTAAAATCTATGTCCAAGACCTCATCAATTGAGGGGACATAGCCATAGAAAAAACCATGTACAATTTCTAATAATAAAAAATTGGGTATATATTAAGATCCATTCCCCAAGCATGAGAAGGAAAAGGTAAACAATAATAAGAATAACCCAAAGTGAGTAATGTCAACTAAGCTACTCATCCTTTTCACTCTATAGTTAATAGTGTTGATTTTATGCACAATCATGTTAATGTCATTACTTTTTAATCCCAAGATTGTGTTGTTATTACAAAGCATGCAAAACTTACCATTCCTAGTGCATCGTCATCCAATGTTGAATGTAAGTACAACAATATTGACCATCTTGAGAAGATGCACTCAAACATTTCCATCTTATACCTTCTCAAGACTTCACCTTTATATAAAGACATTTTGTATAAAGTCCTTCAAGAGTCTAGTGTCTCATAAGACATCAACCCCTCAAACTTCTAAGCATTAGTTGGAAATTTGTCCACTAACAATTAGGTTACATTCAACCATTCTGATGTCTCCCCTTTGGGATCTGTTTACAATATTCCATTGTATATAGAAGTAATTATCTCTAAGCATAAGGTAAATAGGGTGTTTATAGACATTGGTTTGACATTAAATTTATGTACATTAAGGCTAATTAAGCACTTAAGATATTCAAAAACAACATTAAAAATTGACATCATTACTATAAAGGCATATGATAATGATGAGTGGAAATCCATGGGTATCATTTATCTTCCTTTGATGGTGAGGTCAAGTATAAGAGAAACACTATTCCATGTGCTTGATCTTGATTTACCCTATAACCTAGTTTTTGGATGTCCATGGATACATTCAATGAATGTTGTACCCTCCACTTTACACCAATGTTTAAAATTCTCACATGATGGTATGGAAGTAATCATTTAAGGTGATCCTCAACCCTTCTAATATTTCAAGCTATTAGAAGATCGATATCAAAAATCCAATTATCTCCTATATACTAATGAGAACTTCACTCCCATTGAAGAATCACCTACATGTGATAATTATGTTCATCTTAATACATTTTTTCAAACAACTCCTCTTGGTGGTTGGATAAACACACTAACTACTTTCATTTCCATAGAAACACCTTCCACCAATGAATCCTCTAATAAACATTTGCTAATCAAGTATCCAATCAAGCATCCACTTCCAAAGCCACTTTATCCTCTTCATCTCACTTCAAAATAATTAATAAAGGAATGAATGAATACATAATCCAAGGTTTTAATTATACAATCACAATCCATATAACCCCACATAATTATGGCAGTCCTTACCATCAAGAGATACTCAAGTGGTTAGAAGATTCAAAAAAATAAATTTTGTAGTAGGTGGTCTTCTTTAAATGAACACATCAAAGATTCAAATCCTTCTTGGCTTTCCTTTGATGAAATAGCTACTTGCTTCACTAGTAATACATACTCTATGTGCAAAATTATGAATTATAAAGGTAAGGGCCTTGGTCTTCATGAACAAGGGTTAATTTAACCAATAAATTTAAAATCTAATGAAACCACTCATGGCATAGGGTTTAATCCACTCAATGTAAATAACACACTTTTCCAAAGTGACTCTTCTAGTGAGTTAGAGGTAGATTCTTCAGATAGTGAAGTAAATTCCATTTTTGGTCACTTCAAAGATCTTTACCTCACTAATATTTCCATTAAAATGTTGTTTTAACACTCAATCTCACATATCCATCCTTAATAAAATGGGAACAACATGCAACACCTCCACTCGATCATTCCAAAATGATGAGGCAATTTTAGAATTATTAAGTACATAAGACCACATTTCGATAGGATATCATAAGAAGGGACTCTCCATTTAGTTAGATAATTATACATATTATGGGGAATAAAAATCACATCAACAAATTAATTTAGTATCATCATCAAATCAAGAGGACTTGGAGGAGGAATTCAATCTTCCTCCACCACCCCCAAACTATAAATAAAAGTTAACACTTCTAGTTAAGGATACTATTCGCATTAACATTGGAATATAAGAAGATCCCAAAATAGTCAAGATTGTATTTTCCATCACTCAAGAAGAAAGATAAATACTCACTCTTTTGATTCAATAATTTACTGATGTATTCACATGGTATTATGAGGATATGTTGGGGCTTGATCCATCATTAGTAATACATCATCTTGTTTTACATCTAGATGCAAAACCCATCAAATAAAAACTTCTCAAGATGCATCCCAAGATAACATTATTAGTGAAGGAAGAGTTGAATATGTAAATAGAAGTTGGTTTCATATGCCCTTTTGACTATTTAAATTGGATATCCAATATTTTATCTATGTTAAAGAAACCATAAGGAATAACAGTTTTTATAGATTTATATGATATCAATAAAGCATGTCCAAAGGATGATTTCCCATTGCCCAATATCAACATGATTGTGAATTCTATTGCAGGTCATGAAATGTTGTCTTTAATGGAATTTTTTTGGGTTACAACTAAATTAGAATAACTCTTGAAGACCAACATAAAACAACATTTACAACAACATGGGGGACATTTTGCTATCAAGTGATGCCCTTTGGTATAAATAATGTCAAAGCCACATATCAAAGAGCAATGACTATCATTTTTAATGATATGATTCATGATATTATAGAGGACTATGTTGACAACATACTTGTAAAATCAAAATATAGATAAGAGCATCCCAAAGTAATTCATCACATCTTTGAAAGAATGAGATAATATGAGATGAGATTAAATACAAAGAAGTGTGTGTTTAGAGTTACATTGAGAAAGTTTTTAGGCTTCATTATTTCATGATGAGGCATAGAAGTTGACCCTTGTAAAGTTTCAATTATCATAGATATGCCACCACCAAAAAATCTCAAATAACTTCAAAATTTGCAAGGCAAAATCAAAGTAATCAGGTAATTCATATCCCAAATTGTAGATATTTGTCATCCCTTTACATTTATATTAAAGAAAGACACTGCATTTAATTAGAATGTGAATTGTGATATAACATTTGACCACCTTAAATAATATATCTGCAATCCACTAGTTTTAATGCCACCTGTTACTAACAGGCCTTTCCTATTGTACATACCAGATACTCAGTATGCATTAGGGGCATTTTTGGCACAACATGATGATAGTGGGTCAGAAAGGTAGTGTATTATTTAATTAGGACCTTGGTATCTTATGAGTTTAATTATTCTCAAAGGGAAAAGGCATGTCTCATAGATGTTTTTACTTCATAAAAACTCTATCATTACATGATTAATAATCAAACCAAAATCATTACAAAAATCAACCCTCCCAAGTATATTTTATCCAAAATAGCTTTAATAGGAAGGATGACTAATTGGGTGATGCTTCTAAGTGAGTTTGATCTTGTGTACGTTAATCAAAATGAAATTAAGGGACAAGTCTTAGTAGATCCACTAGCAAAGGCACCTCTTCATGATAAGGCACCTCTTATTATGGACTTTCCAAATGAAGAAATAATGTACATTGATTAATCTCTATTTTGCCAATTATTTTTTGATGGTTCCTTCATAAACCATGGTTAAAGGGTAGGTATTCACACTAGAAAGGGATTGTATTTTAAAAGCATTTAGAATCGAGTTTCCTTGTACCAAAAACATCAAGGAGTATGAAGCTCTCATAACTGGTCTCAAATTTGCTATACAATGGGGTATCCAACATCTTCTTATCTTTGGTGATTCCAAACTTATCATAAACCAAGTAATTGATGAATTTCAAACTCTTGATGATAAGTTAATCCCATACAAATAGATGGTGGATAGTTTAACATTGTATTTTAGATTTATCTAATTTGAACAAGTATCGTAGATCAATAACATGGCAACAGACACCATGGAAACCATTGGCTCATTACTTGATCTTAACATAAAGAAAAATAAATTACTTGTAGAGTACTTGATGATACCAACATATGACACACCTAATTATATATTGGTATGCGAGATGGTTGGTCCCACTTCTCCTTGGTATTCTAATATTTATGCATATCTACATGATAAGACACTTCCACTCAACTTATCCCACAACCAATGTAAATCATTTATCTAACACAAATCCCATTACACAATCCTTGACAATATTTTTTATCAAAGAGGCTATGATGGAACACTTCTACACTATTTAAATTTTGAAGAATCTACCTTGGCCATTAGAGAATTTCATGAGGTAATTTATGGTATGCATTATAATGACATAGTCCTAAACAAAATCTTTTGCATGTAGGTTATTATTGGCCTATAATGGAATATGATTCATGCACTTATGTTAAAAATGCATACCTTGTTAGAAACATAGTGATCATATACCCAACCCTTCATAAAATTTACAACCTATTACCATACCTTGGCCATTCTCCACATGGGGGTTAGACCTCAATGGAAAAATTAATCCTAATTCATCCGATGGTCACAAACACATTATTACCATCACTGAGTACTTTACCAAATGGGTTGAGGTAATGCCCCTTACATATGTTACTAGAAAATAGATATCTAAGTTCATTATAAACCATATTATCTATCGCTTTGATATCCCTTTTGCTATTATTTATGATAATGAAACAACATTCAAAAATAAATAATTCAAAGCTCTTTGTAGAGCCTGTTACATAAAGCATAAATTGCCCACTCCATACTACCTGTAAGGAAATTACCAAGTTGAAGCAACAAATAAAAACATTCTCTAAATAATTAAACAAGTTGTCAATGAAGTTAGTCATGATTGGCACACACAACTTTATCTCACCCTCTGGGCATACTGCACTAACATTTATACACCCATGGGGGCAACCTGGAATTCCCTTATCTATGGTAGTGAGTTTATTCTACCCATAGAAGTTGATATTCCATATTTTCACATATCCCTGCAATAAATCATTGATGAAGAATCCTATCACACTTCATGCCTTAGTGAACTTGATCTTCTAGATGAGAAATGATTTAATACCTTAAACCATTTCCGAGTATACTACAATCACCTCCACAGTAGCTTTAATAAATAGATAAAAGCTAGGGAGTTCAAAATAAGAGATCTTGTTCTAAAGTAAAACCAACAAAATACTAATGCCAAGAGTGAAAAGAAAGGAAAATTTAAACCTAATTAGCTACGCTCATATATTATTATTACCAAATATGGATCAAGAACTTGCAAGTTGGCCACAAAATATGGAGAGGAGCTTGATGAACCTATGAACATTATGCACCTAAAGAGATTATATGCCTAACATATTCTTCATGCTATTATTTATATCTTACGTGTCAAAAATAAAAAAAATAAAAATCAAAAGCTAAAAAAGTCAAAAAAAATGAGAAAAGCAAAAAAAAAAGGTTCATCCATAAGTGACAACCAATTTACTGGCACTTTGGGAAATTACCATGTTGAAATCTAGGTTTATGGAACCATGCATGATCTATTATTTATATTCACCCTAGTTACTTGGGTGCATCTCATTGCAGTCAGCTCTTGTATATTCCCACATTGTCCATTTCCACTTGTTTCCTCACCTATTCTATAACATTTTAGCTTAGGGTTTTGATCATTATATTTATTCACTTATGTCCTTGCTCATGATAGAGTAATGTCTTATATATAACCATATTTATCACATTCATTTACACACATCTTAAACCAAAATATTCAAAATACAAGTAAACACTTATTGTAAAATATGTCTACCATTTTAACTAGCTTCCAAATCATGCCTCATTGTTCACTCACTCACATTTCTTGGGAGGGATAGTCATGCATCCATTTATTAAGCACACTAAACACTTTGTCAGTCACCCAGTTTATTATCACTCCATATATTGGGATAACTACATCTAGCCTGATATCCCCACAGGGACTTTGTCCACATTGGATTATGTAGGTAGTGCTTAGAGACACGGGGTCTCTAGGGTCAACTCAGCCACCACCTTCATCTTATCCATTCATCCAGAATGTGATTTTAATTTTTCACATTTTATCTCTGTAGTTCCTCTAAAATTTGTCATTGATCATTCTATTTTATGGACATTGGCTACCGAAGGTGTCAAACCTTGCCTAGGATGTTAAGTTTAGGCTTTTAACTCCTTGTCAGGTGTTTCTTTTTTTATGTTATTCTGTTCTCTCCTGTGTTTTTTCATCATTATGTTTCCTTTGCATGTTGTCTTTTTTATCTCTTCCTTAACCATTTTTGGTTAGTCTTTTCAATCCCTTACTTAGATGGATTCTCAACCATTTTTGGTTAGTCTTTTCAAACATAATTTCTCTGTTTGAATTCGTTAGATGGATTCTCATAAGCTGCAGCAAAATAATGTACAGTGCCGGCAGCATGTCGATAGACACCCTTTGCTGGTGGCCATCTTCCTCCTCTGTAGAGGGTGACTGTATCTTCTGTAAAAAAATCAAGACTGTCTTCTCGTGGAAGACTCATTAAAGTATGTGGGAAATCTTTTCCCAAATCAACCTCTTCATCCTCTATTAATATATGACCAGTTTTTACAGATCTACGGGATGAGGACGTAGATGGTCTGGTAGGAGAACTTTTAGTAGATCGCATAGACAAAGATCTGGGCAAAATATTTACTGATCTACCATCACTCTGGTGTACTGTGGCTTGGCCTTTTAGCTTAGGCGAGACATGTTTGAGCCAATCTAATTTCCATTCAGCTGAGACTTCAACAAACTCTATATGTCCTCTCTGTAATTGTACTGTACCACTGAGTCTTCTAGCCAGAGGCAAATTCTCTAGGATTTTGGGATGGTTAGTGTTGGTCATACTATATAACACAAAAATATTGACAGTGGCATACTGGAATTCACCAAACATTTCTAGACCATATACAGATGTAAACAGACCCCAACAATCTAGAGATCCATATTTTACTTCTTTGCATCCTTTGTCGCGGACTGCGACTGACAAATTAGGACAAAATTCAAAACAAATAACATTGTCGTCATTTAGTCGACCAAGATTGGATAACTGGCATGAATGCTTAAAACTTACTTGACGACGGTCACACAGGGCTAAATACATAACTGGTTTTATATTTGATGGAATCAAAGGTTTAATATAGATACGTATCAAACCAAAATGTACAAACTTAACATCCTTATGGGAACGAATATATAAAATCTCTTGTTCTGGAAGTAGAGGTAACAAATTAGTCTGGAAAGTCTTTTTGGGCTGATAGCACAGGGTAAGTTCAACAGACTTAATCCTGGGCTTGACAAAAGACAGGTAAGTACTATTATATAAAAACTTGGACTTAACTAATTCAGCTTGTTTATACACATTAGAAGCCTTTAAAGCCGGGGGCTTAAACATACTGGATTCTTTTTCAAGATCGGTTTCTGTAACTTCTATATCAAGCCAGTCAGACAACTGATCGGGAACAAAAGGAGGCATCTCATATAATCCTTCAAGTTCAGATTCATTCACAATTTCTACAGTAGATGTGGAAGGTACTTTTCCGAATTCCATTGTGGGGAGATTGGGTTCTGGTAAGCGAGCAATTTTTGGTAAGGGAAAAGGATATGCAGAGATAAAACGGCCTATGACAATATGGGTAAACGGCCTGTGACTCGATGCAAAAACTTCCCAAAGAAAATTGACAAAGCAGAGAACTCCAAAAATCGATTCCACGGAAGAGGAAAATAATCACAACTTACAGTAGACCTTTGCAAACCTTGGCTCTAATACCAATCTTTTTATCGCGTCAGTAGACGGGCTCCTTGGTGGAATATTTTAGATCTTGTAACAGAATCCTGCGGCAGTAGGCAGGGGCCGAATGGCTACGGCTTCACTATTTCACTCAAAAATCTTTACAAAGAAAATATTACACACTATCCTTGTTGCAAATTTCTGATTCACAGGATCCTTCGAAAAGGGCAAGTGAAGAGCATACTCTTTGTTTTCAAGGCTACTAGATTTTCACTCAGAAATTTTTTTGATGATCTATACTAAGACTAATGACTTATTTATAGCATTCGAGAGGTCCTGCCTGCTCGCTGGCAAGGCGGTGTCTGTCCCGTCATGCTTTACAGCTAATGGCTATAGTGATATGCTATTGGACCCACCACTTGATTGATGAGTCGGTGATGATGACGAAGAGGCCATGGGCTGTGGGCCCAACATGTCTTCCGCTTCATTGAATAAGTCATCTTCAGTTATTGGCTGGAAAAGACACCTTATCTGAAAAGTACTTTGGAGATACCAATGTCGACATCGGTTAGTATCGCAGGGCAGGTGGCGCGGAGTACAATGATAGTGGGATTCCCACTCAAGTTGTCTGCGAATAATGGTATGTACTACTGTGTCTTGATTGTGATTCTGCTCCTCATGGATACGATGGGGACCAAATCGAGCTATCCACCTGTAAAGATGTTCATTATGTGCAGATCTGATTTGGATTCGCCATGTCCATAGTGGTCTTTTCAATACATCAGTGAATCTTTCATATAGATATTCACTGTTCAGCCTATCAATACTGATGACTCCAGTGTTGTTCCGGTGGTTGGCCTGTATTCGTACTGCTGCAGACATCTGGAGGTCTTGTGCAGCTGTATATGAAATCTTGGTGTACCGAGGATGCATGCCTTCCCTTAAGATTTGTTCTTGAATCAGGGGATTCATAGAATCAAAAGCCTGATTAAGAATCCTTGTTAAATTAAAACCTGGTGCAGGCTGATGCATAAGAGTAGCAAGAGGATTTCTACTAAGCCAGTCAGCTATTACATTACTTTTACCATCTATATGTTGTACTGAAAAATTAAATTGGTGGAAAAATGCTTGCCACCTGACATACTTACCACGACCATCCTTCCGACCATGATCTTTTTCACGGAAGGTTAAAAATCGGGTGCAGTCAGTTACAACAGTGAAATGTGGCAGATGTAACAATTTTAGCATAAATTTTTCCAGACATTTTTTAACTGCATAGATTTCCTTATCAGAGGAAATCCATTTCAGTACATCACTACTAAATACACCACTAGCAAACTCACAAACAAATTCAACAGTATTTACAACTGAAACAAGTACTCCTCCCCATGAGAGGTCAGATGCATCAGTATAAACTTTCATTTCTTGGGATTTAGGAATGTGAAGCTCCGGCAAAGAGGCAACTTTTGCTTTGATCTTTCTGACAGCTTCTATATGAAGTTGTTCCCAACGAAACACTTTCTTTTTCTGTAACAGTTCTTGCAATACAAATCGATCTTCTCCAGAATTAGGATAAAAACTGTTCAGATAATTTAATAATCCCAAAAAGGCTTGTACCTGAGCTTTGTCGAGATGTTTAGGGAAACTGATGATCTTCTCTTTGATATGTGGCTGTATTTGCAGCTTTGAATCTCGGATAACCATTCCGAGGAACTTACATTCTGTAGTGCATAAATGTATTTTTGTTTCAGAAAGCACTATGCCTGCATCTATAGCCAACTGTAAAAACTTGGAGAGATAAGCAGCATGTTCATCTAAAGAATTGCTAAAAATTAAAATATCATCAATATATACACAGAGAAATTGAGAGGTGCCTTCAAAAATCTTGTCCATATGCGCCTGATAGTAAGCTGGCGCATTCATTAGCCCAAAAGGCATGACAGTCCATTGATAGTGGCCAAAGGGGCAACTAAAGGCTGTCTTGGCTCTGTCTTGTTCTTTGACCCGTATCTGATAGAAGCCTGATTTACAATCAAACTGAGAAAAGTATTTACAAGCTGCAACCTTTTCTAACAGATAGCTCTTATCAGGAATTGGATATGGGAATGGTTCAGTGATAGCATTCAATGGTCTATAATTGATGACCATTCTTTTCTTTCCTCTCTTTTGCTCAGAGTGCTTGTTGACCATAAAAGCATAACAACAAAATGGAGAGGTAGATTTTTCAATAAAACCATTCTTTTCCAGATCCTTGATCTGTTCTTCCATATCAATATAGTCCTGTGCTGGAATAGGGATTTTCTTTCCAATCTTCATGTGTTTACCTTCGATGATTTTAATTTCCATCTCAAGCATTGTCTTCGACCAGAACTGCTGCGGATTATCCGAACAGATGGAAGACCTGATTTTTTCTCCTATAGCAAGAATCTCAGTAGGAATAGATTCTGGACTCTGGGTCATAGCACTAGGGAATTGCTCTGTAGCATATATGAGCCTAGGAATTCTGAGCCTTTCATTATTGATGGTGAACATTATGCTTTTAGCAGTTGCACCATAGGGCGTATATCTGTCAATAAATGATCCTCCTAGAAGGATATCTATAGGCATCTTCTCAAGGGCAAAAAAGTCACAGTGGAAGATTTTATTTTGAATCCTCAGGGCTTGTTGGTGTTTATACCTATTGCAAACAAAACTATTACCCTGGATGTCTATGCTCTTGTAAGCTAATCGCTCATCGAGTGTTTCCCAGTCACTGATGAGTTGTGGCTTTGCAAATGATAAAGAAGCTCCAGTATCAACTTGAGCATCTACATATCTACCATTAATTTCTAAGGTAAAGAATTGTGCAAATCTTCCATTGATGAGATGGTTAAGATATGCAGGCTGTGGTAGTTCTAAGGAAGGGATACTTGTACATACCAGCTTTTGCCTTCCTGGATCTTGGATAATGGTAGGTTCGGTGTAGATATCATCAGGTAATTCTGATTCTTCTTCTTCTTTTATCTGATTACTGCATTTGCCAGGGCAGTAATCTTGGTCGGAATAGAATATACTTTCGATATCATCCTCTTGTTCGTAGCCATCATCCCAATTGGGATCTGCTGCAATTACTGGTTCTTCAGCAGGCATGATTTGTTCCCAGATGGGTTCTCGGATTTCTTTTGGCGGCTCTCTGCAAGTAAACTTGTTCTTAATCCATGAGTCGCTTGGCTTGAACTGACTTGGGTAATGCACAGGAGGATGTTGTGGTCTGTGCATAGTCGGTGGTTATCGTGGCTGCGAGGGCTGTCTCCCTCTGGATGATTCTCCTCGTGATATGCCTCTTCCTCTTGGTCGTTCTGGTCGCTCTAGAACTTCATGGTGGTTTCTAGACCAAAGGCCATAAGCCTCGTAAGATGGATTACTTCGGGGCCGGTAAGGTCGTGATCCTCTAGAACCTCGCTGCATATTTGTCATTGGCTGTTCTAGCTCATCTGCAAGAGATTCTAGTGCTGCTGCATCTTCATCATCTGATGCTTCGTCAGGAAGATCTTCAAGAATTGGTTCAAAAATATCTTCTTGCATAAACAGATCTTCATCGGCGTCTATAACATCCCACCACGCTGCTGCGTTGGAAGAGAAAACAACTTTGACTGCAGGATTTTTACATGAGCAGTTGGGAGCGATATGACCAGGCTTACGACAAATGTAACAAATGGGCTTATTGGACGGAGGACGAGCTTGTGACCGTTTGCGGAGAAAACGGTGAGGAGGCGCATAAGAATGGCGTTTAGGAAAAGATCGGCGCTTATAGGAAAGGCGACGGCGGCGCTGCTTTTGTTGCTTGCGGGGCTGGACATAAGGACGGCAACCAAAAGGAGCGGTTTCAGGAAATAAAGGAGCGATAGTGGCGGCTTGATGCTTGCATTTTTTTTGGTTATTTAGATTAATTATTCTTACCTTAACCTCTTTTGGTTATTTTCTTTAAATCTTTTTGCCCTAACCATTTTTAGTTATTTCCTTTAACTCTTATTTCCCTTACCTATGTTGGTTATTTTTTTTACACTTATTTTCCATAATCATCTTTAGTTATTTTGTGTTGTTGTCTCATCATTTATCTTATTAGTCATACTTGTTTTTTCTTTGTGAGATTTTTTTCTTTTCAAAATTTGAGTTTGTTTTAACATTTTTATTATCAAATCATTTTTGTGTAGTACCATCTAGTGTTATTATGACTTCATGACACACTACATATTACACAATTTTAATTTTGACTTGTTTTTATGTTGTTTGTGTGTGTGTCAAGATTATTTTGTGTATTCCATTATAAGCGTGGTCATGAATTTCTTATATTGTGATGTAGTTTATTTTGCACAAATTACTCTTTTAATTCCTTATGCATAAAATACAAACATTCATCATGATTATCATTGGTTATTTTTTGTTTTATAGTACATTAAAATCTAGGTTGTTCAATACTTATTTATGTTGAAACTCTAATGCAAAACATAATTAAACATAAGACAACTATCTAACCATGCATGCATCCATAAAAATCATCCATTACATTTTGTTTATATAGACCATAATAAATGTTGAAAAAGATTAACATGTGCAATTATGAATGACAAAGTAGGAAAGTAATAACCATACCATGTCTATCCATCTACACCATAATCCATACATAAAACAAATAATAAATAGTCCATAATGTCCATAAGTCCATCCAATAGATACAACAAGTCTCACATCCAACATAAATCATGTATATATATATATATAAATTAAATGTGTATATATAAATGACACATCTCAAAATACATATACATCAATATATCATGCTCAAGGCATATCAAGTCTCTACTCCTCCAACAAGTTCCTTTGTTGTAACTCTTATCTCTATATCCTCATCTACATCCACATATTTAATTGTAACATCCTCTGACTGTATCACCTCCACATCCTCTAACTGAGTCTCCTCTATACTCAATCCCATCTAGCCATCTCTTCGATACTATCTCCCTCCTTTATATCCTATAACATCCCTCCTGATCCTCACTCCCAATTATGTACCTCATGGCTATCTCCTAAGTTGGCTATCAAACTCTATCTTTAAGTGTGTGGATGAGCATATGATACTAATAGTCTCATCGGCCATTGTCTAGCCCACCACTCTACATATCAATCCATTACTCTCATATCAATAACATCCCTCCTATCCACCTAAGTCACTATTTAAATGTGTGTCCAATTATACTCAATAATCCTTAGATCAATAGTAATACCCTATTATGCTCTCTCTGACATATCATGCAAACACATTTGGCCCTATTAGAATATGCTATGTCATGCCAAATTATCTCATATCCCTATTAGACCAGTATATCTCAATTATATAGTCATGAACACCCATGATGTAGCAATATGTCATCATATAGTCCATCACATGCCCACTGAAAGTCTATCTCTTAATCTAGCCTCTAGGTAATATAATCCTTACCCACCTCATCCAAAAATCTACTATAAAATTCTAGATCCCCTAAATTTAGCCTCCATGTACCTATGATCACATGCCAGTTGTATGCAATTAGCTCATCCTCTGCTCTAGTGCTCATGTGACCAACTGACCACTCTACCATAATATATTCCTAACACCATACTTGTAATAATTTAGGACCTATCTCCTTCCCATATGAATATATTTCATGATGTAAATCCCTGTACATGTGTGATAGTACACACAAACCCCATGCAAACCTCTCTCCCATCTCCATCATATTGACAATAACATCTAATAAACTAATAAGACATAGTCTACCACTCTTGTTAGGTAACATGATGTCAATGACAATAAACATGAGCACAACAGTCAATGAATTTGATCCTAAGGCCATACAAGTATCTATATCAATACCACCTCTCACAACTAGAATCAAGCCCTCACCAAAAATACTATAGAGTGTATTCTCCTATAGACCTTATCCCTAATATACTCATGTCCCCTATATCAAGATCCCCATGATTTATCATATGTCCTCTAATGTTGCAATCATTTCACTTATCGGTAGGTGAAATATGCTCATCTCGTTGTGCCATATTTGAACCAACACAATTAGTAATGCCCTATCAGATTAGATCTTTAGAATTTGAGTCATGTAAGATAATCTTATCACCTCTAGCACCCCAAACTCATACTTAATAAATCTCATAATACATGCTAACACTCTTGGCTTCCACTCCTATGTCACTAATATTGGTAATACCTATTACAAAAACATTATGCACACTGTTAATCCTACAAATCAACATAAACATATAATAAATATCATCCCCACATTCATTAATTTCATTATTTTTTCCAACTCTACCCTAATTGTATGTCTATTTATTTATTTATTAAATCAACCCTTTTCAAACCCTAATGATTTTGCTTTCTAAATTGATATTTTTGCTACCTTTTCGGTCAATTTTTCCACTATAACCATCGATTTCACAATTTTGATGATTTTACTCTCCACCTTGATGATTTTGCTATCCATTTGAACATTTTCACAACTCTATATTATAATTTCACAATCCCCTAACCTAATCCCTCTCTACAAATTTGCTACCCTAATAAATGATTTTGATACTCATTTTTAATAATTTTGCTATAATGTATAATGAATTCAAAAATATCCTATTCCATTTATGACTAATGATTTTAAAACCCTAGCTTACAATTTTGCTTCATTGTATCATGATTTTGTAATTACACTTGATGATTTTACAACTTTCATTACCAAAATCATAAATATGACAATTGTGATTTCATTCTAGCTAATTTTAAATTACAATAAATGCTTCAAAATCAAAAACTAAACCTTCAAAATTGTACTTACTAGAGGCTCACTCCTCTTAGGTCTCTGAAGTCTCCTCACATACTTGCTATGATGTCGGTGAAGTGGGATATAATCCATTTTTCTACATGAACTCAGAGTACAAATCACACAATCATAATTTTACACCAATCACTCTAGAAATCTTAATTGCACAAATTAAATTCTTATTCCACCTCCTTCCATTTATAGCCTAGCCCCCCATTTAAATATTTTTCCATCCAACTCCTCATTTTCACATCTTACACCCAAATTTCTCCAAATTTCTAGCCAAACTTAATCCAAATACTATAAATCTTTCTCAACTAATTGCATCTATCTATTTGTAAACCTTAAACTCTAATTGGAATCACTATATTTTTTGCTTTCAAAGACCCATAACTTGCCATCATTATGATATATCATTCCTGCATCTACTTGCAAGAACCTTGAGTCTAATCACCTTTCTAAGCATGCAATCTTAAAATGGGAAATATTATTTTTCCAATCATTTTTCTAGTTTTCATAACTAGGGGAAATTTATTTACACACACCTTAATTATACAAGTACGATATCAGTTCTCATGTTTTGTTTTATTGATAGAAATCATTATCACCACTTCATCATTTTCTTATTAATCATTTTGAGCATTCCTCCACTTTTTCACATGAACACTCCTGGGGGAATCATCACATTCATCTTCATTCATTTGGGAAACTATTTATTTTCAATTATCAACTCTCTACTTATTCTACTATTCTTCGAAATGATATTGCTTTGTAATACCATTTCAAAGGGGGGAAAATATAAACACCTAAATTTTTTTTAGTGTCAAAATGAACCTATTAACATTAATTCTTATTTGATAAATTTAAATTAAAATTAACACCATTTTCCTCCTTAT
The DNA here is from genome assembly GCA_037957365.1 of Torreya grandis. Classification (NCBI taxonomy): domain Eukaryota; kingdom Viridiplantae; phylum Streptophyta; class Pinopsida; order Cupressales; family Taxaceae; genus Torreya; species Torreya grandis. The sequence goes on from JARHVA010000473.1 coordinate 3,926,488, forward strand.
TCAAATAATTGAATACTTCAAAGTCAATAAATTATGTACACTTCTAATCCAAATTAAATTAATAAATCTATATTTTCCACCTCACCTAGACATCCTCCACCTTTATCTCACTCACATGTTGACTCACCCTGAAAAGAAGATTAATAAGATCATTCTAATCCAAAGATTTGAAGAATTAATAACAAAAACATCACAAGATAAAAGCAATATCATATAATAATCATAAAATAACTTCTATATGTTACAAATGAGAATCCTTACATATATAGGTAACGACAAATAGTAAGTAAGTTAAACTAACCAATGTGAGATAAATCCATAAAAGGAAAAACTAGTAAAAAGACAAAAACTATCTATAAAACCTGGCAAACATAAAAACCAACTCTAACAGCTCCCCTCAAGTGAAGTTAGTTGCTAAAAATAGCCAGAAACAAAGTGTCATATCCATAGTATGAGTCCTGACAACAAGGCCTGATAAAAATCCCCCATAAAATGATATAATAGAAGGAAACAAAGGAAAGGAAGGACTTCATGTGGAATCCCCCCTAAAGATAAATTCCTTCACCCCACATGAAGATCAGTACTATAAATCTTGCATGGATGGAAAGAATGTAAGGAACCATCTACATAGGTGGTGAGATAGTCCCAAAAATAAAATGTTCTTCCCATTAATGTACTTTCCTCTTGAGTGTTACAAATAAGATATCCCAAAGACACAACATCTATAGAAATATCGATTCCAATAGGAGAGATAATACCATGTAAGAGTCTGCCAATACCTCCATAAGTGTAGCCCATAGAGTGAAGTATGGAATATCTAAATACAAGAGTATGTTTCACAAAGCAACCAAACACATAAGCAACTAGATCCAAAGTAGGACAAGCAATAAATGTAGTAGCAAGAGTAGCAACAAGCTCAAAAATATAATGTGCAACAATAATAGGTTCCTAATAGAAATCACCATCTAAACCCATATACTCACAAACAAAAAGAGTAGGTGATGAAAGAATAATAATTGTGGCATAATAAAGTCATCCTCAGGAAGTCATGATGGTGTCTCATCCATGATCTCTAAAAGTGATGAAGAAGGTGCCACATCCTCAAGAATCATGTCCTCTCAATCAATGAAATGAATATGACAAGTAAAAACTATATGAAGAGTAATAAGTATCTCAAAAAAACCATCATCAAAAGACAAGTCCTCACTAACAACTAAAGAAGGAGGAATAGTGAGAGGTGTAGGAGGTATGAATGCCTCATCTAGATCACCATAAAGAAGTATGTACTCACAAAATAAAGAAGAATCCCAATTCATGTCACTAGTGAAGAGTGAATCGTCACTAGGAGGAGAAGAAAGAAGTGTACATACTGCCTCACCCATGTAATTGTCAAGACTCAAATATTAAAAAATATTAGTATCATCATCAAAAAATAAATCCTTGCTGATATGAGGAGAAGGAAGTGGAACGAAAGGAGATGGAGTAAAAGAGGGTGAAAAAGACCCAAAAGACTCAATATCCTTCTCAAATAAGGTTATAATAGTGTCCCAAGATTCCTTTGGTGATGTGGCATAAGTGACATAGCACTACAAACTATCTAAAACATAGAGGTGAATAAAAAAAAAAGCCTCATCTTACATGGATTAAATCCAAGCAATATCTTCCTGATTTGTAAAGTGGGAAATGTCACCAAACACTATTATCCACAAGCATTTTTGTTGCAAGTGTATCCATATTTTGAGTTTCCAAATGATGTAATTGGATGTGTTGAGGGGCTCAAAGAAGTAGGAATCCATTATCAAAAAATAAGAAGGAAGTCAAGAAGAAGAACCCTCTCAAAAAAATAAATCCCCTCGTGATAATTTAATGTCTCCCAACAAAATTAATGAACACCCCCCAAAAATTATAAGCCCCTCCAAAATTTGGCACTTTATAATTGAGTGAGTTTTAAAATATAAATGACCCTAATAGATTTAGAATTAAAAAACATACACTTTTGAAAAAAACAATACTTGATTTAGAGTCACAGTTTAAAAGTTATATTTTTTACAAGTTTCTCATCATTAAAATGGGTCAAATAAGTAAATAATGCACAAAAATTAAATACACTAAGGAAAAAACTACCTCATCAATATATACAAAATATTTTAAAAAAATATTTATAATAATTTATTTGGCAAAAACCAAGCATAGGTTGTCAAAAATGGGTGAAAGCCAGCTTTAGGAGGATTCTTTGCAAGATCTAGAAAAACTGGCTAAATGGGCCTTGTTATGATGTCTAAAAATGTGGTATACCCTGATGCATAGGGGTCCTGCCTATTATAAGCTTAAAATTGACCTAAAATAATATCCTCTCCAAGAATTATATCTAAAATTTTAGATCATATGACCTCAAACGAGAAGAAAACTAACTAATTATCCAGATGATGAAGACATATTACTACAATATTTTTCAAGTTACGAAAAGAGCTATACAACCTACTCCAAAATATGTTTGACTAGTATGGTAGGAAATTTGGTACTGCTAGATAATTAAAATAGGTTTTATATCTTAAAATTAAATTCATACTACCTGTAGTGAGAGAAAATCAAATTAGTGGTAGGTATCTGCCAACAGACCAATTAGCAAGTTTTTGAGTAGAAGGGCTGCACAACTTGATATATAAAGATTCTAAATTTTTTTAGAGGAAATAAAACTCATATTTATATTCCCTTATTCTTTTATTTTTTTATTTGGATTCATGTAGGGCTTAAATCCATTAAAAAACATGCACAAATTGCCTAAAAAGCTTCCAAAACAAACTTAAACATGGGTCTAGCAAAATAAGTACATAATGGTAAAGCCTAGGATCTACACGGCTTGGTCAATGACCAAAAAAATAGATCTTAGATCTATACAAAATTACTCCACTCCATCGATAATATATATTGATAAATAAATAACCCTTGAAACAACAAACTTGTAAATGGATGGCTATAACACCTCTATCTCTGATACCATGAAAGGAATGTCAACAAGATCATTTCGAGCCAAAGATCTAAAATATCAACAACAAAAGAATCACAAAAAGAGTTGTAATAGATACAATGATAAAGGAAATATTATATAATATCCATAAAATAACTTATATATGTTATAAATAAGAAGCCTTGCATATATAGTCAAGGACAAACAAGAAGTAAGTCAAACTAACTAATGTGGGATAAATCCACAAAAGGAAAAATTAGGAAAAATATAAAAGTTATCTTTAGAATCTAGCAAAAATGAGAACCAACTCTAACACACCCAAACAGTCCCTTAACTTCTTCAACTAACCTATGAGTCACCCCTTGACTTGTCAAACAACTTGACCTATTCTTGATGACTCAGCTAACCAATTCCCTTTTCCACTCAACCAATTGAATTGGTCATCATCCTCATAGATGAGGATGTTGAGAAAATATAGTTTGAACTTATATTTAGTGTGAATATAGTTAGGTGACTTTTATTATTGTAAGTGATTTGGTTATACAAATCTCGTAGAATGAAATAGAGGAATATTAATTTTTAGAATGATCATCCTATATTTGTGATAGGGGTTGTTAGCTATTAGTTATTGTTAGAATAACTAACCTATTATTAGGGTAAATGGCTATACAACCATTATATATAGTTATAACATTTTTGATTAATAAAATTTTGAAGATGATTGACTAAATCATGCTTGTGCACATGAGTTTCTACTCTCCTTTTTTGAATATGGGTTAAAAGGTATATTTGGTATTGGAGTAGGTTTTGTGTGGCCTCGTTGAGCATTGTTGCTTCATCGGCTCATTATTTGTTTGCACCAAAGTGAGACAATGACCAAGTAGTACATAACACTTACAACAGTCTTTGCTTTGGTCATTCACATTTATTTCATATTGCCAGTGGTCTAACAATGCAAACCACATGTGAACCTATTGGCTCTACCACCCACTTGCATACTTTTCCCTATCCACCCTTCCACTATATTCATAGTGTTTTCCACTATATTTTGTTCATTATTGTATTCATAAAATTGAACACACACACACACACACACACACACACACACACACACACACACACACACACACACACACACACACACACACACACACACACACACACACACACACACACACACACACACACACACACTCACACACACACACCCACACACTCACACACACATACACATGTATAGTTTTTTATTGTTTTATTTGTGTATTTATGTTTGGATTCATTTTATCCAATATCTAACAAGAAAAAAGAAAAATAAAAAAATACCAAAAAGTAGTTTGATACAACTCGATAAAATGATCCTATATTTGTTGTTTCTCAACAAAATTGGATGATTCAAATTGAATTTGAAAGCTAAACAAAAGGGGAAGAAAACCTAGAAATTGTTTGATGAAATTCTACATATCCATGGAGATGTTTGTAATGGAAAAGAGGCATTTAAGTGTTGTTTTTAGGGCGTGACATCCCTACTATCTTCATATGGTGAACCTATAAATCCTCTGTAATGTGCATTATTATTCCCATTGATCATTGCTACTCTATTCTTCTTGAAAATATTGATATCTACTCAAACACTTAGGGTGAGCTCTAGCTGATCTCACCTCAACTTGCTACTTGGTGTCGTTAATCTTTGCATTCCCAATGGCAATGGAAGATATTGATAATAATAGAGTTGTGTTATTATTTTTAGGTTTGTCATATTATTTTACATGAGGTATTATCACCAATAGTTTATTGTCTTTTATTTATTAATAAGTTTTTAAAGTGTCCTATGTGTCTAGATAGTCATGTTTTATATTTAGTTTTTATATTATATGTTTTGGTCATGTGTTGGCTTTTAGAGTTTATCATTTATTTTAAGGTTTGAGTTTTTCTATTTAGTTCTTTTAGATTTTAGTGGGTCTTATTTTAAAGTTTTATTTTTAATTTTTCATTTTGAGTTTATTTATATTATATGTCATTAGTATTTTATTATTTATTAAAGTTGTTAGTGGTATTATACATACACGATTTAGTGTGTTATAAAGGTATGCATGATTTTATTAGTTTGGTCTTAAGTGTCAGTTTTTAAATAATTAAATATTATTTGGTTTAAGTGATAGTTTTAAAAGTCTTTTATGTCATAAAATTATTTTAAGTTGGTCATTTTATTATTCTAATAAGGTCAAGTCAAAAATTATGAAATAAGTTGTGTATGTGTGTCTAGTCCTTGAGTCAAAAGTTCTAAAATATGCCTTGATAGACATTTCTATTATCGAGCTCCTCAATGTTTATATTAGATGCATTATCGGTTGAAACCGACATCCATGAATTCACACTAAGGGAGGGAATGTTGAGAAAATCTAGTTTGAACTTATATTTAGTGTGAATATATTTTGGTGAGTTTTATTATTGCAAGTGATTCAGTTATACAAATCATGTAGAAGGAAATAAATGAAGGAATATTAGTTATTAGAACAACTATCCTATATTTATGATAGGGTTGTTAGTTATTAGTTTCTATTAGAATAACTAACATATTATGAGGGTAAATGGTTATATGACCATTATATATAATTTTAGTGTTTCTAATTAATAAAATATTCAAGATGATTAACTAAATCGCAGTTGTGCACACTCGATCTTTGACTCCCCCTTTTTGAATATAGGGTAAAATATATAGAGGACCCATTCTCCACCATTAATTATTTAGATAATTTGAAACATTAAAATAATACTCCACCATTTGATCTATCTTCCAAAAACCTATAAATAGGCATGCAAAACATCACTCTCATTCATCCACCTTCAAGCTAACAAAGTGCCATCAAATTTCCAAATAAATCTAGAGTGAGTCAAAACCATCAAGAGTGCATTTAATTATCAGAACATTTCCCATTACCTATTTGCATTAGAGAAAGGATTGGGCATCCACATTACACACAAAAATCAAATATACCATTGATAGCACAATGGATAAGGTGAGAAAATTTGCATGTATTTGTAATTAGTTATTTTATTAGTTTAGTTTCTTCATTTGTTGTTGCTTTATCTTTAGATTGTTTGAGTTTATATTAAGATTATGAACATTTAATTTTTTATTTTAGTTGCATATAGATTTCTTTCATTCACTTACAAGCCAAGATAAATAATTAGTTCTATAAAAAAGACAAAAAGCTGCATCATACTAACAACACAGAAGAAAAACAATAGCTAAACAACAAAAAAGTAGCTATCAATACTAAAAATTACACAACATGTATTAATCTTTATGGCCTCTAAAGGCCTATTCCCAACAACAGATCATCTTTTTTAGGTCTTTGTCCATCTGTAGATATGTTTGGGGATCATTCTTATCTTCTACATAAGTCTTATTTTCCTTACCTTTCTTACTCAAATTGGTACCTTCCTGATTCAACTTCCTCTCAATAAAAAAATAAGAGTTTTCAAGCTTGAAATGTAGTTCTTCATTGCTACTTTGCTTACCTCAATCAGAATATTTAACTTTTACTTCAAGGTTTCATTTTTTCTCACCAGACTAATCATATTTTCTTTGACTCTTTTTATCTGAATTCCCATCTCATTTTGATTTTGGTCTTATTTTGTGCATTATCCATTTAATATTCAATGTTAAGTAGTCAATTTATTGTTAAATTAGATTTATATAGCTTTATCCATTTGTTATTTATATAAAAATAATTATATAATACTTTATTTATTATTAAATAATACATCATGAATTTATTACATAACAAAATGTGAGTTTATTATGTTTTTTTCATGGATACAAGATGTTGTAAATGTGCATCACTTTTAAAATAATTATATGCTTTTACTAGTCAGGCATTATCTATTTGAAGTCCTTATCAAACCACTTTACAATACTGACCAATGCTTGTATAAGATATATATGCCCTTTCTAACCAACGATCATGATTTGGACCATTTTTAAGGAATGAAATTAGAGGATATTTGAAGGGAAGAGCTTCTAGTTGGGAGAAGTGTTAAAAAAAAGTGGAAGTGGCCATGCCAAAATTAAGCTCAACACATGCCAAGAGGCATTGAGGGAATCTTTTAGAGTCATACTTATAGATTATCTCTTCATGGATCTTGTTGAAGGTCTCCCTATTAATGGGTCAAGTGTGTCATGTAAATCTCTCCAACAAGTTGGAAATTTAGATTATCTAACTCCACTTGTTGGGATGTTTAAATTCAATTTTGATGATGTAACCAGAGGAAAACCATGGGCTTCGAGGGTTGGCTATATGACTCATGATTGCACAAGTTTGCTAATTCAATCAACTTTGCATAAGCTCATTAGTGAAATAAATAATGAGGTATAAGTAAAAGCATTTGCATTAGGTTTGTAACTAGTGGTTTACTATGGTATTGGTAAGGTTGTCATTAAAGGGGACATAATGGTGTGAATCTAGGCCTTGCTTGATAGGAAGGCTGGGTCATGGAACATTGAGAACATTCTTGGATAGGTGCGGGAGATTTTTAACTCTCTTAATTTCTAGAAGGCCAAGCATTATTTTTTCAAATCCAATGTGGTTGCAAACTTCTTAGCCAATCAAGGAATTACACAGTCCAAGGACTTAATTATTGATAATTCTTGGTATGTTTGGTTAGATATAATAAGATACATTCTTATTACTTAGGTGGTTGGGGTTTTTTGTGGGTGTTATCATGATAGATTTGGAGTGGGGGATAATCATTTGGAAGGGAATGGTTTAGTGCTCTCTGCACATGTGTGGGAATTACCCCATTGCACTGCTTTATGGCCTCATGGTGATTTATGGATGCCATTATGGTTTGGGGTGCATGGTTAAGTTTAGATTTACATGGTAAATGGTTTGGTGATCTTGTTATGGGATTTATAGTGAGATTTTAGACATGGAATATATGCTTCATATTACTTTGAGTGAGTCTTTAGTGTGGGTGACTACTGCTAGGTGAAAGATGGCATTTGAAGGGAGTGTTTTAGGTTAAAGGTTGAAGAAGTTTTTCATCATTCAAGTTGGAGGTGTTATGCATGCCATCAAGTAAATTATAGGTTTTGTTTTTTATTGAGACTCTTAATCATTTGAAGGTTAATTCACTTATCTCTTTAATGTATATGGGGAATTTGTTTCTAGTTTTGAAGGACAAGGGGCTCATAATGTCAATTGTGGAGTCAATTATGCATCCATGGTTAAGAGTGGGTCTTAAGAAGGCTGTGGAGGTTTTTATTTTTGTGGAACACCACCCTTTGATATTAACCTTGTCAAAATATTAGGGTTTAATCCATCTTATTTCTTTCAAGGATGTGGAGGACTGGTTCTTTAGTGTTCTAAAACATGTTGAATTTTTACAGGGGTGCCTCTAGAACCCAAGGACCATGAATAAGATGCTACTGACTCTTCACTTGGATACACTCAAATATCCCAAAAATTTAATGATGGTGGCTCTAAGTTACCAAAAGGATCTTGACTGGTCTTAATAATGAATATGATGGTTTAGTTTTACATGAATCCATTTCCCTTACCCTCTTTTTAAGAATAGGGGATAGGTCCTATTCTACTACATTAGGATACATCATGCCATATGTGAGCTTAACTAGTTTATGTAGCTCAAACACTACATTTAGGTGGTGTTATTTTAGAGGATAAGGATGGATAGTCATGACAATGTCGAGGGAGGAGTGAGGATGTGGGAGAAGGAGTGGTTTTAGGCATTGGGGATGATGGTAGTGGTATGCATTTTATGCTCAAATATATGCATGGTGACAAGGTGTCAGGTGGAAACAAGGGTGGTTTGGATGGTTTTAGTGGTGCTTGGGGTGGTGATGGTGGTGTTTTGGGAAGTGGAAACAACACTATAGGTATTGATCCTGAATTTGGTGTGGTAACGACTAGGTGGTTCACTTGTTTTTTTATTTTTAATTGGATTTTGTCCCCTTTGATGTTCATTGGTCTTGTTAGGGTGTTATTTCATTTGTTGGTCTATGGGGTTGTCCCCTGGGTGATCTTTATGTTTTTTTTGGACCCTTTTCTCATTGGGTTGGGGGCCTTGTATGGTTAGCCCTTTGTTGTGTTTCTTGATCTTGGTCAACACCTAACATGTTGTGTGGTTTTTATGAGATGTCCATGGTCATTTGTAATTTAGTTCACTTTTAATTAAAGGCAAGGGACTCATCAAACCTCAATTACCAATTAAAAAAAAGATATATATGCCCTCTCCATTATTACATTTCATTTCTAAATTGTGTAAATTAATCCATATTAATGTATCACAAAATAATTACTAAACACTTATTTAGTCATTTCTAGATCAAATATAGGATAATGGTGATCTTATGTTTGCATAAAATATCAAGTGTTTGAATCCCAACCACTATGTTCATCTAGGTCGTGGCATATTAGAATGAGTGAAGAACATGATTAAATCTATTGGTAAAAAAAATACTTGAAGCAAGTTTATGGGTGACATTTAAGAGGAACTTTAGTGAATGGTTTGAAATTTGAAATGGCACTTATAAATTGAGTTTGAACTTAATGGTCTGGAAAGGGGTAGTAATCTAAATTCCTTACATTAATTTAGATGGTTAGATTTTTTTAATTAGTAAAAGAGGGTTTGGAATTCCCTCACCCTTTTCAAAAATATCCTCATAAAGTTACATAAAACTTTACAAAAGCCACAAAAGCCTCCAAAAAGATCTTATCCAATACTTTAGCTCAACAAATGAGTAAGAAAAATACTAAAACTACTAAGTATCAATCAATGACATCTTTTGAAACCACTAATAATAGAGATTCTATACCAAAACAACACAAAATATGAAAATAATACCCAAGAAAGTAGCCTACCAAGAAAGACTACACAATCATTTATATCTAGAGCCAAGAAGTGTTTTATAGCTAAAATATTTCAGATTAATCCCTAAAAAAGTCTTCATTACCAATCGAAATGTTTATACCATCAAAATAAAAAATAAAAAGAATCCTACACTAAATCCCAGAGCATCATAATTATGCATCTCCATAAAAGAAGTAATAAATCCTAGTTCTAACTTCCACAACTAATGTTGAAGACCTTCCACAACCATATTAACATCATCAAAATAAAATAAATTAAAAAAATACAACCAATAAAACAATAGTAAAACCACATCTACATATATTCTCGTAGCCAACCCCAAAAATGAGACCTTTCATAGCTAGTAAATTACAAATTAAGATTCCATGCAATTTTCACATATATTCCTAATAACCACCAGATCTGAACTAGTTTCATATAAAATAGCATACTAACCACATTTTTTCTCAAAATCCACCAATTTGGAATTCTTCTTCCCTATTCAGTGGTTTTTTACCTTTCCAATCATGATATGGAAAATAAAAAAAATGAAATTGAAATCTAAGCCCAATCTAGGACGAACCCTTCTTTCACTCTAGTTATAGGGATAAAAAAGCTCCTTCATCTTAAGGGTGTTATAAAAATCTTCCCATCTAACATAATAATTCATATAGGCCTCTAAACCCAACTCAATAATCAACTTTTTCACTTTTTGTGACAAGTTTCATTTTAACATTTAATTTTTTTCTTTTATCTACTCATTCTTGATGAAATTTACATAGTCCCTTATAATTTATAAAGGCCTTGGATATCAAGCTCTCAACCATAAGAGATGAATTTTTTCCAAAATCTTATATTCTTCCCATTCATCACCACATCTTATCTCATTTTGCAAGTAAGAGAGAAAAAATTCTACAATAAAATTACCAAAAAGGGATTTGGATCCCATTTTAATTCCATAGGAAGGATTAGATTGTGTACATATGCCTCACACAATATATTTTTGTCTTGATATGAATAATAAAATAATACTTAACTAAACTTCATTGGTATACATAACTTGATAGTTTGAAACTATGTAAACCTCCCTGATTACAAATTTAACTAATTTTCTCTCAAAATCAAGGAATAAATTCTAGGAGGAGGCCTATAGGTCAATAATTATGTAGCCTTCTCACTGGACAAGGATACCATGTCTTTCAATTTATCTATACAAAAATCCTTACACTTTCTTTATATACAAACATCCTTACACTTTCCTCCTTCTTCAAATTCATATATACTTCTTTTCAAATCCTCTTGTAACATTTCAATTTTTGAGAACACCTAGTTTAGCTATTTTCTTAGATTCCCCACCACTTTGGCCCCTTTCATTATAAACAAATACAATTCCTTATCTATATCATATTTGGAAATAAACTCATAATAAATTTTCCCTATAACCATATCCATTAACAAACACTTTTAGAAATAGAGGGGATAAACTTTGACTATAAAGTGGACACATTTGTAACATCTTCTACCACTTTAGAAATAAACACCAAATTGTTATTGTCAGACTGAGACATAACCTTATTCTTATAATAAATTTTAATTCATCCTCTTAATATTTAATTTTGTCTAGTGCTATAGATAATTATGTCTCTAAGTCTACAACTTTCATATCTTTATCCCCATGTACCTCATCCTTAGGGTTTTTACCCTAAAAACTAGAACCATAAAATGTTAACACAATATCCTCAATAAGTATTATATGGCTCTTAGTATTTGAACAAGGATTCCCCCTCAATCATTTCTCCCTAGCTCTCTTACTATTAATGAGACTCTCATGGATTCTTGTATATATTCTACTTCCCACCTTAGAGGAAACCTTTTGTTGATGAGAGTCATTTTAGGAACTTATAGAGGATGAGAGGAAAATGATCCTTCTTTTCTTCTTTTTGAGAAAGGGTACATATTCCAAAGCCATAAAATTTGAAAAATAAAAATCATTCCAAGAAATAATAGGATTTTTTCAAATCAAGGCATCAAAAAAAAAAAAAAAAAAATCCTTGATGAGCTACAGCCTTATCATTCCCTTTTTAAACCTCAACCACAATTCTCTTCATGAGTTTATACGAAATGTACGAAAAGTTGATAATATGCTTTTGTTCAAGATGGGAAATCAATTTAAAATGGTAAGAGAAGTGGAAAAAAACCTAACTATACTTGTAATGTATTTATAAATGAGAAGAGCAATTTTGGGCCAAAATTTTGGAAATAAAGTATGGATGATCTCTTTGCTAGTATCAATCACTTTCTCCCTTGGGAGAAAAAAAACATTCTTTACAAAGAGCCTCCTTATTTTAACCAATTACCACTTCTCCCCTTACAATGGAAAATTAATTATTTTATAAATTTACTCCTCTAATATATTTATAACCATTCCCTTGACCCTCACCACACCTGCATCCCAACTCAAGACAAAATTCTTACTAATATGGTCATTAGAACCCTAAAACTTTTCCAAAAAATCTGACCAACATGCCTCTTTGAATACCATGAAACAATATTAGTTCTCCATTAATTCCATTTGATTTTCATGCTTTTATTTAATTAATTACCCTACCTACCCTCACTCCCCCACCCACCCATGATGATGGATAGACAATGAGCACCTCTCTTCAAAATTCACCCTTGGAAAAACAAAAATTGATAAAGACCAGAAACTAGCTCACAAACACAACTATGCATGCATGACACCAAAAAAACTCAAAATCAACTTCATCCATAACACACACTTCTGTACCCAACTTCATTAATGCCAACTTATTAGTCATATCCACTTTATTATGACTTAATTAAATGGAGATGCCCTTACATATGCCATAATACATAGAAGAGATACCACATCAAATGTGAAGCATGTAAGACATCCAAAAAATACCTTTAATCCAATCCATATAAAAAGTAGATAAATAAATTTACAAGATGATGTAACACCTCATAAAATAACTAAAAAACATTACCCTTGTTACCAATTGCCCTTATTTATACTACTAGTTATCCTTGAAATTTTTTGCTAAATTTAATTAATCATTCTAATTACTTCTAAAACCAAACACACAAATATAAGAGAAAATTAAAATCTGAGGCATCTTTGAATGTCTGTAACCTCTCAAAAAGTTCCCATGCCCTAGATTGATTATCAACAAGAAGGGAAAACTATATTAGAAAGGGGGAAATTAAATCCCCTTCTTCCTTTGATTCCTCAAAGGCAATTCCCTTATTTTTAAGACCACTACCTTTTTTTGAAACAAAAACACCAATACCTACCTCCTCTGAGCCATTTAAACCAATTTTTCAACCCTCCCATCTTCAAATATTATAAAAATAAATCCTAAATGATTCTCATTTTGAGGCAAAATATCACAAGTAACTTGATTATCCCACTTACATCCCTTCCTTTCATTCTCAAAAAACTCGTTACTCAAATAAGAATGTTTTTGATACCATGCTCATCTTCTACAACACATATAAATTGGGAGTCTTCATTCCCCTTTTCATTACCAACCTAATTTTTCATATCATTATATATGTCAAGTTCATCAACATCCATTTTTTAAGGTGATAAGATCTCCTCATGTAATACTTTAGTCTTATTTGAAATACAATAATTATCCTTACCCAATATATTAGTTATTTTTTTTAATGCCATATCCAAGCATAACCCTTTTTATTGTCATGATAGGATTTTACCTCCTATAGTTCCTTGCCATATAACCCAAAGGAGAACAAATATATTTTTTATAAAAGGCCTTTCACAATAGACCCTCTAGAAAATGCCTTACCATAAATCATAGGAGAGATAAATGAAAACAAATTATCATTTGATTTTGTTTCTACCTTCATCCTTACATACCACAAGGAACTACTCTTAAAATATCTAGAATCCATATCACAAAATCTGCCTAGGGAATCTCCAATATATTTTAGAGTCTTTAATTTCCAATACTCCATTAGAAGCTCATACAACCACACCTTATAATCATATTATTGAACCTTAGAATCCTCCTTAATATTATCTTCCCAAACTTGAACCTCAATTTTATAGAATTTTAACTATTAGTATTCAGATATGAGGATACTATCTCTCCTTTGATTGAAAATAAGATATCAATAATCAATCATTAGGGAGATAAAACATGGTATTTATGTTTACCCCTTCCCAATACTTCTTTATTTAAATCTCAAGACATATTCCCTTCCATAGATTACCTATCACTTTTCTAATTAAGGATTTGCAAGAAAACTCAAATCTTGATTTCTCAAAATATTCATCATGCATAAGAACCTCTTTGGAATAAGGTAAATCATTTTGATGAGAAAAATACCTTGCAAAAATGTTTCTTGAGTTCAAATATGTGGGAGATAAATAAATCATAATCTATAGAGTAAACCTGATGAGATTCCAAAGGAGTAGCTTCTAAAGAAGAACAAAGATCTAAAGTCTTATCTTGGTCCTAATTATAAATAATCTTATATCCCCTAGAACATTCATTTTATGAGGTGGAGGAAAGACTATCTTTTAACAAAGAAAATTGATATGAATTGAGATCATGATTTGATCTGAAAAAATCTTCATCATCAACACTAAGGTCTTTAGAGCTAGCCTCTTACTCTTCAACATCTCCAAACCTTAGATATTCATCATGACCATCAATTTTTTCTTGATCTCACATTTTGAGATTGTACACCAAATCCTCCCATTTTAAACCAAACTTACATTTGAGCATCTAGATGTATTCCTTAGACAACAAAGAGAACATCTCTATGGGTGATCTTTTTATCATATAACTCCTTAAATTTTGTGCAAAGTGTTAAAATTTCACCCTGATTCTCTATGAGATCATTCTTGTTAGAAGGAAACCCTTCATTTTTTTTCGTATCCACTCACCTGACCTTTCCTTTGTCTTTTATAGTGGCCATTGCTCAATCTTTCATAACCAATCTACATATTTATTACCAAAGGTAGTTTTGTCATCTTCTCCTAAAAAATCATTTCCATCCCCACCTCTTATACTATGGAACAAAACCAAGGTACCAGTTCCTCAAATTCAAATACCTCAATGTTTCCCTTATCCTTATTCTCAAAATATTATGCATCCACCTCATGCCCATCTTCCATCAAATCTAATTCCCTAATCTAATACAAAAACTAACCATCAAATCTAATTCCCTAATTTGATACAAAAACTAACCTAAAGTGCCCATGATATAAAAAATCAACACTTTTAGATCCCCACTATTCGTTATCATTCTAGCCATATTCTAGATCTAGATCATGAATTCAATCTACCTTCTCCCCCCCAAGTTACCAAAATCTAATCCATCCTCGATTTTCACTATCATCACTTAAATAGTTAGATTAATTATGAATGCTTTGACAATAATAAAGATAGTTAGATTACATTATTAATTTAGATAGTTATATTAATCATGAATGGATTTACACACATCTAAATTCAGATTATTTAATCCAAAAATTAACATAAAAAGTCATATAATAATAAGGCCCTAAATTTGATAATTCATTACTTAATAACCATTAAAAAGTAGATAAACTATTCTTAATAGCTTTTACATTTTAAGGAATATTAAGTTGGAAGCCAAACATTATAAATATTAGTATTATGAAGAAATGTACCTTTTTTTTTGGTTGAAAATGTATTTCTAACTAAAGAAACTAAAATCTATAGTCATCCTCTGACAAGCAAGAAATTACAACAAAATTCAAAACAAATGACTAACATAAACTATCACCCCTATTTATAAGTACTCCTATGATCCTTGGATTCATCCACTAAAAATTAATATCTGTACAACTTAATCTTATAGGAATATATTGTCTTGAATGAGGATAATCATATTTATTCTCATTAACTTTCAATGTCATTATTGATATTCCTGATGTTTGGCTTCAAATATGAATACTCAAGGCTTCTACTTCTTGATGGATGTTTGGGTTGTCACATAGTTTGTAATTGATGCATGCATAAAGTCTTGATTATCACTTGCAATGACATAAATCCATTTGTAACAACATGGAAGCATTTTGGCAGTTGAGCATTTTGCATATGTTTATTCAATTTGTCTAAAATATCTATAGATGGATCTACATAGTGCAATAAAAAAATAATAAATAATTTGATGAAGGAGGAATATTATTTAGTCTCATTTGGGATGTCACATTGCAAGTTTATATTACATGGAGATGACACCATTGCAATAATAATAATACAATCCATAAGGCAATAAAAACGAAGACCAAATGCTTATATAAACTTGTTAAAATTTATATAACTAAGGTCAATATACCTCATAGATCAATAGAACCTATCCAAACATAAAGAAATCCCTCAATATAATAATCCTTGAAGTCATGCATGTGTTCATGGTCATAGAGAGAGTAATGTTATGAGATACCAATAATAGACTATAAATTGTATAATATCCTAACAATAGATGGATATAATGTTAGAGAGGTTGACAACTAATTTCCATCTCCAAAGTTCCACTAAACTAACTTTAATTAGATTATATAAAGTAAATAAACATTTTGAAAAATAAAATAACTCAATGCAATGATCTCCAACTGTCATACATGGTATAAATTCTTCTTAATTCCACTATAAGGTCAAAGGGTAGTAGGAAATATGTAATGTCCCTTTCCAAATGCTTAGAGACCTATCTGGCTTATTCCACCCTTTTTCCTTATTTATTCCCTCGGGAACTAGGGTGTGAGAGAAATAAAGGGAATTTTTTAACCCTTATGTGCATTTAACATTATATTTTTATGTTGAAGATGTCATTTAATGCACTTTCTATTATATTTTTACGTTGAGGTGCGTTAAGTCATGAATTATGACTAGGAAAAGTGTTATTTCCCCTATGGGTGTTGGACCCTTAATGAGTATTTATTACTTATTAGTCATTATTTTTTTAAAAGGGGGCATCGGAAAAGGTGGAAGTTTTTAGGGTTAAGAAGAGTTATAAGGAGAATATGTTGATTAAAATCATTATTATGTTCATAGTTATTTTTATCTAGAGTTTTGGTGAGCCTGCATGTTCATCCGCTATTGCTCAAGGAATAAAATCCCTTGAGAACCCTGGTTTTGATGTAGAGAAGAATTTGGACCCTAGCTAGAAGGGATATTTTGATGAGAGGATTCATCTTCAATCCCTAGTAGTTATATTTATAGGTATTGAAAATATTACTAATTCTTATTTTGAGTTTGGATTGTGCCAATATGGATCTAGGGTTTTTGGTTTATCTTCAACTATTCTAGTAGTCATTGTATAATAGTTGCTCTATAGATAAGGTTTAAAACCCCTATATATTTATAGACATAACTATTATAAAGGAGGCTATTACACAAAGGGAGTTGAGTCTTACTGAGTAAGTGTGGAGTATAAGGACATGGGGCATTGAGATGTGAGATGCTACCTCTTATTGGGGTTTTGGATTACAAAGAGCTGGCTGCCTAGCTAGGAACTTACCAATTGGGTAGATGCACAAAGTTGGGGGACAAAAAAAGTGACACAATGAAAAATACAAAGCATTTTTTATAAAGGGCGTATGCCCTTTTAAAAAAAACCAATGCAAACATAAAAATGGGTTAGTCCCAATCCTAAATGGCATACCCCCATCCTTTATAAAGGGCATACACCCTTTTTGGAGTGCATTTTTTTTCAATTTGTATTTTTTGAAAGATGCATATATATATATATTACAACTAGAGGTTGTTGTTAAAAACCTTGGGCTGCAATTTTTTTTGCCATGTTTGATGTTTTGCAAGCATATATTTAGTAAAATAAATGTTAAGTATAAGAATATAAAATGTAATATAAATTAAATTTATTTTACTAAATATAACAAATTACAGCCACTCAACATCTTTTGAAATTCATTACAGAGATGTAAGAGTTACCACTTAGAAGATAGTTGTTCAAATTCCATTCCAGCCAATACTTAGTTTTCAAAATTTTAGGATCAGGAGATAGAATGAGAAATGAGGTTACAAATCATGTTATGTATGTAATAGATCTATACCATTGAGGATTACATGTTTTTCTTACCTACTTAAGTATTCCCTATCTACTTTATCTACTTGAGTATGCTCTACCTAATTAAATAACCAAGCCATGGCTTGATCTCAAGGAATATGCCCTACCTAAATACACAAGCCATATCTTGATATTTACTATTCCCTATTGGTGTCAAATTAAGTATTATACTTACTCAACTTGGTCTACTTCAAGGTCCTTTAGAAACTTGCTTGCAATTAGGTCTCTTCGTAACCATATATTATCTTTTGATCTATCACACAAGGTCTTCTAAGTATTGGTATTGAAATGCTAATGACCTTATTATTTAATATTATCTCTTGACTTCTTAACCTGTATATTCAAATCAAAAGACACTTTCAATGACTTAAAATAGAATACTCAGTTCTAAGATAGTAATCTATCTTCAAGCAAAACCCTTCTTTGACTCTTAAAGAAATCAATTGTACATCCTCACTTCTTTGAACAATACTATGAAGGTTTCACCAATTATTTGACTCAAGCTTCTTAATGCATGAATAACTTCAACTCAAAACTTAGATGATAATAACTCTACCCTTGATAGGCCTATTAGGCCAAATTCTACCTCTTAAGGACTTGATACAAAGAGGTCCATAACTAACTTATTTTTTGGACTCATTCAATTGAAAAACTCAATGAAAATATCAAGATAATGATACAAGACTCATAGGTGTCTTTACACAATCTCAAGATACCAATTAGATCACCAAAGTGCTTAAAAAATTGACTTAGTCTTGAGCACTGCTATAATATTATGTATAGGCATATTTGGTCTTGAAAAGGTGTTATTAATCTAAGCTCATAAAAGGATTATTATAAAGCTTTATTAATATGTTTAGAGACTATCTATGAGGATAAGAAACTAATTTTCTTTACTGCTTTCTTAAGAATTATAATTTAATGGAAACTCTACTCTTGAGGCCTGAATGACCTAATTTGCTTACTTGGAAGGATATTGACTTTGCTTAACTATCAAATGATTTGAATCACTTTACTTGTAAGTATTATATAGTGTTTACATAATAACATTGGACCTTAATAAGAGGTTATACTCAATCAACAAAGTTGGAGATTTACTATACTTGGAGTTTGCTATCTTTGCCTTAGACACTTCTTAACAACCTTATTCTCAATATAGAAAATGAATTTTAATTAATGGGTTTATCAATATGCATAAATTAATAACCTACAACATGCAACCTATAACACATATATAATAATGATATAGTCATTCATACATTACATCTACCACATACATGGTACTGCATGTAGGTATTCAATCACTCATACATGACATCTTCATGTGGTCATGATATGGTCACTCATATTGGACATGAATACAACTAATAACCCTAGTGCACTCCATTTACACCTAAACTATTAACCCCAAACCCCAAAACCCAAACCCCGAACCCCTAACCCTAAACACTAAACCTTAAACCCTAAACATTGAAACCTAAACCCTAAACCCCAAACCCTAAGCCATAAACCCTCAACCATGAACACTAAATAATATACCTAAATCCTAGACCCTAAGCCCTAAACCCTAAACCTTGAAACCTAATACATTAGCCCTAAACCAAAAAAAATAATCCATAAACCATAAATTATTAACACTAAACACATAAAATTAAAACATTAAACCCTATACTTTATACCCTATACCCTAAACCCTAAAACATAAATATAAGCCCTTAATCGTAAACCCTAAACCTAAAATCCTAAATCCCAAACCCTAAAACCTAAATGTAAGCCATTAACCCTAAACCCCAAGACTAAAACCATAAACCATAAGTCATAAACCTTAAACATTAACTCCTAAACCAAAAATTCTAAACCTAAATCAAAAACCAAAAACTAAAAACCTTAAACACTAAACCTAAATCCCTTAACCCTAAACATTGATCCCTAAACCCTAAACCTAAAACCCCAAACCCCAAATTGTAAACTCTAAACCATAAAAACTAAAGCCCAAGTTCTAAACCCTTATCCCTAATCCCCAAACACTAAATCCCAAACCTTAAATACTAAACACTAAGTTCCAAACCCTAAACCCTGAACCAAACCCCCAAGACCAAAACCTTAAACCTTACACCCTAAACCCTAAACCCTAAGTGTTAAACCATAAACCCATAACCCTAATCCCAAACACTAAACCCCAAACCCTAAAATCTAAACTCTTAATCCCTTGAGCCATAAACCATAAATCCCAAACCTTTAAGCATAAAATATAAATAATAAGGCTTGTAACCTAATCCATAAGCTATAACACTATAACTTGAACCTTGAATTCTAGTCCCTATACACTAAACCCTAAGATATGAATCTTGAACCATCAACCATCAACCTTAAACCCTAAATTTATAAAACTTAAACCTCTAGCCATAAACCATAATCTTGAGTTATCACCTATATAAATAAAGGAGAGGGTGCATTAGCTAAGACATATCTTCAAAGGATAGGGGTCATTCTAACCTATATAGAGAAAGGAGTGACTAGGGACATTTATGTAAAAGGCTTGAAGATGAATTCAAGATGAATTCCTAAATAATTTGTGGGTTTTTTAATCAATGGGTTTATCAATTTGTATAAATGTCTATCTTGTAGCATTCAACCTATAACATACATATAATAATGATACAATCATTCATACATTATACCTACCCTATACCTAGTACCACATGTAGGCATATTGTCACTCATACATGACATATTCTTGTATTTGTACTACAATCACTAATACTAAACACAAATTTAGCTAATCACTCTAGTACACTCCATTTACACCTAAACCATTAACCCCAAAACCTAAATGCTAAACCCTAAACACCATAAACCTTGAACACTTAACCCTAATACATTATCCCTAAAGCTAAAACAATAATACCTAAACCCCAAAACCTAAAACCTAAACATAGAACCTTAAAAATTTAAACCCTAGACTTTATACCCTAGACCCTAAAGCCCTAAAACCTAAACTTTAAGCCCTTAACCCTAAAGCACAAACCATAATCCTAAAATCCTAAATCCTAAACACTAAACCATAAAACCTAATATTTAATTTACCACTCCCCTATTGGGAACACCTATAGGTGTGTATACATGAGGTCTGTATGTGAATGTATGACATTTGATTATGTACATGGTAGAATAGCTCCATAACCAATACTTTACCTCCACCATTGATGTTATGAATCTCTTCCATGTCTCTAAACTTGATGAAGCTCTCAGACCAGTTCAAACACTTATATTACAACCCTACAAGACACAAAACACCACACCACACACTTGTGCTTCATGAGCACTTATGGAACACACACAAACAAAACCAACTCAAATATGAGATCATTTCACTATGAAGGGGGCTTGAAAATAGGATCCAACATGTATTGGATGTGTCCCTAATCATCAATCTTCTTCGAGACAAGTTTTCTCTATATCTACACTAAGATGATCATTAATTTATTAATCCAATCCATATAGGGAAGGTTAGGACACTTGTCAATGGTCCTCAAGTCTCTAGATCCATGAGGCATACCTTAGAAGTCCTCCAAATTGGAGTTACCACCTTTTGACTTGGTGATCACTCTAGATTCACTATGCCAATTTGGATTAGCTGAAGTGAAAGTGATTGTATAAGTACTTATGTGATTTTCTAAGGTACTAAATGAATATGAGGAGGTTAGTTCTCATTCTATCTCCCAAAGTGATCCTCATTTATTGGGAATCTTTTATACCTATAAGACATAAAAAATTATCAATAAAATCCATTATATACCATGTATGTACAAATAGAGTACAAGTCAAATTGATAAGAAAGAGACCTAGGGAGTCCTTTATAAGTCCAAGATCTTTTCCCAGTCAAACTATCCCTCTAAGATGCCTTTTCTTCCACTTCTTCCCAATCAAGTAATTAACAAGGGTTTTAGAGGGTTTTAGGTAGTTTTAACCCTTAAGGATAGTTCATAAAATTATGACATATAAAACCTAAATAAATTACACTAGATCCTTTATTAGGACCCTCTCCAACTAATCCTAGTTCCTCAAACTCCCATGCTAGGTATTTATACTGATGTCAGCTTCTAAACTTGGCCTCTTGAGCTCTTCAAGGCATTCTGTGCACCCTATCATTTTATTGAGCCAATAAATGATCTCTATGGCCTTATCTACAAAATAAATGCTCTCACACAACTTATATATCCCCATAGAGGTCCTCCAATACTCTTCAAGGTTTACTTGGTGTTAGAAGTGAGGCTACATCTACTTAGGGCTTTTAGGCCTAGTTAAGGCTTAGTAGGCCTAGTCTACACATAGCTACTCATCAACACCTATGAGTATTTATTATGATTGTGATAACTCCCATGTGTTTTCTCATGTTCAACACATTCTCTTACATCTCTTTTCAAGGTTATGACAGTCTCTAACTCATTTCGTTACCCTTTTCATATTGAGCCTATAGGATTTTTCCTCTTGGGAGTGTCCTCTATCTAAGATAAAATAAAGGTCACTTCCCCTATTGTCATAGACAAAATGATGTTATGAGGGGCTTGAGAAATTATGTTGACCCTTTTTACAAATTTTTAGGGTTGGTTCACACTCCTAACACCTCCAAACCTCATAAAACCCAAGGTAGACTTCTTAAGCACTCATTATGTGCAGGGTTTATGTGCCAACTATAGGTTAAGGCTTGAGCTTAGTTTCCACCCCTATTTTTTTGGCATAAGTATCTCATTATGTTGGTATAACCATGGTTAAGGTGTTATAATCAAGTCTATCACCCATTCTTTCTTTTAAACTCCTCAAAGTGTACTCTTTACTATCTTAGGCTTAAATTGCAGTCAATTATGACTATGTGCCTACTTAGAAAAGGTATGCTTGTAGGTGGACTTTCTATCTTAGACCCTTATATTCCATATTCCACATCATTTTTAGATAATAACCCTAGTTCACTCTGTTTCCACCTAAACCATCAAACCTAAACCCCTAACCCTAAACCTTAAACCCTAAACATTGAAACCTAAACCCTAAACCCCAAACCCTAAGCTGTAAACCTTGATCCATGAACACTAAATAATATACATAAACCCTAGACCCTAAGCCATATCTTGAAACGATAGGGATAATTTTAACCTATATAGAGAATGGAATGACTAGGGACATTTGTGTAAAAGTCTTGAAGGTGGATTAAAGATGTATTCCTAATAATTTGTGGGTTTTTTAATCAATGGGTCTATCAATATGCATAAATGGCTAGCTTGTAGCATTCAACCTATAACATAGAGATAATAATGATACAATCATTCAAACATTACATCTACCCCATACCTAGTACTACATGTAGGTATGTTATGACTCATATATGACATATTCCTATATTTAGGTATAGTCACTCATACCAGACACAAATGTAGCTAATCACCCTAGTACACTCCATTTAAACCTAAACCATTAACCTTAAAAGCCAAACCACAAACCCTAAACACCATAAACCTTGAATTTTGAACCCTAAACACCATAAACCTTGAACACTTAACCCTAATACATTATACTTAAACCCAAAACAATAATACCTAAAACCTAAAACCTAGACCCTAAACATATAACCTTAAAATATTAAACCTTAGACTTTATATCCTAGACCCTAAGCCCTAAAACCTAGACTTTAAGCCCTTAACCCTAAATCCCAAACCATAAGATTAAAATCCTAAATCCTAAACACTAACCATAAAAACTTAACCTTATAGGTCCTTGATATTAAACACTAAACCTTAAACACAAAATTTAAAATCATGAACCTTAAACCCTAAACATTGAACCCTAAATCCTAAACCCTAAACCCAAAACATTGACCCCTAAAATTTTAACACTAAATCATATCACTAAACCCCAAACCTTTAATGTTGATCCCTAAACCACAAACCTATAACCATAAAACCTCAAACCCAAAACTAGAGACCCTAAATCCTAAAACTAGATAAACCTTAAACCTTAAAACCTAAATGCCAGAACCTAAACAATCAACTCTAAACACTGAACTATAAAATTTCAACCCTAAAACCTTAACCTAAAACCCTAAAAATGAAACCTAAATGAAAAACACTAAACATACATTGTGGAGACCACACTTTAAATGAATGATCCAAGCATTGGTAGTTCAACTCAACCCCTATCCACTTTCCAATCATAATTCCTACACAAGCACAAAGATTTCAATGCAAGGAGAAAACATACCATAATAAAGTCAGTGGCACAAATGATAATAATTTATACTCATGACCCACATCATTTTTTGAGAATAACTCATAAAAATGAGAAGATCCAAAATGATCTAGCCCTTTCACTCAATTATTTGGAAATAACTGTGTCTAGAAGAAGGATTTCACCTCATACGAATAAGCACAAATAGCTATTTTTTTTATCTATCATCTTTTTTCATCATCCCCATCATTTAAAATAAATTTTTCTAGGAAAGTGCAAAGAGGATATTATCTTGTTTTCACCATGTAAATCATTTAACAATCTCCCTAGAGTAATCCATCATGACCCTATCTAATCTACTAGACATGAATGAGAATAGTCACCCTAGTAAACTCCAATCAGAACAAAAAGAATTGAAACATCATTCAAGATTCATCTAAAAAAGATATTGTTTAGTCTGAAACAAATTTATACTGACTACTAGATTGGAACACACTCTACTAGATGAGGGAGTAACTAGGGATGATAATAGAGTGATTAGGTATGATGAGTGATAATGAGGAAATTGTTAGGGACATTGAGGGATGAGGACAAATGAGGAGGGGGTGATTAGGGATGATTAAGGATGATGAGGGTTGATGAGGGAGTGATTAGGGATGATGAGGGATCCAATTAAAGATGATGAAGGATGGACTAGGGATGATAAGAAATGATGATAGTTAATGAGGGAGTTATTAGGGATGATGAGGGACGATGAGAGTGTGACTAGGGATGATGCTCAAGATGATGAGAGAGTGATTAGATATGATTAAGGTTGATGAGGTTTGATGACATAAAGTGTTTAGGGATGATCAATGACAATGAGGGATGATGAGGAATGATGAGGGAGTGATTAGGAATGATGAGGGTTGACGAGGGAGTGATTAGCAATAATGAAGGAATGATGATAGCCAATGAGGGAATGATTAGGGATAATGAGGGACAATGAGAACTAGTGAGGGAATGAATAAGGATTATAAGTGAATATGAGGGTTGATGAGGTAGTGATTAGGGATGATGAGGATTAATAAAGGAGTATCCTATGTGAATTTGGAGTGCTAGAATATGACTTTATTCTACATGACTTTCCAATAATCCATGAGTTTGAAATTGAAGAATGCATGGATTGAGCATCTATCTAACATTTTTTTTAGAGTGTGATATTTTCTTAGAATTAATTTGAATGGTGTGTTGATTTATTCTATTTCAAATAGAGTCTATTAGAGTGATTAGCTACATTCATGTCAATTATAAGTTATTTTATCATGATTACAGGTAGATGTCATGTATGAGTGAATGCATACATATATGTAATAGATATGTGATAGATGTCAGGTATGAGTAACCATATGATGACTATAGGTATGTTACAAGTTACATGATATAGGGAAATCATTTATGCATATTGATAGAGCCATTAATTAAAAAACCCACAAATTATTCAAGAATCCACCTTCAAGCTCAGGTATTCAATTCGGTAGGGTATACTCAAGTAGGTAAAGTAGGTAGGGTATACTCAATTAGGTGAAATATGGGCCATAATCAATGGTATAGAACTATTACATATGTAACATGATTTATAACCTCATTTCTCATTCTATTTTCTAATCCTAATATTCTAAAATCTAAGTATTGTTTGAAATAGAATTTGAAAAACTAACTTCTAAATGGTAACTCCTATAGCTCTATAATCAATTTTAGAAGATGCTGAGTGACCCTAATTTGTTATATTTAGTAAAATAAATTTAAAGTATAAGAATATAAAATTTAATATAAAATTAAAAATGGCATGCATCCTTTACATAGGGCATACACCCTTTGAATAGTTCATTTTTTTCCCCCTCCAAATTTGCCTTGGGTACAGGCTTGGAGAGGTTCAAATGTACCTTGAAACTGGTCATGGAGTATCCCACTTAGTTTCTAAGAAATTTAGGAGTCTTTTTAATCTTTGTCAACACATTTTATTAGGCAAATTTTATTATTTTTAAAAAAAATTATATGGGTTTGTAGAGGAGAAAGTGTAGTTTTAGAAGATATAATTTTTTTCAATGTTAGAATATTATTTATAATTATTAATTAAATTATACATAAGATACCTCATTATGGACTATATACATATCATCAAAAATTACCTTATAAATTTTTGAATATTAAATGAAAGTTTAAATAATTTATATCTCAACAATCTACACATTGTCAACTATACTTTAAAAAAAATTGATTTGCATGAAATTAAGGTCAAAAAGTTATGTTCATACACTTGCAGTTTCAATTTTCTAGTTATCTTTACTTGTAAAATTATTTAAAAATTATATATATAATAAAAAATTAATAAAAAATATTCTCAATAATCTTAGACATTTCACCTATCTATATATGAAATTTCATACAAAAATTCAATCGTTTACTTAAAAATAGTGTGTTCATACACATGCACTCTCTTTATCTTTTTACAAAAAATGACCAACCTATTGTCATAAATGCATATATTTCACACACTTTTATCATCTAAGTATTGTAAAAAATTATATATTTATAAACTACATTCAAAATTCCACAATTCATGTTTTTATGTCATTATCAAATTCCTTTTCAAAGTGCCTCTAACATTCTCTCTAAGTTCGACTATTATTATTTGTAGAAAAAAGGTGTTGCTTTATACCCCCCCTTTTGTCCTCCATTATCTTTTATTTACCCAACTTACATTTTTGTAGAAGAATATTATTGTTTTTGGTGTTATGTGCTATTGTGATAGGATTTTTTAAGGTTGAATATACTATTCAAAAGGCTAGTTCCACTTCTACATCAACACTATAGTCATTCCTTGTGTATTTTGCATCATTGTGAAGGTTAGAGATCAATTATTCTATGCATTTGTACTTTTGAATTTTCTAGAATAATAATTTGTATTACTCTTGTAATAATTTTTAGCTATATAGAAAGCTTGCAATCTATTTGACAAATTGTCTCTATGAAACCCTTGAAACATAGCATGGTTTAATGATAAATATATGGTTCAAAATTTTAGTTACAATCATTATGATTATTAGTATTCAGAAATTATTCATATTTGGTTATATGAAAAGTGTTTGATGAAATACTAGTAAGCTAAAAATTATAAATAGTGCAATTTTTAAATAATATCTCATAGTTGGGGATATTTCAGTGGTATCAGAGCTAGTTCTCCTATTAGCCTATGAGGTTTGAATAACTTTATGTAAAGTATAAATTTCATATGTAGCCATGTACAAGTGTGAATAGGTATTATCTAAGAAGAAGACCATTAAATCTGATAGGTAACATAGAGGGAGTTTTTATTGATTTTCTAGTTCAGAATGTGATTAAAGAAATGGTTGAGGATAGAGGTAAAGAGGTAGCTATAGACGATCTTGATGCTTTTTTCATGAAAAAGCTGCTCATAAATATTGTCAAGTAGTAGGAGCAAAAAAATTTAAACATGAATCAACATACACATCATTTAAGGGTACGCAACAATGATGGTGGTGGAGATACAAATATGGAGATAATCCATACTACCCTCACATGACTAGTTCACCTAGTGATCCTTTAAGACCATTTATTCCTACCTTTTTATAAGAGGTAGCACTAGATAGACCAGAGTAATTAGAGGAGTTTATGTTATGGAGAGCTTACCAATAGTTGGGGGTTAATTTTTAGGTAGCTATGCCTTTTTTATATTAATGTAGGTATAACTCTAGCACTCGACCATGATAGGATATAGATGGTCCCAATTAGGATATGCATAGATATTTGGTAAAACTTACCCTCCTAAACTTTGATGGTTTGCAGAAGTGAACAATAAGGGCATGGGTCTAGAAGCTAGACACATTTTTGGATTTGAATCCCATGCATGAAATAGAGGTGATTAATTTTTCTACCCTTCATCTGGAAGGAGAGACATATGATTAGTGGCACCATGGGTTGGTAACCAATGGACATAGGTTCATTGATACATATGGAGAGTTCACATAGAGGCTAATAGATAGGTTCAATAAGAAGGATCCTACGATGTTTTTTTGAGAGCTGACACATTTGAGATGGGTTGACATGCTTGATGCCTCATTGTAAAATTTTAGAGGTTATTAGACATGATTTTAGATGTTTGTAAAAGATGATTGACCTCCTTATTTATTGAGGGATTGATAGATCCTTTGTGGGGTTAGGTGAAGCCATTTGGTCCACCTTCACCATAGGATCTATCAATAGAGCATGGGACTTGGAGTTCTCTACTCCCAAGTCAAGATTTCCATTAAAGTTTCTTGCTAATCCTTTTCCAAAAAATTAAGAAAAGGTACTCGAATTTTTGAAGACTCCTTATATGATGAATGAGACTAGAGCTGACTTATAAAGGAAGAAGTAGGATTTCATATGCAAAGACCCATGGGAAGTAGGACACAAGTGAAAGTAAAAAGGGAAAAATGTACTACATTGAGGTATTTTTAGAAGAAGACAGTGAGGCTTAAAATAGTGATGTGTCAGATAATCATAGTGAGCATGAGGAGTTAGAGCCTACACAAACACATGATCCCACATTAGGAGTTACTACTTATACATTATCTATTACTACCAGGTACACTGCATTAACAATTTGTGGTGTGCATTAGGGATAACAAGTCTCAATATTGATTGATAGTGGGGAAACCCATAAATTTATTGATGAGGCATTAGTCATGCAATGAGGGTTATAGTTTGAAGACTTTGAGGGCTTCAACATGGTTATAGCAGACAACTTTACTATGACATACACCAAGCATGTTATTTAGCTCAATATTACATTGGGTGATCATATAGTGATTGATGATTTATATGTGGTTGGTATTGGGAATACCAATATTATATTAGGGTTTTAATGACTACATTCACTTGGGGAATTGACTCATAATTTTTAGACTATGGAGTTGAAATTCAAAGTGAATGGAAACTATGTGGTGTTATGGGTAATGTCCAATGGAGCTTCAAGAGTAGTTATGACCAAGAGGATAGAGAGGACATTTAAACATGGTGATGTAGACTAGGAAATTCATTACTTTATTTTGATGGAGAATATATGTAGTGGTAAGTAAGATTAATAGTTTGACATATAATATTTGTTGGATAAGCATAATGGGGTTTTTGATGAGATGCCTCCAAGGAGACTACTTGATAGAGGGTTTGAGCATGTGACAGAGCTTGATGAGAGGGTCATGTCAGTTATCACTACCCCTTATCATTATCCTTAATGTTTTAAGGAAGATATCAAGAAGACTATCATAGATCTACTCGATATGGGACATACTAGGCCTAGTTCTAGTCTATTTGCTTCTTCAATGGTATTGGTGAAGAAGAAAGATGGGACTTTAAGGATGTGTATTGATTACCATGCACTCAATAAGAAGACTATCAAGAACTGGTATCCCATTCCTAGGATTGATGAGTTACTTGATGAGCTACATAAAGTAGAGTACTTCTCTAAAATCAATCTACATTCAGGATATAATTAGATTAGAGTGCAGGAGTAGGACATACACAAGACAACCTTTAGGTGCCATGATGGACACTATGAGTTCTTGGTGATGCCATTCAGGTTGACTAACACTCCATATACATTATAGTCTTGTATGAACCATATGTTCAACCACCACTTATATAAATTTGTCCTAGTGGTCTTTGTTGACATCCTGATATACAACCAAACATGAGAGGATCATCTTAGACACTTTGATGAGGTCTTATCTATTATGAGATCATAGTCACTTTATGCAAAGGCTTCCAAGTGTGATTTTAGGATGAGGGAGGTCCTCTATTTGGAGTATGTGATTAGAATAAGATGAGTTAAATTAGATTAGATGAAGATACATGTGATTATTTATTGGTCACCATCAAAGACTCTGACTCAATTGAAAGGCTTCCTCATATTTTATTGCTATTGCAAGAGGTTCATGAAGGGGTACTCTTAGTTGATAGCACCATTGATATATTTGACCAATAAGGGGAAATTTGATTGGTCAAAATCTTCATAGCATGTATTTGATCACCTTAAGAAGGTGATGAACACATGCCTAGTGTTAGCATTACCATATTTTTCATAACCATTTACTATTGAATGTGATGCTTTGAGTGTGGGTATAGGTGCAGTACTAATGTAGAATAGGCATCCCATTTCTTATGAGATTCATAAGCTAATTATGGTATAGCATGGGTACTCTATTTATGATAAGGACACACTGGCTATTTTTCATACCTTGGTCAAATTTTGATAGTATTTGGTGGGCAACAAATTTATGGTTTGGACAAATCACAATAGCTTAAGGTATTCCATACAATAGAAAGACCTCAATGATCATCAATAGAAATTGGTAAGAAAGATACAAGCTTATGATTTTGATATAGAGTATATGTGAATGGAGATAAAAATGTAGTATCTAAAGCATTATCTAGGTAGCCATCCCTTTTTTCTATGTTAGAGATTTCAGTTGATTGGCTCATATCTTGGTTGATTATTCTAAGAACTAGTTTACTTGTAAGATTATGGATGGATTGATATAGGATGGCAAGTATAAGGTTGTGGATAATGTGATATACTATAAGGGTAGGGTTCACCTTATGCCTGAGTTGAGGATGAATAAGAAGATCTTGAGTGACGTACATGACATACCATTGGTAGGACATCTAGGGTACTTCAAGATTTACAAATATATATAGGAGAGATTTGCATAGAGAGGGTTATAGGATGATGTCCTTAACAATATTAGAGAGTGTTTGGTTTCTTAATAGATCAAATCTAAACACTCATTTCCTAAAATATTACTTCAGTGATTACCCATTCTGGATAAGAAATGGGAGACTATATCTATAGATTTCATTATAGGCTTACCCAAGGTTTAGGTTAAGAATTACATTTATATGGTGGTCAATAGATTTACCAAGTATGCTCACTTATTTGTGATGCGATTTGATTATAATTCACCATAGGTAATATAATTATTCTTTGAGGAGGTTTTTAGGTTACATGGATTTCCTAAGAACATAGTCAGTGATTGGGATAGCAGATTCATAAGTAAATTTTGGTAGGAGATCTTTAGGTTAACTAGTAATAGTTGAAACCAAGTACTAGTTATCGTCTATAGACTGATGGTCAGACTAAGATGATTAATAAATGGATAGAGGGTTATTTTTAGAGTTATGTGGTAGTGCATTAGAAAGCATGGGTTAAGTGGCTGTACTTGGGCAAGCATTGATATAATATGACCTATCATATGAGCATTGTCATAACACCATTACGATAACTTTATGGATACGATGCTTAATCATTTATTGATTTGGTGATATCAAATAGTCAAGCTCCCAAAGATCATTACTGGTTTCTAGATAATTAGGACATCATGAAAACTCTCAAGTAGAATATGTAGTAGGCATAAAATTAGCAGAAGATGTATGTTGATAAGCATAGGGTAGAGAGATCATTTAATGTGGGAGATTTGGTGTTACTTCAATTACAACCTTATAAATAATCATCTTTGAAGAAGAGTGGTGTAAATAAATTGAAGCCACAATTCTATGGGCCTTATAGGATTCTAAGATAGATTAGAGAGGTTGCATATTAATTAAAATTACCTGAGTGCAGTAGGATCCATAATGTTTTCCATGTGTCTTACCTTAAAGGGGAACTTGGACAATATCTTGAGACATCTATGGAGATACCACCATTATATGAGGAGGTCAAGTTGATTCTAGTTCCAGAATCAATTATTAAAAGGTGAGAGAAAAAGTTCTAAAATTGAGTCATCATTGAGCATCTGGTGAGGTGGAAGGATTTACCATTAGAGGATGCCATGTGGGAAGGTGAATAGATTTTATATCATCCTAATCCACAGTTTCTTTAGGATAAGTAATCTTGGGAAGGGAGGACTGTAATGTCCCTTTCCAAATGCTTAGAGACTTAGATGGTATATTATGCCCCTTTTCCTTATTTATTCCCTTGGGAACTGGGGCATGGGAGAAATAAAGGGAATATTTGTACCTTTATATGCATTTGACATTATATTTTTATGTTGAAGATGTCATTTAATGCACTTTATGTTATATTTTCACATTGAGGTGCTTTAAGTCATGACTTGTGACTAGGAAAAATGTTATTCCCCCTATGGGTGTTGGACCCTTAATGAGTATTTATTAAATTTTAATAATTATTTTTTTAAAAGGGGGCATTGGAAAGGTGAAATATTTTAGGGTCTAGAGGAGTTAGAAGGAGAATATGAGGATTAAAATCATTATTATGTTTATTGTTATTTTTATCTCGAGTTTTGGTGAGCCTAAATGTTCATTTTCCATTCCTTAAGGAGTAAAATCCCTTGAGATCCCTGGTTTACATGTAGAGAAGACTTTGAACCCTAGCTAGAAGGGCTATTTTGGTGAGAGGATTTATCCTCAATCCTTAGTAGTTATATTTATAAGTATTGAAAAGATTACCGATTATTATTTTGAGTTTGGATTGTGCTAATATAGAGTAAGGGTTTTTGGTTTATCTTCAACAATTTTGGTAGTTGTTGTATGTTGGCCACTCTATAGAAAGGGTTTGAAACCCCTACATATTCCCAGCCATAACTATTCTAAATGAGACTATTACATAAAGGGACATCGAGTCTTGCTGAGTAAGTAATGGTGGAGTATAAGGATGCAGGGCATTAAGATGCAAGGCATTGCCTCTTATTGGGGTTTTGGATTACAAAAAGTTGGATGCTCAGCTAGGAAATTCCCAACTTACATTTTTGTAGAGGAATATTAGTATTCCTAGTATTATGTGTTGTTATGATAGGAGTTTTTAAGGTTAAATCTACTATTCAAATATCTATTCACACTTTTACATCAACATAATAGTCTTCCTTGTGTATTTGACATCACTATGAAGGTTAGAGATCAATTATTCTATGCATTTGTACTTTTAATTTTTTTGGAATAGCAAGTTGTATTACTCTTGTAATCATTTCCAGCTATATAGAAAGCTTGCAAACTATTTGACAAATTGTCTCTATGAAACCCTTAAAACATTAGCATGGTTTAATGATAAATATATGATTCCAAATTTTTGTTGTGGTTATTATGATTTTTAGTATTCATAAATTCTTCATACTTGGTTATATGAGAAGTGTTTGACGAAATACTAGTAAGCTAAAAAACATAAATAGTGTGAGTTTGGAACAATATCTTCTGGTTGGAAATATTTCAAAATATGATCCCAACCATGGTGGCACTTACTTGTCCTTACCCACTCTATCCATAGGTTCATACCACTATAAATGTCATCATAATGAGGTCACATGGAACACATGGACACTCAAGGCTAGAAAGATACTCAAGTAAAACTTACTAGACACACTAATTTACTACTTTGAACAACAAAATTTATAACTCCAAATTAGAAACAAGGAAGCATAAGTTATGAATGTTAGGACAAAAAAACCATTACTTCCCTTTGTGATATTAGTTATAATATTACATATCTAACCATCTAAAATTGTGTATAAAAATTATATTTTAAATGCCAAATATCGTCACCCATGAGACATCCACATCAACCCTCTTACCACGTAAATCCCCACCAACTTGACTAAATGAAAAACTAGACATGTGAGTTAGAGACAACATCACATTACAACCCAAACATGTAAGCTAGGGTGTAGGAAAAGGTTGACATGGGATGTAATTTAGACATGACCTTCACTAAGCTCAGTTTGATTGTGTGAAGGTGATATATATAGAGATATAATCCTTACACCAATATTACACCACCCACCCTCCCATACTTATTCTTACACCCATAAAAGTCCTTAATAATACCTGCTACCAAAATATCACTACATTTAATTTAAATTAAAAAAATATGATGATAAAAACAACTACTTCAAACTATATTTTTAAAGTGATTCAGGTAATGTTATTTAATTAATTTATAGTGTTATTAAAGGTCACTCCATAATGAAATTTAACATCAAATAAAGCTGATTAATTTAGAGGTAATTTCAACAATTTTGTTTCCTCCTTTGTTCAAATTGTTGTCTGACATGAACATGAGTTTGATATAGCATGTACTTTAAATGTGACTATGAAAAATGAAAATTCCAAAAATTATATCATATTTAATTTCAATTTATATGATAACTACAAATGAACAAACGTATGTAAACATTACTAGTCGTTGACCATGTTGAAAAGCATCTTGTGTTTTTGAGATACACATTATTAGATAGCATGAAATATAATTGACTCATTATGTCCACATCCACAAAAATATGGATTGTGACATAGGTTGTTACAATTAGGAAATTTAAAATATCAATACTAAATCTTCATCTAGATCATAATAAGACATCAAAACATAGGGTGACTTCATCAAATGTTATCCTTTTGGGTAATTTCTTCTAGAATGTTAATGCTTTGTTGTAACTTACTATTGAATTAGTTGGCTAATGGTTAGATAGATCAGTTGTATACAAAATGTATTTAAGGCATTATACATCACATATATTTGAACACAATAAAATCCCATTTTCTATCATTCTTATGTTGCAATCTTGAACTTGACTCTTTAACACTCAATTTCACTTGAATTAGTTAAATAATTAAATTAATTTGAACTAGATAAATTTTAATTCATAAATAAATTATTTAATAAGTTGTATCCCATACATTAAGGAAACCATCAAGTGATTAAAACTATATATGCCACTTATAACTCACTTATCTTCACTATCATGTTTGGAATAAAGACTTGTGAGTTCCATTACAAGGCTTGAGAGTAATATAAAATCTGATCCTAACCATGGTGGCACTTAATTATCCCTACCCACCCCATTCATAGGTTCATAATACTATATATATCATTGTCATTAGGTCAAATTGAACACAGGGAAAACTCTCAAGTCTATAAAGCAACTCAAGTTAAACTTATCAAACACACTAGGTCACTACTCCAAGAAATAAAATTTATAACAACTCCAAACTAAAAAAAGGAAGAATTACAACTTAAACATATAAGATAATGTGAAGTATGAGTGTGACATGGGTTAGAGTTTATACATGACCCTCATTGAGCTTGATTTATCTATATGGGGTTGATATTTGTAGTTGTATAAGTCTTACACCAATATTACACTACCCACATTTCCATACCTATCCTTGCACCAGAATAAGCCATTAACAGAGATGTTTATTTTTTTATTGATAGTGTATTATTAAAGTCTACCAGCATTAATCAAATTTAAAGTTTGCTAGATGTAGACACCTAAATTTGGTCGTTAGTACTTGACAATGCTAATTCTTAACACATCCTAAACCACATGAATTACATCAAAATGCATGAATCTTACTCACCCCTCCTTTATTTATCTATATTCAGTATTGACCCTTTGTTTATAGCCACTACACAACTTTCAAATTCAAATGTTCAAACTACTTAAAATCACCGTCAACTTACCTCTTACTTAGAATACTTATCCCTGATTTGTTGTGACATATCCACACCTGGTAGCTAAGAACACACTCATGCTCATGTCCATTTAGATCAATTGTATCCCACACCAATAAGAATTATTTAGCAAATTTCAAATTATTTTTTTGGTCTTCTTACATGTTTTACAAAGACAACTAAGGGAAATTATCAAAAGGTTTACCTATAAATACACATCAAAGGTCATTCATTATCCCCACTTGCTATTCAATTGGTTCAAGCTTTCATGTTATTTTTCATATTTAGGCAATCTATTCTATTATTTCCAAATTCAAGGTCATTCATAAGAAGCAACCATAATCCAAGTCGAAAACATCTCAAATCAAGTCGAGATTGTCAAGTATCAAATCTATATTTCTAGTTATATACACATAGTCAAGGATCATAATTGTAAAATAACTCTAGACGGGAAATTTTTTTGGGTTTGATTTCCATCCTTGGAATATTGGATACGTAGGTAGTGGTCAATCATCAAGTGGGTGATTGAGTTAGTTGAACCCATTACACTCCCCCTTATATTTTTATAAGTTTCAAGCTTTCAAGGTGCCCTTAGGGTTTTAAAGACAAAGGAATGAAAACAATGACTTCCACATGGAATAAAGAGAATCATAATATCTCAACCTACTTAAAAAACATAGGTGTAAAGGCAAAACATTCATATTTTTCTCATAATCAATGCACACATGATCAAGGTCAATAAACAAGACCAATAGTCTATAGTGTCTACATTCACCAGACTTGTCTAGGTACAATTAAATACATGGTTATTGATTCTGAGCCATAATAGTCCTATTTTATGCTGATTAACAAATTCAAATTTTTATAACAATCAACATGGATAGGTCCATAGTCAATGGACATGACTGATCGCCTATGGTGTCTACCTTTACCAAACTTGTCTTGAAATAGTTTTAGATTATGTTCCTGATCCTAAGCATGCATAATTACCTATTTTATTGATTTTCACCATTAGATATTATTGATATTTTCCCCCAAAAATATAATAAAATCAAATACCCTAAGGGAGACCCCCTAATTTTTTGTGAAAATCCCTTAAAATTCCTAAAAACTAACTTTCCCTTTGTATTGTAGAATCCATAACTCTGGATGCAATTTGTAATTTACAAAATTAAAAATTGATTCCTGATCTCTACCTCCCACAATACACTTTTCCTTTGTATTATATAAATTGTAACTCTAGATGCAATTTCCAATTTTACAAATTTCAAATTGCTTCCTGAGCTTCACCTCCCGTAATACACTAACTTTCTATAACTGACAGAATCTGGAACTCAGAATGCAATTTATAATTTGCAAAATTGAAAATTACATCCAAAGCTATGGATCCCATAAACCAAACACCACCGTGGGATCCAAAACTTGAATTGTAATTTGTAATTTTCAAATTGCATACTGAGTTTTACCTCCCATAAACCAAACACCCCTGCGAGATCTAGAACTCGAACTATAATTGGCAATTTGCAAATTGCATCTTGAGTTTTACCTCCCACCAAATACCCAAGCCATAAAATATAGAACTCCAAGTGCAATTTGCAATTTTTCAAAATTAAAAATTACTCATGGAGTTCCACCTTGCTATTTCTAAAGAGAATCAGACTCCCAACCCTATGGACATGGGACTTGCTCCAAGCACCTTAGAGTTCCACCACCAATCACCATGAGAACATTAATTTAGAAATTTTCTATTTAAGCAATGTAAATTGGGATTTTTTATTCATTGTTTAACTTTGCTAATCAATATTTTTGAGCTCTGATAATGACCTTGTGCCTTGACCATGCCTTGATCTATGCATCCAAGCCATGTTTACGGGTAAAGTGCCACATCATTGTCTTCATTGCATGGTATTCCCATGAATTTACCTATGGTTTTTTTCCATTATTCTTGTAATTAATGCTTATTTTAATCCTTTTCATTTAAATAAAAGTTTAGTTGCATTTTCAATTAATTTTCTTAGACATTTGGTATGATAGGGCATGTTTGGTTACATTTCTAGGGTTTACATTTTCTAAGATCATATTGGCTTGTTAGTTGTCTATGAGTTTGTCATTTTATCCAATTTTCCAAATAAGTGAAGTCTAGGGTTTCTAGGGTAACTATTTTCTAATTTTATCATGAAAACCTTAGGATTTACCCAAAGAGATTCATAGTCAAATCTAGGGCTTCACCAAAACCAAGAAAATAATTTTTAACATATTCCTAAACAATCCTAATGAATATTCCTTGAAGATACCTTTAAGGTCCCTACGGACATTGGACCTATTCCAAACACCTCCTAAGTCCAAGGGAATTACCATTGCTCATAACACTTCCTAGCTCCATGGAGTTATCACTTGCTCAGAACACCTTCCCCTTCTACAAAAGATCCAACTTATCCAGAGCACCTTCTATCTCTGTTGGAAGTTTTACCTACATAGAGTACCTTCCATCTCTGCCAGAGATTACACCTACTTTAAGCACGTACAAACCCCACCAGTTATTATAGTTGGTTTTACACAAGCAATAACTCCATATTCCATGTCTCTAAAAGAGATGAAGTTCAAATCAAAAGGTCCTATGGTTAATATTAGCTTAGATTCAAACACAATAGAAATAACTGATACAAATTTAGGTCACATTGACCTAGGGGACTTCTAGACCTAGATCAATGTAGAGTTTAAGAATGATTCGATCTAAGGTATTTATGACTTTAGGATAACACAAGTAGTAGACTTCCCTCTGATGGTCCAAATATGAAAGTTGGTATTAACTCTATCCCAACATTATGATCTTGATAGAAAATAGGTTGTAAATAACAAAGGGGAAAAGATTCTGAATCTAGATGCCAATTTCATCAATTCAATATTTATTATACCAAAGTTAGAGAGCTATCTCAAATTAACTATAGAGACATCCCAATAATTATTTGAAGATACAAGAGATGGGTGTTAGAAGTTGATAAATAGATAATGGCTTAACTCTTGCAAGGCTACATCCACCAAGTTG
Organism: Torreya grandis; assembly: GCA_037957365.1. Taxonomy (NCBI): domain Eukaryota; kingdom Viridiplantae; phylum Streptophyta; class Pinopsida; order Cupressales; family Taxaceae; genus Torreya; species Torreya grandis. The sequence goes on from JARHVA010000473.1 coordinate 3,965,203, forward strand.
CCTAAGACCTTGTATAGGATTGATTTCATAGATGAAGTTAGAGATATTATAATATTGCTGCATAGGATTATTAGTAGTCCTAATGCTAAGAGCTTTTAGGAGTGGATGTACCAATACATCTGGGTCATCTTATAGAATGCCCAATACATACACTGGGCTAAGCTCATTAGTGATTCCCTCCACAAGAAATTGATGGAGGTGCAGAACACTGAAAAGTTCTTCATGACTTTTTACATTGTATACATTTTGGCCAAAGGGAGATCTTTTCTAGGCCTTAAAACTATACTTATAGATACAAATACTATCCTAACCTCATATTGGAAGATAGTAGATAACACTTTTGGAGATTTAATGATGTTTTCATCTATTACATCATCATCATCATGTTTGATCAAGAACTGGGGAGAATGAGATTCTCATAGGTAATAATTATAGAGATCACCAATTCGAGATCCTACTTCATTTAGTTCCCCACTTATTCATATATTAGGGAAAGTAGATTCAGTGGCTACCCCTATGCACTCCCTAGATAAGCCAATGAAAAGTGGGCATTGATGGAGCTGGTAAGACAATTGGTTGAGACCCATAAGCTCCTTTCCAATAGGGACAAGTTGGGAATTCATTTCCTAATCTCTATTAGTAGATATACATTACCCTCCCTTCTCAAATCCAAATGTGATGAAATAGAAATGTGTCAAATGACCCTAATGACTTTGGAGTCTAAGCCATATTATGATGTTTATGGAAATATCACTAGCACACTGGGAGTTTCTACATACTTCCATGTTCCATATTTTAAAGATTATTAGGACTTAGAGGATGAAGAGAGAGTCATAATGAAGGATCATTATCAAATGACCTTGAAATAAATTAATGATTATGATTTGGCACTAGTCCCAGATGGCTTGGTGGATGAGGACTCCATAGTGGACCCAAATTTTATAAATAGATTATCACTCAACCCCTACCACTAATTAGATGGTCAGATCTATAATATTTCTCCTTGATTGATAGAATGGAATGTGATCAATATAATGATCAACTGGCTGAGGAGCAAAGGAGTTTAAGTAACAAAGGATACAATAGGTATTAGAGAGAAGATTTTAAATCTTAATGTAGAAGTAGTTTCTCCATGAGTAGAGGGTCCCAATGGGATAATAGGTGACCCATCAAAATAAGAAGAAAACTAAGGCAAAAGGGCTAGTGACACATCAAAAGAAGAATAAAAATAAGGCAAAAAAGGGGCAATCCAAAAAAGAGGGGTCAATAATGGATTAACTAGTTAACATATCATTAAAAGACATAGCTACAATAGGAGCATCCAAAGCTTTACCCCAATATATATATTAGTAACAACCCCAATTTATATTGTTTACCCACCTCCTATTTATATTGTTCTAAAATCTCCAACACCTCCACTTCTCATTCCTACCACCTCACCTACCATGATAAGTCCATTAAAACTTGTGCAATTAGTTCAAGTGGACACTCAACATCTGCCATCAGTGGATGCTTAAGTTTTCACTCCACTTTCCCTTCCTCTAATTTCACTCCCTCCTTCCTTTTCACTTCCCTTTTCCATTCCACTCATAATTCCTTTCATTCCATACCAATTGATTTCTAACACCACTGAATAGTACAAAGTCGTGGACTCAGTCATCTTGAATTTAGTTTCATTGGTAATCCCAACTCCAGGGATAAGTATTGCATCTTCCTCATCCACTTTCATATTCCCTACCATATCGACCCTGAGTGGCCCAACACATTTGATTGATTCATTCAATGATTTTGCTTCCACCCTTTTACCTATTTTTAAATTCAAAGCCCATATGTCTATTTCCCTAAAAGTATGAATTCCATCTTCCACTCCTCCAATAGACACAATTTTTTACATTATTCCCACCTCTTCCACTTCCACAATTTCCACAACACCTTCACTTGAGGTAGGAGAAACACAAGTTCTTGGTGAAAATATATATTTGCAAACAATTGATGGAGATAGAATTTCATAGGCATCTCTTGAGCAACCAATGGCAACATCCACTTAGGATTATACAATTATCATAGTGCCTACCAATGAAACAACATCATATACTAATTCTTAGGTGACAATGCCCATGCAGCCATATGCTACCCCCAATTAACTAGTATTAGGTGAAGATATGTTGAGATTATAGTCCCCCCACTAGATAAACCAAAATATCTTATGGTGGGGGACTTTCAGATTTTCAAGATTCACCTTGGATGGTCAATAAGGGAGGGGTTAAAATATGATGTTCAAGCTGGCATCAACTCCCTTTTCAAAAGAATAAATCATGATAAGGCCACCAAATATGAATTGAAAAATAAGGTAGATCAACTCATGACTACCCTTAACAATTTTATAGATCCCATTGGATCATCAAAACAACCAGAGTTAGTATAACTAGTCAACCAAATTTTAGATCAGGCAATAATAGATGCAGTGACTAAAATTGCTAGCATGGGAAGGGCTACCAAAGAATGGTCAAAAGAACTCATTTCTAAGGGTAATAAGATTATTTATATAATAATGGACCATTATGAAGTTATTATAGAGATAAAGAATGTCTTAAGAGGACAAGTCAATGAGTATGATGGAGACATACAACCTTGAATCTGTATTATCCCAAGTTGATAGCTATGGATTCAATCAATATATACATCCTCATTGCTAAAAAGATACTAAAAAATGATGTAGAGTATGAGGAATTACATAGAGCAACTCAATTATAGATAAGGATACTTACAGAAGCTACCCACAAGGCCAAGGTTGCACATGATAATGCTATTGATATATTATATGACATTGAAAGAATGTTGAACATGTTGTCATGCCAATGAGTAGATGATAGAGATAGCCTCTTTATATTAGAGTAAGTTCAAGGAATCGGTTGAAAAAGAATCTAAAAAAATTACAATCTTCACCCTAAGTTCTATCCATCGCTATATCAAGTATCAGAATGCATTGGATAAAATGAGAATGGAAATGCAATTAATCAAGACTTTCAAGAGGGAATTATTTGAAATAGTAGAAGATTATGTGGCCTCCAACCTCTACTCCTTCAAACCAGATGAATAAAGGATATAGAAAATTTTCAAGGCCTTTGATGCATATGTTGAAAAGCTACAATACAAGAAAGACAAGAAGGGTAAGGAAGTTTTACAAATTGATTAGTCATTTCTATTTAAACATTTCCATTTATTGTATTTTTAGATTTATAAAAACATTACAAAGTTGTATATTATAAAATTTTAACTATCTTTTATGAATTTTTTTGAGAAAGAGAAATATGTATTTTACACTGTATGTTTTGACAGGGCGAAAGTTTTAGAAAGCATAATTACAAATTACAATTTCTATTTTAACAAGTTATAATTACTAAAAGTGTAAAAACATGTATTGAAAATTGCAAATTCCATTTTGACAAAGTGACATGACTTGCAAGTTGCAAAAGTCTCACTTGTAAATTGTAAGTTAGGGTTTTGCAAAAAGTAAATTTACTTATTTCAAAGTTATCTTTTGAAGAAATGTTGAGTTTCATTTTGAGCATCGCCTATTTGTATGAAGAGCCACTTCTAGCTACATAAAGAGGGAGAAAAATTATATGAAGATCTACCAGTTCCATCCATGCCATTCCATGTTAAAGATCATGCCTAGCTCTTGTATGCTACTTTCCAAATGTCTTTTTAAAGTCAAGGATGCCAAAAATAGAAGATCACACCTATTTTTGCATGGAGATTTAGATTTGCAAGATTCCTTCTACTGGGTGTTGAAGTTTTGATAACTACATCTCATCTATGAGATATTATTGTGTAAAGATGGGTAGACCCTATGGCCCAATATATCTTTTTTCTATTAGTGATATATTTCTACATTTTAAATGTATTTTCTACAAGTTGTAACCTTAAGAATGAAAATAAATTAAAGATTTACCTTTTTTTGTCTGATAAATTCTTATGTATGTAGAGTTATTTTAGTATTTATGGATGTTTAATTTTTATTTCAGTCACAAAAAAATTATTTGTGGTATTTATTACCTGTATAAAATATTATTTGATTAAAATAAATGAATCTTGTCCCTTCTATGAAAAATAACCAATATTGCCATTGATTTCCCATTTGTATGAGTTTGTGCTAAAAAAATTGTCAATCTATTTTTCTATTCTATTGTGTTCATTAAATAAAGAATTAAAATCCGCTAAGAATATTTGGTGCAATCACCATTTTTAGTTTTGCAAGTTTTATTCTTAAACTCTTTTCTCTAGTCTAACCCTAGATTAAGATCCAGAACACTAAAGGAGTGGAATTTCTATAAGATTGATATTTTATCAGTTACATCAAATTTATTGAAAGGAATCTAACCTTGTACTGAGATTAACCTACATTTTCTAAGGTCCCATGACTTTTGAGGCTTTTCCATTGTATCATTAGGTATTTTCGCAACAAGCTATAGAATCAAGATGTGCAAAACCTATGTGATAATAGTTTTTGGCACGCATAGTGGGACCACAAAAATTAAAAAAGAGAATGGTGATATTCTCTAAAAGCATTTTATGAGCATCATAAAAATTTCAAAATCACCTGGCAACTCCATTGGCCTACGGACTCAGAATCTCAAAAGTTACGTATGCCAAATAAACAAACAAGATCATCTACTAAAGGTAAGAGAGATGATTTTTTAGAATTATCATTTCCTTTTAAAAAGAGATAAAAATCAATCATCCCTAGCCCCAAAATATATCCTCCAATTTTATTTGCTTCTCCATTAGTTACTCCCATCAGTTTCAAACCTCCCATAATGGCTATAAATCTAAATTTTGTAGCTTTCAATGGAGCCATCCCACTCCAATTGTCCTAGTATGATGATATACATACCTTAGCTTTAATAATCCTACCATATTTTACTGGTGAAATCTCCACCACTCCTACAAAACACATCTAAGATATTACTAATCTATGTTTAGTCCAAAATGTGGTACAAGACAATGTTACAATCAGACTCTTAGTTTCCTCTTTCAAAGGTAAAGCCTTGTAATGGTACAAAAGTCTTGCTTCCAACTCCCTCTAAGTTTGGGATGAGTTAGACATAGTACTATGTACCCAATTTGAATATAAGAGTGACCACCTATCCCTGGTTGAATAATTAGCTACTATTCAATGAGCTCCTCATGAACACATGAGTGACTTCAATTTTTGTTTCCAGAATACATGGAATAGAATTCTAGTTTCATCAAGCCAACTATAAATAATGCTTTCTTATATTACTTGAGAGCCTTGAATAGTGATATAGCTGTTATGATTCAATATATGGGTGGCACCACACTTCTTGATGCCTATAATATTTCTATAAGGGTAGAAAATTGTTTAATCTGAGCTAGGAAAATTTCTCCAAGGCCACCAATTCCTCTATTTATAGAAATGACTCCTATTCCACCACATACAATTGCTCTGATTACCACCACAAGTAAATCACCAACTTTTACTCCTACACCTAAAAATGATTTATATGAGATCAAATCACTAATCAAGAGTTTTGGTAATGATTTAGTAGCAATGAAGAGGCAATAAGTCCTGAACTACAAGCCTTTTTAATAGGTTAACTCAACATACCAATCAAATAGGTAACCATATCAAGGAGATAGGCAGACATATCAAAGAAATTCACAGCCACAGGGTTAAGGTATGTAAACAAAACCTCCAAACATCTATGCTTTGCCTACATTGGCTACTTTTAAAGCTATAATACCTATTCAAAATAACTTGGATCAAGAGTATGAGTGGTGTTATCCTTTTTCTTGGCTACATAATTAGAACACTTATCCTAATAATGTTATCAGTCAAGCCTTAATGGTACAAGGCATATCAAGTACACAATGACAATAAGAAGAATTTACTTCCTAATAAGAAAATACATAAGAACCTGCTCAAAGTGAAACAACTCTTCTAAACTGACAAGAGGATGACTTTTGTGGTGTAAATCAAGAGGAAGCCTTTTTTAATGGTGGAGGTCTAGTGGTGGCCAATACATGATCAAAGTAATGAGAAATAGAGAGTGATCATCCCCCTAGGGTGGAATAAGCAACAACTTCCAAAGTTGTACCAGAATTTGCAAAGAATAACATAGTGTAAAGACCACCCTTTGTACCTACAAGACAACCCAAGGTAAAAGTACCAACTCTAAATCTCATAAAAGAAGACATAGTTCCTACAAAATCACCAACAAAGGTTGGTAATATTCCTTTCAACATTATTGAGAAAATGAAGAAGATAAATCTAAATGTTCCCATGTGGGAAGCACTATCTATTCTTACACAAAGGGATTTACTGCAAGAGGCTTTAAATAATTTCTAGATATCAGACAAGGTTCTAGCCAAAGGGCCTAATACTGTAATTAATTTGTGTCAACCAAAAACTGACACAAAAACAAATAAAAGTGGTAAGCCTCCCCCTTTCTATCTTTCAATTATAATAGGGAAACATCTTGTTCACAATTGCATGGTAGATTTAGGGGCTAGTAGTTTAGTAATGCCCAAAAAAATAGTGGATGCACTTGGTATAAAATATACACCCATCAATAAAGGGGTAGTGAAATTAGATGGAACTATTGTTCAAATATTAGAAATGATAAAAGGGCTAAATCTCACTATCCACACTTGTCCAAGCTTGTCAATATCTCAAGACATTTCAGTTATACATCTTCCCCCTTACTTTACCATTTATCTTTCACAGGATTTTACTTCAAAGATGGGAGGATATATATCTACAAATTGGTCTTACATGTTGCTTAGAATGAGATATGGAACTAGAGTAACAATAAGAGCTGAGCCAATCACAAAACATCATATTGAACCATACAATCCTATCCCCATAGAAATGAATTATACATTGTAAGATCAAGAGGAGAAACAAGATCATGAAGTTATAACACCTATAAAAGAGATTCTAGACATTCATCTAGGTGAATGGGGATCAACCCTGTAATTCAATCCTTATGATTATGTACAGGAAAAAGGGTTGGGTACATATTGCATTCATTAAAATAATGCAATTATCCTAAACTTAGTTAAACCAATTGAAGATATTCAAGGGATGTGGTAATTGAGTTTTGATGGTTCAAGAAGAAAAAATGGTGTAAGTGTAGGTATTGTATTGATTTCTCCATAGAAGGAGAGCTACTTCTATTCTTTTAGACTTCAATTCAAATGCATAAATAATATAGCTAAATATGAGGCTTTGATTTGAGGCCTTCAATTGGCCAAAGAAGAGGAATAAAGTTCTTATAAATATTTGGTGATAGTGAGCTCATTGTTCACCAAGTGAGATCTAAAACTGTAATTAAGAACAACTTGTTAAGGTCTTACAAACATAGGGTTTGGGAACTGTTAGAAGATTTCACTACTTTGAACATTCAAGTAGTACCAATAGCACAAAATAAATATGATAATCATATTGCCTTAATAGGATCCTAATATAACCTACCAATAGAAACAAATAAGAAAAATAACTAGTATGTGAGGTTGATAGTAAGGCCATTCATTCTTGATAATGCAACTAATTAGCAAGTGTTCAACAATGATCAATAAATTATCAACTTTTTGAGAGAAGAAGCTGAATTCTCAGATAAGAACCAACCAAGGCTTAAAGACCAATATAGAGATTAGATCATTTAATTAAAGATGAAAAAATCACCTATGGGTCTTGTTACTTTAGAGAAAAATTTCAATTTAGATGATCAACTGAAAGGAGATAAGAAGAATATCATGGTGAGTGAAGAAGACTGTGAGCCAGTGGTCATCTCATAAGGAAAAATACTGAAGATAGGCAAGGTATGCAATGATTCTAAAAATCAATATTTTATTGAGTTATGTCAAGAGTTTGATGATAAATTCACTTAGAGTTATCATGATCTAAGAGGATTTTATCCTAGCTTAGGCCAACATACAATAGAATTGAATACAAATACCAAGCCTATCAAATTGGAATAGATACCTATTAATCCAAAGATAGAACACCTAATGAAGAGTGATCTCTCTAAATTGATTGAGGCTAATATACTTTTTCCTATCAATCACTCATCTTGGGTTTCTAATTTGGTCCTTATCAAAAATAAAAATGTTGAAATCTAGCTTTGTGTGGATTTCATGGATCTAAACAAAGCCTCTCTAAAATTTCATTATCCTCTACCCCCTATGGAATATATTTTGAAAAATATATTAGGGTCTAAAATATTTTATCTTCTAGATGGTTATTCTAGCTATAACCAAATCTTGGTGTAGGAATCAGACCAATTCAAGATTGCCTTCACCACAAAATGGGGTATTTATGCATATAAAAAGATGCCATTTCTTTTAACTAATGCTACTACAACATTTTAGAGAGATATGGACATGGAATTAAATTTTTTTATAAATGAGATGATCCTAGTATATATAAATTATATCATTGTCTACTTAAATCATGTTGATGCACACTTGGATCACCTTCAAATTTTTTTGAAAGGTGCAAAGAATATGGGGTTTCCCTTAATCTCCAAAAATTTATTTTCATAGTTCATGAAGGGAAGCTAATAGGACACATTATGCAAAAATAGGGTCTTGTAATAGACCCATAAATAAGTGCTATGTCTACATTAACACTACCAAGCCATAAGAAAAGACTATAGAGATTTATAGGAAAAATCAATTTTTTAAGAAGGTCTATTCCAAATTTTGCTTCTATGGCAAAACCCCTTACTATAATGCTAAAGAAGGATATCCTTTTTAGTTGGACATAAGCGGAAAAAGATAGATTTGAATCCATAAATTAGGTGATTTCCCAAGCTCTTACCCTAGTCAACCCAAACTATGAGAAGTATTTCATTCTCTATGCATTTGAAGGGGTAGCAAGCATCTCAACTATTTTGACTCAGCACAATCAAGAATAATTAAAACAACCAATATCTTTCTTCAGTCAATCCTTGAAATATTATGAAGAAAATTATAGTTTTGTGGAGAATCAAGTTTTGGAGAGTTGTTAATGATGTCATGGTGATGTCATGGAGGTGTCTTGGTGAGTGGATGAAGTGCCTTGATAGTCTAAGTGACAATGACAATGTGTGTAATGTGTTTGTCCTAGTATGCTTGAAGTAGGCTTGGTTGATAATTAGAGTTTGAAAATTAAATATGATTAGGGATGAGTTTAAAGTATTAATATTATTAAAGGGGTCCTATAAGAGGTTTTTTATGCTTTGATTACTTGTGTGTATGAGTGGATTTCATCTGGTTGATCATTGTTTTTATCTAGACATTTTGGGTCTAGTGGTAGTTTGAGTAGGCAGTTTGCTGATGTCATCATTATGACATGTGGATGAGTTAAGGGGATTTGGTCATATTTTTGTGATCAAATTTATTCCTAGTTTTTATGCACTAAATTTTATGTCATGTGATGAAGCATAACATAATATATGCAAGTTGAAAGTTGGGCTCCTAGGTAGTTTGATAGTGTTTTCCCATAGCCAAATTTGTAATGTGGCAAGAAAATTTGAGTAGGAATTTTGGTGTATTCATATTTTTCACATGTGTTAGTTTTAGGATAAATTGATCATATGGGTTTTCTCAATTTTATGCCTAGTTGATATGCACTAAATTTTAGGTTATGTGATGAAGCGCGTCAAAATATATGCATGTGCAAAGTTGGCCTTTTAGGAAGTTCTTAACATAATTGGCTCTGTGGTAGAAAAATATAAGTGAGAAGATTAATGGAATTAAATATTTCATGCATGAGGGTTATAGGAGCAAATTTATTTATGGTTGGATACTTCTATGTGAGTAGATCATATGGTACAAATTTTAGATCATGCATCTAAGTGCAACAAAAGTTATTGAGGTCTAAAGTTGGACTTCTAGGTAGATTACAATGGTTCCCATAGTCAATTTTGTAAAATATAAATATCAAGACCAAATGAAGATGCAACGGTTCATGGGTGATTGTACAGATTGATCTAATGGTGCATATCGAGTCAAAGAGGTCAAAGTAACAATTGCTTAATGATAGGTAGAGGTAAAGACCAAGCTATTTATAAGATCTAACAATGAGCAGGTGTTAATTTCAATCAAGATAAATGGAGTTTATTTATAAAAATGAGTTCAAAGTATCCAATGTTTAAACACATATAAATATTGAGCTATGTACAAGAGATTGATAGAATGTGTTTGTTCCAAGATGTCAGGAAGAAACAAGATGATGCCAAGTATTTGAAGTTTAATATTTGGGCAATGGCACACTATGAGTTAAAATTCAAATAAGATTGATGGTGCGTATTTGATCTAAGTAGAGAGGACATGAGATATGTTTTAAGTGATCCAAATTTAACTATAACCGTTTAGATTTAAATATTTAAATTTGTGAAGGAAAAACCAATGCTTAGGTTTTATGCTATATCTTTTGATCTATGAAGAATTTCCTCATGGTATAAAAAGAAAATTTGTAGAGGACTTCAAGATGCAATTAGAAATATAGATTTTAAGATATGAAAGTATGTATAGTCAAAGATATTGAAGTTCAAAGTTGATTGTGTGTTCATGTATATTCTACAAGTGACTCGAGAAGTTTATTCGAGCTTGTTTTGATGTTGTTTTGATATCTCATGATGAATTAGCTATTGGGGATTGTTGTAGACTCCATGAAGACCATGTGTGTGAATTATAAATATTTAACTAATCATATTTAGTATGATCAAAGGGTTAAAGTTTGATTGTGTTTTCATTCATAATGACTGTGTGTACAAAGAGGCATTTGAGCTAATTAGGGGTTAGTAGAAGAGTATTGTGATGGTTGTTGGAACTTAAAGGGGACCTATAAATCATGTGACATAGGTATATATGTTGGAAAGTGTTCTTATGTTCTTATAATTATTGGAGAAGTGTCAAAGAGGTGAATGGGTCATCATAGGACCTAAAAAATGACTTAGGCTTATTTGAAAGAGAGTTGTGCTTAAGTGTGACCCATGTTAGATGCCTTAAGGGTGAAGGAATGTATTTTGGTTAACAAGAAAATATTATGGACTTGATAATTCATGAATTATCTATAAATAGTGAAACCAAATATGATGGTTTCTAGACTTATGAAAGACTTGAGATAGGCTTGTGTGAGTGGAGTATGCATTGAAGCAAAGAAAAGAGGATAAAGAGTGTGCCTATTGGATGAGTTGATGAGCAAAGAAATTTGTTGAATGAGTGTATGACTTTTAGGTCATGTTTTTGATCATATAATAGTGATATTCTAGTTTGAGGATATGCGAAGAGGTTTGAGTGTACATATGAGGATAATTTGAGTGAAGAAGGAGAGAGATTATGACATCCCTATGTGAGAGGCCTGTATGAGATATAGAGGGAGTTTGTGTAGTGGTTAAAAAATAAAAGATCCATCATCAAGTGTTGAAGACATCAGTTCTAAGGTGGAGGTGTTCAATTCAAATGAGGATCTAAAGGATTTGATCTTCCTTAGGGGTAGTTGATCTTTGTGAAATAGGTGTTTCACTAAAGACCTTTGGTTAGGACTTTATCAGGGTTTTTGGTCTAAAGGACTTAACCAATCTCTTATTTGTAATCTCTAATAGGATAAGTAGTCAATGTGTTATAGGCTTGAGAGTGGATTTTATTCCCCTTGAGGATTTCCCATAGGAACAATGTCTTGTGTGTTTGATCTTATGTATGAATTGAATGAATGATCTCTCTTATTAATGTTACTTGATCAAGTTGATATATGCTGATTATTAAATAGGTTTCAAGGATTGGAATTGAGATTAAAATATCTGGGCTCCCTCTTAGTGATTGTACCTTTAACAATTGGTATTAGAACATGTCTTTTGGTAAAGGCTTAACAACTTAAAGGTTATCCAAGGTACAATATGGGTAGTCATCAAATGTAAGGAGGTTTCTCTACCAAGAAATTACCAATGTTCAATGGATGCAATTATGATTTTTAGAGTGAAAGGATGAGGACATACATTATGCCCCTAGGGTTTGATGTATGATAATATTTTGTGGATGGCTATTTTGCTCTTACTATTCCTCCATCTAGTACTACAAATACAAAGTTGTTTGAAAATAATTCTAAGGCAATGAATGCCATCAGTCATGGTATTACATAGACTAAGTTCACCAAGGTAATGAATTGTAAATATACTAATGAGATATGGGAAAAAATGAAGATCATTTATGAATGAGATTCACAGGACAAGCTTGCTAAGTTGTAGACTCACAGAAGGTAATTTGAAAGTCTCAAGATAAAGGAAGAAGATTCTATGGCATATTTTTTATAGAGAGTTGATGAGATTGTGAACATCATCAGAGGTCTTGGAGAGGACCTTGAAGAGGCTACTATAGTTCAAAAAGTATTAAGGTCTTTGTCCCTAGAGTTTGATCCAAAAGTATCTACTATAGAAGAAAGTCATGATCTTACTTAGTTGAAGATGGATCAATTGCATGGCACCTTTACTGCCTATGAGATGAGTGTTGGGTGAATATTTTGTCATCAACTAACTGATGACAAAATGGGGATATCAACCACAACATAGGGAGATTTACACCATGAAAAGTATGGGTTTACCAGATTTGGATGAAGTAAATCTCTCCTCTCATCAAGGGGAGGTTCCCTATAAATACTTACGTGCTGGACATATGTATATAATTAAGCAGAAAATAACACATGGGGGTGGTATAACAACATCTACCTCTCTTTTTTTAGAGGTAATGTATAAAGAACAAAAGAGGGAAAATTTGGTCCTAAGCTAACAACACTCCTCTTCTTTCAGGAATGATATTAAACAGAGAGCAAGAAATCACCTGAAGTAACAAAGTCCACAATAATGCTCATGCAAGCACAAAGTCTTCCGTAGCTTCTTTCACTGATTCGAAACAAGTACAACCATAGAGTAAAGTGAAGCACAAAGTCTTCACCTAAAACTACAAAAGATAACAGAATCTCAAAGGTAAAAGCAGCACAAAGTCTATCTTCTACCCTTTAGAAGCACCCTCAGATAATATAAACACACCCACTTTGCTGATTAAATCAGATGAATAAGATATTACCAGGAAAAAGACATAAGAACTATTTCCCAAATAACACAGACAATCTCAACACAAAGTCTGAACTAACCTATTTCTCATTCATTCAACAGAATATGATTTACAAATTTGAGCACAAAGTCTCAAAAGTTGCTTCAATTTCAGCAGAGTGTTTGCTATTAATTTTTTCAAGATCCTTTACAAATGAGGTCTCCACTATATATAGGGAGAAAAACCTCAAAAATAGAAAAAAATAAAATATGCAAAATATCTTGGTCAAAGATGACTCATCTTTGACTTTAGATATTTTTTCAAAAAAAATACATGTAATTACATATTACAAAATTGCATGCATTCTGCACAAAACAGAAATGCATAAGGATAGAAGAAGAGAGAAGGGGAGAGAGAGAGTCAATTCTTGCTACCAGACTTTTTCAGATGAGCATCATACATGGCGATTGATGTCTAAATTCCCATGCTGTCTAGCGCAACTGCATTCTTGAAGATGACTCTTGCTCTGATCAGCTCATCTTTCAATGCTGTGATGGCTTTAGAGTGGCCAATTAACCTGGATTTCAAATTCTCCAAAGTTAACTGAGCATCTAGAATGCTGTCCACCGAAGTCATTGAGAAAGATGCTTCTTCAAAATCTTTCTAGATCATCTCTTTAAAATTATGAATCATTTCCTCTGTCAAAAGGAACTGATGATCCTTGGAAGTCAAGTCACATGGCAGCTCTTCTAACTTGTTCAGCAGGCTCAGGTCACTCTTTTCACTAGCTTCCTTGAAAGCTTTGAGATCATCAATTAAGTCTTTGAGTACCTGGATCCTGAAGACCATTGACTCCTTGATCTCAACATAAGAGTCTTTGTTGGGGATGACACTGATAGATATCAGAGTACTCTTCTTGAGATCTTTTATTTCCTTCCATCTGCCGAGATCTTTCTCTAAGCTGTCAATTTCCTGAGAAATGAGGGAGACAAAATTATCTACCTGAGCCTGCAATTTCTTCATTTTACCTATTCTTTCCACAACTTCTGACAGCAAAGAAACTCCCTGATTGTGCATTCTCTCAACATAGTCTTCCATGACTTTTCCCTTTAAATAGTCTTTTCAGCTTTCTGAATGACTGGATCATCCATAGAAAAGGCCTCTGGAGTCACTGCTTCAGGCAGAATAGTGAACCTTTTGATCACTACTGTTAATTGCTCTATTTTGGCTTTATAATAGTCCTTCATATCCTTTTCTCTTGCAAATTTTTGGACCATAATGTCCATGGCTGACTGAAGATCGCTCTTCGCACCTTCGTGAGTAACTTTGCCAAGTTCAACATGAGAGATGGAATAACTGCTCATTTCAAAACCATCAAGGGTTGCGTCCTGAGGAGGCTTGGTGATTTCTAAATTTTTTTGCCTCTTTTCTTAGACCAACTTGGAGAGGATTTTTGGCCTCTTAGGAGCCTTTGCTTTTGCCGACACTATCTTGCCAAAATTAAATTCATCCAGGGAGATGGCCATTTTCTTTCTTTTCGGCGTGAAAGCAAACATCCAAGGTGGGAGAGAAGTACCTTTTGTAACAATAGTTGCCTCCACCAGTGTTACTGTAGTAGCTTCCACACTACTGGTGGTGATAGTAGTTGTAGTCGGAGTAACTGACAAAACTGTATCAATTACTGATTCTGGCTCAGGTGCAGGGCTCAGTGGCAGGTTGAAAGACGGAGATGATAGACTCAGAATGGACCCAGAAGAGCGAGAAGAACCTATGGGGGGACCCTAAGGATCGCCAAATACAACCCTGGAAGGAGAAGCGGCTCCAGAAGAGGGAACACTAATTAGGGAGATAGGAGAAACGGGAACCATAGGAGATTGAGGGGGAGAAAGAGAGGTGCTCTGTAGTGGCTGTGCTTGTCTCAGCGAGAGTAGAGACCCAACACCTGGTCATTTTGAAGGCTGATCTTGTGTTTTCATGGGTTGAGCTATTTGTGCCTCGGGGCTTTAACCTTTGGTTCCTTCAGCTACCATTTCAGGCCCTTGTGTAGTCTTAGGCTTCTTGGACACAAAAATGATCCTAGGCTTGTGAGGCCTAGAAGGAGAAGGAACGTCACCTTTGTTTTTTGTTCAGTTTTCTGCCTTCCTCTTCAATTATACCTGGTATTCAGCCTCTAATCTTGTAATAAATTATTTCAGGGTGATCCCTTTGGCTGCTAACCAATCATTGGTGTTAGCCAATATTGGTTCAAATCTTTTTCTCAGAGAGGTCAGTTCCTTCTGAGACCACTAAATTGGAGGGAGAAGGGAACCAGCAACCTTTTCTACCAGATACCTGCTATTTATGATGTTCCCATCATCAATTAAACTAGAAGGGATCTCTGCAAGCCTGAGGTATTCTATCTGCTCTAGTGTCAGATGGCAATAGTCCATTTTCCTTATTTCATCGGCCATCCTCAGGTCTACCCAGATATCCTCAATCATGGGTTCGTGGAACTGAGTTTTCTTTCTGATCTTCTCTTTAACTCTCTTGTAGTCAAATTTATCCCGTCTCTTGAATGGTTTGATGGTAACCATCTACATTTCTATTTCCATGACCCTGACTTTGGTTGATGTAACAACTGAAAACCTGCCAATCTGAATCAGAAACTTAAAATCGGGTCTCTTCAGTTCCATTTGTTTAGTATGCATGACAACTAGTTGTCGGCATAATTCCATTAAAACTAATTTGTCTAAAGGGAACTTGGGGAGCATATAAAGGTAGCCTTGGTAAAAACCAACCCAAAGATAACAAAAAGTAGGGAACTGGAGGAACATATAACCATAACCATTCACTATCGCCCAGGCCTCATCTGATATTCTCTTCTGCTCTAGCTGAAGATCGAAGAGACACAAAAATACGGTGAAGAATGCATCATTTACTCATCTGAAATGACGTGTTGACCCCTGAAACATCAGCTGTGGATAATATGAGTAGACCAGGGTGGTCTTTCTATCTCCCTCTGTTGTCAAACTTGGAAAAGATCGCATTGCAGTAACTATGTAGACCAGGTATGAAGTCATGTAGAATTTGAAGGAGGTCTGTACCCTGGTTAGTTGTTCATGGATAGCATTGCTGATCTGTTCCCCTCAAAGATAGTTTGCTTACCCTGGAGGATGATCTTAATGAATGGATACATCCATTCATGGAACTATGAAGAAGACGGGAGGCTCCGTACTCTGCTGAGAAAGGTGATCAAGTCACCAACTTCTTTGATGAAATTGCTCCTAGGGAAGTTCTTCGGTCATCTGGAGAGGCTGGTCCTGGGGGTCTTTAGCCACTTATAGTTTGTGACCTTCTTTTCCCTTTTGGGGTCTTTGTCATATTCATTTTGTGCGTCCACAAAGTCGATCTGGGTTACTTCAGTGGTTGGAGGACACAAGAAAACTTTGTCGATAAAATCAGGGTCCAACTGAATTATCATGCTGCCACTGGCGTCTGAGACCAATCTAGTCTCTTTGTTGTAAAAATGTGTGCACTGGAGGACAAACTTTGCATGATGTATTGCTACTAGAAAGGCGGCCACCAGGTGGATGTTACTCTTAACAATCCTCTTTATCCCAGTGCTAGAATTTATTGCCTTGGTTTGCGCCAGGAATTTGGCCATATCCACGTGGCCGATCTCAGTGTCTCGAATGTCATCGACATTCGAGGAGACTGAGGTGGGTGGGAAGATGCCCTAGTACTTGTATTTCATGCTTTTCACCTTTGAGGGAGATGCTTCCATCATAAAGAACAATTTTGACTGAATGGGAGCAGATGTGCAAGAATTCGCTGAAGGTGCTGCAGCCATGATCACAGATGAGAGAAGAGTGAGCGAGAGAAGGAGAGTGCAATTTAAGTGACATGGGTTACTGGAGGTCACTTAAATAGGGTAGGTCTAGCAAAGGAGTGAAAAATGAGGAAGAAAAAGCATGAAAGGGACAACTTGGAAAAAGTTCTGGGAGGTAGCTGAAAATTAAGAAAAATGTAGGGGCAGCAAAAATCGCCACCCTTACATAAATTTGGAAGAAACAGTAGGGGCAGCAAAAATCACTGCCCTTGCAAGAAGAATGCAGGGGCAGCAATTTTTGTCGCCCTTACGGGTAGGAAGCAAAAGGTAGGGGTGACAAAAATTGCCACCCTTGCACTGTATTTGGAATTTGCGTAAAGGCAACGATTTTTGCCACCCTTACACGCGAGGAAGAAAACCGTGTAGGGGTGGTGATTTTTGCCGCCCTTACACGCGGGAAAGAAAACTGTGGGTAGAAGGGGAAGCCTGCAATGGAGAGGGAGGAGGAAGAAAAACTAAAAAAGAACTAACTAAAACTAAGGACAAAATAAAAGAAAATAAGAAAAGAAATCAAAAACAAAACCTACCTGATAAAATATGCATGCTACGAGGAGGGATCCATGAGTTTGGGCTTCAAAATGTCACTTTAGGCACTCAAGTGCAAGAGGTAGGAGGAGAGGAGGAATCAATGAGAAGAATGAGGCTCAAATCAGAATATATGGGGTGAAAAACCCACTCTAACAACCCATCACGTGCGGCCTTTAATGCCTGCACAGAAATTGAGACGTGTAAGGGCGGCATTTTTTGCCACCCTTGCATGTAGTCATTCAATTTGTAGGGGTGGCAAAAATCACCACTCTTGCAGGTCAGAATTCAGGGGCAGTGAAATTTGCTTCCCTTGCAGGAAACGTGCAGAGGCAACAAAATTTGCTGCCCTTGCAGGAAAATAAGGAAAATGCAGAGGCGGCAAAATTTGCAGCCCTTGCGGGGGAAACAAAAAGAAACCAACTCTGGAAGGAGAAAAAGGGTAAGGAAAAAACTTGGCTTGGACGAGATAGTAACCACTTCCCATTTTGAGGCCAAGATGAAAATGAATTTTGAAATTCGTATCGAAAAATGAACTTAGAGAGACAAAAAATGAAACGAACAAGTTTCGTAGGGGGTTGTTTTCAAAAATGAGCTAAGCTAATTTTGGAAACAACAGCTGGCTCTTGTTGGGGAACTTTCATTTAACTAAATTGATTAGCAGAAGTAAAATCTAGTCTTTAAGTGCCTTCATCCAAGCCATTGGGCAACAGAGTCGAGCAAAAAATGGAAGAAAAATAGACAAAACATAAAAACTATACATATTTTACAAACGAACTCATCTGAGCTTCAAGAATTAAAAAGCTTGAGATGCTGTCCACTGTGAGGTAGTGTAAATGGTGTTCCATCCTTATACTCCAGCAAGAAGCTGGCTTCACCATAAAGCTATTGAATGGTGAATGGGCTCCTCCATAGAGAATCGAATTTATCGTGCATCCCTTTTGGTTCTCGTCTCTTGTCCCATAACAAGCCCTGATCTCCGATTTGGAATCCACACACTTTAGCCCTCTTATTAAAAAGTGCTTTCACCCGGTCCTAATGCTCCTTGATTCGATCCACTACCATAACTTGTTCATTCAGCTCAGTTAGACACATGATTCGTTTGTCAACTGAGCTTTCAAAGGTTGAGTTTTCAATTGCTCTGGTTAACTTGAGCACTGGTAGTTTAAGGGTGATGGGAATTTCTGCATTTATTCCATATAAGAGTTGGAAAGGCGACATACCTATAGCCCTTTTAGGTGTTATTCTATCAGCCCATAAAGCATCATACAAAGCTTTGTGCCATGTTCTTTGATTGTCGTCTACTAACTTCCTGATAATGGTGACCAGGTTCTTATTACTCGATTCTGCCTGTCCATTTCCCTGAAGAAAATAATCTAAAGTGTGAGATAAGGTGATCTCGTAACCAAAGAAAAATTGAATAATTTCGTATGAGGAAAAACAAGCTGCATTATCTGTTATGATTTTTAATGGAACCCCAAACCTAGAGATGATATTTTCTTTGAGAAAGTTGCATACTACTTCAGATGTAGCATGCTTGGTTGGTATGGCCTCCACCCACTTAGTAAAATAATCCATCGTGGTGAGGACATAATCATGTCCGACACTTAAAGATGGGTTAACTGCATCAATGAAATCAATACCCCACTGTTGAAATGGTTCTTCGATCACAACCGGCTTTAGGGGCAAATCAGAAAGCTTAGGCTTTCCAACAAATTGCTGACATAGTTCACACCTATGCACCCATTTGTACGCATCCTGGAATAGCGTGGGCCAATAATATCTTGCTCATAGAATTTTGTGTGCTATCACTGGTGTAAAAAAATGTCCTCCACAGGCTAGATTGTGAAAAGATTTTAAGAGTCTTTCCTGTTGTGCCTTATCAACACAGCGAAGAAATGCCCCGTCCAGGTTTCTCTTGTACAGGTCATTGTCCCACAGAACGTAACCAACTGCTTTCAATTTAACACTCCACTTTTCTTTATAAGAGAGATGAGCTGAACATTCACCATATGTCAGAAAGTGAGCAATGTCTGAATACCACTCGTCGGTGGTCACGATAAAGAGGACTGTAGGCACATCCTCGGTCTCTGCCTCATTTTTTGTTTTATCTGGAATGTTATTGGCGATTAACTGGCAAAGACCCTTTCCCCGCACTAGCTTGGTTGGTTTGAGGTCCATATCAAACTCTTGAGTTTTGAAAATTTTGTTACCTCTCCTCGTACCGAACTCCTGCTGAGTCAAAATGGATTTTACTGTAGTGTCTGTTACAAGAACTTTGATGTGAGAGTTCAGGATATAAAACTTGAAATACTTAACTACTATGACCATAACGTATGCATGCTTTTCCATAAGGGAGTATTTTAGCTCATGATCTTTGAGTGGACAACTCACGAATGAAATCGGAGATTCTACACATTCTGGATTTTGTTGGATTAAAATGGCCGATAGTGTATGCTCGGAAGCATAACTATATATTTTAAAACTCTTAGTGTAATCAGGACAAACCAAAACCAGTGCTTGGGCAATTGCTTCCTTAATCTCTTTGAATGCTGATTTACCCTCAGCAGTCCACCTAAATGTAGTATTGCTCTTCATCATGTTGACAATATGACAGGTTTTCTCAGCAAAATCAAGAACAAAGCTGCTAAGAAAATTCACTTTTTTGAAGAAAGAGTGAACTGCAGCCTTGCTAGTTGGCAGAGTAAGTTCCTGGATGGACCTAACTCTTTCTAAATCAATTCTGATGCTTTCTTAGGAAACGATGTGTCTGAGATGTTTCCCTTTAGTTAATCCAAAGACAGATTTCTTTGGGTTTAATGAGATGTCATTTTGACGGCAGCACTCTAGTACCTTTCACAAATGGTGAACATGCTCAAAACGATGTTTTGAAAATACCGTCAGATCATCCAGATATACTATGATGAACTTTCCCATATCATATTTGAAAGCGAGATCCATTGCCCTTTGAAAAGTGGCACCTGCGTTTATCAGACCAAAAGGCATCCTCCGATAAGTGAATGTGCCCCAAGGTGTGGTGAACGCTGTCTTGCGCTGATCTGCCTTACCGACCTCAACCTGATTGTACCCCAAAAAACTGTCTAGCATTGATAACATTTTAGAACCTATTACCATCTATAGAACTTGATCCATAATAGGAAGGGGGTAGTTATCTTTTAAGGACAACTGATTCAAGTTCTTAAAATCCACATAGATTCGAATTTTTCCGTTCTTCTTCTTGACGGGTACTATGTTGGCAATCCATGTTGAATGATGGATTGGAAAAATTATTCGGGCATCTAGCATCTTTTGTATCTCGGCTAAAATAGTACCTAAAATTTTTGGATTATATTGCCTAGATTTCTATTTGTAAGGTACATAGTTGACTTTTAGAGGAATGTCATGATGGATGTCATTCGGCCTGAGAGATTTCAAGTCATCGTATGAATAGGCCAACACATCCATATACTGGTGGAGTAGACTAGCAAGCTCAAACCTTTCTTTAGAAGTGCAACATTTCCCAATGTTTACTATTTTAGGGTCGTGCTTAATCCCCAAGTTGACTTGATCAAAATTTTGAGAAGAATTTGAATCTGTTCATTGTTGTTTGACAAACCTGTCATGGTTATCAAACAACTTCTCTAGGGAAACCAGACCTTTGGGAATTTTATTCCCCTTGAGCTGTAAGAAATCTTCACCTGTATTGACCTAGGTTTCAGGGGTTGATCCACACTTTTGGGGCTCACTACCTTCAAAATGCAGTTGTTTAAAACTATTCTTTTGCTCCAAGAAGGTGATGATTTGATCATTATTGTTAAACACTTGCCAGTGGCCAACATTGTCTGGTACACTTGGCTAGAAAACTAGCTCAATAGTATATTTATCTCCCTTAAAATATGGGTGAAGAACTAGGAGGGTGGCAGAGACAGCCAAGGCATCTACTCGATCATTGAATTCCCTTAAAACGACAGAGATGTTGAAGGCATCAAAATTTTCAATCTGATCCCATACTAGATTGTGATAATGACGCAACCTTTCATTCTTGGTCTGATAGAGGTTCTTCACCTGACAAACTATTAACTTAGCATCTCCTTTAGCATGGAGTTTTCTGATGCCCTTTTCTTTGGTATCCTGTAGTCTGAGCAACAAGGATTCGTATTTGGCCATGTTGTTAGTATTATTGAATTGCAATTTGTAAGAAAAAGGGGTAATCTCTCCCTGAGGGGATACCAACACAACTCTAGCTTCTGATCTAATAGAAGAGCAACTGCCATCAAACTCTAAGGTCCAGGGCTCATTAGATACTACTTTTTCTATAAAAACCTCTTTGCTTTGAGGAAGGGGCTCTTCCACATGTTCATTTTGCTTGGGTACTCCACCCTTCGCGTCAGCTGAAACCAAATCCAAATCACCACCCGTAGGAGTTTCATCCAGTGCACCGTGGATCTCGTCTGTGGACAAGAAATAATTGCCCATGCCTGAAGACTCAAATAAAATTTGAGCTTCAGGTGCCGCGGAGTGGGTAACTACATATCTGGCCTCTTTTTCAGGAAGCAACTTCTTCATGATGCCTTGAACTGGAATCCTTACTTCGGATAAGTCCATACTTAGCTCACCTCCAACATCTTTACAGAAATTCTGCCCAAGCAGGATGCCATAAGAGGCTGGCACATCAGCCACTAAAATTGTCATTTTTATTCGCTTTTCTGGAAAAGCCGCAAAGGTATATTGAGCATCTTTTTCTAACCCAGAAGAGGGACTTGCTTATTTTCCATGGAAAAACACCTTCCAAAAGTTTTGGTCAAGGTCAGGCCGAGGGAATCTGCCACCTTCGCAGGCATGACATTGTTTGAAGCTCCATAATCTATAATACAATTACTCAGTTTATAACCATTTATAAGTAGGGAAACATAGAAAGGTTTTATTTTTCTAGGAGCGACAGGAGTCACAATCAGATTATTTTGGGCTGGTTTGTCTTTAGGCAGATCAGGAACAACTTTCAAAGAGTCTTGTCCTATAGGGACAACTTTATTTTTCACATACTCTGCTAACCTATCAAACTATTTTGGGTTAGCTCTTAAATATTCGACTTTTGTCATTTGAATTTTAGTCTTTCTAGTATGGTCAATTATATCAAATAATTGGAAAGAAATTGTGATAGAGGAAAAAAGTCCATCATCAGGGGTTTTAATGGGTATGGCATTGATCTGAGTAGCAAAAATGGAAGATATCGGGCGATTAGGAGTACTCACTTTTTTATGGATTACCTAATCTTTTGATTGCAGAGGCAATGGAGTCCCACGTTTGGCAATAGAAATTGCTAGCTGGGGCTCTTTATCTGCCTTTCCTTTGTCAGTTTGTGAAGCTGACTGATTTTGAGATCTGGTAAAAATAGTGTAAGCTCCCTCTGAATCTTCCCCTTTACTCCCAACTTCATCCTGGTAATCTAGGAAATTGATATTGGAGTCACCAGCTAATTCCTCTTTCTGTTTGTCAAAGAGGTCAGCATTTTCTTGTTGGTCTAGCTGTGGTTGAAAAGAGTTGTCATGCTCAGATTCTAGGTATCTAACTGCTGAATTGGCAGGCGCTGCTTCGATTGCTAACCTCCCTGGAGCAGGAGATAGGCGGTTGGATTGCCCTTGGTTTTAGGTTGCATTACCCTGATATTGTTGATTCTGGAATGATCTCTTGGGTGCATCTCAATAAGTAGGAGCAGATGTACCTTGGGCTATTTGTCTTTTCAAAGCTATCAGTTCATTCATTAATTTTTGCACCATAGGGTCTGTAGTGCCTGTGGAAGAGCTTTCAGTAGATGAAGGGAATTTATTTTTACTAGGATCTTTCCTAATCTTACCTGCCAAGATAAGATCATCTTCAATCTTGGTAGCCAAACCTTGAGCCAAAGCTAGGTCCATAGGGCCAGCTCATCTCAACAAGAAACTTACTTTGAGAAGCTGCAAATTGATGAAAAAGCATTTGAGATTTTTTGGCGTGAGCTGAGCCATAGTCAGAATTCGGTTCCTCAACTTGTTGAATTTAGCTATGAAATCCCTCATGGGTTCCTAGGATTCTTTCTTCAATTGTGTCAGCTACGCCAACAAAGCATGCGCATCCTCAGCGGGTTTAAATCTAGCTTCAAATTTGGACTTGAGCGTATCCCAGCGTGTCACTAATCTAGCCTACAGGTGATAAAACCAATTTGTGGTAGCTCCTTGTAAAGTTTCCACAAAGAGTCTTACTACTATATCTTCAAATTTGACCCCAATTACGCCACATGCTATGGAAAAAGTGGCAATATACTCATCGGGATGAACCTTTCCATCTCCAAAAAACTTAAATTTTTTTTTCCTAGAACTACGAGGCAGTTCATGCAGAGGTGGGGTTAAATTAAGAGGGCCGAAGGAATTACCCCATGGGCCTTGAGCCATTATGATAAGAGGATGAAAAGGTGGGATAACAAACCTTGGTGGAGTGTTTAAAGGTAGGCAGTGATTAATAGCGGGAAAAGGAGCTCTACCTTGTGTTAGTGACCTGACAAGGCTAGAAAGAAAACTCCTAGATCATTGAAGAGAAGTTGGTGGAGGAAACAGATCAAAATTACTCTATTGCACCAACTCAAACATAGGATCAACAACACCCTTAGATCTCTGACTTTTGGTGTAGCGTGGGGTTGCTAGATTTTCAAAATAAAAACAGAATCGAAACTGCTTCGAGTTGAAGCTTAAGGCTTCAAAATGCATGTTCTCCCTAGCGGCTCTGGTTTTGCAAACCAGATAATGTAACGGAGATGGAGGGAAGTGGTAAGGCTATAATGATAATGGGTAAGATATAGAACAGAGTCGCTAGACTAATGTAATGGATAAGGATAGGGACTGTTTCAATCTAAAACTTGAGGTTTTAGACTGCACATTTGTTCCCCAGTGGAGTCGCCAAAAACTGTTGGGTGAATATTTTGTCGTCAACTAATTGATGACAAAATGAGGATATTAGCCACAGCATAGGGAGATTTACACCATGAAAAGTATGGGTTTACTAGATCTGGATGAAGTAAATCTTTCCTCTCATCAAGGGGAGGTTCCCTATAAATACTTACGTGCTAGACATATGTATATAATTAAGCAAAAAATAACACATGGGGGTGGTATAACATCATCTACCTCTCTTTTTTCAGAGGTAATGTATAAAAAACAAAAGAGAGAAAATCTGGTCCTAAGCTAACAATACTCCTCTTCTTTCAAGAATGATATTAAACAGAGAGCAAGAAATCACCTGAAGTAACAAAGTCCACAATAATGCTCACGCAAGCACAGAGTCTTCCGTAGCTTCTTTCACCGATTCGGAACAAGTACAACCATAGAGTAAAGTGAAGCACAAAGTCTTCACCTGAAACTACAAAAGATAACAGAATCTCAAAGGTAAAAGTAGCACAAAGTCTATCTTCTACCCTCTAGAAGCACCCTCAGATAATATAAACACACCCACTTTGCTTATTAAATCAGATGAATAAGATATTACCAGGAAAAAGACAAGAACTATTTCCCAAATAACACAAACAATCTCAACATAAAGTCTGAAATAACCTGTTTCTCATTCATTCAACAGAATATGATTTACAAATTTGAGCACAAAGTCTCAAAATTTGCTTCAATTTTAGCAGAGTGTTTGCTATTAATTTTTCCAAGATCCTTTACAAATGAGGTCTCCACTATATATAGGGAGAAAAACCTCAAAAATAGAAAAAAATAAAATATGCAAAATATCTTGGTCAAAGATGACTCATCTTTGACTTTAGATATTTTTTCAAAAAAAATACATGTAATTACATATTACAAAATTGCATGCATTCTGTACAAAACAGAAATGCATAAGGATAGAAGAAGAGAGAAGGGGAGAGAGAGAGTCAATTCTTGCTGCCAGACTTTTTCAGATGAGCATCGTACATGGCGATTGATGTCTAAATTCCCATGCTGTCTAGCGCAACTGCATTCTTGAAGATGACTCTTGCTCTGATCAGCTCATCTTTCAATGCTGTGATGGCTTTAGAGTGGCCAATTAACCTGGATTTCAAATTCTCCAAAGTTAACTGAGCATCCAGAATGTTGTCCACCAAAGTCATTGAGAAAGATGCTTCTTCAAATTCTTTTCAGATCATCTCTTTAAAATTTTGAATTATTTCCTCTGCCAAAAGGAACTAATGATCCTTGGAAGTAAAGTCACATGGCAACTCTTCTAACTTGTTTAGCAGGCTCAGGTCACTCTTTTCACTAGCTTCCTTGAAAGCTTTTAGATCATCAATTAAGTCTTTGAGTACCTAGATCCTGAAGACCATTGACTCCTTGATCTCAACATAGGAGTCTTTTTTGGGGATGACACCGATAGATATCAGAGTACTCTTCTTGAGATCTTTCATTTCCTTCCATCTATCGAGATCTTTCTCTAAGCTGTCAATTTCCTGAAAAATGAGGGAGACAAAATTGTCTATTTGAGCCTGCAACTTCTTCATTTTACCTATTCTTTCTGTAACTTCTGACAGCAAAGAGACTCCCTGATTGTGCATTCTCTCAACATAGTCTTCCATGACTTTTCTCTTTAAATAGGTCTTTTCAGCTTTCTGAATGACTGGATCATCCACGGAAAAGGCCTCTGGAGTCGCTGCTTCAGGCGAAATAGTGAACCTTCTGATCACTACTGTTAACTACTCTATTTTGGCTTTATAATAGTCTTTCATCTCCTTTTCTCTATCAAATTTTTGGACCATAATGTCCATGGCTGACTGAAGATCGCTCTTCACACCTTCGTGAGTAACTTTGCCAAGTTCAACATGAGAGATGGAATAGCTGCTCATTTCAAAACCCTCAAGGGTTATGTCCTGAGGAGGCTTGGTGATTTCTAGAAAATTTTGCCCCTTTTCTTCGACTAATTTGGAGAGGATTTTTGGCCTCTTAGGAGCCTTTGCTTTTGCCAGCACTATCTTGCCAAAATCAAATTCATCTAGGGAGATGGCCATTTTCTTTTTTTTCGACATGAAAGCAGACATCCAAGGCAGGAGAAAAATACCTGTTGTAACAATAGTTTCCTCTGTCGATGTTACTATAGCAGCTTCCACACTATTGGTGGTGACAGTAGTTGTAGTCAGAGTAACTGGTGAAACTGTATCAATTATTGATTCTGGCTCAGGTGCAGGGCTTGGTGGCAGGTTGAAAGACGGAGATGATAGACTCGTAATGGACCCAAAAGAGCGAGGGGAACCTATGGAGGGACCCTGATAATCACCAAATACAACCCTAAAAGGAGAAGTGGCTCCAAAAGAGGGAACACTAATTGGGGAGATAGGAGAAATAGGCACCATAGGAGATTGAGGGGGAGAAGGAGAGGCGCTCTGTAGTGGCTGTGCTTGTCTCAGTGAGAGTGGAGACCCAACACCTGGTCATTCTAAAGGCTGATCCTGTGTTTCCATGGGTTGAGCTGTTTGTGCCTCGAGACTTTGACCTTTGGTTCCTTCAGTTGCCATTTCAGGCCCTTGTGCAGTCTTAGGCTTCTTGGACACAAAAATGATCCTAGGCTTATGAGGCCTTGAAGGAGAAGGAACGTCACCTTTGTTTTTTGTTCAGTTTTCTGCCTTCCTCTTCAATTTTACCTGGTATTCAACCTCTAATCCTATAATGAATTCTTTCAGGGTGATCCCTTTGGCTGCTAACCAATCATTGGTGTTAGCTAATATTGGTTCAAATCTTTTTCTTAGAGAGGTCAGTTCTTTCTGAGACCACTGAATTGGAGGGAGAGGGGAACCAACAACCTTTTTTGTCAGATACCTACTATTTATGATGTTCTCATCATCAATTAAACTAGAAGGGATCTCTGCAAGCCTAAGGTATTCTATCTGCTCCAATGTCAGATGGTAATAGTCCATTTTCCTTATTTCGTCGGCTGTCCTCAGGTCTACCCAAATATCCTCAATCATGGGATCATGGAACTGAGTTTTCTTTTTGATCTTCTTTTTGACTCCCCTGTAGTCAAATTTCTTTTGTCTCTTGAATGGTTTGATGGTAACCACCTGCATTTTTGTTTCTATGACCCTGGCTTTAGTTGATGTAGCAACTAAAAACCTACCAATCTGGATCGGAAACTTAAAATTGGGTCTCTTCAGTTCCATCTATTTAGTATGCATGACAACTATTTGTCGGTACAATTCTATTAAAACTAATTTGTCTGAAGGGAACTTGGGGAGCATATAAGGGTAGCCTTGGTAAAAACCAACCCAAAGATAACAAAAAGTAGGGAACTGGAGGAACATACAGCCATAACCGTTCACTACCGCCCAAGCCTCATCTGATATTCTCTTCTGCTCCAGCTGAGGATCGAAGAGACACAAAAATATGGCAAAGAATGCATCATTTACTCATCTAAAATGACATGTTGACCCTTGAAGCGTCAGCTGTGGATAATATGAGTAGACCGGGGTGGTCTTTCTATCTCCCTCTATTGTCAAACTTGGGAAAGATCGCATTACAGCAGCTATGTAGACCAGGTATGAAGTCATGTAGAATTTGAAGGAGGTCTGTACCTTGGTCAGTTGTTCATGGATAGTGTTGCTGATCTATTCCCTCCAAAAGATAGTTTGCTTACCTTGGAGGATGATCTTAATGAATGGATACATCCATTCATGGAATTGTGAAGAAGACGGGAGGCCCCATACTCTGTTGAGAAGGGTGATCAAGTCACCAACTTCGTCGACGAAATCACTCTTAGGGAAGTTCTTCAGCCATTTGGAGAGCCTGGTCCTGGGGGTCATGACCTTCTTTTCCCTTTTAGGGTCTTTGCCATATTCCTTTTGTGCATCCACGAAGTCGATCTAGGTTACTTCAGTGGATGGAGGACACAAGAAAACTTTGTCGATAAAATTGGGGTCCAACCGAATTATCATGCCGCCACTAGCATCTGAGACCGATTTGGTCTCTTTATTGTAAAAACGTGCGCACTGGAGGACAAACTCTACATGATTTGCTGCTATCGAAAAGGCGGCCACTAGGTGGATGTTACTCTCAACAATCCTCTTTATCCCAGTGCTGGGATTTGTTGCCTTGGTTTGTGCCAAAAATTTGGCCATGTCCATGTGGCCAATCTCAGTGTCTCGAATGTCGTTGACATTCAAGGAAACTGAGGTGGGTGGGAAGACACCCTAGTACTTGTATTTCATGCTTTTCACCTTTGAGGGAGACACTTTCATCATAGAGAACAATTTTGACTGAATGGGAGCAGATATGCAGGAATTCGCTGAAGGTGCTGCAGCCATGATCATAGATGAGAGGAGAGTGAGTGAGAGAAGGAGAGCGTAATTTAAGTGACATGGGTTAGTGGAGGTCACTTAAATAGGGTAGGTCTAGCAAAGGAGCAAAAAATGAGAAAGAAAAAGCACAAAAGGGAGAACTCAATTTTTTTTTTGAGAGTTAGCTAAAAATTAAGGAAAAATGTAGGGGTGGCAAAAATTGCTGCCCTTACATAAATTTAGAAGAAATATCAAGGGTGGCAAAAATTGCTGCCCTTGCAAGAAGGATGTAGGGGCAGCGATTTTCACCACCCTTACGGGTAGGAAGCAAAAGGCAGGGGTGGTGAAAATTGCCGCCCTTGCATTATATTTGGAATTTGCGTAAAGGCAGCAATTTTCGCTGCCCTTACACGTGGGGAAGAAAATCGTGTAAGGGCGGCGATTTTTTCTGCCCTTACACGTGAGGAAGAGAACTGTGTAGGGGCGGTGATTTTTTCCGCCCTTACACGTAGGGAGGAAAACTGCGGGTAGAAGGGGAAGCCCGCAGTGGGGAGGGAGGAGGAAGAAAAACTAAAAAAGAACTAACTAAAACTAAGGACAAAACAAAAAAAAATAAGAAAAGAAATCAAAAACAAAACCTACCTGATAAAATGCACGTGCCACAAGGAGGGATCCGTGAGTTTGAGCTTTGAAATGTCACTCTAGGCACTCAGGTGCAAGAGGTAAGAGGAGAGGAGGAAGCAATGAGAAGAATGAGGCTCAAATCAGAATATATGGGGTGAAAAAACCACCCCAACAACCCGTCACGCGTAGCCATTAATGCCTGCATGGAAATTGAGACGTGCAAGGGTGACATTTTTCACTGCCCTTGCATGTAGTCGGTCAATTTGCAGGGGCAGCAAAAATCACCGCTCTTGCAGGTCGAAATGCAGGGGTGGCAAAATTCGCCGCCCTTGCAGGAAACATGCAGAGGCGGCAAAATTTGCCGCCCTTGTAGGAAAACAAGGAAAATGTAGAGGCGGCAAAATTTGCCGCCCTTGCGGGGGAAACAAAAAGAAACCAACTCTGGAAGGAGAAAAAGGGGAAGGGAAAAACTTGGCTTGGACGAGATAGTAACCACTTCCTGTTCTGAGGCCAAGACGAAAATGAATTTTGAAATTCGTATCGAAAAATGAACTTAGAGAGACAAAAGACGAAATGGACAAGTTTCGTAGGGGGTTGTTTTCAAAAATGAGCTAAGCTAATTTTGGAAACAACAATGAGGAAGAATGATAATATACCACCAAAGAAAGAAGCTACTTTGAATATTGAAATGAAGACATAGAAGAAGTTCCAAGGTAAGAAACCCAAAGAGGATGACATTTCTGATATAGATGAGGATGAACTAATTTCTTTGATTTCAAGAAATTGAAAATAGGTTTAGGTAAGTATAAGGGTAAACTACCCCTCAAATGCTTCAATTATGGAGAGGTAGGAAATTTTTCTAATAAGTAACCTTATAAGTATAATAAGGATGATGATGAAGAGCATGATCAAGGTCATGATGATGACAAGAGATCATTTAGGTTTGATAAAATAAAAAAGGGATTCAAAAGGTTAGCAATAAGAAGAAGTACTTCAAGGACAAGAAGAGTCTCTGCACTAAATAAGATTGCATCTCATCAGATGAGAGTGAAGTTAATGACTCAAAGTATGATCATGAAGATTATGGTCCTATTGAAGATGAATCCCTATTCATGGTTGAGGAAGGTAGTTTTTCAAATCAAATGGATTCTACTTGGAGTGAGTCAAATGATGATAAAGATGAGGTAGACTGAGAGATTGAATTGATGAATGATCTTGAAGAACTAAATATTGAGAAGAAGATCAATAAGAAGATGAAATCTAAACTTAAAGACTATGAGGAACAATTCAGTGTGTTTGAGGTAAGATTGGTTGAAGATTCTAGAGAGTATGAAGGTACTATCATGTTTCTTAATTCTAAGTTGGAATCTATGTTTATAAGTATAAGATCCAAAGAAGAAGAATGCTCAAGGTATGCTTATGAGATTGTGTCTTTGAAAGATGAGTTAGAGAAGTCTCTAAGAAAGCTGAAATCATTTGTCAAATTTGATAAAAGTTATAATAATCTAGATGATCTCCTAAAGACTCAAAAGTCAGCTAGTGACAGATCTAGATTGGGTTTTTAATGAAGAACCCAAAGTTGCTTCTCAAGTTGACATGAATTTCAATGAAATAAAGGTGGATCAAAATTTAAAGACAAATTAGATCAGACAACCAAATGTTATGAGGTATGCAAATTTCAATGGTTACTATTATGCTTATAAATAGTTTTGGCATAGAGCTATAGAATGCAAGAGATCTGTTAGAAATGAGTTTACATAGAACTATGAATGGAATCATCAGTCAAGTGGTGTGAGAAAGGTTGAGTATTTAAATGGTCATAATGTGGGACACTTTGTAAAACATTGTCCATTTAAGGTAAGACAAGCTAAGTTTCCATCAATAAGTATTATTTGCTATAACTATGAAAAGATTGGTCACATTGCTAGATTCTACAAGTAAAGGTCTACAAATCAGAATAGGTTCAATTAGGCTCCTAGAGTACAAGGAAAAGGAAAGTCAACTCATGAAAGCCAAAGGTGGTAAGTATGAGTCATGATCATACTATAGGTCTAAGTAATATGTTTGCTATAGTGGAGAATGCTATAGATGTTTAAATGTACCAAGGGATCTCATTATCTACTCATATTGTGGATAAAGAGACCAAGATTAAGAAGAGGACCAAGATAATGGTTGAGGCTAGTTCTGAAGTGAGTATGGATCCAAGTGAACATCTTGCTATTATTGAGCAAGTTTCATTCAAAGAACATCAATTGTTAGTGCCTAGTGATGAGGTTCTTA
Source organism: Torreya grandis (assembly GCA_037957365.1). Taxonomy (NCBI): domain Eukaryota; kingdom Viridiplantae; phylum Streptophyta; class Pinopsida; order Cupressales; family Taxaceae; genus Torreya; species Torreya grandis. The sequence continues at coordinate 3,996,825 of JARHVA010000473.1, forward strand.
AATACAAGGTGGATTATTCAGATGAAAAGGTATGTCATAAATCTATGTTGTCTCCATGTATTGTTAATCTAATCTCAGAAAAGGAGTGTGATTTAGAAAAGGAACCAGTTGTCATAGTTCATACTGAGAAGAAGAAGAATAAAAGTAAGAAATAGTATAGCTATAAGAGGATTCCAGTGGTTACTGAGGAGATGTGGGCCACTCCTAGCTTTAATTTGTTATAGATCATTTTGGTGTAGATGATGTCTCTATCTATGCTTCTTAAGAGACTCTTTTTAGTGGAGAAGCAAGTGTTACTATGTATGTATGTAGTGTTTACAGGGTCAAAATGGGTGTTTTTAGGTGGTCTAATGAGATTGATGTAATGTAAAGAAGAGATTGATGCTCAGAAAGGCATATTGACCTTATTCTAGCTTGATCTAGGTGCTTTTATGGTCTGAAGGTATGCTAAATTCAAATTGTATATTTTTGAGTGCTCTTGGTTTTCTTAGTTTTGGCTTAAGGGTAAGTAGGGATAAAATGGGTTATAGGATGTATGGGTTATAAAAGATTTAAAAGCTCAAATATTGGTCCATAAGTGTGTGATGGCTATCTCCAAGTGTGCAAGAAGTTTTAGAAGTATGCGTTGACCAGAAGGTATTGTGTTCACCTTATTTATTTTGAGTTTCTAGGGTTTTGGGTTGTGCTAGGAAAGTGGTCTACCTTATGATTTGATGTTTTGGGATTCTTAATAGGTTTAATGTGCCAAATGGGTTGTCAAATCATGTTACACATAAATTTTAAGGTTTGTGGTTTTCAAATTATTCATGTTTTTATCAAAATGGAGGCTTAATTGACTAGTAGGTTTATGAAGCAAGTATGTTATAAAGGATGATATAGGTAATTAAAATTGGTGTGATTTATGGGGCATATGAGAGTGATCTATATAGTAAGTTTCAAGTCTTGAAGGTGCATCTACTAAAATATGTGGGCTCTATAAGTTCCAGGTAGGGCTATAAGGAGTCTAGATAGGCCTAGTAATGAAGATGTGATGTTTTTGCTTAGTTTATCCAAAATATCAAGGCATGAGTGTTTAAAAGAGATTTATTAGGTTTTTTTAGAGAATATATCCTATTTTGTGAGTGGCATGAAGCTATGTTGGTGGTCCTTGAGATGGTTTGAGAGAGAAGGCTAGTAAGCCTATATGGTGGTTCTTCATGCTGTATGGAGATCTGAAGATGATCAAGTGATGCATTGGATAAAAAATATTAGGGGGAGTCCCTATAAAATATTTATTAGTTAGTTCCATCATATTTCAATGTTTTATGTGTTCTTTCTTCATTTTTTGTAGTGCTTGGTTGAAGAAGAGTATTGGCATATTGCAAGAGGAAGTTGTCAAGGCAAGAAGAGGTAGGATTAAGGTAATGGGGAGTTTGTACTATATTTATAAGTTGGTATTAACATAATGGTAGTATTTTTAGGTTCTAAAGATTAGTTTTTTCCCACTTTTCTATTATGTCAAAGTGGGAGAAAGTTCCTATTGTGAGAATGTTTGAAGAGAGAGAAGAAAAGTGAGCTGTATATTGATGGGTGTTGACATAAATGACAAAGGGGAATATTGTTGGAGAGTTATTAATGATTTCATGGTGATTTAATGGAGGTTTATTTGTGAGTGGATAAAGTGCCTTGATAGTGTAAGTGATAATGATAAAGTGTGCAATGTGTTTGTCTTAGTATGCTTGAAGTAGGCTGGGTTGATCATCAGAGTTTGACTATTTAGAGATGAGTCTAAAGTATTGATATTATGAAAGGGGTCCTATAAAATGTTTTATATAATTTTAGTGATTTTTTTCATGAGTGTATTTCATCTAGTTTATCATTGTTTTCATCTAGACATTTTGGGTCAAGTGGCAAAAAATTTGAGTAGGTAATTTACTGACATCACCATTACCACATGTGGATGAGTCAGGGGGAGTTTGTCATATGGTTGTGATAAAATTTATTCCTAGTTAATATGTGATAAATTTTAGGTCATGCAATGAATCACAACATAATATATACAAGTGCAAATTTGGGTTCCTAGGGAGTTTGATAGTGTTTTCCCATAGCCAAATTTGTAATGTGGCAAGAAAAAGTTGAGTAGGCATTTTGATGTAATCATATTTAAAATGTGTGGTAGTTTTAGGAGAATATGATCATATGGTTTTTTTTTAATTTTTGTTTCTAGTTTATATGTACTAAATTTTAGGTCATGAGATGAATTTCATCAAAAGATATGCATATGCAAAGTTAGCCTTTTAGGTAGTTCTTAAGATAGTTGGTTGTATGGTAGAAAAAACTAAGTGATCAGATTAATGGAATTATATCTCACATGCATGAGGGTTATAGGATAATATTTATATATCTTTGGATACACCTATGTGAGGATATCATATGGTACAAATTTTAGATCATGCAGATAAGCAAAATAGAAGTTATTGAGGTCCAAATTTTAGATCATGCATCTAAGCAAAATAGAAGTTATTGAGGTCCAAAGTTGGCCTTATAGGAAAATTGAAAGGGTTCCCATACTTAGTAAATTTTTCAAAAGATAAATATCAGGACCAAATGAAGATCCAACAGTTCATGGGAAATCATACAGATTGATCTAATGGTGTGTATCGAGTCAAAGAGGTCAAAGTAATAGTTGCTTAACAATAGGTAGAGGTAAAGACTGAGATACTTATAAGATTTGGAGATGAATGGGTGTTTGTGCTAATAAATATGAGTTCAAAGTTTCTAATGTTTAAACATATATAAAGATCAAGCTCTGTACAGGAGTGACAGAGTGTGTTTGTTCTAAGATTTTAGGAAGAAGTGAGATGATGCCAAGTGTTCAAAGTTTAACATTTGGGTAGTGACACACTATGAGTTAAAGTTTGAATAAGATAGATGGTGTGTATTTAATATAAGTTGTGAGGACAAGATTATTATTTTAACTTATGAAAGTTTAACTATGACTGTTTGGATTTAAATATTCAAATTTATAAAGGAAAAATTAGTGCTCAGTTTTTGTGCTATATCTTTTGATTTATGCAAAATTTTCTCATGGTGTAAAAAGAGAATTTATAGAAGACTCCAAGGAAAATATATAAATATATATTTTAAGATCTGAAATTTTTCATAGTCAAATATATTAATGTTTAAATTTTATTATGTGCTCGTGTATATTCAAAAATTGACTCGAGAAGTTTGTTCGATCTTGTTTTGATATCTCATGATGAATTAGATGTTGGGGAGTGTTGTAGAATCCATGAAGGCAATTTGTGTGCATTATAAAGGTTTGACCAATAATATATACTATGATCAAAGGGTTAAAATTCAATTGTGTTTTCATTCATAATGACTATGTGTATAGAGAGGTGTTTGAGCTAATTGAGGGTTAGCAGAAGAGTAATATGATGGTTATTGGCACTTAAAGGGGACCTATAAATCATGTGGCATGGGTCCATATGTTGAAAAGTTTTCATGTGTTCTTATTTTTCTTAGAGAAGTGTTAACGAGGTGAATGGGTCATCATAGGACCTAGAAAATGACTTAGGCTTATTTGAAAGACAATTTTGTTTAAGTGTGATCCATGTTAGATGCCTTAAGGTTGAAGGCATGTATTGTGGCTAAAAAGGAAAGATTTTGGAATTGATAATTTATGAATTATCTATATATATTGAATCCAAATGTGATGGTTTCTAGACTTGTGAAAGACTTGAGATAGGCTTGTGTGATTGGAGTATGCATTGAAGTGAAGAAAAGAGGATAGGTAGTGTGCCTATTGGATGAGTTGATGAGCATAATAGTTTATTGACTGAGTGTATGACTTTTAGGTCATTTTTTTGATGATAGAATAGTGCTCTTATAGTTTTAGGATATGTGAAGAGGTCTGGGTGTGCATATGAGGATATTTTGAGTGAAGGAGAGAGATTGTGGCATGCCTATGTGAAAGGCCTGTATGGGATATAAAGGGAGTTTATGCAATAGTTAGAAAATTAGAGATCCATCATCAGGTGTTGAAGACATTAGTTCTAAGGTGGAGGTGTTCACTTCAAAGGAGGGTCTAAAGGGCTTGATATTACTTAGGGGTAGTTTATCCTTGTGAAATAGGTGTTTCACTAAAAGCCTTTAGTTAGGAGGATTTGATCATGGTTTTTGGTCTAAAAGACTTGAACAATCTCTTGTTTGTAATCTCTTATAGGAGAATTAGTCCATGTGTTATAGGCTTGATATTGGGTTTTATTCCCCATGAGGGTTTCCCATAGGAACTATGTGTTGTGTGTTTGATAGTATCTATACATTGAATAAATAAGCTCTCTTTTTAATGTTGCTTGGTCAAGTTGATATATACTGATTGTTTAATAGTTTGCAAGGATTTGAATTGAAATTGAAATATCTGGACTCACTGATTCACCCCTACTCTTAGTGATTTTACCTTTAATAGAAAGTGTATGTAGTGATTAAAGCTCTCAAGAAGTTTAGGTATATGCTCTCCAACAATAAGATACATATTATAGTGAGTCATCAAAGAGTCAAGGAGTTCTTATCAAGCCAAGAGATAAATGAAAAAAAAGTAGGATGGATCACCAAGGTCATGGAGTATGACATGGACATAAAAGTTACCAATGTGGTGATAGGAAAGGGTTTATGTGAGTATCTAGCTTATGATATTATGACTACCAAAACAACATTTGTAGTAGTATATGCTCAAAATGCACCTCAACTAACCAACCCACCTATTTTTAATAGATGGATCCAAGATATGACTAACTTCTTGTAGATTGGAAAGTACTAGTATGATCTTCAAAAGTTTGAGAAAAGGTATTATAGGCTCTAATACATACTTATGTCCTTGTTGATGAAATATTATTTTAAAAATATATAAATGGAGTCATGCTAAGATGTATTGACCATGATTAATTTCCAAAGGTGCTCAAAGAATTTCATGATGGCCCATCAGGTAGATATTTCTTTGTAAGAACCATGACCATCAAGATAATGAGAGGAGGATATTATTGGCCTAAATTATTCAAATATGCTCATCAATGGGTAAGAAACTATGAAAAGTGTGCTTAATTTATCGAAAAGTAAAGGTTTGTAACCTTTCCTTTTAGACCAATTCAAATAGATCAACCATTTGCTCAATGGGGATTGGATTTCATTGGTATGATCAATCCACCATCAAGTGCAAGCCACAAATGGGTCCTCATAACAATAGAATATTTCACATGATGGATTGAAGCATCTTCACTGAAATATGCCATAGGGGCTTCTATTTTAGAATTCATGGATGGCATAGTATCAAGATTTGGGTTCCTCACACCATTATTTTAGATAATTTCAAAGCATTTGTGGGCACTCAAGTGAGTGAAAGGGACATAAAGCACAATGTATAATTGAGTAATTTTTAAAATTATTACCCTCAGGGTAATGGCTTGGCCGAGTCTACCAACAAGAACCTAATCAAAATTATCAAAAGAATAATGGAGGATAACTAGTGGACATGGCACACAAAGTTAAAATCATCACTATGGATTGATAGGATCACTCCTAAGAGAGACATCATAAACTCACCATTCATGTTGGTATATGGAAGAAAAGAAAAATTCCCACTATCAATTGAGATACCATCTCTAGAGCTCAATCACTAATTAGATTTGGTTGACAATGATGAAATGATAGTAAGATTAACTGAACTAATGAAACTTGAAGAAATTAGGAACTAATCAATGAAAGTCTTGGAAGTAAACTAGAATCAAATGAAGAAGGCTTTCGATAAAAAGGCATTTGATAGAAGTTTAAATGAAGGAGACATCGTTCTTAAATGGGATATAGATTAGGCTAAACTAGGTAAGCACACCAATTTTGATGCAATATGGAGTGGTCCATACATTATAACCTAGTGTAAAGGAGTTAATGTATTCCATCTATCCAAGCTTGATGGATCAAAGATGCCTATTCTAGTCAATGAGATATACCTCAAAGCTTGATTTTGAGGTAAGAATTGATTCCAAAAAGTTAAAATTTTATATATAATAGGTTAGTTGTGTTTTCAGATAATTGCTTCTGCACAAATCAACTCATTAGGAGTTTTTATTTCATTAGATGCATTGTTTTCCCCAATTTTGTTTGTTTATTTTTCCCCAATTTTGTTATTTTTTTGGCAAATCCTAGTTTTTTCTTCATTAGGTTAGAGTTTGTTAAGCTTAAAGTGAATATGTGCCTAATGAGCTATAAGGTTACTAGTTAAACACTAATTAGTAGGCAATCATCCCATAGAGGTCCCCAAAAATGTTGATATTTTATCCCAAAATTATCATAACATCAAATACCCTAAGGGTGACCACATAATTTTTTGTGAAAATCTCTTGGAATTCCCAAAAACCAACTTTCCCTTTGCATTATAGAATTTGGAACTCTAGATGTAATTTATAATTTGAAAATTTATAATTTATTTCTTAAGCTCTACTTCTTTCAATACACTTTCCCTTTGTATTGCAAAATCTGGAACTCTAAATACAATTTGTAATTTTTCAAATTGAAAATTGCTTTCCAAAGTCTACCTCCTCTAATACACTAGCTTTCCATAACTAGCATAATCTAGAACTTGGAATGTAACTTGCAATTTGCAAAACTACAAATTACATCCTGAACTCTAGATCTTGTAAACCAAACACCCCCATGGGATCCATAACTCAAACTATAATTTGTAATTTACAAATTACATCCTGAGTTTCACCTCCCACAAACCAAACACCCTCATGAGATCTAAAACTCAAACTATAATTTATAATTTTCAAATTACATCATGAGTTCTACCTCCCACCAACTACCCAAGCTGTGGAATCCATAACTCCAAGTGCAATTTATAATTTTGTAAAATTGTAAATTGCTCATGGAGTTCCACCTTCCCATTTTTAAAGAGAGTCAGAATCCCAACTCTAATGACATGGGACTTGCTCTAAGCACCTCAGAGTTCTACCACTAACTACCATGAGAGCATTAATTACATAATTTTTTTATTAAGTAATACAATTTAGGATTTTTAATTCATTGTTTAACTTTGCTAATTGAGATTTTTGAGCTTTGACAATGACCCTGTGCCTTGACCATGCCTCAATCCATACATCCAAACCATGTCTATGAGTAAAGTGCTACATCATTTTACTCACTACACTATATTGCCATAAACTTCCTTGTGATTTTTCACCATTATTCTTGCAAGTAAAGTTTGTTTTAATCCTTTCCATTTTCATAAAAGTTTAGATGCATTTTTGATTAAATTGCTTAGATGTTTGGTACTTTAGGGCATGTATGGTTACGTTTCTAGGGTTTAAGTTTTTTAAGATCATAGTTGTTCATTAGTTGTCTATGAGTTTGTCATTTTATCCAAGTTTCTAAGTAAGTGAGGTCTAAGGTTTCTAGGGTAACTATTTTCTAATTTTATCATGAAAGCCTTAGGATTTCCCCAAAGAGATTCACAGTCAAATCTAGGGATTCTCCAAAACTAGGTAAATATTCCATAGCATATTCCTAAACAATCCTAGCCAATATTCCTTAAAGATACCTCCAAGGTCCATGTGGACATTGGACCTATTTTGAACACCTCCTAAGTCCACAAGAATTGTCATTACTCATAACACTTCCTAGATCCATAGATTTGTCACCTGCTCAGAACCCTTACCCTTTCATTGGAGATCCAACTTGTCTAGAGAACCTTCCATCTCCACTAAGAATTTTACCTACATAGAGCACCTTCCATCTCCACTAAAGATTACACCTACTTCAATCACCTACAAAACCCACTAACTATTGTAGTTGGTTTTCCACAAGCAATAAATCTAGATTTCATGTCTCTGAAAGAGATGAAGTTCATATCAAAAGGTCCCAGGGTGACTCCTAAATTAGAGTCAAACATAATAAAAATAACTGAAACAAATTTAGGTCACATTGACCTAGGGGACTTCTGGACCCAGATCAATGTAGAGTTTAAAAATGATTAGATCTAGGGTATTTATGACTCTAGGCTTTTATAGGCAATAACTTTCCCTCTGATCGTCCAAAACCTTGAGTTGGTGCTAACTCTAGCCCAACATTATGATCATGATAGATGAGAGGTTATAAATGATAAAGGGGAAAATATTTTGAATCTAGACCCTGATTTCATCAATTTAGTATTTTTTATACTAGAGTTTGAGAGATATCTCAACATAACTCTAGAGACATCCCAACAATTCTTTGAAGATAAAAGAGATGGGTGTCAGAAGATGATAAATAAAAAATGGCATAAATTCCCTAAGGCTGCATCCACTAGGTATCCTAAGACCTTGTATATGATTGATTTCATAGATGAAGTTGGAGATATTATAATATTGTTGAATAGGATTATTAGTAGTTCTAATGTTAAGAACTTATAGGAATGGATGTACCAATACATTTTGGTCATCCCATAGAACACCCAATATATACACTGGGATCAACTCATTAGTGGTTCCCTCCATAACCAATTGATAGAGGTGTAGACAACTGGAAAGTTCTTCATGACTTATTACATTGTATACATTTTGGCCAAAGGGAGATCTTTCCCAAGCCTTAACACTATACCTAGAGAGATAAGTAGAATATACAAATACTATCCTGACCTCACATTGGAGGTTAGTAGACAACATTTTAAGAGAGTGAATGATGCTTTCATCTATTACATCATCATCATGTTTGATCAAGAATTGGGGAGAATGAGATTCTCACAGGAAATAATTGTAGAAATCACCAAATGGGGCTCGTAATTCATTTAGTTCCCAACTTATTCATATATCAAGGCAAGTATATTTAGTGGCTACACTTACACACTCCCAAGATATGTTAGTGACAAGTGGCCATTGATGGAGCTGGTAAGTCAACTAGTTGAGACCCATAAGCTCTTTTCCAATAGGCACAAGTTAGGAATTAATTTCCCAATCTCTATTGGTAAATATACAAGCCCCTCCCTTCTCAAAACCAAATGTGCTAAAGTAGAAATGTGCCAAATGACCCTAAGGACTTTAGAGTCTATGCCATATTATGATGTTTATGGAAATATCACCAACACACTAGGAGTTTTTACATACGTCCATGTTTCATATTTTGAATATTATTGGGAGGACGTGGAGGATGAAGAGAGAGTTAAAATTATAGAGCATTCTCGAATGACCTTGTAACAAATTAAGGATTATGATTTGGCACCAATCCCAAATGACTTGGTGGATGATGACTCCATAGTGGACCTAAATTATTATAAACATATTATCACTCAACCCCTCCCACCAATAAGATGGTCATCTCTAGAATATTTCTCTTTAATTGATAGAATGACTCATGTGATTAGTAGAATGATCAAACTAGCTGAGGAGCAAAGGAGTTCAAGTAATAAATGATATAATAGGTATCAAAGAGAATATTTTAAAGCTTAAAGTAGGAGTTTATCCATTATCAAAGGGTCCCATTGGGATAGTAGGTAGACAGGCAGAAGGGCCAGTGACCCATAAAAGAAGAAGAAGAAAACTATGTGTAGAAAGGGGTAATATATCAAAGAGGGGTCAGTAGTAGATCAACCAATTGACATCTGTTAGAAGACACATGTGTAACATGAATATCTATAACTTTTACCACAATATTTTTCATAGTGACAACCCTAATTTATATTATTCACCCACCTCATGTTTATATTGTTCTAAAAGCTCCAACACCTCCACCTCTCATTTCTACCACCTCACCTACCATAATAAGTCCATTATAACCTATGCAATTAGTTTAAATGGATACTCAACATCCCCCATTAGTGGATGCCCAAGTTTTCACTCCACTTTCCCTTCCTCTAATTTCACTCCCTCCTTCCTTTTCACTTCCCTTTTCCATTTTACTCATAATTTCTCCCATTCCATCCCCATTGATTTCTAACACCACTCAATAGTATAAAGTTGCAAACTCAGTCATCCTAACTTCAATTCTATTGGTCATCCCAACTCTGGGGATAAAAGCTACATCTTCCTCATCCAATTTCATATTCCCTACCCTACTAATGCTAAGTAGCCCAACACATTTGATTGATTCATCAATACTTTGGCTTCCACCCTTTCACCTATTCCAAAATTAAAAACCCCTATGTCTATTTACCCAAAAGTATCAATTCCATCTTCTACTCCTCCAATAGACATAATTTTTTCCATTACCCCCACCTCTTCCACTTCCACAATTTCCATAACACCTTCAGTTGAGGTAGGACAAACACAAGTTCTTGGTGCAAATATGTATATTTGCAAATAACTGATGGAGATGGAATTTCATAGGTATCTCTTTATCAACCAATGGTAACATCTACTCAATATTCTAATTTTGTCATGGTGCCCACTAGTGTAGTAACATCAACTATTGATTCTTAGGTGATAGTGTCCATGAAACTAGATGCTACCCCTAAATGGATAGCACAAATAGTGGGGAAGAAGTGGAAGATGATTTCCCCAAGTACACTAGACTTTGGCCTATTAGAGATAAATAAGGAATTCAAAGTCTACTCCCTAGACCTTCTCCAAAATACTTTTTGATGATAAATGGGAAAGATATGTTGAGATTGTAGTCCCCACACTGGATAAACCAAAATAAGAACTTGTGGTGGGGCACTTTCAAATTTCCAAGATGCACCTTGGATGGCCAACAAAGGAGGGGTTAGATCATGATATTCAATCTAGAATCAACTCCATTTTTGAAAGAATAGATCATGATAAGACCACCAAATATGAATTAAAAGATAAGGTGGATCAACTCACAACTACCCTTAACAAGTTCATAGAGCCTAGTGGATCATCAGAATAACCAGAGTCAATATAACTAGTCAACCAAATTCTAGATCAGACAATAATAAATATGGTGACTAAAATTGATAACATGGGAAGGGCTACAAAAGAATGGTCAAAAGAACTAATTTCTAAGGGAAATAAGATTATCTATATAATAATAGACCATTATGAAGTTATTAGAGAGAGAAAGAATATCCTAAGAGGATAGGTCAGTGAGTATGAGGGAGAAATAAAAATCTTGAATATATATTATCCCAATTTGATAGCTATGGATTCAATCAATATGGATATCCTCCTTGCTAAAAAGATACTAAAAAATGATGTAGAGCAAGAGGAATTACATATAGAAGCTCAATTCTAGATACTTATAGAAGCTACCCACAAGGCCGAGGTTGCATATGATAAGGATATTGATATATTGTATGACATTGAAGGAATGTTGAGCATGTTTTCATGCCAACCAACATATGATGGAGATAACCTATTTCTAGTAGAGGAAGTTCAGAGTAAGTTTAAGGAAGTGGTTGAAAAAGAATCTGAAAAAACTACAATCTTCACCCTAAGTTCTATCCATTGCTATATTAGGTATTAGAATGCGTTGGATAAAATGAAAACATAAATGCAAGGAATCAAGACTTTTAGGAGGGAATTGTTTGATATAGTAGCAAATTATGTGGCCTCTAACTTCTACTCCTTTAAACTAGATTAAGAAAGGATACATTAAATTTTCAAGTACTTTGATGCATATGTTAAAAAGCTATAGGTTGAGAAAGACAAGAAGGTTGAGGAACTTTTGCAAATTGATTAGTCATTTCTATTGAAACATTTACATTTATTATATTTTTAGCATTATAAAAACATTGTAAAGCTATATATTGTAAAATTTTAACTATCTTTTATGGCTCTTTTTGAGAAAGAGAAATATGTATTTTACACTTTATGTTTTGATAGGTTGAAATTTTTAGAAAGCACAATTACAAATTACACTTTCTATTTTGACAAGTTATAATTGCTAAAAGTGTAAAAGCATGTATTGAAAATTGCAAATTCCATTTTGACAAAGTGACATGACTTGTAAGTTGTAAAAGTCTCACTTGTAAATTGTAAGTTAGGGTTTTACAAAAAGTAACTTTACTTATTTCAAAGTTATCTTTTGAAGGAATGTTGAGTTCCATTTTGGGCATCGCCTATTTGCATGAAGATCCACTTCTAGCTATATGAAGAGGGAGAAACATTGCATGAAGATCTTCTAATTCCATCCACACCATTCCAAGATAAATATCATGCCCATATATTAACATGCTACTTTCCAAATGGTTTTATGAAGTCAAGGATACCATAAATAGAAGATCACACCTTTTTTTGCATGGAGCTTCAGATTTGCATGATTCCCTCTATTGGGTGTTGACTTTTTGATAACTACATCTCATCTATGGGATATTTTTTTTATAAATATGGGTAGACCCCATGGCCTAATCCATATTTTTACTGTTAGTGACAAATTTCTACATTTTGAACGTATTTTATACAAGTTGTAACCTTGAGAACAAAAATAAATTAAAGATTTGCCTTTCTTATCTAAGAGATCCTTGTGTATGCAGAGTTATTTGAGTATTTATGGATGTTTAATTCTTATTTCACTCACAAAAACTTCATTTATGGTATTTATTACCATTTTGAAATATTTTTTGATTAAAATAAATGAATCCTATCCCTTTTATGAAAAATAATAAATATTGCCTTTGATTTCCCATTTGTATGTGTCTGTGCTCAAACAATTTTTAATCTATTTTTTTGTTCTATTGTGTTCATTAAAGAAAGAATAAAAATACACTAAAAATATTTGGTGCAATCACCATTTTTAGTTTTGTAAGTTTTATTCTCAAACTCTTTTCTCCAATCAAACCCTAGTTTAGGATCCAAAACACTAAATGAGTAAAATTTCTATAAAACTAATATTTTATTAGTTGTACTAGATTTAGTTAAAGGAAACCATCCTTATTCAAATATTAACCTCAATTTTCCAAGGTCTTATGGATTTGGAGGTTTTTCCATTGTATCATTAGGTATTTGCATAGCAAACTACAAAATCAATATAGGTACAAATCCTATGTGATAACATATATCTAATACAATCAACAAAGAATGTGATTTGAGTTATAGATTTCTTCTTAGTGTTTTCTAAAAATAACAGTTTTCAATATTTATTAATTATAAAAATTAAATTTTTTGACTATTAAAAATCTTTATAATTCTAATGCCTATCAAGTTTTACACCTATTATTACATAACATTTATTATTTTATCAAAAAATAGGGTAAAACATATTGGTGAACCTGTACATTTTTAGCATTGATTTTTTATGGGTTTTGTCTTAGGGTTTCAAATTGATTTCTAATTTTTATAAAAAAAAATCTTGCTTTCTGATTTGGTTTTCAAATTTCAATATAAATTTTTAAAATTCAATTTTTTTTCTCTTATTTTCCTCAAAATTGTGTTATGAGAGTCTTAAAACTCATAGGAGCTATCGTTTTGGGCAAGCAATCTCTAGTTTTACCTAATTTGTAATGTGAGGGGTACTAACCCAATAATCAAGCCATTAGATAACACTATAAATGGATTTTAGTTTCCATACTTCATGGTTTATTAGAAATGCCTAGGTTTTGTTTTTCAGCCATAGGAAGTCTTTGAGCACTTTTTTATAGTGCACCCTATAAGATAACATAGCTATGGGATGGTGAAATTCTTTGTAATGAGTGAATTTTTAGGATGTGTTCACTATTTATGATTAGAATCAGTATATCTAAGAACTTACAAATCAAACACACCTTGCTTAGTTACATCCATTCATATCTTATCTTTCTTAGTATGATTGTTTTTTTGGTTAGTAGTAAGCTTGGTGATTATTATATTTAGTATATTATGGGTTAAAAAATATAAAATGGCTTATAAATATGAAATGTATAATACTTTTAATCCTTTATATTTAATATTCTATAACAAAGATACACCTTATGTTTATACTAATTAATGGACTAATGATCACACTTGTACATATTTTTATGCTTCTTACATTAATGAAGAATATGATTGTGATAGATATGACTATGAAAATAAAGATGATTCGTATAATAGTGAAGAATATAGTGAAGAGGAAAGTGACCCTACTAATTTATAAATTACAAAACCATTTACTCCCTTGTATTCCTATTTTCATAGTGTGGAACAAAAATAACATATTGATAATGAAAATCTTCTTTCCCATAATCTCTCACAAGGAGCCAAATGTGAAGAAATAATAATTAGTGTACCGTGTTTACCTTTTAAGTTTGATACTACACTACATCACATTAATCAATATAGGCTATAAAATTATAGACCTCGTATATGAATGGAAAAATATACAAATGAATGTGCCATTCCCTCTCTCTCTAGAAAATATAGATGATGTAAATGCATATGATATGTTTCATTATCCTTTAAGCATGGATACTAAAATATAACATTGGGATAATATTTATCCTTCCCTTGAAATGATAAATAATGTGATAACATACGTGATACTCCTCCTCCCTCTATTGAAATATCAAAGGATGAAAATGAATGTGAAATATAAATAAAAAGTGACATTATTGCTTTAGATTTAAAAAATGATGATCATGTTATATTATACAAAGAGTCTCAAGATAGTCATACTCCATATATAAAATGTGGTTCTCATGATAACAATAATTATGCTAACACTCCCTCTTCTCATAAGTATAATGTGAAGTAATGTGATGTTTTTATTTCTATACAAACTTAATGTGATAAATATATGAAATGATTTTAAAAAGTGCACTAATTTTGTATTAGAATGTGATCTTAAGAAATACAATGATATTTGTCAAGATCCTATCATACCAATGTTCAAAGTAAATGATCAATTACAACCCATGAATGAGTCTTTCCAAACCACTACTATCCCTACTAGTAATATTGTGTCCATGATGCATGCTATTGGTAATCTTTAAAGACAAGTACTTGATCTCACTTTTCAAACTCGATCATGTTGTGCCAATTTCAAAGATAATGCTATTTTGGGACAACTCCTTACCCAAGATGTATATGAATATACATATATAAAAGAATTTTGTATGCCCTTACTTCCATTAATCGATGTTCATAGATATCTTTGTGTTCATTTAATTCAAAATACACTTTATTTTATAAAATGGGGTAATGATGGATTCATTATACTAAATTTTTTTCATAGAAGCCTCACAAGAGATGCCTCATATTGGTTTTATAGTCCACTTAGTGGCTCCTTACATAATTTAAAATGTTTAGAAGATGTGTTCCTATCAGATTATCATAAACACATGATCCCTAAATTCACATTGGAACACTTACAAGGTTATCAATAGGGCCATGATGAGTTTATTGAAGATTTTATTTTAGGATTCAAAACTAATTTCCATTCTTTAACTTATCAACCCTAAAATTTAGAAAAGTAATTCATCTTTAGTAGGGGTCTTTTATCTACACTCAAATAAGATCCATGTGTAAACTTTATACTTATTTAGAGGAATTATACATGGATATGTTTAAATATGCACATGATCTAAATTATTCAACACAAAAGGCTAATTATACAAATGAATCAATGGCATATTCACACAAGAAATAAGTTACCAATAAAAGAATGGAATTATATTTAATGTCTAAAAGAAATATTCCAATTTAAATCTCTCATAAGATGGATAAATTAATGAAAATAGTTATAATAAAGGAAGAACAAGTTAAGGTACTCAATAAATAAAAAGAATCACTTTATAAATCATTGCCTAATGTGAATAAATATAATTCACATAAAAGGAAACCAATTTAGTTTTATATATTCATAGATTGATCACATGATATTCTACATAAATTGTTGGATGAGAAGTTAATCTCTTTCCCTCATAATTATGATCATCTTCCTCATCATCGTAAGTACACAAAAGGCAAGGCATTTTGCACTCATCATGAAATTAATAGACATTGAGATAATGATTGTTATTCATTATGATAAAATATCACACAACTTAAAAATAAATGGATTATTACATTTCAAAGCCATAAAACAAATGTGAAGGATGCTATGGCCCATGATAAAGTTACATCTCACCTTACATGGGCATGGGTACCAAAACAAAAATACCAAGCTTTAGATCAAAGATATGAACATGTAATGCATACTTAAATTTTTTTAAGAGAACATCAACAATATCAACCATAAATATAATAGGTAACAAACACAAATGTGACTATCTCTAAGAATACAAATCCAAAGATTTAGTATCGAAAGATAATTATACATGATGATCAATATGGTGCACAAGTTTTATTTTTTCTAGGGTGGTCAAATAATTCTACAATTTAAAATTAGTTTGATTATACATAATGTCATGATTGACAATGGGTCAAGTGAAAATGCATGTACAATGACACTCCTTCATAGTATTGAATACATAAATAAAGACCTACAAGGTACACATGGAATAGTCAAAATATTCGATGGACATATACATAACACTCTGGGGCATTTAGTGTCACCTCTTCAAGTTGGTTTAACAATAATGGATACTCCATTTCTATTATTTCCAAGTAGAGGGGTATTTAATATTATATTAGGATGCCCTTAGATGTAAAAATTCCACATAATACCATCTATAGTACATAGATGCTTCAATTACACACAATTCAATTCAGTGGTCCAAGTTAAAGGCATTATATATGAGCACCCTCTATAGTCAGTGGTAACTCCTCCCCCACCACCACTATAGTTGGTTGTGACACCTAATCAAGAGCATAATAAGAAAATAATTATGACACCTATTCAATATCATAGTGTAGAATCATTTTTTACACCTATACATATAGTTACAAGGAGAGTGGTACACCCTTATAAACAATAAGATTCATATCAAAGAGTTACTCAAGGTTAAAATAAATATAAATTTTCTATAGTGCATCCTAAGATATTACCTTAGACACTTCAGTGTGTTCCACAATGAAGACATGCAATGAGAAATTTACAACTATATAATAGACTCCACCACATCTTGCACCTTCGCAAGTTACACATAATGCAAGAGATTTTATGAGCAGTGATCATAATAGTTAAATTACAACTCTAGATGCTTTTTTAGATTCAAATACATCTACATGTACTAATTTTCATTCATATAAAGTCACCCTCAAACTCTATGATATAGACACACACTATGGTCCTCCCATTGATGGGATAATAGGGAAGTTTATTTCAAATATGTCAAATAATACTAAAAAAAATAAAAAAATAAAAAATCCAAAAACATTTCAAAATATTCTCAAAAATATAAAATTAGGACTTGAGCTTGACAAGAGTTGATAAGTTTACTTCTTTACATATGTTATTTATCACATATTTTGGTATATAGAATATTATTTTTTAAAAACACATGCATTTCATGAGGTATATGAGTGTGATGTAGGACATACATTCTATATGGCCTCTTAGATGTATGATCCCCTTCTACCTAATGGCCATGCTTATGTGTCGTAACCTAAATTTGGTCACGAATACTTGATCATACATATTTTATCTCTTTTTATCATTAATTGACATGTGCATTTAATTTACACCTATTTTTCCATTTTGACTTATCATAAGCATATAAAGAGACCTAATTTCATTATAAGACCATCTGTTATTACCTATATAGATGATATTACTAATTAAAACACCTTTAGCATCTGTATACTTGACCTAGACCCTAAACCCAACACCTTTGATAAAGGCACAATAATTACCAATATGATAGGAATGTCTAACATTCATGTCTTTATCTTTTGATCATGTCCTTCCCTCATAAGAGTTGAAATTTAAAAAAGGAAAGTATTACTAGGGTCGACCTTTAGATTCCTAAACTCTTCAATGAGTATTTTTTCCTCTTGAACCACTATAAAATCACATTCAATTCATCCATTTCAAATATATTAAAAAGATTATCAATGTTATTACAAGAGCTTATTTACGTAAGCGTATATTAAGTAAAATTTCCATATTATTCAAAAATCAATTTCCAATCACTTCAAGCAGTCATGAGCCAAGTCTAAATTTAGTTTTATGTAGCCCTAGCCAACCATGATCAAGTATTCAATTAAAATATATATGTATTCATATATTGAAAGGAGAACAATTGAAAAAATCATTTAGGTGGGATAACTACATGGAAGTTTTATCCCTCTTCAAAGTATTGGTATGTAGGCAATAATCAACATAGTGGGGTGTTGAAGTCTAGCAAAACTCCAACCACTAACCCCTTTTTATCCATCACATCCATTTATCTCCTTATGACACAGATCTAGGGTTTAAAATTTTAAGAAGGCACATATAGGTATCCACACACTTTTTGAAGATGAAGTCAACATAAGAACACCTAACTTTCACTATCTAACCTAACTATGCTAAAAGTTTCAGTTTTGTGCAAAAAGATAGAACCATCATATAGAGATAGTAGCAAAAATCTATTTTTTACTCTATTAGGAATTCTTATCTTTAAAGGCACCTAGGCACAATGGATGTTTTTTTGATTTTTCACTCTAAATATTCTTGTAGTCTATTTTTTAGTTTAGTCACCTGATGAATCTAAAAGCTAAGTTGATATTCCATTTGCATTGCTTTGCCTTATTAATTTATATTTTGATTTTTATATTTTAGTAATTTATATTCAATTTTTAAAAAAAAATGTGTTTGCAACATACTAATTCATTTTATCTTATTAAGGATTAATGACTATATTAACTCAATTTCAAAAAAAAACATTTGGTTAACCTGCATATTAGTCAAACCTTGCAAAACCCTAAGTATTCCTTAGGGTTAAAAACTTCTAGGGTTATATATTTTTGGTCTAAGGGTTTCAATTTTTTCCTTAGGGTTTCAAAAATTTCTTTTTGTTTTTATGCATCTCATTTTTTCCACTATCTTTTTTATGTCTTTTACAATGGATGATATAGATCTCTTTGATGACTATGATAAGACAACTATCCAAAATTTTACACAAGCTTCATTAATGTAATTTATTTTAAATTAAAGTATAACATGGGAACAAGATTAAACCTTAATATAATAGGCTATAAGGTCTCTTCCTAATTCTCAATATGGTGATAGCTACCATCCCTCTAACTAGGTCCATGTTATCACTATCACATGAGGTAATTTGAGAAACCTTATAGTGTCAAATGAATGTAATTAGCATGTCCTTCCTTAATTCACTCCACCTCTCAAACATGCTCTTGATGGTGTTTGTATGCATGTTCAATCACAAATACCTAGGGTTTCTACTTGTGAAGCCCTTAAAGATCAAATCATCACTATTAAAAGGTCAATAGAAGAGTTATAAAAGTAAAATAAATATTTAGTATCAAATATCACATCATGGGATAATAATATCACATTCACAAATAATATAGAGTGTACTAGTGTTAATCATGTATTTTCATCTTCATCTACTAATTTTATGACTAAAAATATTTTATATCAAGATTGAAAGTTAAAACTGAATATATCTACAACTAGTGATGCCAAAAGTTCACAAAAGGGTACTAAAATCTCAAGTGAAATTTTAAAGAAGTAATTAGAAACAAAGTGATCAAATTACCTCATATACATTCTATTATAAGATTTAAATATTATTGTGCATATCATAGAATGCATGGGCATCGTATAGATTGTTCTTTTTCCTTGAAGAAAAAAATACAAAGTCTTATTGATAGTGGTGATCCTATAATCAATAAATAAATCAAAAAATTCAATAAAAATGCACCACTTGAGAAAAAATTACAAGTTAAACACGTGAAAAAAAAACAATAAGCATGGATTCAAAAGGTAAATTTAGAACAAGAAATCTTACACAGGTTACATCAAGATAGGTGATCAATAAATCAATTACCAAAGAGAACTTGGAAGAAAAAATTCAAGGTAAGAAAAATGTATATTTGTCAAAAGGTTTCTCATGAGTGAATTTAAAAATAAAATTATTCCTAAAAAATCTAACGATACAAGTATGATTGCTAAGGATTCAAACATCATCTCTATTTAATGCATAGAGGAGCAATAGAAATCTAATACTACCATTTTATAGTTGCATCTTCAATTCAATAAGTCAAAACGTAAATTACATCTCTTCATAGTGTTCAAGCAATGATACATGAATCTTCTTAAATTCAAAATGAAATGCAAGATTTAAACCATGATGAACATATTAAAAATTAACATAATTTTAGGAAGATAACTCTAATATATGGTGCAATAGGTTTTTTATATACAAATGCACAAGATTATAAGAGTGACACACCACAAGTTTAGGATCAAGAGAATGATTATGAGTATGATAATGATTATTTAAAAGATGATTAGAATGACACAAATAACATGAAAGATGAATATGGAAACCTAATCAAGGGTTATGAAACACATGATACAAGACCTTCATAGAGGCACACCCTTGATGAGATCCTTGGCCTTTAAAAACAAAATATGATTGTACATAAATTATGATTTCTTACATCTTATTTTTCCACTTGCTTACATTTAGAATTTTTTGATCTATTATTCTATGCCCTTGGATTTCATTTAACTTATTGGTCTTTTGGTCTATAATTTATACCCTCTAATCCTAGATAGTCTCAAAATAATTCTGAATTGCATTAACAATGCCAATCATCTACGTACATGCAAATTTTTTCCCAGAATTCTATCATTTTACTTTCAAGACATAACAACTAGAACATGATAGAAACATTGACTGCTACTATCTTGATTGGTCAATCATGTCCTTCATCTCTTTTTATTAAATATATATTTTTAAAAAATATAGCCTTAATTATTTCATCTTTTCAAGATAACTTAATTTCATTATGAAATTTATTGTCTTTCATGCAAAAACTCTCTTTTCCAAGCTCTATTGTTTATACATGTGACATATTTTGACAAGTGT
Organism: Torreya grandis; assembly: GCA_037957365.1. NCBI lineage: Eukaryota > Viridiplantae > Streptophyta > Pinopsida > Cupressales > Taxaceae > Torreya > Torreya grandis. The sequence goes on from JARHVA010000473.1 coordinate 4,017,667, forward strand.
AAATTTGATGAAATGAGAATGTACAATTATTTATGTTTACACATTTTTTAGTCTCCTAAAAATAATATAATTTTAATTCATAATCCATAAGAGGAAATTTTCTTATATTTGGCAAGTTAAAAATCTTTGCTAGCGCATCTCTTTCATTACCACTTGTTGTGAACTATCCAAATTAGTCTCATTTATTATATTTTTGACACCCTCTTTCATATTATTTGTTGTAGTGGATTTTCCATATTTAAAAAATATAAAAACATTTAAATATTATCAAAAATACAAAATAAGGACTTGAACATGATTAGTAATCTAGTTTACATATTTAAAATATGTTATTTATTTCATGATTAGTAGATAACATATTCTTTATATATCACACATGAATTTCATAGGTATCTAGATGTTGTGTTGTGTAGGACAAATATTAAGATGTTGGACTTTTCTCTACCCATTGGCTTTGTCAAGTTGGGGGCATCTTATTCATAGGTGATAATATGTAGGTGTTATCATTATAAAAACCTATACTATTTATCTTTCAATTAATTATAAATGTCTTACTATTTTCTAGGATATCATCACATGGAATATACATAGCGTAAACTAATTTTGCTAATTCTATGTTCCATTGATGTTTCTTACTTATACATAGTAGATTACAACTTTGATTTTCTATCATGTTGGCCCTTGGCCCTTGTGTGAGACTATTTTATTGATGCACCTCTATGAGATATTAATTGTGGTGTGTGATATTTAAACATGTCCTTGCTTTGGCCCTATGTGTGGTGTGTGACATTTAAACATGTTATTACTTTAGCCCTTGGCCCTATGTATTCTATGCAACATTTAAATTTGTACTTACTTTGGCTCTTAGACCTATGTGTAGTTTACAACATTTGAATGTGTCCTTGATTTGGCCCTTGGCCCTATGTGTGGTTTACAACATTTGAATATGTCCTTTCTTTGTCTCTTGGCCTTATGTGTGATTTGTAACATTTGAACATGTCCTTGATTTAGCCCTTGGCCCTATGTGTGTGTGATATTTGAACATGTCCCTTGTTTATGACATTCTCATGTCTACGTGTGTTCTTTAGGACATTTGAAAATGTCCTTGTTTTTGGCCCTTGACCTATTTATGTCAATTTCTTTCCTTTATGATTTTTGTGTGTGTTCTTGTTGATCTTGATGAGTTTCATAAGTGCCATGATCCATATAAATCAATCCAAACATACTAACATACTAATTCCATGAGCTTCCTTAATATATTCTATAGGCCTTACCTCTGAAGTTTTATGAAAAATTAAAATCTTACTATGCTAACACTATCCCATCTGCTACAATTTTTAATTGATAATATCTTACCATACATGTTTGAAGTTAAATTTTATTTTAAGATGAGTGAATTATTAGGAGTGAATTACCTCACCTTAAAAGGGGGAATTTTAGTAGGATTCTCATGCATGAGATAAGCCATTTTTAGAGATAAAATTTAGTCAATGGCACATATTATGGGGGCATATGCCATTACATATGCATGCCTATTTTAGTTTCAAAGATTCAAAAGTTTCAAATTCAGTTATTAACACACATTATAGGGGCATATGCACTCTTATTTATAGTTTTAAAGAGAAAGTTCACACAATTTCAAAGTTTTAAGTAACAATTACAATGAGTATTCACATATGGCTTCAAATTATACAATTATAGTGAGGTATTAATACAATTTTATACCACAATATTTATTACATGAATATAATAGGACCATGGGTGTACTACATTCTCTTGTGATAATGCTTTGAAATACCAAGATATACTAGAATGTTGTAATTGAATCTACAATCCATTTATAGTGGTTGATTCAATTTAGTTGCATAGTACATGACTTGGAGTCAATGAACACTCTAACATTATGTGTGCAAATTTGTTTGGATTCCAAACCAATTACATCTTGGGGTTATAAATATTGAAAAAAAAAAAAAATTCAATATTATTCAATGAGAAATATGTTCACTTCAAAAGATAAAATACAAGATGGGGCTTGATCACCCCTAATTTTTCCTAATGGTTTGGCTAAGGAACTATCTTCTCCAATTGATTCATGAGAGGCACTAATCTCCAATTCTTCAAGCAAGCACCATCACCAAACAAAGTCATAAAGAGTAAAATTTATGTCACACATATAGGTGTATTCAATCCATACTCTCATTTCAATTTTAAAATTACTCAAATACAAGCAATTTTCAATTTATCAAATTTCATTTCAAATTACATATTGTCAAAGTTCAAGCAAAGTTTCAAATCTTCAAGTTCAAGTCTTCAAATTTTAGTTTTAAAAGGAATGAGAAATATTTCATGTGTTTTTAGGTTTTACCAAATTATGCAGTGCCTTGCATGATTGAAGGATGGAACTCAAATACAAAGTGTGTCTTACATACTAAGATATGGCTAAGGAATCTAGTAATTTAATTTCTATACTTGGGAAGGGATCTAGTAACCTAAATTTGGTCATGAATACTTGATCATTCAAATTTCATATATTTTTACCACTAATTGACATGTGCACTTAATTGACACAAATTTTACCATTTTGACATATCCTAAGCATAAGATGAGACCTAACTTCATTACAAAGACATCTATTGTCACCTACATAAATGATATTACTATTGAAAACACATTTATGCATATGTATGCCCTAACTAAGACCTTAAAATCAACACCTTTCTTGAAGGGATAATAATTTACAATAGGATAAAAACACTAAACATTCCTATCCCTATTTGCTGATCCTATCCTTCCCTCACAAGAGTAAAAATTTCAAAAAGGAAATTATCTTTAAGGTCAGCCTTTAGATTCTTGAACTCTCCAATGATTATTTTTCCCTCTTGAACCACTATAAAATCACATTAAATTAATTCATTTAAAATATATTTGTAAGCTAATTCTATTATAGGATATTATTTATAGAAGTGCACATTGAACAAAAGTTCCCTATTCTTCCCAAATCAGTTTCCAAACATTTCAAGCAATCATGAACCAAGTTTGAATTTAGTTTTATGTATCCCTAACTAAGCTTGATCAAGTATTAAATTCAAATATAGATGCATTCATGGAGTCAAAGGAACATAATTTCAAAAATCACTTAGGTGGGATAACTATAGGAAAATTTGATCCCTCTATAGAGTATTGGTATGTAGGTATCACTCAACATAAAGGGGTGTTAAAATCTAACACAACTATAACTGCTAACCCATATTTACTCCTTCAAATTCATTTATCTACTTAAATCAAAAAGATAGGGTTTGAAACTTAAATAAGGCATATATAGGTCTCCACATACTTTCCAAAGATGAAATTGGTACAAGAAGACATAACTTTCATTATCGCACCTGACTGTACTGCTAGTTTTCTACAAAAAGATAGAACTGGTAGATAGGGACAATAACACATGTATATCCTTTTCTATATTGGGATTTCCTATCCTTAAAGGCACTTAGGCATAGGTTCTATATATATGACCTAAAATTCCATATTGAGATACATATTTTATAGGTGTCTTGCTATTTTCTCATATTTTACATTATGTTACATGGATATGCTACTTTGTTATAATGTGATATTGACACATATAGATGTAATAGACTAGTTTTAACTTGTTCTTTACTCATTCAATGTTGTTTAATTTTTTTCATGATAGGATAGACATTTATTGCTTATTGTGTGTGGTTATTGACCCTTGCATAGAACATACCTATGAGGTTTATCCTTGGTATGTGTGGCATTTGAACATGTCCATTGCTTGTGGATCTCAGCCTTGTGTTTTGTTTGACAATTGAATATGTCCTTTATTTGTAACATTATTAATGTCCTTCACATGTGACCCCTGGCCTTATTTTTTGTGACATATTCATGTCGATTGTATACATCCCTTCACCTTATTGTATGACATTACATGACATTATTTGTTGTGTTTGTTGAGCTTGATTAGTATTGTTAAGATACATGTCATGCGATTTCACTATGTAGTCTATTTCAGGATGGTTAATTTATCTAACATGCATGCCTCATTACTATATCTATCTAGACATGACACTTGCATACCTCATACTCAATATGTTACATACATGTTTCAATGAAAATTATATTCTATGATGGCATACTTTCCACATTATGTCATAATGCTACATGATTATATCTTTATCACATCACACAATTAACTCTTCTTTTGAGATAAGTGACTTGCAAGCTACATCCCTCATCTCAAAGGGGGGCCATCATAGTGGGCTTATCTTAGAGTTCTAAGCCTCCATAAATAGACATAAATCATATTTAGGATAGAGTACATGTTTTCAAAGATTCAAAGTAATCCAAAAATGAAATTATATAATTTAGTACATGTTTTCAAAGATCTAAAGTAATTCAAAAATTAAACACATAACAAATATTGGTACATTGATGTAAATAATAATGGCATATGACATACATATGCACTCACTTTTCAAAGACTCAAAGTACTGATTCATCTACACTTGAATGAATATGCGAGGGCATATGTAAAATAGTTACCAAATCAAAGTACAACTTAAAAATAAAGTTAGGATTAAACATATAGATGCATTACATTCTATATAATTGGCACCAATTCTAGGGCCATGATACTCATTGATGCTCCTACATTTTAAAAGTTTAAGGTTATAGTTTCAAAGTTTAAAGTTACATTTTCAAAGGAAAAAATATTTATTTCAATTGAAATCTTTGAGTATTAAAACTATGATGGGGGCATGCATATTATTTATTCTCTTTCAATCATGCAAATAAAATCTAGACCCATCTGTATTAATGTGATTCGATCTATTATAAGTAATGTAAATTTGAGTCTCATGACACTCAATGGCCTTGTCATTAAATCTAGTGAACTCATTGTGTGGCTCCAATTTTTTTTATGTGGAGTATACATTCAAGTCTAGTGACACTTAAAGACCGTAGAAGCACTTCTAAAAAACCTATCATGGTTCCACATTTTTGGATTAGTATATTAGGTATTATCCCCCATTCATGAGGGTGGGAATGTGCATCTTTCCAACTCAAGGGCTTGATTATTTATTCAAAATTGGGACTTGATCACTCTAAATTTGCCATTGGTTCAAATTATCTAACTGATTCAATAAGGGGGAATAATTATCCATCATCAATTATAGGTTATAGGGAAATTTAATTTCACCTACATACATGTGTATTCCTTCCTTGATCTCCTTTCAAACATTCAAAGTTAAACTCTTTCAGATTTCAAACATGGATAAATGAATACTTCATGTACTTTTTAGGGTTTGCTAAATTCGAGTGCCCTACATAATTAGAGCATAATCTAAAATATATGTGTGTTGCACACACCTAGGTTTAATTATTTCTCCTTTAATTTAGAAATTTTATTTAATAGAATAAAGGATGGGGGGAATGTAGACACATAAATATAGTCACATGTATTTAACAATGATATTTTTTTTCACATATTAAACCCCATGACTTGGACCCAAATGCATAAATATTACTCACCACTCTTTTAATCCATTTATCAATATGTGGGATCAACCCTTTATTTTTAATCACCACAAAAATTTCAAAGTCAAATGCTCAAACTGCTTAAAATAACCCTTAGATTATCTCCTACTTAAGACAAATATCCTTGATCTTTCAAGCATGTCCTCATTAGGGAGATAGAAGTGCTACCGCAATCCTATCCACATAGAGTGGTCATGTTCCACACTAAATTATGACTAGTTTTCAAATCTTAAAATATTCTTTGGGGTCTTTTTATACATTTCACAAGGTCAGATAAAGGAAATTATCAAAATGTTTGCCTATAAATACACATCAAAAGTCATTTATTATCTTCACTTGCTATTTAATTGGTTCAATCTTTCACACTATTACACATTAAGCAAATCTACCCTATTCTTTCTAATTTCAAGGTCATTCACAAGGAACAACCATAAATCAAGTCTAAAGCATCTCAAATCAAGTCAAAAACTATTATTGTCAAGTATCAAAGCCATATTTTTAGTTATATACACATAGTAAAGAAACACAATTAAACAATCGCTCTAGGTGGGAGAACTATTTTATTAAAATTTTGTAGTAGGTGATTAATTACCCTAATTATATAAACTTTTGTGTAAAATTACATTGTTATAAATATGTAATAAATGACAGAACTAATTTAGAAATATGATAAATCTAAAAATTTGATAAATAAGGAAATTTCAAAATATAAATATAAGATTTTGTTGAAAAATTAAGATGTGGGATGTTTTAGGATCTTAGATTGAGATGGCTGAATGCATTGAATTGGAAATAGGAGATGGAAATCCTTGGATAGGAGTGTTGTAACTAAACAAGGTAGGGTTTCATTGTAGTAATTATGGATTGTTTTTGTTTAAAAATGATACATTTTTTGGGTTTTATGTGCATCTACTTGTTTAGTTTATGGGTTGTGCAAGAGATTCTAATTTACTCCTATGACCACTATGTTACTATTTTTTTGCTAAAAACCTTAGCTCAATAGGTAAGAAGCTTGGTGTAAATAATGTAGTAAAAAAGTGTTAATATTTTAAGTTGTGTAAGACCCTAACACCCCTTGTATTTATTGATAACTACATACCAATACTCTTAATAGGGATAAAACTCCATGTAGTTCTCCCATGCTATGGTGGTGCTTATGAAACTAGTGCAATATGCTAGATGCTAGTGTGATTAGGTGCTTTAATTATGACTTGTGGTATTGAATATGTAATCACACTTTAGTTCAAGGATACTAGGGATGTATGTAATGATATTTGGGATAAATAGGGAATTTTTATCTCAATCCACAATTTTGAATTCTTGTGCTTTTCTATGTATAATCCTCTTGTGTGCAAAATGACTTAGAATGTGTGTTTATAGTAGTATTTTAGGAATTATTTTGGGTGGGGTTTATTAAAAATCATTATATGACCTTTACATGACTTTTAATTTCTTAAAATATCCATTAGTTGGTAGGAGGACAACATATAGGGAGGTGGACAACACCATGGTACACTATAGTTCAAATGGGGTGCTCCCATCCAAAAGGTGGAAACAACTAAGTAAAAGGCATGAATCAATATGGGTCTGAGCCTAAGCTACTAAGAGATCTATATAAATGTGTCTTGGGTGAATTGAGGTGTTTCCAAGGGTGGGTCACCATGCATAAAGTGAATAAAAACGGTCAAAAGGCCCTGGGATAGGTCATGAGCTAAGTATGTTAAAAATATGGTCACAAGTTCACGATTTAAACTTAATTTTTAATTTATGTGACTAAATTTACACACATTTTATTCTAGTAATGAAAAAAGTGAAATTACTAAAGTAAAAGGAAAATTTCATACTTGAACTTGCCTTTGAGTGCAGTGTTGAATGTAGGCCACAATGTCAAACTATGTTTCATGCAAAAATCATGTTATAAAACATATATAAAATTAGTCCTTAAGATGGAAATAAACAAGAAAAATATAAGAAACTTAAGATATAATAATAAGGAACAAGTACACCTAATTATTTATATGAACTGATGTGTTTTCTGGTGGAAAACTAGTGACTATGGAGGGTAGGTCCCTTGGACATTTCATTTGCATTGAAAATCTTAGAGTAGATTGTACACACCCTAGTACTCATTGATTATGAGAGTGTGATTAAGAACTCAAGGTATGATTAACTCCATCATTACATACTCATGGTAGTGAAGCAACTTGAAATCCATGTATGGATCCTAATAGAGTGTTTTAATGCAAATTTGGTGCAAAAAGGGGTGAACCAACAATTACAGATAAATTAGGCTCCTTTTTTATGTCAAACTGACACAAAATTGGTGTAAGTAATTTGTATAGTCTAATTCTAGTGTATACAACATGGAGAATGACAAGTGTTGCCATTCCCTCTATGGAATTGGTGAATAATTGAGTAATAAGAAAGCCATATGCCATACACATGCCCCTAATCTGATATTTGGTGTATATGGATTATGAGATCGAGTAATAAAAAATAAAAATTTGAGAAAAACCTATGTATAAACTTGAAACACATGTCACATATGATGCTCCCAATATGAGCAAGTCTAAGACAAAATTTGAGTAAATTCTACGAATTAAAACTATAAACTATTATAAACTGATTTAGATATCTAATATTTTGAAAGATTCTATAAATGATTGTTTTATAAGATTTGGAATAAAAATGTCCTATTTATATAATAATGAGGTGCACTAATATCCATTTTCATTGCTCTTGTCCAAATCAATTCTCTGATAACTTTTTGAGTATGATTTGTGATCCATTATCTAAAGACTACAAAATTATGCTTGTGTACTGTGTGTCCACTTGTGCTTTGAAATGAGTGGGTCAAGTCTCTAAGATAAACCAATATGTATGCCCCCTCTTTTGATGTGAGTTGTTGTGCCTACATAATAACTAAACTTAAAATAAAAATTTATGAAATATATATTATGATAAAACATGTAAATCTAAATAAGAATGATAACATGGAGGAATATGACATCATTATATAGATAAACTAAGTAGAATAATAATGTCAGATGCATGTTAAAATAATAATACATAGTGCAAATCTTAATATAGATGTTTTATAAATTAGGCACACATAAATTGATAAAAATTGAGTATCAAAAGTTAAATATAACTACTTGTGGAGGAATACATGATATCCATCATGGTATCAAAATTGGGAGGATGCATGATATTTATGATGACTTTAGAATTTTAGAAAATTGAGCAAGCAATCAAGCAAGTGTCATGGCCATGACACACACATACATATATCACACACAAAGCACATAAAATGAAAGGCCAAGGGGCCACATACAAGGGACATGTTCAAATGTCACTCACACACATAAAATCAAATAAATAATACTTAGAGCCACACACACAAGGACATATTTAAATGTAATCAATTGAAGTAAAACACACACAAGGATATGATAAAATTCGGGCACACATTTAGAATTAGGGAAAAAAGGATTAGATGTTGGGATATAAATAATTGGAAGCACACAATTGATTACCAATTACAAGCAACTTAATATGCAGAATTAACCAGAATCAACAAGTAACTAGAATCCAGAAATAACACATGATATGAGAGACAATACACAACTTATATTAAAACTCTTGCAGAAAAGAATACAATAAAGAAGATGCCACTTATTCTCCACCACCTCTTCAGAGGCTTCCCACACCTCAAGTGAATAGTAATTCTCTCCTCAAAGCTCTCTCTCTTAGGTCCCAACACCCAACTCAAACACAGAGTTGGTGTTCACCTTATACCTGTGCTCCACACACACCACAAGTGCTCCATGCACTCTACAAGTACTCAACGTACTTCAAGTAGATCTCCCCTGAACCTGCAACAACCTGCACCTCAATAGACCTTACTTATGGAAGGATCTTCCTTGCCTTCCTCTTTGCTCTGAGTACACACCTGTACTCTAGGTAGATCTCTCCTGATACTGCTCCCTGTTGTGTTACTGTCCTCTCTGATCTTACACACTTGCAAATCAATCTGGTTTTGCACACCTGTGAACCTTGACCTTGCACACACATACACTTGCATATCAATGATCTTACTTACCATGTAGATCTCCTATAGAAGCCATGCTCACCTGATGACCAAGATCATACATACATGAAGAACCCTGCTGATTCTCCAATCCAGCACCCACCTTGGTACTGTGGCACTAGGAGGAACACACCATTACTCACCTCACACACAGAAGGAGCTTATAATAATGCTCTCTTACTCTCTAGCACAAGTTTACAATACAACCATGAGTCTATTATATAGATCTCATCCAAACAATAATTAGACACCTAATTACAATAATTAGATCCGCAGCTCTCAGTCTAAAATTAGCTCTAAACATGCAAACACTTGGTTCGTCAACCAACTGCCCGTAATATACTCGTAGCTCAAACCACAGGTGACCGACATCGGTCCCTATTTGCCTGGGGGTCACCGATGCCAGCTGAATTTTGACTGACATCGGTTGCTTCCTGTCTCCTTCCTGTCAATGTCGGTTGGCCTGATCAACGCCAGTGTCTGTGACACTCTAGTAACTCCTCCAATGGCCTTCTCCATGTCTGCATCAGAGAAGCTTTTAGCTCCATAACCTAACATTAGAGCCACACATGCAATGACATATTCAAATGTTCTCAATCAAAATAAATACATGTATAATATGAAGTAGGATAACAAACATGAAATCATGCATGGCTATGTAGTTGATCAATGTAAACAAATTGAGACATAATTTGGTTTAGTAACTTGGATAACCAATAGTATATACATGTGTTAGTATGTGATTAATATTGATAGATGTAATGCATTGAAATAATAAAGCTTTGAGTAAGGAAATGTGGCCAAAGAATGATAAAACCTATGTATAATATTCCCCTAGTGAGCTAGATGGTGTATGCATATGTTGTCTAAATCTTGTGTGAGATCTAGAATTTAGAAATGATAATATGAGCTCATTGGGATAACATTAGGGGAACTAGCCAATAGAGAAGGGCACTCTTTTCCAAAAGGGCATTATTGTCTACATGTAGTTTTCAAGTGTGATAGTGAAATCACCTACACCTAGGTCAAGAAATTATATCCTATATGCTTTGTTGTCACTCATGTACACTTATGAATCATATATGATATAATCTAGCTAAAAATGAATACTAAATAACTATGCACAAATTAACTAGTGTAGAATGAAACTAAATAAAATCATGCATGGGTTTTGATTTTGTATTTTTTATTAAATTTTTGAATTTTTTTGGTCTTTTTGACATATGAACTAAGAAATAGAAATAAATATACTAATTTATGATTACCTTAAGAGTTTTACCATCAATAAATCTTATATTGAATAAAGGCATAGTGATATCTAGCAAATTAAGAGTATCATGTAACTATGAAGTATTTGGATATATATAATCAATTACTTCATACCATGGTATTGATTTATCTAATTTATCTTATGTCATATGTACTTCATAATTTGCTTTTTTTGTTTTTCAATTACTTATATTTTTTTGTATGATAGCTAAATACATGCCTATTTATTGATCTTGCTTTAAGGAAATCCTATCTTCACTTGAAACTATAATCAAGGCACTTTCATGTTCAAATTGTTAAGGTGTGGAGCTAAAAGCTTCAACTATTTGCAGACACACGAGGAAGGATGCTGAAGAACCAGAGCCACCGGCATCGACAGTATGACCGACGTCGGTCAGATGCAGTGGAGAAGGAGACCGGCGACGGCAGGGAGTCGGCTGATGTCGACAGCACTAGACTAGCAAGGATCGGCGTCGGTCGCCTGTGTATTTTCAGAACTACTGTTGACGAACAGTCAGTTAAGTGAAGCGAGTGTTTGCATGTCAAGCGACTAATTATAGTCACGAGCTGTGTGTCTAATTATTGTAACTAGAGTTCTATATTTGTAAGCATGGGATCTTATTTATAGACCCATAAGGCATGTATTGTAATTTTTTTTCAAAGGCAAGTAAAAGCATTGAAGCTAGCAAGGTCAAGGAGATCAGCTAAAGCATTGAAGGAGGGAAGAAGGTCTTGGGATAATAACTCAGGCTTTAGAGTTGTTGTGTTGAGCAAGAGAGAGAGGGAAGAAGGTCTTGAGGTGTGGCAAGCCTTTGAGGTGGAGGAAGAAGTGGCATCTTCCTTATTGTATTTTCTTCTAGTAGTATTTAATACAAGAGTGTGTATTATCTCTCAAATTCTTTGCTGTCTCATGTTTCTAGCTACTTTATCATTCTGGTATAATTCTTGCATATAAGAAAGTAATCAATTGTGCTCTAATTGGTAGAGCTGTAGATCCCCTGACAAGTGGTATCAGAGCTACGGTTTGTAAGAAGCAGGGTATTATTTTTTGATTACAGGTCATTCACAGGGTTTTTTGATTGGTGGGAGTTCAGCAATGGCAGAAGAAAGTAGGCTACGAATGGAGAAGTTTAACGGCAAGAATTATCAACATTGGAGGATGCAGATTGAGGACTATCTGTATCAGAAGGATTTGTACTTAACATTGGGTGGGGTTGCATGCAAGCCCACAGATATGAAGGATGAAGAATGGAACATTCTTGATCAGAAGGCTCTAGGTTCCATAAGGTTGAGCCTTGCATCATCTGTGATTTCCAGCTTATCACAGTGTAAGACAATGAAAGAGTTGATAAAGTCCTTGGCAAATTTATACGAAAAGCCCTCGGCTTCTAATAAGGTATATCTTATGAAGCAACTATTTACTTTGCAAATGCAGGAAGGTGGATCGGTACATACTCATCTCAGTGATTTCCATAGTTTGGTAAACCAATTAGCTTCAGTCAATATTGTTTTTGATGATGAGGTAAAGGCTCTCCTAATTTTATGTTCTTTGCCTGAAAGTTGGGATGGTATGGTTATGGCAGTAAGTAATTCTGCATCTGCTTCTAAAATCTTAAAAGTTGATGATGTTATGAGTGTGATCTTGAATGAAGAAATACGTAGGAGAAGCATAGGTGAATCATCAGGGAATGCTCTAAGTGCAAAAAGTAGGGGAAGGCAAAAGGAGAAGGTTGAGCAAGGGAAATCAAGGTCGAGAAGGAGATTCGAGTCCAAAGGTATTACCTACTAGTTTTGTGGAAAGAAAGGACATACAAAGAAGGAGTGTTGGTTGAGAGATAAAGAGAATCAACATGCAGGTATGGAAGAAGCAAAGGATGCAAATATTGTGATGCAGGATGCTCTCATACTTTCTTCGGATAGTCAGGTAGGATCATGGATTTTAGATTCTAGTTCATCTTTTCATGCATCCCCAAACAGATATTTGTTCTATGAGTATGAACAGAGAGACTTTGGAGTTCTTTATTTAGGGGATGGTATGCCTTGTCAGATAGTTGGCAAAGGGAAAGTGTAATTGAGATTGCAGATTGACAACACGTGGGTGTTGAAAGAGGTCATGCATGTTCTAATTCTGAAGTAGAGTCTAATTTCTATAGGAAGGTTGGGAGATGAGGGATGTACAATAACCCTCACAACAGATTCTTGGAAGGTTACCAAGGGAGCACTTATTCTAGCAAGAGGTAAGAAAGTAGATACTCTTTATCTGTCTACTTGTATTACTGATTCCACTTCTGGTGTAGATTCGAAGATGTGTTCTAATAGGCTTGGTCATAAGAATAGGAAGGGAATGGAAGTTCTTGATTCAAAAGGTATGTGTTCAAATTTGGAAAGCATAAATACAGTTCATTGCAGAAAGAGGAAATTTGATGCTTTTGACAGGAACAAAGAAGCCTTGGTGTTTATGGAGGAGATGAAGGATAGAGATCAGTCACAGGGGCTGAATATGTCTGAGCAGGGTAGCATGGATAGAGGTTTGATCCAAGAAGAGCTCGCGGATGAAAATTTCATCACTTACAGGAACACACAGACACCGATGTCGATAGCTTGGCACTGATGTCAGTCATCTAGATACTGACATCGGTCATGTGCAGACCAGCAGGGTCGGTAGGTCAGACAGGAGAAGTTTGACGTCGGTCATAAAGATCGACGTCAGCAGGAGGGACGCCGACGTCGGCCAGGGAAATGATGTCGGCAGTCAGGGTTAGTGCAGGGAACCGACATCGGTCAGGAGCAGACTGGGAGATGGCCTAGATCGGTCACTGGAATGGATGTTGGGTGAATTACTAAGTCTCAAACACCCATGTGGAGGTCAGGAAAGGTATGTGAACCTCATATTCATTGTTCACCTTCTTTATATTGCTTATTGATAGTCACGTACTAGGAAGATGGAAGAAGTAATGCAGGTAGAATCCAAAAATAGTGGGAGCTTGGCATGGATGAGGAGTGTGAGTCCTTGGAGAACCAAACAAGTATTTGTTGGTAGTGTTGTCAGCTGGAAGGAAGCACTGGATAGAGGGATGGATTCCCATTTTAGAGAAGAGAGTGGATGGACACATGAGACAGAAGGCTATGGTATATGGTCTTGATTATGCTGCAGAACAATGGAGGTTTGACCATTGTATTTTATCTTTACCAGGTTGGATAATATTAGCTACATTATCCTATTACTGTATTGTGTTACTTGTTGCAGGGTTTCATATATAGGGAGTTTTTTCTGAGCTAAGGGTAGAGTTGGTTCAGAAGTATGTCATGGAGAATTTGGGAGCAGCAAAATTCTTGTGGCATAAGAGACAGGTATAGCATCACAAGTTTGCATGGTGGTTGGTCTTCAAGAGTGACTTTGAAGAGGGATACAGAGCCTAAGGAACAAAATAGATGGTGTACATGTATAGGTACAAGTTACAGCTGTTTATCTCCAAGTGAGAGATTGTTAAGTTGTGGAGCTAAAAGCTTCAACTATTTACAGACACATGAGGAAGGATGCTGAAGAACCAGAGCCACCGACGTCGGTAGTATGACTGACTCGGTCAGATGTAGTGGAGAAGGAGACTGGTGACGGCAGGGAGTCGGCTGATGTCAGCAGCACCAGACTAGCAGGGACTGGCGTCGGTCGCTTGTGTATTTTTGGAACTGCTGTTGATGAACAGTCAGTTAAGTGAAGTGAGTGTTTGCATGTCAAGTGACTAATTATAGTCATGAGCTGCGTGTCTAATTATTGTAACTAGAGTTCTATTTTTGTAAGCATGGGATCTTATTTACAGACCCATAAGGCATGTATTGTAATTTTTTTTCAAAGGCAAGTAAAAGCATTGAAGCTAGCAAGGTCAAGGAGATCAGCTGAAGCATTCAAGGAGGGATAATAACTCAGGCTTTAGAGTTGTTGTGTTGAGCAAGAGAGAGAGGGAAGAAGGTCTTGAGGTGTGGCAAGCCTTTGAGGTGGAGGAAGAAGTGGCATCTTCCTTATTGTATTTTCTTCTAGTAGTATTTAATACAAGAGTGTGTATTGTCTCTCAAATTCTTTGCTCTCTCATGTTTCTAGCTACTTTATCATTCTGGTATAATTCCGTGTTTAATTGCATATAATAAAGTAATCAATTGTGCTCTAATTGGTAGAGCTGTAGATCCCTTGACACAAATGTGACATGGTTATGATATTTATCAATTTTTTCCACCATTACTATAATCCATGATATTTATAATTTAACATTATATTGGGCCAAACTAAGGCATACGTGAAATACCATTGAACATATTTTTTGACCTGGTGTGAAAGGTAGATCAATGGATCCAATAAGTGATTTAGATATATTAGTTTTACTGTTCCTTATCACATCCAATAAATTTTAAAAGTGTCATGATACGAACATTCACTTCAATAATGTAATTGATCATAACATTGGTACATTAATTATCTTCTATGAGGGGATTAAGATTCAAAGGATCTAGGAATGATGAATGATTTTTAGTTGACTCCTTTGAAGCCACACTTGGAACTTTAGCTTTTTCAAGTGTCTCTTGATTCTTAACCTCTTTTGTTAAAAACCCTACTTTAAGAATGTTATTTTTCTTACCTTTAGTTTGAGTTGCCAATTCTCCTTTAGTAATTTTGATTTTTCTTATTGTAACATTTGCTTTTCAAATCTTTCCTTTTCTAATTCTAATTGCTATAATTATGAATTTTGAATCTTTTTTTGCTCTAGTTTTTTTAATGTAATTATTTTTGATTTGAATCATCTTTTTGTATCTATACTGGTTCTTTTTAAACTTTTGTTGTAGAAGATTTACTCATAAGGTGAGTGGGTTTCTTGATTTATGTATTTATTATATGATCACCACTATTAATTATACTTTGTATTTTATTCTTTAGATCCAAACAACTATCTGGATGATCCCATGCATTCTATGATATGCATAATATTGTTTTGATCTCCTTGGAGGATGTAAAGGAGGTAGTCTGATCAACTTATTTCTAAGCATTTCCCTTAGAATCTCACTTTAACTCTTATTTAGCCTTTTTCATTCTTTTTTAATCATTATTTGTAGATGATTTTTTTTAACTTATTATTTGGATGTGAAACCTTTTTGGGCACAACATTACTAGATGAAAACACAAATTCATGATTAACACTAACACATTCTGCATTCTATGTATATGTCAGCTAATTTTCCAATGATGTGATCTTTGAACTAAAATAATGGTTTTGATTTTCTAACTCTTCTATTATCCTTCCCATATTGATAAATTAATCTTTAAGGGCTTCACAAGCACAAACCCTTGTTACTTCAGATTGAATATGCATACACACACCATATAGAGAAAATATGGGAGGTGGAGGGGTTTGAGGAAGTATATGTTGATTGCATTATTTTGGCACTATAAGATGGGCTACTTTACCTCTTGAAATACTGATAACATGGACTTGGTAAAAGGGAAAGTACTTATCACCCTACTAAGGGTAAGGAAAAAGAAAAGATTCCTTTCTATTCATTTTAAATTTTCTGAAGACTAGGATGAGGACAAGATAAGAGAGACATATGAATACTATCAAACACTTAAACATGATAATAAAAATAGAATGTAATTTAAAACCCTAGGGAAAACTAGGGTTTGTAATGTTCAACAATAAGTAAGTTCACCAATATGTTTTATCAAAGTTTGGCAATATGATATTAACTACCATAATTAGACAAACTACTATGCAAAATTAAACTATTATAAATACACAATAAATGACACACTTGATTTGGAAATATGATAAATCTAGAATGTTACTAAATAAGGAAAGTGAAAGAGAAAAATATAAGATTGATGATATTTTGTCTGAAAATTGTTAAGATTTCAAGTAACTTAAGGGAGACCCATTAATTTTTTGAAAAAATGTCTTGAAATGTCCAAGAACACTCATTCCTTAAGTTGGTGAAAATCATAGATCTGGGTGCACTTTACAACTTGCAAACTTGTAAATTGCATCCAGACCTCCACTTCTCGCTAAACACCTAGCCAACATAAACTAGAGATTGGTTTACAATTTGAAACTTGAAAAATTGCAAATTACTTCCCAACCTTTGCTTCCCATAAAACCCATATTTGTCAAAAACTAGAACCCCATCCACAATTTGTAACTTGAAAAGTTAGAAATTAAAAATGGAGTTTTGCTTCCCATAAACCACATACCTTGCAAAAAATAGAGATTGAAATGCAATTTTCAACTTGTAAACTTGAAAATTTCTTCCCAACCTCTGCTTTCCACGCAACACTCCAATCAGAAACCAAAACTCTGATTACAATTTACAACTTATAAATTTAGAAATTACAACTTAAGTATTGCTTTGTGTTGACCACACTTCCTATAGAATCTATAACTCCAATTGAAA
This sequence comes from Torreya grandis, assembly GCA_037957365.1. Lineage (NCBI taxonomy): Eukaryota > Viridiplantae > Streptophyta > Pinopsida > Cupressales > Taxaceae > Torreya > Torreya grandis. Next base: position 4,035,011 of record JARHVA010000473.1, read on the forward strand.
ATTACAACTTGTCAAGTTATTAATTTCTCCTTAAGTTCCACCTTCCCATTTTCAAAGAGTCAAGTTAACCCATAAAATGTGAAGGTCAAAACATAAATTAAAAAATTGCAAAGTTAAAAAATTGATCTCAGACTCCAGATCTCTCACCAACCATTAACTTAGGGTTAATTAATGTAGAGGTTATATAAATAAAATTATGGTTAATGTAATTCATTATAAATTTTAAAAAATCAACATTAGAGCTCTATGACTCTGCTAAGTGATGCCACCATACATTCGACCCTGTAAGCCATGTAATCAAGCCATGTTGCCTTGAACTTGAGCCACTCCATTGATCCCCCTGCATGATATCTTGATTTACCTCTTGTGTTTTTCAAGCTATCTTTTGTCACAATCAAAATTGCTTTACTTATTTCCATTTTCCTATCCTTTATTGTGAATCTAGTTGTAGTTTAGGGATTTCTTTTCCTTGATTAGGCATCGATAAGATTGTTTTTTTATTTTCATGGCATTGGGTTAGGGTGTATATTAAGCATTTTGAAACCATTTACTCCATATTCCTTTCCTATGGAAAACATAGGGTTTTCCAAAAAATCCATACAAACTAGTGAATATTCTCATGCATATTCCCAAAATAGTCCCCATGGACTTTTCAAGTGTTAAAACAACTCTAAAGGCTACAAGATTTTTATTTGTAATTAAAAATCTATATCCCTATGGAATTTTCTAGTGTATAGAGAAACCCAAATCTCTAGTAGAGTTTCCACTAGAGATTATAAGTGCATTTTACATCTACCATCTTCACTGGATTTTTTCCTTGCATTTGTAAATCCAATCTCTGCTAGAGCTTTCACATGTATTTTTCACCTTCAAATCTTGCCAAATTTATAGTTGGTTTTCCCCCAATAATTTCTCTAGAATCCATGTTTAAGAAAGAGATGAAGTTCAAATCCAAAGGACCCAGTATCACACTCAGTCTATAATCTAATACAAATGAGATTTCAAACACAAACCTATGTCACATTGACCTAGTGGACTTCTGGACTAGAGTAAATGATAAATTCAAAAATTACTAGCATTTATCACTATGGACTACCTCAAACAATATATTTTCCCCTGACTATGCTAATCCCTGAGTTGGTGCTCACATTAGAAAAGCATTATGATGCATATAAGAGGGAAGTAATGAATGACAAAGGGGAAAGGATTCTAAACCTAGACCTTAATTTCATAGACTTCATGTTTTTGATACCTGAATATGAGAGTTAACTAGATATAAATCTAGAGTCCTCAAATAAACTCTCTTAGGATAATGGCACTAGATGTCAAAGGGTAATGAATAAGTAATGGCTAAGGATCCCTAGGGCTTCATCCACAAGATTGACCAAAACATTAGCAAGAATAGATTTTAAGGATGAGGTAGGAGATCTAATCATACTGCTGCATAGAATCACCAAAAGCCCTGATGCAAACAACTTCCAAGACTAGATGTATCAATATATATAGGTAATTCACCAAAACAAGTAGTACATCCACTAGGCATAACTAATCAGTGACTCCATCCATAAGCAGTTGATGGAATTCCAAAATATAGGGAAGTTCTATATGACTTCTTATCTAGTTTATATATTAGCCAAAGGGAAAGCCTTCCCAAGATTGAACATAGTAGTTGGCCAAGCAAATAAAGTTTTCAACTATTACCCTAAACTCACTCTTGAGGCTAATAGGTATAACTTTAGAAGAGTAAATGATGCATTCATCTATTGCATCATAGTCATGTTTGACAAAGAGTTGGAGAAGAAGAGATTCTATTATGCTACCACTTCAGAGATTACCAACTAGGGATATTATTTCATCTAGTTCCCCACATACTCATACATCAGAGTACGTAGATTCAACGGTTATACTTAAAACCTCTTGAGGTATGTGAGTGACAAATGGGCATTAATGGAAATTGTGAAGTAATTAGTTTAAACTCACAGTTGTTAGCCAACACACTTAAGGTGGGAATTCATTCCCCCATCAACATAGGGACATACACATGCCCTTATTTAATAAAATCCAAATGTGCAAAGGATAAAATGACCTAGATGACCTTAAGGGCTCTAGAGGCAAGGCCATTCTATGATGTGAATGGAAACATTACTAGTGCACTAGGAATCTTAACATATTCCCATGTCCCCTACTATGAAGACTACTAGGACTTAGAGGAAGTAAGACTGAAGGACTATTCTAAGATGACCCTTGATCAAATCAAGGTTTTTAACATGGAACTAGTCCATAAGGACTTGGTCAATGATGAGTCCCTAGTAGACAAGGTCTATTATGAGAACAAAATATATGCTCAACCCCTTCCAGCAGTTAGGTGGTCCATTCTTGAATATTTTTCATTAATGGATAGAACTACCAACATAATAAATAGAAAAATCAATTGGATTGGGAAAAAGGGGTCAAGGTTACCAAATAAATAATGAATATCAATGAGAAGCTACTAAAACTCAAGGAGAAGGGAGTACCACCATCAACAGAGAGTTTTAGTAGTAGAGCACTCTTAGAATAGGTAGATAGGGTAGTGATCTTCCACAAGAGAACACAAAATTCAAAGGTCAAGAGAGGATAGTTAAAAAACCAAAGAGTAGTAGCAGATTAACCAGTAGTGATTTCATCTAAATATATGTCTGCTATTGAAACTCCAATATTTTCTACTCCTATTTCAATTATAATATCTAATCTTATCTTTATTATAGTCCCTCCTCCTATCTCTATAGTCCATTAGCTTTAACACCTCCTCCTCCTATCACCACTCCTTCACCTTAAGTGATTTCCCCCTCCATTTCCACTAGTTCACCTCTATTAATAAATCCATTAATGACAATTCAATCAATTTAATTAGACACTCGGGTCTCCCTTCCACTTCCCCTTTCTACAATTCCTCTTTCTCCCACAATTTCACTCCATCCTTCCATAATTTCTTCCATCTCATCTCTAATCACCACTTCCACCCTATTAATCACCAACACTAGACAATAATATATAAATTTATATTCAATCATCTCAACTACAATCCTACTAGCCATACCAACTCTTGGGATACTACTACTTCATTTTCATCTCCCCTCAGTTTCCCCTTTTTATCAACCTTGAGTGTCCCAACAACACTAATTGATTCATTCACATATTTGGACTCCACAGCCCATAGGTCCCTTAATTCCAAATCCTTGTGCCTACTCCTCCATTGGTGTCACTTCCATCTCCCACACTCCTAGTAGACACATCCATTTCCACTGCACCTATCTCTTCCTCTTTTATAGTAACCCCAACCCATTCAAAAGAGGTAGATATGGAATAAGTCACTGATACAAATGTGGCCACTCAACCCACATATGGGGAAGAATTTACCAAAACATTTACCAAAGATTTAGTGGATATATTAGTAATAGACTTAGCACTTGTCACCATAAGCACTAGTACAAAATCTTCAACTATAGATTCATAAGTGGTAGTGATTGGGTAACAGGATGCTACTCTTTGTTGGCTAGTATAGATAGTGGGGAAGAAATGTAAGCAGATGGTAACCCCAAACATATTACATTTTGGCCTCATATATGCATATAATAAATCCAAAGAAACTCCCAAAACCATATCAAAAATATTATATGATTCAATAAAGGAGAAGTATGTAGAGATTACAGTCCCCCCACTAGGCAAATAGATAAAATATCTAGTGGTGGGGGATTACCAAATATCAAATGTTCACCTTGGTCATCTTATAAGAGAGGGATTGAAACATGACATTCAATCCAGCATTAACTCTCTTTTGAGAAAATAGATAGTGACAAGGTCACTAAGGATGAATTGAAGAACAAGGTTGAACAATTAATGATTGTATTAAATAAGTTCATTGAGTCCACTGCTCAACTAACATAACCTATTACTCAAATCACAAACCAAGAGACACCTAATATAATGACAAAAATTGGTAGCTTTGGAAGGGTGACAAAAGACTAAGAAGAAGAGGTCATCTCAAATGGTAATAGAGTTATTGAATTAGTAATGGATCACTATACAACTCTAAAAGAGAGATAGATAACTTTGAGAGAGTAAATCAACAAGTATCATGAAGAGACTGAAAGTTTAAACCTATTCTATCCAAAGTTGATAGCTATGTATATAATTGATATTTATATCATCATTGTAGAGAAGATACTAAAAAATGATGCAAAGTATGAGGAATTGGATAGAACAACTCAATTCAGAATAAGGATACTCACAGAGAGTACTAATAAGGCTAAGGCTACACATGACAAAGCCACATATATGCTATATGACATTGAAGATTTACTAAATAACTTGTTATGTCAAATAATAGATCATCAAAACTAGGTCCTTTTATTTCAAGAAGTTTAAGATAAATTCAAAGGAGTGTTTAAAGGAGAGTCATCATGAGAACCACATTCAATTTTAGCTCTATCCATAATTTTATCAAATACCATAATACATTAGATCAAATAGGAAAAAATACTAAAGAATATAGGGATGCACGAAAAGAAATCTTTGACATGATTGAAGAATGTGAAATAAAACACCTATACTCTTTTGGTCCCAATGAAGATTGTATTATGAAGATATTTAAGAGTTTTGATGCATATATTGAGAAGACACATGCCAAAGAGTCTTTAGAAGTGTTATTTGTATATTAATTTTTTCTATCACAAACATTCTGTATATTGTATTTTCTAGTAAAAATATTGTAAAGTTGCATATTGTAAATTGCAACTATCATTTTGATAGCTCTTTTTGAGAAAGAGCCACTTGTAATTTCCATGTTCCTTTTTAATAGGTTGAAAGTTGTAAAAAGAAAACTTATAAATTACACTTTATTTTTTTACAAGTCTGAGTTACTTAAATTACAAAAACACATATTGTAAAATGCATTTCTAGTTTTTTTAAAATTGTGACTTGAAATTTGTAAAATTCACAATTAAAAATTACAAGTTAGGGTTTTTTAAAAATAGCCTAAAAGTTATCTAAAGATATCTATTATTCTAAATTTGAGTTTTACTTTGGCACCCCATTACATGGAGAAGCTATTAGAACTAAACTAAAAAAGATAAAGTCATTGCATGAAGACTGTCAAGTTCCCCCCATGTTTCAAGCAGTTAAGTAGAATGCCCAACACTTGCATGTTCTTTTCCAACCATTCACCTTGCCAAGGATGCCACTGTAGCTGAAGATCATGCTCCCTTTACATGAAGTTTCCATATTTTGCATGTTATTTAATTAGGTGTGGATTTCTTTCATGAGATTTTTTGTATAAATATGGGTACTATGGCATAGCCCATTTATCTTTTTGCTACTAGAGAGATTATTTTGCATTTTGAATAATTTATCTACATGTGACTTGGAGAATGAGAATAAATTGAAGATTTGATTTTCTTGTATGTGTAATATTTTTGTATTCAAGGTTATTTAAATATTTTTGGTTGATTTTATTCTTATTATAGTAATGAAATTTCATTTGTGATGTTATTTTTCCCTTTTGAAAGATTGTTTGATTCAAAATAAAGAATTTTGTCCCTTATATGAGAAAATACCCAATATTACCTTTGGTTATTCACATTTTCATGAGTTTGTGTTCCTATAAATTTCAATAAATTAATTATTCTACTATTTTCATTCAAGAAAACATTAAAATACACTATAAAATATTTGGTGAAATCATCATTTCTAGTTTTTGCAATTTTATTTTCAAAACTCTTTTCTCCTAGTCAAACCCTGGTTTAGAAGCAAAATCACTAAGAAGTGAAATTTCCACATGAGCAAGAAGTTTATAAAATTGCACTAAATTTAGTAAAATGAATCTAACCTTATCTTAAGGTTCACCTCAATTAACCAAGGTACTATATCTTGGAGGTGATAGCATTGTATCATTAGATTTTTGTATAGTGAGCTTCACCATTAAGATAGGTGCAAAATCTATGTGATAACAATTTTTGGCATGCCCGGTGGAACCTAAAAAATATTACTAAAATATTGGTGATATTATTAGAAAGCATTATATAATCCCTTTACACATTTCAAAACCACCTAGCGATTCCATTGTCTTATGGATTCATGAATTCAAGGTTTATTTATGCCAAAAAAGCAAATAAGATCATCTACGAAAGGTAAGAAAATTGATTTTTTGGAATTATCATTTTTTAATAAAAGGAGATCAAGATCAATTATTACTTACAATAGACTATATCCTCCAAATTTGTTTTCATCTCCTTCAAATATGTCCAATAATTTCATACTTCTCATTATGATTGTCAGAAATCAAAATTTCATAGTCTTTAATGGAGGTAACCTACTCCAATTGGCCCAGTATGATGATATACCTACCTTAGCTTTAGAAATACTTTCATATTTGACTAGTGAAACTTCTACCACTCTGATGAAACATATATAAGACATTACTAATATTTGTTTAGTCCATAATGTGGTATAAGATAATGTTGCAATTGTTCTCCTAGTCTCGTCTTTTAAAGGTAAAACCCTACAATGGTATAGAGGCCTGCCTTCCAATTCCATCCATGTTTGGGATGACTTAGGAACTACACTATGCACACAATTTGAAGATAAGAGTGACCACCTATCCATGGTTAAACAATTAACTATTACTTAATGGGCTCCTCATGAGTTCATGATTGATATTAATTTTTCTTTTCAAAAGACATGGAATAGAATTCTAGTATTAGTCAAACCAACCCCAAACAATGTTTTCCTATCTTACTTAAGAGCTTTGAATAGTGATATAGCTGTTATGAATTAGTCAATAGGTGATACCACTCTTCCCAATGCCTATGAAATTTTAATTAGGTAGAAAATTGCCTAATTCAAGTAGGAAAAATTTCTCCAAGGCATCTAATGCCTCTATTCCTAAAAATACCTCCTACACAACCTATAATTTCTCTAATTCCCACCATGAGCAAAACACCAGATTTAACTCCCATTCCTAGTGATGATTTATATGAGTGTAATTCACTAATTAGAAGTTTTGGCAATAATTTAGTAGTAATGAAAAGGCAAAAATCCTAGAACTACAAGAATTATCAATAAGCTAACTACGCATACCAACCCACAAGTAGCCATACCAAGGCAATTCATAGCCATAAGGCCAAAATATGCAATCAAAACCTCCAAATGTCCATGCTCTACCTACACCAGGTACTTTTAAAGATATTATACTTATTCAAAACAATCTAGCTTAGGAGTACAAATGGTGTTATCCTTGTGCTCAACCACATAATTAGAATACTTGTCCTAATGGTGTCATAAGTCAAGCCTTGATGATGCAAGGCATATTAAGAACATAATGATAGCAAGAATAAGCCACTTCCTAATAAGCAGATACACAAGAACCTACTTGGATTGTGGCTACTCTTTTAAACTAGTAAGAAGAGGACTTTTATTGTGTAAATCAGGAGGATGCATTATTCAATGGTGGAGGTCCACTAGCAACCAATATACGTTTAAAGAAAAGAGCAATAGAAACTGATCAACCCCATAGGGTAGAACAAGCTACAAATTCAAAAGTTATACAAGAATCTGCAAAGAGCAACATAGTATAAAGGCCACCCTTTATCCCATGGGCTAGTCAATATCAAAAGTGCCGACTCTGAATCTTGTCAAAGAAGACATAGCTCCCACAAAGGCACCAATGAAGGTTGGTAACATTACTTTCAATATCATTGAATAGATGAAAAAGACTAATTTGAATGTCACTATGTGGGAATCACTATCCATTCTAGCATAAAGATATTTTCTACAAGAATCTTTGAAAAACTTATAGATAATAGATAAAGTTCTAGTAAAATGACCTATTATTGTAATTAATATGTGTCAGCCACAAACTAACACTAAAACAAGATAAAATGGTAAAACTCCCCCTTTCTATCTTTCACTTATGGTAGGGAAGTAACTAATTCATAATTGCATGGTAGATTTAGGGGCTAGCAATTATGTTATGCCCAAGAAAATAATTGATGCTCTTAGTATTAAATATACACCTATCTCAAAAGGTATAGTTCAATGGGATGGGACTCCTATTAAAATAGTAGGCACAATAAAAGGTTTAAACCTCACTATCCACATTTGTACAATCTTGTCAATTTCCCAAGATATATTAGTTATTGATCTACCCCCTTATTTTGTCATTTGTCTTTCACGAGACTTCACTGTAAAAATGGGAGGATATCTATTTATAGATTGGTCTCACTTATTTATTAGGATGAGATATGGATCAAGAGTAATAATAAGAGTTGAGATAATTGCTAAAGACCATATTAAGCCATACACTCCTATCCCTATGGACATGAACTATACATTACGGGACTAGGAAGAGGAGATTGATCATGAAGTTTCAAAACTCATAGAAGAGATACCAGACACTCATCTAGATGAATGGGGACCAACTCTCTAATTCAATCATTATGATTACATACAAGAAACTGGGTTAGATAGATATTACATTCATGAAAAAGGTGAAATCATATTAAATCTTGTAAAACCAACTAAATATCTTTAAGGAATCTATCAACTATTCTTTGATGGTTCAAGAAGAATGAATGGCATAGGTGCATGTATTGTCTTGATCTCTCCCCAAAAGGAGAGTTATTTATATTCTTTCAGACTTTAGTTCAGTTGCACAAATAATGTAATTGAATATGAATCTTTGATTTGAGGTCTACAATTGGCCAAGGAAAGAGGGATAAAGTCCCTACAAATATTTGGTGATAGTGATTCGATTATTTACCAAGAAATAACTCAAAACATAACTAAGAATAACTTGTTGAGATCTTAAAAACACATGGTTTGGGACCTATTAAAAGACTTTACCATTTTAAACATTCAAGAAGTACTAAGAGAACATAAGAAAGATACTAATCATATGGCCTCAGTAGGATCCCAGTATAACCTACCTGAAGAAATAAAGAAGAAACATAGCTAACATGTAAAATTGATAGTAAGGCCATTTGTTCTTGATAATGCAACCAATTGGTAAGTCTTAGACAATGATTAATAAATTGTCAAATTTTTGAGAGAAGAAGCTAAATTCTATGATAGAAACTAGTCTAGACTCTAAGATCAATATGAAGATCAAATCATTCAGATGAAGACGAACAAATTACCCATGGGCCTTGTTACTTTAGAGAGTATCTTCAATTTAGATGATCAGATGAAAGACAAAAAAAGAACATCATGGTCAATGAATAAGACTATGATCTAGTAGTCATTTTAGAGGGAAAAACATTGAAGATTGGAAAGGTATGTAATGATTTTGAAAAATAATATTTTATTGAGTTGTGTCAATAATTTGATGATAACTTTGCCTAAAGTTATCAAGATCTAAGGGGGTTTGATCCTAGCCTAGCCCAACATATAATAGAGTTTGAACCAAATACCAAGCTTGTTAGATAGAAGTAGAGACTAATTAATCTAAAAATATATCCCATGATGAAGAGTGAACTATCCAAATTGATAGAGGCTAACATCATTTTCCCTATTAAACACTCATCCTAGGTTGATAATTGGGTCCCTATAAGGAAAAAAATGGTGAAATCAAGCTTTGTGTAGATTTTAGGGTTCTTAATAAAGCATCTCTAAAGGATCATTATGCCCTTCCACCCATGGAGTAAATTTTTTAAACTATATCAGGATATGAAAGGTTTTCCCTTTTAGATGATTATTCTAGATATAACCAAATCCTAGTGCATGAATTAAACCAGTTCAAGATTGCCTTTAATATAAAATGGCGCATGTATGCATATAAAAAGATGCAATTTGTCATAATTAATGCTATTAATACATTCTAGAGAGCCATGGATATGGCTTTTAAAGGTTTTTAAATGAGATGATCCTAGTATACCTAAATGATATCACTATTTACTCAAAGCATATTGATGCACTCCTGGATCACCTTAGGAATTGTTTTTGAAAGGTGCAGAGAATTTGAAGTTTCCCTGAATCTAAAAAAGTGCATTTTTTAGTTCATGAAGGAAAACTACTAAGACACATTGTTTCAAAAGAGGGCCTTATAATTGACCCAGAGAGAATAATTGATATATCTACATTAACACTTCTAAGCCATAAAAAGGGATAACAGAGTTTCTTCAAAAAAATTAACTTTGTAAAAAGATTATTTTGAAAATTTTCCTCTTTGGCCAAGCCCCTATTTCAATTCTTAATAAGGGTATCATTTTCAGCTGGACACACAAAGGAAAAGATAACCTTGAAGCTATCAAGTAGGCTATTTCTTAGGCTCTTACCCTAGTCAACCCCAACTATGAGAAAGATTTTATTCTTTATACTTTTGGAGGGGAAGGAAACATCTTAGCTACTCTAACCCAATAGAATAAAGAACAATTGGAATAACAAATATATTTTTTCAATCAATCCTTGGAGGATTATGAAGAAAAGTATAGTTTCATTGAGAAGCAAGTATATGCTATAATGAAATATCTCAAAATGTTTAGGAATATGCTCTCTAACAATAAAATTCATTTGATGGTTAGTCACCAAATTGTCTAAGGGTTCCTATTAAGCCAAGAAATAAATTAAAAAAGAGTAGGATGGAACACAAAAGTCATGAAATATGACGTAGACATCAAACTTACAAATCTTGTAAGAGGAAAGGGCTTATGTGAACATCTAACTTCTGACATCAAGACTACTAAAATAATATATGATGTAGTGTATGCTCAAAGTGCATCTCAACCAGCTAGTCCACTTCTTTTCAACAATTGGATTCATGACATGACCATCTTCGCATAGACTAGCAAGTACCCATATTATTTTTAGTAGTCCTAGAAGAGGTATTTTAGACTTTAATCCATTCCTTATGTTCTTGTTGATGGAATATTATTTAGAAAATATATGAATGGATTCATTCAAAGATGTATCAATCATGATCAAGTCCCCAAGATGCTCAAATAATTTCTTGATGGCCCATTAGGTGGACACTTCTCTGCAAGAACCATGGCCATCAAAATAATAAAAGGGGGCTATTATTGGCCTAAAATATTTAAAGATGTCCATAAATGGGTAATGAACTATGATAATTATAGGAAAACAAATATTATTATATTTCCCTCTTAGACCAATTTAAATTGACCAACCATTGACTCAATGGGGATTTGATTTCATTGGTATAATAAATCCACCATCGAGTGTAGGCCACAAATGAGTCTTTATAAAAACTAACTATTTCACAAGGTGGATTGAAGTAGTTGCATTGAAAGATGTCATGGAGGTATCTATCCTAAAATTCATGGATGGCACAGTCTCAAGGTTTAATATTCTTCACACCATTATCTCAGACAATTTCAAAGCTTTTATGGGCCCTCAAGTGAGTGATTGGGCTGTAAAGCACAATGTATACTTGATTACTTCTTCCAATTATTACTTATAGGGTAATGGCTTGGATAAGTCTACCAACAAAAATATCATAAGAATTATCAAAAAGAACATGGAGGATAACCAAAGGACATGGCACACAAAGTTGAAATCAACACTGTGGCTGATAGGATCACTCTTAAGAGAGCTAGTAACAATTCTCCATTCATGTTGGTATATGGAAGAGAAGCTAGAGTATTGCTATCAATTGAGTTACCATCTTTGGAACTCAATAATTAATTGGATTTGATTGATAATAATGAAATGATAGTAAGATTGGTGGAACTCATAGAACTAGAAGAAGTCAAGAACTAGTCAATGAAAGTTTTAGAAGTAAATTAGGTTCAAACAAAGAGAATTTTTGACAAAAAATCATCTAATAGAAGCTTAAATGAAGGAGAAATGGTTATCAAATGGGATGCAGATAGAGTTAAATGAGGAATGCACACCAAGTTTGATGTAATATGGAGTGGTCCATATATTATAACTCAGTGTAAAAGAGCTAATGCATTTCAGCTATCCAAGCTTGATGGATTAGAACTGCCTATCTCAACCAATTAGATATACCTCAAAACTTATTTTTGAGGTTATAATTCATTCCAAAATTTTTTATATATATTAGGGTTAGTTGTGTTTTCCAAATAAGTGATTTCACATAGGTCAACTCATTAGGAGTTTCCCCCCTTAGTTTATTATGTTTTTCCCTATTTTGTTCTTGTTTAGGTAAATCCCATTTTTGTTCTTCACTAGTTAAGTGTGTTAAGCTTAAAATGACTCCATGCCTAATGAACTACAAGGCTACTAGAAAGAAACTAATTAACATATAATCAGCCATAGAGGTTGACAAAATGTTGATATTTTTGTCCCAAAAATGTCAAAATGTCAAGTACCCTAAGGGAGACCCATTAATTTTTTTGGAAAAATGCCTTGAAATGTCCTAGAACACTCATTTCCTTAAGTCAATGAAAACCAAAGATCTGGGTGCAATTTTCAACTTGTAAACTTTGAAATTGCATCTAGACTTCTACTTCCTACTAAAAACCTAGCTAGTAAAAATTGGAGATTGGTTTGTAATTTTCAACTTGCAAACTTGTAAATTACTTCCCAACCTCTACTTCTTACAAAACCCATAACCGTAAAAAATTAGAACCCCACTCATAATTTAAAAATGGAGTTCCACTTCCCACAAACCACATACCCCATGGAAATCAAAGATGTAATTTTCAACTTGAAAACTTGAAAATTACTTCCTAACCTCCACTCCCACACAACACTCCAACTAGAAACTGGAACTTTAGTTGTAATTTGCAACTTTCAAAGTTGGAAATTGCAATTCGAGTTCCACTTTTTATCGACCACACTTCCTACAAAATTTGAAACTCCAATTGCAAATTGTAATTTATAAAGTTGTGAGTTGATCCTCAATTTTTTCCTTCCCTGTTTCAAAGAGTCAAGTCAACCCATGAGATTTAGAGTTCAAAGTGAAAATTATAAAATTGCAAAGTTGAAAAATTGCTCTTATACTCTGGATCTCCCACCAACCACTTAGGGGCATTTAATGTAGATGTTATATAAATAAAATTAAGGTTAATGTAATTCATTTTTAATTTGGAAAAATTGACATTGGAACTCTATGACCTTGATAGGTGACATTACCATACATTTGACCATACAAACCACATAATCAAGCCACACTACCACGAACTTTAGCCATAACTCCATTGATCCCCCTGCATAGTATTTTGATTGACCACCTATGTTTTTCAAGCTATGTTTTCTCATAATCAAATTTGCTTTAGTTTTTTTTTGCTATGTTCTATTATGGATCTAGTTGTAGTTTAGGGATTTCTTTTCCTTGATTAGGCATCAATAGGATTTTTTTTTTGGGTGGTGTCATGGTAGGGTCTATGTTAAGAATTTTGAAACTATTTCCTCCATCTTCCTTCCCAATTAAAGACCTAAGGTTTTCCAAAAAATCCATACAAACTAGTGAATATTCTTGTGCATATTCCCAGAATAGTCCCTATGGACTTTTCACATGTTAAAATAACTTCAAAACTCACATGATTTCTACTTGTAATTACAATTCTATGTCCCCACAGACTTTTATAGTGCATGGATCAACCCTAATATCTACTAGAGTTTCCATTAGAGATTACAAGTGTGTTTTGCATCTACTATCTCCATCAAAGATTTTCCCTACATTTGTAACTCTAATCTCTACTAAAGCTTTCACCTGCATTTTATACCTTCAAATCCTACCAACTCTACAGTTGGTTCCCTCCAATAATTTCTCTAGAATCCATGTTTGGGAAAGAGATGAAGTTTAAATCCAAAGGACCTGATGTCACACTCAGTCTAGAATCTAATACAAATGAGATTACAAACATCAACTTAAGTCATATTAACCTAGGGGACTTTTGGACTAGAGTAGATGCTGAATTCAAAAATGACTAGATTCAGAGTATTTATGACCATGGCTACCTCAGGCAATAAATTTCCCCTTGACTATGTAGAGCTATAAAATGGTGATCACATTAGAAAATAATTATGATGTGGATAAGAGGGAATTACTGAATGACAAAATGGAAATGATTCTAAATCTAAACCTCAATTTCATAGATTATATGTTTCTTATACTTGAATATAAGAGTTACCTAGATATAAGTATAGAGTCCTCAAAGAAATTCTATCAAGATAATAACATTAGATTCCAAATGGTAATGAATAAGCAATAGCTAAGGATCCATAGGGATACATCCATAAGATTACCTAAAACATTGGGAAGAATAGATTTTAAGGATGAGGTAGGTGATCTAATCATACTATTGCATAAAATAACTAGGAGCCCTGATGTAAAAAGCTTCTAAGACTGGATATATCAATATATATGGGTAATCCACTAGAATAAGTAGTACATCCACTAAACATAGCTAATTAGTGACTCCATCAACAAATAGTTGATATAAGTCCAAAATATAGGGAAGTTATATATGACTTATTATCTAATTTATATATTAGCCAAAGGGAGAGCCTTCCCAGGACTAAACACAGTAGTTGACTAGATAAATAAAGTTTTTAACTATTACCTTGACCTCACTCTTAAGGCTATTAGGCAACACTTTAGTATAGTAAATGATGCATTCATTTACTACATCATATTCATGTTTGATAAAGAGATGGAGAAGAAGCTATTCTCTAATGCTTCCACTTCAGAGATTACCAACTGGGGATCTTATTTCATCTAATTCCCCACATACTCATACATCAGAGTATGTGGATTTAATGATTGTACTTACACCCTCTTAAGGTATGTGAGTGATAAATGGGCATTAATGGAACTTGTGAGGCAACTATTTGAAACTCACAAGTTGTTATCCAACAAACACAAGGTAGTAATTCATTTCCCCACCAACATAGGGAGGTACACATGCACTTATTTATCAAAATAAAAGTGTGCAGAGGTTGAAATGACCTAGATGACCTTGAGGGATTTGAAGGTAAGGCCATTATATGATGTGAATGGAAACATTAATAGTGCAATGGGAATCTCAACATACTCCCATGTCCCCTAGTATGAGACTACTAAGAGGACTTGCAAGATGAAGAGGAAGTAAGACTAAAGGACTCTTCTAGGATGACCCTTGATCAAATCAAGGCTTTTAATGTGGCATTCGTCCTTGAGGACTTGGTTGATGATGAGTCCCTAGTAGAGAAGGTCTAATATGAGAACAAAATCTATTCTCAGTCCCTTCTAATAGTTAGGTGGTCCATTCTTGAATCTTTTTTATTAATGGATAGAACCACCAATGTAATAAATGAAACAATCAATTAGCTTAGGAAAAAGGGGGTCAAGGAGCATCAATGAGAAACTATTATAACTCAAGGAGAAGGGAGTACCACCATCAATAGAGGGTTTTAATAGCAGAGCACTCCCATAATAGGTAGATAGGCTAGTGATATCCCATAAGAGAGAAAAGTCAAAGTCCAAGAGAGGATAGTCAAGTAGTTGAGGAGAAACAACAAATCAACCAATAGTGATTTCATCTAAAGATACAATTGATATTAATATTATAGTAGTTTCTAATCCTATTTTAGTTATAGTATCTACTAAAATATTTGTTATAGTCCCTCCTCTCATCTCTATAATTCCATCAAATTTGACACCTCATCCTCTTATCTCCACTCCCCCTTCACCTCAAGTGATTTCCCCCTTCATTTTTACCACTTCACCTATGTCAATATGTCCATTGCCGATAGTTAAATCAATTCAATTGGACACTCAGGTCTCCCTTCCACTTTCCCTTTCTATAATTCTTCCCTTTCCCATAATTTCACTCCTTCCTTTCACAATTCCTTCCATCTCATCTCTAATCACCACTTCCACCCTATTAATCATCAACACTAAAAAAATTTATATATCCATGGATTCAATCATCCTAACTATAATCTCATTATCTATCCCAATCCCTGGGATAACTACTACTTCATTTTCATCTCCCCTCACTTTCCCCTTTTCATCAACCCTGAGTGTTCCAAAAACACTGATTAATTTATTCATAGCTTTAGACTCCACACTCCCATAAATCGCTCAATTCCAACTCCCTATGCCTACTCCTCCATTGGTGTCACTTCTATCTACCACACCCCCAATAGACACATCTATTTCCACTATACCCATCTCTTCCACTTCAGCAATAACCCCAATGCCCTCAAAGGAGTTAGAGATAGAGCAAGTCACTAATACAAATGTGGCCATTTAACCCATAGATGGGGAAGAGGTTAGCAAGACATCTACCAAAGATTTAGTGGCTATAATAGTAATAGACTCAACAATTGTCATCATTATCACCAGTGCAACATCTTTAGCTATAGATTCATAAGTGGTAGTGCCTAGGTTATAGGATGATACTCCTAATTGGATATTACAAATAGTGGGGAAGAAACATAAGTAGATGGTGTCCCCAAACACATTAGATTTTGGCTCATAGATGCATATAAGAAATCCAAATCAACTCCTAGAATCATATCAAGGATATTATATGATTAAGTAGGGGAGAAGTATGTAGAGATTGTAGTCCCCCCACCACCAAACAAACAAAAATAAGATATCATGATGGGGGATTACCATATATCAAAGGTTTACCTTAACTCATGATGTTAAATCTAACATTAACTCTCTTTTTGAGAAAATGGATAGTGACAAGGTCATTAAGGATGAATTGAAGAACAAGGTTGAACAATTAATGACTGCATTAAAGAAGTTCACTGAGCCCACTGGTCAACTAGCATAACCTATTACTCAAATCATAGATCAAGAGACACTTGATATAGTGACAAAAATTGGCAACATGGGAAGGCCCACAAAGGACTACACAAAAGATCTCATCTCAAAGGGAAACAAAGTTATTAAATTAGTAATGGATCACAATAAAACTCTAAAAGAAAGAGGGGTGACTTTGAGAGAGCAAATCAACAAGTATCAGGAAGAGACTAAAAGGTTAAACCTATTCTATCCAAAGTTGATAGATGTGGATATAATTGATACTGATATCCTCATTATAGAGAAGATAATGAAATATGATGCAGAGCATGAGGAATTAGATAGATCAACTCAATTTAAAATAAGGATACTCATAAATAGTACCTATAAGGCTAAGGCTACACATGACAAATCCATAGATATGCTATATGGCATTGAAGATTTGTTGAATAAATTATCATGTCAAGCAACAGATTATCAAAACTAGGTCCTTTCAGTACATGAAGTTTAAGATAAATTAAAAGGAGTGGTTGAAGGAGAGTCATCATGAGACACCACATTTAGCTTGAGCTCTATCCATAATTTTATCAAATACCATAATACATTAGATCAAATGGGAAAAGGGACTCAAAAATATGGGGCTGCATGAAGGTAAATCTCGGACATAATTTTATAATGTGAAATAAGCCACCTCTACTCTTTTGGTCTTGATGAAGATCATATTCTAGAGACATTCAATAGTTTTGATGCATATATTGAGAAGACACAGGCAAAAAAGGATAAAGAGTCTTCAAAAGTACTGGTTTTAGATTAATTCTTTCTATCACAGACATTCTACATATTATATCTACTTGTAAAAATATTGTAAAGTTGCATATTGTAAATTATAACTATCATTTTGATAGCTCTTTATGAGAATGAGCCACTTGTAATTTCCATGTTCCTTTTTGACAAGTTGAAAGTTGTAGAAAACAAACTTGTAAATTAAACCTTCCTTTTTGACAAGTTTGAGTTGCTTAAATTATAAAAACACATATTGTAAAATGCATTTCTAGTTTTGTCATAATTATGTGGCTTGAAATTTGTAAAATTCTCAATTAAAAATTACAAGTTGGGGTTTTGTAAAAATAGCCTAAAATTTATCTAAAGTTATCTATTGTTCTAAATTTGAGTTTCACTTTGGTGCCTGATTGCATGGAGAAGCCATAGTAGCTAAATTGAAGAAGATAAAGGCATTGAATAAAGACTAGCAAGTTACCCACATGCCTCAAGCAGTTAAGTGGAATGTGCAACAATTGCATGTTCTTTTCTAACCATTCACCTTGCCAAGAATGCCATTATAGCTGAAGATTATGCTCCCTTTCCATGAAGTTTCCATATTTTGCATGCTCTTCAACTAGGCATGGATTTATTTCATGAGATTTTTTTATATAAATATCAGTAATATGGCATAGCCTATTTATATTTTTTCTACTAGAGAGATTATTTTGCATTTTGAATAATTTGTCTACATGCTGTAACTTGGAGAATGAGAATAAACTGAAGATTTGCCTTTCTTGTCTATGTAATCTTTGTGTATTCAAGGTTATTTAAATATTTGTGGATGCTTTTATTCTTATTTTAGTCATGAAATTTTATTTGTGGTATTATTTTACCCTTTTTAAATATTGTTTGATTAAAAATAAAGAATCTTGTCCCTTGTATAAGAAAATACCCAATATTGCCTTTGGTTTCACATTTACATGAGTTTGTGCTCATATCAAATTTTTTATATTTATTATTCTACTATGTTAATTCAAGAAAACATTAAAATCTAGTACAAAATATTTGGTGTAATCCCCATTTCATGTTTTTGCAATTTCATTTTCAAAACTCTTTTTTCCCAGTCAAATCCTAGTTTAGAAGCAAGATCAGTAAGAAGTAGAGTTTACACATGAGCTAGTAGTTTATCAAGTTACACCAAATTTAGTGAAAGGAATCTAGCCTTCTCTAGAGGTTCGCCTTAATTCACCAATGACCTACAACTTGGATATGATCCCATTGTATCATTAAATTTTTTCACAATGAATTACAACACCAAGATGGGTGTAAAAGCTATGTGATAATGAAAATTTAGATAAAAAATTAAGATACAGGATGTTTCAGGATCTAAGACTGAGATGTCTAATTTTGATGACTATGTTGAACCAAAAATAGGAGCTGACAAATTCCCTAGATAGGAGCATTATAACTAGATAGGGTAATGGTGTGCTATAGTCCTTATGGATTGCCATTGTTTGATATCAATAATATTTTTGGGTTCTATGCACCTCCACCTATTTAGTTTATGGATTATGCAAGATTTTTTAATTCACTTTTGTGACCACTATGTGACTAATTTTTCACTCAAAATCCTAGCTCAATAAGTAATTGTAATCATTTACTTTAACACATCCCTTTTCTTTATCACTCATGATAGCATGAGTGGCACATTTAACCGCTTCTCCTTTCTCTTTATTTGTCATTCTATATTGAGCCACACATTAATATTTAGATGAACGATGCCTCATTTCACTCAAAGACATCCCCCTCATCTCTTCTTCAGTCATGCCTAGTTCCTCTTTTACCCCATCTTTTTAAATTTTAGATGTGTTGATTGGGGCCTTAGGGTGTTTAGTTTTTATATTTTAAGCTTTATAGTCCTAAGAATTTGTTCAATTATTACTAGGGATTTACTCTTTATGGAGTTTGAATTATTCTTTGGTTTTACATGTGCACCCAAAAAACCAGAACCTTTGTGGGGAGTATTCATTTGGACATTTTTTTAAGAAAGAGACAATTAAAATTGTATATTATAAGTTTAATCAAGGAGTTCAAAAAATTACATGGAATAACTTATATAGGTTAGATTACATATACCACTATGTCCACAATAAATCAAGAACTATTAGCTACAAGTCAGGTTTAACATCCATATTTAAATGTCTCCCTCATAATTAGAGTCCAAACCAACTCTTATTAAAGTAATGTTACCCACCTGCTTGTTGACTAAATATGCCAATGTGGAGGTGGGTGGTAGAATTTACAATTGCATATATGGAATTAGATTAGCTTACAATTTATTTTCCTTTCTATAAAAAAGTGTTTTTTTAAGTAAAGCTATATTTATTTGAAAATAACACACAAAAAAATTGTTGCATTTAGACATTACTTAAGGACAATATATCATTTTTTTAAAGACTTTCGAGTTCTAGTACAAGGTTGGAAGGCTATGATTAATATGATTCTAAAATTGGTGGTACTTACCTGGCCTTACCTACCCCATCCATAGGTCATACCAATATTGATAACATCATCATGAGGTCAAATTGAACACAAAGAGAATTCAAGGATAAAAAGAAACTTTACAAGCTATTTGTGACTATTTGGGGGTGATATCTATAGTGGTGTGATCCTTACATCAATATTGACCCATATACCCTATTGTACTTATTAATGTTTAAGATAAATTTCACATATGTATTGCATAAATAACCCCATTATTTATGTTTGTATTATTTTCAATTAAATAAATCTTTAGTTCAAAACATTGTTTGTCATCTAATGGGAGATTCGATGTTAGTGGGGAATGTTATTGATAGATGACTTCTGTTGGGAAATACGAAAGCACACAATTGATTACCAAATACAAGCAACTTAATATGCGAAATTAAACCAGAATCACAAGTAACTAGAAACCAAAAACAACACAAAATATGAGAGACAATACACAACTTGTATTAATACTCATCCAGAAAAGAATACAGTAAAGAAGATGCCACTTCTTCTCCACACCTCTTAGAGGCTTCCCACACCTCAAGTGTACAGTAATTCTTTCCTCAAAGTTCTCTCTCTTATGTTCCCAACACACAACTCCAAAACAGAGTTGGTGTTCACCTCTAACTAGTTAGTATCCACTACTGCCAGTACTCTAGTGCTCCACGCACTCCATAAGTGCTCCACGCACTCCAAGTACTCAACGTACTCCAAGTAGATCTCCCCTGAACTTGCAACAACCTGCAACTCAACAGACCTTACTTATAGAAGGAACTACCTTGCCTTCCTCTTTGCTCTCTTTCTGAGTACACACTGTACTCCAAGTAGATCCTGCTTGATCTTGCTCCCTGTTGTGTTGCTGTCCTCCCTGATCTTGCACCCCTATAAATCAATCTGGTTCTACACACCTGCAAACCTGGATCATGCACACACATACACCTACAGATTAATGATCTTACTTACCATGTAGATCTCCAAATGTAGCCATGCACACCTGATGACAAAGATAATACATACATGAAGAACCCTTCTGATTCTCTAAAACCAACACCCACACTTGGCACTACTGTGGAACTAGGAGGAACACCCTTGCTCACCTCACACACAAAAAGAGATAACTTTTCTCTACTCAAACTAAAACACTTTACAATACAACGCATGAGTCTATTATATAGATCTCATGCATACAATAATTAGACATCTAATTACAATAATTAGATTCACAGCTTCTAGTCTAAAATTGGCTCTTAACATGCAAACACTTAGTTCATTAACTAACTGTCTGTGAAACTGGTAGTTCTGAACCACACAGGTGATCGACATCGGTCCCTATTTGCCTAGAGGTGACCGACACCGGCCGATCCTTGACTGACGTCAATTGCTCTTCCTGTCTAATCCTACCGACATCGATTGGCCTGACCGATGCTGATGTCTATGACACTTTAGCAACCTCCTCCAGCAACTTCTTTCCTTGTTTGCATCAGTGAAGATTTTAGATCCACAACCTAGCAATATCCCACTTGGAGATAAACAGCTGCACTATACCTATACCTATACCCCATCTAATCTATTTCCTAGCTTGTATCCCTCTTCAAGATCAATCCTGAAGACCAACCACCACACAACCTATGGTGCACCTCCTGTCATCTGAGTACCCTACCACATCTGAACCTACAAACCCATGTAGTGAAGTCTTGACCCTGCATAGCATTAATCCCTACTACTGGTCCCTCTCAAATACCTGAGAACCCACTTCCCTAAATTGGCTCCTAACTCTCTGATAGCACCCACTGCTTGGGCAAACTTAGGTTTATACCAAACCTCATGTGATTTTAGACACTGAACTATCCAACCCTTGGTGTGATCTAGTTCTACATCTTGCATATTGAACCTCACTAACACTTGATTCACATGAGTTCCCACTGGAGACAAAATCACCCTGTGATCTTCCATGTCTCTCATGCCAAAGAATTTCACTGCTCCCAAATTCTTCATGGAAAACCACTGAACTAACCTTACCCTTAGCTTAGCAAAACCTTGTATGTACAAACCTACTATCTAGCATACCATCCACATATAGTAACAGGATAATGTCATGACCATCATCCACCTGGTAAGACAAACACAATGGTTACACTGACACTGACTAAAGCCCTGCTTTGTCATCCACCTGTCAAACCCTGTACCACTATCCTGTAGCTTCCTTAAGACCATATGCCCTGGCCTTTCATCTCATGTGTCCATTCTCTCTATTCTTTCACCAAGGTATCCATTCGTCTCTCAGTGCTTTCTTCTGACTAGCAACCCTACCAAATCTCCCATTTGGTTTTACATCATATTCCTGCCATGCTCCCATTGTTTCCTGGATCCTTCCTGCTTTGCAGTGAGCAATGAGTATAAAGAAGAGGAACAATGAATTTGAGGCTTACTTACCCCTTCAGTCCTCCATATGGGCATTTAAGACTCCTTGACAGCTTGCTGTCCACCCAAATCTGTTATAGTGACCGACCTCGGTCACCACACAGTCTGCATCTGATCAACATCAATTCCCATGCACCTATCCTGACTACCAACCCTATCGACATCAGTGTCTCCTGTTACCAACATTGGTCCTCTTGACTGATGTCAGTCTTACCCTACTCGACATCACCAACTCTGATCTACACATGACTAAAATTGATGCCTGTCTGTTCAACGCTGGTTCCCCTTGACCGATGCTGATACCTATGTTCTCTTGTGAGTGATGACTTTTTACCCATGAGCTTTCTTTGAATCAAATCCCTATCCAAACTACTCTGCTTAGAGTTACTCAGCCTTCTCCACTGATCTCTATCTACCATCTCCTCCATAAACACCAAGGCTTTCCAGTTCTTAAGCCTGTCAAACACATCTGACTTCCTCTTAAGAACATGCATCTCCTTCTTGCTCATGTGACCAAGCCTACAAAGCCACGTCTCCACAATAGAAGAAGAATCAGTAATATAAGCAAGTAGATAAAGAGTACCTACTTTCTTACCACCAGCTAATTCAAGTGTATCTACTGTGAGAGTTCTTATGCATCTCTCATCACCCAAATTTTTTGAAGAAATTAGCCATATCTTCAACACTGGGACCTACATGGCCTCCTTCAACACCCATGTGTTGGTCACCTGCAATTTCAGCTTCACTTCCCCTTTGCCAATTCTTTGGCAAGGCACACTAGCCCCTAAATAAATCTTTCTAAAGTCTCCAAAGACCTTACCATGGAAAAATACTCTATTTTAGACTGCATGGAAAGAGGCAACAAAATCTATAAGACAAGATTCTACTTTATCCAAGAAACCTCCCAGAGCATCCTGTGCAACAACCCCTGCAACATCTGCTTCTTCAGTTCCTTCATGCTGATCTTCAACCAACCAACAATATTTCTTTTCTTGCTCTTTCTTTCCATAACACTGTAAGTGATCATTTGTGCTTTTCAACTCCCCCAGTCTTAGCTTACTTTCTTCTGCCATTGCTCTGCTCCCACTCAATCAGAAACCCCTGAGAGTGACTTATAATCAAACACAAAACCTACTCCCTGCAACCTTAGCTCTGATACCACTTTGTTGGGAAATACGAAAGCACACAATTGATTACCAAATACAAGCAACTTAATATGCGGAATTAAACCAGAATCACAAGTAACTAAAAACCAAAAACAACACAAAATATGAGAGATAATACACAACTTGTATTAATACTCATCCAAAAAAGAATACAATAAAGAAGATGCCACTTCTTCTCCACACCTCTTAGAGGCTTCCCACACCTCAAGTGTACAGTAATTCTTTCCTCAAAGCTCTCTCTCTTATGGTCCCAACACACAACTCAAACACAGAGTTGGTGTTCACCTCCAACCAATCAGTATCCACTACTGCCAGTACTCCAGTGCTCCACACACTCCATAAGTGCTCCACACACTCCAAGTACTCAATGTACTCCAAGTAGATCTCCCCTAAATTTTCAACAACTTGCAACTCAATAGACCTTACTTATGGAAGGAACTACCTTGCCTTCCTCTTTGCTCTCTTTCTGAGTACACACTGTACTCCAAGTAGATCCTACCTAATCTTGCTCCCTATTGTGTTGCTGTCCTCCCTGATCTTGCACCCCTGCAAATCAATCTGGTTATGCACACCTACAAACCTAGATCATGCACACACATACACCTGTAAATCAATGATCTTACTTACCATGTAGATCTCCAAATGTAGCCATGTACACCTGCTGACAAAGATCATGCATACATGAAGAACCCTTCTGATTCTCCAAAATCAACACCCACACTTGGCACTACTGTGGAACTAGGAGGAACACCCTTGCTCACCTCACACACAGAAGGAGCTAACTTTGCTCTACTCAAACTAGAACACTTTACAATACAGCCCATGAGTCTATTATATAGATCTCATGCATACAATAATTAGATTCATAGCTTTTAGTCTAAAATTGGCTCTTAACATGTAAACACTCAGTTTGTTAACTAACTATCCATGAAACTGGTAGTTTTGAACCACACAGGCGACCGACATCGGTCCCTGTCTGCCTTGAGGTGACCGATGCCAACCGATCCTTGACCGACGTCGATTGCTCTTCTTGTCTAATCCTGTCGATGTCAGTTGGCCTGACTGACGCCAGTGTCTATGACACTTCAGCAACCTCCTCCAGCAACCTCCTTCCCTATTTGCATTAGTGAAGCTTTTAGCTCCACAACCTAACAACTTCCTCTACATTACAAATAATAAATGCAACCATACTCATTAGATGGTTAATTTACACTTAATTAGATTGTTTGATTGACATTTTTCATTAACACTAAAATAATACATAATATAACAAAGGCAAAAAGTAAAAAATAAAATAAATGTCAAAAAAAAGGAGAGAAAAATAAAATGTTAAACGCTCCTACATAATGTAATGACAAAGTAAGATAAGTATTTGAGAAGAATTTTATACTATAAGACAAAGATAAATTTGAATAACATAGTTGTACCAATAAGCTATAAATAACATAATCCTATTAACATGTTGTCAATTTATTAAAATAATATACCTTCCTAATAAAATTTTAGTACAAGCCCTAAGATTTAGCTCGAGTAGATAAGATCAATGACTTCGGTCACCTAGGTCTCAAGTTCAATTCCTATCAGACACCTTATGATGCATCTTTGCTTAGGGGTAGATGCTAGCCTGCAATCTGAAGTGGGCATGGGGATACCTTAAGGTAGGGATTAAACTTATCCATGTGTTTCATGTGGATCATAGTTGGGTGATTTGATTGCAAATCATTTGGTAGACATTACAGACCCAGGCCCACCCCCACCAAGACTTAGTTATAAATTAATTTTTTTATAGCCCCATTAGCTCGAGTGGATAGGATCAATTAATTAAATCACCTAGATCTTGAGTTCAATTCATTAGACACCCTATGATGCATCATGGTTTATGGGTATATGCTATCCTATAATCTAAAGTGGCTATAGGTAAACCTTGAGGTAGGGATTAAACTTTTCTATGTGTTTCATGTAGATCAATGGGGAAATTTAGCTAAGGATCACTCAATGGGCATTATGGACTTAGGCTCACCCCCATCAAGCTTCAGTTGTAGATTATATTTTTAATATAAATGGTGATGAAGGTGGTGAACACAGAGGAGTGTGGTAGGTAGAGATGAGGGAGGTTGAAGGGCAAAGATCCAAGTTTGCTACAGGTTTGAGGTACTAGGTTAGAGGATAGAAGGAATGTCTAAGGAGAAGGAAACAATTAGGTGAGTACATAAGTAGAAGATGAGGATAGAAGGAATGTCTAAGGAGAAGGAGACAATCAAGTGAGTGGACAAGTAGAAGATGAGGTTGAAGGTGAGAGGAACGATAGAGCTAGCCTCAGGCCTTAACTATTGAAGCATGGGTCATTAGCCAAATAAGGTAGGGGTAGGGATCAACACTCTAATATAATCTTTGATCAAGCCATCCCTTTGTTTGAGCATATAAAGGCAGATTTTGGTCTCCCTAGGGTTTGTAAAGTATAGTTTTAGTCAACTAATAATTTTGATCTATCTAAAGGTTTTGCTACTTCAAAAGAAAGAGAAGATGGAGATTCAACATGAAAAGATAGGGTGTCAAAGGTTATTATATTTCTATCCTATATTAATAGTTTAAATCCTTTTCACATTTGTAGATACTTTTCAAAAGAACCATCCTTAAGATGTAGCTAGGTTCTGACCCCATTCTAGTTCTAGGAAATCAAGTCACTTCTCAATCATCCCCAGTAAAAGATAAATCTAAAGAAGAAAGTTTGAAGGATGTGCCTAAAGTATATTATTCTCAGCATTTGGCCCTAGAAATGGCATACCTCAATGATATTCCCTTAATTTTATCTAATATTTTCCAACCCTAGATATTTTAGACTCTAAGCTTTCTAAGGTTCAAATGGAAAGGGGTAATAAATAGTTGATTGGTAGATGTCTTGGGAAATGGCCTTCTTGGGAAGAGCTTCAACATTAGGTAGAGGTCACCTGGGCACCATTAAAACCTCCATCCATCTCTTTAATGTCTAATGGATTATTTTTGCTCTAATTTCAATCAATGGAAGATAAGGATTTTGTGTGGTCAAATGGTCCTTGATTTGTAGGGAAAAATGGGGTTTTTCTTTGCCCTTGGGATCCATTTTTTGATATTGATTCTTCAATTATTTTTCAAGCTCTAGTTTGGGTAAGATTTTATAATTTACCCTTAGCCTTGTGAGATCCTGATCTTTTCAATCAGTTGGTGAGTAAATTGGTAATCTTTGTGAAAATTGATGAATCTGATGCTCATCTAAATTTTGTTAGAGTTTGTATTTTGGTTTATTTATCCAAACCAATGATTCATTCTATTAAACTTTCTAATTTATATGGAGTGTGGTCTCAATTTTTTAACTTTTAAGGTCTACCATTTAGATGCTTCAAATGAAATAAATTTGATCATAAGATGGTTGCTTTCCCAAAGAATACTTTTAAAGGATTCCAAGCTTTGATTATTCAAAAATGGGTTAAAAATATTGGATGCCCAAATCATGATCTAATTTTCTATATGTATGGGTCTGCTAAAATCAAATCATTTGAGAAAGCTTCCTTAGAAGCTATCCAACATGTTCATATTTCTCCTCAAAAGAAGGAAATAGTAGTGGTTGTATGGGAAAGGATTGTTTTGGACTTAGGGTAGCCTTCTCCCAATTTTTTTTTAAAAAATAAGTGTTTCTCATGTTGGACTAGATAATGTTTTACCAGAGGACATAGATAAATGTTCTCCATTCAAGGACTGCACTCTGAAGAAGGAAATTTTAGAAGAGGAGGATGAAGGTTGGGAGGAAGAAAAAGTAGATTTAGTTAGCAAGGTTATTTTATTAGTCACTCAATTTGAAATTACTTTAAAGACTCCCAATTTTAGTTTGAAAGGAAAAAGAGGCAAAAAATTGAAAGGAAAAAGGTTACAATTGGATGCTTAGAATGTTATTGATGGAGGCACCCAATGGAATATGAAATATCTATTATCTAGTAGAATCAAATAGTTACAAATAGAAAATGGCTGATTGGTAGCATGTTTTAGGGGCAATATCTTATTTTTTGTTGAAGTTTAATCTATTAGGAACCCCTCCAAGGAGGCACAATTGATTACCTTTCTTATAAGCAATTAAACACAGAATTATACCAGAATGATTAAGCAACTAGAAACTTGAAACAGTAAAGAATTTGAGAGACAATACACAATCTTGTATTGAATAATCTTCAAAAGAAAATACAATAAAGAAGATGCCACTTCTTCTTCCACCTCTAAGGCTTGCCACACCTCAAGGACTTCTTCCCTCTCTCTCTTGCTCAACCACAACCAACTCAACAACCTGAGTTGTTATCCCCTCCTTGAATGCTTTAGTTGATCTCCTTGACCTTACACCTTGCAGATCTCCTTTGACCTTTCTTTCTTGCTTCAATGCTTTACTTGCCTTAATTACAATACATGCCTCATGGGTCTTTAAATAGGATCCCATGCATACAATAATTAGACCTCTAATTACAATAATTAGAAACACAGACTCAAGACTTAAATTAGTCTTCAACATGTAAACACTCTTAGACCTCTTAAATTAGACAAGTCTAATTTTGGAAACGCTTTCTGGAAACACGTGCAACTGCATACGCACGCACAGGTGATCAATGTCAGTTGCTGTCAGTCTACTCTTGACCGATGTCGGCCGATCCCTGGTCCCTTCCTAACCGATGTTGGCAATACTATCGATGCCAATTACTGGTCGCACTCAGTAACTCCCTGATTAGTCTCCTGGTGAAGCTTTTAGCTCCACAACTTAGCAATCTCCCACTTGGAGATAAACAGCTGCACCTGTACAACAACCTCCACTAACCATCTCAGGCACCTCCATCTTCAAACTCAATCTTGAAGACCAACCACCACACATCCTGTGATGCTACACCTATCATCCAAGTAACCTACCACATCTGAACCTACAACTCCATGTAGTGAAGACCTTGACCCTACATAGCATGTGCACCTGCTGTTGGTCCCTCTCAAATACCTAAGAATCCACTGAACTGCACTCCAGTACTCCTTTTTTGAATTGGCTCCAAACTCTCTAACAACTCCCACTGCTCGGGAAAACTCAAGTCTACTAGACCTCATGTGTTTTCAAACACTATTCTAAGCTCAGCTTGAACTATCCAGCCCTTAGTGTACTTACCGATTCTGCACCTACACCTTCTTGACATCAACTCCACTGGAGACAAAATCAACCTGTGATCTTCCATGTCTCTTATGCCAAAAGAATTTTGTTGCTCCCAAATTCTTCATGACACACCTCTAAACTATCTTTACCTTTAGCTCAAAAACTCCCTGTATGTGTAACCCTACAACAAACACACAAAATAGTAACAAGATAATGTAACTAATATTATCCAACCTGGTAAAAGAAAACACAATGGTTAAACCTCCATTATCTTGCAACCTGCTCAAGACCATATACTCTGGCCTTTTGTCTCACATGTCCATCCACTCTCTTCTCTAACCTAGGAATCCATTCCTCTATCAGTGCTTTCTTCCAGCTGACAACTCCACCAACAAACACCTGTTTGGTTCTTCTCGAAGGACTCACACTCCTCATCCATGCCTAGCTCCCACTGTTTCCTAGATTCTACCTGCATTGACTCTTCACATCTTCCTAGCTCTTGACCATCAGTAAGCAACAAGTAATATAAAGAAGGTGAAAAATGAATATGAGGTTCACTTACCCTTTTTGACCTCCATATGGGCATTTGAGACTCCTTGATAGCTTGTTGTCTGCCCAACATCTGTTCTAGTGACTGATCTCAGCCATCTCCCAGTCTGCATTCGACTGATGTTGGTTCCCTACACTAACCCTGACTGTCGATGTCATTTCCTTGGCTGATGCCAGTGTCCCTTTTGTCGACATCAGTTCCTGTCTGACTGACGTCAGACTTCTCCTGCCTGACACTACTGACCCTGCTAGTCTGCACATGATCGATGTCAGTACCTGCCTGACCGACATCAGTTCCATGTGACCGACATTGGTAACTGTGTGTTCCTATAAGTGATGACTTTTTCACCCACAAGCTCATCTTGGATCAAACCCCTATCCATACTACCCTGCTCAGAATTATTCAGCCCCTGTGACTGATCTCTATCCATCATCTCCTCTATAAACACCAAGGCTTCCCTGTTCTTGTCAAAAGCATCAAATTTCCTTTTCCTACAATGAACTCAATCAATTCCCTCTGAATCTAAACTCATACCCTTTGACTCAAGAACATGCATCTCCTTCTTATTATTCATGTGACCAAGCCTATTAAGCCACATCTCTGAATCTACAGCTGAAGTAGATAAACCAAAAGAATAATTAGTAATACAAGTAGATAGGTAAAGCATACCTACTTTATTACCTCTTGCTACAACAAGTGCACCCTTGGTAACCTTCCAAGAATCCACTGTGAGGGTTAATGTGCATCCCTCATCACCCAACCTTCCTACAGAAACCAAACTCTGCGTCAGAACTGGGACATGTATAACCTCCTTCAATGCCCATGTGTTGTCCATCTACAATTTCAGCTACACTTTCCCTTTGCCAACCATTTGACAAGGCATACCATCCCCTAAATAAAGCACTCCAAAGTCTCCCTGGACATACTCATGGAACAAATCTCTGTTTGGGGATGCATGAAAAGAAGAACCAGAATCTAAAACCCATGATTCTATCTAACTATCCAAAGAAAGTATGAGAGCATCCTGTGCCACAATACCTGCATCCTTTGCTTCTCCATTACCTTCATGTTGATTTTTTTATCCCTGAACCAACACTCTTTCTTATTGTGTCCTTTCTTTCCACAAAACCAGTAGGTGATACTTCTATTTCTGGATTTTGATCTTCCTCCCATCTTCAACCTTGATTTCCCTTGCTCGACCTTCTCTCTTTGCCTTCCCCTACTTTCTGCACTTAGAGCAATTCTTGATGATGATTCACCTATGCTTTTCCTGCATATTTCTTCATTCAAGATTACACCAACCACATCATCAACTTTTAATATTTTAGAAGTAGACACAATATTACTTACTGCCATTACCAAACTATCCCAACTTTTAGGTAAAGAGCATAAAATTAAGAGAGCCTTTACTTCATCATCAAAAACAATATTGATTGAAGCTAACTAGTTTACCAAACCATGGAAATCACTAAGATGAGTATGTACCCATCCACCTTCTTGCATTTGCAAAGTAAATAACTGCTTCATAAGAAATACCTTATTTGAAGCTGAGGGCTTTTCATATAAATTTCTCAAAGATTTTATCAACTCTTTTGTTGTCTTACACTGTGATAAGTTGGAAATCACAGATGATGCAAGGCTCAACCTTATGGATCCTAGAGCCTTTCGATCAAGAACCTCCCATTCTTCATCCTTCATATCTGTGGGCTTGCATGTAGCCCCACCCAACGGTAAGTACAAATCTTTCTGATATAGATAATCTTCTATCTACATCCTCCACAGTTGATAATTTGTGCCGTTAAACTTCTCCATTCGTAGCTTACTTTCTTCTACCATTGCTGAACTTGCACTCAATCAAAAACCCCTAAGAATGACCTGTAATCAAATAATAACCTGCTCCCTACAAACCTTAGCTCTGATACCAGCTATTAGGAACCCCTCCAAGGAAGCACAATTGATTACCTTTCTTATAAGCAATTAAACACAAAATTATACCAGAATGATTAAGTAATTAGAAACTTAAAACAGTAAAGAATTTGAGAGACAATACACAATCTTGTATTGAATAATCTTCAGAAGAAAATACAATAAAGAAGATGCCACTTCTTCTTCCACCTCTAAGGCTTGCCACACCTCAAGGACTTCTTCCCTCTCTCTCTTGCTCAACCACAACCAACTCAACAACTTGAGTTGTTATCCCCTCCTTGAATGCTTTAGCTGATCTCCTTGACCTTACACCTTGTAGATCTCCTTTGACCTTGCTTCAATGCTTTACTTGCCTTAATTACAATACATGCCTCATGGGTCTTTAAATAGGATCCCATGCATACAATAATTAGACCTCTAATTACAATAATTAGAAACACAGACTCAAGACTTAAATTAGTCTTCAACATGCAAACACTCTCAGACCTCTTAAATTAGACAAGTCTAATTCTAGAAATGCATTCTAGAAACACATGCAACTGCATGCACATGCACATGTGACCGATGTTGGTTGTTGTCAGTCTGCTCCTGACCAACATCAACCGATCCCTGGTCCCTGCCTGACTGACGTCGGCAATACTGTCGATGCCGGTTACTAGTTGCACTTAGTAACTCCCTGATTAGCCTCCTGGTGAAGCTTTTAGCTCCACAACTTAACATAATCCTTTTCTTGGTTGATAGATTAGGGGTTTTTACTCTCTTTGCATTCAATAGTTATTTTTGGATCCTCTTTTTTTTTAAGGGATTCTCTAGGTCAAAGGTCTCATTTTTATCTTTGTTTCTATTTTTTGGGAGACTGGACCTCCCATTGTGTCCCAAAACTAGTTGAGGTTCTAATGAAAAGCTAAGCATTGATAAAAAATAAAATAAAACTTTAGTACAAAACATAATTTTCCATATAATGAAAAACACATTATAAACTAAGGATAAATATAATACAAGAATTTCCTAGTATAAACTATTTTACCCTAATTTGGATAGTACAACCCTAATAAAGATATAAAGTTAAGTATAATTCAAATTTTAAATTAATATAAACAAGCATAAACCTAAATGTAAATTATTGAAATAGATTTGACCATTGGAATGTGAGCACATATGAAAAGTACTAAAGAGATCATGTCACATATCAATTTATCTCTAAGTCAAATAACCTATTTGATATGTGGATTATTGTCGTTGATTAGTTGATTAACTAATATTTGATTAAGCTTAATGACATATGCTGATTATGGGATAGATTGTTCTACTTAATTTACATGATTAGTTTTCTATGAATGAGCATTACTTTTACATTCAATTTATTGTGATCATGTTTGATTATTATACCACATTATTTTATGGATATAATGATGTTTCAAGATAACTAACTTCATTGTCATGAGGTGGATGCATGATATATTTTTCCCTCAGATCATGATGGAGGGTGATCATCCTCAGAGAGGGTGGTCTAGATGGAGACATTGGGGGAAGATAGAGAACAAATCTGAAAACGCTTGCAGACACCAGTTAGTATATCACTTTTTGTAATTATTTGATATGGATGGCATAGCATGTTTTGTGTACTTTTCCTTTAGGTGATTGTTAATATGATTTCTTGTATAATCTTGATTTTTATTGATGACCATGTTGATTGTTTGAGTGATTTCATTGATTTTATGATCTTATGTAGCTCATCTTGTTTGGATAAATGAGTGAATTTGTTTATTTTTATTTATCTCACTTCCTTATTAGGTATGGATGCATAGTAAAACATTATGATGGATTCCATAATCATTACTTGATCTATAAGATTTAGATAATAATAATTAAAGATTATTATTACGATATTATATTATAATGTCAAATGATAAAAGTATTGTTTTAAAATATATTATATTTGATTAACTATTTTATTTGAGGATTGATATTCATAATATATAAATGAATATATTAATGTTAATTATCTAATGATTTTAGGAAATCATTATAATTGTTATGTATGTTGCTGGATAGCATTTCAACATAAAATTCTAGTCTTGTAATACCTAGTTGAATTGCCAAGTTATATAATGATTATTGTATTTAGTCATT
The DNA here is from genome assembly GCA_037957365.1 of Torreya grandis. Taxonomy (NCBI): domain Eukaryota; kingdom Viridiplantae; phylum Streptophyta; class Pinopsida; order Cupressales; family Taxaceae; genus Torreya; species Torreya grandis. Next base: position 4,068,349 of record JARHVA010000473.1, read on the forward strand.
GAATGGGATATCAATTGATTGATAGTCTTTTCATGTAATAAAACATGGGGATTATGTGATTTAGATGGTAGATGATGGATTATTTAAATCATTGTCATGTGGATTTTATAAATAATATAATATGATTAATTAGGGATTGGAGAGAAGCATCGAGATGATTAAGTTACTAATAATCCATTGATTTCAGTTAAAGAAAAATTGGGATAAAATTATGGGGTTCACTATGTTTTCATGGTGGTAGACTGTGAGTTGGTTGAGCTATTTGGGCATGCATATTATTGAGCAAGTTTAATAGGCTGAAGAGTATGGAGAAGTGGAAGGCGAGTTAGGGGATGGAAAAAGAATAAAAATATGATAGTGGGGGCTCTGAATGAATCACGACTCATGGCATAGAGATAAGAAGAGACATAAGAGAATAAGGTGATAGATTGAAGGGAGAGAAAGAAATATATTTGGATTATTTAACATTCATAGGTAGGTTTTGTAATTCAATACTTGTGTGTGGTACTTTTTATTGAATGGGGTTTCATATTGCTTTTAGGTTACTAGTTTTTTAATTATTTATAAAATTTAGAAAATTACAAAGGGATGTATACATGGCCTTGTGAAGGGATCAACCTCCACAGAACCCTATATCCAACCCAATGTTACCTGGGAAGGTTTGGGGTAGAGAAATAAGACTTGGATATGATAAATATTGGCTTTATAAACTCTATCCTAAACCTCCTTAGCCATTCGAATAATCACTATTAAAAAATGAGGGATTATTTTGATGGGTATATATATGATTCGGTTTGAGATATTTGTCTCAAACCATATTATTATATATTATTTTAGGTATATTGAAACATAGACTAAAAAATATTTGTTTGTATGTTCACTCGACTATTAAACAAATTTGGACTTTTTGGGTTAAAAATGTGGGTTTTCTAGGATTATAAATATATATACACAAATAATATATGACTATATACTTAGTTAAAAATTGATTAAATATATACATATACTCATATATATATATATATATATATATATATATGAGTATATGTATATATTTAATCAATTTTTAACTAAGTATATAGTCATATATTATTTGTGTATATATATATATATATATATATATATATATATATACTTGTACATTGAACTATCTAACTTTATTAAGTGATTGTAAGTATATATATAGAAGTGTATACATATTATAAAAGATGAAGTCTTGCTAGTTGAATACAAGTGTGTGTGTGTGTGTGTGTGTGTGTGTGTGTGTGTGTGTGTGTGTGTGTGTGTGTAATTTAAAGACAAACTTTAATGTGTCTATATGTATTACATTATAAAAGATGAAATTGTTTGTTTGGAAAATTGGAGGATATGGCTTTGATGGGTTTTATTTGGATTAGATTCAAATGAAATTATATGGACTGACATAAATTATATTTTAAACATGAAGCTTGGTTATGAAATTATGTATTATTCGTAATGGTTTATATGTGGAATTGGGAATGTTCTACATAGTCATCTTATGTAACCTAGGTATGGGTAGATGAATAATACAAATATAAAATGTGCATTTAATTTTATGCAAGGATATATACCAAGTAAAGTGATAAGGAATTCATGGTAGAGTTTAGTTATTTATTATGAACATTTCTTATATTTGGAAATGACCATGTTTTATTGTTAATTGGATGAACTATGTAAGTGTTGCTTAGTTCATAGGGAGAATGGGCAAATGGGTATGCAATTTTGTTTTGTTGGGCCAAGTCTGAGCTATGATAAACCATACCCGAGTAGGGTATTTGAATGTGTGTTATTGGTTATTTTATTAAACAGTACCTAAATAGGGTAAAGGTGACTGTGTTTATATAATTAATCATATGAACTATATTTAAATTGAAAAAACTTGAGTGATTGATTGGATTTAAATGGTTAAATAGTTTGATGATAAAGGAGTAATTGAGTTAGATTAAGGAATTCTATGTGTTTTATTATTATGGGTAAATATAATTTCTTAGTTTAATGAAAATGGTTACGGGGCCTTTATATGTAAAATGACTATATACTTTACATATATGGTATACTCTAAGGCATATGATAGTGGATGTTAGCTTAGTAGTATATTGTATAAAATGAATTATTCATATATATATTTGTACATGTGAATTAATATATAAAAATATATTGATGCATTCAACTGTGTTATAATTGTTATTATCATAATAATGTGTAAAAAAATGCTTGTATATTTTGATGTTTGGATAAAAGCATTAATATAAGAGATTTATGAGTTTAAATATAAAACATTTAGATGTTTTAGATTATATATTGTTATATATGGAATATGAACAATTTATTTAGCCAAGATTATAATATTATTTTATGGAGAAATAATATTATAAGTTAGTGGTTAAGCAATTGGCACTCTAGATAATCATTACCCAGATGATATGTTATATTAAGGACTATTATTAGATTCTATTTATTAATTATAATAAACTAGATGTATGGATTCAATTCACTTTATTTGATGGACTAAATGAATGTTTGTAATATTTCTGTTGTTAGCATAATTTTGATTGGCTAAGTGAAATATTATGAATAAGTCTATTGACTTTATTTTATTATTATTTATTTTACCAAATCTCATATTCATGACCCTAATTAAGTAATGGATGGATTTAAATGGATTAATTAACACCATCAATGCAAGAAAAAAGGTAATCTTATCAAGTAGTGTGTATGAATTTGACTGATCCTAAAGATCATTTATTATTGAAAAATTTGGACAAAGTAATGTTTGATAAACATTGTCATTTAATATGTTGATATAGTTTTCATATTTGTGCTATATCATATTAGAAAGAATATATTTATGGTACACATTATGTATTAGATATCTTCAACATAGATTTTGATTTTTTAATATAGATTCCTGTATCATCATTATCTAGCCATCTGTGAAGGGAGGGTCATCCCCTTATTTGGGAAATAGTGCGGGAGATCTATAGGCTATGGTTATTTTGGAAATGCACTTGTATGATGCTTTCCCTCCCAATTAGAGTATTATAATTTAGACTATACTTGTGATTACATATTGATACTTGAGTCATGGAGACTCTTCTCAGAGGAGATTTGTATCATGTTTTATCATTTGTGATATTATTATGTATTTATAAAAATTGTAACATTTATACATTATACTTGTACATTAGTGACTATAATATTGTAACAATAGTGGTTGGAATTCTACTATTTCATTTATGATGATATGCAATATTTATTGTTGTTTTAGTATTAATTACGATTTTTATATCTATTCATAGTAATAATTAGATAAGTGAATTAGATATAACCTTTACGGTTAATTAAATTATAACAGTTAGTTAAAAATCACTAGTTATGATTTCTCATGGCAAAATCTATATGTTGAACATGTATAATTAATTTAAAAAAAATTCAATATTTTGGTAAAACCCAGTGGGGTGGTTACATTGTGGTATCAGAGTTGAGGCTCAAAATATAAGACTTAATGAGTTTGCTAATGAAAATTAATTCTCTTGATAAACAAGAAGAACAATGGTGTGTGTTGGGCTAGGAGGTGAGGGTACTTTTAATATTGAACCTCTTGTTGATCCAAATTAGTTTGCCACTGAGCAAGCTATGAAGTTGGACCAAATCCTCACAATAATACAAGAGACTAGGGATTAAATCATGGCCCTCAAATAGGAAGTGCATGGCCATGAAGAGGGAAATGATTAGGAGGAACTTGAAGAGCATCTTAATGACCAAGAACATCTTCAAGAGCAGAGGCATGAGGTGGTACCATAGGATGCAAGAGCTCGAGTAGCTACAGAGTTAGCATGAGACATGCACCTAAGTTTGATGGAACTATATTATGGGATGGAATTGAAGCATGAATTAACAAAAAAGAGAATTATTTCAAGATTCAAAATTATTCTAAAGTTATGAAAGTAGTTGGAGAGCTTATTAGCTTGCTGGAAAAGTAGTGACTTAGTGGGAAAACAAGAAGGTTGAGATGAACTTCCACTCAACCACCACCATTGGGATTAGTTTATGACACTATTTAGGCCATGATGGATTCCAAAACTATACTTTAAACATAAACTTATGGATTTTTAGAATCTTAAATAAGGTAATTTGTCAATGAATGAATACTAGGAACAATTCACCAAGCTTCTTAAGTATGTACCTCAGTATTAGGAAGATGAGAGGTTTAGAATCAAGAAATTAATCATGGGATTGAAACACTAAATAGGTTGTGAAGTATATGTTCATGGTCTATTCACCATGGATTAGGTGTTTGATAAGGTGGTCATGTAAGAACAAAAACTAAAATCTCTTGCCCAAGTTAGAGATAAGTTCAAAAAGAAATTTGAAAGTTCTAAAGAAACTTTCAAGAAGAAGAACTAGAATCAGAGGAGAGGAAATTCCAAGGGTCATTTCAATAATCAAAATGCCAAATTCAATAGTGGTTCATGAAATAGGAAACCTGGTAATGGTTTCAAGAAAAATCAACAGTCTAAGAGGAAATGACCAGTTTGAGGTTACTTCATTTGTGGAGGTGACCATTTTACTTGAGAATGTCTTCAGGACAAATTAAATAATAAGGGTTCAACTTCTTAGCAATGGATTCATGTAACTACTGATAATTGATAGGTTGAGTATCAAGCTTCACCCATTTAACTATCAGGTATTTTGTTTGAACATCCAATTTCTATTTTAATTGATATAAGAGATAAAATGTTTCATTTCTCCTAGAGTGCTTAGAAAATTGTTTAGAAAGGATGGAGTATGGTAAATGCATGGTTGGTACAATATGAGAATGAGTCAAAGGTCAAAGTTGACAAGTGTCTAGTTGAAGTAAATATTAAGTTACCTGAGTTCACTAGGGTAATAGATTTTATGTAACATCATTAGGATCAATGATGTGATCTTAGGAGTCAATTGGATTACAAAACATAAAACCAAGGTTGACTATTTTTTGAAGAAGGTTGAGTGTCAAGATGATTTAAAAAATTAGACATAACTTCAGGGTGAAAGAAAAGAGTTGAAACTAAGGCATATTTTTGCAATTCAACTCAATAAAGCTCAAAGAAAAGGATGCTGGGTATTTATTATTAAGATAAATAAGATGGAAGAATATAAGGAACCATCTTTCAAAGATTATTCTTTTTTGAGAAACTTCTATGACATGTTTCCATAAGAATTACTAGGATTGCTACCTAAGCATGAGTTTTATTTCTTGATCAATATCATACCTAGATCATAAATGTAGTGTAAGGTATTGTATAAATGACAACCATTAAAATGGATGAGTTAAAAACACAATTTTAGGAGTTGTTGAAATGTATGATTTGACCAAGTGTGTCACCATGGGGTTCTCTAGTTTTATTCATCAAGAAGAAGGATGACACTCTTAGCATGTGTATAGACTATATGATGTTGAATATAGTAATGATCAAGAATATATATATATATATATATATATATATATATATATATATATATATATATATATATATATATATATATATATATATATAAGCACATATTGATGATCTATTTGATCAAATATGAGGGGATACAATATTTTCTAAGATTGATCTTAGAGTAGGATATCACTAGTTGAGGATCTATGAAGAGGATATCCCAAAAACAACATGTAGGACCTGATATGGGCACTAAAAATTCATAGTGTTACCATTTAGACTAACAAATGCTCCAATGACATTTATGAATATTATGAATAGTGTGTTCAGATATTACCTAGATCATTTTGTGTTGGTCTTTCTTGATGATATCCTCATTTATTCTAAGGATGAAGAAGAACAATTACAACATCTAGAATTGGTTTTGTAATGTTTACGAAAGCATAGATTATATGGAAAGCTTTCTAAGTATGCATTTTCCTAAAAAAGGTGTAGTAACTAAGACTTATTATGTCTACAAATGGTTTTTTAGTAGATCTAACAAAGATAAGAGTCAAAATGGAGTGGCCGACACCAAAGAATGTGCATGAGGTAAGAAGTTTCATGGGATTAGTAGGCTATTATAGGAAATTCATTATGAATTTATCTAAGATAGCTAATCCAATTACCTCTCTTCAGTGAAAAAATCAAAGTTTCATTTGGTCAAATAAGTGTGAGGTAGCCTTTTAGGAACTAAAAATAAGGAATACTTTAGCACAAGTGCTAAGAGTTCTTCATCCTAATGGTCAATTCTTAATGATCACCAATGCATCTGGGGATAGACTTGGAGGAGTTATTATGCATGATGGTTAAGTGGTAGCCTATTAGTCTAAGAAACTAAAGCCATATGAGGTGAATTATGCCCTTCATGACCTATAACTTGTGGTAATTATACATGCTTTACAAGTTTAGAGGCATTATCTAGTGGGAAAACTATTTGAGCTCAAGAATGATAACTTAAGATTCAAGTACATATTCACCCAAATAAATTTGAATGCTTTTCAAAGATGATGGTTAGAGTTCTTATCTGACTATGATTTTGATATTAACTATATCAAAGGTAAGGAGAATAGAGTAGCTGATGCCTTAAGCCATAAAAGGTAAAAAACAACTGTGGCTACTCTTAGAAGTAATTTTAGAGACCAAGTGATCAAATTCTCACCAAGAGATGAATTCTATGATCATGTTAGGAAAGCATTGTCTAAGAATGCTTAGAATCCTAAGTATAAAGGATTCAAAATAGAGAATGATGGTATTTTACTATACAATAGTAGGATGCATGTTCTTGATAGAGAGAATCTAAGGAGCACAATACTCAAGGAATTTCACAATGCCCCATATTCAAGACATCTAAGAGTAACCAAGCTCATGGTTGATCTTAGACCACTCTATTTATAAAAAAGAATAAAGAGAGATGTAATAGATATTGTGTTTCATTGTCTAGAAGGTCAGCATGTGAAAGTTGAACATGTCATCTAGTTAGTTGCATCCACACAACATATCTGAATAAAAGTGGTAGGTGATTATTATGGACTTTATCCAAGGGTTACCATTATCATAGAACATATATGACATGATCTTGGTTGTAGTTGAGAAATTAACCATGATAACTCAATTTATACTAGGCAACTTGATTGATGATGCACCTATGCTTGTAAAGAGATTTGTAAAGGAAGTGTATTAGTTGCATGGTTTTTAAGAGAAGATCATTTTAGATCAAGATATGAGGATGACTTCTAGCTTTTGGTTGACTTTGAATTTAGCTCTGGGTGCATAGTTGGATAAACAAAGTAAGTTAACTAGATTTTAAAAGATCTCATTCATATGTATTGCATGGATCAACAATACAAGTGGGAAGATTACCTTCCATTGGTTGAGTTTGCTTACAATAACTCATACCAATTAACATTGACGATGGATCTATTTGAGGCATTGTATGGAAGGAGGTGTAGAATGCCAATTAGTTGGGATATGTTGGATGGCATGGTAGTCTTTAGACCTGAGATGGTTTCATAAATGGAAGAGTAAGTAAAAAAAATTAGGGAGAGATTGGCCGAGGCTAATGATAGATAGAAAAGTTATGCTGATATGAAGAAAATAGCTAGGCAATTTTTTGATGGTGATAAAGTGTTTTTATGGGTTAAGCCTTAGAAAATCTAGATTAAATTTGAGAAGTCAACAAAAATTTCACCAAGATATGTGGGGTCCTTTAAGGTTTTGGAAGTGGTCAACCCTATAGTGTATAGGTTTACATTTCCATAAGCTTTAGTTCTTTTGCATACTATATTCCATGTGTTTTATCTTAAAAAATACATTATTGATCCTTCACATGTGTTGGATTGTAATGTTTTGTAGGTTTTGGATTTGAGGGTGGTAATGATAGAACTAGTTAGACTAATTGACACTCATAAATTTTGTTGGTGTAATATAAAAGTGTCATAGTGCAAGGTCATGTGAGACTAATACTCTAATGATAGTGTCACTTAGGAGGTCTATGTTGAGTTTTATAGGCTATTTTCACAATTGTGTGCTTGATTTGATACTACATATTATATATTTTTTACTGAATAATGTTTTAAATTCATAACTTGCATTTGAATAAATGTCATCAAGATGATGACTTGCTTTAGGGGGGAAGGATGTCAGATCTTGATTTCTCTCTAAGCTAAATAGTTTATTTGATTTTTGGATTATTGTGGTTGAAAATTTGATTAACTGATATTTGATTAAGCTTAATGACATATGATGCTTATGGGATAGATTGTGTTGCTTAATTTATATGATTAGTTTGCTGAGTTAGTAGTACTTTTACATTCAATTTATTATGATCATGTTTGATTATTATACCAAATTATTTTATGGATATAATGATGTTTTAGGAGTTGTCAAGAGGTGGATGCATGATATATTTTTCCCTTAGATCATGAAGGAGGGAGAGCATCATTGGAGAGGGTGGTCTAAATGGAGACATTGGGGGATGATAGAGAATGAATCCAAAAACCCTTGCACACACCACTTAGTATATCATGTTTTATAATTGTTTGATATGGATAGTGTAACATGTTTTGTGAAATTTTCTTTTAGGTGATTGTTAATATGATTTCTTGTATAATATTGGTTTTTATTGATGATTGTGTTGATTGTTTGAGTGATTTCATTAATTTTGTGATCTTATGTAGCTCATCTTGTTTGGATAAATGAGTGAATTTGTTTATGTTTATTTATCTCATTGTCTTATTAGGTATGAATGTATAGTATAACATTATGTTGTTGTGATGGATTCCATAATCGTTACATGATCTATAAGATTTAGATAATAATAATTAAAGATTATTATTATGATATTATATTATAATGTCAAATGATAAAATCATTATTTAAAAAAATATTGTATTTGATTAACTATTTGATTTAAGATTAATATTCATAATATATAAATGTTTATAAATTTAGGAAATCATTATAATTTTTATGTATGTTAGTGGATAATATTTCAACCTAAAACTCTAGTCTTGTAATACTTAGTTGAATTGCCAAGCTATATAATCATTATTATATTTAGTCATTGCATGGGATATCAACTAGTTGATAGTATTTGCATGGAATAAAACATGGGGATTATGTGATTTATATGGTCGATGATGGATTATTTAAATCATTGTCATGCATATTTTATAAAGAATATAATATGATTAATTAGGGATTGGAGATAAGCATCGAGATGATTAGGTTATTAATCATCCATTGACTTCAATTAAGCAACATTTGGGAGAAAATTATAGGGTTCACTATGTTTGCATAGTGAGATACTGTGAGTTGGTTGAGCTATTTGGGCATGCATATTATTGAGTGATTTAATCAGCTGAAGAGTGTGGATAAGTGGAAGGTGAGATGGGGGATGGAAAAAGAAGAAAATAGGATAATGGGAGATGTGAATGGATCATAACTCATGACATAAAGAGAATAAGAGATAGAAGAGAATAAGGTGATAACTTGAAGGAGAGAGAAAGTAATATATTCAGATTCTTTGGCATTCATAGGTAAGTTTTGTAATTTAATACCTGTGTGTGATACTTTTTATTGAATGGGTTTTCAAATTTCTTTTGGATTATTAGTTTTTGAATTGTTTATAAAATTTAGAAAATTGTAAAGGGTTGTATATAGGGCCTTATGGAGGGATCAACCTCTACATAACCCTATATCCAACCTAGGGTAACTTGGGAAGGTTGAGGGTAGAGTAGTAGGACCTATCCATGATAAATATTAGCTTTATAAACTCTATCGTAAACCTCCTTAGCAATTCAAATAATCATTGCTAAAAAATGGGGAATTATTCTGATGGGTATATATACAATTTAGCTTGAGTTATTCATCTTGAACTAGATTGTTATATATATTTTTGGGTATATTGAAATATAGACTCAAAAAATTTTGTCATTATGTTCACTTGATTATTAAAAAAAATCAAACTTTTTGGGTTAAAAATGTGGGTTTTCTAGGATTATAAATATATATACACAAATATATACATGAGTATATACTCAGTGAAAAATTGATTAAATATATAGGTATACTCATATATATTTATATATATACTTGTATGTTAAACTTTTTAACTTCATTAATTCATTGTGTGTGTGTGTGTGTGTGTGTGTGTGTGTGTGTGTGTGTGTGTGTGTGTGTGTGTGTGTGTGTGTGTGTGTGTGTGTGTGTGTGTGTGTGTGTGTGTGTGTGTATACACACACACACCTATAATTGAAAGACAAACTTTAATGTGACTATATTATTACATTCTAAAAGATGAAGTTATTTGTTTGGATAATTGGAGGATATGGATTTGATGGGTTTTATTTGGATTAGATTCAAATGAAATTATATGGATTGGGCATAAATTATAGTTTAAACATAAGCTTGATTATGAAATTTTCTACTATTCATAATGGTTTATATATGGAATTGGGAAAGTTTTGAGTAGTCTTCTTGTGTAACTCGAGTATGAGTAGATGAGTAACACAATTGTAGAATGTGCATTTGATTTTATGCAAGGATAAATACTAAGTAAATTGATAAGGAATTCATGGTAGACTTTAGTTATTTATTATGAACATTAATTATATTCTAAAATGACTATGTATTATTGTTAATTGGATGAATTGTGTAAGTGTTGCTTAGTTCGTAGGGAGACTGGGTAAATAGGTTGAATTGCATAATTGCATAATTTTGTTTGGATAAGTCTAAGCTATGATAAACCATACCAAGTAGGGTATTCGACCATGTGTTATTAGTTGTTTTATTAAACAATACTTGAAGAGGGTAAAGGCAACTATGTTTATTTAATTTCTCATATGAACTATATTTAAATTGGCAAAACTTGAGTGGTTGATTGGATTTAAATGGTTAATTAGTTTGATGAATAAAAGAGTAATTGAGTTTGATTATAGAATTCTATGTGTTTTTATTATCATGGGAAAATAGATTTTTTTAGTTTAATGAAAAAGGTTATGGGGTCTTTATATGTAAACTAACTGTATACTTCGCATATACAATATATTATAAGGTGTATGACAATGGATGTCAACTTAGTAGTATACTGTATAAAATGAAGTATTCATATATATTTGTGCATGTGAATTAATATATAAATATATATTAATGCATTCAACTGTGTTATAATTGTTATTATCATAACAATGTGTAAATGAAAGCTTGTTATATTTTAATGTTTAGACAAAAGCATTAAGATAATATATTTAAGATTTTAAATATAAAATATTTAGATGTTTTACACTGGCTATTGTTATATGTGGAATATGAATAATTTATTTATCCAGGATTATAATATTATTTTATGAAGAAATAATATTATAAGTTGCTAAATGGTTAAAGAAACTGACGGTCTAGATAATCATTACCCAAATGGTATGTTATAGTAAGGACTATTATTGGATTCTATTTATTAATTTTAATAAATTAAATGTATGGATTTAATTATTTATTTGATAGATTAAATGAATGTTTGTGATATTTATTTTCTTAGCATTAGTTTGATTCGCTAAGTGAAATATTATGAATGAATCTATTGGTTTTCTTTTATTATTATTTATTTTATTGAATCTCACATTCACAACCCTTATTAAGAAGTGGATGAATTTCATTGGCTTAATTGGTGATAAAGGGTAATCTGATTAAGTGGTGTGCATGAACTTGATTGATCCTAGAGATAATATATTATTAAAAAATTTAGCCAAAATGTTTGATAAACATTTCCATTTCATATATTGATATAGTTTTCATATTTGTGTGATATCATATTAGAATGGATTTCTTTATGGTACACATTTTGTATGAGATATATTCAACACACAAGTTCTAGTTTGTTACTCTGGATTCTCACATCATCATTATCTACCCATCCATGAAGGGAGGGCCATCCTCTTGTTTGGGAGATAGTGTGGGGGATTTATGATCCATGGATAGTGTGGAAAAGTGTTTAGATGATGCTCTCCTTCCCAGCTAGAGTACTATACTTGAGACGACACTTGAGATTACATATTGATACTTAAGTCTTGGAGAATCTAATTAGAGGAGCTTTATATCATATTTTTATCATTTGTGATATTATTATGTATTGCTAAAAATTGTAACATTTATACATTCTACTTCTACAAGAATGGTTGTAATGTTGTAACAACATTGGCTAGATTTGTACTTTTATTTATTTATGATGATTTGTATTATTTATTGTCATTTTAGTATTGATCATGATTTTTATATCTATTCATGGTGATCCTTATCTAAGTGAATTATCTATAACTTTTATGGTTAACTAAATTAATACAGTTAGTTAAATATCACTAGTTAAGATTTCTCGTAGTGAATTCTATATGTTGAATATGTGTATTTAATTTAAAAAATATTTTATTGTAATATTATGGTAAAACCAAGTGGGGTTGTTAAAAATCAATATACTTAGCTTTTCTATTTTTTTAATTGACTATGACTAACTTAAAATATTGGGAAAGGGTTAGAATTAGGACCATGAGTCATTAAGACATGGAATTGTTTATATGTGTTCATAGGTCACTAACATCATGCCAGGGGAGATCTATTGACATTGGTGTCTAAGTTTAATGTTACTATCATGCGCTGATTCAGTTCTCTATGGTATATAATTAACTAAACTTACTTATGATACATTTATATATATGAACTTGATGTTTGACTGTGTGTGTAGTTTAAAAAAGTAGTTTCCTTCTTGAAACTTTAGGTCTACTTATGAGGGGTAGAAACATGTAAAATACTTAGAAAGTGTAATAGGCTAAACTGACCTCAATCACCCCATTGATGATTAAGTGTTGCCTATGTATCTAATACTCTAAAAAGGGAATCTAAGTCATATTTAGTTCTTCCCCTTAATGTAAATGTATATGCTCTTTTAGTATATGAATGCACCTAGAATTTAAGTTTCAATACTTAAAATATTTACTCATAAATTGGATTGGTGTGCTTTCAACTTGGCTGATGACTATTCTTAATGACTAATTTGAAAATTGGGAAGAATGGGTAAAATTTTCTCAATGTACAGTAGTGCATAGATGATTGATAGACAAGTTCTAATTGATTCCTAACTATGGGTTTGATTTGTACTTGTATGAGTCCTAACTATGAGTATTATTTATACTTATATGAGTCCATTTTTTCATAATTTATCATGCCTTCGACATGATAGGAAAATGGCCTTACCCATAAGACTGATCTAATTTTAAAAATTAATAGTGTTTGGGTGAGAGTCACTAACCTCAACCTCAAGTTAGATTCATACACAAAATTATTTGAACCTAACATTAGTGCCCAAGAGATAGGAATGTGGATTTGATGATCTAGAGATGTTTGAGTAAGATATTTATCTAGTTTTTTGTAGACTGAGAGGTTCCTATAGGTGATTGAAAACAAAACAAGAGTGTTAAAATCATAGAAATCATGTGGATGTGAGAGAATAGAAGATAAGAGGAATATATATGTGCATAATTCATGTATGGTAGGTCAAAAGTGACATTGTCAAAATTTTAACACCATATTTTAGTATCTACAAATTCTCCACATTTATTTCTAGTATTGAAATGCAATAAAAATACTAGAGTAAAAGGATAAAGTATACCTGAGTGTGTACAACACACTTTGTTTATGTGAGATGGATTTAAATATACAAAATTTCTCCATGAAAACCTATAAAGAAAATGTAGTAGTCAATGTCCATATATGAAATCTAAAATTTAAAATTTAAAAAAAATTTAAGAGAAATGAAGGAGTACACCTATATATAAGTAAGCTGTGTTTCCCTATAACTTGTTGGAGATGATGTTTCCTTATTGAAGTATTGGAGAACCATGTTTTCTTACTAAAAAACATGGAGATCTTGGGCCACTGTGCCCAACTTTTGTGTAACTATGTAAGCCCTTGGGTTGGGAAAATAAATTTCCCAAGCCTCATGAATGTAGAGTAGTAATGAGATCATTGAGATTCATCGAACCTTAACTACACTAAATCAATTAAATGATTTTGAACCTCTATATGGTAAGGTAGGAGCCACATAATGAGTTTTCTATGGGCAATGACATGGCCATTGAGCATCACTAAACCTAAATGTACATCACCTAATAATCATGAATTAACCATTGCAAGTGGACTTATAGATTCAAGTTTGCTCACTACTCGATGCCATTGAATTGTATTTTACAAATAAATAACTGTAATAGTGCTTAATGTAAATAAGTGTAAATATTTATGAACAATTATCATGTTTAATTCAATTTTTGCCAACTATAAACTTTTATAGCATATATTTGCATGAATAAGTATCATTCCCCACTAGATATATGCCAATTTTAAACTATAATAGTGTATATGTGCATGAAAAAGTATCATTCCCCACTTGATATGTGTTAATTGATATAAAATCCTATGCCTCTAAATAAAAAATGTAATAATCTATATCTCAAATGTATATATATGTGTAAATCCCTATAAACCATGTGAACTTACATGTCATATTCACTTAAGTGCCTGTGAATATGTAATGTTCACCTCATGTTTATATAAAGTGAGTGCATATGCATGGCATATGCCCTAAGAATCTATGCCAATGTGTAAATATATGTCACATGTATAAACCACTCTTAATCTCTAAAATATGTATGTACCAAAATCTATTTTTCTCTTCATGGAGGTTGTGCCTCTATAACAAGCCCTTTAATATTACCCCCCTTTGAGGTGAGGGATGTAGCGTGTAAGTCACTCATCTTAAAATAAGAGTTAACTATATCATGTCATGTATAAAGATGTAATCATGTATAATTATGTCAACATGTGGAGAATATGTCATCATAGAACATTTATACATCAAGGAATGTATGTAACATATGTAATGTGGGGAATATAAGTGTCATGTCAAGATATATGTATCAATTAGGAATGATATAGTAACCATCACTTATATAAAAATTAAATAAGCCTATATATTAAAAAAGTGCATAATGTAAATCATGACACCACACACAAAGGGGAGGTGTGTGATATGTATCATGGCAACCAAAAACTCAACAATATTAACATGCTAAAAAAATAGAACAAGCTCAATAGATAATCCTAAATTAATCCACTCATAAGCACATACTGTCACACATAATTACATGGGCCATATACAAGGGATATAAAGATGGTGTAATAAACAAGGCCAAGTGCCATAAGCAAGAGACATAAAGATGCTACAATGAACAAGGATAAGGGCCACATATAAAGGACATAAATATGTCATGAATAAGATATAAATAAATGTCACAAACACACAAGGCCAAAGGATGCACACAATAAATAAATATTAAGCAACCTATCACACAAGAGTAACAACATCAATGAAGCATATAAAAAGTGAAAACTAGTCTACACCAATCATATATTTCAATATCATAACAAAGCAGAGTAGCATATCTATGTAGCACCATGTAAGATATGAGTAAATAAAAAGATGTGTAAGGAAATGTAGTTTAAAATGGTAAAAGGTCATATAAAAATACATGTGGTAATTTGACATGTGGAATAAAATTCCCCCAACATTGGCATGGCCAATGGGTATATGAGAGTCCAACATCTATATTTTTAGGCATGATCTATATGTCTTGCATCAGATTCATATACCATGAAATATATGTGTGTATGAGAAATAATATGCCATTTACCAAACATGTGATAAATAACCTATGTAAATAGTGTAATCTAGTATTCATGTCATGCTTATATCCTATTTTTTTATTTTTTTGAACATTTTTTATTTGATAAATTAAAAATCAAGTTTTACAGGGATCTTAAAACCACCAAAGTATAGTGAAAAAGTTTAAGTAGGCCAAAACAAAGCTGAGGAACCAAAACAACAAAAAATACAATATTAAACTGAGAACCAAAAAAATAGGAAACTGTAAAGAAACTTTGGAGGAAAGCCCCTCTGGTAGGTATTCATCATCTTCAAGAATCTTTACTAAGATGATCTATTTTACCTTAGAAACCTTTGCCCGAGTATGATTCTTAGGGCCTTCAACATCTTCACCGAGGAAGAGCATGCACATACACTTTTGTACTTTAACTTATAAGAAAGTCTATTTTATGGGAATCCCCTCTGGGAACCCAAAGGGGGGATCTTAAAACTTTAGGTGATTGAATGATAGGGGATGGGGTAGTTTAAATAGATTGAACAAATACTTGAACTAAGGATTTGGCTTGTCTGTACAAAGAGTTCCAGTCTTTAATGAGTTTAGAAAGGGCCATCCATGCTTTTTAAACCTTAGATTTAAATATATCCAAATTCAATTTGTTCCTTTCCATTTCATCAATTAGAATGGACTTCCCTTTCTAGGTAGTCTCCATCAGGGTACCCACATTGAGAGATATGGGTTTAGGTTTGAGAATAAACAACTTAAGTGGGAGGTCGTTAGATGAGGACTTAGATAGGATGTCTTGAGTGGAGTGGGAAGAGGTTTGGTGGGATATTATATTGGGATAATTTATTAGGTAGTCCTTCCCATAGTAGGATCCCACAGGGGGAACCTCCTGACCATTGAGGGCTTGACCATGCTTGACTATTTTCTTGAATATTTGAATGTTTTTGTATTTTGTATTTTAATTTTTTTTTAACTATTAAAAGTTCTAAAAAATGATCCCATAAATGGAATAGCCATGTTGAGTTCTTGTATAATGTGTTACAAGGTTCACCATCATGATAAAAAAGTACTAGATGTAACTGTATCAAAATATAAAAAGGAATCATGCATTGTAATGTGAATGTCATAATTACTCATATGCTGATGCATATGATGAGTAACTCTAGAATTCCAAGGATTATTTGGGTTATTTTTTATAGTATGATAATTTATTGGTGCCTATGTCTACTACAAAACATGTTTAACTATTTGTGGTGCTAGCTTAGTATGTGGTACAATAGATCATAGCTTATGTGAGCCCCAAATAACTCTTATATGTGATAAATATTATAAAAATGACTTCTTAAGAGAGTCATGTACTCTCCTATATGATGATTTTATAGATAGATCATGCATAGGTGAAATAACTAACTCTACATAATGGTTTTGAATAGATGTGACAACCAACTATAATGTTGGTGGGGGTGGAGGAGGAGATATCACTATTTGAAGAGGGTACTCATATTGAATGCTTAAAATTATAACTACCTTCTTAAAATGTATACATTTGATACCTTGATGTATTTTAGATGGTAATACATGAATATTCTATTTATAAGGGCATATTAACAACATTTCAAAGACACCTATGCTTAAAAGACTAGAAATAGTGTAGTAAATGTAGGAGGGTCAACTTGAAAAAGTAGCACAATGTGCCCATTAATGATCTATGTATTTCTATATAATCCTTTAACAATTATTGTAGTACCTTGTAAATCCTATTATGTTTATCCAAAGGTGTTGAGAAGTGTCATTGTGCACATATTCTCACTTAACCCATGGTCAATAATGACACTATATATGGGTTGTTAATTGGCATAAGCTTATATGAATAGGTCATAGAGATTTGAATAATCATCATCAATCTCAAAGTCATCAAATTTAATCATAGGGAACTCTGGTAAAATGCCTATAAGTGTACCAATAACCTCATGTATTGGGTGATCATATGTCATAGGTGGAAGATGCACATTGTATGCATGATGTACTTCATAATTATCCTTAGTTTTTATTGCCTCAAGTTTGGAAAATGGATCATTGAAGATTTTCAATTTATAATTGCATTTTACTGTGGCCTAGACTCCTATGTAGCTATGCTTAACTCAATAGTATTGTCATAAATAATATATTGTATCTTATGCCTTAATTTAAAAAATTTATTTGTAGAATGTCTAAGGGATTTATGGTAATCATAATATGTATTACTATCATAATTATTAGGTGTAGGTATGTTTGTATCTTACACTTGTGGTAGAGGAAGAGAGATGAGGTTGTAATAAAGTAAATATAGTATTAGTACATGAGTAAGTGATGGTAATTGTGAAAATTACTTCTTTTATGGAGAAAATAATTGAAGCTAACTTGTAGGTTGTGATACCACATTAACTATTGTCTTTGCATTATTTTTATTATCATTTTATTTAACCTTATAGCCTAGTGTGATTTGAATTTATTTATTGAAGTACTTGGAGTATTGGATGCATACCTAAGTTTTTCAAAGTTATGAGTTTGACTTCTCATTCTCTTAGTGTATGGCATAACTCATATAAAGACTTGAATTTATTGAATATTATCAACTCATGCAATGGTACAAGTAATTTTTTTCCTAAAGATGTCTTGTAACTCATTATCTACCATAAGATTTATCATTTTAGATAACATGGTATTATACCATAGTACATAATTTTTGATTGAATCATTAGACCCTTGATTGAGTTTGTAAATTTGTGCATAAGATAGTTTCTCATAAAAGTTGATGGCAAAGTGTGATATAAATTGATTTACTAAAGGGTTAAGTGTTCTAAGCAATTAGAGGGGGAGGTCATAGAAACATCAAAAATCATATTCTTTGAGACTTATTGGGATTAAATTGGTCAATAATATATCATTGGATGCATAATCTCAGCTTGATGCATGGAAGGATCAAAGGTGTTATTCATAATCCCGTTTACCATCACAAATTGGAAGCTTAGGAACTATAAAGCCTATAGGTAAGGGATAAAATGCTATCTCAAGAGATAACTAGTTATGGAATAAAACATGTGAATCTTTGGAATGAATAACTCTATATATACCTTGCTCTAATTACAACACCTTATCATGTAGATATAAAATAGTCTACTAGAGGGAATGTGAAATAGGAAAAGTTAGTGATGTAATATACATAGTCATCATAGGATGGGAATAAGTCATCTGTGTAGGAATAAGTATGAAAGCTTGTGGGAAGACTTATGTTACTCCCACACCTTGGGTGGACATCACATATGTGATTGGAGGTGTAGATGTAGGAATACTACCAATAATAGAACTAATAATACATATGGTTAGGTTGGTAACTTGAAAGGATTGATTGATAATAGTAAAGGGACCTTGTTGTTCTCCAAATCTAACACCCTTAGCTTTATGTGCATCCTTACCTGCTATTATTTTTACCACTTTATCCACTTCTTGAGGATTTTGAAAAAGTCCATGATGAAATTTGACAAGGATTTTACTTGATCAAAATTTAACCCATGAAGTTCATTGGGATCAATACAATTTTGGGCTTCATGAGTATCTTGATTATATTGATTAATATGTTATAAATTAAGTATTTCAAAATAATAATTAGTTTGTACATATTCATGAACAATTTAATCATCAAAATAAGATAAAACATTCATTATATTTATTTTTTCCATGTTAGAAGAAGCCATGAGAATTTGATCATGATCTATATGGGCCTCGCTTAATCTAACACTATGTCTTAGAGGGACAAGGTAACTAGCCTTATTAGATGGCATAAGATTAAATCATGTAAGTATGTAGAAGGAAAGGTCTAAGGTGAAAAGAGTTATTTAATTTTGTATGGTGAAATCATAATTTAGAACTGAAAGCCTAAGATAAAAAAATTGAAAAGCATAGAAGGATGAAATCCTAAGGGACACCTAGGGTTTGACATGATTAAAATAATATTTGGGTTCACCAATATGTTTTAACCTAATTTGGATTATAAAAAACTAATTAATATATAAAATTGAATGTAATTCATATTGTAAATTATGATAATTAAGCATACAATCTAGATGTAAACTTTTAAAACATATTTAAAAAGTGGCATGTGAATTTTTGATTCTTTGAATATGTATGATTTGAATTATAATAATGGGAAAAGGTTGGAAGCAAACTTATGAGTTGATTAAATATCAAACTAATTGTTTATGTGTACATGGTCACTAATGCTAGGTTAAGGTAGATCTATAAATTTTAGTGATTGAGGTTGATGCAACTATCTTGTGATAATTTGGCTCTTTGTGTACATACAACTAGTTATGCCTGCATGCGATACTTCTATATATGAAATATTATCATTTAATTATGTGTAAAACTCTATAAATCATTCTCATTCTCCTCTAAACCCTAAGTCTACTTGTGAGGGATAGAAATATATAAGCAACTTAGGAACTCTAATGGGACGAGATGACCTAATCACCCCCATTTATGATTGAATACTACCTAAATATCAAATAATTTTAACATGGAAGTCAAATCACACTTAGTTCTTCCCCTTCATGTGAATGTGTAATTATGTTCCTTTAATATATGAATATACCTAAAACATAAATTTTTATACTTTAAAATATTCATTCTTGACTTAGTTTGGTGTGCTTTATATTTGGATGAAAACTGTTCCCAGTGATTGATTTAAAAATTAAGAAGAATATGGTAGATTTTATCAATGTGCAACAATGTATATATACTTGATATACAAGTTCCAAATGAGTATTAAGTGTGGGTTTGATTTGTACTTATATGAGTCCACTTAGGTAATCTTTCATGCTATAAACATGTTAGGAAAATGGGCCACCCTTGTTATAATAAAGTAACCAGTGTTAGGTGAGGATCACTAATGTCACCCTCAAGTTAGTTTCATTGATTAAATTTTCAGATCTTGATGTTAGTTTGTAGGAGATAGGAATGTGGATATAATGATCTAGATATGTTTGACTAAGACATTTAGTTGGGGTTTTTTAGACTAAGAGGCTCCTGTAGGGGATTGCTAACAAAACAAGAGGTTTAGACTCATAGTAAGAATTTGGATGTAAGAGAATGGAATATAAGAGGCATATATGTGTTCACAATTCATGTATGGCAAAGGTAGGTCAAACATGACATTGTCAAGTGTCTAATTCCAGATATTAATATCTACTAAAACTAATGGTAAATTATGAATATCACTATCCTATTAAATTGATTCGACTAACATAATCCTATTAACAACCTATGATTTTATTAAATAACATACATTCACATATTTATTGTTCCTAGCTTACAATGTGTTTTCATTAGATGATAAACTATGCTTTGCAATAAAGCTTTATTTATTTGAAAATAACACATAAATAAATTTGGTAATTTAAACAATACTTAGGGACAACACACATGAGAAGTTATTTTATTTTATAAATTCACAGTGTGTTAATCCCTAATTATTGTTTAAATAACATAATTTATATTTTAAAAACCAATATATAGATAAATAGTGTTATTTAGACAATATTTAGGGGAAACACATCACTAAAATCACATAAATTTCCTTGGCATTTGACAATGTTGTTCATTTATACACCTCACAACTTCCATCCAACTCAATTCTCACTAAAGTAATGTCATCCCACTGCTTGATGACTAAGGCTTCTAACATGGATGTGGGTAGCAAATAAATAACACAATTCATCTATGCTTTTTGTTTTGAAATAAATAAAGCTTTAGTACAAAACATATTTTATCATTTAATGGTAAAAAATTGCTAACCAAGGATAAATCTAAGAGAGATAATATATATAATAACCCATCTTCTCCAAATATGTAATCTTTACCAGCATATAACCCATCTTGTCCAGATAGGTATTCTAATTGATACAATATGTGACACTCAATAAGTAAATATTAAAATACTAGAAAGAGACACATATATAATGAGATGAGTTATTAACAACATATGGAAAAAACACAAATCTATGAAGTGGAAATTTCATCAAATGCAATCAAGAAAGGTAATCATGTCAATATCCCACCATCCTAGCCACTGGGAACCTCTTATATCAAACTCTATTCTAAATATGAAGTTGATGTTGGTGTCATACATTCTATGGCATATGGAAGTTTAAAGTTCATTATTCTACCCTATATTTTTATTTAACTACATTCATAATGACAATGCTTCCTATAACCCATTTGTTTCATTGAATCCCTCCAAGTTTATATATTTATATATAAAAAACACCATAATATATAATTTAAATAAATAAGATTTGGTTGCACCAAAGGTTTTAATATATTTTGGGTTTAGGTTTTGGTTAAAAATTGATGTAATTACATGGTACATTATTATCTATTACAATTTTTAGGTGGTTAAAGATGGTGAGATAGGAAAATATATAGAGGTAGATTTTTTTAAACCCCTATACCCCAGTGAAACTAAAATTCTTGTTCCAACCAAACCTTACCTATTTAAAATATAACTTCTGATGTTTTTTGTATTTAAAGATATAAACTTAAAGGGATTCAATGAAATAAATGGGCTATAAGAAGCATTATCACTATGCATGTAATTAAGTAAAAATTGATAGGATTCTTCCTAAAATAGATTAGAACTAGATTGCAATGATATGAAATTAAATAAAAATAACAAAATTAGATTGATTCAAAAGAAGCAGAATTATAATATAATATCAGAATTACATAATTGTTGGCCTCTTCAAGGGGAAAACCTCCTTTGAAAAACCTTAATTTAATATAATTTATGGGTGCCTTCATACAAGTTTAGGTTCCTATTTATAGTAATTTATCACAAGATAACTACTACTTGCAATTACATGTGGGATTTTTCCATAATTACACTATTACATTCCACTATTCTATCTATAACAATGGGATTGAGAGATGTGTTACAAAGCATATGCATCCATAACCTTTTATTAAAGAATAAAATTAAAAAAAGATGGTTAAGATGAAGGGTCCTAACATGCCATCCCCATTAAAAGCTTTTCCCTTACATGTTTAGGTGAGGAAAATACTACTATATTGAAAGAAGAGGTTCATAGGTAGTATCTTCTAGTTATATCCCATGCCACTGTACTATAACTTTTATGATGACTTGACTAGGGAAAAAATGATAGTGCTTGTCAAGGATAGATTCAGGTTGTAAAAGGAGAGATAATTATACATCAAGTTCTTAAAGAATTTTCTTGGTGTTAACATTCTAACAAAGGACCTTATTTAAGCACAAGACATGAAAAAAAGGGTACACATGTGATAAAGGTAGGAGTTCCAACTTGTAAGTGACAGGGCCAACCTATTGGAGAATTCTATAAAACCCATATAATTTTATATCTAATTTCTAGTGGACTTTCAATAAATATGATTGATTATAAAGTTATAGGTGAATGAAAACCATATCTCCAAGGTGAAAGGATAATTCAAAGTGGTGTTGGTTTTCCTACTACTTCATGTGATTTTGTGTCATATAGAGATTATCCTTGAGGAGTTGAAGGATATTGTCATGTGCATTGATGATAGTATCAACAAATTATACTAGAGAGCTATTTGGTATATATAAGATAAGAGAGGGTGATGTTATACCATAGACAACCTCATACAAGGTTAGCTTGGTGGTTGTCCGGTAGGAGGTGTTGTACCACCATTTTTCAAGAGTTAATCATTTTACCCATTAATGATTCTTCTTTTTGACAAAATAATGGAGATATGTATCTAAAAATTTATTTACAGTTTCTATTTTGCCATCAATAGATGGATGATATCCTAGACTCATTTTTAGAGTTGTACCAAAGCACTTAAATAATTCTTTCCAAAAATGACTCATGAAGGTAGAGTCATGATCTAATATAATAGAGGTGAGAATAGCATGGATCTAGAATGTTTGATCGATAAATGTCTAGATATGGTGGAAGCAGTATAGGGATGAGCTAGAGCAACTAAATGAGCATATTTAGAAAGGTGATCCACCACTACAAGAATGAGTGATTTTTTACCAGATTTCAAGAGACCATTGATCAAATACATTGAAATGTCTATCCAAAAATGTTGTGGAATTCATATTGGATGGAGTAAACTAGGTAGTGTGACTATTTCCTCTTTGTTACTTTAGCAAGTATCACATTTGGCAACAAACCTCTTAATATCCTACTTGATTCTAGGGTAAAAGAAACTATGGTGGACTCATTAATATGTTTTTATAAAAACTGATTGACCAACTAAAGGGGAGGTATATATCTCATATAAAATGGTCTATTTGAACTTGAAGCCAATAAATAATAAAAGGTAGACTTTATATTACAATGTGTGGCCATCCCAAATATAGTGAGGTTTACTAGAGGAATCCATATATATTTAAAGAATGATTTTTTGGGTGGGGATATCATTATGCCATTTCTGTTGAAGATCATGGAGCCATGAAGAGAAGGGAACTGAGATAACACACAGTCACACTTGTTATTAAAACTAGTGAGAGAGAGCATCAACCACCAAGTTTTCCTTTCCTTTTTTATATATGATCTCATAGTCATACTCTATGTATTTATAAACCCATTTTTTCTAATCTAGGGAAGATACTCATTAATCCTAAAAATATTTGAAGCTTTGGTGGTAAATTTTGATGTGAATTTTTAAACCCATAGATCATAAGGAAAATTTCTATCCACTCTTCCTCCATGAGATGAATAATGATGTAGATAAAGTTTCCCTCTAGACATGATGTTTGGTGGAGTATTCTTCTTATTTACCAACTCATTTGGCATGCCCTCAAGTGAATCATCATCAACAAACATGTTTTTCATGAAGATATATTGATTCTTTGGTTCAAGAATCACCTTATATTGCTCTTTCATGCTTGAATTCATCTCAAACATGATCACATCTTAGCTAATAGGGGTATCATAAACCTTAGCTTCTTGAGGCTCCATGAAATGATGTATTTGATCTTAAATGACCCCTTAAGGATTCCCACATTATTCTTTAAGAAAGATAATAACTTGAAATTTTCCAACAAGAGAGATAGGCCCTTGAATAGCTTCAAACTCATTGCAAATCCCCAATTACTACTACCACATATCATATTTAAATTCCTCATGTTGACTTTAGAAGGCATGCTGCATATGATTATATTTTTGGGGACCTATCTCCATCACCTTTCTACCTGCTATCATGTGATCATGAGCTTCATGGTGGTTGTTTGGAAGATCACCAATCATTGTTACAGCTATATTTTACTCTACAAAGGTGATTGGTTCATGCTCATCAAGGGTGATTTAAATCCTATTAATTCCTTATTTTGTTTACTTAGGAGATATTCTACATCAAGATCAAATAGAACTTATTCATGGAGAATTTATATACAAACATTTCCTTGAGATCCCTCTATTATCTACTCAATCAAGTCTTCTTTACAACAAGAAGGAAGACCAACACTTTCAATGGAAGGAGAGAATTCTAAAAAGACTTTTAACTCTTCTAGGTTACTTGAGGCATCTTGGAAAGTATCTAAATGTATCTCAATTTCATATAGATTATCTAATTCATCAAGAGGCTCTAAGAATTATTGTTCTTTATCATCCATGTTCTCAATGAGATGAATAGTTAGCTATAATACTGATGTAACCATCTCAATTGGGATTTTGTCACATTAAAGAGTGCTTTTTTCCCTTAAATTCAGCTACCACATGATGAATATCACCTTCCCCTTCATTACCAAAACCTGATTTGTTATTTTCTTCACCAAAGTGAGTGTCAATGATGAGTTCTTCCTCATATTAAATTGAAGAGTCTTCTTTATAGTATTCATTTTTCTCACTTATAGATGCAACTTGACCTTAATTAGCCTCTAATAGAACATATTATTCCTCCATGTTGAGATATTCAATATCACAAAAAACTTTAGGTTCATATGGAAAATGATATTATACCTCT
Organism: Torreya grandis; assembly: GCA_037957365.1. Lineage (NCBI taxonomy): Eukaryota > Viridiplantae > Streptophyta > Pinopsida > Cupressales > Taxaceae > Torreya > Torreya grandis. The sequence goes on from JARHVA010000473.1 coordinate 4,094,051, forward strand.
TCTCTTTCCATTCGCTAACCAATCCCTCAAACATTGATATGATTTTTTCTTCAATTTTATCCACAAGGAATCCCTTCTTCATTTGAAATATCTCTTAAATTGATATCCATGATGGGAAAGTTTTAAGTTATTGAAGAGGGAGGGATGGGGATTGAATAAGATCATGAATTGTCTTGAAGATTGGGGCCTCTCTCTTGTTTTAGATGACCTCTTGGATATAATTCCATGATGGGAAGGTTTGGGGCTCTTGAGGAGGAGTATATGGTGCTTGAATAGGCACAAGTTCCATTTTGGCCTCAATATCTTGATCTAGATATGGCTCATATTTCTTTCCCCATGTCTCAACTACTTACTTCCATCTTGGAGTCTTCAACTTAGGAGCCTCCTCTTTATGGTGTGCTTTAACTTGAGTGGTGAATGAAGGATTTTAGAAGCTTACAAGTTGCCTTGGAAACTCATCAAATTTATGATTTTTTAATGGGCATAACAGAAGGTTCATGAGGGAGACTACACTAAGCTTGAGGGATAATAAGTGAGGATTTCATAGAATCAAGGCCTTTTTGATGGATTATTATGAGTTTGAGAAAATTAAGAAAATAAGAGGATTAATTTGGGATTGGAGAGGGTGATTGAGGATGAAGAAACTTCAATTCTTTCTCTTCCCATCTTACCATTTTATCCTCCATGCATTGATTTAAATATCTTATTTACGACCTTTCATTGGTTAAGATATGTTGGTTTTACATCTCAAAGGTTGCCCACTCACTCTTTGAAAATTGTAATGAGTCCCTTAGCTTTTGAATAAGGTGACTAGGGATAACTCCACCAAAATTTACATTTCTATATACATTTATCATTGCCATTTCATTATTATAAATATTCATGAGTAGCTAAGAATCTTGTTCTTTATTAGCTTCATTTTGGATAGCTATAAACTCCTACTTTGCCTTTAACTCCTGTTGATGGCAAGAGTGAAAGGACTAATATAAAGGTTGACAAACTTGGTAAGGTTGATGCTGAGAGATAGTAAGGTTGGTTACATTGATAGCTAGGATCATATGGAGGGTAAGTAAAATCATTATAAGGATGGTATGGATCAAAATATGACTAACATGGTTTATTATGCTATTGATAATGACTAATATGATATTGATAGGGTTCACCAACTTGGGTAAAATAAAAGTCTACTTCAAATTCAGCCATGAAACCTCATATGAAAGACAAAATAAAAAGATTACTTACTTATAAGAATCCCTAGGCTAATAAAGCTAACTGATTATGCTCAGAGTCTCCATTGGTGCTTGTGTTCATGACTTCAAAGGCTAATGTAATAAAGAGCACACCAGTGACTCTTCAATGGATGAAGTCTCTTGGTCTCATCGAGTGTTCTAGAACTATTATCATCAAAAATTTTAGCCTTGAGGAGGTTTTTAAAGCCTCCTCACTTAAGTGGTAGCATGGAGACACCTTTAGGCCATGGGTGGCCTAATAAATGAGGTGAATCTCTAGATAGGGTTAGATCCCTTGATGCTATCACCTTGAACTACTACTTGACATATTGTTTGCAAGGGAAAAGGATAAGAAAAACTAAAAGTAAACTAATCTAGGGAAGTGATGCATCAAATTAACACTCACTACTTAAACATAATACACTAATGAAATGAACTAAGATTGAATGTGATCACACTAATGAACAAGGACCTTCAATAATGAGTGTTTCAACATGGAAGTCATAGACAATGTATTGAGTGAAAGGGCTAGTCAATAGGTCTAAGGACACTAATGAATAAAATCCACTTCTAAACTATGAGAAGATACCTCAAACTCACCATGTGATTTGTAAGAAAAGAATCCATTTGTAAATAGGTGGGAAAGGACAAATGAGAGAAAGTGAGAGCACTACTACTAATATTCATCAAAAACCACACAAATGCACTAATTATAAGCATATAAGAAGGTAAGAATCAAATTTATTCAATATTCAAAGGCATAATACAAGTGTTTATTTGAGTAGGGATTCACCATACTCAGATAAAGGATTGATTACAAGCCATTCAAGTCTTCCTATATAGGAGAAAGTGAGTGAGAGAGAGAGAAAGAAGTGTAAGAGTAACTCTAATGACAAGTATCGCTTCATCCAATTTAGTTATAGTTTAAGAGGAGAGTCTAAGATCAGTTTTATCCATATCCTTGGCATGTTTTGGCTACTTTATGATGGGATTATAGAGAAAATTTATAGAAAAGACTCTTTAACTCCCTAGATGACTCATCAACCTTGTTTGAAACTACCCATTCTTGGCCTAGAAGGAGTTACAAGCCCATATTTGACATTTTTCATCCTTGATCAGGATTTATTTAGATATATAATTCCATCCTTATCTATTATCTATTCTTTCCATCTTAGGAGATAATGAGAACTAAGTTTCCAAGGACCTACAATTTAATCCTCCTAGTATAGACTGGTCATATTTATTCTCTTAGGCCTAGTTATCCATTTAAAAACCATACTATCATCATGGAGACCTATAAAATGAATTTTTAAGTGAAAAAATAAATGTATCTTGGCCAAAAAACACTCTACAAATGGTTAGGAAGATCTATAGAGCTCAAGACTCTGCAAACTATCTCTAAGAGGCAATCATTTAGGACAAAAATCCATACATTTCTCTCCTACATGCTAAGTGATGGTTCCATCAGGTGATATTATGTGTAAAAAATTCATTTAACTATTTATATCATCATTTAAGGGTATTTTAAGTCATCAAAATGACTTATATCTCCATTAATCTCTTAAAAGGGTTTAGAGAGGGTTTAAAGTGGCTAATCATCTTAATGATGATTCATAAAGATGAGGGCATCAATCCCTGAACCAATTCTAAAAGTTTCTAATTCATAGGGGTCCCATTCCATGGATAATATCTTTAGGTCACATGTAAATTATCCTACAAGTTTAATGCAAAAGTTTAGGCCTTCTCGAGTTTCTCATAGTGTAAAATAGGGTTTGGGAGGTGGTTGCCTTCTTAAAGATGATTATTATAAAATAAAGGATTAATACATGAAACAATGACATGATATGTAAGTGGGGAAGCCTATATAACATCTAAAAAAACCCATTTATCCAAGCAAGACCTTCATGGAGTTTTGAGCCTTAAAAGATAGCCTCTTGGACTAGTAAGATTGTGTGTGAGACAGAGAGAGAGAGAGTTTGCCCTAAAACCCCTAAAATTTTATCTTATTATTTGGAAATACCTTTAATAGGTTTGTGATAACCTATATTATTTTTCTTCATTACATCCAATTGTATTTTCCTTCCAAAAGGTTATGTAACCTAATTTTTATGTTTTGAGGGTTTGTAGGCCATTAGGCTAGTCTAGCCCTACTGGCCTTATTCAGGGTTTGATTCATCATTATAAAGACTCAATACTTGTGAAAAATCCTGATATGACTCATAATTCCTTTAATGATCATATAAAACCAATTCTCAATGCAATATTGATTACTATCTTCACACATTTGAAGGTAAATTTGAAATTCTTTAATTAGGCCTGTAGGTCTACATTTTAGGTTTATTGAGTAGTCAATACTCACAATGATTTTTGTGATTTATTACTTCTCTTATAGAGAAAAAACCTTATATAATACCCCAATTTTTTTTTTCACTCTTCATAATCCTCAAAATCATCTCATAATACATGTTCTCATCAACTTACTTAAATAGGCATGTAGGTTTGTGTTAGGATTAAAATTCATTGGAGCTCAAGAGTGGGTATTAAAATATTAGTTTATATTTAATATAACATACACATATTTAATTAAATATTTCCCATGGATTATATCACTCCATTGATCCTTAGATCTCATCTTGCAATATAGGGCTTATTACATTTACTTGAAAATGGAGACTTATAGGTTTGCAGACTTGTAGGTATGCATTTTCATCACTCTGAGCTCTTTATGTTGCATTATTTAGTAATTATAACATATAATAATATATAAATTATATCAAAATAAACATCATGCTCTCATGATATTCATACTTCACTGACAATGGAATTTTTATCTCGAGTTCATTCTTGTGTAGACATACTTTTGCATGGTCTTAAGCTTAAGATTACTGCAGGCTTGCTTTGGAATAGTTGGTGTTGAGGTCACAAATATTATTGGAGTTATTTTATGTCTAATACATGATTATAATTTTTTTAAACCAATTATCATATTGGTTTCTTTGAGATTCAAACTCAAATCCATGTTGACCTCCAATATCTACAAGCTACACATAGTCCCTTTGTGAACATAACCTATCTATCTTTATTGGATCTAATCAATTATCATATGAGGTTTAAAGGAGTTTTAAGAAAATAACATATAAAAATAAAAAATTATCACTTATTACATGCAATGTAAGACTCTCGTGTTGTTATGATTCTGCCTGCATATGATTATGCCTACACATTGATCTGTGATGAACACTTATAGAAATTTTTTAGTCACCAGCATGTTGTGAAGCTTTAGGTCCATATAGATAGTGAATACAAATTTTATTACCTTGAATATCATCATGAGAATGTGAAATATTTGTGATAACTTTAAAATCATGCTCCCAATTGTTTGAAAACCCCAAAATATCAAGAAAACCAATGTCTTCAAGTTGCAACCTGTTCAAACATGAAGATTTCTTCCCTTTTTGAGCTCACACATGTCAAATGAGGTTTGTAAAGTCATAAAGAGGGATTTTTAAAACTTATTATATCTTCTCCAATTTCTCTCATGCTTTTAATGTTTTTTAGAACAATATTCCAAGAATATAACCGATTTATTGGGGTTTTTATAGGGTTTTAGACCACCCTACCTTCTTAGTGTTTATTCATAAATCCTAGCCCATGGAACCACTGAATAATGTATGGAAAATAAAGGTAATTATGGCCCCCATTTTTTCCAAGAGATTTTAACTGGTATTCTCTCTCTTGTTTGTACCAAACATCTGAAACAAGCCATTATGAGCTTAATAAGAGCTTGATGGGAGAAATGAAGTGATTTTTGCCTTATTTAGACTAGTGCAAGATTATTGAGAATGTATTTGACCCAAGGAAGATGAATAAAAACCCTATTAATCATTTCCACCTACAAATGAGCCCTTTAAATCTATACAAGTAATTGAACCCTCTTTTTGGCATTGAAACTATAATAACTAACCATTTTTCTAATTTGACACTATCATATAACTTCATATTATAAAAATTATCAAAAATCATTTCCAAGTGTTTTTATATGTGATATCCACCATTTGGGGGGTTTAGAATGGTCTTTAACAAGTTTACACATGTTAGTGATGTATATAGAAGGTTCAAAATGACTCATTAGCCTTGGATATATCATGAAAATTATAAGACATCAAAATATCCTATAAACATGTTAAAACCTCACAATATATCCCCTTTCATATTTAAAATAATGAATTGTGCAAGGAAAGACAATATAAGGCTTAAAAACTCAACAAACATTTTTACCTTAACTTTTCCAAAAGAACCTCAAACTTAACTAAACATAAAAGGTAGACCACCCTAAATAACTATTTGAATACCCTAGATGGCTATCCATAAAGTTAAAATGAGATAAATGACAAGTTTTTGATTAGACTCACCTATGGTATCCAAAATTGGCTAACAAAAACCACAGTCCTTTATCTATGTAACTTTATTTTAAAAACAAATCAATATTTTGAATGCATCATGATATGCCTTAAGGGTCAAATGTTCCACTATTGATCATGCATGATAGGACCATGCCAATATAGCTATATGCATTCAAATATAAAATTTTAAACTTGTGTAAGGTTGGAGTGCCAAGATATCAAAGGCACAATTGGCCTAGTGCCAATCATGGCCTCCCATAAGTCATCAATATCTTGGCTAGCTCACAATAAATATGTCCCAACCACAATTATAAGAGAAGCAATATAATTATCAAAGTGACCTTAACATAGGTTTGAACCAATATTAAGTTGAAAATTTACATTAATCGTAAGGTTAAACCTTACATGTTGACTTGATAACCACATATTTAATCACCTTAGGATAGAAACATTAACATCAATAAAAAAACATCCCATAACCAAGAATCCACATGCTAAAGCATAACTAATAACTGTAAAATGAATTATCAAAGTAATAAAAACACTAATCATGATTGATATGACCATTAAATAAAATAATCTCAATATTAATGAGATTCAGACCGTTGGCCTCTTCCTTGGTTTCATTTTCTCCTACTTGAAGCTTAACCAGGACACATTCTCCATAGATCGATCCTTGATCATATAGGAGCTAGTATTAGTTATGTTTTATGGTGACAATCATTGGTAGGTGACCTTATTATGGTACAAGCCAAAATGGGATGTATCATACTCTCCCCTTGAGAAATACATAATCCTAATGTCTTAGCTAAGATATGATTGATTAAAAAAATTAAAGAAAATTTTCTAATGATTTTCTAAAAATATTCCAACTATACTATTGATTAGGCAGTACTTTTAAAACTTGAGTTTTCAAAAATTTAGATGTATCCTTTCCTTTTGACTTCATGTCAATGAAAACCAAGTACATATTTAACAAACTTACCTAAAATTTAATAAACCTAAATTCCTATCCTTTTTCCCTACAATACTTGACAGTTTTTTTATGTTTGTTTTCTATAAATGATTATACTTATCGAGTATTCCCCTTTCCATAGGCATAAAAAATATACAATAGATCATCAAAAAAGTCAAAAAGTGACTTGGGAAAGCTTCATCACTCATCCCTTAAGTCTACCTAACCTAATGATCTCCTCAAAAGGGTGCACATTGATCAAAACAACATTCAATCATTTATAAACAACAACCACATCGCTTCCAATATTACACTAATCAAGCATAAATTGCTCATAAATATATAAAAATATTAAATAAATGAAATTTAGGAGTATAAAAATACAATATTATAGCCTTAAAATATAATAAACTACTTTTATAAGTAAAGAATACAACCAACTACCACAGTTCCATTTAAAATAAAATGAATACTCATCCTTACTGCAACTGTTACAACTTATCCAAGTAACTCAATGTGTAAAAAATAGTTAATATTTTCATACTTATAGTACTATCAATCAATGTTAAATATTTCAATACTATAGACTATAAAAATATGATCAACCACTACTAAATATTACAACATTACCATCAACCACTACTAAATAAAATGACTCAACTATTAGCTACTATTGAATAACATAATTATTTAATGTATTAATATTTTTATTAGTTCATTAAGTGATTAGCTCTCACAATAACTTTGAGTATGTAATGATACATAAATGTAGATTTAGGAGTGCAATCTCAAGTAGTATTGCAACCTTAATAATAACAACGTACAACTTAACATACATAATAATAAATGTATCCACCTGCTATAAATCTGTATAGTAAATTTTATTTTATGTTGTATCATTATCTAAATTTATAAAATAATACAATTGTGTCTATTTTCATAAACAAAATAGAGTCACTACTGGATCAACTCAATACTACTGAAAACTACAACAATGAAATCAACCACTACTAAATAATATGACACTATCATCATCCACTATTGAATGGCTGAATGACATAATAATTGATGTATAAAATGTTTATTAGTTACTTAAGTGATCAAATCTCAAATAAATTTGAGTATGTAACTATTTTTCCTTTCTAATAAGCCATTATCGAGGAAATAGTCCTAATCTAGACATTGCCTCTAACCTCATCTCCCCAGTGGGAGTGATTTCCCACACATCTCCCTACTAGGAGTGACTCTGTAGATATAATAATTGTGTGTTTTACATTATATATCATATGTAGAAGTCATGAAAACTTTGGAATACACCCTCTATATACTATGACATCACATTCATGTGACTTTTAATGGTATAATGGATAGACAATGTGCACAAATATAACATTACTTTGGCTAATTTTTCATTATACTAATCAATAATTACTGAGTCTAATCCACACACACCCATAATATTTTCTAAATACATCATACCACTAATTAATTAATAATGATTACTTATATAAAGGCCTCCTACCTTTTATTACTCATTATCCTATAATGTGGATTATGACTCATGAACCAATCATGTAAATTGAAGTAATTATACATAAAAATACATCCCAAATAATTTAAATAAACATAGTATAATATATGGTCTTCAAAAAAGGATATAGGAGCACAATAAATTCAATATGAAAAGCACACGTACCACCAAACAATTCATTAAAGAATTATAGACATATGACATATAGTTTTTTTTAATATGTAGGTTTACCAAACTCTTGCACTATGGAAACTATAAACTACTTTAAGTTTGCCTTACTACAATACTTAGTTGTAGTAATTACAATTACACATCATGTGATGGTTTCAATATATATATCTTCATATACTATGATTACACAATTATTAATACCCAACAATATTAAATAGAAGAAACAACTTCTAGAGGCTATTGTAACATGCTTTAGGAAAACTAGTATGTAAATTAAAAATTTTAAAAGCATATTCTTATCATAATCATGTGTAACATTGAGAAGGCACACCCACTTAGGGTTAATAATTCCTCTATCCCCCCAAAAAAATTTCTTTAATGAATTCTATCATCAGTCATAGATAACCCACTTACTTGGGTGTCATCACCATAAAAGTAAAACTTATCTAAAATAAATTTATCTCAACAAAAAAAGGAGACATCATTCATTCTACCAAAAGGCTAAACCAAAGAAAATTTACCCACATGGTATCACCAACCCATTATATAAGGTTAAGACAATTACCTACTAATCCTATTTTGACATATATAGATTTAAGTGAAACCCCACAAGGTTCTCAGTCCCTATCACATAATTTAGTATTTTTTAAACTAAAGATGCTTCAATTTAAATTTCATTGAGTTTTATCCTCTAAGATGTGTTTTCTCAGTCACTATATATCACAAAATCATAAAGGATCATATTAGGTCAAGTGTTTGAACTCTACTCAAACACCACCCTTTCAACTCCTTTTAGGTCTCTGTTTAGGCCTAATTATGCCTTTAATACCCCTATCTATACTCATTCCTCTACAACTATATGTATTTGTAATTAAAAGGTGAAAAACCTCAAAAATACATTAAAAGACATTTAGTACTATCAAACTACAAAAGTTGGAGAATTTTCACTAGTTAAAACACTTACAAAATGGAATTTTGTCTCAAAACCCTAGTTTAGGGTTTACACCATCTGTAGGGGCCTGAGAGCAAATAATTTTTGAATTTATAAAGTATCAGGGTTTTAAAGAAATATGAATTTTTAATAGGATCTATGACAACCCCAAAAATCTATGACAAACATTAGAATCCCATCTTCATGCCTCTATTCCACTAATCATTTGCATTTTTTGTTTAACTGTGTGTGCAGACACAGTTTGCTACAAATTTGGAACAAATTTTAAATTAAATATATGTCTAAATTATTTTAAAATTCACAAGAACCTTCTTTATCATTGAAAACAAGGCCTTACCAAACATTAGGTGTTCCATTCAACATAGTAAATAGGGACATCCTAGGTCTATAACATTATTTCTTCATAAAAGACTTTGAAAATAATAATAAAATGCTTGAAAACCTTAATAAAATGCATATCAACTTCCTGAAGACATGTTTAACCTTATAATTATATCATTCTTGAATCTTCTTTCATTGATCATTCTAAACAAAGTCATTTTTCATGTACACATATAGGAAAATAGGGTATATAGTCATCTTTTTAAAAGCATGAGGAATTTTTTTCTTGATTTATAGGACCTTGAACTCCTCTCCTTTGAATTAAATCTGATAATTAAATAAAAACAAAAACTAAAAAGTCTTTATATCAACTATAAATGTTTTAACCACCTTTTATCTTTCTAATGGTCACTAGCAAACCAGTTTGCACATTGGCACCAATATCAAGTTTAATTTTCCATACATATGTGACATAAGGTCTATAGTATAGAACTATGGTGTATTTAATAATTTTAAATTAACAAAATCAAACTAATTCATACCTTAACACACATAAAAACTCCTAAACAATGCTTGATAAATTCAAAAATTCAAATTATTGAATTTGGTGAGAAAATGCCAAATTTGAAATTTAGCCTACCTAAGCACCTATAGACACTTGGATAAAATTAAAAAGTGTGTACCAAAAATCATAAGACCCTTAAAATACTCTATAAATATGATAATTGACCAGAAAACACTTGATCAAACCTAAATTGTCTAAATAGACACATGCCAAGTAATGATTCTCCTACATCATACTACTGAGGTGTAAAAAGAAATTTCCTTGAAAGTTTAGTCAAATTTAATTGAATTCATCCTTATAATATATCTATCTTGTTCTCTCCATAAATACAATGTTACATCATCTTGGATCTTAAGGCATATGAGTGACACATAGACCTCATTGTTCTTTGACCAATGCCATCTTTACGTCTCCTTTGAGGCTAGCTTCCTTCATATTGATCTCCCACCTAATCATCTTAAATTTTTTTTGTTCTTATAAAAAAAACCTACACATTAAACACATAATTTAATTATAACAATCTCCTTATTTTCTTCTTTGAAACCACACTCTTGCACTTACATATTTGTCTTTCCTGTACTTGGATCTGCTACTTATTATATTATTGCTCATTATTATATCTTCTTGCCTCCACTACTGCCATCCTCTTCAAATTAATTCTTCCTCTTTTTATATTATTCACTCTCCACCTAATCAATTTACTTACTTCCCATAGCAAACTTTCTCAACATGCTAACTTTATTAGTAATGTTTATCTAGATACTCCAAGCTTTGTATGAAGGACAAATGATAAGACAAGTTTTAAATCATCCTTTTAAACTATTCATTTAAAAATAAATAATCATGTTAATTTTATTATAATACCTCCTTTTTTATTTCTATCATCACCTCAAAATTATTTTTAACTATGTATCCTTTTCTCTTATGGATTTGGCAACTTATACTACACTATTTTCAGCTTGACACTTATTCTTAGCTATCATACTCTTGTATTTGATGCTTCAACTAAATTATTTTATAAATTATTCATTCTCTCTAAACATAATCACACTATTTGGTTTCTCATTCCATACTTGATTGTCCTTCAATGGCATTAGTGTGTGCTTAGTTCTATCCTTCTCAATTGTTTAAGTATTGGCTCTACCATCATGCATAACCCTCCTATAATATTGCCACAGTATACCAAGAATGATATGACACACATCAATGGGAATCACATCACACAATATTCTATCCTCATAACCACCAATCTACAAATCTACATAGCATTATTCATTCATTAGGACTTGATGACTATTTTGAATCCAAGAGATTTTTTAAGGGCTTGGATGCTTTTTAATTTCTAATCCTAGCATTGATACCATCAAAGAAGACATAAGATTATCCATACTACCATTATCAACTATGAATTTGCAACACTTATCTTTACTCTTACACATGGTCTTGAACAACATCTTTCTCTGTGGTGGTTCTCTCTCCTCATGGCTTGTCTTCAAAAGTGCTCTCCTCATCAACAAGCTCTCCCCTATTTTAGGTTATTCCACATAGTTTGGAAATGAATCTACACTCTCCTTTTGTTTTTAAACCACTTGGTTTCTAATCTCACTCCAAGATCTACCACTTTGAATGTCTTATGGACACTCATATGACCTATGTCTTGCAAATTTATTGTACTTGAATCACTTTCCACTAAAGCAACTATTGCCTCTTCCTCTACTATATGATCTTAAACCTCTACGAGATTAACTTGAAATCTTAGGACTACTACCAACTTCTTTATTTTGTCTTTGTCATTAATTTCTATTACCTGGTTGTCCTCTTCCTTTTTGATGACCTCTACCTCTGTAGCTTATACCACCTCTTCCTTTATTTTGTTGACTTTTCCTTCTAAAAAAATTCTCCTCTACCTTTAATGCATCTTGATAGGCCTCCTCTACTATTCATGGTGATAAAATACTTATCTCATCCTGAATGACAAACTTTAATCCATTAATGTACCTATCAACGTTCTCTATATCCTCATCTATATGTCCTGCTTGATTAGTTAGCTTGTAAAATTCATCTATGTACTCTTTCACCATCATATAATTTTGTCTTATATTTTGTATCCTCCTAAAAAAGCGGATCTAATAGTCCTTAGGCATGAAATTTCCTTTCATCTTGGCCACCATTCTATCCCATGACCTTATCTTCTCTTTTCCCCTTCTTATTTCTTCCTATGTGCCATCCCATCATAAGGATGCATGACCCTTCAACCTTTTCACTACAAAATTCACCTTCTTTTTCTCATTCACCTCTTCATAATTGAAGTACTTATCCATGGCTATGATCTTATCAACCAACTCTTCAATGTTGAGACTGCCCTCATACATTGACACCTCCATATTGGGTTTTGATGTCACTCCAAGTACTACTATAATAAACCTTTCTTACCCTCTACCTTCATCTCTTTCTTCTAATACTTATTCATGAGGAACTTCATTCTCTCCTTCACTTACATCACCCTTGTTCATCTCTCTTCTCTGAGCCAACTCCATGGCTCGCAACCTTGCCTGTAAGTTTCTCACTTCCACAACTAGTGCATCAAATGATTGCAACCTTATTTAGGATACTGCTACTCCTCATCCTATACCTACTATGTATCCTAACTAACTTCTCAAGAACTCCTAGTATATGATACTAAATGATGTAGAGGAATCCAATTGATAATTCAAACTTGACTTGTTTCTTATACTAAATCAGTTAACAAAGGTTCATTAGTTCATTTGTTCATTCAATGGTTCAAATACTCACGTTTTGAATTAATATGATTAATATCTTTCAAATTCTCATTCTATTCCTTTTTTTATTCCTTAACCAACCCTTAAGACCTTTCAGTACACTTCTTACAACTTTCTCCACTTTTCTCACTTTGGGAAGGTTCTTTGTAGCCTTTTTCCTCTTGTACGATCAAATGAGGTTTGATATTGAGAATATAGGAAATTTTATAGACACCCTATATATATTTTTATTTCTCTATAAAATATCTTGGCCAAAATCTACTCAAACACCACCCTTTCAACTCCTTTTAGATCTCTGTTTAGGCCTAATTAGGCATTCACTATCCCTGTCTATACTCAGTCCTCTAATCATACACATCTATAATTAATAATTAAAAAAGTTAAAAAATATCTTAAAATAAATTTATTACTATAAAAATACAAAAGTTTTAGAATTTTTCATTGGTTGAACAATTGTAAAATGAAATTTTGTCTTGAAACCCTAGTTCAAGGTTTACTCTATCTGTAGGGGCCTGAGAGCAAATAATTTGTGATTTTATAAAGTATAAAGGGTTTCAAAGATATATGAATGTTTAATATGCTTTTTGAAAACTCCAAAAAACTATAAAAATCATTATAATCCCATATTCATGCCTCTGTTCCACTAATCATTCACATTTTTTATTTAATTGTGTGTGTAGACACAATCTACTATAGAGTTTGAACACATTTAAAATGCAATAGATGTCTAAATTATTTTAAAATTCAAAATAAACTTATTTATAATTTAAAACAATTCCTTACCAAAAATCAAGTGTTCCATTAGTACTTCCACACAAGCTTCCATTCACACACAGAATGCACTCTCTCTCATTCAACACAGTAAATAGGGACATCTTGGGTTTGTAACATTATTTATTGACAAATTTTTTTGAAAACAATAAATAATTTATTGAGAACATTCATAAAATTCATATAAAATTACCAAATACATTTTTAACCTTATAATTATATCATTCTTTAATCTTCCTTTCTTGAACATTCTAAACACAGTCATTCACCATGCACACATATAGGAAAATAGGACCTATATAGTCATCTTTTTACAAACATGAGAAATTCATTTATTGATTTATAGGAACTTTAAATCCTCTCTCTGAATTCCATCCCATCATTGAATCAAAAAAAACCAACAAGTTTTTATATCAACTATAACTATTCTAACCACCTTTTATCTTTCCAACGGTCACTAGCAAGCAAGTTTGCACATTGACACCAATATCAAGATTTATTTTACATACATATGTGGCTTAGGGCCCATGGTATGGACCCATGGTGTCTTTAATAATGTTACATAAACAAAATCAAACTAATTCATCCCTTAACACACATAAAAAATCCTAAACAATGCTTGATAAATTCAAAAATTTAGATAAATTATTTGGCAAGAATATGCCAAATTTAAAATCTAGCCTACCTAAGCACTCTAAACACTTGGAGAACACTCTAAAGTGTGTAAAAATAATCCTAACACCCTTAAAATACCCTAAATATTATAATTTACCAATTGACCAAAAAATACTTGATCAAACCAAAATTTTCTAAACAGGCACATACCAAGTAATGATGCTCCTACATCACTTTATAATCTAAGGATATTTGTTCCCAACATAAAAATGAAGAAGATAACCACTATAACCTCAAATCCACCTATACTTTATGAAAATATTATTTAAGTTAAGTGACTTGTTTAGAGGTCATAAATAGGGCCCTTAAGTATTTATTATCAAGGAGGGCTTTCCTTTAACAGGGTAAGGCCTCACATATTATACAAGAAGAGTGAAGTCAATGTTGATCTATCATTAAAGTGGATACTAGCTCTTATTTATTAACTTTTCCAAATTCTTTAAAGATAAATTCAACCTTGAAGGTGCTTGGATCCATTCTCTGATCCCATTCTTTGCACATCATTATGAGATGGGAAATGAGTTGAACAATTTACGAACATAACTCTTATATCATTGTTTCTCTACATGAACCCATTAATATAGAGTGGTAAAAATATCCATTTATTTAATAGTTAATTCCAACTCAAGGATTAAGGCTTCTATTTTCATTATTGATTCATATTTTTAAAAACTCATGATGACCTTAACCACAACATTATTCTTGTAATGGTTAAAATAATACTTTATTTTAAGGTCAAGCCACCCATACAAGATGACAATAGGTAAGCTCCCTAGCGTGGAGGTATTCAACCTAATAGAGATATGACTAAAAGAGTAAAAAACCTAATTTAATTACTAGTTTACAAATTGATGAAAGGAGGATATGAATGACAACAATTTTATTTTTATCTATTTCTATGTTTTAAGCCAACACAAATAAAAGTTTATGGATAGATAAAGGAGTTACATGCATGGTAAATTATGGTTTAGTTTATCCACGACATAATATCATTATTTTGAATAAGCTGAGTGAAACATAATATCAACATAGATGGAAGTAGTTCCCTATATAAATCATAGCAATACTTCTTAGTTACTACCAACATATATTTAAACTAAAATAATAAACATCATAGAGCACTAAAATATGAAAGTATCCATCATATAAGATCATGTTTGGAGATATTAATAAGTACTATAAATAAATATATTGATACAAATTATTTAAAAAACAATCCATCCAAGATCTATTATGTTTCTCCAATTAGAGTCAATAAACTATGATGAAAGAGGAGATAAAAAATCATCAGATCATGAAGTCCATATAATAGTGAAAATGTCATAATTCAATACGTAACATCAACTACAATAGGTAAATCATTGATATAGTCAACCAGTTCATCCCAACTAAGTGGTAAGATCAAATAATGTCCATATTCATATAGAGTCCATAATAAGGAGATAATCTACCATCACTAGCATTATAATGGCTTTTACTTGCATTTTGAAAGAATAGTGGAATGGGTCGGCATAGGATGGCATATCCTATCCTCAAAAGGTAAGTGACTACACATTCAAATATACATTAAGCAAAACAAATTTAGAAGGGGTTCCCC